>OW028651.1:7500000-10000000 GCA_932294365.1 Diachrysia chrysitis | reverse complement strand
ACGACTATGACTCGATCATCGTGATGGGTGAACTTTTACTTATATACCTACAGGTTTGTACGGAACCCTCGGTGCGCGAGTCCGACTCGCACTTGGCCGGTTTTTTTATTTTTAATGATATTGGAATGTTTCTTTAAATGTTTTAAAATTTATTATTCATTTATTTCTCTAAAATAAACAATTACGACGTTAAAAATTACATAGATAACACTAAAGTTTAAGATATTATAATTACGTGGCAATCACAGACTTGTGAAGATGTCATCCACACAATTTATATGTAAATTTTATGCATTTAATTCTAAACACGTCTCATTTAAAAGCTCATAACATTGTGTACAATTTTAATTACAAATTCTTTATGTTTTTATTAAAATAATTCATATAAACATACGGAACCCACGCAAATACCTTCAAAGTTAAAATTTGTTCGTTTTTTAAGCTCGTTACTTCTGTCCTACGTTTCTTAAAAGGCTTAATAAATAATTAATTAGACGACGATTTACAAAACTCTTTTGCTTTTAAACGCTAAAATGTTGAAGTAATGTGATTTCTGTTGCTGTTTTAAAAATATTATTATTTTTAACATATTAATAAGAAATTAAGTTTTAATATTATCTTCATTTGAATTTAAAGAAGACTATCCCTATTATTTTCTTTTAAAAACCTTGAATTTAGGCATAAGACTAAATGTATAATTACATAAATGTTTAAACGTTTATAATTTCACTTGTGAACTATTATTTAATGTGTTGACGTTATGATTGTATAGTTAATTTGGGTCAAAACAAAAATAAAAGACTTAAATAATGTATATATAATAAGCTATTATTGAAATATAAGAATCTAAAAAGAAGTAAAATAAAAAAAAGGACTCTAATCAGTTTTTTAATTTGTTATTTATATTTAAGGCTCCATTACATTTAAAATGAGAACGCTTCAAAGGGTTTCGTGTCGGACCCATGTCTCACAGCCGCCAAAGAAGTCACTCCTTAAGATTTAAAACCGTGAGCGACAGCCAAATCAGCAATATTAATTATAATTATCCTTATCCTATCGTTATCCTACAGTATACTGTGAATGTTAGTAAGTTTTTGTGTTTGTTACCTCTTTATGCGAAAACGCCTCAACGGATTTGAATGAAATTGGGCAATAATGTAGTTCATAGCTAGGAAAATAGTCAACAGCTGGAATTGACTGCTAGGATACTTTATATTCTAGTTGCTATAAAGATGTATGGTATTCTATGGTAGTATACGGTATGCTACATAGAATTTTATCCGATGGTTTCGTGTTTTCTGCATTCCACGCGGACCAAGCCATTTATAGAACTTAATGTAAATTTTAATATTCCTTTTAAAGACCACTGATTACACATATAATCGAAATGAATCATTCAGAAACACGTGATGTTTGAATGAAATACGACTTCATTTTAGATTAACTTTATATTTTGGATTAATAGAAATCAAATACAGTATTTACCTAGATTGACCGTGTCGAATCGTAAAACTGTTTGTAATTTCAGAGATTTGATCGTTTAATGAACTCTGAATGAAGTTTTAAATTAAATGACAGACCACGTGCCGACCTGTATTTGAACTAGTTTTTTTTATCTGTTCTTACTTGTAAATTAGTTTCGTTTCTTGCATGTTTCTTGATTAATAATTGTATGTTATAAATGCTATAAACTTTCTTCATACTCACTTTTACTGAAGTCTAAATGCTTGACGCATGCAAAGGCATAATAATATCATGCTAATTAAAATTACAATATCGATTTCTATTTATTTATTCGTATATAATAGGCACAAATATTTTTACTCCTAGAAAAAGCCCTCGATTAATTTTAGAAAATATAAAAAAAAGTATTTTATACTAGCTGTAGCCCGCGGCTCCGCCCGCGTGGGTGTCGGTTATCGCGGCAAAAGTATCCTATGTCCTTTCTCAGGCTCTAGATTATGTGTGTACCAAATTTTATTTAAATCGGTTCAGTAGTTTTGGCGTGAAAACGCGACAGAAAGACAGTTACTTTCGCATTTCTAATATTAAGTATGGATTTATTCGCACTATAAGATACATAGACTTTTAACGTATAATATGTGAACCTCGTTATAAAAACGTCACTTCACCATCCTTATAAACATTGTCTAACTGACCATAGTAACGGACGGGAACAACTATGACCCTCTTACAACGCTTCACGCCGACATAAAGGCAAGGTCACACTGGGTCTCTATGACTGATGTTGACGCGAGTCGCCTTTGACTCCGAGTCGCTCAAACGTCGATCTAGCTCGAGGCACTGCCGTATCTATAGTACGGTAGTTTTAGAGTGAAGTTTTAAACCAGAATTTTTTATTAAGAATACTACCATGAGTTATACATATACATACAGATCAGAAAAGGTATGTGTTTTTTTTTACCACAACTTGGTAACACAAAAAAAAGAAAACTGATTTTTAAAAATAAATATGAGTAAAAAGTTAATAGTTATTTCTTATGAAATTTCTGTCGGTAGACCTATGCCTTTTCTCTAAATTAATTATAATTAAATAAAAAATATCATTAATCTAAGAGTAACCCCTTTGTGCGGATTTACTAACAAGAAACATAAATACTGTATTTAAATGACAATAAAATTAATAACAATATCTGACACCACAGTATTAACAACAATACATAACTTTGTTCCGTTTTTATACGAAAAAATAAGTAATTTAAATTAAAACAGGTTTAAATAACATTGCCAAATAAATTCTCAACAGCAAACCGCAAACGCTTTGTAATTCCATCACCCAGGAGACAGCGAAAAATGTCACACTCCAACAACGTGTGGCGAAGCAAAAATAAAATATGAACAGATAAATGCTGGACTATAAATCCCGCACACATCACATCGGTCCACGCGCCGCTGGCCATAATGATTCATTAAGTGCCTCCCCGGGATTACCTTTTTGTAATTGAGCGATGATGCGAGAGCCGTATCACTGCTTCTCTTTTACTCGAGGCTGGAGGCTTAAACGCTGGTGGTTCAGCGTTTTTTTTTTATGGGAAATTATCTATACAGTATAAGAGTGTATGAAGCAAGTAATAATGTTTTTTCTGTAGATATATATATTATTACTTGCTGTTTCCCGCGGCTCCGCCTGCGTGGATGTCGGTTATCGCAGCAAAAAGTAGCCTTTGTCCTTTTTTAGGATCTAGACTATCTGTGAAGCAAATTTTAGTTAACACGGTTCAGTAGTTTTGGCGTGAAAGAGCGACAGATAGAGTTACTTTCATACTTTACGTTACTGTATCTCGGTCGCCCCCTTCTCCTTTTTCCTTCTATTATATTTATGTAATTGTCACGCCGTATGAGATAACAGGTAGGATGCATAAAGTATAAATAAATAATTATACATAACTTAAATCACATAATTATTATTAAGCTACATTTGTGTAAATGATTTAAACTTTCAATCAATTAAAATGTCAATGAATGCAACACAAATTTATACACAAAATCCAAAATACTTACACTACCAAAGGACACGTATTGAAAAACTTGAAATCTAACAAATAAAATAAAACAGATTTTTTAAACTACGCTTCCCATCAGACTAATATGATTTGTGTAAAAACATACACTTTGCTAAAATTCCTGCATAGAACATCAATCTTTTTAATTTTAAACCCGCTCACCGCCAATGACTTGCATTATAACTTGTAAATATTAAACGTCTATCGCCTCGTACATTGGCCATGACTGCCCATGACTCCATACGGATATAAGCAAAATGTTACATAACTTTATCGACGGCACACGTTACGTTTTTGTATACCGTTTAGTTTATCAATTATATAAAATCTGTGGTCAATTAGTAGTTTTTATGACGTTTCTTTTGTAATGCTATGATCTTACAAAGCTGTTTAACGAATACCTACCTGTTTTTATTTTTAATAAGATTCTTATGTCGAAATAAAACCAGTCTGTAGTTATTTCAATACAGGGTAATGAACTCTTGTAATGAGCATTTATGTAAATACATACTTAATTATGATATTAGTTATTTAAAAACTATTTCTAAAAGTATTTTAAACATGCATTTTATTCGCAATAATATTGAGTACGCAAGGATACTATGTGTGCCCGCGTGTTGATGAAAAATGGTGATAATGACGATGATGAAAAGTAGCCTTTGTGTTAATTCAGGTAATACATCATCTATTTACAAAATTTGATCCAAATCCGTTAAGCCGTTTTATCGTAATTGAGTAACAAACATTCTAATTTATATCAATTCTGACTTTCGCATTTATAATATTAGTTAGATGTAAAATAATCAGCCCTAGATAAGGGACATTTCGACGATATGGAAGTCAAAGTCACCTGATTTAACGAAACGAAATGTCATTTCCATACATTTAATGTCATTTATGCCATTTTTATCATCGTTAACGCTTTTCAAAATGGCAGACATTAAAAAAGTCAATACCTCTATATAAGTAGCTTTGTTAGCTGTAAGCTTGTCAACTATGAATATTATCGCAAAACGTAAGAGTCATTCGTCAATAATTCCTGTCATCATATAATTAAATGAAATTAGTCATCGCGTAAAGCCCCCGCAGATCCTTTAAAATAAATGCTCTTATAGGAAAGTGTTTATGCATTATCTATGCAAGACTTACGTTATTTGAATAAATCGTAATTATACCTTTAAAGTTCAGTGAACGTTGCTTGACTGACCAAGTAGTAATGTGGGTGGATGTGAATACTTCCTTGTATATTTTACGTAGGAGTATTATTTGAGAAATCAGAAATTAATTTTAGAATAAACAGAATTTGTTATTTTTACTCAATCAACAGTCTTTGTTCATTTGTTTACCAAAATTTTGTAAATTTATCTAGACTATTATTGAATGAACTTTCTTATTTTCACATGTCTATTAAAATTGTACTCTATTTTCATAACTTTAAGGTTTATTTTTGTTAGTTGTATTAATGGTTAAATCTTTATAAATATACACCAACTTTACCTTTTGCTTTCATTTAATTTTTTAAACCAAATTAAATACTTCCGATATTTAATTATTTGTTTCCCATAACAGCAGATAATATTTCCTTAAAAATAAACATTATTGAGCTAGCCTAAGGCTCACTGTTAGCCTTTAGCTAGCAATATTAGAAAAAGTCAAAATCTTTAACTAAGTATTTTTTTTCATTCATTTTAGTTCGATGGACTGATGAACTGAAAAATGCAGCTGGGTTAGACTGGATGCGGATTGCACAGGACCTGGTTTATGGTGCAACATACGAGGCCTATGAACTAAGGTAAGCAGAAAACATTTGACAGAATAAAAAAACGATATTATTGCTTACACACTTTTACTATTTCGTCTATTAGTTATTTGTGATGTATTTTTGTTCTTGTATCAACCAGGATAGCACCGACTACGCTTCACCTTGAATAGATTTTCACCCCTTTCTTAAGAAAATGTACAAACAAACTTCGTACAAAAAGCGTTCTGTTCTCCGCATCAAGTTTTATTATGCCTAAGTGTCGAAGTAATAATTTTTGTTTAACACAATCCGAGTACGAAATAAATTCATTAAATTCCAACGTAGCAGCATAAATTGAATTATCAAACATTTGATATGAAACATCGTAATGCTTTTTATTTGTTAATGTTCCTATCAGTACCGAAAGACGTTTCGATAAACTTCGATATACGGTCTGTTTTGTTACCGACAACAAAATTTACGCGAAATATGTATCGTGTGTACTCTGCTTTACATTTAAATGTGTTTTTGTTTTTAGAGTGCTTTACTTAATTCAAATAGAGAATTCAAGATGTTGCTTTTATTTTTGGTAAAAGTATGTTGGATTTGGAATGTGTCTATGCCGACTCTAAATCTTACCAGGGGAATACGAAAGATAAAAAATATGAGGTATATTTTTGGTATCTAAGTTTTTAAGCATGTGCCATATCTTGTTCAAAATCCTTTATGTGTTTTTTCTAGTGAAGAGTTATCAAAACACAAGCTGTCTAATTAATAATATAAGGTAAGATAAATGAATGAGAGTCTGAGTTCGCATAACCTATGTTCGACAGTGAGTCAGCAGTATGCACATTTTACGATACAATATACACGAAACACAAGCTTTGCAGTTCGAATATCAATATCATGCTCGATTTTTTATCGAGTCCGAAAACAATATCAACAAAAAAAAAAGATATAAAATAAAAAATTAAAACACTGGTATTGGTTGTCTTAAGTATCTGGATACCAATAAAAACCAAGTCGACTCCCACGACATTGCGATTATTGTCCGACTGACAAACCTGAACAAAAAACATAAAAAAAAAACTACTTCATTACCCGCAAAACGTTGAAAAAAGGTTTATAATGCGCGTTAAGCAAATAATCATTTAATTTTTTAAGTCGGGTGCGTAAATGTTTTACAAAAAAAAAAAAACATAATTTATTACGCGATTTTCTGCATTTTATTATTTCGATGTCTTCTGCTAAAAGTATAATAATAAGAAAACAAGTATATTGAGCAATACTACGTAATGCAGTGAGAATCATAAACGCAGTCGTAAAAAATGTATTTAAAAGTCGCCGTTTCTCGTTGCCATACTAATTAAGATGTTGCAAATGAAGTAAATGAACACAAAATAAAATTCTTGAGAATACTCATTTACTAATTACGAGATTGCAATCAAACTGCTTTTGGTTCGAAAATTAAATATTATCTCACCCAAACTTTATTAACTCTTTTTATTATTTTGTTTTGATATTATGGCCGAAATGTAACACTGGCAGGTTGAAAAAAAAATGATTTTTATTACAATTTTATAGTTTCGGTAAATAATATACATTTTTTTTATTGTATTCTGTGAATTCTAAATATAGATATTTGCTATTGAGTATATAAATATTTGGGCGGTTGCTGCGCGGCGTGGTGCTAAAGAATTTGACACGCTGTTTTGATCGTCGTGTGTAAACTTTTTTATTTTTATTAATTAGGTACAGTAAGGTACTTAGTTTACGTGTTTTTTTTTAAAGTTTTGTCAAGTATTTTAATATTACAGTGATATGAGGACCAAGTTGTTATGTTTTGTCGTCTTACTTAGGATTTAAATAAATTCTGCAGTGTCCATTTATTTTTAAACTTGATTCATCATATACTTATAAAAAAAAGTGTGAATTACTGCTGTGCTTTGCTATTAACTGAAATATGGAAAAAAAAAAAACATAATTTACGACGTGACATATTACATTTTATTATATTACAGTTATAAATAACTTAATATCGTATTAATGTAACTACGTACAAAACAGCGAATCGATCAGCTTTTACTAGCATATAAGCGTGTTACATCAAATAACCAGGATTTTATGAGCGGTAAAATTTAATCACGTCTATTCATAACAGGATACTCCAAATCCGAACCTTTCTTTGATTTTATCGCTATCAATATTAAAATAAAATGTATCGTAAAATTTTATTGTCCGAACAATTTCAATAGAATTGAAGGTAACACATATTTTTTTAGTCAAACGTGTTTAGTACGAGTTTTCTGAGGATTAGCTGATTACTCGAACAAAGATGGTCAAACCACTGTCCGTTGCATTCTAACATTCACAAACTTACACTTACCATCAACTTTACTCAACAATAAAAATCCAAACCTCTTTTCGAAAGACATAAGGTTGAAAATCGTGTGGCACTTTTTTTATAGCCGCACACAATAATTTGTGTCAACAAGTATTATAAAATTATACGACCCCGGTGTTTGAAAACATACGTCTGAATCGTAATAATATCTTTGTATGTGCGTCCTGTTGCGGCTCACCCGTATAATTTTAACAGCCTTATTAGCTTTGGCTTTCAAAACACGTAAACAGGAGTTAAATGGTTTATGGGAAACATTAAATGTTTTTGCAATAATACCTCCGGTTTTCGCCCAAGATTTTTTGATAAGTCAGAACATGTCAATTTTTGCACTTAATTGAGTATTTTTTTTGTACATGTTTTTAATTTATTGGTACTTAGGTATGAAAAAAACGTTATCTACTGTAGGGCCAATTTAATAGGTAACATTTGACATCTGTCAGTTTTAGCTTCAAAGTGAGGTGAGCTACTTAAAAACATCGATTAAAGTGAATGAATCGATATTCATTTTAATCATACTTGAATCGAATTCAGTAATTGTGACAAAGCAAATTATTGCTTTGCTTTTACAAGACGGAGTACTGTAATTTTATATAAAAAAAAATTGTTGACGTATCCCCGTCCCAATATTATTTTGTAACGTACATTTACGGAAAAAAATAAGAAAAGCACATAATTTAATAAAAAATAACATTTATTTAGTTGAACCATTAGAACTATCACTAGTATTTGTCATTCTTCACTGCTATCAGCACTTAGAGATATAACATCACACGAGATTTGGCCTAAAATTGTACCTATTTAGACACATTTTTTTTTTTATAGTTAATTAACATAATACTATGTTTTATTATAATCACAATGTAGTTATTCATTAATGGTAAATTATTCCTTCAAAAGTACATAATTATTGCATTCGGATCTAGTTATCAACTTTCGATTTTTTTGGGTAACATCCCTAGAGTTTAAAAAGAAAAAGGGTTCATTGACACAACATTGTAACGACGTTCAGTTATGTTTAGAACACATTTGTTTTATTATATTTAAATGGTTTATCAGTGAAAATAAATCTCAAAATTATCTTATTTTGTCATATTTACAATATTCAATCGTAATTGAAAAAAACAATAAGCAATTGCGCAATTCTATCTTCAAAAAAAAACAATACTTTACGCTCACCGTTATAAGGTTACGTCGTTGAATTTTGATGAAGTGTCAAATGTGACCTATTAAATTGGCCCTGCAGTAGGTATCAACGCTTTCTAGAAATAACAACTTTTCTTCGAGAACAAACTAACTCTAATTACCAAATTTTATCAAAATTGCGTAAGTCACGTCGCTTCTCCATAAAAGTGTAACAGACAGACTCTTGTATTTCTAATATTATTATTACTGTGGGTGTGTATTATTTTAATATCTTTCGGCGTCATTTCATGCGAATGTAAATAACTATTTAGAGAACTTGTGTATTTGAATTTGTTTGGTAAATACGCGAACGGAGTTGGGCGATAAGCGAGTGTATTACATGTGCGTCAGCTTTATACTAATGACATTGGAGAAATTTAATTGCGGCGCTACATCTAAATATACAATTAAAATATCATTATTTTGTAAAAATAAACAGTCACCACTCGCTCAATTAATAAATAATTAATGAACGAATGTATAATTAATTGATAAATAAAATGAAAGGTAAAACAAAAACAAACGTGCGTGAAGCTTTCTGCATAATTATCATGATTTAATATGAATATTAATCTTACACGCAACTCAAATACAATTGGTATCGATTTATTAATTAAACTTAATATAACGTGACACTACTTAATTAGTTGCTAAGTGAAATCTATATAAAAGGATTATTTAGTAATCCAATCATTTCCGTACAGTGCTGATTTATACCAAAATAAATTCGGTCATGATCAGGTTGAATAAAACAGATTACTTTTACGATTTATGCAGCACTGTTATATTATTTATTTGTTTTAGTTGTGTTTTTAAAATTTTATGCTATCTAAAGCCGACTTCCCATGGTGTGCGATTTAAAGGGTCACCCCGCACGGCCGACGACTACGGACAGTCATGCACCGCGCAGTGAGTGTTGAAAATCAAACCCTGTTTTAACCGACAGGGTACAGTTTGATTCGCGGCGGATTACGATAGATTGGGGCAGACGCGTCTGTGCTATCACGGACGAGCTTTTTCCACGTTTGGCGTTATTCGCGATATCGCGCACCATGAGAAGCCGGCTTTACGTAGAAATAGTGTAGATATGATAACTCATATGACTATAAAATTATTTATTTTTACCTCTCTCTCTATTTGTGAAAATTAAAAGTCAAGAACGACAGTAATTACAAATAAATACTTGACTAATGCTCAAGGACTTATGGATCAAAAACATAAACCATTGCATGTCATACACGGTTGATTTTTAATCACATTTTAAATTTTTAAGTTATAGAACCCGTGCACAAAAAAATCTGACCTTCCATACGAATTCGATCAGCTGACTATTGATTTTGCATGGAATGTCCGTTTTTTTTTTCGACCCTTTTTTGTTCCTTTAAAAAAGTTGTTCAATTTCACGGCTACTATCACCCTGAAAAAAGGAAAATGTGACTACAAAATACCCTTGTACATTTTGACATATGTATTTTGATAGAACATATTATTAATTTAAATATTTGATAACACTTGAGCATAATTTTAGAGGTTTTGGATACATAAAATAATATTATATTTATATATCTAAATTTATTTTTATAAGACTATTTAATTGTTAACTTATAATGACTACAATGTCAAACACTGAAATAACATCAATTCTCACAAACTAAAAGAAAGATATTGAAAAGAATTTGTCTGTTTAATCCCCGGCGCCTAATCCCTTTATTTCGCGGACAATTAAACGCCAGATTTATAGCAAATCGAAAAATGTCTCTAGAGGCGATCGTTGCCGATGGTAATATGCAGTAACTATTGATTTTCCATTATAGTTTTTTGTTACTGAAAAAATTCAAAGATAAAAACTAAATCCTGATTGTGAGCTTTTAGTTAATTTCAACGAGTTTTAAAAACTAATTATATGTTTTTTAAAGTGTTGGTATGGTGAACTTTACTATACACAATGGGTTGTCAAGGTCAAGGTCAAGGTACCTACTGGCAACTGTTTCATTTCAACTATTAAATAACGGTAATTATTTACGTTTGACACATAATTAGTAATTGTAAACAACAAATATTTAAAACAGGTTGTGGGTGGCAATCGTCTAACTGGGGAGTTGTCGTGTATGTACTTCAATTCTAGTTGTAATACTAAATTGTCATTCATTTCAGGCAGACACAAAACTTATTAAAAATATATTGTCAATGTTTTGATTCCAGTTAGGTAGTTCCTTTTATTGACAGTATTTTTATTTAAGAAACGTGAATTACGTGTCCGCTTAAGAACCTAATATCAATTTTTCATTGCCATTGTATTGGAATTAAAATTAATTCAAGATTCAGGGCACTGGGCCCATTCCTGACACAAAAAAAAAACTTTCAACTTACTTATCGCATATAAGGCCTTAATTTAAACAAATGGCTATTTTATACAACACAAATAAATAAAGTCATAAGCGATTCAAAAAACCAATTACTACATTATACCTACTCCATATAATGCAAATGCAATACATCAAGCATGCATTAAGAACTTATTAATGTTAAGAAAACGAACTTTACGAGTGAAAAAATGTAAAATGATAAATGAACCCCGATGTTAATATTCTGCAAGATTAATGCTTTAACAGATTTTAAGTATAAAACAGTACTTAATCATTAAATTACAAACCGGTTTGTAAAACAATTATAATAAAGTCAACGTTTTATTTTATTAATTTGTATGTATCGAATAATCGATTTTACAGATCAGGCATTTTGTGCTATTATTGTATAAACATTTTTTAGAGGTTAAATTTTACACGGAGTATATAAAAGGACTTGGAGTCAAAAAACGTTACAAATTAACGTTCTTCGAAATAGTTCGTAAGATAATAAGGTACCTAATTATCATTAAGTTTATTTGGATTTTAGTTCCCGATGTTTCGAAGCCTTTGCAGGTTTTATGGTTTTGGGCAGACTGAGGTGAAATTCGTCTTGACAGTCAGTAGATGTTGCTCGTTCTTCCTTCTCATTTTAATAACATCGGGAACTTAATTTAAATAAACTGCTATAGAATCCCTTTAAAAAGTAGTTTTATTTCAATAAATTATTTATTCTGTGGCCTTAAAATTCACGGCCTTCCTGTTAATTAGTAAATATATAGCTTTGTAGTTTTTCAATTATTATGCAGTCATACGTCCTCGTCTATCATACATTACAATTTATTATTAAACAAAAAGCGATCGTATTTCTAAAACTTTCACCTATTACTGTACAAAATAAAAACAGTACGAGCTTGTTCCCAGGGGACGATCAAATGGATACTTACTACGTTATTGTTAAAGCCCGTTTTATACTGACTGACAGCATCAATTAGAACTTGACGTAGCGGTGTTAAGTTACAAAGAACCGATACATCGTAGAAGCTTACCAGTAATGGACCATCAATATTAAAAGGGATATTTTTAATAACGCTGAGGGAGAGAAATTAGTTAAGCACCCGAGTATCATGTAGTTTGTCGTGGTGTCATGTTTATGAGAGATGACGCGTAAAAGATGGCTTAATGAAACTCTTTTACACGTTGCCTTTTAATGATGTTGCAATTAAGTTGCCATGATAGACTTGGTTTATTAACCCCGAATACTAAAACAAAAACTTAAGTTTTAAGACCTTCTTAAATGTCTATCCGTCGCAACTTTAGTCCTTAAAGTGACTAAGAATCGAGATGCATTGCAGTTTAATCAACAACACTTGAATATGTTTAGCTAGGTAATTTTTTATTAAGAAAAACTTTTATTTTTAACCTAATTGGAGGAATTAAGGAGGATTTATTTGTATGTAGTTGTGTGATTGGTTGCAAGAATCAAACCAATTTAGTATAAGTTAAGTTTAACTAGGTACTTACTTCGCTAATGCAGTTTGATTCTAAATCTCAATCTAAAAATCTAATTGCCTATATGGGAATTAAGTACTAACATGCATCTGCTTCTACAAATTCTAACATCAAAGTAATAAACATCACGAATAGAAACTCAGTAGATGAATATTACGAGCTCTAAGCGAAAGACATAAACACTGCTATTATGTGGTCTCACCCGTTCGACAGACGAATAACGGATTGTTGGCAATAAAACACTGATTTAATACTAACAGCTGATTCACTGTAAACAAGTTATAAAGCAAGAATAGGGTCATCACATTATTTATATGACATTCTTGAATGAAATACTTTTTACTGCTTACGATCGAGAAAGAATCATGTGTGGAAACTTAAGAACGGGTATCGAGTGACATGTAATGCTTTCATTGTCATCTGTTTAAAAAAAGACTATGTAAAACTACCGTTTTGTTTTCGACTACTTTCGTATGAGATTTAGAAGGGGCAATTAGTTTTTTATCTTATCTTAGCCTTCGTTGGATGTTTACACGGATATTCAATAATTTATTGTTATGTTGTTGTGTAAGTAGACCTTATTTTCAAAGCGATAGAACGAAAAGTTTCGAATGAGGCGTGTTCTTGTTTTTCCGTTTAATTATTCTAAGACATCATGGACAATCGGTGAAGGATAACATCGTGAGGAAACCTGGATTCCAACAATTGAAAACGCGAACCCGCAATGAGCAAGCGTGGTGATCAATGCTCGTTCCTTCTCTATATGAGAAGAGGCCTGTGCCCAGCAGTGGGACATTTATAGGCTGGTATTATATATGTTTTACCGTATTCCATCACTCTTAAAACCTATTTCACAAAGTGTAACTAAATTGAAGACACAATAATAAAAAGGACAAGAAAAGTATACCCTATTTCAATTACGAAACAATCAGAATGCCGAAATTTTTCCAACATGCAATCACAATTCTAATTAGGTGACGCATTCACGAAACAAAAGCCGCGCGTTTTAACCTCGAAATAAATCAGAAATGGTGTGTCGCGTGCTATGTGTCGTCACGCAATGGACGTAAAAAAAAGTATTTCTTACGATAGAATTCTCGTAAAATATGTAGGTGCTTACAGTTGCAGAGGTGAGCGGGTAACCGCAGTCGTCCAAACATTGCACGCCAAATTTGTTTGATGTAGACGGGCGGCTTTTTAACACCAATAAAAAAAAATGAAATTTATTTTATATTCAAACTAGTTGCGCCTGAGTTTTCACTCGCCCTGTATTTTGCCCAAGGCAAGTTACGTGATAATAAATAGCTTTTAACCTCAGAATTGGAGTATCAAATGTAAAAGTTTTTTTTTCAAGTATGACAGACAGTTTCTGAGATTAGCGCACTAAAACAAACAAAATATAATATTTTTTTTAATATTTTTGTGTCATATAATATTCATAGCTTGAACTGCACATACATACCTACCTAGTGGGACCAGTTGTTGTAAGTGACAATACCTATCGTTGGTCTACGGTTTTACAGTTGAAATAGCCTTTACCACAACAGAAATTAAACTTGCGCCCGTTCGTATTAGAGTTCCATACCCGAAAGGTGCCAACTGGCTATTACTAAGCCTCGCTGTCCGTTTATCCGTCTGTCTGTCAGTGGGCTGTATCTCATGAACCGTAGCAGGTAGAGAGTTGAAATTTCACAAAGTGTTGAATTTTCTGTTGCCGCTATAACATCAAATAATAAAAGTAAATAATAAATAAAACGGCATAAATCTTATACGATGATTCGGAACCCTTCATGCGCGATTCCGTCTCGTACTTAGCCGGTTTTCTTAAAACCCGAGAGTCTTAAAATCTAGAGCATAACGAGGCAAATGAGTTTGTATAAACAACAACAAAGTAGGCCCAACCTATGCGCTATACATTCACTTGTCTTAACGAGATCACATAATCGTCATCATCAGTTTCTATATTTTACGCGACTTCTAGAAATATCAAAACAAAAGCAAGTGTCAAAACAAAATCAATTTTCACATTTATTTCAATATAGTGTTCAATATTAAGATCTGGGAGAAAATATCTTGTCAGTTAAAGACCAGTTTTGTACCTACGCACTCACATAAAATGAAACAACAACGGGTGCCTTTGAAATTGTAATCTCGATTATTTTATTGTTTGTTTTTAAATCAAACTGATCTTCTAGCGTTTTATGAGCCTTGTGTCATTATTTTTTCTATTCAGATACCAGCTTATTATATTAAATTATACTTATTAAATTACACAATTTAATAATTTATAAGACGATGAAAAACATAAATATTTTTAATTCAAAATCTTTAAAGTAGGCAGAAAACCAGAATTACTTTTATTTTACCACCATGTACTTGTACATATTACTCATGTTTTACAAAATAAATATCTTTATCTTTATTTTTATCTTTATATTTAAGAATGAACTTAATACCGAAATATTGTCATGCGTAATGGTTCTTGTAATTTACTTAACTTTTAGATAATTTGAGAGATTGAATTAATCATTAAAACACTTTTTTCGATACCGTAACATGAAAACAAACACATAAATTAGGTTCAACCTTAGAATTAAGACCGATCAAGCCGTTAAACAAATATTTCCTCATAAACTACAGACAGCCTGACTCGGAGGCCTATTGGTTTTAAATGCGCTATAATGCAACACATAATGACAGGTTACTACGGAACCCACGCGAATACGTTTATCGCGTAGGAAGTGTTATTTAGTGATTCCCAATTCACTTGACTTAACTCATGTGATTTACGGAAGAAAAACACAGTAATTTAGAGTTGAAATAATTATCTTAATAGTTCAAATAAATAGTTTTTTATGGTGTTAAGCCGTTACAAAGAAATTTTACCCAGGTTTCAATAATAATTTTTTCGATGTAAAATTTCAACCAAACATCTTTTTAGAGTTTAGCAAAACTCGATTATATCTTTAAATTAAAAGATTATGGCTATTTCATTAAATATAACTGTTTATTTTTATTTAGATTTCATAATTTAAGGTAGGAGATAAAAATAGCAAAAAGAAATCGAGGAAAACTAATGCAGTAGCGTTTATAGACCTTCTGCGGTTTACACGCTGCGTTCGGAACGCCCGTTCACCCGCCCCATGACCGCAAGTGGGCCAAACTCTAGAACAGATTAAAACTTGTGATGAATCGCTATTTTCGTTTCCCCGCACTCAAACTTCTGGATACGAAGAATTTACTTTATGTGTGAAAATGTAAATACGTTGAGAACTTCGACGCTTCCCAAGGAAATCGCGTTCGTCGAATGTTGACAGAGACTTGTCGGCTTTTCGTACTGGATTATTTGAAGGATTTACTTAATGCTATGTGTTTGCTTGTGCAAAGGATTAACGAACGCTGTTTGCGTTAGTGATTACTACACACGAAGCGATCCATCGATGTTTTTGCAGCCTAATGGGAGTTTAGTTCTCTGGTAGCCTTTGGGATGATTAATGAACTGTGGCGGGCGGCCAAATTGAATGTATAAATGTCAGGTCGCTTGTTAAAGTTCAGAGTTTGTAATCTTAGGAACATTGATACTTTAATGATGCTTGATGATTGAACAGAAGTTTGCAAAAAGTTAAGCTTCGCATAACTTTGAGAGCGATATCCATAGCCTGCCTCATCGAAGCTAATATGTTTTATACCCATCGAGCAACTGAATTAATAATTTATGATTTAATGGTATAAAATATATACATATAAAATATTTTACCACAGCCACTTTAATCATCACATAAAATATAAGCCCAATAAAATAAAGAATAATAAATATTGTGTCCTAAAAAATAATTTTACAGTGGTAACATCTATATAAACAAAATAAATTTGTTGTTTTTATTTAAAATAATAACTACAGTTAAACAATACTTCAAAACAATCATATCAGTACAAGCTATCATAGCAAAATATTCTAGGCATATCCTTCCAATAAAACTTAACTCATTTATCTACTCGCGTACAATTCGAGCCCATTATGCCTCGTTACAACTCATCCGTTGATACTAAAATTGACAGAAATAAATGGCGAACTATTTTGCTTACAATACCACATTCTTAGTGAGGGCGTACTGGCGGACATTAAAATAGTACAAAGGCACAATAACATGTAATTGCAAATGATGCAGTGTCTCATATAGATACAACATGTTCGTTGCACTACCATTTATGTCGACCCACGCTCGAGCAATCCTCACTAAGAGGGGGCACACATTTTAAGTTTTTTGATGCTTTATTTAATTTAACAATGAAAAAACATAACAAATAAGCGTTGACTTTAAAACATAATAAAAAAACGTGTATTTCAAATTCATTTTATCCATAGATAAAATAGCTGAACAACACAAAATTATATTCTAAATTAAATAATTTATGTTTCACATCAGTAAAGAGCCTTAGCTTGTTGAAAGTCTACGAACATTATACCTATAATAGGTATTTCACGGGACAAAACCTTACTATCATCATTTATTTTTGTCTACTTTCGTGAAAGATATACAAAAAGTGATTTAATAGGGATGTGTGTGTGTGTCAGGTAGATTAGTAGAAAATATAAGACACCAAAAACTTATGGCGATACATTGAGTAAACTTGAATACTTAGGAATAAGAGGTTTACCTTTAGAACTTTTTGCAGATTATTTACGTGATAGAACTCAGGTTGTTAAAGTAGATGACTGGTTGAGTGACGAATTACCCATTGAATATGGCGTCCCTCAGGGTAGCATACTGGGCCCTACTCTCTTTTTAGTATATATAAATAATTTATGTAAGACCAACATGACTAATGGGAGAATCATTACATTTGCTGATGATACTGCATTAATTTTTCATGGTAACACCTGGGAAGAAGTCTATAACCATGCACAAATAGGATTTGATAAAGCGTCTACATGGTTATCTGAAAACATCCTTACGTTAAATACAGAAAAAACTAAATTTATGACATATACAATAACGAAACAGGATCAGCCACATTTGCCTATTGTTGCTCACAGTTGTAATCCTCAGTCTAATTTGGTATGTAACTGCCCTTCCTTAACAAAAGTAAAAAATATCAAATATTTGGGTGTTATTATTGATGATCAACTTAAATTTCAACTACATATTGATACTTTGGTACCTAGAATCCGTAAACTTATATACATATTCAAATCTCTTCGCCATATTGCTGATTTCGCATTAATACGAACCGTATACTTCGCACTGTGCCAATCACTGTTATCGTACTGTATTACTTCATGGGGTGGAGCCGCTAAAACATGCCTTATAAATCTGGAAAGGGCCCAAAGAGCTATACTTAAAGTTAGCTGTTTTTTCCCTATTCGTTACCCAACATATGATTTATATCAGCACTGCAAGGTTTTAACAGTAAGACAACTCTTTGTACTAATGACTATTTTAAAAAAGCACTCGGAGTTACCTTTCAGTTCAAAAGTGGCCGAATGTCGAAGGAAAGCTAAACCAGTGTGCGCTATAACTAGACTTACATATAGCCTGTCACAAAATTTCTATTCTTTTCTAGGTCCGTACTTGTATAATAACATAAATAAAAAGTTACACATTTATCCTCTGACGAAAACGAAATGTAAGAAAGAAATATTTATGTGGCTTCAAAATCTTGATTATCATGCAACCGAAGGTCTTTTGAAACCTTCAAAATAAAATATTCTCATACTCACACAACACACTCTCACAAACACACACATACACACTTACACCTACACTCACATGCATAAAAACATCTTCACTCACATACTATACCTACTTTTAATAAGTTTGTTCAAACTGACTGATTACATATAATTAGTTTTAATAGTTGTTTATTATAATTTTTAACCATATTTTATTTTATTTTTTTTAAAAACTGTATACTTTAGATTTTTATTATAACTAGAGAAACACATTTATTTGTTAGCTTTTTTTAATATTTAAAGATATTGTTAGTACTTATAAGTTAAATGTTTAGTGCGTATCGAACCGAGGGTTGGCCTGGTGATCTGTACCACAGGTTTTACCTAATTCAGACACCAGTCTCTATATAATGTAACAAAAAACTTAATTCTGTACCAGTTTCATAATGATGAGAAAATAAAGATTTTTATTATTATTATTATTATTATTGATTTGAAATGTCGCAAGACGTCACGATGTCGTACGTTTTGTATAACATCGTGACGTAATTAGCCCCCACTCCTGAACGTTGATTCGCTTTATCGTCTTCGTTTTGAGTTATTTTGAAAGAGTAAAAAATACGTGTCTAATATTTTTTTATAATCTAATGTATCGACTAAATAGATTTACTTTTCTTACCCATTCAACATCCCTATTTAGTCGCAGCTTTAAGTCTACAGTGTTCACCCAATCTAACCCACGTTCGTGTATTACTGTAATCTCAATTCATATTTTCGTTTGTTTATAAGTTTTGAGGCGGGCATTTATCGAGTTACCATTTTTTATTGTGTGGTATGCGGTACATTTTCTCAATATCTTTATTTTACTGCTGAGCTTGTGGTTTTATTGTTACACTGAAGTATTTTTGTGCTGATAAGAGTTTAGTATACCTACTGGTTTTGTTGTGTGATGTACCTATATTACTAATAAATGTACCATTTGTATGTAAAATAAATTATTGCCAAGGATCGAAGTTGGCAATAATAAATTTCGTGATTGGTCCTTTGAGTAAGAATCACCGTGAAGTTAGCGTAGGTAGAGTCCATAAATTTGGAAATATATGGTGCAACATATTCTTTCCAAAACTTATTCGTTTTTTTATATTTTTCTTGACTTGAGTGTTCTCATATTGTGTCTAGGTCACACGGTGAGAAAAGACACATACTAAATGTATTACGTCTTTTTATCGATATCGTGTATGAGATATGTAGAGTCCTGTAGGAACAGGGTGTGATTATTTAGGTATTTATTTATTAACATGATAGTGCATAAAATTAAATTACAATACCTATTCGACGTACAGTGACACAAGATAATACGAAACACACAAACTTTTTACGAAAATTTGAATAAAAACAATAATAAAACATACTTTTACATTGCATACTAATATTATAAATGCGAAAGTGTAACATACAGAGTTTGTTTGTCTGTTACACTTTCACGGCTAAACTGCAGAACCGATTTTAATAAAATTTGGTACAGGATAAGCTTGGATCCCAAGAAAGGACATAGGCTACTTTTGCCTTAATAACTCAATACATCGCGGGCGGAGCCGCGGGCAACAGCTAGAACAATATATTGCACAATATTATGTTAAAGAGGATTAGTTGATGTTCTCTTAGTTTTGAATTAATTTTGCAAGCACTGAATCTCTTAGTACCTACGATGTTCTAGGGCTTAGATAGAGCTCCGACACTTTACTGACATACTTACAATACATTAAACATACAACATATCATTGTGCATCGAAATCATATTATATTTGTTGATCATTATAATCTGAATAATTAACATGTCAGTACAATAGAATGTTTTTGCGATTTATAGTATTATTTACAGACAGAATATTTAGGTATAAAATTTAGGTCAATTTATCAGGTCAATCATTGTTTTTGTTTTTTGTTTGACAATTGATTTAATTTTATATAAAACCTCTACAATGCCAATTAATTATTATGTTACGTATTACTTCGGAATTATTTAAGAAACACTTATATAGTAACTAACAGTATCTACGGCATTTTTTAAAACATAATATTTTTAAATACAATTCTTTGCTTACAAAATAATAAGCACATAAAATTTTATTTTTATTATCTTGCCTTAACTGGATAGAAAATAAAGTGTGAAATCCCACACATTATAATGTTTATAATATAATACGTATATTATTTTCTATTGTATTTATTAATAGCTTATATCGTTTGGACCTTAATTTTTTTACTTACTTTAAAAACACGTTAAGTAAGCGGAAACGAACTTTAAGTGCCTATTATTACATTTCTGTATCATTAATATATTATACTGAAAAGCTATAAAGATAAATACTTAATGAAAATCCACATTTTTGATAAGAATTTTATGACTGTTTTATATAAAGAAGATAAATCTGTATTATACTAATCAGCCGCTAATAGGAACGTTAAATATAAAAAAGGTATTTAAATTTGATTTCATAAAGGAATATTGATAAATCCGTGAGACTGTATTAATAAAACATTCAATTAAAAAACTATAAAGTCTTTCGAGAATGTTCGATTCTTATCCTTTATCTAATATAGATGCTAAACTGTTTAATGGTGATTTAAATAAAGATTAGTTTTAATGTGACTTATAGATTCCATTGGAATTATATACCTACTGATTCCATTTCCAGATCGTCGTGTTTCTTTTGTTATTTATGTGCTTTTTTACTATCCCGGATAAATTAAATCTGTTTTGAATTTAGGAACGTTTAATCGCATTTAGTCTTCTCCTAAAGGCGAACAAAACTAATTCTTTGACATTTAAGTTTCCTAATTCGGTGACTGAATTAGGATGTTTATGATAGTGTAATAAGCGCTTAAGTAGGTGAGTACTTAATACTTCATAGTTGACTTCAAAAAGATAAATACTGTAATGTTCCACAATAATCCACATGTATTTTCTCTGCCTACGTAAATTCTGCGGCATTTATGCCTAAGGGTATGAGAAATAGAATGTATTCCCAAAACGATATTTAAGGATAGGTACAAAATTGACCCTAATTACAATTGAACAAGACCTCCCAAGAACACGGAGTTTACAGTACGAACAAAGGTCAGAATAGTAAAGCCATGCATGGTCAACATTGTATTTAATAAAATACCTGTCCCCTCCAATATTTCAGTTACCAAATAAATAGTAGCGATTGTTATAACCAAAGGCTTTCCCATGGTCGTGCCAGTTAAGGCTTGCCCACACACATTGGGTTAAATACCTTATTTATAGCGCACTTGTGCTGACCTTTAATGGGCCGAGCTCGAAGAGAAAATGCGTAAGTTAGAAATCGACAGAAATGTGAGAACACGAAGATCTTTTTTTAGAGCTTTTGTGGAAACAATGTCGGCTAGAACATGTTTTAGGCATCAAAGGAGGTTTATTGAAATACTCTTATATTTTTCTTGGTGGAGAAAAAGGAAAAGGTATAACTAAAATGTTGTCCGTTTAATGCTATGATTGATGATGTGTATCACGTAGGTTTTATTTACTTTAAGCATAGAAGTAGTACCGTAACATAGCAATAGACATTGTTAATGTCAAAAAATCCGACGAAAATATTATGGGTATAAGCAACGATGCAAAGAAACTTATTAGTTTTCAATTGTTTCCGACTTGGTCGTTTCTCTCAGCGCATGTCTATTTCTAAATAAGGCCAGTCCCGAACATTGTATCGGTCGCGGTGCAAGGTTCGATATTTTGTTTGCCCTGACCATTCGTGTAACGGAAACTAGCGCCATATTGCAATCCACGGAAGTTGTTCTGTATGTCGTGTACAGTATAAATATTTGTGTAAACGGGAACATTTATTGTAAACATTTAGAAAATTAAAGAAAGAATGCTGTTATAAATACTTCCTTGATTTATGAAAATAAACTTATAGGCAACATATTTTTAAATATGTAATGGTTTTATTTAGCTCACATAATACAAGAATTAGTATTCACTTTTGCGTCAGTCATAATTCCACCTATCTAAATATTAATTTTGCCGTTCCATAAGCTTCACGCACGTGTTCAAACACTATTAGGCATATAGCTTTATAATTGATTATCTTGAATATTAAAATTTAAAGTAACTACTAATAAAATTAAATATGTGTATTCAAATTGAATTAAACAACAGCTTGACTGTCCAAAATAACAATATAAACACAAATATTTCAATGAGTCATAGAAACTATTTTTATATTCAATATTTGAGAAAAAACCATCAAAGAATCCGTGTCGTCCCACTCACTAAGTAGGCAACAAAACTATTCGTGAGACAGTTGCGTTTGATAGTAACGTTTTACGACTCACCAGAAACGAACTGTTACCTGCTATTTAAAAGTAATAAAACTGTTTTTTAAAGCACTCACACTCTAAATATTGGGTGCGTGAAAATATGTTCTTTTAATAGCCAAATTTCTCCCGGAACACCGCACCGGTCCGTATGTATGCAGCACATTAATTTGGGTCTTTAGATCTCCGTCTAAATTGCTTTATAAGAAGCAAAGCGTTTGATATGTGTAATTTGAAAATAAACGAGGAACCAGTTTGTTGTCTTCCAAATCAAATGACAGTTAAAATATTTCTCTTTAGATTATTGTAATTAGTGTCAGTGATCGATTTAGATAGTGTATAAGGAAAATATAATTCTGTGTAATGTTTAAATGGATTTTTATTTCAATAGTCTGCTAAAAATATATAGATGCTCAAAGGAGACGCACGCGCATTAATTTTCATCTACAGTAATTATTTATATCCTAACTAAATACTGAATTATTTATGCAAGCTTAAAAAATGATATAAATGTCTTATCGCTCTTTTATCGTTTCGCACTAATTTTACATAATTTAATATTACATCGTTAGTCTATAAATTATAAACATTATTGAAATTAGATAATGGCTATGTAACAAATAGCAAAACCCCAAAGTAATCAAAATAGCTTTTATAAGTCATCCGACCGCAGACAGTAAACAATATAACGAAACAAAGGAATTCCTTAATCAAATCGACGTGAAAGATCAAAAACTATAGATAGCAAGAACGCAGGCCGTATTCATGATACGAGTAGTACACCTACTCATCGTGATGCGGCAATACCGATGCATTTAATTGTTCTGTGATAGCACACTAATGCACCTGTCAAGAAAACAAAGGCAACTCTAGATAAGACCAAAATTGAAGCACGATCCGTTTTTGTTGGCGGGCGGACGTCTCAAATGTAAATGTTTATACTTTCTCGTTTGAAAGTTCGATTCACATCTCGGCTGATATGAGACATGCCAGTCATTTGTCATCTAACCAATGAGATATTTGAAGTATTTTGTTTTATACATGTTATGCAATCGTTTGAGTTTAGTAATGTAAATATGAAACTGAGTATTCGTTCGTATCGTGAACCATATACTTATATACTTGTTCAATGCCAAATACTTTAGAAAGAAGTCAGTAAAATATTATCTTTATGACACTATGTATTCAAAACAGTTTTTTTTACGATTCAAGGCTTTGTTTTTATTATCAAGAGCACCAAAATACGAGTTTAATATTTTAGACATAACTTTTATTGTATTTTATATCAGTAGATAAGTATTTATGTTACAAATCTTTCAAAATAAATCAAAATTGTTTTGACTATCAGCAACATTACACCACGTACGGGCCAATTTGTATCAGAAAACAGTAACGAAATATTAACATCGCGTGCACATATAAAATATGCGTTCAATGCGTATCAGATATTGCAGTGTATAGTATTATTAATAGCACCAATGCAGATAGGGTTTACGCTTAACGATTGGAAGCCCTGTACGTTTTACCGGGAGCTCGTAACGAAGTGGGACTTGTTCCTTACAATGCTATCTACCGAGACTGAAAACCAGTTATGATCCATTATCAGATCCTATGCCCGGGGTGGCATTAAAATGTCGGCTCGGCCCTGCTTTGTTTATTAAATTATGTCCACCGTCGCTATAAATATCGCTTGAGACGCGTTCATTTAGTGAAATACCGATCCGACCAACGATACTGCATGAGTTATGTCGCGTCCTTAAGAATAACGTATTAAAGCCGCATAAACAAGATTGACTAAAGAAAAATGAATAGTAATCTAGATTGCTGCGAAGGTCACTAGTGTAAACTTTGTATTGTAACTATGCTGTATAACCCAAAGCCGTTAACAATAAAATTCAAGGTTCCACATTTCCAGGAGACAGATAAAATCTACGAGTACTTTGCAAAAAAAAATGAAGACACTTCACAGATCTTTTTGCTCAAATTTAGAATGTTAAATTGTCGACCTCGACATTTCAAAAAGATTAAGTACTAACAATATCCCAACGTTGCGATTCCTTTAGATTATGATCAGCGAGCATTAAAAGTAATTGAATAAAAAACAAACGAAAGTGGCGGTCGAAGAGAGAGAAATAAAGCCGGCAAAAAAGGGAAGAGTCGAGATGTAATGACGTAGATAACTTCAACCAATTACCGGGAACGCAGAAGTGCTGCATCTGCGGGATAAAAATGGACTCCCAGTTTGCAAATATGCAAAGATTATTCCAAATATAGTAGGGAAGTTTAAAGAAGAAAGTTTCTTGTGTGTGTGTCCAACCATTTCTAAAACTAACAAAAAAATACAAAAGTTACCAAAATACTAAAATTACTTAATTGATTTCAAATCTTAACTACTAAATCATGCTTTATGAGTCGATGTGCCGATGCGACTAAAACAGGCTCAGTGCAAAACGACAGGACACGACGATTTTATCTTAGTAGAAGCTAAACCATTATTTCTATTGCTTCCACGGACTATCGCAGCAATTACTCCCAGTGCTTATACGATGTGATTTAAGGTACAGGCATTGCAGGTAACAAAATAGGCACTTTGGTATTATGTCGTGGTACATATACAACTATTTGGTTCATTTATTTTTTCAATACCTTCCTTGTTAACTACAGTACGTCTTTGATCTTGCTTCGTAATATAAGAGATATCATCTCGTCTGTCTCGAAAATATTGAAGGTCATTGAAATTGTTTGATATAACGAACCATTACAGTCATAACTTACATAACTTTTTTTTTGCATCGTTGTATCAGGAACATTATAGATCGGAATCTGATTCTTTATCGTCTAACGATTGATGTAAACATGGATAATTATCAAACATACTTAATTTATGACAGACATTAATAAAACAACCTGATTTGATTAAAAACTAGTCCGTGGCTAAATAATGAACAGCGACTATTTAGAATACCGATATTTCTGAATAAAATTACTATATCGATCGATCAGCATCGTAGAAGTCACGATTTCTCTCTCCATCAGAGGTTCGCACGAACCAAAGTAGGATCCTTTATGATCTTGACATTTGTTACAAATTGTTTCAAAGCCTGTGATTGAATTTGAATGGCGTCCTTTGCAAGCCTCGATATCGTGTCATTAGGTAACTCTTTCATACCATCCGTCTGATCTTGAACTTTGTCCAAATTGATAACGGCAACAAAATGCTATTTGAAGATTCTTTAACTAATCGCTTATTAAATCGGAATGAAAAGCTCATACTATAAAATCATGTCTAAAAGTATTCGGCAATAAAATAATCAGCTTTAAACTCTTACAACCATAAGTTGCGTTTAATGAATGCGCAAATGGCTGGAAAAAAAAAATAACTGACTCATTCTAAAGAATTGAAATAAGAATGTGTTATATTTTTTTATCAACAAACAAAAGGATGTCGCTCCGAACAAAGAACAAATGTTTTTATTAAGAAATAAACGACCATAAAAACAAATGAAATGGTACCAGCAATTAATTGACACGCGTGTAGGCATACAATCGCATAATTAAGATCACCAAGCGTGGGTGACGTGATTCGCTGTACATACCGTGTCCCGAACATCATGCACAAATCGATGGAATTAATATTTAATTTCGTCACAGTGCAGTAACACTCCCTACATTACAAGACCAAAATCAGCGGTGCGACAAAAAGCTTTATACAGTACTGGATGTCGAGATTCATCGTTTGGAAATTCTCATCGTGTAGGTGGCTTGAATTATGAATGCAGATAACCAAGAGTGGGGTTGCATTAATTAAATAATTATGACATAATATTGTGCGACCATTTCAATGGAAGGGTGCGACTGATAAGGAATTGGTATGGAAACACTCATTACTAATTCTGAACACCTGTTTAGTGAGTTATGATTGGATATCTATAGAGCTTTGAATTATTAATTGTTCCATTGATATCATAAATTTCAAGGGGTGAAGTTTGGGTATTGTTATCCATTGATTTAGTTTAGATCATAGAAGGTAAAAATTATAGCATTATTTGGTTATTTCTTACAGACAAAAGAACTCGCTTTTTAATATTCTTTTTGTGTAGGTTTAAATTTAGGTTCGTCGGTTTTATGAGTATTTAATTTTAATCTCTTATACAGCCCGTTTTTTTTACTTAATAATTATTTTTAGGGTTCCTTAAGAAAATCATGCTTCTATGTCAACCATAATATATATTTGTTTTTGCCATACATTTTTGAGAAACTCAAAATCTGGGTACTTCCCGACGAATCAAAATCACGAAATTTGGCATGGTGATATGGGTTAGGTTTTATCGTCACAAATCAAGGTAAAATTCCGAAAATTGGAAATTTGTAGCTTTTTGGCATAAAAAAACGCTTTTTTGCGATTAAAAACTTGTATGTGCTGTTGGAAAAATGAAAGTGTCATACATCGATGTATGAGAGAGCATTTTTTAAAAGGCACAGTTAAGTTTGTTTGAGAATTAAATGCGACGATCAAAAAAAATTGTACGAAACCCTCGATTTAGAATCGTACTCACCCGGTATTTTTTTTGCTATTTAAACAGTAGGTACACGTTATTCTGTTGCTTCTAGCTCTTAATTAATTTACAAACAAATTAGTATTAATGTATTTTTCACGCCAAAATTGAATGCAGATTTCATTTTAATGAGATGGCTAATGTTCATCCGTGGACGTCTGCCGGATAATATGATGATAACAGAATAAATTACGCGTTTTTTATTCAAATTCATAAAATTTAATATATAATTTTCTATTAAAATTAATGTTGTTGAAGTTTCTGTAGATATCGTATTACGCACATTAATCTGAAGGTTATTATTAAAATGTCAAGCGTATGTTCTTATCTTAACGATGGTACAATTCACGGTGGCGAATATTGAAATTATAAGACTTATGTAGGCTGGTATTTAAGTTATTTTAAAAAAGTAGAATTAGAGGTTCATTCAAGGGTTTATTGTTATTCATGTAGGTCAACTAGATGGCGCTGGTAAGACGTTGTTTAAAATATATTTCAAAAGACAGCATTAATAAGTTTGGCTAAGATTTAAAATTGGGTTCCGCGATAAAGGATTTTTGTTTTTCGTTAACCCAAATTAAAGAAGTATTTACATATTACGTACATAACTAATGGAATTCATAAATAAAAGTTATGAATTCCAGATAGGGTACTTTTATATTGCATTTTTTTAATAGTTTAAGTAAATGTTTTTCGAACATTATGTTTCAAAAAGTAGGTATGTTATTTGGAAAGTCCATGGGCTGGTTTATAAATAAGTACACATGTATTCACACCTTGATCGTCTTTCTGATATTTTTCGCATTAGGGTCTTAGCGGCCCAACAGCCTTATTTGCATTTTAATTGTGGGCCGGTCAAAGAATCAATTTGACGTTAAAAACCGTTACGGAGTTTGTTCAAATTTTATAATGTCTTTATTATTGTACTGGATTTACTAATGCCTTATCTTATGTTGTAATAAATTGAGATTTAGTTTTTATTAATGGCCAGCTTTACGTGTTTGTATTCTGATTGGTTGTTGGAAGTTTGATATCATTTGGTATTTTTTATTTCTTGTTTATTGGCTTCTGTAATCTTTGGTTGCAGTATTTATTAAATACCTGACAATTTAAATTGTATTTTAAAAATAGACAATTAATAAAATTCATAATTGTTTATTTGGATATTTTGTTGATACCCTAGCAGTAAAGATATTTTCGACATTATTAGTATTAAAAATAAACCAAATAATTAAAACGCTGTCGGGTTAAAACTATTACAAATAAAAAATGATGATGAATATAGTGGACCACAATAATTAAAACAAAGCTAAAATATTATAAACAAAACTTTAAAAGCCTCATTATAATGTAGCACGCGTTGATTACGTCCCTGCCTTTGACTGATCACTTCCTCTACCAACGACTACAAAATTAGATTTGCGGTTCAATCATTCTAAATTGACCCTTGCGTGTATTATAATAAAAGTGTATTCAAATTATTATGGGTAAATTAATTTAATAGTGTTGGGTGCAACACGAATCGCTGACACTGTTTTATGTGATGTCTGCGTACGGTGGTCCGCCTGGCAGTGGAGAAGCTTATTGCGAAAATGTATCTTAGTGCTTTGAAATAAAGGAGCTTTTAATATCTAAGTGATGTGTTGACTGTACAACATTGCATGGACGCATAGTGGTGTTAAAATGTAGTACAATATTGCTAGAAAGGGTAATTAAACTTCAACCGGATAATTATTGCCTCTTTTTTTAATAATTCCTTTTTTATTATAATTATGTGTACTTATAGAATATTTTAGTATCTATGTATTTGATAATAATGTTTTCATAAAAACCAACCAAATAATATCACCATTTCATCAAATTCTCATACACACACATTAGGTATTAATTTGGAGAGTTAAACTTTTAACTTACACGTAGGTCTATTTACTTTTTAACCATAATTACTTTTTTAATAATTTTAAACGCAAAATACATAAGTAGGTACATTTATTCTGATTCATAAAGCACAATGATAATTGAAAAACAAATGAAGTTGACAATTTTGGCTCATTCATTATCGGCGCAACGAAAACTGTGGAGTAGCGAGACATATATTAATTGCGATGCGCGATCGTGGTCGCAATTGTGGTTGCGATTGTGGTCGTATGAATTTTTATGGGCAAAATATGTGTTTATGCGTGACAGCAAATTCTTTTTGTTTATTTATTGTTTGACATGTTTTTTGGCATTCATTTAGGGAAATATGTGGTGCGTATTAGCCAGACTTTGGTGAAGCCAGATAATATTGAGGAAGTAAAAGAAATACTTTGTCGAGAAATTGAAGTTATAAATAGTGGTACCTACTTAATCCAAAAGAAGAAAGATATAAAAACAAGGCGAGTCACATACTCGAACTTTTACACTAAAAAAATCTGTAGATTTTATTGATTCCAAATTGTACCTAAATTCACTAAAAATAATTACAAACTTTATAATGAGCACTCATAAAGATTTATTTTTCAGAAATGTATTTTTATAATAATTAATACATTTAATTTTAAGTTCAAACCTATTAAAAGTTATAACTATGTCTAACATTAAAATTACTTAAATTGGAACTAAGCTCCTTAATCTGAGGTTAACAAATCCTCTCTTCTCATTAATAGTTACTGACTGACTTGTTTATTATTCAATTAGAAAGGACTTAATGCGTGTCTGTTTTTATAATTATTTAAGTTATGTATCTACATACATACCTTTATTCCGAACAAATCAATAAATACTTATATTAAAAAAAAAAAAACAATGTATAAGTTATGCTAAGTCCTAATTAATGTAATTTATGATAAGTTTAGTACTAGCCCTCATATTTGCTACGCCTGTAAAAGGCCGTTAAGCTGTGCCTGTTATTTCATTAAGACCTGTAAGACCTTAACATGCAAATAAAGATTTTGAGTTTGAGTTATTTAGTCAGGGTGTGACTATGGCACGTGGCGTTATCTTCTGCCTAGACTTTTTCTAAGTTATGTTGGTGTTGGCTTCCAGTCTTACCGGACTCAACTGAATATTTTACATGGAGCGACCTGGCTATCTGACCTCCACAACACATGATGCTGGGTAACTGCAACATGCTGTATCCCATAGTAAGACTGGTCGTCAGAATTGTAATGACTTAACGACTGTCAGAAGGATAACCCAACCACGGAACAACCGTGGCTAGCAGGGCTTAACCTTCATTATCGATCAAACCGTACGGCGTACAATTAGCTACGAGCCCCTTGTTGTTATAAAAACTAGTATTAATTCTACGAATAAGTTTCCATGCAACCATTATTCTTATTAATGTTCCCTTGTTCAGTTATAGCCTGAGATTTATAGCTTAGACTGGAAAATATTAAAATACCTAAACAAAAGGCGATTAGAAAACAAAGCAAAATATTAAGACTAATGATTCATATCAAGATATATTTAAAATATGCAAACAAATATCAACAAAATCGAGATCAGAGTCCTTTGATACAAAAAGGCAAAAATATTTAAAACTTCATTACGGACGCATAAATCACACGAACTAAAAAGTTGGTATCGTTTCGAAAACCTTAAATGATTTACAGCACAGAGATAGTATACACCGGAGCCTTTGCCGATAGCATATCGGTCTAAAAAAAACAAAAAAATATCCCTTTGTTCTTTGTCGCCCTACTCATATGCAAATGCGGTCTGCCCCAGACTGATTTAGGGTCTGCATTACTGATTCACGAAAACGTTGAAAAGTGCATACTTTTTGGATTGAAACTGCTAAATGATTTATATTGAGGTGATAGGACGCTTGTTTTTAATGTTTCCTGTAGTGTCGTGGTGTGAGCTGTCTTGTTTTTTGTTTGTTCATCTTTTTAAATTCTTTTATTTGTTTTTCAGCAGCTTTACGCATTTAAGATCTTTTAGATTTTTTTCTATACTGAGCGACTTTGTCAAAGTAATATTTAGTTTCACTAAGGTGTTTATTTAGCTATCTAGAAGTATTTAGGATATAGCTTGTAGTTGCTCATCTTCTTCTGTTAGCGGTTCTCAACTAGTTTGGTGTAAGCTCCCTTCAGATTGGGCCATCTAACAAGATCTTGCGCTACTTGTAGTTGCTCTAAGGGTGTAAAATATTTTGATTTCTCGCCTTTTTTACGCACGGCTCTTCCTTAATCTAGATGGTTTCATAAACAAACCTTCAAATTAGAAGTGATTTAATCAAAAAAGTAAAAGCCATACTTTTTTAAGACCCAGACGTTCGCTCACCTTATCATTTCTTTTTCAAAACAAGCTCTGAACATACACTCTTTGAAAGTCGTGTATCAAACAACTCGCCATATTTAAAGCTGACTCTGACTTATGGCGTTTGATATCGCGCAACTAATCGCTCGCCACTTTCCTTGGCCCGTGACACCTAAGATCATATTGTTTCTCTTTATCGGCTTCAATCGGCAAATTTCGTGTCGATTCGGGCGCTGATTTACAACTTACCTTCTATAGCCTCACGTAATGACAGTACCTGCAAGATATTGTCATTGTTATGTAAAGTTACGAGTTGTTCTGGCATTCGTAACAATGGTTGATAGTTAGATCGGCAAACTGTTTCACATTTCCATAAGTGAAGCTGTCTAGAAGTTGTGGTTTATATTTTGTTATGTACTTTATATTTCGCAATTGTGTGCTTCATTGTGACGTAGCTTACATTACCTATTTATGATCTAAAAGTCCTGAGTTTTTTTTAGTAAAACTTCTTTACGCACGCTTGACTTCGAGAGTAAGCTGTTTAACGCGAGACGAGAGCATTACGAAAAGTGTGATCGGGCGAGCCAAACGAAAGTTGAGAGGGAGATATAAGTTAGTAAAGATAGAAAAAGAGAGAGCTACGTTTCGTATATTACTGTAGGGGCAGGAGAGAGAGGTGCGAGCACACATTTCCTTTCTCTCTTTCTCTCATAGCCAGTAATTTTCGTATATAAAGAAGCTTTAATTCAGTCGTGTGGTCTAAAGCACACTCGTTTTGTTTTCTTACTCATTGGCGTCTTAACTCTAGCATCCTTATTTTGAGAAAAGAAAAAATAAAATAAGTAATGAAAATCTTAGAAGCAACCTATCTACTCTAAATATGAGACAAAAAAGATATCTGAACTGAATTTCTAAAATACAATTAATAACAATAACGCGATCCAGACAAATTGATGAACTTAAAGAAAAAATGCGAAATGTATCAAAGTCACAAACCAATATCTAAGTGTATCGCCTGCCTTCAAGCAGATATTTGTTCATCTATCTAGTTGAAGCCAACATCATTACATCAACGACCTATAAAGTTGGTAAGGACACTATGAAATATGATCAGAAGAGACATTCTGCCAAGCTACACATTTTCGAAAGCAAAATAAACGATTTTCAATACAGACATCATTAATTCTATCCTAGTTCCAACATGCTAACATTAAACCTACACTGACATCAATCGATTATACACTTTAAGTGTTTGTAATAAGAGTCAGGTGATGTAATTGGGTTTGGACGTTGTGTAGAACAAATGGTCCTGTTCTGTTCACTTTTCATGCGTTTATTACATCTTGGCACGGTATGAGAGCACAATTGATTCAGTTTTATCATGTTACTAAGTACTGTTGAGGTGTGTGCATAGAGAAATGTAGCAGGAAGAAATCAAGTATTTTTTTCTTTAACATATGTTGTATCTGAGTCCTTCAAGCAAATCTGAAATACTTGTTAAATTTTGCATCGAACTTTATACTTATCTAACCCTTAGACTTATAGATAACCGAGAGTCTCGTTTTAGTTGGTGAAAATAAATAAAGTACATATGATAGGATATTTACAAGTTGTAATAGTAAATAAAATAAAAAAAAAAACACACGCTCTACTAACAAACATTAAGACAGGTTTTTTTACAATAATTATATATTTCAACCTTATCATTTCAAAATTACATATAAACATACACGTTGCATATATTTTTGTAAATGATTTTCATTTTTTTTTTATTATTAAACCATAACCAATGAATTTGTTAAAAAATTACGACTTACTATTTCTCGCCATAATTCCGCCATTTTAATGATAACCTCTATCTAAGGACACTTGGGTTTTTAAAACATATATTGCAAAACTTCGAATTAACTGTCAAAATCCATCCTACCACCACCATTTCGAAGATACTAGGTAATAAAGAAATGTACAAACATACAAGATACACGCGAAAAACATGTAGCCCACTCACAAAAGCGGCAGTCGGGCAAAAAGCAAATACGGATTCAGATCCCAAACAGAATTTCAACAGAACGTAGGAAAAGAAAAATACTGTCGATGACCTACTTTTTGTATGCAACAAACGGTGTATAAGCTGGTTCGACGGATTGCTATCTGATGGTGTAGCCTCAGATTTCTAATCCGTTGAATATAAAGTAAAACAAACAAAACACTGTGATCTCTGCTCAATGGTACTTACAAATTGATTTATAGTCCTTTAGACATACATGCAAGTTTGAGCGATAAAAGATGAATCACACTGAGATTAATATTGTTTTCCCAAGTGCATTCTTATCTCGGAACATTATGTTGGCAAATGGTTGCAAGCTTCTTAAGACAGATGTACTGCGCTGTTGTTGAATTTTAAAATCATCCATTTCTGTAATAATCCGTCATGCGATTGTGGATTGATGATAAATCATCCTGCTTGTTATATTTGTCTGAAACTGGATAGATGGTAAACTTATCTGGAGTTTATGTTTGACTGTGGAGGTTGCATCAGTTTTATCTAATGCATATGAAATTTAAAATTATTTTCAGCATAAAAATAAAATGTTTTAGATCTTGCGCATGCTGTTTTATCGTGTCAATACAAAGCCTATTTCTAGTATGCAATATCTAATCACGATGATTTTAACAGAAATGAGGGGTTCGGAAATGTTTTTTGTTAAATTAATTATTTATTTTAATAATATCACATTGAAGGTCAATGTTTGTCAGTTTCGTCTCCAACCCAGTTCTTTTCAAGAACAGCTGGATTCAGTTAGCAAATATCTCTGTACGAAACAAATTTCGTAATCTCATTACTCCAGAGGTCTTATTTCAGGTCAAATCCGTTTTATAGTTTGAAATATAACGCTGGCATTTGCTTCCCCACAACTATTTCTGTCACCAAATACGGAGTTCATAAGGTTTACTTATTATTCAGTCGTTATGTCAATTGTCGAGGCGAGCACGCATTTATTAGCATAAGGCCGCCGCAAGTTCACCGAGACTGACAGTAATAACAAATTAGGGTAACTACGCCAAACGTTGTCCAAACCGCTATTGTATTCGTGTTTCCCCAGCATCTAATTGTGTTTTTGTTTGGTATTTTGCGGCCAAATGGCGCTTCTATATTAAGATTTTTGAAGTTTGCTTCCTGTTTTTAGGAAGCGTTAAATAATCGTCTTTTTATTATGTTTAGCTTATCTCCGATTAGGGTATTTAGACTAACTTAGAAAATATTTTTTTGGTGCTATGTATGTTTTTTTATTGTATTGTCCCCACTCTGATAGTGGAAAAAATAATTAATTTATTGTTATTGTATTAATAATAATGACGAAATGACATCTTCAAGAAATAATAAATTACATCTAATCATAGAGTAGTAGTAGCAGTAGTATATAAACACTATACAAATATATCTATTGTAAATACTCATTGTTTTTTTAGTGTAGTCTGGCAATATACGCCATGTGTTTAATTTCTCTATCAAATAAAAGAATATAACATTTTTATGTATAAAAATGATTATATTTTCGAAAACCTAGTACAATTCATTTAAGCAGATAAATAATCAAGGCATAAAGGCTACGATCACGCTCTCAATATTGGCAATCTGTGCTAAACCGCTCTTGTCATGTCGCCCATATGCCATCGCGTTAACAATAGAATTAGTCGTCATTCAAAGTACCGAGTCAAATTCACAACATATCTGGATAACGTAGCAAGTGCACTCGTCTGCCAGGGGTGACACTTTGAGCCCTTCCGATACTGACATTATGTGACAACACGAAGCTAGGGGCGTTCGCTTACACAATGGACGATCATTGCTACCTTCACCCTATTGTAGTTCACATACACTTTTAGTAGAGCTTTGAATATGAAATCAAGTCATTTTATGAACATGTGGTTACAATTTTTGGTATAATAAATCTTACAAATAATAGAACACTAATTAAATAAATCATTCAAACTGTATAAAATATAATTTTATTCGCATTTTCTTAAAGGAGGAAATCTAAAATGTCAAGCTTGTATTTCGTTTCCCCATCGGAAGAAAATAAATTCACCCACAAGGCGCGTCTCGAAATATTCAATGAAGAGATTTTATGAAAGAAAAAAAAACTAATTTGCATCTCAAAAGCGATGCGAGTTAATGGGACCATTTCAAATGCGAAGCACGTCATTCCCTATGAGTTCCTATTCGTCTCAACCCTTACACGATTCTCTGAAGTAAGGACAGCACAAGAGCTAATTTGCTAACGTATTGATTTTCAACATCACGTTTGAATGTATTATTAGGTCAAGTAATATCGATTGTATCTTAAAATCCATTTAACCGATAGCTTATCAAGTACATGTAGTTAAAACACTTATTTTGGCATGAGATTTTATTTAAAATTTTTGGCAAGCGCCAATTTGCAAAAAATATCTAGCTGAATTAAAACAAAACACTACTACTTCATTAACTTAATCGTCACTTGTGCGGATACTGATCGTTAGGCCTTACCTACAAAGTGTTATTCCATTTTATGTTAGCAAATTCTCTGTAACAACCCATGAAATAATATAGAGCGTGGTAATGGCAGTGGCTATGGGCTCGCTTTTATTACATTAGAACTAATAATCAGTCCGCCGTGGGTGTACAACTATACTGAATTCACTGCCTCAGTGACCCAAAGCCGGTATATACCCAGTTTATATTATCTTCAGGAAATGTAGGTAAGCTTTTTGTCTGCAAATTCTTTTTATAACTTTAATTGGGCCAACTTTTAGTGTCTCTGTGATAGTGCCATTTTTTTAAAAATTTCGTAAACCCTTGGTAATACATTACTTACCACTTTAAGACAGGCTGTTGCACTCAAACTTTTTAAATGTTTTCTAATATCAGCCAAGAATAACGGTTTTCCGTTATTTGGACGACGAGGTCTGAGTTTAAAAGAAAAGATACCTATTTGCAAAATGACTGTTTTAAACAACTTTTTATTAGCTGCAAGCTCCCTATTCAAGCTTCCACATTATTTCTTGCAGGAAATATAAGCATGTCATTATAAATTAAACGAAACATAACGACATAAAGGGGATTATAATTAAAATTACAAAACACTGTCAGGGGGAGGCGTGTGCCCTCAAACAACGATTGCGTGTTTCATTAAGCGTCGTGCGACCAAACACATGTCGAAGGAAAATTAGCGACAGTGAATGACGAACTCACAAAATTGAGCAAATTAAGAGACACCTAAAACCCTTCACATTTATTGATGTCTTTTTAATTATACCTTTAAACGATGAGGTTTGACTGAAAAACTTTGTCGATAATATCTCAACGGTTTTTCGTTTCGATTTTATGTTTTTAATTTAAGGAATTTTTGAGTTGCGCTATTTTGAGGCTGGTTGCGTTATCAGTAGATAAAGAATAACAGCCAAGATATAATCTGAATGTTAAAGTTTTGAGAAACTATGTATAAACTTGTTGTTGGTTGCCAAACGGGACCCCGTCATTTATCTCAGAAGGAATCCTTTTCTAAGATGCACTTAAATACGTTCTAGTTATTCTGGTTGCAGCAACTTATTAGATTTTGTTCAAAATGTATTCTGCGTTGAGTGTGAGGAGAACGATAAGTAACAGAATCGCTTATTCAGTTGGAAGCTTCTTAGTTTAATTTGTAACAAAAGGCTCATGTGCAATCAAAACTTCAAGTAGGTACTTTAATTCAAACTCATCATTGGAGCGACTTCTAAGAATTTAAAAGTGCGCCAGTAAAAGTCAAAGCAATTAACGTAAAAGTAAATTCCTTTTTATAGCTTTTAAAATGACCGATGCATGTAAAGGAGCTGACTATTTAAGCAACATTCTTAAACATTAAACTTTAAGAATGAATAGGGGCCTCCACAAAAACACGGCTGAATTATGCATGTGCAAAGTTTCGCCGAATGAATAAAGTAACCGTAAAACTACTCTGTAATTACGTAACATCGTCTGCCGATACGATCGGAGGCTATATCGATTCTGGATCGATACATCGACCGTGCGATCGAGATTCGATTCGAACGAGCGCGACCAATTTTATTCACGAAACATTTAGCTTTAGATAAAATCTCACGGCGCGCTCCATAATGGCCTTAGCTGATTTTAAAACAATAAAATGCAAAGCCTTTAGAATGAGTGCGATTGTTAGTGTGAATCAGATAAGTAGAATAGATATTGAATGTTATGGGATATTGTTTGGGAACACGGTTTATTTTAAAATTATACGTTAGCCGCGTTATCTAGTAACGAGAATAGACTGCTTCGATTCAAAATGTTTCACGATAAATATCGTAGCCTTCAACTGACACTTTAAAACGCAGTTCCGTTACGTTTGAATTATTCAAACTATGTAACGAACGATTAACCTCTCTGACATGATTTCTTCGCAATCAGCACAGAATTCGCGGAACTGCAAGATAACTACGTGAGTTAACAATCTTAATCGCCCCGTCAAAAATCTGAGGCGAGTTCCAATTATTAAAAAATCGTTGCCGATAAAATCGAGTTAATGAAGAAAGGTACTCGATATCTCGATCGGCGGTGTGCACTAACTCTGAAATTGATTTCATTCCATCGACGCGAATCGATCAAAATCTCTGATATGATTTGCGGAAGCATTACGATTTTCAGATCCTTTGAAGCTTTCATAATACAGTCTCTAATGTATGAAGTCTGAGTCTTAGGTACTTATTTCATCATTAACTTAGTAACGTTGAACATTGCATTAGATCGCTTTGTTACCGAACGAGAATTTGCATAGATGCCAGTGCCGTTAAAGCGTTCCCGTTGGAATCTTTTTTCGAGAGAACTGGAACTGTGCCAAATAAACGTAGCGGCATAATTCCTGTAACAGCCATACTTAAGGCCATTATCGTTCTTCATGAATTACGTGATAGAGAAACAATTAAAAGTAGACTGTAATTAATTTTGATTAGGGTAGGAACTTCTTTGTGATTTCATAGTTCGCATATTTTTTAAGATCTCAGGGAATTGTTGACTTGTCTAGGTATTTTAAGAATGCATAGCTTTCGAGAGAACAATCTTTGTCTCAAGCCTGTATGCTACAACAGTTGAATAATTTACAGGAATTCAGACATTACTGAAACTGGTTTAGATTATATCTGGCTTGATTTCTCAGAGCGCTGGCTTTCTGTTGAATATTTACACGGTGTTATAAACGATTTGTCATTGTTTTTTTTTTTTATATTTTAAAGATGTTTGCTTGAATATTTGTTCAATATAATTTACCTTGTCATGCACTCTATAGTCTATGCATCCTCTTTAGTTTTATATTCCAAATAGTACTTAAATGTAATAATTACATTTATAATAATTACCAGAAAACAGAACTAGTAACGTGTTAAAATGGTGATATATTTAAATTAATTTCTCATTGAATACAAAGTAAATGCCAATCCCGGAATTAAAATCCTCCAAACACACAGAAAAAAAGTAAATATTATTTATAATGCATTTTTTTTTTCTTTATAATGTCTATGAAATCCAGAAGAAAATACTCACGCTTAAAAAGTGCAATTTTTGGTACTAGTATATTTTCCAATCACACATTCAATTTGATCACCCCTGACAGTTGGTATGTCAATAATAATTCAGAGTAACAGTATACTGTTGAATAAAATGATTAACCTACACTCGGGAGTTGAACAGTCTTCATATACAGAGTGCGTTTTTATCACGCAATACTTGAATTAATCAAATCAATCAATATATTACGCAATATGACGTGGAAGTTGTCATTTCTATGAAGGCCAGTAATTAGATATGATTTTACTGTTGCGTTATTTTTTTAATTTTGTAGACTTTGTAAAAGAATAATAATATTTTTGTTGCATTATGTTGTAAGTTAATGTAATAGGTGCCTACTAGCGGTGCAATGCGGTTTAACCCGCCTTGCTTTTCTTCCAAGGCAAATGACGTAATGTTATATAGCTCTAGTTAATCGTTCTTAAGAATTAGGCTATCAAATGAAAAAATATATTTTTCAAATTCAACTATTAGTTTCTGAGATTAGCGCGTTCAAATAAAAATCTCTTAAACTTTGTTACACCAGTATAAATAAAGCAACTTACTTTTATTGAAACAGTGACCTTTGTACATAAATATTTTTATTAAATAATTATTGTTTTACAAGTTACAAAGTTATCTAATTAATAATTCATCTGTGCGTTTTCTTTAGGAATCATAATTATTTCAAACGAGATTTTAAGTTAAATAGCAATAAAGATCACAAGTACTAAAAATATCTGATGCTCAAAGTAATAAGTCATTATTCATTTAAATGAACCTACATTTTCACATTAAAAATGTCTGGCATTTTACTGAAATCGCTAATTGTAGCGACCTTAGCGCGACATTTGATTTGATACAAAATATCAAGAAACAATGAAACAGCCTGTATTGTTCAATGTAAATGTCAACATTGAACTTGAATGTGTCGCGAACATTTTGGGAATATGACATAAATTATATGAACCCTTATTGGATGAACGGAATGGAATAAATACCATATGTACGCCGGCTCAAGTTACGTTGCTGCCGCGAACTAATTCTCGATCCTTGATGGTCCAAGAAATAAGTGCCAGCAATTGTTGCATGAAAACAAAAAAAAAATTGAAGTAGATTTTTTAGCCTGTTTTTTCTATTGGTCTAATCACTACAATTGTGATTTCTGATAATTATAAAATAACTGATAAATTACACAAACTTATTTGTTGTAACTAAATACATGACTTTAAAAATTGTGTACTAACTTGATTTGTCTCCTGGTCATTTAAAAATGGAGTTTTTTTTTTTGTAATCACGGTACCAGGTTTTTATAATTTGTTACTAGTATTTTTTATATTATTTTGGTTTTTAACTAAGTTAAGACTTATAGTTAAATATCTCCGCTTATTTTATATAACTTACGCCAAACGCTAACTGTCAGCTATTGGTGCTGTCACCCCAGTGATTGTCATAGCTCGAATCGCTATGACATCTCATTGTGGCTGTAATTACGAGGTATTGTACATTTATGTTCACATATTGTTCATTTGGCGTGATCTCTTGTATTGTTTGAGCACTTGTTTGCTACTTGTTTTTTTTTTATAATTCGGCTTTTGTTTTGTCTGCCTTTGTTAGACATGATACAAATTACAAACTCTGTAGAAATGTGTGTTTATTTGTCATAGAATTTATTGAACTATTATAATATATATTATGGTGTATAATTAAAGTTTAATTTATTTACATTAATGTTAGGTGCGACGATTTAATTTATTTATAATTATTTTATTCCAGTGTAAAAGCGTTAAAATATATTCGTGTACGTTATTTTTTATAATTTTCCCAGACCCTTTAAATTAGTTAAGGCATGAAATCACAAATTGTTACGAAAAAACTGCTAATTGTTCCAAGGATATGGAACACATTAAAACAAAATTCACAGTACCTTTAATTGATTAAAAACACCATGAGGAAGTTATCGTTTACAATTGATCTAAAACACGCAGATACTTCTTAATCAAATCTTTTAAAACCTGATTCAAAGAAATACTCTAGAGTAAGCAAAAACATGCATCGGAACATTTTTAATTGGCTCACGAACAAACAAAACAGACAACAAAGCGTTAGTATCAGTTTTTTGTAAAGATAGTACCTATAAAATAGTATACTATATCAAATTGCCGTTGAAAATCTATTACGGGAATCAAGGCTATTTTTTTCCATAGGCTCAATCAAGAACGTTGTGGTCAATTATATGGATTTTTAGTAAGCAAATTCGAAGCCGGTTCTCAATTAGAAGTGAATTAAATGTTGATAACATTATAATTGTTTTATTGATTATGAATAACGAACATTCGTAATAAATGTTTAAACGGTATTTAGAGGTATGAGTGTAGTTGAGCTTTGTAAAAACACATGAAGATCTATCAAAATGATGATGACTTTTTCACACTGAAATTTCGCTCGGAGCATAGATTTTACTAACGTAATTATAAATTCAATATAATTGTGATAAGCAAACAAATAATGATAATAATATCATGGGAAAACTCACACACGGCCATCTGATCCCAAACTAGGCAAAGCATACAAACATACATATTATGGCAACAAGACAACTGGTAAACATACCTTAGTTTATTTTTCTATATAACTAGGTTGATATTAGAATTAGATTAGGTTGGTGATATTAGAATTAGATAAATGTATAATTATAAGCCACGATTATCTCATAGTTCTTAGTTACCATCTAAAAGAAATATTGAAATTGGAATTGAAAAATATATTAAAAAATGTAGGTACATATTATTATAGATAAATTATACCCTAAAGCTTCCAATACTCAATTTAAAATTAAAATAATAATCTGAAAACGTATTTCAGTGCTATCGATCAAGCAAATCATGCTAACTAACGAACACGTATCGTAAAATTGTATCGACAGGGACAAACGGACGCGTGAATCGCGACACAATTATATTAATCAGGCCACATTTGTCAACTGCACTGTCGATATATCGACTGCGGCTGATCGGAACGTATCGTTAAAGCGAAGGGATTATGAAGGGATAAAGCGTTAATAGGATATAAAAGGTATTGTTAATGTCTTAATGATCTGCTGTTTGTTGATTGGTTGATGAGTGACGTAGATGTGTTTCTATATGGTAACGATACAGGTGGATATCGATAGTATTATTTAATTCCAACTGGGGAGCGGACTGGCTATGAAAAGCAAATATTATTTAAAAAAGAAAATAACTCGTATTTTTTTTTTACTAAATCACTAAAAAATGACAAATTAAAGCTCTTCAAGTTCTGGAACGTCACTTATGGGTAAAAATTGTAGGCACAAGTGACGTCACGCGACATTTCCATTCACTGTATCTTCCTCATCGTTTGTTTAATTAAAAAAAGAAAAAATATTTGCCTAATATTGTGATTAGTAATTTTAAGGTAAAAGTAAAGATTTTCCATGCGACGACATGCGATTATGTGAAAATATCGTGCCGATATTATTTAGGTAATTGGTAGGGTTTGAGATAGTTTTAATAAAACGACGCGCTTTGTTTTGACACAAATTTTACGATTTTACTTGTTCATACTGGATCTCACAGTTCATACTCTGTTAGGACTCTATAGTTTACTTATTTTTGCTCAAAGATAATCACCTAGTAGTCATTATCGAGTATTTACTTTTCGATTGGTAATTGTAGTAGTTGGATTCGGAAATTACACACATTTACCTGAAAATATAACAACGCCATTTAAACAATAACAACTACACAAGTGAAAATTACTGATACAATTTGTCATACAAAATTGCCTAGAACGATATAATTTCCCAGCTTTAGCTATCGCTTAATTGGAAAACTGAATGTGAATTTACGTTGTCCAAAAATATTAACAAAATGTAAAGCTGGCTCTACCTATCTAATTAAAGTTGTAAAAACTCCTGCAGCTATTTGAGTTAAACTAAGTCTTCTCAGACTTTAATTCAGATCACGAGCGAAGCTAAAAATATGTTAAGTCATAATAATATTATGTACAGTATATTTATACCACTACAATTTATAAACTAGAAATTTATTCACAAAAAAGAAAAACAAAAATATGAAATTTGAATGTTTCTCCTTAAAGAAAAACACGTTTATTAGCATGAACTTTTCGCTTTAAACAAAGCACATGTATTAAAACATCCCCAAATTCAACTTTGGAGAAAACAAAGCAATTATTATTCCAGTAATTCGGATGAAACAAAATTAACATCGACAAAGCGATCGAACTATGTACATCGTTATGCATAAATCCTTTTGTGTGAACCGTCAGCTGGGCTCACTCGCTCGCAGCCATTTAACAAAATGTAAGTGTAAGTGCGTTCGGGTATTAATTTGCAAAACAAATGAGGATTGTGCATACCATAAATAAAACAACGTTGCCAGAAAATCGTTCGGCTTGTTTATGTCTCCCTAAAATCACAAAGGTAATTTGATAGTTTTAGTTATGGGGCCATGTGGCTATCCCCGTTGGCTATTTGGTGATTCGTGTTGTGTTTATAAATAGTACCTATATCAAAATTCTCGATTGTTTGTGAAATATGAAGTAATAAAATCTCGTAAAGACTTATCAATAGTTTCAAGGGTAGATGGCATTTTTTTTCAATGTCCTAAAAATAGATTATTAATAAATATTAGACACGTATTTTTTTCTTATTGTACGTAACCAAAAACTCACGATGATACTTTAATTTGAAATGTTGGATGACGTCACAATTTTGTGCGTTTTGTACGCAATGACGTCATCAGCCCCAACTCCAGAACTTTGATTCGCTTTATCTACTTAGTGTTTACGTATTTTGAAAAACTAAAAATACGTATCTAATATTTTTTTGTTATCTAACTGATGAAGTACCTCATTATGTACTAGCTAAAATTATTTTATATCAGTTTAGGGTTTGATTATAGTTTACATCACATACACTACCTAATTATGAAATGTCAGTTTTGATCTCTTTATCTTCATTTAATTTTTGTTCTGAACCTTTCTACTGTTATAATTATTGTTATTTTTTTATTTCTTTGCCTATAAAATATTGTATCTGCAATCACTCGTAGTATACAACATGACGGTGGTCCATCCCATCCGCAAGTAAAATTTATAGCCCATACAAAATTGAAGCACTAAAAAGTAATCTTATGCATTGCTATGAACAAATTTAATTAACATGAATATCTCATGAATATAGGTAGTAAAAATTATAATGAACTTCATGTAGAACTTGATGTTTGGCATATAAATGTAGACATTAATTTTATTGGTAACTACGACTATTTTTAATCGGAATAAATATTACAATCAAGTATTCAATAAAATGTAATTGAATACATGGTGTGGGTTGGATATCATGTAACAAATGATGGAAATGCGAAAGTTTTGATATTTGTTCACAAAGGAGTCATGACCGCTGAGATTTGGGTGGAATTTGAATAGAAGTAGAATACAGCCGCATTTCAGACAGATGTCACGGCGCGTGCTTCTGAGGTCGCGTGTCTTCAGAATAAGAAAAAAGTATCAAAATCATTTGTCTCTTGTTTTTCATTGTAACAGAATCTACTTGGCCATTCCAAATGTCATGTCCACACAAACATCCGCAGATAATAATATATAATTATTATCTTGTGATAAATAATCGTACTGCAATTTTAGCACGCTTACCATTTAGGTTTTCAAACATAATATGGTTTTTGCCATCGTTTCCGAAAAATCCTATCTAAAGGGTAGTGGTCAAATCCCTGATATTTAAAACACAAACAAAATAGTTAAAATACATCACAAAAATATATCTTTATTCACTTTTACTAAGGATTGTATTCACCCAAAGGCTTATCCCAATAAGCCTCTTTACATATATCCTCACCCACATATACGTAACCAAATAAAGTAATATCAAAGAAAAGTCGCCGCTTTGAACAGAACCCGCCGGTTTCCATCACGATTCACGTGATACGTAATTTTATTACATTTCTTCGTAAGTGACTTCGACTTGATGTTTATTGGTCTGGATATTAATTTCTAAAGTATTACTCGACATATTTCGTGTCGAGAGAATTTCGTTATTAAAGAGGAGTTTATTAAATGAGATCAAGTCAATTAAATCAATGAATTTTGGAAGTTCAAGGTTCACCCACGTAATTATGAAATAGAATTACCTAGTGCTTACTTTGCCAAAAATGGTATCAGTGTACTTGATTCTAGTTATAGTATTAATAATACCTTTGACCTTACCAAAAATATCAGAATTATTATCTTGAAATATGAAGTTATTTTTCTCCTGAGATATTTTGACGTAGACAAACTAAGTGTTCGCAGTTTTTCATTAGGGATATCAAACCTTGAAGAATGTTATGTAAGAGCGTAAAAGAGAGTTAAAACCCTGCTTAGTAGATGAATAAGATTTTTTGGTACAATGTAAAATAAAACAAATGAGTTCATCGTAAAATTTCACGGTATCATGTTTAAAGTGAACAGCATTACTTTCTACATAATGCAATATTCTGTTTTCAGTATTTTCGAATACATCGTACACAATAGAATCCTGCTCTTTTATGTTCTGAACATATAGTTGTGGGACAGTAATATCCTTATCTAGAAACTTTTTGGATGTCAGGAAATTGATTCTGTTTGCTGACATTTTCCCCTCAAACCCTTTCCATCGGTTGGCTGATCTCACTAAAGTTCCTATTATCACGTCCTCTTTTCACGCAACCGCCATGTCTTATCGACCATTATGGGGGTGTAGGAACCTAGTGTTATGTTTACACGTAGTTGTGTTTCTGAAATACGCTGATATGGTACGAACATAGTAGGGTGAATAGAAATGGCGCGAATATTTTAGTAAGAATGTAGAAATGTTCTTTATATGGAGATTGTCTGTTTACTTTGCATAATGAAGTCAATAGTCTTATGTTGGAGATAGTGTATTTTCTTAAACTTCTGTCTGTGATAGACTCAACTACTGATAAAAAAATAGTTTTACTACTTGACTTCGAGCATGGATTGTATAACTTTATGCATATTTACCTTTTTTTATTCCCAATTAAGCAAGCAAAGTTGCAGATATTGTATGAGATATTTTGAACAAAAGCACCGAATCTATCTCAATTAATCTAACACAGGCATTATATAAGCTAGACGCCGTACAACCAAACAGCAGCAATCAGAACACTCATTACGAACTAATCTAGACAGACACTTATCACTTAATTAATCTCTACAACTTCAAATAAGCAATCAATATCCCAAATCCTGCACTATTCACGTACACGCCAAACTTGAATGCTCCGGACTCCGGAGTTAGGTCATTAATCTCGCAAGCACTGATGTGCTAATTTATGATAGATAATTGACTAATGATGTTGTACTAACAGTGTGGTTATGTACAGACGAGTTTGAATCTAAAGAAGGAAATGATAAATTCAGATTTTGTATCAATAATGTTTTGGTGTTGATTTTTAGATGGATGATAGGCCGATTAATGTTTTGGCTTAATTTATAAAAGGTTTATAACAACAACTTTATTGATTAAAGTAAATAATACGACTTGAAAATCTATGAGGTCAAATTATTTTACTATACAACGACTATAAAATTTTCCATTCGCCCCTCAATTGGTGTGCTATTAAGCCACCCAGACAATTTTTTAAGCGTTGCTAATCGGTCTCCCTTGTTTGTGCTATAAAACTATTTAAAGATCAGATCTTATAACTTACTGGATACCTACAGAATACATATTTGTTAAAAAAAAACGTCTAAAGGAATTTGGAATTTATTTGCATACAAAATACCAAAATATACCATAGATATTTTGTATACCACTATTAAGTGTCTGGGGCATTTCTTTCTACTTTATCGAAGAAAATCTCGGACAAAAGCTTGTATTACAATGTCTCAATACTATATCATAGTAGACTTTCATAAATATATTATTATGTAGTACTTTCCAAATATGTCTTGGATACAGGTGTGCCACGAACTCTCCACGGTCCAGTAAATAGGTCAGCCACTATATCTTGGCGGTGACCGGTCGGCTGGTCAAACGGAACACTAACTCAAGATGTGGTTCGTATTGTCACATGTCGTGCAGAACTATACATTTGTTATAATAATATCGGTAATATTTTTTATTTTTAGTGTAGCATTTGATTTAAAATGGTTTTTTTAAGTCCTAGTAATAACTTTGTGGTCTTCAAAATGTATGCAATTTAAGCCATGTAAAGCTGATAGATATTTAAAATCTAAATTGGGTCAAGAGAGTTGCGTTCTGTTTGCCTAAAAAGTTTTCAAGCAATATTGTGTTCAGACACCAACATTTTACGTCAATATATTCGCTATCGAACGTTATACGCAAACCAATAAATAACGCATAATTACGTCAAACATCCCAGTCTAATACTACATGCGCTTGATTTCCCACGACGAGTCCCACCGTTGTAGTCTACAATGAAATATGCATGCGTGACATACACGCCGTGAAATAACGTTAGATCATGCTCCACCGCGGATTCTCCGCCCCTTGCTGTTTTCAAGAGGACTCGTGTCCATTATAACAAGCAATGAGATATGGAAAAAAGCGTTGTAAAATAGCGTCACGCCGTAATTCATACACGATTTTTACATTGATATGAATGTTTAGCGATTTGGGATAGGGTGCCGTTTTTGTTGAACTTGTGCCGATAAATGCTTTAGATTGGCGTTGAGAATGGTAATTATGGGAACTTTATAAATTCGTACGTTAAGAGTCTTTAGTGTTTTGTTTTGGATCAATCTACTTACTTCCTATATTCTTCTATTTGGAGATTTCATATCACATAGAAATCGGAAATGTTATTAAATAAAGAACAGAACGATGTAAATGATTAATTGTTTAAAAAGTAAACTCATTACGTTTTATCCCAAAAAAAAATATTACTTCATCTGACTTTTATTACCCTACGAAAAGTAAGTCATTAATAAATTCCGATTCCAACGGTCACACAGGTGCTTAAAAAGTTAATAAATTAAATTTGTTACATTCATTGATTTGTCATTAGCCGTCAGTCATTGGAATTGCGCAGTCAGCTTTACATTGTCGATAAAGTTCTGATATAATTTTTTGATATCGCCAGAGGGGCGCTTTGACACCGCTGAGGCGTTTTCGATAAATTCGTATCAAAATCCAATATCGCCTTTATGAGTCGAGTCTAGAAAATTCTTTCTAGAGATCATTCCGATTGAAAATGCTCTTATGCTAATACTCATTCGACGTTTCTTGGAAGCAAGATAAGAAATAACGTAATCCAGATTATTGAATCTGTAATATTCTACCTCAATTCTAGTGAAACTGTCGCAATGTTTAGGTATGTCGTTAAAGAACTATATGTGAAGTACATCGAACGATGATAGGTTACAGACATTTTTTTAGTAAAACGTTTTCTTTTTTCTCGTTGCTAGCCAGTTTCATTTTAATAAAGAAACATGTTTTAGTTACTTAGAAAGTATGTAGTTTATTTTCATTGAATGAGACTACAAAAGAATATGTAAGTAATATTTATTTTTGATAAATGTTGACGTATTTTTGTAATATATTTTTATATAGTTTTAAATTACATGCAAAATATGTTTGTGTCTAACCTTTGTGTTGTAGTTACGAATCCAAATTAAATTAATTCGAGAATAGTCGTAATAAAAGTCTATAAAAAAATTACAATATTGAATTTGGTTTTTCTACCTACAAAATAAATTGGAATTACTTCGAGAATTGCAGTAGGTAACTAAACAAATCCTGTGCTAAAATAAACTAAAAATCCAAATAACAAAAACAAACACCGTAAAAACCCATAAAATTCTAACAGTTTTTAATATAAACCACTTTGATCATAGTACGGTTGAGTAAAATAAATTATGTAGCGAGTAAGTAAACGGTGCTGCATATCTGTAGTGCTATAAACAAAGCAAACTAGCTGAGGTGCGGTAATGAAATGCAAATATGCTTGCATACTCCGCGGAAACACTTCTCGTGCCTAGTGTAAATAACAGGTGACTTCTTGATAAACTTAGGTTAGACGAGGAAGGTATTTCTGGCGATGAAATTTCGGGGAAACTAGTGCAAACTGGTTCGGTTATTTCAGGGTTTGTCAAGTAGGTGAACTGTGAATTCTAAATTATCTGAATTGGTTCAAACCGCAAAGCACTGTTTGATTTTTTTGTGTAACGGCCAATATTAATAAACTTATCCATAGATAGTTTTTCCTGCAAAACATAAAATTTTTATACAAACGCCATAAAAATTATCTAATTTTTATCTTTAGTGGGAAAAGCATCTACGGATATTTTATTAATATTGGCCATTAGTAAGTACAGTAAATAGCTGCCCGCCCCAGCTTGAGTGTAGGTGTGAGATTATCAAAACATTTCTATACGTTTTTCTATGTTCTTGTATACAAAACCTTACCCTTAAAATAAAAAATAATAATATTATTCGACTTTGCGCAGTCGTTCAAAAGTTATACGTTAAACGTGATCAAAGAAAATCGGGATTAATTTGTATAGAAGAAGATAGTAATGAGATACGTAGAGGTATTTATTATTTTGTTTTATTACATTGGTTGCTGTTACTGACTGGTTTTTGCAAAGTATAAACGCCTAATTAGAAACTACAGTATACATGTCATTATTGTGAGCACTGTAACTAAATTCTTTGAACTATCAGACACGAAATATTTCATATATTTGGAATCAACTCGACTGTTCAATATTACTAAAGTAAACTTCCATTCTAAACACCCGGTGTATGTGTGGTCTATTTCCTAGTTGTATTATTCAAAGTCGAAGACAGATACTTTTCTGTTCGCATAAATTACCTTTCATTATGTAAGTGAATGTTTTATGTACAGGATGTCGTGATGAAGGCATACTCCTCAAACTAGTCGCGTTATTTTTTACAATGACGTTTCTAATGTTGGTGTGCGAATGGTTCGTTAGCTTTCGTTACTTTTTTCAGTTGTTTCACTTTATTCCTCTTAATTGAATGTGTAGGATATTATGAAGAAGTTTTTGTAGATAGCTGTTCGAATTACTATTTAGTTTTGATAACATTAAACGAAATTCGAAAATAGTAAACAGTCTATAATTTTTTAATGAAATGCTTAGTGTAAATAGCCCAATTTTATTGGCTCCACCTGAGTTTATAACACAGAAGAGTGTGATTCTATAGGAAGTGCACCTATTTTTTCGTTCAGAATAATGGTTAACATAATGATTTATTGTATTGAAAATTAAATACATTTAAAATTATAACTTTTGTCTGCTACTTGCCACCGAAACATTTTAATTAATAAAGACTGTCTCAAGAAAAAAATCAGACTTAAACTGAAGTTGAAACAGCTGTAAGAATTAATTACACTATATTTCACTACAAAGTAAAAGAGTGCGGCTCGATAAAGACGGCTGTACCCTGATTGTAATTTAATACTGCCTTATGAGAATCTCAGCCAAACACTTGGTGTAAGTGAATATACCTCTCTAAAGTATCACAGACGGGAGATTGTTAACTCTACTAAGAAATCCTCCGGTTTCCTTCAAGCTCGTTATTTCGAACGCTCGGGAACCGCGAGAGCATTTTAACGTCAAACAAACTGCGCCCGCGCACCTCGGCTGGCCACTTTACGCGGGCATTTGTTTTTACTGTGCTGTTCCGCCGGTGCATTTTTGTTCTGCACGTCAATATTTTTTTCTTAACGGCCGCCGTTCGAAGTGTACTTTAATTGTTACTGCAAGAAAATATAGTTAACTACAAAAGCTGAGCGATTTAAAATGGACGCTACATTTAGTTTTGTTTTTTTGCGATCATTGTTAATGTAAACAAGACCCCATTCTAAAAAAGTACCTTTATACTTTAACATAAGTATAAGGAAGAGTAGGTAATTTCAGCAATCATTAAATTTTTAAACTCTTACGTACCTAATAAAAAGTGATAATGTTAGAACAACCTGAATATGTTTCTAACATAACCTACCGCAGAAATGTAACTAATATTTCTATTTCGTTTTTGCCGATGCTATCTCCCATGTTTCTCCTTGTTACATTGTATCCGAGATAGGCCGACGGAATCCGCCACACCGATGTGGTAGATAGCGCTAGATATTTTGACGTGTGAAGATTGAAAAAAATAGACGTGAGTGGGTTAGACCGATAGCATCAACGGGTTAATTAGTAAGATGTTATTAAAATAATAGTACAGCGGCAAGCAAAAACGTTGGGAGTAATTAAAGGTATGGTGTTGATTAAGTTATTTTTCGGAGCTATAATACAATTGCTGTTTTTTTATTGGGGATTTTCGCAGTAACTTTGAATGGACTATGAGACGGTACTTTTAATTAAGACTGAATGGGTCCTAATAATTACTTAATCTAAGCCGAAACACGCAATTAATTAAAATAATCTTTGTTTTTGTTCTAGGTAATTATTGAAGAATATTGAAACATTAAAAGGTAATTTGTTTTCTTATTTAAATTTTAATGTTCAAACAGGTTTTTTCTATTATATATTTACTTAAAAGCATGTCAAAATCCAGTTGTATATCAAAATCAAATTCTAGACTGGTAGCATCGTAGACAAAGCAATTTGAATTTAGATATAAGAGCTTAGATTAAATCAATGTCTCGTGAGAGATATTCTAACTTTAAACAACAAAGAACTTTGTTCAATTAATCCTAAATCTCTAAAAACTTTTCGTTACATTATTGAAAACTACATTAAGAATTCATATCGAAGAAATATTGATTTACGTTAAATAAAGTTTAATTTTAGATTCCAATGAAACTTTTAAGATCAAACATCAAAACTTTAAAGACTGTTTCAATAATTCTCAAGCAATATTAAAGTTAACGCACGAAACATCAACGATGTGAAATGATACGAATATCGAGTTTGATATAACACGAGATATTAAAGCTTGTATACACCTACATCATTAACCTCCACGTAAGCCGAGAGTGTTGCCTTAAATTCATAAATTACAAGCATACACCCCCAAGTATGTTCTCATAAACATCAGGAGACCTCCGCAATATTAATTTGCAACTTGTTGATGATCAGACGGTGCTCCGTTTATCGTCCGTCACGGCGCCCCCCACACATTAATCACGTGACCTCACCTCTCTGCTCAAAGAACAGTTGGTGGTAGACCAGACGTACTATGAGGGTAATTACATAAATCAGGGGAAACGAGAAATGTTTGATTGTGAAGTAAATTTTGTCTTAATATGGAAAATTTATGTGACCACCTTAGATGATGTAGAAACAGGACTGCTTAGTCTCATGGTTTATTGTCCTTCACTCGTACATTATGGCAGCCCTATTCAAATGGATTGAGTTTTCCGATTATGATTTTAAAAAACATGTTCGATAAAAAATATTTAGTCAAAATTTTTTGACAGACAATTTTTTGACAGTGATATCTACCTACATTAGTGTTAAATACGTTTTTGAGGTAATCAAAATAACAATAAAAGTGAAAAAGCGTTATGAAATACTCAACATAACATTTAAAAATTTGAGTAATTATGAAAACATCACTTCATAACCCATTCTTCCAAACGCCAAGATTTTAGTCAGATTATTGTCATCAATCTTATACTGACAAGTAATTTTTAAAATCACATCTCAACCTGTATGATCTTTGTTCAAAACGACATCGCACTACCCTAAGGTGAGACGCGACGGCTTATTAGGGGAGCCTAGAACTTTGGGGTCGACTTCACCGCGTACGGGGAGACAAGGGAATATGTTTGTGTACGTCCATCCCCCGTACCATATCACCAAACACGACACTACCTGCTAATAATTTTACACCTATCTTCCTCTAACCCCTAACACTAGAAAAGGACGATATGCTCTCGGATTACAGGCATATGTTTACTATTTCAAAGGGGATCACCATGAAACAGCCTGAGGCTCATGGGAAATATAAGTTGGTACCATAAGCAAGGGCGAATTGTCAATCAGTACTTAAAATCGAAAGGGCTGTATCGGGCGTTTTCAATTTGTTTAATGTCTATGTTACCTGGGGCACAGTAAGCCGGAATAAACATAAAGCTTAGCAATCACATGATTAGAATTGGACCACCACATGTATTTCAATTTGAAGTTACTTTTCGATATTAAAATATTACTATTTCATGTACGTGTGGCAATTTGAAATGGGGAAAGAAGATAAATGTAAAAATCTCTACATTACCGTACAAGCTAGAAACTGCTAAGGATATAGTAAAAAAGTAACTGTTCCAAGTAGATTCTTATATAAGAATCCTTTGATCTACAAACACATCCAGCATTAGCCTACAATGATTAATGATAGTACAAATCTCAACACAGCATATTATCTACGTTTATTCCACCGAGACGATACGCCACAGGTTAGGTATACACGCACCATTAGATCGGTACCCAGACGTATTAATACCGGATCATTATTATTAATATATCAGCGATGAGAGATAATTTTGCCACGGTAGAGGCGAGGTTAATAAATATACTGTGTTCCGCAATGCTGGCTTGCAATACGTCTTGATATCTGACTAAATTGTTTCTGGTTCATTTATGTGTTCGGACACTCTTTTATTTTGCTTCGACTGATAAAGAACGGTGTAATATTTATCGATATTATAACTCACATTATTTCGATGTCAATAAATATTTCATACCTGCAACAAATCAAGTCGTTCATGCATCTTTTAAAAAAATAGTACCTACTTATTAAATAAAGAATTGAAAATTGAAATATAACTTAATGTAAATGTTGTTTGTTGTTAGTATTACTATTCTCTAAAACCTCATTGATACTTCAAGTCTTTATAAATTATCCAAATACCAAAATTCCAAGGGACATCAACTTGACTATCATAAAATAATCGAAATAAATAATTAACATAATTTTCGAATCATTCAAAAGAAAATCAAAATAATAAATTAATAAATTCAAAACGGTTTAAATTAGGTCCCAAACAAAATTTGCATGAACGAAATCGCTTAAGTGTTCAATTATGCATAATTATATAAGTCATTAGAGGGTTGTTTCTTTATATTGCGTAACTTGTTTATGGAAAAAACTATATGAATGGCTTGTTAGCGTTTTCCAGTTGGTCTCAAGAGTACGGCGTGAGGCTAAATCGTTAAGGCAGAGTTTACATTAAGTAAGGGAAGCGATTGTACCAGCAAATATTTTTTAGAGCAATATTAAAAATAGTACCTATTTAAGAGCTTTTGATATGAAGTTTTGTAATTTATATCTATACTAATATCATAAATGCAACAGTAACTCTTTCACGATTAATCCGCTAAACTGATTTTGATGAAACTGGGTATGGGGTAATTTTGATAATAACTCTGAGGTGATTTTTTACTTAGAAAAAACCGTTTTTTTTTTTTTTTATTTTAATCGTGGTTTCCTTATACACATTTCTATTGCCTGCAATATAAAAAATTCTATTCTTTTGAAGATCGACATTGTAGCCTGATCATTAGAAGTACCGAAAACCACATAAAAGCCAATGGCTAACACCATAAAAAAAGAAGAACTTAACACCAAAAATTAAACGAATCATTAAAAATTTACCGCAGTCACAAAAATATAATGGCCAGGCAATAAAACATAAAAGAGTTTTGTATTATATTTCTATGATTCAACCCTAAAAGGTCATAATTTTCGATCGTTGAGTCAAAGGGGAGCTTAGGGCGTGACTTGCAATTGGCGGCATGCAATAAGACATATTTTTCGTAATGCCAAATAGGTGTGGGGGCAGTAACGATGTGCCAATTCATCCGTCCAGAACTTTTTGTTATGTTAGTTAAACGCTTTGTTTGAGTTCCCTTTCAAAATGGTTTGTATTTTGCAACCAGTTATTTAGACTCCGTTTATTTATCAATGAACACACGAAATTATACATGCTTTATATATGCTTTAAACACATTGACTATTCGTTTCATCTCTATTAAATTTTTATTTTCTACTTAATAAAGGAATGATGTTCTGATGGATGATTTTCTATAAAGGTTTGCACCTCCATAGAAATTTAGAGCCTACCTAGTGACAAGATAACCTGGACACTACTGTTTTGTAAAGTTCTTATAGTTATGAGTAAACTTTGCAACCACGTACGCACATACGCACATAAATAATGGGTGATTTTTGATACATTATCCTATCCATAGTCGTTGAAAGAAGTTTTTTACATTGAAAAATTAAGAATATGATGATGAAAAATCAGATTGTATAAGACTATGCAGGCTGATTTTGTTATATTGATTTTTTTTATATTAAGATACAAATTCAATTAGGTAATTCATAGAAGCACACCGTTAGAAGAAAGTAATAGATTCCTTATGATTTTGTTTTTTATGCAGTTTATTATACGGTCACCAACCTGCCCAACCCAAGTTAGAACGTGATTATTCCCACATACCTCATGAAAGGAAGCATATTAAGCCATAAACATTAACAAGTATTTAAGTACGTAAAAGCTTAACTTCCAAAAGAAAATCCGGTGCTTATTCATTACATAAATTTAGTTCTTACAGTCATTTGAATGTTAAGCCTATGTACCAGACATTTTTACGAGAGTCAACTGTTTATACTAAGATGAAAGAAGGTGGTATTTTTGAACTTAGCTTACCTTCAATAGTACAACATAAAATATCATTTCGATAAGCGCAATTAATCGTCAATTCACACGGTTATTGTGTCTCACTAAGAATGTTTATTTCTTGTCTTTTATATTACCTACTCTGTGGGGAAAGTGTGGATAAAGCTGCTAACGACTCTTTGTTTTCTAAAACAAGCCAGTCTTGTCTAAAACACGGCGACTAAAACTATAACACAGCAAGCAATATATAAAAATTCTTCTGTAAATATTTGTGTTAAAAGGTTTTATATAATTGACCCTCTCTGTGTTATACCATTAATATACTTCATTAATTTAAAGCGTAAAAATTTAAATATGGTAAACTATCACATAATTTTTGATGTTTATTGTAAATTTTGTATAAACAAGCAACGGCGACGTCCGACGTATTAATCCCAGTCGTTTGTTTATAATGAACTTGACTGATTGAATGTTATGGTTGTCATAACGACACCAGTGTATAATGAACTTCCATACATTAAAAATTTACGATGATTGTCTTAGAATTATTGAGTTAGTAGAGGTCTTTGTGGGTTGGCTAGAAATTTGTGTTGATTATTACACTCGGCCAATTTGTATGAAGTGTAACGGGATATTTCACAACTACGCATAACTGTCAGTGGTCTTTAAATTTGGCTTGAGTTTCGCTACAGGGGCTTGACTTTAAACGGGGTTCATTAGACTGTTGGTATTTAATTCTTGTGTATTGATGTCAGTATACTAAAAATGTTCGTAATCACATTACGATTTATTAGTGTTTAATAGTAATGTTGTTTTTATATTGCTTACAAATCAGTGTTAGTTATATTATTAGAACATTTAAACGAATTTTTTTGGTTGTTTAATAACAAGTTTACAGGCCGTCATTCGTCAGGGAACCTAAAATATCCTTTAATAATACTTAATGCACTGGCTTTAAAGGTCACAGATCCATGAATGAATTATTTCACCATTAACTAAAAAGCATTTTTTGCGTAGGACGTTGACCTATGGCTTATGAGATAGATTTGTAAGTTATGATACCTATACACAAAAAATATTTTGATACAGGTCACAGTGGCATAAATAATAATACTTAAAAATATTTGATTAATCTATCTATACTTATAATAAATCTGTAGAGAGGTCAATTCTGTACATCAAATATATTTTCAAAATAACTATCAGGGGGTGATTAGTGATCGATACTGATGCCAAAAATGCAATCAGTAAAATTTTTGTCTGTCTGTCTGTCTGTCTGTCTGTCTGTCTGTATGTTCCTTATAGAAACAAAAACTACTTGACGGATTTTAACGAAACTTGGTACAATTATTCTTCATACTCCTAGGCAGGTTATAGTATACTTTTCATCACGCTACAATCAATAGGAGCAGAGCAGTGAAGGAAAATGTTGGGAAAACGGGAGAAGTTACTCCATTTTTTAAGCTTCCGTCGCGTATGCAGCCTTAATGGTTAAAGCTACATAGAAATCATGTATGACGGAAATGTTCTACATAAAATTATCTAAAAAATATCCTACAACAGCATATGTCTATCTTTTATGGTTGACTCACAATAACACGTGTAACTCCCGATACCTTAGCAGTTCGGAGCTTTCTGATTATATTTGTTTACTCTTACGTTTATAATACTCTCACTCATCCCTAATTAAAATAAAAGAAGAATCATAGAAATCGGTATAGAAACACCAAACTTATACATGAAATACGATAATAAGCCATCGCGCCGTCGCGCGTGAATACTGAATCATGCTATAAGGATTATTTTTGTGTAACGTGATATATTATATTTCCCTACTAAAATACGAAAGTTAATCTGTCTGTTACATCAAAACCACTGAACAGTGAGGAAGGACATATGCTACTTTTTTATGAAAAACGACGGAAACGCGGACGAAGTCGCTGGCAAAAGCTAGTTAATAATATAATTATTAAAATATACCCTTTTTTGTGCATGTATCATTATAAGCATCAATATATTTTAGGGTTCAACAAATTAAAGCAACATTTCAGTTTTTTTCCTTTCTGAGGTTTACGCGAATATTACACGTTGAAATATGACTACTTTTTCAACGAATTCTATGGCGGTTTATTTAGATCTTTCTTCCCGACTCTTTAATGCCTTTGCAGGTGTCGTGGTCTTGGGCAGACTGAGGTCGTATACGTCTTGACAGTAGATGTGGCTCGTTCTATCATATTTCAATTAATTATTTGTATGTCAATATACGATAGACTTAATCTGTTTAATTGAAAAGTAGTATTATTTCAATCTCAGGTAGTTTTATTGCTTTGAAATATTCTTGTAAAAAAAATTTTACTTTATCGACAAAAATACACCGACAAATACCACATGTAGGACTAAAATATTAACTTCACATTAATTTTAATATTAAACAATATTTATTTATAATTTACAGCCACTAATGTACGAATACCGGTTGTAATGTACCAGGGGTACATAAATTGGGCAGCTGCTGTAAGCGCAAGTAAAACAAACGGACGCTGCAGGTGTCGTTGGCGCGATGTCAAATCGGTCACACTCGGCGTCGACGTTGAGTGAATCGACTACTTTATTAGGGTTCCTTGTTTATAAACATAATTTGTTTATTTTGTATACAGTTTATGCTAGCTTAGATAGATATAAATTATTTTGAACTGTTACGTATTTTAATTGGTTTAACATATATATATATTTGATTGCTCGCCACTTTGACTTTGGCTGGGTTCTTATGTCTTTAAGCTTAGGTATTTTTTTTTAGGTAATTTATACCTAACGTGCAATTTAAGTTAATTATACCTAAACATCATAGTAACTATAGTAATAGTTACTACCGCTTTTTTTGTAACAATTCTAAATAATTATAATATTCAGCCGCAGTAACTATAGCAAAAGAAAAATATTATATTGCACTGTTAATCATGATATTTTTGTTATAATTTAAATATTTGGTGAAAAAATTAATCTGTATTAGATTTATTTATTTGAAAAAATATAATATTATGCTATAATAATGGTTTTGCACATTTAAAAGACGTTTTCCAAGTATTTAATGACTTAAGTATTTTTATTTTACATATACCGAACCTCTTTCGATTAGACATCACGCTGTATTCAATGTATAATATTTCTTCTCCACGCGCCGCCACCTGCCGGGCGCCCATTAAGACCGGAACCGAATCCACGACTATCACTTCAAATAAATATAATTTTATTTTGATTGCTCTCTCTAATGTACGCTGTTCGCTTGTAAAGTTTCTTAAGTCAACATTATTGGAGGGGTTTATGCACGTGTTTTATTTGCCTTCTGAATACTTGGTAGAGCACATGACAATACATAGTGAAAGGTCATTGAGGAGTTGGTGATAGGAGTTCAGCATTGTCGTTGTAAAAAGGATAGGTTGTAATAAGGTAAATACTTTTGATTGAAACCTCCTTGCAGTAAATGAGGAAAATTAGCTTTTTTATGAAGCTACTCGTATTGGCCACATGATAGATGAACTTAAAAAATAATGTTCTAACATAACATTACATTGAACAAAATATATATTTTTTTAAATCGATACTCTTCAAAGTTTAGTAGCCGGTAGCCGTTATAAGTACAAGTGTTAAGTGGGTGCTTTTATTATGATATACCAAGCCTGGAATCATAAAAACAGCATTAGATGTAAAATAATATATTATAACAAAGTCGACCTCAACAACAATTTGTTCAGTTTAGCAGACGCGATAATGCACAAATAATGACAGGCCACAAACACATTATCTGTGAGAAAATTAAAAAAATATATAAATAATACATTTCCATTCGTATAGTTCTTAATTTAAAACGTGCTAATGTTTGGTATTGTGTATTTTTTGATGCGAAAGGCGTTACCTGGCTGGTTGCAGTAAAATAATTATAAAAGTAAATTAAAAACCGAATTACCTAAACAAAAAAATTGTAGAAAGCTGTCGTGTGTGATCGCTAAAGAGAATTAATATGTTGTATTTTTTTAGTGACTTTCAGAAAAAGTATGATATTGACAATAAATTAACATAAGTAATAGTTTTTTCGTATATTACTTAAGTTAATTGAATTGCAAAATTTTTGGACAAGATTTTAAATAGCTTTCTTCTCTGATTTTTCATATGACATACACTAGCGTGAGTTAAAATCTTACACAAACAAGCAATAATCAGCAGCCACGTAAATTATAATATAGTTATATCATCTGGATTAACAGTATCTCAGTATACAGTTACGTAATATAATTATTTAAGTCTGCTCCCCAACATCTTGTAATCTACAGAAACGCAACCCGATTCCTTTTCGTTATTACTTAAAGTAATTTTCTTAATTAATTTAATTTCGAGTGGTGGTTGATACACTATCTGTTCACGGGTGTCGAGTGACATTACTTGGGGAAGGATTATGAGATTGAGAGCTTGATAATGCAACATGCTTTTGATAATTGGGGCAAAGCTGTTTAAAAACCAAGCGTGCTTATTTTTTGACTACCTACTATGACGTTACAAACAATGTTTAGTGTGATTTAAATAATATCAACCTAAAAATATGATTTAGGTACGATTCGTTTGTCAATCTATACTAATATTATAAAGCTGAAGAGTTTGTTTGTTTGATTGTTTGTTTTTTTGAACGCGCTAATCTCAGGAACTACTGGTTCGAATTGAAAAAATCTTTTTGTATTGGATAATCCGTTTATTGAGGAAGGCTATAGGCTATATAACATCACGCTACGACCAATAGGAGCGGAGCATAAATGAAAAATGTTGCAAAAATTAAAAACCGTTGAAACTAAAACACGCGAACAAAGTCTCGGGGGACAGCTAGTAATAAATAAATATCGGATGTGTAAATGAAATAATGAATATATACATTATACATAGGTCAAAATTATAGAAATCATAATTTCTTTCAAACTGAATCTCCCCCCCCCCCCCCCCCCCTAAAAACGGTCAAGTAAAAAAATTATTTTGGAAAAAAAAATACTTGTTTTTTTAAAGTTTAAGGTTTCCGCGCAAAAAAATGAAAAACCCATGAAACAAACGGTTAGTTAACACCAGCAATAGACGTAATAAGATATCCATTCATGAAACTAGTTCACATTGATAATAATAATAAAAAAATAAAAATAAATGAACCCTATTTGCAATAAATACAGACTTAAACCTTGTCTTAATTGCATTTCGTTTTCACATGTAGCAGCAACCGAAGCAAACTTTTTTCCACATGTTTTTTAAGGCGATATCTTATCACTGTTTCTCAGTCCGTGATTCAACGTTAATTAATATAATTAAGAGCTAGTTAATTCAGAGATTACTCTTAAATAAATTGTACGTGGGATTGTAAAACAAGATAAAATTAGGAGGATACTTTAACTAAACTAAATGTAGTAAGACGTCAAAAATAAAGAAGGACTTAGAGTAGAAATAAGTAAACTATAAAGTTCGCCTAACCAGTATGAACTGTTGGGACTAATATGAACAAGTAAAATCGTAAAACATTACCCTAATAATATCAGAACCATCGATATTTTCGCATAAACGTCTGTCGTCGCACAGGAAATCATTTTAATCAGTAAACAAGCGTAGTACTTACAGCAAAAAATTTGCTTACGCTCGGGCTACTAGCGATGGGCGCCCTCTATGCTATGCTTGTCTATGTATAGGTACTCTAAAAGGAAGGATGTGAAGAAGATTGCGGTGCGAAATGAATGCAGTTCTGGAAGAAGAAGGAAATAGTCTCGCAAGAAGTTATTGGCTGAGAATTATAGTTCAGTGGTTACATATTGTGTTATAACTGTTTATAAGATGTTTTTTTTTACTATAGTATACAGTACTACATATTATTTAGTCAAATAATAAACAAAAGAAAGTTTTTAAAAGTAAACATAATGACATATTTCTAAAAGTATTTATTGGTTAACAAATTTATATCTAGGTACCTACCGGGCGTCGTAGGACGTAAAACTTATGCCACTTTCTCAATAAGTGTTTTTCTTTCATAGTATTTTAAAGAAGTAATGTAAAAAAATTATACCAATCCAATAAAGCCTTAAAAAAAAATTGCTGATTAACAGTAAGCATATTAATTAAGTGATGCCTTTTTATCCATGTAAGCTTAAATTCTGATTTTGAGATATAAATAGCGTATAAATAACATTTTTTTAGTTATAAATCCATCTAACAACCAAATACAACAAAGAACAAAATCAGAATCTAATAAAGCTACATAAATTAGAAGCAAATTATATTCAGCCTGTCTAAACTTATTACGGGATAATAAAATTAATTCGAAACGTTAATACTACGCAACCACTGCAACCGCATAAAATTATGACAGTTCTAACACCCAACCTTCAAATGATGTCGGGAATTTTATACGCGCGAAGCGATTTACGCGGTCTTTTACACCTACACCGAGATTGCCGACCAGTAATTATGGACTGTAGTTCTTTCACTGCGGCGTTATCTTGACAATTTACCTCATATATCTTTCGTAGTGCATTTTATGCTAATAGCTGTTGTACCTGCCTTTTCTTAAGAATAGTAGCTGATATTTAAATACGATGACAGGTGAGTAGATAAATACTGTATTCCTCTAAAATCTTTTTTTTTTTATATGTTAAGTTAAGTTATAGTAAGTAAGTATTTTTTTTTTCACAATTTGTATGAAAAGCATCGTAGGTATCGTAGGCATACGGGATAACCAAAAAGCAAGTATAACATTACAACTCAAACGTAAAAAGGTTACCTAAAAATGTAATTGCGACAGGTACATATAGATTGTCTTTGAAACATTTTTGGTAACGGTATTCACTAAACTAAAAGCATATTATATAAATTATATTATTACCTTTTGTATGTAAATGTAGTAGATATTGTATTGTATTTTTCTATTCCTTCGTAAGTCGGACTGTACACGTTAAATGCTTTCTAAGCGACCTATTATGATTGCGGACATAAATGGACAATATAATGAGACATTATGACATTAAATAGAAACTTTACTAGCGCTCATTGAACCTACACTAGTTTATACTGTAACTCTTTCCGCGTAAATATTTTATTATTATTTTATTAGAAAAATAAGATCTATTACGTAACTCAAAAACTTTTCAATTAAAAAACAACAAAATTAAGATTTAATAAATCAATCGTAAATTTTCTAGTTTTCAGCAAGTTATCACTTCATTTGTTTTAATACTTACGTATTTAATATATATAATTAAATAGGTATCTTTGTCTATTTTATCATTCCATATTAAATCAAACACATAAATGTCGCCTATCTATATTAATTTTCTTGCACGAGACACGAGAACTTTCACCTCTATTGCAAATATCAGATGTCCGTCACTTAACAAGCCAAAATCCACTCACGACACACTCTCACCGGCGCCATTATCTTATTTCGTGAGATTACTACTACACAGCGGCCTATAATTTGACAAATAGAGAATGAGATGCATTAGTGCGCATTTCCTACGTAATGGGGTACTATGGACCCTTAGTGTATAATTTAGCGGTGCGGTCGCGAAGATGGGTTGGTCGCGCGGCCGCGGAACGATAATGTTATTTGATAAAAAGTTTGATGAATCATTATTTAACTTTTATATTTGTATAGTCATTTAATTTCGTGTGTTTTGTGGTTCTTTTGTTTTTGTTCGTTCGTTTCGGGTCAAATGCAGCTAGTATTGTATATTGTTACATCCGAAATTTTTCCTATGCAAAGCTAGCTTAATAAGTGTACATATGACATTAAACATAAAGAAGATTAAGAATATAATATTGAAGAGAAATAATGAGATCAAGATATTTTTTTACTTTTATTTGTTTGCCGTTTTAAAAAACATTTATTTTAAACTGACTGGTTCGGCAGCCAGCTCCGTTGTTGACGAAAAAGCTCTCAAATACTTTTTTGTATAGGTATTCTCATGTCCGCACACTAAGCTCACGATTTCCTTATTTTTTATGACCTAATCAACTGCAGAAAAAATACCAGAGTTCAAATACCAATACGTACTATCAAACTTCAAATAGTCAAATCATAAGATACATAAGTAGGTGAAGACCAAGTGGATGTGAGCTGGCTATGTCTGCAGACAACCAGATGGTTGATGGAACAGACATGACGTGTTAGAGTGGAGACCGCGTTTAGGCCAACGTCGTGTAGGACGTCCTGCGGGACGATGGACTGACGATTTGAAGAAGGTGGCTGGCAGCGGATGGAGCGATCTTTGGGGGAGGCCTACGTTCAGCAGTGGAGGGCTGATAGAATGAAGATACATAAAAGATCTTCGGATAGCCCAACAATGTAATGTTCTCAAACAAAATGATGTGCGACAATTCCTTTCAACTTAGTACATTTATTCACTCCTCATATACCAACTGTCGTAAACACTTTATTCTCTAATAAAACGCAATTTGTGAGACACGAGGAACTTAAAACTACAAGATCAGTTTTTAGTGCATCGTAAACATCAGAAACTTCATTTTATAGAACCTTTGATGTGACTTTATCTGCCTTCTTATTAGATATGGATTATTATAAAACTATTTAACATCCTAGCTATAAATTTGTAATGATTGATTGTAAATTATTAACGACTTTATCCGATATTGTTAGAGTTATTATATTTCGTTATCCTTTATGGGTATAGTAAAACGATGTTAATAAACTATAAATCAGAAAGAATGGTCGGCGATATAGCTATGAAAGCACTTTGTAAAATGTTTTCAGTATTAATAGAGTCGCAAGATATATTAAATCTGTACTCGGTATAATTATATATAGACACCAGATTGTGTGGTCTGAAATTTTTGCCACAACACAATATTCATGACTGTACACAGTCATGAATATTGTATTGCGGCAAAATTAAGAAGTTTTGTAAAGTCAAATAAAATTTCATTGAAGTTCGCAATACGTACTATTATTATAATTATAATTGCCTAGTGGCATTAAGTCCACCTCGTGTACCATTTTGTACATAAAGTTTTAAATAAATAAATATAATATCTAAACGAAATAAAAAATCAGCGTATTCAAAATAGTTTGCGAATAGAGAAAATTTAATCGAACCTTAAAATTTACTTAAGTTGTGTATAGATTCCTTGTCCTAGTGTGATGACATGTCATAAGATACCGATAATATTTACCGTTAATAATTTATAACAAGTTGTGTTGAAAAACATAAAAACGCCGACTTCCCTGCTAAGAAACATTAAGATCTGCTAAGACTGGGCAATTCATAATAACTATTACTAACACAAGTTTCATTTCAACATACAAGTTGCATATATTTTTGAAAACCATACCTATTAAAGATTTTTTTATTTAAAACTTAAAAAAAAAACTATTGGACTCATTTATTTTTTTAAATATTTTACTTATTTATCGCTAGTTTAATGTTTTTATCCAAACATCTAACGACATTAGTGTTTAAAACCCATTCCGCTGTTTGGAAGATACGAGGTAATAAATGAATTTACTAAGAAACAAGATCCTCGCGAAAACATAACCCTCCTTGTCAGTCGGGTAAAAAGACACAAGTCTTATATTTACCTCTAATTATATTCATCAAGTGTCTACCCAGTTTTGTTATTATAACGTTTAAAAAGCAATACCTTTACACAAAAAGACGCCTTTTCACAAAACGGGTTGATAGTTAATGCCCACTTTAAGCCCAACTGCTATTTGATCGGGGCATAAAAATATGAAATGTCAGTTGGTTATAATAATGCCCCTGAGGCCTGCAACTGTGAACTACTTATTCAGAATTGGAACACAACCTTAAGGCTCAATTTTGAGTGATTTCAATACTCAGTCACCTTATTTTAGATAGCCTTAAGCGTATTTTTAACACTGGTAATTATTTAATATGTACCGGTCGTATGTTATACTTTATTTTATTTTATTTAACACTTGTTTGAACACAAATTATATTTTTATATATCTAAAATTTATATTTATGTGGAGTCTTATTTAAGGTTAATACTATCTTGTGAATATTTTTTTAATATTAGGTATTTATCTACAATTAAAATATCGGATTGCAACTTTTTCAAGTATTTTTTTTTTTTTAATATTATGAATAACATTTGAACTCATACAAAAATGTAAGCACAGATCAAACATGTAGACAAAAAAGTATGGAGGAGGTATCCATAAAAATGTCTGTTCAATGCCTACAAAATTTTAAATTCACATTCATTTCTTGCACAAAATCCGTAAACTATCTAACGAACAAAATCCAAATAGAATTCGATGTGAATTTCGAACATAATAGGTATCAGTTGATTTCGCGATCTCGAACCGTGATACCGTTAAAGGATTACCTTGAGTGACGGGGCTCGTAACACCCAATTAAATGGGCGATAAGTTGGACGCGCACTGGACGCATGAATCACGCCCTATCGCGTGTGCACTGTTCGTATGTGACGTATAAACTACGGACATGCTAACGTCTGTAAAAATAGTACGAAGTTTTGGAGAATTGCTTTAATGAGGTTTGATAGTGAATTTTTGTTGGAATGATTTTCAATTCTGATACAATGCCAAAGCAAAAAAAAAAATATACCGGCCTATAAACGTCCCACTGCTAGGCTCAGGCCTCTTCTCATGTAGAGAAGGCACGAGCATTGATCACCACGCTTGCTCATTACGGGTTGGCGATTTCTGATTACAATTTTTGGAATCTAGGTTTCCTCACGATGTTTCCTTAACCGATATTTTTAGCAGGCACACAAATAAAACACTGTACAAAAAATATTAGCAATGATTAGACCAGTCAATTCCTTTATACATATTTTAATTGGACACAAAAAGGAGTTTATTTATATCTGAGATATAAAACACAGTACAATGTATTCTTCGGTGCTAAAAGCCAGATTTCAATGCGTCATCGCTTTTGTCACGTTCATTAGACGAGTGCATCGCACTTTAAATTGCTTTAATTTTGTCAACACGAATATAAAATGTTATCTACCTACCCGTATGTTAAAACCGCTTAGTGAGCCCATTTAGTTGATCGTAACATTTATTAGGTTTATTCATTAAGAAACTTGCTTTTTTGGCAAAAATCTAATTTTTTTGCGACGCAAATTCATGGACCATTTATATTAAAATGCTGTCGAAAAAATAAAAACGCCGTTTTGAATGATCTTGTTTTAATTTTTAAAACTAATGGAACTGTGTTAGGATTCTTTATTTTTGCCATTTATTAAGTACTAGCTGCGCTCCGCGGTTTCACTTGCGTGTTGATGAAAAATGGTAATAATGATGATGATGATAAGAAGCCTATTGAATGAGCTATTCCATGTAATAAACTATTTATCTACCAAATTTCATTCAAATCTGTTCAGCCGTTTTACCTTGGTTAGGTAAGAAACATTAATTGAAACTTTCGCATTTATAATATTATATTAACCAACTACCTAATTTTGTACTAGTTATTAAAGTAATAAGTAAAAAACATGTCAGAATATCTGACGAAGTAATTCAATACTAAAGCCACTTTCTACATTAAAATTTGCAACCATAAGACCTGTCTAAATTGCGTATGGTAGGTAGTTCATGTAATCTATTCTGCATCCGGGAGTACAAATTGAAACCAGCACCTGTATTTTCCAATGTTTTGATGACTAAGCCAACATAATCTTCAAACTTGACGTAAAAATATAAACAAGTGAACCTTATGCTAAAAATTAAACTGCGCCTAACAGAAGAGCACAAGTAAAATTGTGAAATTAGTGTCATTACAGAGGGCGCAGTTTATTTCAAATATCCTAAAACCTAATATTACCCTAATAATATCGGAATAATATTTTTGAATAAACCTCTGTCGTCGCACAGAAAATCACTTAAATCAGTAAACAAGGGTATCAGTACCTACTTACAGCAAAAAATTTGCTAACGCTCCTCACAACGGGGTACTAGCGATGCGGGCACTGTACGTTTGTTTATTGTATACTCTAAGAAGTCAACAAATATATTAGATTTATTTGTCACAGCATTATTTAGTTAATAATTCAAGCGATATGGCAACAATCCCGTGTAATCTATGCGGACTAGTAAATTCACGTTTAGAATTCACTCCAATTTCTATTTAGTAAACAATATCAATAATTTTGGCGCTACAGATCGCAATCTGGCACCTCCACAAACACTATTACGGACCTGTCGCCATATCTCAATATAATTTTCCAATAAACCATACAAATGCACGAAAATAGGTAAACATATTGTCACGAGAATATTTAGTAAGGTAGATTTTATTGTGCTATTAACTTTGTATCGTCATTTGTTTTAAGATACTATATTTAACATTAGACTACCCAATACTGGTCGAAAATCTACCGTAATTCGTTTAAATTTCAAGTTTCAACATTACTGTTTAATACTGCATGTTTTGGATCTACCACCCAGTGGCGAGAAATAATCACTATGACATGTGTCAAGGTGTCAATTGACAGGAGCTGTATAATGTTTATATGTGTGTATGTGTGTGTGTTAAACACATGGTAGTATGCGTAAAGTTGTTTTTTATTAATTTTATGTATTTCCAAAGCATGTTATGAAAATGATCTTCTGAAATAATATATTTTAACTAGATGTACTAGTTAAATTAATACCAACAATCTTAAAAGCCTCCCTTATAGTTTGTCTCTTGGCCACTCTGGGTTAATATATTTACGATAGAATACTATTAGTCAGAATTTTACACTGAAAACACACAAAAATGCAAATCAAGATCCAATCATTTATTTTGAAACTAAAATAAAAACTCATCACTTTTACATGTCATATTATATTTTCTTTTATGTTCGCTGGATTCGATATTTCCTAACTGGCTACCCTGACAAGAAATATCGAAAGAAACTCAGGGGTCACACAATCTTTCAAAGACAATCGTATTTTTAATATTGTGTAAATAAACGCAGGGTCACAAAGTATAACATACATTTTAGGATATAAATTATATTATTATTATTAATTTTTATTCCAAAACATATCTATTTTAAATCCGCAACATAAAAGCTATTTTTATTAACTAGGATACAGTTTGCTAGGATACTTTTATTAACAATAAGATAATTTGTCGCGTTGCCTTGTTCCGTTCTAATATAATAGCTTTGTACACTCAAAAAGCGCTGTTTCAAATTAAAATTAGTAATTAAAACTGTAGTTTCCATTTGTTGTTGACCTATTTTAGCATTCTTGTTTTTATATTCTAAATTTTTAGATAATAAACGAGCTTTGTTGTATTTATACATTGTTTAGGTAGTCTCATGGAGATTTCCGTTTCATTAAAAATAATTTTGTCAATTTGAGGAATTTTTGGCACATTTCACGTCGATCTTATCGAGAGAGAATTATTGAGCGAATTGAAAATATATTAATTGTTCGAAAGTGATAAAGCAAAAAAACAAGAACTATAAAATAAAAGCACTGCACGAGAGACGAAAAGCTGAAGTATAAATAATTGCTTAGCTTTATGAAAATATTGGTAAAATCTCGGGCTAAATGGCCAACCGAAGCATGATTGTGACATTAAATTTGTATAAAATTGTGAAAAAAAGGACTATGAAAATTATTTTTACTTTTATAATTTCCTTTTTTTTTTAAAGTAAAGAATTGGCATATATTGAAATAAAACTATTTTTTAATGGATTCTTAAACAAATTTATTGTTTTTGGTTTAGTTCCCGACGACATTTCAACGCATTTTCAGGTGTCATGGTCACGGGTAGATTACCTGACAGTCTATTAGACTGCGTAAACCTCAGAAATAATTATCACCAAATCTGTGAGTAATAAAAATAAATATGAACCGATACTAAGAATAATCAGTTGCGAACAGTTTTTTGTTATTAATCCAATTAATTAGGCAGCTGTCTATACATTGATCACAACCAAACGCACATTGAGCACAATTTCGACAGTTCCTAAAAACGTTATAAGATTGTATCAAGTGATCTGCGGTTTCTTGAGTGAGAAGCAATTTAGAAATGGCACTATGTACTTGTTGACCACGGATTAAAGTAAGATGGATAATGCCAAGGAGGTTTATTAGGTAAAGTGGATAAATGCGTTGTGTCCTATTATTTATTTATCTTTGTTCGAAATATTTTGTTATGGTTTGCAATATAAACATTATAATAAAATTAGTCAAGTAGATTATTTAAACTTAAAGTTGGGTGAAGCAGTCTAAATCTGCGCTTAAGCTAACTGCTATAGACCACATAAAAGTAACATGAAAGATTAAACGAAGTCAAAAAAAAACTTCTTCTTTTATTAAATTATATTTGAATAAATTATCCTAAAACATGGAGATAATATTCTTTAAAATGGTATTCTTGTGTGCAGTATATTAAGCCGGCTTCCCACGGTGCGCGATATCCCGCACGGCTGACGACCACGGACAACCACGCACCGCGCTGTGAGTCTTGAGAATCAAACCTTATTTCAACCGAGTTAGGGTATACTTTGACTCGACGTGAATTGCGAAGGACCGGGGCAGGCGCATCTGCGCTATCACGGACGAGCACCGTGGTAAGCCGGCTTTATATACCTACCTTTTAACTATTAATGTTAGCAGGTTATCTATCAGTGTTATCCAACTAACAACAATCTAAGAATTAAATGGGTTGTAAGAATTATTTTAATTATATTCAAGTTTCGTTGCGGTCGCTGATTCAGAAATATCATCGCTCATATTAGGCCACTTGTCATTTCGATTAGAATTTTTTACTGGTGGCCAATTCTGACCACAAATATGATACTTCAGTGTCACTAGAGCAACATTGTAACGCCTTTCAAAACTGGGAATTTGTTATTCGATACTGTGAAATAAGATATTGACATTTATGTTTTCTGACTTAGTAACAGTATAAAACATTGTTGGCTATATGTAACACATAAAATTGCTGTTCTTTTAAGGCCATTAATTTTGAAATAGGGCAAATAAAGTATTAACTATGAAATAGCTTATATCTGTGATGCAATGTTACATTAAATTGTTATATTCTAAACTGGTTGTGCCCGCGACTTCGTCCGCGTGGAATTTAATAAAAAAAATTATTTAGTTTCATTTTCGTTTTCGAAGTAGCCTATCATATGCTATCATAGCATATCATAGCCTATCTTATGCATGTCATATGCGTGTAGTAAAAAGTGGTTATTTTAATATTACAGACACTTTAATTTTATTTATTTGTGGTTTAGATTAATTCAAGATTTCATTTTCATTGTTTTGGTTTAATTTACGGCTCTTTCAAACGCTGCTGACTAACAGTAACTTTAAGGCTTTGACTGCCCTAGACGGAACTGCTCCGCAGCTGAACTGCGCGACACGATGCGACAAAATATTCTATATATGAAATTATAGTTGCAGAAGTGTAGTTCCGCTTCCACTTAACGCGTGCTGTCGCATACAATATCAGATAAAGAATATTTTGTTGTGTTGTGTCGCGCAGTTCATCTGCTGTGCATTTCCACCTAGTATGGCGAATCATAAAAAATCTTTAACTTAAGTAATTAACTAACTAAAAAGTTTATTCCGTCCTTAAATACTAATTTTTCGTTTTAATGTAAAAACAAATAATAAAAACCATCACAAATTTTATTCTCATCTAATTATAACATTTTCATACACCCAGGATCGCAAGAACATTTTTTCTCATAACCAAAACACCAGAATCAGATAATTGTAACTCACGAATGAAACCGAAGTACTTCGTTTCGTAGGCAGACATTCCCGTTACATCTGTATTTAGTTTAATCGGATTACTAAGCGGACTTGACTGGAATCAATTCATTTGTATATAGTTGCGCAAGACATCAGGTCGTCTGACGTGGACATCATACGATCATGGATTTATAGTTGAATAACATTTATAAGCCGCTTTTCATTCAGTCTCGTTATTTGTAACGCTTAGAAAGATTTTGTTGGTTGAAATAGTTTTATGTGGCGGCCGCTTTGTTGTTGGTTTTTAGATCAGATCAGGCTTGTTCGGTAATGGAGGTAGTGTTATAAACAACGTATCCCTGCTCAAAGTTATTTAATTTTTATTACATTTCCACGCAATTTAATTGTTTATTCAAGATAAAGGCTATGTAGTAGTTGTCACATAAATAATAAACTGTACATGTTTTTATGTAAGTCTTAATTAGATACGACAAGCTACATTGGCCTGCGAGCCAATAGTTTGTCAGTATTGACCAATAAACAAATTCCATTTTTATGAATAATCTATCTAAGTATCTATACATATTATAAAACAAAGTCCACCTCAGCGTCTGTCTGGTGATCTGAACGTGTTAAGCTCAAAAACTACTGAATGGATTTTGGTATGGTTTTCATTTACTTTATTTACTGAATGGATAGAGTGATTCAAGAGGAAGGTTAATGTGTATAATTCATTAATGTTTCGTGAAGCCGGGGCGGGTCGCTAGTATTAACTAATTCTATTTTTATAAATTATTGCATTGCTTTTAAAACCCATTTTATTTTACTTAGAAGTTTTTATTATGTCATAGGTACTTTGATTAAGTATAATAAACCTTTTCCCTATTTATGTGAATCGTAAAAGTTCCATATTAGCAGTTAAAAACATTATAACATTTTTGTTGATTGGTGAAATTCTTGTTGCGGTGGTCTAGAACCTAGAACATAATAATTTATTATAGGTGTGCCGAATACTATGTGTAGGTACCTATGTATGGGGCTTTCATCCTTGGATTTATCTCAAAAGATTTTTGATTATGACATTTGATATAGTTGTGTTTTCTGAATTACAATACAATGTTTTGTAAAAATATTTTAATTTTAAGCGTAAATTTATATGATGGAAAAAAATACTTAAGAAATAATAAATTGTCCATCATAATAATATAACTAGTAACATAACACTACCCTGCAATTTTGAGTGACGAGGCATACTTGAATTATCTTAGAAAATAATTATGTACTTACTTTCTTGGATAAATTTATCTACTCAATAAAAGCTAACAATACAATTTAACAAAACTTGTGACATTCAGAACCTTGAGATGTTAAAGTAAATTGTTTTGTCTAAGAGTACTTCCACAAATTTTCTGGTAAGAAATTGCCCACTAAATAACTGTAGTCAGTTCTCTAGAAAATTTATAGACCATTTCTTTGGCTGTGCAATTAAGAAGAAGATAGATTAAATAAATTAGTTGTGGGTTAGCCTAATCTTGACAAAAATAGCCTAAAACCTAATTATAAAATTTATAGGCGGAGTGTTTTTGTGTTCATTAATATATTCAATATAATTGTTATATATTGTAACGGTATCTGTGTGTGTGTGTACTAATAAATGTTTTATCTCTCTCTGTAGTCGGCCCCTCATGTCTGAGGATCGTGGTCAGCATTGGGTTCAAATCTTGAGCGGATGAACTGCCTTCATCGGTTTCTATTCAGTGCGTCTATTCGTCATCATCATCATCATCAGCCTATGTTCGTCCACTGCTGGACATAGGCGTGCGGACAAGACAGCCAGGATTTAACATTCAGCTGAGTCAAGATCGATGCCTTGGTTCTTATCGCGGTTCAGTGTATTCTCATCATCCCACCGGATTCCCGCCGAGCATGCTTTAGCAAACCCGGGACTCTAGCAAAGGCAAGGACGGGACCGGGATGTTTTTGGTCGGTGCAAGTCCGACATAACCTCACGTCGTGTCCTCGGCGTGGGTTGAAGTCACTAGATTTTCACCCCGTAACAAAAAAAAACCACACCACATCTCGAAAGCTGTTCTATAAATTATAAGCTAGCGTTAACCGTCCTAATTCTAGGTACCAACAATTAAACATTAATTACATTACGTGGAATCAAAAAGTGAAGTTGACGTGCAGTATAATTAATACCAATTATCGTGCTGGTGTGTTTCAACGCGTTTGTTAATTTACCTAACGCGCCCCACTAAAGGCACCAAAACCACTATGAAATTGAATACGTACAACTGCTACCCATTTTGGGCGACGGACTCGTTTAAGGATGGTTTTTACTGAGCGAGCAATCAAACGAACTTATAAGTAAGTATTATTTTATTTTTCAAATGTTATTTTTATTCTTTTATTCATTTTTATAAATGATTATTTTACGTTGAAGCAAATTTTTATCTGTGTAGCAAATAAATACGAGTTTGTTTGCATTTAAAATGAAGCTTTGGAATTTGTCGAAAAACGAGCAGAATGAATTACCTCTCCTTAACTTTCTCAAATACTTAATTAAATGAAATTGCTACCCACACCATTAATAAAACTATTAAAAGACCCACTTTTAAAAGATCTTATTTAAAAGACCTCTATTATATATAGGTTAGGTTAGCTTATATTTATAGAATCTATAATATATATGAAAATGAATCCCGATTTCACTTTGTCACGTCAAAACTTACGAACGACTGCACCAAATAGAATAGTTCTTTTTTGGTTATGTTCCTTTGTAAGCACAATATTTTTTAAAGAAAATAAATCGTATGGAAATGTTTTACGCCAGTCGTGCAAAGCTAGGCGGGCAGCTAGTTGAATAAATAAATAAGAACTTCGTCGTCCGAACTACATCTTCTACGTTTATAACAGCGGAACCAACCTCTAATTCAAAACACAAACGAGCCACCCGAATCACACGGCTGTCTACTCCTATTAACTATACTAATACATTTATCTGTCGACCGAATACTTGACAAGATTTCACAGTCTACTGAACAACTTTTAATCAAAGTGGTAACCTTAAAACATTAGAGAAAATTATAATTTGAATTAATGGAATACTAATTTGTGGGAAACTTGTTGAAGTGCGATTGGATCCTTTTGTTGTGGCATTTACTTGTTCAATAATTCATTCTAACTTTGATCTTAGTGTTTCTTAACCAATATTGCTATTGAAGCTATTACCTAAGTTTGGCAAATGTGTCTGTTGTTGTTATTTATTGCAAGCAAATCTGATTTTTCTCATTCTGATTCTATAATTTTGTCTTTATAATAAAGAATAAAGATTTCGTATGTTAGTAACGAATTAACTCAAAATTACTGGACTAATTCTACTTGAAAATTCAACATTAGAATGCTACATTATCCCTGAGTCCATCCCATCCAGGAGGGTCGCTAGTCAATTATAAATCAAATATAAAATTAATATTTTTTCAAATACCTATAATATTTTCGTTGAATTACCAAGATGTTGACTTTTTGAAGAAATAAACATTTTACAATCTATAGAAGGCTTTATATTATTAATTAATTATTTAATTACGCTGCTATTAATATTTTATTATGATATATAAACAACAATACCATTGAACAAGAAGTCATCAAATATCGTTTCATCATTTTTTTTGTTCGATCCCTCCATCTCACAAAATGAACCATCACTGATGACAGTAAAATTGTTATCAGCACTAAAACGTTTATACATCATAAACTCTTCAACCATAAAACCAATTGTGTATAAAACAGAAGACGATACATGAATTTTCTCGTCAGTAAAAGGACCTACAATTTGTTAAAGGTCCATAACAGAGTAATATGGAGTACGCACTTGGCCGGAAAGCTTTTGTCTGTCCCCTCAGAATAAGGCTGCGGACACACGACTGACATTGTTTGTGTGACGTAATTTATGTACTACTTGTTAGGGATTCTTGGTGTATTCTGTTGATTATTCAATAGTTTTGTTAACGCGTTTATAAACAAGTTTATTATTATCTTTATTATCACTGTAATGTACGAGCATTACCTACAAGTTCTTAAGCAGCCTTTTCTCCGTTTTAAAATAATAATTGATCAACGCAATCATTTAATTTACTGCTTTTTTCCATCCATCGCAGAACCATTTTTTTTTTTCAGTTCGTTCGATTGATAAATTAGATCATTCACCATGATATAGCACTTGAAAAACAAATGAATTAAGTCAGGAAAAATGAACTCTTCATTTAATAAAATTGCTTCCACAATAAAGTAACTAGCAATTACACGACACTGCAATTTTGAAGTACCACAAAAATTAATAATTCACAATTGCCTCGTTCGCCGTGTCAATGTTTCCCTTACATTAATGACTTGACTATCCTTTAATTACTAGGCTCGTGTATATTTAGCTCGGTAGCTCGTGATAGCTAAATTAAAGACTCAGAAACGACGGCTTAATTGCAAGCCGACGTGACTGAAGACTTTAACTGCGGATCTTGTCATACGTAAAAAGATTCTAATTCTTTATAGTGTGGCGTTTAATTAGTGTGGCTGTTTAATGATTTCGTCGTTTGGATATAAATATTTAGTTTGTAGTTGAAAGTATTTTCTGAGGTGGAATATTGTAGGAACATTCTACTTGATAAGAGGATACATTTATGTTGTACTTATATTATATATACTAGATTTTGCCCGCAGATCTGCCCACGTTGATGTCGGTTCTCGCGACAAAAAGTAGCCTATGTCCTTTGTTAAAGTTCAAACAAATTCCATACCAAATATCATCAAAATCGGTTAAGCGGTTTAGCCGTAAAAGCTTAACAGACAGACAGGTAAAGTTACTTTCCCATTTATAATATTAGTACAGATCTACATATCCATTTCCTTCCACACATTTTACCCGAACATAAACAAATCTCAAATACATTAACCCAGTAACTATGATGGAAAATAATTCAATTTGAATTTAATTAAGGTACCGTCTCGCTTGCACGACACACATGTAAGTAAGGATCCCAAAGCCGACGTTCACGATTCGTTTTATCGGGTTGGACGCATCGATGCACTCATTCAGTCAGTGTTTAATTTTCAACCGGTAATCCTAAACCTGTACACATTGCTAATACGACGGTAAGATTGTGTTTTAAGGTTCGGTTTCTTTATAGCGACAAATTTAAGCATGTTAAGAGTTAGGTTTCAACGAAAATTGCTGTAAAATGCAGAAATGTAAATATTTGAAATGTGACTTGCAATAAGTTTTTAATTTTAGTGTATAGTAATCAATTATAAGTAAAGTATGTAATTTCAGAAAATATAAATGTATTTTTTTATCAAAGAGAAAGCTAGAGGTGATTTTTTGATCTACCCGATTGCCAAATACTCAAATCAAGTGTCAAACTAGCCATCTGTTGAAATTGGAAAAACAAAAACCGATCGCCACAGAGGAACGTCGTACTATTGCACATGTATGTGAGCACTCTCTAAATCGCTGATAGAAAGATTCGTGACTGTAGAATCACAAACGGTAGCCGAAGTCGGAAATCAAATCCAATTTACTTCATTTGCTCGCCAGTAAAGTTCACATCTAACTCTTGAATTGAAAGGATTACGTTGTAAAATGAAGTTCCCAGTCAGACCGTTCCGTACACGATCCAATGATAGATGTGTACACGTTTGCCGGTTTAACGTTTGATTTACTGGTAATCTTGATGCGCAGCTAATGCAAAGGAATCGAGTGATTTAAACACTTTGTAGGTTACTGATAAAGTTATGGCAATATTTGAAAATGTTTGAGAATGAAATCGGTTCTATTCGTAGATTTTTAAACGCAAGTTATTCTTCTTATAGACTCCTGTACTTATACTTTATTTGAAAAGAGGTTGAAAATAAATAGGTTTGCAATTGCCGAACCGGAGCAAACCAAAACCTATACTGTCTTCTCACCTAAATGAACAACAGGTGCAATTTTCGTATAATTTGCAACAATAAAACAAGTCCGAAATAAATACAGTCCATCCAGAAAACTACACCGATACACGGAAAATTAAATTTCGCATCAATACAAAATAATAAAATCCGAAATTGACGAAATGAACGGGAAAAAAGCGAAGCTGCATTTTTATCATTTTGAATTAATCAGAATTGAATTAATCTCCGAAAAAGTTTATTTTAACGAATTCGTTCACTTGTAGCCAACCGAATGCAATTATGTTGTTCGTTATTTATAAATAAAGTAATAATAAATATTATTAAAAACATCTAGAAGAGATGAATGGTAAAATACCTATAATAGGTTCAGAACCAGTCGGATACCTATTTTTTTCTCTACGCGGTTCATATGTGTTACTGTAATAATTATCTGGTACTGCACTAATGATTATATTACTGGCACTTAAAAAAAATATATAAAAAAAGGTTTGATTCCTTGAAATTTGATTTTCGAATAAAAATATTATATTCTGTTTAATTGGCATCCTTGTTATCTTTTTTTGACCTTAACGTTGTAAAGTAAAATAAACATTGCACAAGTCTTTAACGTTAGAACTAACCGCAGGCTATTTCTTTAACAGACGAAGGACACTCGCTATCCTTTTGATTAAATCTCTTTGCTGTTACACACGCTTCGTCTTAGCCACGTGTAAGAAACAGGTCGTCCATCTTTGCAGTCGTCCGAAAGAGAATAAATAAATTTTAATTAAATTTCTGTTTAAAAACTAACTTTTTTATCGTTTGTAATTAAGTACAATATAGTATGTGTGATATTTAATTATAAAAAGGTTCAATTTGAGCTTAAATTTTATGTTGAAAAATAAATATGATATATATATATATATGTGTACTATAATATGCATACCCCAAGGTAATACACATAGACATCCCTTTTGAATAAGTCTATCTGTTGTTGAAAGCTGCATTAAAATCCGTAGCGTAGTTAAATGATCTAAACGTATAAACAACGAGCGACTTTGTTTTATTTTGAAGATTATAATATATAATTGAAAAGAACTTCTCCAATGAAATGGCAGTAAAATGTCTTCCAGAAATCACGAAAACGATAATATTATTGAAAGCAACTCTTTTTCAGATTTCTCTATCTCACAAGCAAGGAAGGAAGCTTAGTGAACCAGATGAAAAGTAAACACAAGTTTGATTTACATAGATTGAAACAGTAGTCTCGTTGAATAGAAAAGTTTTATTGGAAATGAAAGCATCATGCCACTTATCGTTCCCGCAGGAAGACGAGTATTCTTTCGCAATATATTCAGTTTCAGATGTTGGAGTAGTTTATCTGATTGAGTTCAAAAATACTGGTAGTAACGTTGGCTCTCTTTGTCAAACTAAAATGTTCTGTCATACAGATTTTGTTTTTCGATAAATGTTTATCTTTTCTGAGCGAGGATGTTGGAAGTCAAAGGATTTTCTTTTACAGAAAGACGTAATGTTGCGACATATTTTTCTTTAACTTCTTATCGTGTGTTATGTGGGTCGGTAAATTGAAATACAAAATTAATTTAAACATTATGGTATTCGTAAGTTTAGAATTTTTTATATATTTTATTGTCTGAATTTGTAAACGTCACCCAATGTAAGAATATATAGTAAAAGCTCTGGCCAAAACTATAATCACAAAAAAAAACAATTCTATTGTTTTCTAACTTTGAAATGTTTGATGAATACTTTCTTTTTTTCGACGGATGCATCTAAACTAAACCTATCTACGCCTCAAACTACTGAAAATAATTTTACAAAAAAAAAAACTCGAATGCCCGACAAGAGAGATATAAAAATAATATTTTGTTTATTAAAAAGTTTGCAGGCAACGGCAAGTCTTTCCTAGTCTCAAGTGGGGCATAATCTCGATGGCTGGATTAACTTTTTTTATTTTTCCACGGCGACTTGTTTTAAAAATAAAACGCTAAGAGCATTTAGAGTTTGGAACTAAGACTTCTCTTATAGACGAGTTATTCTTGGTAATGTATTCATCGGTTAATTTTTGCCTTTAGTTAAGCCTTAATTTATTTTAGTTTTACTTCTTCTTCTGCCTAGCCAATCTCCAAGCAATGTTGGGGTCGGCTTCCAGTCTTACCGGATTTAGCTAAATACTGTATTTCACATAGAGTGACTGCGTATCTCACCTCAACAACCCATTTTACTGGGAAACACAGTAACCCATGATAAGACTGGTTGTCAGAATTGTAATGACTGCCAAAGGTCAACGTATGACAGTCGATACCTTAAATTAGCTGAGGCTTAACGTGCTTTCTGTAGCTCGGAGGGGTCTCGGTTTATTGACAAATGGTCACCCATCGCAGTCCTACCGCAGCGGCTTACACTTACACGGGCCCCTAAATTTTGACGCCTGGGTTTTTTATTTATATTTCATTATTTTTGACGGTGCAAGTGTTACGAGATTGTCTTTGTTCCTAATTGTTAAGTACCTAATTGAAAAGTGGTGGTCGAACTTAACCTAATACGGAATATTATGCTATCTTTTCGCATACATTTTTAAAATTATCATGGTGTTATGTAAACCTACCTTAAACCATAAACTCTTGTTTTTATAGTTACAAATGATTTCACATATAATCCCATCGACATATTTTTTTCGTCAAATTTTAAAGTTACATTCTTCTCCAAATTCTTCAGGTCGTTAAATTATAGGAAACATTTGGGTTAGCAAGATATTTTCCCATCAGGAATGCCAAACATCGGTTGGTGATAAAAATTCGTGGTATTTTTTTTGCATAAATAACCTGATATAAAATACTTTTAATTGCTATAAATTTTTATTCCTAATAATATGGCTAGGTCATATATTATGTCTGTTTTGGTCTTCATAATCGGAAGAAGTATTTGATAATTATATTCCTTTATAATTCTTCGAAGTCAATAATAACCAGTTTCATAGTTACATATTTATTATTTTTTCCATATACAGCGTGATGTCTAATTACAGAGAACATTGATATGTTTAGTTGCAAATGACATGAATAATTACGTGTTTGATTCGCAACAAAGTATAGTGGAACACAATTCTAAAAGTAGCAATTTTTTTGACTTGTTATAAAACCAAATAACACGTAATTATGTGAATCCAGTGGTCAGATTCACGGTTCGTTGAGCACGGACGGTTTCTAATGAAGTTATAATGCCACTGTAATATGTTTGCTAAATATGTTTTGTGGAAAATTGCTTTGCGGCTTTCTCCGATATATTATCGTGAGTAGATATCTTTAACAGTTAGAAGTTGAGGCGGATGTTGTGTGTAGGACCAGTACATTTCTTGGTAGAAGTCACTATTTAATCCATTACTTTTTCATTACAAAAATCGTTTTGATTAAAATAGTAAGCTTTATTAGAGAGATTAAAAGTAAACAGAAATATTATAAAAAATCAAGTTAGAAAAGTGTGACCAACCTCAGACGACCGTCGTGGTCAAATAGCGTTCACACCGGTTTTCAATTTTCAAGGTGTCGTTAGTTCTGAATTCCCGGGTTCGAGTCCCGGACGGGTCAGTATGATTCCATAACACTAGTGCTATATAGCTTTGGGTTCAGAGCAATGAATGTGATGTTGCCACATTTATTTATATTATTTATTTACTTATGTAAATAGAATACTGAATACTCAATAATGCACGATAAATGCGCTATTTAAAACTTAGAGAACCACAAAATAAACAAAAGAAAATAGATTGAACGTTGTAAAATTAGATACGATCTTAAATAAAACAGGATTTACAATGTAAACAAACCGACTTCCCATCAGTAACATCGAACTCAAATAGAACATTCCTTATACGGAGCAAGCGATTTCAATAAAACTAAATTATTGTAAACATAAGGACAAATTGTGAGCACATGATCATGAGTTCAAAGTAACCCATTAAAGGCATTATTAAATAAGCCGACGGATTCATTTTTAAATTTGTTGACGCTCGAGTCACGTTTCAAGGATTTCGGGAACTGCTTTAAAAACGCTATTAGGTTGATCGTTAAACTTTGAATGAGTGACATCTTTAACTAAACCAAATTAAGAAAGCACTTAAAAAATAGTTCAGTAGCCTTTATTGAAACAGAATAAGGCTCCAATTGTAAATAGAATATTATTGTTAGCAGGAGACAGAAAGTTTGCACTTATAAGTTGTCGACTACGCTGTCATAGTATACTTTTTGGGTCATCACTCGTATTTGATGCGTTTTAAGAAACGTGAAGGATTAATTTTAGTTTTAATAGGAATTCAGTTGCCTTTGAAGGTGCAACTACAAAGTTCAGGAACGGTTAAACCCGATTTATAGTGAAAATGTGATGACACTTAATTAATTGTTGCTGAAAACGTTTCAAGTTTCTTGGAAAGCCTTGACTTTTAAAGTTATTGTTTTGTTATGCTTTGTGAAGATTTTAAATTGTAATCTGAAATCTCCTGCCCGCATGTCGTGTCAATTCATGTTTTTTTTCTCTAAGAAAATATTCCTTTACCCTGGTGTGGAACAAATATAGTTCTATTGTTATCTTTTACACTTTAATTTAAATAAAAAAATATATTTTATAAATTCGAACCTGCGAAATTTAATTACAGTAATACTATATTTAACTAACTTTAAATCTATTCCGTATAGCTTTAATGATTATAAAATTCTGTTATCAATATTAATTAAGTTTTTATTTGATCCTACGAAATTACGACTAATTTTATCGTTTATTCTTTTGTTTACTTTTTATTCATGAAGGGTTTTATCTACTTTGTTTCTTAACTTTTTATTTATTGGTATAGCGTGTAAGAGATTAAGCTATAAAGTCTGTATCGAATGCTGGCGCGAAGCTGAGCTCTGCGGGAAGCGAACGGACAAGCATAACACATTTTACAACTATTAGAGAAGGCATACACATGCCTTAGTTTATCGCCGCGGTACAACCGCGCACACCACGATACCAATAACCAAGAATTTCAAATGATAATGTGCGCTTAGAACTTGTTTTTTAAACAATAGTGACTGAACAAAATTGTCGGTAAAACATTGTGTAAAAATCAAGTAACTGTACGCGATGGTACACCTCTGCAATTATTTACAATAATCCTCTGTCATGTTAAGATGTAATTGATTGCCAATTCAAAGATAAAGTTCGTCTTCTTTGGTTTTTTGGCATTTAATTTAGTTTTTTAAGGAGCTTAATGTCATATTTTTGTAGCAAAGATTAAGTTTCGAATCACAAATACACATTAAACTTGCCGACTTAAAATCTACCATACTTGTTAACCGCTCTGTAAATATATGAAAATTTAAATTTCAAAGTATGAACTTTGATAACAAGTGTTTTTATAAGTAGGTACAGAGCTTTATAAAAGCACTCGACATAAGCTAGGGCTTTCACAAAACATAATTTAAAATAAAACTTGTGAGCTTAGAGTAAACATAGACAAGCATAGAGTGTGCGCATCGCTAGTAGCCCCTTATGCCGATCGAAAGCACATTTTTAGCAAGGTAATTGTACTAAGGTCGTTTACTGATTCAAGTGATTTTCCGTGCGACGACAGACGTTTATGTGAAAATATCGACGATTTCGGTAGTATTAGGGTAATATTAAGTTATAAGATAGTTTTAATTAATAAAACAGTGCTTTCTTTTGACACTAATTTAACGATTTTACATGTTCATACTAGTGCCAACAGTTCATACTCGATATGCGGGCTCTATAGTTTACTTATTTATTCCTCTAAGCTTGTAAGATTTTCAACAGCACTGAATCTCACTTTGTATTAATAAAACCTAACTCGGTATCTTCAGTCGTACTTTAGGGATTAGTTGGTTATCAGCAGTAAAGTTATACGACATGACTATCCACTACACATACTTACGTAAACGCGAGCCAACGAGCTAAGTTAACGACTTTATCTTTTCGTATAATGCCTACTTAAGCACACATTTGAAGTCGCTGCATATTTAACGATATTGAATTTATGACTTTAAGGAATCGGCGGGCGACTAAAAATTATAAAGATTCCACAATTTATGGCCTTCTACCGACTGACCAAGAAGTAATCCGCTTAGCGTCGAACAACTTATTAAGTGTGGGACTAAATACTGATATATTTTTCTCGTTTGCTTCGTTTATCGTTACCGGCTCGGTAAGGACATGTGGCTATGTCAATATGAAATGTGTTCTCGTCTCAGAGCTTAACTCGTAAAATCGTGAAGGTCTCTTTGAGATTCTTTTCATGGAAGGTTTTTAGGGAGCATAATGAGTAATGCTTTCAAAACAGCTTTGATAGTTTATAGGTGTTATTTTTAAAGAATTCAATTGGTTTAAGAAATAATGTTTATATAGCGATATATCTATGTTCTTATGCGTTACATGGAATGAGATACGATGTGTAACATAATGTTCATTTTTAACCTAAGAAATTAATTGTTCTCTTCAGTTAAAGCAAAAACATAACTGTAAAAGTATTTATTATGTATGTACAAAGAAAGGTTATTAAAACAACTGCGCAAATAAAAGAACTTTCCGGGTAACTGTTATTACGTTTAAAATTATTTCTAGTAACAATTTTTTGGGCTGACATAAAAAAAATATTGTCATCAATTCAATCAAAAGATTTTTTTTTCTTTCAAACTAAAAAGTATCTATATGTACAAAATACTTATTCGTATTTTAATTGACGTTCTATTTCTTTCAATGTATTTAATGTTATATTTAGTTCAAAAGAACAAGGATTTTAAACCTTTGCGCCGCATTAACGTTAAGTTCTTCAATAAGTATTAAGTGCCTCTTAGCATAAGTAGTTAGCCCTGAATACATAAAACAGTTTCTAGTTTACTGGATTTACTTTAACGACTTTGCATCAAACTTTTTTTATATTTGTGACGAACTCAATTAATGGCTGTTTTATGCATTCGAATAATTACTTGATTGGAAAAGGTTTTATTGTCTGTTGCTGAGATTTTTACGTCTTTATAACACTTCTTCAAATAAGTGTAAAAAAACAATGACTGAAAACGTAGATTATCTTAACGAGACTCAAACGATAAACTAGCAGATTAAACTCAACGCCAAAGCAGAATTCGTATTTATTTATCTTAGGACAAAATGACAAATTATAAATATAATTTAGGAAGTAACCTTTTAATATCTTGCCGAAAATCTGACTGCTCATCGTTAGGAGATTAATATCTCCGTTCGATGATCGTATAAACAAATGATACAAACGAGTGGTCAACGACCCGAGCTGTCAGATAGCTGTTCTTCTACTATCTAAAGCCCAACAATAGGAATCTATCCGTTGAATAATAACTCATTGTCTTACTTTTTGTTAAACTAATCACTTTATTGTTCCTCTCTTATAATCAATTATTCGATTAAGTTTCATATAAATGACGCGATCATTCCTATCATATATCCGATGTAATTCATTAGCTTTGTATGATGGAGGTATGTAAATTTATAATCATATCATCGGCTCTGCCTTGTTTTTTACGAATTATTTTGTAGTCTAACTCGGTATGTCATTAATAATGTGATGATCCTATTGGCGCGCATTTTAGTCTTGGAATTTCTCTCGATCATCGTAACTTGTCTGATACAATAAATGCTAACATCCTAACGGTTGTGTTCGATCGGTGAGTGATCGATCGTTTCGTTCGATTCTTTTAATTGACTCAACTATTGCCAGTTGTTTGTGGCTTCGATCTAGGGAACCGTCAAACCGAATGTTCGGTTTGGACTACCCACGTTGTTAATGCGTTTACAATCTTTACGCTCATTAACCGCCAATCTTTAGATGATTAAGTCGTAACATGTTTTATAAAATTTGGTCGTGTGCACCAATTAAAATTTATTTTCTATAAAGACTCTCACGCCTCGCATATAGATATGCATCTTTACGATAAGAAAAGAAATGTGTGCGTGTTTCATAATTGCTTTTAATACTATTTGGGATGGTACGAAAGATCTCCGAAGTGATAAAGCCCGTGCATAAATTTCCCCATTATGTATTTTGTTGAAGTTTTGGAATGATTGATGACGGCTAAATCTCTTGTATAAACATAATAAATATTGCTTAACTTTTAATAACCGATAATTTTAAATTCGACGTGACGTAGGCGTTCTTGAATATAAATATGAATGATATAAAATTTTGTTTACTCTTGACAATGGCATCGAATGGACAGTTTCTTTTCCCAGATGCTTTAGGCGACTTTCTTTGCAAATTTATTTTTGAAATTCTTAACCCAACTTTTAGCATGTGAAGGTAAGAAAATAAGAGTGAGAATTATTTTACAGAATTTGGACATCGACGAAACTGAGTAAGGGTGCAAGGTTAAAAAAAGTGTCAAATTGATCTGGCAGTACGGTCACGTACGATCCACCGCGACGGGATCGGAAGTCTATTCTGTATAACTAAACCAATCAGGCGTCCATTGTCTCAGATAATACCATGTATCGGCTTGCCTACATGCTTGTTACGTCGTGTTCGTATTATCAATTCGTTTCGCCTGTAATGTGAAGCTTAAGGTCTTTAAAACAGTTTTAGTTATTTTTATTGTCTTTTTGTTTGTGTATTTTTCTTTAGATAAGGCAATAATAGAGGCGTACGTCTCATTTTGGCAAAAAACTTTTAGAACGTGAGCCTTTTTTAATTCATGTAGTATATTGTCTCTTGTATCTACGCTGTAATATTAACGAAAGCTTGATTAGTGTAGTTAAGACTGACAAAATATTTAATTTAGTTTATATTTTCATTCGTTTTTATTGACTCATCTGTTGTTTTAACCTGTACGTGTAATAAAACTGGCGCCATTGTTGACGTTAGATATTTTGCACGTTCATAAAATATTTGTTATTGTTTGATTCAGATGGCCAATTACTATGGGTATGCGATACGATGTGAAAACATTTTATGGTTATTTGGTCCTTTTATTTATGATGTTTATTATTGTTCATATGAAAACGACAATAACTATTATGATACCTTTGCAATTTACATAACAAACTCTAGGTATAAACTGTTGTTAGATTTAAATTGGAAATAATCTGATTTGAAAATATTTTTGAATTGCAAAAGGAAATTTTATGAATGCTAATTATTATAATTAATATTGTATAATATGTTGGGACAACTCACACAAGGCCATCTGATCCCAAACTAGTCAGAGCCTGCATTATGGCAACCAGGCAATTGTTTATCATACTTATATATTTCTAAATACATACATATTATAGATAAATTACACCCAAACATAGAACAAACGATCGTGCTCATCACACGAAGATTTGTCCTGGGTGGGAATTGAACCCACGACCTCCGGTTTAGCAGTCAGGGTCACTAACCACTAGACCAACAGGCACTTCAACTATGCTATATACTATATGTATAACATGTTGAATCAAATATAACATTCTAATAGATAGCAGTGAGCAAGTGTAGTTATTAATTAATATCCGTAATACCTAAATTACATTTACTATTTATGCTATAAATATATTCATTAAGGTTATATGATTTTCCTTTATTTCTGACAAATTTTATTGAAGAAAATTTCTGACTTAAACAACCCTTGAACGTTATTAATTTCTTTAAGTAAATCCACTTCATTCAAGATCTCTCTTAAATCTATTTTTATATAACCTTCAACGAAATTATATTATCTTGTAATCATATTTTAAAAAAACGGATAACAAAAAATATAAAGCTACCAAACTTCTTGAATGGTTTTATTCTAGAATTCTAACATTCTAGTTTGAAAGAGGAAGGGGCTTGTGGGTAAGTGTGAGCCGCATGATTTGACCGACGATGAAGGTTAAGCCGCGCACACCGCGGTTGGTCCGCAGATGGAAGAGCATTTGTTAAGTGTTAACATACTGGCACCCCCTCTGATAGGAACAGACGGCGTCGAGTGACCCACAACAAACTCTTGCTTCGTAGAGGTGGTCACTACCCCCAGCAATTGTTTCATTAAAGGGCAAAGCTCGATCAAGGCTGCTTATAAAAATCCGCTAATGTCGCATCAGGTCTATCTGTCATTTTTCACCAATAAGAGAAAAGCTACAGGCCTATGATTAGTAGAAATTGACAGATAGTCTCACTAGCTTCACTCGACACTAGTGAAAATGTTGATTATCACGCTTGCTCACTTGTGGATTAATTATTTCAGATTCCAATTTAAAATCTAGATTTTCTCTAGATGTTCACCGTCAGTCGTAAGTATAACAAAACCATTATTGTTATTGTAAAGACGCTTTATTGATACTTAACCTATGATTATATATAGGTAATAATATCTTCCGATAATAGTGCTAATAGTTAGAAGATGCCATTTAATTTTATTATTGTTGTTTATGTATATCAATTAAAGTTCTTCAAACAATATTACAGGATATAAAGTTATTGTGATCAAAAGCATAGCTTCAATGAAACTTTTGGTACGAAACCCCTTTTATTGCCTCCCAAAGGATAACCCTTTTTCGACCTCCATCATTCTTAACGCTAATAACATTTTGAGGTCAAATGCAATATATTTAACTTAAGAGTTCATTATGAATATCTTCATTTGTTTGGTTTTAGAACCAGTACATAGTAGGTACATTAAAATATCTATAATTCTGAAGGGACTTTTTTGTAATTTCCAAAACGATTACAATTTCAATGGTATATGTATTTATGTTATTTTAAAAGAGCTATTGTGTCAAAAAACTAAAAATAACAATAGTTTGGCGCTCTACTACATATAGGTATATAAAGTTTATTGTGAATCAGCCCCCCTATACAAGTGGCATTAAATGTATGGAAATTACATTTTGTTTGATAAGTCACGTGACTTGGACGTGTCACTGCCATACATTTAAATGGTTCGACCAGCGTTATCGCTTGTCGAAATGTCACTGGTCTAGGGGGCAGTTCACCAAACATATAATATTAATTACTAACCCACTTGACGTCTCTAATTATTCATCTCGATGATTTAGACTTATAAATTGAATGATGAAGCCTAGCCCCCTGTTTCTGAAAGGCAAAGCAAGGAAGAATCTTATGACAAGCTAGGTGATTGGTAGTTAGTCTTTTGGTAAACCATCACACTCGCGATCAGTAGATTTGATAACAGACTAAATTGATCAGTTTTTAGGAAACCAGGGCTATTTATATCATCTAAAAATACAGCTGTAACATAAATACACCACCATCTATTAGACCTTATTACTCCTTTATAGAACGCCCTCAAACGCCTACGCACAGTCAAAACCATTAAATCCTAGTATTGATACAAATTTCTGAAGTTTATCCACCCACACGGAATTATACGAGGTAATAATAATATAGGTGGTATAACGATTGTCTAGGGTTTACTAAATATCAGAATACTTCTGTATTGATTTTCCATTTCCTCCTTATAAGTAAGGTATTGGAATGATTACTGTCAACTTTATTAAATTTAATGGAAGTTATGACAGTTTTGGCCACTAACGTATTTATATTTACGTACATATGAATGTATTGGTACTTAGTTGTTAAGTGTTATTTTATATTGTGTGAGTTATGATTTTTTTGTCAGTGTTGCTGGCTTATTCTGAGTCCAAATTTAATCATAGGTATATGTTCCATGTGAGACTAAAACTCACAGGTGTTCATATAGCTATATATAATACACAAGCTGGTGCCCGGTGCGCTTCACCTAAAAAAAATGTACAGTGTGACCTATGGTTCAAAAGATAAAAATCACTGACACCAGCGCCACCAATCCAGCATTAACGTAACTATGTTTGTCGGAATGGTAATGTCGCTCTTTATATGTGTGCAAAGTTTCATAACAATTGGGCTAACGGTTCTTGAGTTTTAGTTGAACATACATACATTCTCTTTTAGGTATATAGATAAAGATGAAAATTACTATCAACGTCTCTGGCTCTTTTGTATTGCAATTGTATCTACAATTTCCTTCGATGTACATCACAATAACACAGACCATCACCTGACAATGAAAACGTTAGTGGGCGTGAGATATTTAAACAAATTTATTTCCGACAACTTCAAACAGATAAAACTAAATAATTGATTATCATCTTATTTCAGTGCCCTATTGTATTTTACAGCGTAAAACATATCTCACGAGGCATTTATCTATTCAGTGATAGTTTAGTACTAAAACTATCAGCTATATCCGAGTAAATATAATAAACAAATCGATAAATTAACCCACACAATACTAGAGTTTACAATCGATAAACGCTCGACGTAATTTTATGTTCCGGTTCACAAATTACAGCTGACAGTTAGGGTTATATCAGCGTTTAACGACAATCGCGAAATATAGTGGAAATTTCGTTTTGTTTGACAGTATTAGAGTGATTTCAGATTAGGTGGTGAGGGTCAGGTAGGCAGTCGCTCTATTAAATTTATTTAATCCGGTGAGAAAAGCCTACCTTAACACAGCTTGGTAAAAGGCAGAAGAAGAAAAAGAGTTAGAGTGACACCAGATAATATGCAACGTTTTGAATCCTGTGGTAACCGATTATGGGGCTAACCCCCAAATACTGTAAGGCAACTTAACTTTAGCACGTTCTTAAATGTCTATATGTCGCTACTTTACACCTTAAAGTGAGAAAGACAGCATGAGACTTAACGGCGACTTAAAACTGATTTACGTTACAGTATTCAGCCATAAGCCTGCTTTCTGTAGTTAAGTTTGCCTTGCTTAGTCATATTTTAAGTTAAAAACAAAAGTGTCTAGAACTTTATACATGTGCAACTAATTAAAAAAATAAATATATAAAATTTTTAAAGGAGAGGTGTGCGAATCCTTTTTAAAACAAAATAAAACTAAAAATACTTAAAACGCGACGTTTATTTTGTCTGTAAGCTCTCTAACATTTGTTATGTTAGTTTTATGGATGTGCTTTCAAAGAGAAATGTATGCGATTTTGTCTGTGTTGGCCTACGCATCCTGTACTTTTATATTCTAAAATATCTCTGGCTATTTCTAGTGGAGACATTTTCTCTAGGACATAAAATAATTAGACGACATGTGATCAGGTACAATTATAAAGATACATGCTTTTGGAGGACTTAAAACAAATAAAGTCAAACAAACCTGTAGTTAAAAATGTTACTTAATAAATTAAATCTTTATTTGCTAAACATAGGTAGGTTATACCATCATGTTGATGGTAACAATAATTAATATTGTTCGCTATGTTTCACCTATTAGGCATGCAAAAATTTTAACATAGTGACAACATCGTCTTTATATCCGCAAAAAAAACATATTTAGCAAGCTGGCTTAGTGCCAGATTCTAAACTTGATATATAAATAAACATTAGAAATTAATAAAAAAAAATGTCACAACTTAATATAATCACTCAACAAATTTATCACTAAAGAATTCAGAAACACAACAATAACATTTGGACCTTTCTTTATTTCAACAAATTTCTTATTCACTTGCCGCTTAAGGTACAAAGGTTATTATGATTACCAATAAATTATGATGTTTAAATTTGCCGTATAAAATCATACAAAGAATACCTGAAAATAACGATATCAAAAATAGCACGAAGCTTTAACTTGACGGCAAAAATAGACCGTAAAAGTTTAAAACTACGCCGTAACTTGGATTTAGCGTCCAGGGGCCGCCCAGCCGCAGTGAAAATATCAATAAACAACTACGTACCGACAAATAGTGCGATTTTCCTTGCAGAGTTTACCTAAGTGTCGACCCGAACCTGCCCAGCTTGCATACTATGTAAGCTTGTTTATAATTCACGATATCATCGTGTGTCAACTGTTTTTTTCAGTTCTTGGTCTACTATTTTTATTCTAGTTTAGTAGTGTGTCACATAAAAGAATGCGCTGATTCAGTTTAATTAGATAATCCAGATTTGGAGGGTCAAACGCGTCTCCAAGGCAGCTGATTTCGAGATGTTCTTGGACAGTAATATTCACTTCCCATCAAGTGTGCCGTTAGTCAGATATCTTATAAGTAATAGATATAAAAATAATCTACATTTATTACAAGCTTTTTCCCACGGCTCCGTGTATGTAGGTTATTGCGGCAAAAAGTAGCCTATGTCCTTTTTCAGGCTTTACACTATCTATGTACCAAATTTCGTTTAAATCAGTTAAGTAGTTTTAGCGTCAAAGCGCAACAGACAGACAAACAGAGTTAATTTCGCATTTATAATATTACTAAGTATTATTTTCATATGATATATTTTATCTTAAAACCTATAATATCATCTATACATTGTTTAAGATTCACTCTATATCCAGAAAGTACATTATTAAGTACAGTACCACATTCCAAACTATTTTTATGGTATCTATAAATAATCTTTCCGTATCAAGAACACGGTATGCGTCAAACGAGTGGTACCTCATTGTCAGCTACTCGCCTGCTCATCAAGTGATGTGTGAAGTGTAGCACCCTGTATATTGCTCCATCTGTGTTGTGACACCCTGTATCGCATCTACTGTTACACAGCTATTTGTATGTTATAAATGAGACGGATTTGTTGGTATTTTATTGGTGCATGTACCTAATTGCTGTGTTAATTCGTTTTAGGAACTAATTGGTTGATATTTATAATAATTATACAAATAGATAAATATTTGGGTGGAATTCGCAAGTTGGTTCAATTATTGTGAGTGTAATTGAAATATGAACTGAAATACAGTCGAGTTATAGCGTCTATTATATAGGTACATATTAAAGACACTTGTAGTTCTCAAATACAATCGTCACTTAGCTAAAAAAAAATTGGTATTAAAAGGGTAGCAAAACATATTAAAAAAGTCTTTATATATTTTAAAGTATCGACCTGGTGGTCATAGGTGGAACTAGATATACCAACGGAGCCCTGCCGAGCATGCTTTAGCAAACCCGGGACACCGGCAATGGCAAGGACGGGACCGGGGTGTTTTTAGTCGCTGCAAGTCCGACATATCCCCGCGTCGTGCCCTCGGCGTGGGTTGAAGTCATTAGATTTTCATCCTGTAACAAAAAAAGGTGGAACTAGATATAGTAGGTATCTAAGGAAGGTATACTATGTTTTTTTGTGCTTAACTCAAGGCTATTCAATACAATAGACTTAGTCGTACAGTATAAAAGTACTTAAAGCTCTCCCATGGAGTGTAGCTACATATTGGCTAATATCGAGTAGCGGGCCGCGCGGCGCCTCCCGTCTAAATTTGTACCATTCCGAAATACGCTTATACCGACACATTATCCCGTTTTATGACCTATAAAAGTCAGGCGAAACGTACTACATTTGTGGCGCAGCCCTTATTTTCAGAACCTAATATACCGTTTTCTTTATTGGGCCCCTGTCCTTATATTTTATAGCACGCATGCATAGATTTTTTTGGTGATTTGTGTATTTTACCGTCTGGCAATAAAAGCGATGTTTGTATGGTTTTTATTATGAACGCGTGACGATTTTTCTAATACGGAACTTTAGTTATAATTCATAAAAGATTTAGTGTCGCTAAAATGTGATCGAAAGCGGCTGGTAAGTTTATATACCGTTCGTAATGTTTAAAAATTTATTGTCTATAAAGTATTTTTAATGCTGCGATCAAGGATTTGTGCAAACGTTTCTGTTTGATAATATTACGTAACCGAAAGTTAAAGATGAATGAATGACCAAAATTTTTTTCAACAATGAAAGGCAAATCATAATAAAAATCAATTTCGGGTTTATATTGATTCTGTGAAATATAACAACAATTAATAAAATTTGACAACCGAACTACTGCATTGATTTTAATAAAATTTATAATAGGTGCTTTGGAGCCATGGGTCAAGGGGAATCTAGGACCGGGGCCGCGGTCCCAGATTCCTCTTTTGAATTGAATATTAATTTTTGAGTATTAAGTTGGGACCGAAACAAAACAAAGAAGTATTCCAGTAAATGTACAGTGCAAGAAAAGTTCATGTGATTTTAACCGACTTCAAAAAAAGTGCAGGTTCTATTTTTGACTGTATATTTTATACCATATCAAAACAAACGATTTTTTGAAATATTCTCAGTTGTCGGAGATATCGCGTGGCAAACCAAAACAAAATGCAGACGAATTAAGAACCTCCTTTTTTTTTTTTTTTTTTTACGGGTTGTAAAACTAATGTCTTCGACCCACGCCGAGGGCACGGCGTGGGGATATGTCGGACTTTCACCGACTAAAAACACCCCGGTCCCTTGCCTGCCGCTTTTGAACTCGGTTTAAAATTTTAAAGTTCTATCACCTTATTATAAACAAAGCGCCATTTAATTCAACATAAAACGTCAGATATAATATTAAACAAATCAAGAACATAATACAGACGTCTACAAAGTTATCCAATAACAAAGTGTTAGAGACTTGTTACTTGAATCTTCATAACTCATCTTCGTGTCCAAATTAAACATGTTTCTGAGAAGACCGGATTTCTATGTAATATAAAACAGAATTATTCACCTGTAATAAATCACATCGCTTAAATAGGTGCGCCATCTGTTGGCTTTCCTTCGCACTTTGTAATTTAATTATCAGTTTTTGCGATGAATTCTCGTTAAGTAAAAATCCTGTTAAGTAGATGCGGAGGGAAGCTGTAGCATTTTTTGTTTTGAGTTTTAGTTACTGGTGGTTCAAGATACTGTTTTTTTTTTTTTTTATATCTGTACACTGTACAGGTGCAGTTGTTTTGTTCATGCTTTTTAACGTTATAGTTAAAAGTCAGTTACGCCTAAACAACTGAATGCGAATTTCATAGAAATATGTTGTAATGTTATTATTTTTAATTATTTGTTACATATTAACGCATGTGAAGAGAAAATTTGTCAAAATGTTTATTTAGTGCAAGCACTAACTACTTAGGTATTTTTGATATCTTAAAGGCAGATAAGTAGCGAGTTTGGCACGTAAACGTAGCAGCAACCTTTATACATTAATTATACATTACAGGGAATAAATAGTAATAAGAAATGATTTTTTTTAAGTAATTGTTTCAGAATGATGTTAAGATCTCTTCGGGAAAATTTAATTACAAGCTTTAATTTGCGACATAATTCAAATTCCACGCATTTCCTTTTTTACCATAATCCTTAAATGAAGCGTTAACAAAAATCAGCTTCACGTCAATCTTAACCCTTCAATGGTCAGGCACCGTGGGAATGCAAAAAGCTCAACCCTAAACGATCTGGAGAGCCCAGCCGTTCCATTCACGAATTTCCTGCACGCAACGAAACCGCAAAAGCGCACTACCTCCATGTGTACTTCTGTGGGACATTTTGTACCAGTATAACTTGAGGGTATTCCAAACAATAGGTTCAAATTTCAAAATATTTAGTACAGAAATCATGTGGCCGCGTGGAGTGATTTAATAATAAATAATTCATGTATTTCTTTAACCTATTTGAATAACTATACTATATATAATAGGTTTAACCTATTATAAAACTTGTGTTGGTAAGCTCTGTAAGCGTTATTTTATTATACTAGTAAAATATCAATAACTTTTTTTAGTTATTGTATATTTAAAAAAAAATGTAGTATTAATTCTAGAAGAATTTATTTTTAAAATTGGAAGTGTCATCTGTTTGAACAGGCCAGCCACAACAGATTACATTAAAAGATGCACCCCTGTGGATAAGAAAATCAAAATAAAAAAACTTGGTTTTGTATCCTTCTTTGTTTTTGAGAATTGCTAATAAGTACAACGTCTTAGGGGTCCAGCTAGGCTTTAGTTTTTATGGCGCAAAAAAATAAAAAAAAATGTTAACGAAAAGCAGTGAAAATAATTTAGCATATCAATTTCTTTCTTTTGAACCATATAGAATAATATGGGATAGATTACAATTAATAAATTAAATTATTGTAGTCACATAATAAGGACTACATCAGTATATTATTATTATGCCACTGCTTAGTATATAATAATGTGAATTTTTATCCGAAGTTTAAATCAAAATTTTGTCATTTTATTATGATACCGAGAAATTATTTAATGTGTTTGCGTTTTGTCATTGTTTAATTGGACTACAAACATTTGGTAAACAAACCTGTTATTAATATAAACATAGTAACCCAAAAATTCTATTAATTTGCGATAGCAATGTTTGTGTCTACGTTCATGTTATGTATATTTTGTGTTTATTTGGTCTGTTATGTTTAATTGTAAAACCACTCTCAAAGTCACCGATTTTTCTTTCTTTCTACTCTATCTAAGGTGTGCTAGAAGAAAACCCAAAATTAGGGTAAGCTTGTATTTTGTACATCATTTCTTTTATCAAATTTAAAATCATAAAATAAATAAAATTATGTTTCCAGACAGTAAATTGTAATTATATTCTAGAATAAAATTTCTTTACAAATTAATCTGAAACAAAACCATAAATGTTCTTTTTAAAAAACAACAAATATTCCATTTAGAGATTGTTGTTTTCCCATTTAAATGCAAAACACTTTTTCATTAGCACGTAGGTAGAGAAAACCTCCCCTTAATGAATTAAGGAGAGCCCTACCCTTAAGGGACGTATGAAATTAACGACACAGATTTACCATCTTAAAACAAAGTAATATTTATTTTTGTAATGTTCGTTACAAATATTTGGGGAAGAATTATTATTTTGAGAAACCGCAGAAGTTTTCCCTGAAGAACGAAGTTAGGATTACGTAATTTGGGCTTTGCTTCTAAGGAAGGAAATGTTTACGGATAATAAGATAGTGACGAAGCTTTGTTTTATTCAAAACATTATTTCTATAATCAAAATCAGTTTTTGGTGGTGTCAGTAAAAAAAATAATGTCATTTAAGGGTTTTTTTTTATTAAACCCGTTATTCTCTTAGCTTTGTGGTCAGACGAATTTGGTATTTGTATTGTTATTTTTTACTATTTGTTCTTTAAATATGTGTGTGTGTTTTATTATTAAAGTAAACAAGCAGATATGGTATTTCAAAGCCATAATTCCAGTCATAGTCAACATAAATTACAACCATTTTTTTCAAAAGGTACAAATTGGTTCAAACTTATTCGGACGACCACTGCTCCCGTCCCGTTAATAAAAAAATAAATGCCTACCATTCATCAGACTTTAAACAAGAACATTAATACAATTTAAATTTAAAATCTGGACGTCTGAGTAGAATACGTTGTAGTTAATTTGCAAAGGGAGAGAAAAAATCGGGCGGTCTCAACGAGCTTTAATTTGTTCCCATAAATAATGATGATGAGGACATATTGCCCTCAGAGTCTACTCATTTCTATTTTAATATACAAAACGATTATTCCTATTTCATCTTGAAATTAATTAATGTTTCTAAGTACCTATCGTGAACGGGATCTAAGGACACTAAAGAGTCGGCAATGAACACCTAAGTGATCAAAGTGGAATATACCAATTTAATAAGCAATTTTTTTATTTGAATTTGAAGTGGGACTTTAGAGTAGTTTTATTTGTATAATAACTTTCGTGGGGAGTATTCATTATTATTTTAAACAAAACGCTTTACTTACGCATATTCTCGGGGTCGCCCAACTAGTTTCAGACTCAATAGGAGTCCCTAATCATGAGTTGACGCGCCGGCGGTGGTTTCGCGAGTCGAACTGTAGAAACAGAGTAGTTTTATACTAAATATCCACTATAAATAAAGCCATATAATCAAAAAGTTTTAAAAATAAACAACCACCGCCAGATATATTACCTTTTTTGTTTGTGAAACGAAAACTTACCGCATTTCGCGTTGTAAATTAATTAGCGGCGTGACCCAAAAAATCTATACTAATATTATAAAGCTGAAGAGTTTGTTTGTTTGTTTGTTTGTTTGTTTGTTTGAACGCGCTAATCTCAGAAACTACTGGTCCGATTTGAAAAATTATTTTAGTGTTGGATAGCTCATTTATTGAGGAAGGCTATAGGCTATATAACATCACGCTACGACCAATAGGAGCGGAGCATAAATGAAAAATGTTGCAAAAATGAAAAACCGTTAAAACTTAAACACGCGGACAAAGTCGCGGGGGACAGCTAGTATAAGGATAAAAACAAACGTCAGCCGATTAGTTATTCAGCGGCTGAAATAAAACTTGGGCTTATCTATGAGTCCCATAATAAAGTTTAAGCACACCACTGTGCTCCATTCCTCTGGAAATTGATAGACATAGAGTTATCATTTGACAGTGTGCGTGCGGTATTATTTTGTCACGCAATACTTCGGCTTTGCCGTGCCCAAGTCGGCAAAGATTATATATGTAGAAGAGTGTACAAATCGTTCTTTACAAAATCAATGCGTTTTTGTATTTATCGCGTAGTCACGTATCAAATTTATTTGTTCTAAAATTAAGTAATAGTTTTCTATTTTACGGATAGTTTTTTTTTACTGACTGTCTCGCATTGGCACTTAGTAACTTGAAATGTCAGGTACCCAATTGAACGTCAAGGGAATAAATGTTAGGTAGCAAGTTGCAAATTAGATGCACGATTCGCTAACGTTAAATGGCATATTGCACTAAAATGTTAATGTCCGCTAACACAGTCCGTACTAAATATATCCTTACTAACATGACGTCTGTCTAGGCGTTATAATAATTGAAATTTATGCACACATAACTTCGTAAAATAGCCTTTGCTTGTTAGTATTAATAAAACATGGGTAACCGGGCCTCATTATGTATACCTAGTATTAACTGTTGTGTGCAGACTGGTGCACTCTCTACCCTCAATCTCATTGTCTCAACTTGCAATCCGATATGACTCGAGAGGGATCACTCGCTTGTATTGCGCCATGCCCTTAGTTACCTGTCTTATCCCCGGTTTCTAAAAGGCTGATCAATTTAGTCTGTCGCCAAATCAACTGATCGCGACTGTGATTGGTTAACCAAAATACTAACAACCAATCACAGCGCTTGACATAAGAAAAGATCGACAGATGAAAAATATTTTTTGTGATTTTCAACCTTTCAGAAAACGGGGGTTAGTGTGTTAGAAAAAGTCCTATTAATATTATTAAAGTGAAAATTTGGATGGTTGTTTTTTATTCAATCACGTAAAGCTGTCCGAACGGATTCATTTAAAATTTGGCACACGTAGTTTATAGCTCGTATTAACATAATCTAGGTACTTACAATACTTCTAGAAAGAAAGAAACAAACATTGATTGTCACACAAAAGAGCGCGCACAAAGACTTATCCCGAAAAATCGACGGAATTAGAAACTAACGCGTGTAAAACCGCATGATGCGGTTAGTGAAATATAAAATGAAGTCGATAGTATTTTAATACATGACATTATTCTATAACGAACCGTAAACAATAGCAGTAGCAGTGACAGTGCCTTTCACCCTCCACCTCTATTTTAAATTCTACTCTATGACATAAAACCGTAGCATTTTACGCCCTATTCGTCAACATGTCGTATTTAATAAAACTCGTTGTGGCCGTCAACGGGGCAAGGACCCTATTTTTAATGCTTTTTTTTTACTCACACCCCTTTTTAGTATAAAAAGCTTAAGATCTTATCGTATTCCAGTTAGAGCATTTTCAAAACTGGTATTTACGACGTTCTTATCATAAGCGCATCCATTTTTTTAATCTTTGAGTACAATCGACTAATGTGCGTGATGATATTTCAAAAGGCTGTCTGTTTTGGTAATAAAATCCTTATTTTTAAATCTCAAGTTTTAATCGTAGCCTTGACCATGACTTTGTAATTTGGAAATGGCAACGTCATGTTTTTGTATCGTCTAAAGTTTTTATTAAATTAATTTTAAAATTAAATTATCTTTTTTATGATTACCTTTATTGCTAAGTACATTATTAGCAGTAGTGAATATCTTTCTTAGCCTAATACTGCAGCTTGTCTCATTACTAGGCAAAGCAATTATTATTATTTGAAAAATTATAACATAAACAATAAACATGCAAGAGATAATTTAGAAGATAGATTTAATATAATATTAGTCATGGTTCACGTTCAACCTTGTATAGAATGGCAGCTCCATAATTTACTACGAACAGCCTTCACATGACGACCTAGTTTAAATAAGTGTCAGCTTTGCTATTACTAGTCCAGTGGTCGTATTAAAACCCTTGTCGTATTATGCATTCTAGTTAGAACGATATCGCAATAAGCCAAAAAGAAGTATATATCGGAATCTTTTTTTCTAAAAAGATTCCGATATGGATCTGTATTTTCAAATCGGATTAAAACTTTATTCAATTGTGTTCTGAAAGACTTAATTGTTTTGTAATAATTATGGGTATAGAAAAATTGAATCGTATTTAAGTAAGTTAATTCATAATTGATGATTCTTCAACAACAATTTTAGCCATTTTTTTTTAATTAGCTCGAGTAATGTAAACAAGTACATAAGTCCAACTAATGTTGCGATGGTCAAGTTTTATTATGTTGTGATGTCACTATACTAAGACAAAGCAAAACAAAATAGCAATAACAGTGAAGTGGGCGCCGCCAATTACTATATTTTACGTAATTAAGAATTCAAACTGTCACCACAGCAAGTCACGCTAGGTGGCGTGCTCATAAGTCACCAATTAGGTTGGGTTTCTTAAAAAAATACAAGAGCTGGCCTTCCCTCTCGATCGTAAATAAATTTTGATTCAAAATGTTAAGTATCAAATTTCTTTATTACCATATTTTTATTTGTCAGGTCATCGTATTCTTTTGACCATTATATTGTACCTACTATGTAGATTTGTTTTATTTGTGACTTTTATTTATAAGTGTGTTGTTATCTTCGAAATTTTGTCATAACTGAGCGACAAATTCAAATCGTCCGCCATATTAATAAAACAAATATAACTTTTCTGTTACTACAAAGAACAAAAAATGCAATTAGGTACACTACAATACACTTAATTCACACATTGATTTTAAGTGAAAGAGGTAATCAGTATAATACAGTCTATACAAAAAAAGAGTCCTATAAGATCGTACAAAAAACAATTGGAGAACAATCAAACCCTGTTGACCGATTTATAACCAATAAATAAAACATTTAACAGGAGATACCACTACGGATAAAAAAATATACAAGCCCATCATTTGAAATTCAAAGTCAACAATTCGAACAAGCACATTGAGTAGATTACGTAAACATACGTGCTTTCTAGTTCACATAACAAACAAAATTGCCACACAAAATTGATAAAAGACATGTCAGATATAATTTGTTTCGTAAAAATCTTACTTTTTACCACATTTTTATTTTGCCAAAATAACGACACGAATATAAAATTACTGTAACACAAAAACAAAACGCTAGCGTCGCGTGTACATACGTTCAATAAATACCTCGCAAAAATACAATTATTGTTTTCCCATACAAAACATAGGTATTCCAATAAACATTTTACACATCGCGTGTCACCCAAAAGTATCACATTAATTCGGCTTCCTGTGCGTACATTTGCAATGGTATTCCGATGCCAATAGCATGTAAAACAGAAACAGGAAACACAAATATCTAAACATAAACGTTAGGCGACAGAGTGGCCATATTATTTTTTACCCACGCACTCGCCGGGAGATTTCGAGCAGTTTCCTTTTAACGCATTCTAAAAAGGCCTCTATATAGGCGCAAATAAAAACACGAGTAACCCTTTAGAACGGTGCTCCCGTTGTTTCTATTATCATTGCTTGCTTTTTCGAGGGGCTCCAAGTTTTTTTTTTCCGTTTGAAAAAAATAAGCAAGCTCCGGATACGGAGGCCCGTTCCCCATCTGTTTTATTAAAACTGCGATATTGATCTCGATCGCCGTTTCGGCGTCAGAGTTGAGGCGTTTTAATTGAATGATTCGATTCGAATCAATGCAACCGCGATTGTCGAATGTTTGACTTTGTTCAATTTATAGTCGTTATAAGTTATGCGAGTTAACGCCTACCGTGCTGTTGTGATGATTGGGTTCGCTTATCACTACATCGACTTTTGATCTGCATGCATCTTTTATCTTATTCGAATCTGTTTATTAACAATCTCCTCAAAATGCAATTATTGTATTTTTATTTCTGGAATTGATTGGACGCTTGCTGTATTTTTAATACTAAAATTTACTAACATTTAAAAACAGTCAACAGTAAACCTCATTATAATTATTTTTTGGTCTCTAGTGACACGAAAACAAAGCTTTTTAAAATATTTACAATAATTAAAGACATTCGACTATATTTGGGAGTAGTTTTTTACATTGTTTGACGGTAAAAAGCAACCCATAGGAATGTCAGAGGGCTTTTAGCTTTGATTGTCAGTCATAAAAATTGGGTAGCAGTGAAAAAACGTAAAGACAAGGTTCATTGTCCTGGAGCGGGACTTATAAAAAGTTAAAATATTAAAAAGTATCGATGTGACTTTTCTGTCTTGACATCACTTCAATCGAGACAAAAACAAACGTACACTGAACTTTTTACTAGCAAAAAATGTCGCTGAAGTATGTGTTTAATAAATAAAAAGGTACGGATAAAAATGAAGCTTATTTACAGCGAATTCAATCAATTACGCCGCCCATGCTTGGCTACCGAAATATATGGGTACTTGAATTTCGAAGATGAGTTCGGACTGAGCAAAAAATTTCGCCGTCGTTGTCGTCCGGTAAAAACTTCGACAAACCAAATGGCCGTCTACAGCAAAAACTGTAGATGCCCAAAGACAGGAATCTGACACAAAAAAAATTGGTACCTTTAATTGGATACGGCAACCTTACCATATACCGGTAATATTATACTATTGGTATTTTGTTCGGGAACTAAATAGACGTTTCGAATTGTCCACCAATTACTATGTGAAGTAGGTTGAGTATCTTTGTAAAGGTTAAATGACAACAAAGAGAATGTTTATTTGGGAATTTAACTCAAATTAAATACACATTCAGAGAACCTAAATATAAATTTAACACTTACGCTACTCGAGATAAAGAAATATCAAATAAGCAACCTATTCAATGCTTCTTAATATATTCTAAGTGAATAGATATTGATGTTTCCCAATGTAACATATAAAATACATTTACACACACTCAAGTTTACGTATCCATAAATAAATTTCCACACAAAAGAATAAATAAAATATAACCGCATTGTATTTATTCCCTTCATTTCATCCTGACAGATTTGTAATCGAAAGAAATTGAGGAAAAAGAAGCATTAAATCGCTTTTTCGTACATCAAGAACATCACTAATGAAATCGTGTAGCTATACCAAACAAGCGGCGATCGCATCAAAAAGCGCTTACTTTGCTGACGTTTTTACCTCTAATTGTAAGTTATTTGACTCGAGGGAGTCGGCAACTAATAGCTACTATTTACAATGTTAGATTAGAATTACGTTTGTCTGTAATGCATTGTAAGAACCTAGACGTTTCATTTTAATGAGCATCAGAATCAACGATTGAGGGAGATGTAACTTTCTTATAAATAATTTAAATTACTCGAACGACTGTGAATTTCACTTAGCTCAGATAGCATTCTTATTTTGTTTAGACAGATTTCTTTATTAAACTATTTAACCAAAGATTTACAAAATAATATAAGACGAAGGGAATTTTAGGCCATTAAGCTAGATAATAACGTGCACGTATTCGCTATGTTGATTATAGGAAGACTTTAAAAAATCTTTAAGATATATGTCATAGTCTTAGGTCACAAAAAAAAACAGCAGTAGTGTAAAAATTTCTTTAAAAACAAATGACTGCTTAACTATTGCAAATGCAAAGAGAAAGATAATGTCGCGGCCGTTTTTCTAGAAATGCCTGTCCTAGAACTGCACCACAACTGAATTGTCACGTAAACGACACCTGACCACAAATATAACTGCACTGACTTCTAACTGGAGCACGTTTGTTTTTGCATAAGTGCACCGTAAAAATAGGGTACGTCTTTGCAAAGACCCCGTTAACTGGGTCGACGACAAAACGAAGTTTGTGGTTATTAGGCCGAACAAAGCCAGCTTGTTAAGAATTGCACTGTCACAATACCTTCTAGCTTTGAAGCAATATCTATTTAAAAATTTTAGAACGAGATTTTCAAATTTTTTAATTATTCTTCACAACATAATTTTCGTGTCTTAGAATTTTGTGAAACCAATCGGGCATATTTTGCTTTAGTAAATGTCTTAAAAAAAATATAGATCTAAAAGAAAAGCTTGTTCTAAATGTAAGTAGAAAAAGTTATATAAGTAGAACTAGTTGATAAATGTGTATGTGAATCGTCTTCAACGACCATTGCCAACTGAACCATATCTACGCATCTTGGCTCAGAGACACCGGATATTTTGAGACTCCCGTTATCTGTTTTTGAAGGTTCACGCTTGACTGGCCCTTTGGCAATGGTAAAACTTTTTGTTTGACTCGCTATTTTTCTTAGTCCCGTGACGGAAATCTAAACAAAGAGACGGGAAATAAAAGAAAGCTAAATTGAATGTCTGGGCTTGTTACAAAACTTGGGTAATTTAATACGGTTTATTTCTTAACTATACTGTTTTACATTCTTCTAAGTTTAGTTTAGGAAATATTCAAGACTTAATCACAGCTAAAGACTTTTAACCCGTCCTTTACAAAACTTCAACCTATTAGACAGAAGTTTTAATGACGAGTAATGACTCGTTATTAGATGGTGAAGACTCGATACAACAAAACGTTTCTATAAGTAGCTCTGTGTTATTTCAAGCTAAATATAAAAGATGTATAACACTGACTTCCTTTGTCTGAGACTCAATGAACCAAACATAATATTTACAAAAGCAGGGGCCAATTTCAGGAAATAGTGGTGAATTGAAAATATACGATACTAAAACAAACAAATAGGTCAAACAATTATTTTCAAAAAAATATGTATTTTTTTATTTTACTTATAATACTTATTATCTGTTAAATATTTATTAATAAATAAATAAGTATGATTAAACATTTCTAACACCAAATCGTCTTCTAAATATTTTTTAATCGTTACGATGAAATTTTGTTTTTTTTATTCTTTATTTTTACTTCGCTTATTTATTCCCAACCACACACTTAGACACAAATAAATAATGTCAAGTCAAATTTATGCAGTTTGCGACATCATTAAAGGTAATTCACGCATTGCTACAATAGTAACTCGAAGAATCCGTGAACTTTCAAAGTTCAGTCGAACCTGTATCCTTTCTAATCTACTCTTTGGTGGCAAGGTCGGGCGACGCGTGCGCCCAATCGACCGTTCCCGACAATGATGCTGCAGCCATTGATATGACGCGTTACGCCGGCCGATTTACTACCACGGACTATTTGCCTCCCACCGACATTCGACGACCCCTGATGTATGTTCCTACTCACTTTTGTTTTAGCTTTCACACAATGTTGAGTGTGCGCCATCGATATGAGTTTCATGGTACAATTGCCACGAGATGTACGGCAGAAATAAATATTGTTTTCGCTTCCATTGGACGGGTGGCAACGTAATGTTCCGTAAATATTAGGTGTGTTAATTCAACTGTTTGTGTTGTTTTACCGTCAGCATTTGAGTATTTATTATTATTTTGTAACACAGTGATTAATTTATTTAATGCAGCGTTAAATATAATTTTAACTGTCAAACTGTATGACTATGGTTCACATCAACGTAATTTACAACCAAATTTTGAAACCGGTATCACTGATTTATGCTTCTTTGTTACGAAGTATAAAGCATAAATAATCACCAAATATCTCAAAAATTTGATCTAACTTTACGAGGCTTGCGATTATATCCATTTAATAAAGAGGTGGCAAGTTTAAATAAAAAATAAAATATAGCTTTAAATGACACTGTTTATTGTTAAACATATTTGTATTGTTTAAGGAACAGTAGGGGGCGTTGCGATAACTCGAAAATTAATATTCTGTCATCGAATGCGATTTCGGGCCGGGTATTTTATTATATCGATACGATTTGATCAAAACACTCAGCGAATGATTTGGAGTGTTCCGCAAACAATTTATCTGCAAGTTTCTGTTTTGAGGGCGTATTTGTTTTGGAGTCGAGATATCGCTTTGAATTGCTCGGGGTATAAACCTTATTCACGTGCAATATTTTTTTGTTTACACAAATTTTGTATTAAGTTACAGTGTTATGATAAAATAAATATTAAATCAATATTAACTGATTGTAATCGATTCTTTACCATGGAATCGGTTTCTTTTGTTTTTAATAAGTTTGCACTAACAATTTGGTGAGAACGAAATAAAAAAAATATCAAGGATATTTGTGTTCTCTGCCTTTTGCCCTGAGAAACATATATGACCTTTATACGCGTGATAATGTAAGTAAATTCGTAGAAGATTTCTTTCTTCATGGATACTATTAAGGTCTTAGGTTACCTTTTTCAAACTTACTGAATGACACCTAAATAGAAATTAATGTAACCGCTTTATAAATATGCGTGTTTGTAAATCAAGTTGATTTCAGTAAACAATTCATAGTGAGATACATTTAGGTCATTGATAGTAGCTTATTTATAGACGGACGCGATCAATATCTATGCGTAGACCACGAGGCCACTTTTGTTGATAATTATTAACCACGGCTAATATACGAGTTTAAGCCAAAATTTCATGTATTTAATTGATAATGGTGTCTTTTAATTCTAATTTAGTAGGATATTTAAATAATAACATTTTCTTCGAGAAGATAAAATAAGCTTGGACTTTACCAGAACAATATCTTTTTTTAATTATTGTATATTTTTATTTATACTAGCTGATTACCTCGGCTCCGTCCGCATGGATGTCGGTTATCGGGGCAAAAAGTAGCTTATGTTCTTTCTTAGGCTCTGGACTATCTATGTACCAAAACTCATCTAAATCGGTTCAGTTGTTATGGCATGAAAGTGCGACAGACAGAGTTACTTTCGCATTTATAATATTAGTAAGGATTTAGTCTATATAATATGTTATGCACTACGATTAAAATGCAAAAAAATATTACAATTGCTTTCGCCTAATCTCAATTTAAAAAAATATTTCACTGGCAAGATTTTTTGTCGCAAATGCCGGATCTCACTCACCAAAATTTAATCTACCCAATATCGCTCTAAATATTATGTACTATTATTATTAATTATTCACCCACCATTAGTGACGTATTAAATTAGGTTGGTTTGCGGTTCTGCGTCGATTTATTTCTATTCCAGTGCCGGCTAATTGATATCGACTATTCTTGGAAACTTTCTTATTTATAGAATAGGTAAATTCAAGACTTGGCCTGGTAAACTTTGAAGCCATCTATCTAGGCTATAGTTGATAGTCGAAAGCTTTTCAATGTCGTTAATTAAAATAGCTTAAGGACTTAAAATAGCTTAGACTAAAATTCCAAGAAGAAAATTAGTTAAAAAAATCAATGTATCACATATACTTGTTGTACAATGTAAGTTAATTTTTGAAAGCCTCTTTCAGGACAAATAATTAACCTTACTAGAATTTCTTATTTTTTTTTTTCAATGATTTTAAATTGTATGTGCCTATATTGTATCACATGCCTACTATTTTAAACCTGATAGAATATGGTCCCAAAACTACGTATAGCTCGTTTATCGGAAACCAGACCAATTGAAAAAAAAATGAGTATACCTTTCTTCCCTGGGAACTAAAACAACTTTGTATCACATAAACTTTATTAAACCATTAAAGCTATCCCATGGAAGTTTCGTTTTCATCCGTCACTGAGCAAGTAGTTCAGTAAGTGGTACAGCCACAAATTATGACAATACCGTTTCTAACCACTAATAGCTGAAATGTGGGTTTTGTGGGTTAAACTGGTAATAAGAAGATAACTGCTTGGGAACCGATGACTTATTTAGAAGTCGGACTGTGAGATAGATTGAAAATAGTTTGGTAATGAAGATCATTTATGGATGGCCTGTGCTTTATGAGTGTAAGAAATAATTGTGATATCTTCCAATCCAGACCATCAGAACAGGTACTGAAAAACAAACTTTTCTGAAAACCTTTTTTTACCTATAACGACTCCCGCACTTAGGAATTTAATCCTTGTATTGCGGAGGTTTTACAAACATTCAAATCACATGCACAAAGAACACCCAGACTAAGAACAAGCATTTGTAAATCACATAAATGCTTGTCCCATGCGGGGATAGAACCCTCAGCACGTCGTCCACAGTGGTAATTGGCGTGGTGATCTATACCACTCGGTTATCCGTGCAGTCAACACAATTGACAATGTCTAATTCCGATGGGATGGCAATCCAAAAGGACCACTTATTTGGAATCACTTTACGTGCTTTTCGTATCCGTGCAACGTCCGTACCAAGCGGTGCATATTCTTGATCGTTTTGCTAGTTTATTTTGAGTCCAGAGCTTCTTATAGATAGGTAATGATTAGGAATCTATACTAACGTATACCTACCTACCGGACGACAAAACACACTAACCTGATTTTAACAGTTCCTTCAACAAATAAAGATAAATACACACTATTATGTTTACCGTTGAAAAGAGGTCAGTTTTAATGTTATCCTCCAAAAATGGAGACATAAATATCTTTAGGATGTAACAGAATTCCAGTTGGTTTCCTGCAATCATTTGCATATGGAATATCCGGTAATATATTTCGTTGCGGCTGTTTCGATAAATTTTATAAAACATTTACATTTTATATAATTTTTTAGGAAACATTAACATCAAACTTGTTTTTGGCGATACATTTCTTAAGGTTAATTAAATTCTCATTATAGATTACGATCTCAGTATACTTATCATAAATGCCGATTAAATACCACTTATCTTGACCCGGGTCAATTATTTTTGATTAATTTCCTGCAATTATTTTTTTGTTATGTACCTTCGTAAATTGATTTTATAAAAAAAGTATATACAAGAAAACTCTATTCTTTTTTAACTTCTTAATTTTTCCACTTACATTACTTTTTACTTCCGCTACTTAAGTGGCAACCACTATAGACCTTCGGTCCTCTAATAATCTTCTCCTTTTTTGTCCTCAATCCACTAACTTTTTTCACTCTTCATTTCTTATTCAATCAGGTCTACCATGGAACGCCCTCCCTCTCGATACCAGGACGTCTACTTACCGTGATGTGTGCAAAATAAAGATTCGCAACATGTTTCTTGAGAATCTAGCAGAGTCATTGCAACAACTTATCATGTCTAATTTTACATAATGCACCTTCTTCTTCATATTTATGCACCACCTCATGGTTGACTAGTACAGAATGTCTCTAGCATTAAGTCCGCCATTATATATTTTATTGGTATGTATTAAACAAAAAAACTTTAATACTGTTAAGGGCTGTGTGGAAAAAAGTATATATTATCTCATTAATATTCCATAAGCTACTCTAGTGGATTCCTAACCTAATGAAGGAACATTTAACTAAGCGATATTATCTTCGCGATTAAACATCCCCTCTTCATTCAAAACATTACCTCCATTTAAATGTCCCATCTTATCTCCGAACTATCCCACAAAACTCACCCTAAAATTAATATTCACGTCATGGAGATCCCTTAGCTCATAAACCTTGTTTGAAGCATTAATAAAACAAACAATCACACGAGATGAACTGATAAATCCGAATACGCCTGTGTGATGCGATTTTGTTTCTTTTTCTTTATAAATTCGCGGTACGAGTTCAAAATTCATTTTCGGAGCGTCAGCTGCGACCTTAAAAACAAATGCATCGAGATAAGGCACTTTTAATGCTAGCTTTCCCAGTAGCGTGAACGTGATAAAAACGATCGTGAGAAAACTTTGTTTTTTCATAAACAAATGTAATCCAATACCGGTATGCAGTTGCTAATTAATTCCGATCGAATCGGTGTAGTTAATTTCCTAATTTTAATACCCATTTCGTGCTTTTAAGTATGTATTTTACAATCACTTTATAGTGGAGTATTTAGTGCAGCGGCATGAACTTAAAGATCTTTATGTGCCATATTTAAATTAATCGTAACTTTTTTGCATTTAAGATATTACCATTTTAACAGCTTTGGTCGTTGATACAATTGTCCGTTTGCTGTTTACTTTTTTGTTTTGTTCGCTATGTACAATTCGACTTTAACTGTTCTTTTAGTTTCGTTGAATGAAATTAATTCTGTTAATTTGGTCTCTGTAAATTTAGTCCATTTATTGTTCCTTGTAAATTGTTAAAGTTTATTTAGGAAAGTAGTTGACTGGCGACCGTTCAGAGGTCATGGCAAACCAACTATCAAAGGGCACTATCGCATTCCAGCTCCGATATTATCATATAAGCGGCACAGAAACATAAAATAATAAAATTGTTTAGTTAAGTAGTGACCTAATTTGGTATTATTTGGACACACCTCAAATATAGAAGGTTAATGCAAAAATATTTTAGAAAAAAAAAAAATACATCAAAATGGAGAAGTATTTTTTCCCAAAAAATAAACAAATTTACAAATAGATTTTTATAGAGCTACGGAACGAAAGACGCTAAAAATAAATATCTAGAAAGAAACACACATACTACAAGTATTTACAATCGCTTTAAGTTGAACTAAGAGGTAGTCTGCCAACAAGGCGGTGAGTCGAAGACGGTATCTTTTTACAAGCACTAGACATATAAGTGAGCAATCTATACATAGACACTAGAAAAGGTAATACCTGAGTTGTTGAAGTAGACAGCTAAATTTATATCTAAAGTACACACTATGGGTTTCGAGTAAAAATTTCGACACTATCATTTTTTTTAGGTATTGCGCTGCATGATTATATTTAAATTAGGTGGCAGGAATTAACGCGAACATTCATAAATCCAGTGCTTGCGACCACGGCCAGTGCAACCGTCGAAACGTCAAGCCCTTAAAGTTTTATGCATGATCTGTAAGTTTATGTTACATATTATGGGTCGAGGGGAATCTGGGACCGGGACCGCGGTCCCAGATTCCCCTTTTGAATTTAATATTTATTTTTGAGTGGTAAGTTGGGACCGCAAAAAACAAAAGAAATTTCTGTATCAAGTAAGTACAGTCAACTCAAAACTTTTGGTAACAATAATTTAAGTATAAGATACATTATATCACTATGAAGGTTATTATTGTTAGTTTAGAAATCAATATCCTTAAATAATAACATTAAAGCTATAAACGAATAACTTGTACCTTCTCAATAAAATATATTTTTAGTGACTACTATAATAACGGCGTTCTTTTTTGCTCAATATCTTCTATCATTCAGGGAAGACAAGTATGGGAAAGGTTGATTTTTCTCCCGGAAGAATGTACAGCGTTTCAAGCGCGCATAACTTTGTATTGGGTTACTGTTTGTGTTCTTCATTTCAGTCGCGCGTTTCTTACGGTCATTAAAGAAAGCGTTAAAAAGCAATAAGCCAAGGTCTGTAACCAGAAGACGGTTTCTCGAGTCTCGCACTTGAGGGTCGAGAGACTGCAGTCTTCTTGTCTTCCCTGAATGATAGAAGTTATTGAGCAAAAAAGAACGCCGTTATTGTAGTAGTCACTAAAAATATATTTTATTGAGAAGGTACAAGTTATTCGTTTATAGCTTTAATGTTATTATTTAAGGATATTGATTTGTAAACTAACAGTAATAACCTTCATACTTGTATAATGTATCTTATACTTAAATTATTGTTCCCAAAAGTTTTGAGTTGACTGTACTTACTTGATACAGAAATTTCTTTTGTTTTTTGCGGTCCCAACTTACCACTCAAAAATAAATATTAAATTCAAAAGGGGAATCTGGGACCGCGGTCCCGGTCCCAAATTCCCCTAGACCCCATATTATCTGGTAAATTTCGCCCCGAGATTGCCTAAGAACCATCATAGATTACAATGGTTTGGGTATTTTACATAATTATCTCGAAACTCCAAGATTTTATAAAGATTTTTTACTGGCCAGTTACTTCCAACCTGTCCCACTGTAGCCTTTACCCTAGAGTTTTCCTAATAATACTGAAATGTATATGTAACAGTTTTATTGTAGACAGAATCTACAAAACAAATCTTAGCAATTAAATACATCAAATCAATAAAACTCCTAATACAGTTATCATTACAATCTGTGTTAACATTCAAATAAGACCAATGTCCTTATTTAGGAAGTTGAAGAAACCTAACAAAAGTGGACCTTGCTATTTTATAGCTATGTCAGAGTCTTTAATTATTGTGCCTTGGTATCAGGCTTGCGATCGGAGAGGGCAAGACGCCTACTTCCTCCGTCGTAAGCTTACCGTATGTATTTCAATACGGAATTTGTAATGTATATTTTATAGCCTTGATTCTTTTTCATCATGATATATAGCTTTTAAGCGTAGATGGGTGTGTGAATTTGCTTAAGTTTTTTAACTTAAAAGTTAAGGTTTTCTACATAGAAACTTCTTCACTTTCAGTACTTTTTTTTTAAGCAAAGTTAACTTAAAATAATGTTTAGGTTTGGGTTATTCAAAAATAGCCTGACGGTAACATGTTTTTAATTGTAAAGCAATAAGCGAGTGGATAAATAACAACTAATTATAGCAAAATCATATTCATCATGTAAAATTACTAAAAACACATTATGTGCTAAATATTATATTATTTAAAATACTTAGCTAGCCTATTAGTAAAATTAATATGAACATTACTTCGTAAAACAAAACACATAATTTTAATTTAATATGCAAGGGCGGCAATATATTCAACATTATCAGTAGCAGCCAAAAGCTCGTGAAAGTTATTACAAAGACCTTTTGCTATCTCGATGTCGAGAGGTTAATATTCTATTGTTTCCGCCATATATGGGTATGTGTAAATCATTCGAACAATTTTTAGATTCAAATCTATGTAATATACTCATCGATTTAAATGGCGCTTTGGTCTAGTGGCCGGTACCATTAATGTATATCGTAGAATCAAATACCGACTTATTTTTTTTGTTATTCTTTTGTTTTCGCTTTAAATTGATAACCCTCCGCTGCTATTGTATTTATTCAAGTAGGTTCAGTTGTTGTGAGGATATTTATCCAGATAAAAATATCTCTAAAACTTTAGAGACTTATAAAATTTTATTTAAAAATACCAGTAAAAATATTTAGTTACCATCTGCTTACTAATTAATCCAGCTTTTTGTCAACACAGCGGAGCACATATTCAGCATTTTTATCACACCTTAGCTCTACCTAATTAAAATGTTTTACACAAAGCACTTTTTATAGGACCTACATCGTTTTTTACCCAAACTGGACTTCACACATGTTTTAAGCTTTTTATCACGGTCGCTGCGAGATTTATAAGCATCTTTATAAATTACGAAATCTCTCTTTTGAATCGGTTTATATCTAAACAATAGGATCTCGGTTCCTTTCTTTGATATTACAGAAGGTACTCAACTCGTTTTATTAACGTAGCGAGATCTAATTTGTTATTAAATGAGGCATTATGCTTGTATTCTTAGACAGAGGGTGGGTTTTGGAATCCAATGAATTTTAACTTCTGTCATTGGGACCGTTTAAATGTTTATAAGGGGATCGTAATGCTTCCGTTGCATTCTAATACGGTATTTTATGTGACTCACGAATTTTTAAAGCACTTTTTTTTGCTACAGCGCATACCGTTAATAAAAAATGGCCAGGATATCGAAAAAACCTGACGGTAGCAATAGTTGTCAACGACTTAAAACAGTCGTGTTTAACAAATTCGATTGATTATGTATTCATAATTATGTATTCCGACACAGCTACTAAATGTGTAGGTAGATTGTTCTTAAGCTATGGATAGATTGTGATCTGAGTATCAATGCATACTAACTCTCAAAAAATGTTCTTGTTTTGGTTTAGAAATCAAATATATAAGGCTACATAATAAGTTCTTTGTTTAAGGGCCACTCTAAAATATATTAAGTTAGATATATTTATTATAATTTACTAAACTGCCCAAAAAACACTAGGTATTTTTGAATCTATTTCTATTATTGACCATGTAATAAATTAGACAATTATTGCAATTTTCATTTGTTATTTTTATAATTTACGAATAATATAATAAAAACAAATTTCTAGGTTTAACAAAACAAACAAACTCCTTTGAGAGCCCTAAACATTTTAAAGAGTACCTATTTTTTTTTTTTGAATTTAGCCATAAAGGCAAATACCGTTAGACATAATACAGAATCATTTATCTAGATAACCTTCGCCTGAAAGTATACAGTATCAATATTATGCCCACAAAAACGTTACACCTATTCAACGTAAACCATTTATGTGCAGATGTTGGAGAAGGTAAAATAGTCAAAAATGTATATTTGCCTGAACCTGTTAAAAATATTTTAGGCCTATTAGCAATATAAAATAGTTAATTTAAAAATTATCAATCATCACAGATTAAATATTGGTGCGGTTTAGTTTTAAATTTGTAACTTTTGAATCTGTCAAAATGAATAAATAAGACATACGAACAACTTAAAAAAATACATTAAAGAAAAAAACATTTTCATAAATAGAACGATTTAAAAACAAAAGAATATAAAATTACATCAATTAAACCAGTCAAGCAATTCCTATAGGCATAATAGCAGTTGGTATTTCTACCTGGTTGTTCTTAGGTCTCTGGTCGCCACACAAACGTTATCGCGACCGCATCGCAGGGAGATTAAGTCTGTGGTAGGAGGCGAATGCAACGTCATGCCCCTGTGTGTTTGGTCCAAGGTATAAGACACAGGGAACTTTATTTAAAACAAGCGCCCGCACCGCAAGGGTTGGCGCTAAAGTGTCAAACCTAATTGCGTCCGCTTCTCTTCGCCTGTTACCGCACCGCACCCATGTACAAATTATCTTCTTATCCCTTGTTTAAAACATACATATATTAATAAGATAAATAAAAGTTTAAAATTTTAAATTGTTGGCTCTAGTAAGCAGAAGCGAAAATATTATTAGTATATTCATATTATTCATGTTGTTTGTAACTGGAAGAGGAGCTAAAGATTAAGCTCAGTGGCGTCTTGGCGTGCCATGGACTGATACGGGCTGATGATGTATATAAAATCAGTCTTCAAAAACAAATAATTACGTATTTATAGGACTGTTCAAATTCAAATTCAAATTCAAAGTCTTTATTGCGAACTAAGTGTAGGTACAGATCTGTTAGTACACGAACGTGAAAAGAAAGCTAAGAAGCATCATTTTTATGATCAAGTTGGCTACATTACATCAATAATTTTGACACTTACAACTGGTTAAAGATCGCAGATCGCAATCCGCTCATGACTTACACAAATTTTGTAAGATGCTCTAAGCCTCAGGGAATGGACAAAATAAAAATGAACAGTCTCCTTGTTGGCTTATCGGAATAGATTACTTTTTCGAAATGTCCTCTAGGGGAGTAGGTTCGACCACCGGGGATTTTTTTGTAAATCGTTAAACTTCAAGACAGATTTGTCAAAGCTTTTTGGCCTTTCTAGTATTTTTAGGGAGAATTTCGAGGTAGATAAAAATCGGACTTATATAAGGTTTGTGTATATGTGTTCGTTCAAAAATATACGTAACAATTCCCAACGTATTTTCCCTTATTTTTCGTTACTTGAGCATGTCCGAGGTTGCGTGTGGGCGAGTTAAAATATAATAACTACCATTTTACAAATACTTGGGCCTCGTTGGCCGTTGCCTACCGCATACAGTGAGTCTCATATTTTGAAGTACCGGGTTAACATTTCTGAGATTATTTTTAATACCAATCGTGTTCGTCCATTGTTTTCTTTATGACATATTTACTTTTCGTCTACAGCTTATTTTGGTGGTCACGTATTGTTTTAAGACTACAACATTGTCGCATTGCGTTCCATTCTAAAAACAGTTCAGCTTTCATTAGCAAAAAGTTCCTAACACGTTTTTAAAATATCAGCTCATATGAGAAATTTCAAAAGATATTTACATAAAAATCTCAATAAAAAAATCGAATTAATAGCATTATTTCCACCTGGAACACACCTTTAAAATTAATCATTATTTGTATCACATATTGGCAAAAAAATAACAAAAGAACATCCTTAATTGTTTGGCGAAAAAGTTTTTGTCATATCATATGTTGATAGAAATATGATAGCTTCATTTGTTCTCCTTCATAATGTTTTACTCATTATAATTCGCTACGGGACGCCAACCCGGGTTTGTCTATTATATCTAACAATAGTCCCACTAAATTGTTTTAATAGAGCTACAGAAACTGAGAGTCATTATGTATTGTTGTAAGTAAAACCTATCATCCTCATATGTTATAATGTAACTTGATATTATTTTAATTATCTTTATTAGGCACATGTGTGGACTATATGTTTTTTTTTTTTCGTTTCATTAGGTAGAGTATAAAACAACAACAAACGTACGTACATTATAAATATACATATTTTGACTCGCCTGTTGGTCTAGTGGTTAGTGACCCTGACTGCTAAATCAGAGGTCGTGGGTTCGATTCTCACTCAGTACAAATCTTTGTGTGATGAGCATAATCATTAGTTCTGTACCTGGGTGTAACTTATGTGTCATCATATCAGCCAATAGCCGTCCACTGCTCAACGTAAGTTCAATTTATGTGTAATATGTAGAAATATATAAGTATGTTTATCAGTTGTCTCATTGCCATAATAGAGGCTCTGCCTGATTTGGGATCAGATGGCCCTGTGTGAGATGTCCCAATAAATACATATAACATTCCTAATAACTTTTACGCTCTCATTACTCTACTAAAAAGTATAAAGAACTATGTTTGTTTAACCATTATTTAAATTAAACATAATTTTGTGTTGGGGCAATATTTGGCCTTTGTTCTTAATCAGGTAGCCAGTCACGTTAGTTTACGCTTAATATTTTTATAAATTATTTACAGATATTTCGCAGTCTTGATTTCAACTGTTGACATACTATTACTTATTGTTAATAGATTATTGAGCACGTAGCATTTGCGCTTTTACTTGTTGATGCAATTTTAGTTAAAGACAAAAGACAGACAAATCAATTAGGACGGTTTTCTTTGCAATATTGGTTTTACCTGTTAAAGGCTAGTCAAGCGTTTACATAAAAGACATTTTAATATTAATAATAATAATACCAGCCTATAAATATCCATCTGCTGGGCACAGGCCTCTTCTCATATAGAGAAGGCACGAGCATTGATCACCACGCTCTCTCTAATTTTTGGAATCCAGGTTTCCCCAGGATGTTTTCATTCACTGATTGTCAATAGTGTCTTAGAATTATTAAGAAAGTACACATAACTTTGAAATGATTATAAAAGCTTTTTTCTTAATTCTACGTACTTTAGTACTCCTTCAACTAAGTTAAAGGTAGGCAACTATTATTTAAATAAATACTTTGTTTGAAATGTATTATAGAATATAACGTATTAAATAATAGAACATAAATATAACATACTCATATTACTCATGTGCAACGTGAATAAGATCACTTAAATAAGTTGACACCAAAGAACCAAACTGAATTTGAATTCGAAAACCGCCGGAAATCTCTAGAAAAGTATATTATGTGACATAAATTTCAAGATACTGAATCAAATAACCTATATCAACAATCCGTACCGTCAGAGAGTTGAACATCGAAATCACTTAGCGGAGTAACCAAGCGGTTTCATTTGTGATTTAAATGATGTTTGTGGATGTGCACCGCACTGCGACATGCCGCACACAGATGTAGAAATAGACTTTATTTATTGGGACAAGAAAGGAGTGTTTTTAAGATTGTTAGGTAAAGTGGAATTTTAGGATATGACATTTTGACTTGTCTTTTCATTAAAATATGAAATAATGGTTAAAAAACGGCTGCAGAGCTAGTAGAAATATGGCGTAAGAATGTTTTGACCGATATGTTTTTATAAACTTATGATAAACTATGTTAAAATAAAAATTTTAGCCAATCAGTACGTTGTAAGCGAGGCTGACTCTCAAGATTGCGAAGGTCATTTATTCATATATTATCAAGTAAGGGAAGATATTTTGTGCACTATATATATTGAGTTCAGCTGAATAACTTGTCTAAAGTTATTAAGAGTAGTAACATTATAGTAAATAAGTAAAATATTCTAGGAAAATATACAATGCTGACCCAAGCACGATATAAAAGGTTGACTTGTAGAGGATGCCATATGGAATTAAGTCCGCCTTATGTACGTCTTTTTTAGTGTGCATTAAAGTATGAATTAATAAATACGAGCTTAGAAATACGGCATAATTATTTGACCTTTAATGCTTAGAAACTTGACGACCTGATTTATATTGGCCACTAAGTCTAAAGAACTAAATGTCACGGTTCTAATCCCCATACCAGTAAGGCTAGTCAAGTGAAATTAACCCACAATTCACTAGCTGTAACGACGACGTAATTGTCCCAGGGCTAAGTGCTTGGCTTTCTGCGCTAAAGGTTGTGGAATCGATTAGTGACCAATAGACATTAGCAAGTCTAGGAGCTAGTGAAAGTCATTGCTTTTGATTAAAACAAATATGAAACAAGTTGTATTAATTAAACAAATTTGATACTATACTCAATGATCCAAAAAAATATATTACTTACTTAGAATTTTATCGCCAAAATTCCGCCTTACCAACTTCACTACCGAAATCCAGTCAACTTTTTTCGACAGTTAAGGTATCGTTAGATTCATCTCAAATCTCAAAATTCCTGGTGTTAAGAAAAATTATGGCGATGTTTTGCCGATACCTTTTAGAAGATACGAGGTAATAAAGAAATTTACAAACAGAAGATACGCGCTTAAAATATAACCCATCCTTGGCAAACGGGTAAAAAAATGTAGTTGGATTGTAAAATTAAGTAAAATAATATTTCAGCTAATTAGCTGAATGCAGATGTAAGTTTGTTGATAAGATTCACAGGACCGGACAGAAGGGCACGTAAATGAATGGATTGGAATTATACTCCAAAGAAAAGAACTTGGATCATACCTAGCTAGGAACATTTTTTATTTAGCTTTAAAATATTCCAATAAATTTCTCCATAACCATTACCTACCTAAAATCAAGATTCGATTCTAAAGTAAACACCAGTATCTGTCGGTCCCAATAAGTTTAGTACATATGTATGAACAGTATTACAAGCTGAAGTCGTAGACTTAGTACAGCTTACTTGGAACCAGTGGACGGCGAAATTACCTCAGGCCAGGTAATCCGCTTTCTTTGATAGATCTGTCAGACTGGCAGTATTCGAGGGAGACAGTGTCAAGTGTAAAATTGAAGTTAATGCTACGTGTTGGCTTACGAGTGTCGATAGTTTTGTAGGTAAACATTTTCAAAAAATAAACAAAGCCAAAAAAGAAGAACTCTAGGTATTCACAATATCTATTTATTTTTTGGCAGACCGATAATATGCGTCAAATATTTATTATTAGTGTAATATCCATGGTATATTCCATGATTACAAATAAAAATTTAGGTAAACTTTTTAGATAAACCGCTTGTTGTTATGAACCTAATGGTCTTATTACACAAATTGGTTTAAGCCAGGTTTAAACCTCTTTAGACAAGACGATCTCATTCATCAAACTATTTAGTACCAGTCTAAAAAAACTCTTTGCCTGGAACTCTCAACGCAACCGTACTGCTTTAAATTCGAGATAAAATCAAATAATTTTGAGTATCAAGACACTTCTTTAATTCAAAACCATGATTCCAAATACATTGTCAATAGCAAAAAGCCCAATCCCTCTCATTAAATATGGCAATATTATTCAAGCTTCATAATTTAAGAAGAAATTACAGTATTTACTCAGTTCTTGTGTTGCGGATGCTCATGGGTGGCGGTAATCACAGTCAGGTGATTTGCTTGCTCATTTGCTTTCAATAAAAAATATGTCATCAGCGTGTTCGGTGTACGATTAATTATTCTTTAAAACTTGTCAGCTGTCACTTAATGTGATATGACATTGAAGACAATGTAAATAGTTGTTGATGTGTGTAAAAACTGACGGGTGTGAATATTGAAGGTTCAGACAAATGAATAACGTTGTAAGATTCTCATTCTCAAAGTTTTTATTTCCTTAGCAATACATTTATTATTGAAACTCATTTTCTCCTGAATAATCCTCTGCTAGAATAACTGGTATCCCAGTTATTGCTGAGATACATACATAATTCTTTAAGGGATAATTACGTAAAAAAATTATCGAAGTATTCTTACCTCTCCAAAGGCTAGCTGAAGAGCTAGCCAAATTTTAAGACCTGGAACCGAAAGTGGTTCTCAGCCTTAAGAGTCTGTCTGTCTGTTTAGTTGAATGACATTATTCTAAATAATGTGACCATTAAACTCCAACGTCAGTAAAAAATTAATATACCAACCACATTACCAATACAATAAATTTAAAACAACCGAAAATCAGTATTAGCATAAAACATGTGTAAAAATGACGCAATATTTCCGGCTACTATAGAGACTGTCATATTATATTTAAAAAACAACGCATTACACACTGTGCTACACCGACTGCAGGTGAGTTCGCCCACGTCACATGTTCCGGTTACATTACAGAATAGTGAACGAATGGAGTGTTCCTATTGTAGGAAATTACTTAACAATTGTCTGCGTGAATGTTTTAAATTAAACAATATGATTATAATTTCGACGCTTAAAATTATAGTATTTATTTATTTAAATTAATGAATTAAAGTACATTAACACTATATTTTGTCAACGCACTTGTACGGCACAGCGTGAAATGACTCGTGGTTCTTAAACTTTAACCAATTTAGCCCATATTGTCGTTTCATTTTCATTAATCTCATCTTACTAAATCCGTATGTTTTTACAACCAAACATATTATATTTTTCACTTTTGCTTTACTAAACGGAACGTATTGATAAGTCGCTAGTTCTACGAACACTCCATTTACTTACGACTCTGTGGCAACACCGTACCTGTTTACGGCTTCCCTGCTGATCTTACAACTTCATCTTGCCGTTTGCCCATCGCATATTTATTTATTACTACGGAACAAGAATTTATGTACGCATAATGTTATAAAAGAAAAAGCATAAAGAATTTAGAAAATATATAGGTACGTCAGTATCACATTTTTAAGTCAGTGTTTTTATGGCGGAATGATGAATAATTGCCTACTTTGAATTAATAATATGACGAAATAGGTAAATATAAGCTTATAATTAATGAATAAAATATACAAAGTCATAGTAAAACATTTTATTTTAAGAACAAAAACTGATAAATTTATTCCAATGTTACACTTTTCGAAAAAAATACATTTGTTTATTAGGTCCTAAAATTTTATTGAGTGGTTTCTGTCGTAAAGAAAAAAAATATGTTTGACAAGAGTACACAAATCCTAGAAATAAAAAGCTAGTTAGCTTTTTCTTCCACAATATCAACAAATTTTCTTCAACTCATAAATATATATAAATGTCTAACATCAACCTAACCTACCAACCTAAACAGAATAATCTCCAAATAACTTCAGCTTTAATCCAGAAACTATTAGTTTAAATTAAATAGCAAAGGAAATTACAATTAAATTATTTGCACCGTAACTTCTTAGGATTAGCTAATTAAATCGATGGTGCTCACAAACAGTAATAACGCCTACGTAAATTAAAACGGAATTAAACTCAGCAAAATTGGAATAGCGACATGGAACACGGCTATACTTGTGAGGACGACATGGCTAAAGGAATTTCAATAGAATTAGAACACTGTTTAATGATGTTTAAGTTTACATTATGTACGGGAATTATTTATTTAATACTCCTTGCACATTTGTCGTACAAAGGCGGACTTAAGCCAGAACGCATTCTCTGCCTTAGAAAATTATCAGAAAGAATTTCTCTTGTCAAATTTTATGAACGAACCAATACACTGCTGTTTGGTGATACAACTCATGTTCATACATATTCTATATTCTAGATGAAATATTCTTTATTAGGTAGTACACCATAAAGCCGCGCGCACATGGACTGCTTGAGCAGTCGAACTGCTTAGTGAACTATAGTAGTCTCTTGACAGCTCGGTGACACGTCATCACCGGAAGCTCAGCCTCCCGCTCACGCCCCCTTCGACGTTTTCTTAATTTTAATTCTTGGAACAGTATATTATGATCCTTGTTCTTCTAGTTGTTAGTGGTTTTGTTAGTTTATAGACTTCTATGGTCGCCCGCACACGGACTGCTTAAAGCATTTCAAATACTGTTGTTTCGGCTTTTTAAAAAAAAGCGTTAGCTGTTGACAGTTGCACAGTCCGTGTGCGTTGATCATTGACTAACTACTCGAGCAGTTTTGCTCATACATTTCGAAATACACATATAAGGTAAAACACTTTACTGGTGTGGTTCACCCAAAGCAAGATCTTTAAACGAAAAATGTGTGTGTGAAAGTGCTTAAATTTCTACATTATTCAACATTTTGAAATACACATGGAAACTTCAATGTTTGAATTACATCAGACATTTCTAGCAATAAATGTTGCTTCATACCTTTTTATATCTACAATGTAAAGTACAATTGATCGAATCCATTACACTTCCAATAACGTTGTTTTCCGATGAAAATTCGTTTGTTTGATGCCTATTGCTAAGTCAAAAGGTCATATTCGTTAACATCGCTCGTTTTTATCAAATAGGTAATATTTATCACTATCATCTCCAACAAAAGATTTACAAAATTAATCTTTATGTTTCATTAATTTTAACAAGTATTTGGTTTCTGTGTTTCTCACACTTTTCATTATAAATGATATTATTTTATTCGATAACAAATAGCGTAATTCTAATGCACATTAATCATAGTATTTCTTCTTACTTTTATATATACACATAATACCAAATAATTTAAAAATACTTACTTATCTAATCAGAATCTCAATTATTTATCATGTAAGCTTGTCATAATGATCGCTTGAAATTCAAATACGATAAAAAAGCGCCAAAAAGTATGTAAACATATAATTTGTCAATATTGTACAACTGCGTAGTATTTCATGTTCACACAAAAGTTTTAATAGCGCGCACATTTATGTAACGGTGAATACTCTTGTAACTATTAATTTACGTCTCAATACGTTTATTTATATCGAGATTAATCACGACGAGATCAATGGAAGGTCGTTCTCAAATACTATCTCTACGAATATAAATTTTAGATAGGAATATTTACGAACTGGCATGTCAACGCCTTCACTGTGAACCTACTAATTATAGTGTGCTCAAATATTAATTATGGCCACAATTCGTTCTATTAATTAATAGCAGTTCAATGGCGTTTCGTACACGTTATAAAATTCACAAAGTATATATTGACTTTTATAATTACTGGTTAAGTGGTCATAAATCTCTTCTATTTAATGTAATTATATTTTTGATTTCTTGAATACTATTAAATATTATTTTATTAATAAATGGCAATAAAATTGATATTTCATTTTGTTCTGTACCAATAGCGATCGTCTTTTTTTTTCGAATAAATTCCTATTAAAAATCTATAACATGAACTGATCAATTACACCATTCATTTAAAAACAAAAGGAGAAAATATCGTAGACGTAATGTTTACTTGTTAATTATAGGCTAAACATGCCTCCTTCAGTACAGAACATTGCTTCTTAATCATGAATAGATACTGTAAGTGACATTCTTTATTTCAGTTGACAGCTACAAATCTTGGAGGACCCTCCCATCATGTCTGCCATGTGTCGACCACTCGCATGTTACGCAGTCACACGTACTATTATTTGTTTTGTTGTAATACGGAGAAAGCCAGAAGCTTACAGCGGTTTTCTTTCATTAAAGTTAATTTATTAATAAGGATGAATTGAGAATAATATATTTTATTATTAGCTTCACCTATTTTCCGATTAGTTATTTCGTTGAATTTTTGGCCTTGTATTTTGTTTACAGTGTTTTAACACACTAATTTATTAATTAAATAATTACTTTATCAAAAAAAAACTATGAAAAATTATATTTTATTCCTATACGTATGTATACACCAACGAATACTTAAAATACTTAAAACAAAATTGAACTGTTTTATAAAAGTATTCCCAAGTGAATTAAGTACTTACCTGATACATAAAAAAAAAAAAAAACAATTTCACAGAACCTCATAACACTGGGAGAGTAACGTTGAAAAAACGTACTATTATTATTCTATCCACGGCAAACATAACATTGTAATCACCATAACAACATCAAACAAGATAAGAAGACGATGGTCCATCCTCAACATCTAACAATGTTCACAACAATGCTTCCTTCCAAATCCTGCGCGGTAATCTGTATGATGCTGTCTACCTATAAATAGGTCCAATCGAAGAGACAATACCATCCAATCCTCTGAAAACAATAGCTTTGTAAAGGCTTGTAGGCAAAGGGCCTAGTCTAGACATCTTGTTTGTTACTACATTGTCTTTAGAACTCTGATCATTTATTTTGCATTAGAAAATGATTTGCATAATTAATTCTTACTTTTATGTTTTGTTTCAAACGGTTTGTCGTGGAGTTCGAGTTTCTTTTGTTTTGCTTGATCATTCTGTTCTTAATTTTAAAAGTTCTAGAACGCATATTCGATACTAATTAATAAAAATATGGTAATCCAATCATAAGACAAAATGTTTGAAAAATTATTATAATTTTTAAACAAAATAAGCATCTAAAACGATATAATTGTCTTAAGTCAGAAACAATAGCGTCTTTAGACCTTTGACTCTTTCTTTTGTTAAACTTCAAAGGTAATTATAATTGTAAACGATTTTATAAAAAAGCCTAAAGAAACATTCTTATGAATTTTCGTTTTGAGTCATACTAAAATAGGGTTGTCAAACCCCTGTCATGTCAGAATGGTCTAAGTTTTTCTAACCACTGTCACCCTTCGTGTGTCTTTGATCTTTTAATGCTTATTCCATATTTCACATGGGAATGTTATGAATAATAAAAGTGAAGACAAATTTTAATTACATGTTACTACTTTACCAGACGTCTCTCTGCTTTGTTGATAAAACAAAACAATTCTACCAAATATTTGGTAAACGGCTAAGTATTTTAAAGAAAAATCGGTGCTGTACATTCCTCATTCTAGTGTAACTATATTTAAATACCTACTCATATTTTTATATAATAAAATAAACTACAGCGAATAATTGTTTTTTTCCGATTTACAAACGACAGCTGAAATCTCGTATAAAGCGCGAACATTTAAAAGATTTCAATTATCTTACAAATTGACTCAGTTCAAGCAGTGACATATACATAACGATTTATCTTGAATAATTGAAGGGAGTCGCAAAGGGGAACTAAAATACGACTTTGAATGCAAGAGCTCGAAAGTAAGACCAGTTGTTGACTAGATTCGGTTGAAATGCGAACTGAAACTTACGTAAATAAAACTTACACACAAGACAGAATTAAAAAAAAATATCAAAAGTATTTTTATAATGCCACTTTCAGTTTCACTTCTACTATAAAGAAATGTTTTAAAAAAAGATAGGTTTTATAAAGATAGGTTTTAAATATAGTAATCTAGGGTCTTCGTATGTACTATTATTATAAATTTGACTGGCCTGTTGGTTTAGTGGTTAGTGAACCCGGCTGCTTAATCGGAGGTCGTGGGTTCGATTCCCACCCAGGACAAATCTTTGTGTAATGAGCATGATCATTTGTTCTGTATCTCTGTGTAATTTATCTATGATATGTATGTATTTAGAAATATATAAGTATGTTTATCAGTTGCCTGGTCGCCATAATACAGGCACAATACAGGCTCTGCCTAGTTTGGGATCAGATGACCGTGTGTGAGTTGTAATATAAAAAAAAACCTCGTTTTGACTCAGCTAGTTCATATTTAATATACCACATCTGACTTAATGAATGAAAACAGCAGGTGAGGTCTTTAAGTTGAATAGCATCCTCTCATGTGATTTGGAAATTTATAGCACGCTTAGCAACGGACTCGTAAAAGCTGACGACGACAATAATGTTGAAATGGCTACGCTTCTTGAAGTATGCGAAGAAAGAGAAAGTAGATAAAATGTATGAATGAAAATTTCAAGAAAAGACACGCAGACCGTTAATATTAGGTTGTTCAATTAAAATTATGACGAGGTATCCGGAAGTATGTATTACTTCCGGATACCTAAGTAAATAAATATAATAAACAAATGTGGACAACATCACATTGCTCTGAACCCAAAGTAAGCTAAAGCACTTTGTGTTATGGAGTTCAGAGACAACGAGGGTACCACAAACACCTAGACCCGAGACATGTAGGAAACTGGTTTTCTACATTGACCCGTCCGGGGATCGAACCCGGGACTTCAGAGCTGACAACACCTTGATAACCGGTGTTTGCGCCACTCGACCACGGAGGTCGTCAATTGATGGTCACGTGTTCATAACTTTCTAGAACCTTTTTGTTTTACCAAAAGTGGAAATCTTCAGAGGGCTACATGTTATAATAACTAATCAGAACATTGCTAATTTGAATAAATCGTTGGTAATGTTTTCAACGTCAAATTTCAACTTTAACACCCTAGCTCAGTACAATATTGTAATAGTCTCAGCTAAATCTTTCAAAGTCACAGTTAGTGCGAGTAAACTTCACAATTTCACGACTTCAGCAAAGTTCTGACTACGCTAAATAAATTTCTGGTGACTTGGGTCGAACTGTCAAAGTGGCAAAGAAATAAATTGCGATTTCTCATTTGAAATGGAACGAATTTAGTTTGTAATATCAAGTAAGCAAATGACTTCGGTTTAATCGCATGATGAATTGATTAATGTGGAGATCAAAGGTTTTGAAGCACTAAGTAAATTTTATTAAGTTGAACCATGTCTGTCAAGGTACCTTCTGTCAATATCGTCAAAAAAAATTTAGATACTTGTACTTATATATTTATTGTAAAAAAAATAGTACCTAGACGTTTCAAGTATATATTCCATATAGTTATCAGTCCAAGAATAATTAATTATGAAGCACAAAAGCCCGAAATCAGTACTTATCGTCAAGGTTACCCAAGTTATACCAATTAAGGCACCAGAAGTAGGTTAATCCATCAGAAACATAAAAAAAGTTACATATGTGTTGTGAGATACCAATTTCAACTGACAATCTCATATCATAAATACATTTAGCACGCAATCCAATTCCCATCATGAAACCATTGTTTACCATCTCCAATGTCCATAAAATGATATCAATAAGCATGATGCACAAAAAAGGCGGGACCGACAGTGTTCTGATTGATTCAGGTGCACTTACATAAGTATGTAGGAGGAATAATTTGTAACTTGTGTGCTCCTGGGATAAGGGACGCGATGGACCTAACGTGGATATTACTAAATCAATTTTTCATTGGATTTCACGTGATATATCTTTTTTTAGGTTGCTGACTTCTAAGAAAAAATCACTGATAGTCTGTTTTCTTGGAATTCTATAATTTTCTGTTGCACGCTGTTGTGTTGTCCAATAGTCATCGATATAATTACGAATATACCATTTTGACCAAATATTTGGTATATTGTCGACTATTATTCCACACAATTTTCGTTTTTTATTTATATCTAAGCCAAATGCTCAGTATTATTACAGATTTATTGCACTTTATTAAAACACAGTGACCACTGATCACTCAACTAAAGGATCGCCATACTTAGCTAGTCTATCAAGATTAACTGGCATACAGCACAGCAACTCCAATTCAGTATTATGCCGTGTCATCTCTTGAGCCTCCGCTAGACAGGTTTACATTATTCAAATGCATTCGTTTCTATCTCTGCCAACAATTTAGGGACCCCCAAATTTTGACTATATAGCTTCTGCTCCAATAGCAACAAGGGCTAAGTTTGCTTGTGTTTTAGTTTTAATTTCATCAGATTCGTTTGTTTGGTTATGACCAGTGTTGGTAACAAAGCTAAGCTATGTTGAAACACAAAGCATTAGCAAGACAGTAATGCAACACTTATGGTAATATCTATCACATTTTTACACCATTGATTTGAATATGTGTATTTTAGAGTGAATTTTTATCTTTAAGTAAGAGCTTGAGGCATAAGATGTAGGAATAAAAAAGTAAGTTATTGTCCAAAATAACATTAAGATATCCAATTGAGATGGAATTTTAGGAAACCGAAATGTAGGGCATGTGGCAATCGAATATGCTAATGGTGCTCTTATATAAATGGCTTCATAAAAAGGATCTAATCAAAATTCATTAAACTGCTCAATCAATACATTTTTATGAATCGAAACCAATGATATCATTTGGATACCTTAATTAACCACTTTATATGAAATCGGCATCTGAATTAATGAAACACTTAAATACTTTGGATAAAATTTTAATACACAGACATAAACTAGATAAGCTGAGCTTAAAGAGAACATTTAGCTTCCAGTTTGAACGGTCGATAGGAAGATAGCTAAGCAACAAAATCCTGACCGGTTTCTAATAATATCTATCCGGAGCTTAAAAGCTTTAGACTTAATTATCCGATTGGTTTTGGGCTGTATTCTTAGCTTCGTTTCCATACTACGTTGATTTTGATCACGCGAAATTACGAACAGAAATAAAAAATAATTTGAATGGATGGATGTAACGGTTAATGGTGCATGGCCTAGTACTGCTAAATAAACAGATTTTTTACATTACGATATTAAAATCTTGTAAGATCAACATGATTTTATTTATTTATTTAATCATTCATGTACCTACACACACAAAATGATAAAGAAACAATATGATATAAAAATGTGCAAAGGTACCACTTATGCTTTATGTTCTTCATATATTATTTTTTTATATCCATTTGGACTAATTTTTAAAACTAAAGAATATAGCAAGCAGTACCAGGACCAAAGTTCAGCTGTATGGTGTAATTTTAAGTAAAGCCACAATTAGTTTAAAAACTTGAAATAGTTTAAATAACATTCAACCGTGTAATAGTGTAATAGAAATCGTCTATATTGGAATTAGTTTAGTCTAACCAAATTGCACATCCAAATTAACTACACATAAGAAACGGATTCCTAATTGCATCTATTAGGAGCGCATAACTGTATTTGCTAAACCCACCAAAATGGATTGCACTAATGAAAACCCACTATTCGGGCCTTCCAATGCAAACATTGGTACGCTTTGCATTTTAGGATCATTTTTTATTGCAATAAAACTTGCTACGTCATAGTGATGTGATTACTTTATTGATGGATTTTAGAAACTAATTGATGTGGTCCTTTATCTTTATGTAAAGACGTATCTTTCTACAATAATCTATAGCGGTGCATTAGAACTCACTTCAGTCTTATTAAAGACATATTCGGCACCTTTGCCATCTAAAGCTGTTAAAATAAATGTTTCAGAAAGCTGAATTGCTAAAACATCAGCGTAAGTGATTTTTTTTTAACCAAAAGAAAAAATAAAATGTTGGTCAACTTAAACCGCAAATACGGTGAACAAAGCGTCGGTACCTTTAAAAAAGATTAAATTCATATTGGAAACACGAGATTCGATAAACCGATGACGGAACCGCCACCACAGAATACTAATCGAGAGATTTGCAAGCGACCGCAAGCTAACACAGTAGACGGATCGCATACACACGAGGTTCTGTAGAACAAACTTGTCATGAAGTTATGATACCCTGGTAATTTTAAGGCGATGTATCATGAATTAGGACTTAAGATATTTAAAGGATTGTTTGTGTTAGTGATAAATATTTCCTCAAGTGATTTTGTCCCGCTTCGCACGGGTAGACATTTATTTTTCAAAATATTCTGTAGCCTAATTAATGTTAACCTGGAAAGGTGATTCAATGGTAAAAAAAAAATTAAATCGGCCCAGTGTTTGAATTTATTCGTTACATACATACACACATAAATGCTGATCCTTCCCCTTTATAATATTAGTGTAGATAAGGTTGAGTAGTTTACCTACCTACCTACCTATAATATACATCTTGTTTTAATGGTGTTATGGGTATATATATTTGTGGAAGTCTCGAATCCAGCCTCAGATGAGGTAGTGAATTATTAAGGCACTGCTGTTTTGATTTTCATAATGTATAATGAAACAATGCAATACTTCGATAGGTATAGAAAAACAAGACTGGTTTTTATTTTAAATCTATTATTTAAATTTCTGAAACTTTTCCTAGAAATCTTTTAGAGATAAAAGCAAAAGTTTTCTTCATTAACATTTTTTTAAATAAACGTCTGACACTCAATACTCTCCATGAAGACTTCCAAGAACTTCTAAGTATAAAGTGTATCTTTTGAAAAAGAACTTGGAGTTAATTCTCATTTAGCTTCGAGTCACGTAGCCCGTGTTACAATTCTCGCCGTTTCATCACGATCTCGAGTTTCATGAGTTTGTATCCTACACCTTACAAATCTTTCTTACTTTTCACAGATGGTGTGAAGTATGTCGGCACGTCTGAGAGAATGTAAGCTGACTGTGAGTACTTACCTTGATATACTCTCTTGATGCTTGCCGAAATAACCCTGAATTAAACTAACAAAAATGTTATGAACACATATCCTCTAAACCCAAATTAAGAATCTCTGAAGAATACATGAAGAACAACAAGATCTGCAAGTAAGACCACTTACATAATTACGTGAGTTTGAGAAATCATTTTAATAGACGCTCAAAATAGTTAACAGTAAAAATGATTTGAACTAAATACAGCGTTTTAATAATGTATAACCTGGTCATTTGCTCACGACAAACTGACCTAATTCAATTGACGCGAACAAAATGCGTGATATGATACATATTACATGAATATGACACGCAACTGTTATTGATTAAATACGAGTATTATCCACTTTAATATATTTGTTAGCTTACACGGGTCTATCAAACGATTTGTGGTTTATCGATACGAAATCCTGACTGTATAGTGTATAAATGTAGTGTTTAATGTAGTGTGTACTAAATGATCTCTTCATTTAGTTCTTAGTGAAATATACTCACACTTATTTCACAAATTAATTTTTAGGGCAATAATAGGGATGCTGACAGGGTGTAAAAAGTAAAATTCTATTTAGTCCGTAAATAAGATATTAAAAAAATATAAGTATTTTTTTACTTTTTGATAATAACTAAAAACGAAGGAGATAAATGAATGAAAGTTCGGGAGTGGCGACCAATTGCAACATGACGTACAAAAAGGAACGACATCGTGACGTCATGCAATATTTCAGATCAATGTATTAAAGTAAGTTGTTGGTTACTTAAAAAAGAAAAATACGAAATACGAAAAATCTTGTATTTTTTACTAATCTAACTGACGGACATTATAAAAAAATGTATGAAAACGAAATGGTAACAAAAAAAATATTCGTGTAATATTTATATTTACAAGTTCATTATGACTGTGGATGACATTAATATGAGGTCCCTAAATAAAGCCTTGAGTACACGAGAATCTTTCCTCAGCAAGCTTGCCCATTTAATACCACCCGTGGATTCTCGTGAAGAGGCGTCAAGTTTATCTCCCAATCTTCGTCTCGGTCTGCCGCGGAGCTAATGTTTGACGGTAGTGGTCGGGACGCATCCCGTATAACACATAAACAAGCACCCGCATCTCTAGATAAAACTATATTTAGATGACCGTGTAATGAAACGTGACCTTGTCTCCTTTAACCTAAAATCCTTTCTCATTTATCAGGATTTTAGGATTTCGAGAAACATCGTGGAACCCTAAAGCAAAACCTAAACTCTAAAGCCAACAAAATTCTTTTATCGCCATAAACAAACCGCAAAAAACACAGCCGGTCGGCTTTCACTGAAATATTGCAACAAAGACTTTTCAATTCGTTCAAATATTTTTTCGCGAGTAAAAAGTGTAGATAGCATACCATCCTACATTTTAGTTCTTGTTGTGGTTAAATGAAAGTTTTTGTTTTGTGTTTTCTTGTATTTGACGCAACACTGATGTAAACATGCCAAATGATGTCAGACGAATTGATGGCAGGTGGAGGAAGCCAGTGGCTAAATGGTGGCCAAGGTTAGGCAAAAGAAGCGTCGGTCGTCTGGGAGCAAGATGGGTCGACTACATAACTAAAGTTACGGGTCGAATCTGAATGAGACTAGCGCAGGACCGGAAAGAATGGCCCTTGAAAGGAGATGCCTATGCCCAGCAGTGGCATGACTAAGGCTGTGAATGAATCATCATTGATGACGATAATGATAAATAAATCAGCTATTTTGTGAACACAGCACTCATTTTTATGTTTATTGAACTGCGGATTAAATTGCACCTCAATTATATTATTGACTTTCTCAGTGTAACATGATAATTATAATCAATAATCACGCTTTTCTCAGACGTTTCACGTGTAAACTTCAAATAAAAACATCTCCGATCTTATTGAGACTTACTTGTGAATACTCTCATTTATTCACAGCGTGGAGTGCATTTACCTTGAAGTAATTAACGAAGAAATTGATACTGTATCACGAATCATTACTTTTCTTAACAAGTAATGTATTTAGCTTATACATAAATAAGTTATTTTATGTCATTAGACGATATACGATATTTAGGTAATAGATTCATTTATTTTCTATTCATGAAGAAGACGGCTTATATATATATAAGTATATTTATTACAAAAACAAAGTTACAGAAGGAAACAAACATTTTTGTGATACAATAATTAAAATCTTAGAACCCACAATCCAAGCCATTACACAGAATACGGGAGACGATCAGATAAGTGTGTAACAATAGAACAACGACATAAAGACATCATATCATTCTACGACAATAAATTCCAAAAAGGTCGGTTTATGGCACAAAAGAATGAGGTTTTCTGACAAAAATTGAGTTTTTTTAAACGAATTTCAAGTCCCACATCTCTTTTGTACAATTCATGGGAACAAGAGGAGTGATCAAAACACAGAAGATTCGTATTACATAATTTATAGGTAGTTTTTACTTGTGCAAAAGGTGGTACCTTGATTTGAAATGTTGGGACAATTTTATCCTCATTTGCTAATGATACGATTCATTGGTATAGGAATGTTGACAACATAATACGGATTTAAGAAACGGAAACCGCATTATTCTTTGATGCTTTGTATAAGAATTTTTACTTAACTTTTTAATCATTCACAATAAGGCATTTTGATACGCTTCTGTTAAGTACGTCTAAAATTTTAGGAATTTGTTTTTATATATATATTTATTTCTTTATTTAATATTAATCAAGAATAAGCTTTGAATTTGTGTCTAAATTTAAATTATTTAAATTTTAAAATATTGTAAAACTGATTGTTTTCTGAAGCCTAAACGATCATGCAATATTTATTTTGACAGCTGACCATTTCACTGAAAACATAATATAGCAATCAGGAGCCATTTTTTTCGACAACCACGAACGGCCGGTCATAGATTTTGATGACATTAAAAAAAGCCATTCCCTGCCACAGATACAGTCATAGATACTAAAATATTGTGACGGCGTCCTGCTGTGATGTATTTGCCAAAATGTGGGTGCCTTATCAAGATGTGGCTTCGAATCAACGACCACTGCAGATGTTATTGTTGACTCTAATGCACATTGCAGACTCCTTCATTGACTTGTGTTTTCTATGAAGCCAATAATATTATGTACTCAATCATGTTTATTGTTGGGCTTTGTTATTATTGTCCTATTGTATTTTAAGCTATTAAATTTTTATTTTATTGATTCAGTGTGGTTTAAATGTTTTTGAATCACTGTGCTATCGATTTTTTTAAGTAGCACAGTGCAATGTATGGTTTCAATCATTGTAACTTTTTAAGTATTACATTCTATTAAATAATATTGCTTGATATTATTGCTTTAAAAAAAATGTTCAAGTTCAATCACAAACGTAAAATTTTATTAAAACTAAAAGCTACTTTACCTGACTTATCATAAAATCATATCAAGTGCATGCGCTTCATAATTTTAAGACACACTCATCAAAAAAGATTAAAAAGCGTTTATTCAGCGAACGAACGTGTAAGAATTTCTGCCTAGAGCCTCCTTGGTGTCGAGATAAAAAACATTATTTATTACTGTTGTCCCTCTGCACGCGATCTAGACAAATTAAACGAGTAACTTGATCAGACGACACGTCAGGAATAAGTTTGGTGGGGCATGCATTATGTTCTAAGAACTGAATTAATACTGTGATATAGCTCGTGATGCAACACGATATGTCCAAGATAACATACCTCTGATTAATTAAAACAAAATCCGACTTCAATCAGTAGAAACAAAATCCTCGACGCACCTATTACGTAACCCATTAAAATTCCATAAACATAAAATTTTGATTGACTTGTTAAATAATTTAACGTTTTCGCTAACAATCTGTCAGACATCAATCTCATTACGAACGAACAGAAAAATCATTTTATATGCATAAAACCGGTTGTTAATGTGTTTACTTAATTTGTATTTTCTAGCATTCGCCAATTAGGAGCGTAATTAATGGTGTATAGTTTTACCATTATTTTGGCCGCTTACTATTTTTGGCTTGGCTCGTAGCGCAGCGTCACTCAAAGTGGCCACAATCGCTCTTGAGGACCCCACTTACATCACTTGAGCGTCGAGCAAAAACTGAATACAAGGCTCGAGCATACTTCAGTGACGAGAAAAAAGCACCAGGTGCCTACCCAAAGGTTGCATTGTTCCAGTGAACGAGAAAGATTAATAAATCTTTAGAGAGTTGAGTATCTGCGGCCGATCTCGCGGGATGCGAGCTCGGGCCAGGACGCGTTATTGCAAGCCTATTCAGATGCCACAGTTGAGGCCAAACAGCCCCTTTGTCATGACAAAGGTGTCGCGTAAAGAAAAAGGGTCCCTATCGACGATCTGCCTTATCAGATCCAGTTCCCTTCCGAGAGGTCTCAATAGGATAGTCTGAGTTTTGAATGCCGCGGATCTAATTCCCTCGTCCACAATAACGTACACGAATTCCAATTTAGTTGGACACAGAATGCAGGCGGAATCAAAAGAGTTCGGAGGATGTTATCAAACATCGACTTGATAGGGCCTCGTATTGTGTTCAAATAACGTTTCGTGATCCGCCGTTGTTATTTTTAATGTCGGCGCCATTAGCGTTATTTTTGGGGTTTCATAATAAAATTACATAGCACTACTGCTTACACTGGCTTTAACGATTTTACATTAAATATTAGAATGTAAGATTTTCGTGGCCACACTACAACCATATTTTTAAGGAGGTTGTATATTTATTTTACTTTAAACCCCGCCGTGTTTTATAACGCATGTCAAAACTAATTGGTACAGACAACTTTGATTTCAATTAAATTTAAATAAAGGTACCATAAATATTTTGAGTAGGTAAATGTAAATTAGCATTATTCATGTCATGATTGTATGAAATGAGCGCAAAAAGCATGTCTATAATACTCATGCTTTACAAATGATTTCCAATTGATCATTCACGCATTTAAAATTGTTGGATTAGCCGAAAATGAAGTGACGTCTGGTGTGATTGATGTTTGTCCTCCAACCCCACATAGCGTACGCTTATTAAGCTCGACTCGGTCTTTGGCTTTCTAAAAATCGACGATAAACACAATAGCAACAATTGCTCCTATCAAACGGAATATTAAGTTCGCTTGTCATTTTAACTATCATCTCAAACATCGTCACAAAGTACCAAAATTTCTGCACCGGATTTTGTACCTTAAAGTTTTTAGGTTAGAGTGCTTTTTTACTTCTATTTTTACTGCTATCTAGGAAGCGTTGCTAAGAAAAGAGGTTATTGTCAGTCTCGTTTTATGGGTTATGATTTATGACCAATGACTCCCAACGGGTTTTAGTCTCGTGATAATCTTATTCAAACGCGCCTCTTGTGAGGTTCACAATGCTACCTAAATTAGCTATAGCCGTATCATAAGCTATTTTGATGTTTATAAGAGGTGCGTTCGATTTACTGAACCGTGTGTGGTATGCATCCACAAACAAGGTATGTTTTGTCAATTCATGTATACTGGTTAAACTTTTTTGAATCACGACGTTCGTTTCCACACAATAAACAATGACGTCGGCTCGCGCTTCGGAACGAATTAATGATTATTTAATGAAGTATACTCTAAGTAAATTAGAATGTTCAACGAATATTGATTATAAAATATTTTTTTAAAAGTATACCGCTTGTTTGTTTTGCTATAAGATTTTAATTTTATTATGAAATTATTCTAAACCACGACTTTATACTGTAGTGACAAAGATTACACAAAGTTACGTAGTATTTGTATCATAATTAATGATACAAATACTACTAATTTGATTTAATTGTAAAAAATATTTTTAAAATTAAATTAAATAGCAAATAAAAATTATAAACACTTGTTTTTCAATTAGTTACATATGTGTGTCTATTAAATATTCGAGTAAACTACTTGACTGTTTAAATGTACTCACTCTGATTTGCAAAAGTTTGGCATTGCTTTATCCACGTGCCTTCGTTGCAGTTGAAAAAATGCAGAAGTAGACAAGTAATGATGGATTGGCAGATTATTGCTGACTGGTATCATCAATCTTATCCCCCTGTTACTGTACAACTTGTAGGAGACTTTACTTGTACACTTGATGGTTTGTATACATGGACACTCAAATCAGAAGATGTACGATAGCATGTATCAATATTGTTTATAGTTACTGCTATATTATGAAAGTAAGAAAACGCCAGGTTAACTGATTAGAATGTAACGGTTGTGTTCACAAGAATTGATATTCAAGTAAGGCAAAATAAAACGTGTTTTTAAAAGGGTGTGTACCTGCGAAATAAAAATCTTTCTCACTTCTAAGTATGATTAATTCATAATAAATAAATCTGCCTATCAAAACACGACCCTAGAAATAATATTTCATGAATACAAAATTAAATACACTATGAATTTAATTAATACACTTTAAGATACCAATAGAGAAACCCTATAATATTCCTGAGAACGACCGCACAACAAACCTTTTTTACCTACTACCAATCTGTCATAAGACTTGTCCCCTAAGGTAGAAAAAAGTAAAGAGTTCCCCATTATTCAACCCTTCTATTGTGAAGGTAAGTACAGATTAGTTTCAAGGGAAGGGATACAATCTAAATGATGTTCCACCGCGCCGTACCATTCTTCATACAAAGATTTTTATTGATAAGAATATTGGAGTCATCTATAAAAGTAGCTTGCCTGTTTTGTTGATAAAGCTGCATGCCATTGGGATGGGTAATGCGTGGTCTAAGTAGCAAAACAGTTTGTCACATCACATCTGTCCTTCGCAATTTATACGTATGGATGCGACGTTTGTAATTTTTTTAATTATAAAATTTCTTAACTTAGTGTTGTTTGCAACCAAAACTAGTTTTGGATTGCATGAGAAAAATCACGCAAAAATAGTATTATGTGCTATTATATTGATAGCACTATACATTATCTATACTAATATTTTAAATACGAAAGTAACTCTGTCTTTCTCTCAGTCTGTTATACTTTTACGGCTAAACCGCTGGAACGATTTGGATGAAACTTAGTATGGTGTAAGCTTGAATCCTAAGAAATAACATATGCTATTTTTTGTCGCAATAACCAAAATTCACGCGGGCGGAGCAAAATCAAATCAAAATCAAAAGCCAGTACAAAATAAAGAAGAATGGCAATCAATGCGTACCTATTTAACCTATTAATAAGTTATTTTATTATTTTGCCATTCCCATAAAATAGAACAAGTTTATTAGGTTTATTTATATTTATTAATTCTTAACAGCAAACCAGATACAGGTTAAACAATTCTACAAAAATAAATGAACATAAAAATCAAATGTGTTTATAATAAATAGATAGCTCTATAAAATCCTTGCTGCGTTTTAATTGCCATTAGCGGATGCACTAATACACCGTAAACATTTTATGTTTACATAGAGCGATTTGGTTAATTAAGTGGACGATTAAAAAGAAGTCAAAACATTGTCCTCTTTGGACCCAACAGTGCGGATCGAGACTGTAAAAAATAAATGACGATGTCCTTTCTTAATTAATTTTATAGAGTTTTTTATTTATATGTGTTGAGTTGTTGAAGATTTGAGTGGTTTATGTCTGTGTTTAAAGACGTCTTTTGAATTTATATTGATTTCGAAAAGCAAAAACGAAAGTAATAACACTTCTATCTAGGGGTGTTAAAAGATGATTTTGTTCAGGAAGCCGTATGTACTTATTAAATTTTAAAATAAATGTTTTAAATAAAAAATAAATAAATGTGGGCAAAATTACATACATCTCCATGAACCTAAAGTAAGTCGCTAAAGCTCTTATGTGAAGGAGTCAGAGACAACGAAAGTACCATAAACATCCAGATCCAGAGACAATTTAGAAAAGTGGTTTTTCTCTTATGACTCTTCTTCTTTCTACTTTCTTTTATGACTCGTTCTGGTATCGAACCCGGGACCTCAGAGCTGGCAACATCTTAAAAACCGGTGTGAACGCTACTCGACGATGTCGTCAATTTGTCGTTCTTGAGTAGTTTTATATTGTTAGCTATACGAACCAATATTGACCGACATATAAAGTATTTTAACCAACCATTACCATAGGTACCTTTTACCCATCTTTATCAGAAATACTTATAAGGCATAATGTTATCAATACAATAAACAAATTGTGGGACACAACACATTGGTAACGAATGGTAATAGTAAGTTACCATTACTTAGCAGATAACGATGTCTATTTCGTAATTATCCATACAATTACCAAAATAATAACTTTGTAATAATCCAATTAATCCTATTGGATATTACTTACCGAGTTAGAATTAAGTTTCCAATTCGTCCTTGGTATGAATAAAAGATTGAATTTCAAACGGATTGTTAGTCATATTGACATGATTGTGTAACAAAAATGGTTCTGATTACAGGATTTTTATTAAAGACGATCGATGCGACGGAAACGATACATACGAGTTCAAAGAATAAAATTTTCGTTGAACATATTTTTGAACAAGAAAATTTTATTTTTCAAACAAAAAAAACAAAACTTCTCTAATCGTAACACTATGCATTCCAAATCCTACCACGTTTAGTTTACGCTGTGTTTTGCAAATATCATCCAATCCCATTTAGCTGAAAAGTCATTATTTAGGTTTACATCCATCAAACCTAACTTTCTCATTTGCATTAGAACGCGACCGCAACAAATGCAGTCTAAAAGCGTCACACTAAAACACGTTAAAACAAATTCAACGTCAGAATCCAAAGAACATTAACAGTGCCATAACAACGATGGTAACAACTTCAGCGGAGAACAAGCTAAGTGTTCCAGGAATTAATTTAGAAATTGTTCCCGGCAAAATTTAATTTAGCTTACTTCAAACGCAGGAACCACTGTTTCAAAACACATCCGGCCTTCTTGCAAGCAAACTAAAAATAAATTAATTTGAATGGATCCGTCCAAATTAGTAGTTTACGTACTTACGAAGGCCAAATCAAATATAGATGAGGTTCATAGTTTTGTTTGTAATGAAATTCTACGTTTCCGGTTAAAAACTTTGCTATAGCTGTAATTGAGTTATAAAATACTAATGATAGGGTTAATTCATTCATTACGTACGGTTCGAACGGTAATTTGTTTGGTAAATTGAGAATAATTTTGGTAGGTTACTGTTAGTTAGGTTGTAATTAATTTGCGGAATCATTTTCATTAAATTTTTTTTTTGACATTCAACATATTTATCATTATTTTAATTATTTGTTATGCATGCGCATATAGATCGAATATTTCTATTTAAATACAAGTACCTAGTAGAAAGAAAAACTAATAAATAGAAGGAAAAATTTAAACTTCCAGGCAGTGACCTCGGTAATTTAGGTAAAGTGACTGGAGCATTAAGCTATTAGTCGTGGGTTCGAGTTCTGCCTGAGGTTTAAGTTTTTCTTTCTGCAACTTGTATTTAGATTCAATACAATGTTTATATTTAAAAGTCATTACTCTGATATATATCTCTGATTTACTCAAAAACTTAATATGCAATTTTTGTTTTGTTTATTTAAGTGTCATATTCTATTGTTCTGTCCATAATCATAAAATTATTCTATTTAACCAATACAAAGTTTTAAATATATTCATACCCCACGCAAGCTAAAGAAACAATATATGGCAAAGACATGGGAAAAGATGTCTTCGACTCTACATTTATTTGATTTTACAACCCGTTGATGTACGCAAACGTGACATTGAATACCATACATTCATCTCAGAAAGACACTCGATAGTGTAAGAATACTTATTCCTTCGAAATAACTGTAAACGAACTTTACAATTCCATGGTAACTGTAAATCTGATATTTAGAATTCAATAGAAATTTTCATATGTATGCAGGGCTCAAATACTGAGTCTGTCGTGAAGTATTTTGGTAGACTAGCACCTGGAATTAACAGCATAAATAGGTACAATATAGATACATCAGTGTTTTCATTTATTCTATTAGATATTAACCTTTTTGGAGCTTCAGTAAAATTCTACTTAGAGTAGGAAAAACAAATGCCAGCACCACCGGCAGTAACTTGGGATAGCCAAGCAATATTAAAGCGATTGGATTTGACAGCGAAAACTGTGCAATTATTGGTGTTAAATTTGTTATTTGTATGATGATGGGTAATACGAATTATATTTTTTTGACAGCAATAATTGCACAAGTTCTGCTGTCAATTTCCATCGCTTTGCTTTTGAAGTTAGGTAATACCGCTTCTGCTTTTACTTTCGGGCCCTAGTTAGGAGATGCCTGGTTGGTATGTAGATAGATTATTCTCACATGTGATAATATTTCGTCGAATGGTTGCCTGGAAGAAATTGCCGTGCGCAATAAGGCCGCCCTTGTACCACTGTTTATATATGTTTTTTTTTCTTTCTATATATCTTTTTGTTAGCGGTTTACAATAAAGAATAAATAAATAGAAAATATCAGGTAAAGCAAATCAGTTTCTGCACGTGTAATAAAGTACTTTAGGCATCTTTAAATGCATGCGTTCAAAACGCCTACAACGATCTCGTCTTGTCAGTACACAGCGCACTTTCGTATTGTATTTATTCATGCGTATAATTTACTTAACTTAATGCATTTGTTCTTCTTGACAAAAGACATAAAACGCTCATTAAAATTGTAAATAAATCAAAAAATAATAATAATGTAAACGTTATTTTCAGGATCTCTAATTTGTACTGTATGTGTATAAAAAAATAATAATATGCTACTTTTAATACAAACTTTTTATTTGTAAATCTATCTTTTTACTGATTCGATTACAAAATTTCTTCATCTGATATAAAGCAACGTTATTGCTAGGAGTAAGATAGATTTTATGTTCACAACTATCATTTTTACCACGTACCAAGTCATGAACATAAGTTAGTATAACATATTCTCTAGTTAAATCGTTTATGATATAAGCGTCCTGGGAAGATACAAAATATATCCGGCGACCACACAAGACCACCCTAACGACTTAACAATCTGTCTTTAATGAGTAATTAGGACTTTGAAATCCGATAGTTCTGTTACACAGGTCACAAAACCATCTGGTCCTTTTCAGTAGTTATGGATAAGTGAGTTTTATGCGAATATTCATAAAATTATCTCTTCAGGAACTTCGCTTTAAAATTATTTAGTACCAAAATGACGCGGTTGTGAAATGAACGAATGAGTTCGTCTCGCTACATTGCCGCGTCATGAGCTCAAGATTATGGGCCCCGGTAGAACTTGAAACTAGTCGGGCATTTCCGATAGTGATCCGTGAGAAAACCCGTTAGTCTTATTAGTTAATATGTCTCACGAAAGTTATTATACAAGAATACCTAAATTAAGTTTCCCAATTATATTATAGACGCGGTTGGAGGATGGATGTTTGTTATTCTTTGACGCATAAACTACACAACAAAATTGGACGAGTTTTTAAACCCAGGCAGATTATACCCTAAATTTAAAATATATTTTTTTATCCCGATACGTTCAAGGGAACGGGAACTACGAGGTTAAAACTGCGAAAATTTGTTTTTATTATTTCTTGTTATAGCGGCATCACAATTAATGCACTGTACCCTGTGGAAATGTCAACTGTCTACCTATTGTTTATGAGGTACAGCCCGTTAACAGACAGATGGATGGACAACGGAGGCTTAGTAATAGGGTCCCAGTTGGTTACGAAACCCTAAAAACAGGAACAGCTTACCGTTTCTGTTTTTCTAGTCTCGCCGTAATATAGTTTTGGTTTCTCAATTTATCATTCTACTACTAGGTACTTATTCAGTTTAAAACCATCGCTGTTATTAAATGCAAATAATATCCTCACAAAAAATTTAACAGTTCGTATAAGGATACCATGCCTTCCTCAGTTCCTCACTCATACTCATCAAATAAAATTCCGAAAATACAAAAAAACCGTACAAAAAGTAAAAAAAAGACAGTGATATCCAATATCCCAAAAGACAAACATTTTAATGCGTAATACAACAGCTTAAATGAAAACAGGCCGACCAGTTTGTCGAAGCAAATTGAGCGTAGGAGTGAACTCAGTGTGTACTGAACTTGGCTAACATAACTACACTTATCTGCTACCGGTGCATCTACTTAGTGGTTATTATCGTCGGCCATGTTAGCTAGGACTGTTTTTGTAGGTAGGTAGGTAGGTAGGATTTTTTTTTTGATGATTTGATTTGAATAATGACTTTGAATAAAATTTTGATATCGGTTTTTTGAGCTTGTGTTCACAAAGTACCAATTTGAATGTTATGTTTTTTGGGTTGAGCTTGCCAAATGTTTTGTCACAGTTTTATTCATGCAAAGGTATTTTAAAAATTAAAGTACCTCGCAGAGTACTGAATAAATGACTAAAATCAAATAGGTAGATTTAATTTTAGAAGCCAGGGTTCGGGACCGCTAGAAAGGATGGAGGGAAGCCTTGCCTAGCAGTGGGGTAGTAAAGGCTAGATATAAATAATTAAATAGGTACACTAAATTGCTTTGGTAAACTAGACTAAAATAAGAATACAATATTTGTATTTTTTTATTGTCTCGAAATTTCATCTCTGGCAACTAGACTTATATGCGACTTTTTGGTCAAAAATAATTTAAGGTTCTTGACACGAAAAAAAGAAGTCTTACTTGCGGGCAGCATATAAGACTTCTTTTTTTTTAAAAGACTGGCAACACTTTGGACACAATTTTCCGCAAATTCCTTACCTTGAAATCGTATACACATATCTCTGTTTTCTTAACGTTCGAAAACTAAAAGTCCCTATTTAATTGAAAGTTTTATTTTTTATTGTCATTAGACACACTTACACTTATAATTAAAACATCCCAACCTTGATAGTGAAACAAATTGAGCCGTGAGAGCGATGCGGTATTTATTGAACTACTCTTAACGTTCCAAAACTATCGCCCTTTCTTTAAAGATATCAATGAAAAGAGTATTGTTTTATTTTCTTGTGATACTGTTATATATGGGTACGTTTGTTATCATGACACAAAAACACACACTAGTCTTACCAATTAGGGAGTCATGTGTATGTTTTAGTTTCTTTTTTTACGTAATAGAAAATTTCTTGTATATGTCTAGCTAAATGTTATGCTATATTTTATCTTATAATTTACTCAAGAGTCTAAATAGTAAAATCTTTAGGCTTTACATATAACGCGAGCTGCTCTGCAACCAACTGTAACTTTAGCGTGCCGAGTTACATAATTTATTACTTAACATGGTTTTAAATATAAAACAAAGTCAGTTTAATTACACTATTAATAAGAAATGAACGGCTGAACCGATTTTCATGATGTTTGATTTGTTGGATTCGTCACAGCCCCGTAACCAGCAGAATAACAATGTAAATATTGAATAATAAAAATCTATCGGACACGGGCAGAACGCGGGCGGAACCGCGCGGCACAGTTATTCATTTATATAATTAAATAATGCCGTGTTCGCTGTAAATAGATACGGTATAAAGGCATCTGACATTGACGAAAACCATCTGTTAAAATAATGAGGTCGAGTACCTAACGAGAAATTACAATTATATCTGCTTAATTCGATATTTCACAACCTTTCTCTCAAACAAATAATAAATAATTTAATGTGTACAAAATTAAATGAAATTTCTTTTACCGCAACCTTTGGAACGTAATGAGCGTTATACAGTTTTTTATTAATATTTTCCACAACTTATTCGTGATATATAACCCATTAACGCTTGCTTCCAATTAGAGAAAAAGCGAGTTTCTTTTCAACATATTTTCTACTATTTAAACTTGTGAAGGGAACTGTACTGTGCCAACAACATTTCATCTCAAGTTTCTAGCACGAACTGAGATGGGCTTGAGATATTGACTTTTTATTTATTGACATTTTCTAATGTGCCTTCGGGGCCATTCATCATGCCGACTCAGATACCACCGCTTCCGATAACACACCTCATTGTTTGCTGTACGCATAATGGATTATTGATAAAACACGTGGGTGTCCCTAATCTCAAGTCCGAGGGAAATCTACTAAGACGTCGATTCAACCAAAATATATTAAGGTAATGCTTTCCGTAATGAATGATCGTGGTCAGATATTAAGTGGACACGATTTATCGTCGTTTCGTCTTAATGTAGAAATTTCGATAGCGTGCCTGCTCAGTTAAATGTTGTAATAGTAATCTAACGCATAAGTACGTGTATGAACACATTAGTCAATGTAGCGATAGAGGTTTCTCCAAGATTAGCCACCGATGTTTAGGGCCGATCTGTAATTTCGTTTTAGTGAAGAATTATAAAGTTCAAAGTTTATAATTTATCTTCAAAAATGCTAGATATGGTGTGTTTAAAATTCGTGTAGTAGGTATAAATAATGAATAATCGCACGTAATTTTTTGTCGGTTTTGACGCAAACGCTGTTTTTCTATTGGTTCATGGGTATTAATCCATCCTTCTATCGCTAATGCTGTTTATGGTGTAAACATGTATCGAGTGAGTGTTTTTTGTGGGAATCACTTACAGGATTGTAAATACATTGACCTTACCGGCAATGTTCTTCTAGAATTTAGATGATTTGGAGATATAGTAATTTGTTAATCGCACAATATTTCCAAGTTTTCAAATACATAACTTCTTTTACAAAACGCTCGCTACTAACTTCAAAGAACCCTTAAATTCAAATACTAAATCGTTATAATGAAAATTAAATATAAACTTAAAACCAATCACAGACGATTAAACAAAAATGTTCTGCAACACAAACGAAGCTGAACGGGAGCCAATATTGCGGAGTTGTATCTGGGGGTAAAGTTTTAAGTGAAGTCAGTTCAACTCGTCGTGGATTTCCCTGGAGCAATTATAGAAACAATAAACCTAAAATTGGTGCAGCGTCCTGAAACAGGCCGTGGTCACCGATCCCGACTTTCCACCAATTACGCGACTTCCCTGCAACGACCCACTTCGCAGAATGGGAATTCATTAAGAACCATTCAAGTTATCACAATGTGACTATTAGAGCTCTATTCAATTTTAAATTAATCACTAGGAGTGCGACGCTACGGGGAGGAAGCACCACCGCTGGTGGAAAAAGAAAAAAAGTTACGTTTGAGAGCAACTATGTTCAATAGTGGTTTCCCCGAACGAACACTTTGATGTTTCCCTTTTATTGCTGGAATTGCAGAGTATTTATGTCTCATTTTATAGAAATTTATGTGCGAGCCACGACGTAGCAAAGCTTGTTACGTAAATAAAAGAGCCAAATGTCAAAGCGGCTGTTAGAAATAATAAACGCGTGACCGAACGTTTTGCATATAATGAAAGGAAGAAGTCAGAATCGAATATTAAAACATAATATTTTGAATGTTGGCCCGAGGTTATACTGTACACAATGTTTTATTTATGACCTATAATATCGATAGATAACTAATAAACATGAAAATTACAACGTTAAAGATGTGAAGTTAATTATAAATAAGGATTGATCGGAAATTAAACAATCAATTGCATATTTATTCATTTGTTCAACTTAAGACAGAACACTTTCAAATTCAAGAAACAAGTGAAATAACAGGAAGGCAAATGCTGAATAAAGTTTTAAATTTTATTGTACGAGGTAACAATTTCTATCTAAAATTGGTAGCTCCAGATGTTCATGAGCAAATAACTTACGCTGACTAAAATGAACCCTAAATCTTCGCCGGGTGGATGGTCCCGCGCCAAGAATTGAATTTGCCTCGCTTTCTCACACATGTATTAAGACGCCTATGGTGTGTTTTAAATTAAAAGTTCCCGGCTGTAGGTGACTTTAGGTTTATAGCTCGACTTGGTGGAATTCATTTAAGTAATGAGTAGTTGGGATCGCAATTATTGTCTTTGTGATTATGTTTGTTAATTTACACTTAAGTTTGCTCTAAGCTAAAATTAAACGAATTTATATATAAGAGTAAATTATTAACTAGAACATAACATTTGAGTGTTTACACATTATATAGTCAGTTTATTTATTAACCTTAGAAAATAGACCACATGTTACCCGTGAAATGGTACTTTCGAGACTGGTCAAATAAAATAGGGCGAAACCCCTGTGAATTGCAAATTCAATGTGAATCATTACTGAACATACAGTTAGAACGAGTGTCAAAGAAAACAGTCTCAATACCAAGAACATAATTTATAACAATCTTTATGATAAGAAAACCTTCCTAAAATAATTCGGATGGCTACAGTAACTGACTCATATAGACGTCGACTAGAATCTCGCTTGAATTAAGTACTCTTGCCTATTCAGTAGAGTGGATGTTAATTAAGGCTCTGAAAGCATTAGTAAAAAGCCCGAGTCTTTTGAATGAGCTCGGTTGCAGTATGAAGTTAAGCCGTGTGTTTAAAATTGATGAAGCACGTTTATCATTGAAACTTTAGTCTTCCTTAAGCTGCGGTGTTAAGTTATATACGGGTTTGTTTTGATACTGACGAAATTTCTGTATTATAGGTACATGCGGTATTTTATTTTAGAATTTTCTTGCAATTAATACGTATAAGCAATACGGTAATATTTCGTGTAGGTGGCAGTACCTCTGTGTAATTTTTTGTTTGTTAAATACATGTATTTTGCTATATATGGCCGGAATGCAAGTCAACGCTTACACAGCTTGCAAATAGCCTAAGCAGAAGAAAACCTATTGATAAGAAGCCTCTTCAAGTTTAAATTCTAACACCTACAACCTTTGAACGAAGATAAGTCTAGAACAGAAATGTTTAAATAAACTCTCAAGTATAATTGGCAACTATGAGCAAGTATTTTAATTCGGAAAAGAACATCTGATAAAGCTATATGAATTATTCAAATCAAACTCCGAAATTCCATAATAATTAATTTCATTGTTTTCACAATCAAATTGAACGTAACGAATTTTCGGAATCGGAAAGATCATCCGAAACTTCCATAAGACAAATGAACGATACTTAGGTATTTAACTTAAAATTTCGAACTAAAAGGAAAGTTTCCGATCGAGGGTTCAATTATGATCCTAAAATAACATTTCATTTTGGATACAGATAAATTGGTTTCACTTGTCCTTAACGTAACTCGTTCATTAGCGTTTAAATAAATTCATTAATAAGCCTCGCTAGAGACAGCCAGTCAACGCACAGATCTATAAATCAAATAGTGAGGGAGTGTCAGAGACAAAAGGACGACAGTGTGACGCTATGACGAGACATACGGTTGTTTAGTTTGAGGAGCTAAAAAAACATTATTAAAATTGATTTTGAACGGCGTTATGTAACTTCTGTCTTAGGGTGCGAGTTTCGCAGTATATCTTGAAGTTGTAATTTTTTGGCAAAGAATGTAATTAAGATTGACTTGGAAAGCAAGACTTTGCGCTCAGCAGATATACTGACTATTATAGTCTTTACCTCTTCTAATGTGAAGCGATGTTCTCTATTATCAGTGCACCAAGCAATCTCTACATCTATATATGAAACAAAGTGGAATTAGTTACACCGTAGTATTTTTATGATTTTTAGTTTTGGATGGAGGATTTAGGATTTAGGATGGTTTGTCTCCTTCTCGAATAGCAGAATAACTATCAAGGCATCAATAAAATTACAAAAACTATATCGAAAAATTACGAATACGGGAATTACTTATTGAGGTGAAAATGCGGAGCACATTTTTTTTTTTAATATAACATTTTGTTAGGTTGCCTGATTTATAAGTACCAATATAAGAAACTAATGAAGTCATCAAAGCTCAAATTGATCGTCTACCATACCACCGGTATAGCCCACTCTACTCCATTTCCAAACACGGTTCCCACAAAGATCTTTCTACACATTCGATGTGGCACGCACATTAATCTAGGTAACGGACTTATAACAACGCGAAGCAACGCCCCCATGTAGCATGTCTATTGTTGCATCTTATACATAATGTGAGCTTGACAACTTTATAACTCACGGCGATCGGTTATTTATGTGTTAGAACTGTTTGTGTGGTGACGTAATCTAAAAATGTTTTTGTTTCTCCCAGCTAATTGATGGCTGAATTGGGTGACGTACTGTATCTTTAGTGTTAGTCGTTTGGGTAATTAATGTGTTTTTTTCTGTCTTCGATATAACCAACAAAGCGCGTCTCTCGTCTTTCTTCTGATATCTCTGGAGTTATTTACATTATAAAGAACTAGATACTATTAAAAGAATACCTCTACCTATTGTAGTGACAATAAAGCGACACAAATTACGTCAGAAGAAACACATTCTTTCTTCTAAACCAACAGTGTCTTCGTCCAATACAAAAACACTGGTAGTTCTGATATTATTAATAACGATGTCTTTAATTTGTGAGAACATTGAAGCGGAGTTACAGTTACTTAGTTTACGTTTTTCTACTAAAAAGGTAAACGCACTAGTATGGTTGGCCCCATAAACACACACCTAGACTGACCGTTACACTTGAACAAGTCGGAGACGATTCACATATTTTGTCGACCTGATTGCCGTAGTTACTGTTGCTTTCCTGTGATTTTTTTTCTTTAATTTAATGATTGATCTTCATTATAATATACAGCTTATTACAGATATACTGCCTTGCCAGTAAATAATTTGATCATCCTTGTTGGTACTTGACTAGCCACTACCCAACTTCGTTTTTGGTGTCTTCTTGTTATTAAGAATATCTCACTTAAGGTTAAATATCACATTGTACATAGTATATTTTAGATTTTAAATTACACAGCTGGCATTGCTTTAGAAAGCCATAAAATATCAACTGTTTTTCAAATATATATTTTTAAAATCCAAAAATCAATTATTGATATAACCAACGATTAAGAATAAGATAGAAAATCTTTAATCCCGGAAGCAGTAACACCGGTTATGCTTGAATTACACTATAAACACCTAGAAACATTGCTACACTTACGTTTACCGTAACAACAGGTATTACATTTATAACAAACTCCATTGCTAAAACATTTGCTCGTATAATACGGAAAATACATTAAATATCCCACTTTCTAGAAATTTAAACTTCTTGTGTAACCAATAAACGCTTCAATTCCTTTAATAATAGAGTATAATTTATTTTATATCAAACAATAAGCTTGTCATGATATTGTTTCATTTTTACAAGTTACTTAACATTGGTATTGCGGCCGTTTGGAGATGGTGGAATATTATTGTTTTTATATGTTATATTACAATTTCGCGTGCTGAGTTAATTGCTTTGCTTTTATAGCACATAATATAACATTTGATATGAAAGAAAAGAATTAAACATATTCATTTGTTTTTAAGCTATAAGGTAATCCTTAACCTACTTAAAAATATCCTTCACGTTAGATTACACACTGAAAAAATCGTATCATATCTCGCTCCCAACTTCCTTTGACACCGCATTACGTAGGTACTCACACACTCACAAAAGCGAAGAAAATCACCTTTAACCCTAAACTGATTCCGCAGCAAAGGTCGTTAAGGAAGGCAATGTACCGAGGCGTCTTCCGACCGATTTATCTGTGTTAGCGTTACAGCCACGCCATCTATCGCCCGTTAAAAATGACAGCTTCATGTTTTTTTCCACGACACATTGAATATAACGCTCGTTTACATATTTTTCAATTTAACTTGATCGAAGACTGTGATGCTTATAAATAAAGCTTTGCAGTGATTTGTGGTTGCAATGGGTGTGGGCTCAGGTGTGAAACTCATAGATTTGGTCAAGCACCTCAATTTTAGTTATCATTTAAATTACTTTAACATACGAAAATCGTATGTAACGAAAATTGTGTGTGTATAAAAAGTATGAGATAGAATAAAATTCACATTAAAGACAGCCAAAATTTGTAAGCGCTTTTATCAAAGTAATTGTTTACCATCTTAAAGACGTCTTGTTAGAATTTAACTTAGGCATTGACCTGTGACATTTATTTTAATAAACGCAATATCTAAAGCAGAAGAAAACTTTCGTAATGTCGCGCTATCATTGAACAAAAAAAATTCTAATAATTATAGTTACAATCCACTGAATTGCAATCACCAGTAAAAACTTAAGCACGAAACTAATCAACAATTCGATAAACCTACACCGGATTACCAAATGACATAAATAAAAACAAACGAACAGTCATTGCCGACACAGACAGACAGAGTTTTTGTCCCCTTCAAACAGAAATTATCGGCTTCAACAAACTGAATGCAATAACAGAGCTCACAGCACCATATCTAACTCAATCTCGTCACGATCCTAACAAGGAAACCCTTAAAGTTCCAACAAAATACTTTTATATCGAGTGACTTGACGTTTCACAACGATATTAGTTATGATATCTTTATGTAACTCTTTTCACCTTACGATAAATCTGGCCCAAACAAAGTCAATACTATTGCCGACTATAGCCTTTTGTTGGTGGAACGTGATGTAGAAAGTGAGTTTAAAGATTGAAAATCTATCTTTATGTGGATCTTTAAATTCGATGTGCACAAAGAAAGCAATTTTAAACGAAACCAGATAGACGAAACCGAAAGTCGATGATGCAGCAATTGGCGAACGTTAGTACTATCAGTAGCTTGATATAAATTACCGACAGAAGCAAAACGAGGGACACGCGAACTTAAAATGTTATTTGAGAAAGTACACAGATTGTTGTCTTGCAAATTGTTCTATTGAAGCAAAGAATCGATCAATTTAAATTATCGACTAAAGACGTATTCATACTTTATAATGACGTGAGTAATTTTGATCATTTTAAAATATGCTTTGTTAGGTTTTCCATTGCAACAAAAATGTTAGGTAAGAATATAGCACTTATGAGTAGTACGTATGTAGTGTTATGTATTACTTTTAAAATGATATTTGTTGTTAATCAGATCATCGTTATACCATTTACTTTAAACAATGTCACTTAATTCTTAAACACATTGGAATCTCACGAAACTCTAGCAACTTTTTTACTTTTATTTTTAATTTTGTATTGAATAGGCTCATTCTTTTCAATATTTTAGCGGTATTCACGCCTTAATTGTATCACACCAGAATTTCTGGGGCGTTACTGATTTAAAATCATGTTATTTTTTACGGTGCTTCGAGTGGCTCACATTGTTTGGGCTTCTGAAGTACAACAACTTTTCAATTGTAAGCATTCTTATAAAATCCGTTAGAATTAGATTTTTTTGTTGGGAAGATAATTTATTGTAGACTTTATAAAGTGATATTATTAATCTTTATGATTGATTAATATAATTTTACTTTTACTTCCATAAAATGTAGCTTTGGGGCAACAAGCAACATACACTAGCGCAAGAACATTTTAGTTTTTTTTAAAGCTAAGAAGATTTACGTGGACAACGTTCGCAACGACCCTATTGGTGGCAGCCAGAGGTCTTCTTGCGCCTCTATGATTTATAATGTGAACTCAAAAGAGGTTCCGCCATTCCGTTTAATATCTTTGATTTACGATAGAAACTACGCGCATAAGTGCCAGTTCCCCGATGATATGTGGCGCGCCTGTTACGATTCACTCCTTTTTTTGTTTCGAGAATAATGACATAGTATAGTCGTTTTAATAACCGGCCTCGGAGTCTCAACGGCCAGTGCCCAAGGCGCGAATTTTACAACGATTTATTTTAGAATGCATTTTTATTTAGCGACGTGTTCGAAAATACTAATGTTGTTGGCGGTAAAAACAGCAATTATGTGTTAACTTTAATTATCGGATGCTGTAAATATGTAAACGTAAAAAATATTTGGTTCGCTGATTTTTTACTTGTTCATTCAGTTTGAAATGATTCAAATAAAGTAAATAAAAAATAAAAGTTAAGTGCAACATTTTCAAACACAGGTGTATCTTTCTAGTTTTACATGATACATGAACCGCCGTGACTTGCAGACGTTGCTTGTGTTTCAAGGGGATAACGCAATAACTCATCTCGCTACAAGATTGTCTGTAGAAAGTCACCAAGTTATTTCAAAGACAAATAGTTTTGATGTCACGATGAGAGGGAACCATCGATTGAAGAGCTTGCCATGTGCGCGCATGTTTGTAATCTCCTCCAAAGACAAACATAAGAAAAACATGGTTATTATTCTACGCTGCACGTTTAGAGGGTCCTTGAATTGCATTTCAAGCTAAAATGAACCTTATTCTTTGTCCATAAAGGAGGTCTCGTAAAGTTTGAAAATAACTTACCTATCTTGGTTTTGATGCTAAAGGGTTTTCTAAGTACATGACTAAGAATTTATAGCGCAACGTTGTATTTTTCCTAAGTTATCATACAGAAAATAAGGGATAAAATTGCTTGTAGAAGTGAATTATGAATTCATTTAAAGCACTTATCGGGTACATTGAGAGGTCTGCGCTATATTTATTTTAGGAGCAAAAAATATTTCCTTGTCAACTGCAAGACATTGTCAATGGAGCATTAACAAAGGACAATTTGTAACGGGTTGAATAAGTTGTTTACATAAGCACTGTGTGCAAAAATCTTTCGCTAGATTGAATAAGTGTAAAAAGTAAACGACACAAAAGCTAGTGTTTATTCAGAAGTGGCGGGGTGCATCTAAAAATACAAAGATTGTGAGAATGACAAACTTGATTCACAGATCCAAATTTCAAATAACCTTTATTCCCAAGCAAAAGAGTTTAAAATCAAACTTAAAGTGCAGTTTACTTGTAAACGCGAGATTGTAGTCACGTAATCCTTTTTGTCATTTCGTGATGTCTGTCAAAGTTGCCAATTGTTTACGGCTCTTTTTGGAATAAAGACACCGTAAATGACAATCTTTTGTACTTCCTTTTGTAAAAGATAAACATCGTAAATTTTTCGACTGTCATACTTTTGTTCGTTCTAATGCCACACAAATAGTTAAGACTATTATGTAAAGACAATATAGATGGGAATAATGAGAAAATGTATTGAACGGATATGTTTATTAAGTAAGGAAATGGTGAGGATTACAATAAATGTTCAATGGACGGAGAATAATATAAAGGTCAACTGATAGAGAACACTTTCTGGCAATAAGTCCGCCTATGTACACTGGGCATAAAGTATTAATAAATAAATAATGCAATTTAATACATTCATTACTCCGTTATACATTTAAATGATCAATAAAATCAATAGAAATATATTTCTCTTCACATAACTATAGCGAGGTAAATTATTTTAGTACAAAACCGGCCAATTGCGAGTCGGACTCGCGCATGAAGGTTTCCATACCAAGTTACGCAGCCCCCTTTAATTTTTAATTTATTATTATTATTCGTTGTTATAGCGGCAACAGAAATACACATTCTATAAGAATTCCAACTCTCTAGCTGTTACGGTTCATGAGATGCAACCAATCCACTGACAGATAGACGGACGGACAGACAGACGGACGGACGGACGTACAGCGGAGGCTTAGTAATAGGGTCCCGTTGGCACCCTTTGGCTACGGAACCCTAAACAAGAAGTTCCTAAGGGTAAAATAGTACAGTTTAGTTAACCTAAGTATGATAAATGTTCATATTCCAAGCAACAAACGGTTTTTTAAACATCAAACGATGCTTAAAAAACCTGAATAAATTTGCTGTTTATATTCTCTCTCTAGTAAGTTACGACAGTTAATTACGGAAAATGAATTACTATCGCACTTAAAGGTGATGAATGGGCCATCTATCAGAAAATTATCGAAGAATGTTAAGCCTTTACACCTATGCCCAACAAAAAATACTATAATGAAGAATTAAAGGAAGAAAATATGAAAATATATTAGTACAAAACGGTGAAAGCGTTTATATAGATTAACCATAAAATTAACAGATAGTCTGTTATGTACCATTTTTTACCTAATTACTTCACTGGGGTATTACATACGACATATACCTACTTAGAAATGTAATCTACGTACTATTATGCTTAGTATTCAGCTTACAATAAAGACACAGAAATTAAAGTAATATGTAAAGCATTTTTAATTTAATACTCCAAAAATAGGAATAATTAAATAAATGTGGACAACACCACATACATTGGCCTTTACCCAAAGTACCTAAGTAGCTATAGCACTTGTGTTATAGAATCAGAGGCAACGAAGGTTCCACAAACATGCAGACCCGAAAAAATGTAGAATAGTGGTTTTTCTATATTGACCCGACCTAGGTTCGAACTCTGGTCCTTAGAGCTGGCGACACTTCGAAAACTGGTGTGTACGCCACTCGATCAGGTCGTCAAGAAATTAGTATATATATTGATTCTTCAATAAAACACCAAGTAATTTTTAGTAAAAGTATGCCTATTACACATATATTACACTCTCGTGTATCGAACAGTACAATTTAAAAAAAACACCAATCAATATTTCTTGTTATCAAAAGATTACAAGCACACAATGGGAATAAATAAATCATGTAGTAGGCGAAGGGATCATTTGAAGTTTTCCACCCGCAAACTTTTCTAGGAAAACGTATAGCAAACAATCAAAGGGCAAGTAAACCTTTTTACTCGCACATTTCGTTTTATACGCTTTTAGGGGCAATATAAAAAGTAGAACATGTTCCATGTAATCAATAAAACCTTTGGGACATTTTGAGGAGAAATAAGGAAAAGGTATTGCGGTGTACTAAGGAAACTTTGTTATTAATACACGTTGAACTTCAAAGTAATACCGGTTCCGTTCAATAAATAGTACATAAATATATAAAAATCTGAGAGTAAAAACAAGTAAACTATAGAGTATGAACTGTGAGCACCAGTATGAACAAGTAAAGTCGTAAAATTAATGTCTAAACATAGCGCGCCGTTTAATTAAAAGATTACAAAACCTAATATTACCCTAATAATATCGGCAATATCAATATTTTCCGTGACTGTCTGTCGTCGCATGGAAAATCACTTAAATGAGTTAACGTGCGTAGTACTTACAGCTAATAATTTGCTTACGCTCAGCAACAAGGCCTACTAGCGATGCGCACGTAAACTTTTAAATAAAAAAACAATGGTTTCGCTAAACTTAAATTACATAATCATCAATCAAGCTAAAGATCGTTTAATTAACTTATAATTAAACAGTTACCCAAATGATAAAATAAATCAACAAGTAAATACAACCTCCTTATATGTCATAGTATATTTTACACAGTCACTTACAACCAACTAACCAAAAGGTATTACATTAGTCTACTCAAAGGAATGAGAGCAACTAATCAAGTCGGGTCTATCCTAAAAAAAGAATAACAACTTTCAATTTAAGCAGACATTGTATCTATTAAAATGTATCAATGACCAAAATGTTTTTCTTACCGAGGATAGCATAAATAAGGGTCTGAGAAAAAAATGTACACATTTACATTCACCGTCTCTCTTCGATTCCAGCCTGGGGCACTCTAGACGGTAGGAATGAGTAATGACTGTAATCCGCTTGTGGTAAGCTTTAAGCGAAGGGTTAAGGCTCCTGCAAGCTATAACTTTTTATATTTATTACGGCTAACTCGCGTCAACCCAGCAAATCCGCCAACTGAATGGAAAATAAAAGTCCGGTGATCCAATGTAGGATTTGGATCCTGTTATGAGGTTTTAGGGAGGGTCTTTTTGGGTCATACGATGTATTGAGCGCCTTAATTAGATAGCTCAGTTGTCAATTACGGACTCAAATGAGTTCATAATCCTTGTTTATTTACAGCTCTTTGATATAATAATTATATTGTAATTATAATGTACATCGTTACTGACAGACTTAAATAATAAATCTATGTATATCTATATTAATTAATTATATATAATAAGTTCAAGAACGGGTGGACCCATTATCATAATCTTTTATTAGTTGGGTTCGTCTCCACCCCGAATAGCGAAATAACTCTAAAAACATCGAAAAATTAAACAAAAAAAGGTCTTACGGGAAAGAGGACTACTTACGCGGGTGAAACCGCGGTGCACAGCTAGTTTAATATAAACGTGAATACTTAACGAAGAAAGTTCAACATGAGGAGTTACAAAATTAGGATGCCTAGTTAGAAAACCACGCGGACAAAACTTTGCTTATAAATTATTATACTTACACACTAACCCATATCCGATGCTAAGAAACTACGCACGTTAGCATAAATACAGCGGCCGCATTATGTTGTGTTAAATCCATCACAGTTCCTTAATAAAAGCGAGATAGTGCTATTTGTGTGTATACTTCTATCCCTGTCATTAAAACAATCTTGGTTTATAAACTTCATGATACTGATTGCTGTAGAAACAAGTGAGTTTTTATTAATACCATTTTGTTTTGCAGTGATAAGCCTAACAATTTCAACTTATTCTAGACTAGTGCGCTTTTGGGATTTGATATCAAACTTTAAACTATTATTATACTTTATATTCCAATAGAATTGTCCGTTTTATGTAAGAGCTTTCTATACAAACTTAAATTGGATCATTTAAAGAAATTAGTATAAGTATTTGTCTCTTGAGTACCTTTTAATTTCGAACTTAGTAGTTCTATTAAAGATTTCTAAGAAAGACCAAGTATTATTAAATTTTCTTGAGAAACTATCAATAGCAGTCTCGGGGTTTGAAACTGAACCCGTTAATTTTGAAACTCCACACAAGTTGCACAATAACTGTCAAGAAGTAAATAGATTAAATGGGAATCTATAAATACGGTGTTAGACATTGTTATAATTATAATGTTATGGGTTTAAATATAGTATTAGTGTCTCCTACTGACAAAAACGTAGCTTTAGGATCTCTGGCTGTCAATCATGCTAGAATTTTTCTCCAAAGTACGTCCTTAGTAACCTACATGTGTCATTTGACAATCAAGTACTGCTGAAAAACTAAAAATAATAATATTAGAGATACATAAACAGCGCTGAAAAAATAACTTAAAAAAGAGAGAAAGTTTTTTAAAGTTCAACTTTATTATAGTTCGTATTGACACGAACAACTGCACCATTTATTTAAGAAACTATCAAACCCGAGCTATTCAAATCCCAGTTTATCCGTAAACGAAACGAGTTAATTCCAAATCAGAGTTTCGTCGTACGCATATTTAAAAACCATCTAATATAAACAGGAATCTAAATCAAGGCGACAAGTAAAACAAGTCCGCTACAAACACACACATTCTTAGTAACCAATGCCTCGAAGCACATACCAACAATTTGTTTGAAAACTTCGTGATTAATAAAGCTTATACCAATAAGTAGGTATAGATTTATTTCAGTATGTGACTATAAATAAATGACGGCTACAAACATTTGTCATTTTGAAAGATTGCTATCTGATTCAGTAGCTGAACAGTTCAGTGTTCCAGATGGCAAATTTTCGCTTCACGACTTTTTACTACAATCTTCAAAACTTTACACGTTTGAACGTTTCAAACTGAGACACGAGTTACTTGTGAAATTATTCACAAGTACGAATGTGATGAAGGAATTTCAATTGTATTAAATTCACAAGACACTTCTTTAGAAATGGAAATTTCGTCATAAATCTGAGATTTAGCTAATTACTTCTCTGTTTTATGGATTTACTTGTCATGTTAATGATAAAATAGTAATTTGTCATTATTTATGCAATATGCTTACTCATGATGATAATGTATTGATGTCTCCCACACGGTCTGCTTTTCAATACCTTTCATTTCAAAGTAAGTGTATTAAGTCTATTTTATTTCAAAAGTATATAGTAGTGTTTACCAAATACTTACTGGTTTTTTCTTTCATAGTTTCGTGAATAAAATGAGACGAAAAAATATATAGTAAAATCGATAACATACTCATGCTAAAATTAATTTATATAAAAAACAACTGTTTTAAACAAAAGCATAAGTCATTAAAATTAAGAATCAGTAGTTAATAATGAAACAGTTTTAGTTGGTTTTATTATAGCTTCATGGATCGCGTTTGGTATATCGATTAACTTAAATATTTAGATGTTGTTTTGGTAAACGACGGTGTAGGTGGCAGGTTATTAGGCTAACGCCTTTCATTTTGCCGTTTTAAGCTCCTATAACTAAACGTGTAAGCAATTTTCATGTGCTTGAGTTCCATAGAATTTGTTACAGCGAGTTCCCGTAGCTGTATAAGTGTATACTTTACAATTTTGCATCATTTCCTTAAGTCGTAATTTCTTTTATGCACTGGTGGTCCTCAGAAATGTATGTTCGGAAATATGTCTCATGTTTTCAACTTTATGTGCGACGGAATGGTAAAACATCTATTCAATATGTATACCCACCTTACATGGCGACGTGCACTTTATGAATATCATAATATTTGAATCTATAGGCATGCACCTAGCGTAAAGCTGTCTTATGTAGATGTCTTATCAAAATCTATAAAACTTATATCGATATGAAGTATAGTATCAATCCAATTAGTATTGTTACCAAAACAGTATTCTAATGTTTTGTTCTAAACGATAAGAAGTGACAGAGTTCCAACATTTATATTTAAACAATGCGGATACAACCAATTGAAGCCCTCTCTAAATCACGGCCCCCGATGACATCTATAAATTCTCATTCTAATTATTTTAGAACGATATGCTGACAAATAAAATAACACCGCTCCAAGCGTCCGGAAATTGGACTGTTTTAACTTTATTAAGCCCGAAATTAGGGCACCGATAGAAACCACTTCATTACAAATTTAAAATTCCTGAACTGTTAATTATTAAAATGAAATATAATAAAACAAATTAAAGTAGAATAATAGCATTGTTATCCCGTGTCAACTCAATGAAGAAATTATATTTTGTATTGCGACTTTAATGGAAAAAAGTAAATACTAAAGGCAAAAAAGTTGGAGCAGAATTAATCCGCGAGCGTTACGACTCAAAACATTTAATTTGTACACCATTGTAACCGAGAGAGGAGACGGTCGAAATTAATTACCGTTTGCTTATTTTTTAATTAAAATTAGATTTTATGAAACGACCGCCTACGTAATCCGTAATATTTCATAAAAGATGGAAATTCTAGTGGCGCCATATTGTGATAAAGGGCATCCATTTCAAAGATATTTTGCATCTCCTAGTGGTTATATTTCAAGGATAATTTGACCCACTTTCTTTGATTACTTGTTTCCGTGTTTGTTTGACTTTGTTATTTGATTTCACCAAGTTTCAACCTTAATTCGGTTAAAATAAATTCCACTTCATTGTTAATAATACTGGAAATAAATAACCTTTACCCAATTTCACTTCGTAGACCTTCATCTTCAAAAGAATCATATTTAAATCGAACCTAATCAAAATGAATATCTCAATCGAATGAATCGAGTTTTTTTTTCTTCGGGCAATTTGTAAACATTGGACTGATCTCTGAGGCCGTCAGAGTTCAAATTCAAAACACGCCAACGCATCGGGAACCCAATCACTTAGTAGATCATATCGATTCTCTCGTAGCGACTAAATTAACATATTTTCCTTTATCGACGAATATGGAGGTCCGACCCGCGCTTATCAAGGATGTTTTAACCCAAAATATACAACAAGGGTGAGTATATCGCCATGACTCGGTTCGTACAAATGCGTCTACGCCTACGAGAGAAAAGATTACGGCATGTTTGAGAATAAATCTTACGAGACAGTTACGTACATTTTGTGGCTAGCTACAAATAAATGTCGTTGTCGGCGCTCCCCCAGTCTGGTATCGGCCAACCACACCCCGAAGAACCGCGGCTCGTCTAGTTCAGAACGATATATAAAATTCTGACTTTTCTCGACTCGGTCATAAAACGCAATGCGATAACTTTGAACGTAAATTCAAATATCACAAGTTATGTAACAGAATAGTTTTAATTTCAAACTCAATTCATAAAACTTCAGTTTTAACTAGCACTTTATCGCCCATCCACTGTACGACCTTTTCACGGCTTTTTGATTTATGTGTCTGTCGTTCGATAAAGATTACTTATCTTTACACACGAATAAAGCTTATTTATCAAGGATATGGACGTCGAACGAAAACAAATCAATATTTTATTACCATGACTGATGTTAATGTGATTAATAAAAAAAAAAAAAAAAAAAAAAAAAACTAAAAAAACTAATAATAACTGCTGTAGACATGTTTAATTCTATTTCTGTCTTATTTACAGGGTTGTAAATCTATTTTAGGTGTGACTAAATATAGAACATTTTACAGTACTCAATACCTAAATTTATAAAACATTTGATACAAAAGCGCCAATGTAAATAAATCTTATTCCTAACAAACCGTATCAAAGTTCCCAAGGGGACACTTACCTATAAACTAAGTCACCACAATCGAAATTATTACATCGGGCTATCCTTCACCCGCAGACTTCGGAATGAAATTATCATTGAATAGTAACTATAACAATAATTTGGTTGTGGCCAATGCAATTACAGTTCGGTTTTACCACCCTAAAATCTCATTGGCGATGATTGCATCAATTGTATGGAATGCGGGTGGTGACGGCTTGTTGATCTCGATATAAATTGTGATAAAATTATGAAAATGTCATATTTATGAGGGTGATGTGATAATTCTCGCACCATCTGTGATTCAGCTTAAGTTATTTTACCAATAAGTGGCTACTTGATTACTGCTACGTATATCTAAATATTCTGTTAACAGCTGTTGTGCAATCGACATGTTAATATACTGTAAGTAAACTAAATTATTATGGTCATAAATTATACCAAATATTAGTATAGTATTCTATCGTGTATTATATAAATATCCTGTATTACTATATCGTCTTCTTTAAATTAACATTTATCACGTTTACAATATAAATTAAATTCTTCATCCATGCCAATGTCAGTCAGCGCATTAAAATCATCGAAAAAGACAAGTGAAGGTGAAAACGCACGTCGAAATTTAACCTATGTTAGTGAAAATTCGAAAGCAATATTTTAGATAAGGAATTGCCCTATTGATATTCGTTTCCATATGACAGTAGCATGCAATTCAAACATAAGTTCGGTGATATGAGGTCCAAATTGTGCGTATGTCAATGGTAAAATTTCGTGACAATGGGTCTTTGTGTTCAGGGCACGATAGTATTAACCTATATATTACATTGATATCCTTGGATTTGCCAAATTATGAATAAGACATTCTTGATCGATTAAATTATTAATCCGATATTATTTAAGTTGAAAAATTTTGTGCAAAGTGAAAGTCTTAAAACATTATATTCTATTCTTATATAATATTCTTAATATATTCCACTGTTCGAAGTTATTAAAATGTACAAATTCAAACAATGGTCGTTGAACCCCTAAATGAGACCAAAATCAGATAAACCTAATCTGTTCTACTCTAGTATAAAATATACACGGTCACAACGGCCCGTAAGACCGGAGCAGTAAAAAACAGGCAATTGGAAAATAATTGAAATATTTCCATGTCCTAATGGATTAACGTTAAAATGTCTCATCGGCTTATCAAATGATGGGGGTCGTATTCTCGAAATGAAATGTCCTTTTCTTAATGCGCGTTTTTAGGATGACACTGGCCACCTTCTTCTCATAAAAACAAATGTGATAGAAAAAGATAGACAATAATTTTGAGGAAACATAATGTAGGGTTGGACGCGGCAGGATTCGTGTCAACTTGCAGGTAGATCAATAAAATGGCTGTTTCATTAACTTTATGTCGAATGGCACTTATAAAGACATTAAATACCCTGACTCGGGGGAATCAATTTGGACTTTAACGTCCCCGTCCATTTTTTTCTGGACGCTTCCATTTTGTTTATGTTATCTACTACACATCTAACACTAGAAAACTTGTACTAAATTACTTTAAATCAATCGATATCCTCCCGGAATTTCCAAACGTTTAAAACGCGGCACAGAATAGAAAGAGCCAAATACAAGACCATTTATTTGTCCAAAACATGATATACGTAAAATATTCCTATAGTCCTTTCAATAGCAGGAAAGAGGAAAGGTAATGACATAACTAATGGTTACACTTAATGATCATCGAGAACCAGCATCGTGTAGGCAATTCAAAGCGTTATCAGAGAATAACTGAGTCTAGATTAGATACAAAGAGAATGTAGTGCTCCGAATACATTCTCTAATGAGACGGTACTACGATATAAAGCTCCGTTAAGTAATGGGACCGAGTCGCGGTACAATAAATATGATCAAACAAAACGTGCAATAGAGGAAGCAGTACGTTGCATAGATAAACGGCTTGGCGCGCACTCATAAACATAGGAAACCAGCAGTCGTTTTCGAAGCACGAAATTGACTCGAGTGTTCGCGTGTTCGAACAACGTTACCTTAGTAATTGGCATGCCGCCGTAGCGCTACTCTGTCACTACTGAGGCCGTGGCCTGAGGACGGTGGAAGCGGAGCAGTGAAATGACCATGTCCATTGTCAGATTAGATACGATTGGAGTTCTATTGATGAGTACGTGTGTTAACCAGATGTGAAGATTAATCAGTGTTAACAATGCAAGAGTACATAGCATGGAATGCTATTCTATTCGACCTTTTGGAAGCTTTTAGTTCGCAGCTTACGTTGGAAAACACTACGCTTGACTCCAAATCCACGTAAATTAATTAAGTTATATCTAAAGTGTTTATTACACAAAACTAAAACGTGACAAATTGAAAATTTGGCTTTAAGAACCGAAAATGAAAATCCGTTGATCCGCTTCCATCATGACATTGGCCTTGCTGGTTATTTTGAAGCCCTAAGCAGAGCCTTGAACCATTGTCTTTGTTTTCAGACAATAAACCCGCTTTGTTAGTGAAGAGGAATCATCTTGCAGAGTCGAGAGTCGAAGCCGACATTTTCTAGAATGATGAATGGTTTAGACGTCGAGTGTACTCGTGTGTTAAAAGTCTTTTGTTTTCAAGTGTTTAAGTTTATAAAGGAGGTCAGAGGTTGCCAATGACAGAATTACTTTTCGTTAATTCTTTTGAGTTCTATAATTCTTTTAAGCAGTTTATTTTAGACGTTAATTTTTAAAGGTATATTTTGTCATTCCTTATTAGGGCATGATAAAATTTTACGATATCTAATAAAATTATTTACTCAGTCTAAGTTATTTTAAATTTTAATTGAATATATTATTAAGAATCAATAGAATCTTTAAAAATGCAGATCAAAATTATGTGATAAAATTGTTTCTCAGGAAACCGCTTCATAATATTTAAATAATTTATGTAACTACCGATGTAAATGGAAATGGCTTCTGTGAAATCAATATTTTGGTCTAAAATGTGACAAGTAGTTGATACATTGAAATATAATTAAAAACATCCTAAAACATGCGTCAAATGCCCGCATGTTATTTGAAAATACATTTTCTCAGCATTCAATTTCTTATTCAAATATTTACAATATTCACAAGACCTTGAACTATATTGTACTAAATTTTTAATCGAGATAAGTATAAGTGCTACAAAATACAGCTACTTATGGTCTTGATCTGATAATTTGTAAACAAAGGGTAGAAATGGTTGAAAAAAACATCTATTACTTAATAACATTACGTAGGTAATTCGTACTCATAAATGTAATACAAGAAGTAGGTTCTACTAAAAATAAATATTGGAAGATTTATGATTCTATAAAGTAAAAATCTGCAAGAAGACCTTATAAAAGATAGAAATTATACAAACATAAAATATCATACGACCAAGTAAGCTAGGAATCAACCAACCCACCATTTAACGTGGGAGTAAAGGAACGTCCCAAAGATTTAATCCATACTCAGCTGATTATTATACAAACTTCTAATTTTTCAAGCTAAAAGGTCAGATGGCTGGCGTTTAGTGTTAAATCAGAAACCTAATATATAAAGATGGTGGGTAGTGGAATGATTGGACCTTTATTAATGAACGATAACATTTTGCAGAGGAGAAAAAGGACGCGTGTTAAAGACACTCTGTAAAGAATATATTTCAAACAAAAGCCAAACTAAAACAAAAACCGGCCAAGTGCGAGTCAGACTCGCGCACCGAGGGTTCCGTACAAACCTGTAGGTATATAAGTAAAAGTTATGGTATTTTTATTGCTAAATGAAATCCATAATTAAAAATATTTTTATTATATGATGTAACTAAAAATTTATGCTTTTCGCAATTTTTCCTTTATCTGTGTTATAAGACGTTGCTTCGTACCAAATTTCAAGATTCTGAGTTCACGGGAAGTACCCTGTAGGTTTTGATTCCCTTGCGAGTGTCGAAAATTTGCGGCATAAACGGGAGTATCTTTTGATCGCGTTGACTTAGAAGTTTGATTTTTTCACAGCTCCAAGAGACCATAGACTTGAGTATTTGATATGAATTTCAGCTTGATACCTCCACGCGTTCCTGAGAAAAAAGGTCTTGACAGACAGACAGACGGACAACAAAGTGATCCTATAAGGGTTCCGTTTTTACCTTTTGAGGTACGGAACCCTAAAAACAATCGACTATCGGTGTCCTCCTTGATACCAATGTCCAAAGGCCAAATACCAAATTAGTTATCTAATCTCATCCGAAACAAATCAAAATTGTATTAAATCCTAATTATTCACCCGCCGTATAGCCACAGCGAAATGATTTACCAAAAAAGTACAAAAACAAATTTATGTCTCTTCGGGGACGGTCGGGCGGTGTCCATTACACGATATCCTTCTTGATTTATTAACGTGGAGATCTCAACGCAAATAAGTATATAATGCTGTGAGGTCCAGTAATGAAATGTGGGACGTTGTTTTTAAAGATGGCCGTATATAGCTTTCTACCGATAAAACAAACACTTCTAAAATTATATTTGATTTATGGCCGAATACTGAAAAGTTAATCAGTTTTAAGTCGCCGTTAAGTCTTATACTGCCTCTAAGGTCTCTAAGGTCCCTTAAAAGTGTTAAGTAGCGAAATATAGATATTTAAAAACGTCTTAAAGTTAAGTTGCGTTCTAGTATTCTGGGTAAGAGTCGGACATTATAATTAAGAGAAGCGTATATGCGGGATGTGTTTGACAAACAAATTACAAGTTTTACTTAATTATCTGTAAAAAATTATTAAAATCGTTGATTTGTTTTTTGTCTTTGAATGTATTATTCACCGATTTAATATCACACGAGTACAAATATCTAGCTTATAATTTATAGGAGGTCCATTTCAAGCAAAAAGCCTCTGAAATCACATGACACAGTTCTATTAATTCGACACCTTCAAAGGCAAAGGGCAATCAACCAACATATGTTACCGACGCAAGCTAATTCGTATAATTTACTTAGCACCCAATTCTCAAATAATAACGGTGCTCGTTTGAGATATTGTGAGGTTTGGGTTTAATTCACCATATGTTTTACGCTTCTGTTTCACCTACTAATTCGACTTTGATAAATAGGTCACGACATTATTGGCCACCTAATAACGAGATCTTACTACCATTTAAACTCGATAGCGACTCGATTGTCTTATTCCTTTCAGCCCGTACTGCTTCAACTACTTGATTTATTTTCGTTTATCTAAGTAGCCTAGAAAACAAAGTTTGAACAAGTAACGACTGATTGACAAAGGTAAAATGCTATTTTTAATCTGTCTTGACCTTTAGCGATAACAGAAAACCTTTTTATACAATAACATCGTGATTTTTGACGTGTAATTTCTTACACCTTTGTTTTGTTTTACTTGAGAAAAGCGGAGTGAAAATGGTCATGTAATTTATAAATATCAAACTAACAGTGCTTTGAATATTTTGAAGTTTCGCTACTAGGAAATATTAGTAAGGTATTTATAGGATTCCGTTTAGGTTTTATCGAGTAAAAAGTGAGTTTCTTTTTAAGAACGAGGGCAAATAGTAGGGGACGTCTTATAATGTGGTTATTCACGCCTGTAGCATATGCTTAATGTTAGAGTTTCAATTGATTGACACCGCGTCTGGTTTCTAAGTCTTAAGTACCGACACATGTTTGTTTATTACACTATGAGCAATACATTAAGTCTAATAAAATTTAATAAGCACTTACGGAGATCTGTAAAGGCATGCATTGTATTCGTGATTATGTTTTGTTGCGAAATTAATTGGAATTAACTAAATTGTGTAATATTTTCTTATGAGTTTTAAATGTAATAGGTTCTTATTAGAAATGAATTATAATTCAATGTATGCAATGAAACGCAAGTGAATTGTATGTAAAAACTATATTGAGGATCAACAAAATGTATTTAACAATTAAAGAATTTATACAAGAAACTTTTATGGAATAGGTTTCTACGATTCACATAAATCGATAGAACTTAACGGTATCATCATAAACCTATATAAAATATATTTCTACTTGTTCTTCAACCAATAACTGCTTGACATCCTTTTAAGGTTTCCATAAAAATGTATGGCTAAGACTGAATTCTAGTTACTTCGAAAGTGCCTTGTCCCGATAGTTCACACTACATTCAACAGGTGTCGTTAGAACAGCTATTCTAAGAATTAACGGGTAAGTTTCCTATCGAAGTTTTTCTTTCTGATGTGACTCAATGAAAGACAATTTAGCTTAAAAGAATCTGGTTTTAAGATCAACTTCAAATTTTAACCAAAGTGCTGCAAAGGTATTTATACTCACGAGAATATGGTGAGAACTACACTTACCATGGTTGGAACAAACAATTGACAGTCTGGATTTAAAGAAATATTAGAAATTATAAATTACTTCCTTTCTCACTTAAGTAGGTACTGGATTAGTACCTACTATATTATTCGTCTCTGAACTAGAAAAAAAATATATTGTAAAACGTAATAAAATGGTCGCTGTTATTAATGACGTAATGTCTGTTAACCATGGAGGTATGTGGTTAGGAACATTTGTTGAGTACACGTACCGGAATTACCAATACATTCGCCATTCGTTGTGATTTATGGCAATTTTCTTTGACGACCCGTAATAGGCGCTTGACGCGCGGCTTCTGAGTTCGTTTGACGTTTACGGTCTGATATGACATTGATGTTTTAACCATAATCACCTGATGCAAAGCTATTTCAGTCATGTTGGTTTAGCTTCTACACCTTCTTTAAAGAACGAACGGTACGAAGTATCTAATCGTATACAATATTGCTAAGTTTCTGTAAACATACGGAAATAATTATGGGAAAATGCAATGTGTTTAATATATAACAAAGTCTTGTCTATACGGTTAAACCATATATATACTTTTTGAACAATGATGATGAATGACCGTGTACTTCAAAGCTCACGATCAATATCGGAATCAAATCAACAAAGTATGCATCAAAAACGTCAAACAAAATCACTCATACACACTAATCTAATCATACAGTCGGCTTCCGTGGCACATTCCCACAGCCACACTGCATTACATTAGGCAAAAGTCGAATACAATAGGTAAGTCACTTCCCTGTGGGTGGTCGAACGTTGCACCTTACACAATGGCCCACTCATCTTATCATAACTAAAGTCTTTATCCCGGACGTAATGGCTATGGACACAGTGCTAATTTTACTTCATAACACACTGTTGTTCCACTTATCTTAAAAGAAGTTTGCTAAAATAAACCCATCCTTGTTACCTATAAAAATAACGATGCGGATGTCATTTGCTTATCGTAATTCTTCAATATAAGCAATTCACAATTTTCACATTTCAGCATGATCCGGTATGGTCTAGTGGCTAGGATACCTGGCTCTCACCCAGGAGGCTCGGGTTCGATTCCCGGTACCGGAAGATGTTTTTCCTTTTTGTTTTGCTTTGAATACTACATTCCAATGCTATTTACAGATTATTATATAGAAACTATTACATAGAAACACGTATTTTATACGCATGGAAGATCATTAACTAGGCGTCTTGCTACTGGTATCGCTCATCTTTCTAAGCGGTAAGCAAGAAAAATAGGAACAAGAACCAACCACTGATTACTGAGATAAAAAGTGAGAATTTAAAAAAAGATTTTTGCTACCTTCTTGGGAATTATTTTTCTTTGTTTACACCTATTGTTGTAGGCGTTGCGTATACATTGGTAAGGAAGAGATTAAAATGCATGGACTTTCGTTATCCGATCTCCCATCTAATCTGGGGTTTAACGAGACGTGCTAAAATATTATCGTTGTAGGAAGTTTTAGGCCTGCTGCCTTATCCTTTGTCCTGACTCTCATTAACACGTTCCACAAACTCGGTAGACAAGGCTCCAATGGAGTTAAGTTTTATCTTCCATTTTAGCGCCTTCATTTTTTTCTGAAAATTCTTATATGTCTTAGAATTTGGTTAGACACCTGAATGCATTATAAAAACGCATTCTATTTCCTGCTAATGTTCGAAATTGATATCGCGTCAAATTTTTTGCATGTCTAAAACGATTGTTTCAAACGTTATTTCTTTTTAGAAACCTTTCTCGGAACACTGATTCCTAATAGCACAAAATTTGCATGAGAAATTTATTGGTTCCCGATTAGTGAAGGAATTTTTCGCTCCTATGTCAGAATATAATTTAAATCTGTCCCTATGGAGACATAATTTAGTAGGGATTCTAAGAATGTTCATTCGAATGATTTAGAGATATTAAAAATGTTAATACACAGTAGAGTTCCAAATCCTTGATTAGTCATTTAATAGGTTTCCGATTGTTAATCTTTATCCGAACAAAATATGTTTCTTAACTTTTATTATTGTTGTTATTTATTACTTTGGTTCCTCGAACTTATCTGAATGTTTCATCATGTTATTATTCATCATTAGATTCATTTGTTTTATTAATACTTACTTTTTTACGTTGACTCATTTGAGTTATGTTGTTATGCGTTGTTTTAATGACGATGCTACTACTGTTTATTAATGTCCGTGTTTGGCAAATAAAATCTTAAGTTTCTTGAGATTTTAAATCACTGCTATTACTTGTGAATAAAGTAAAGGCATGCAGTTAGATTATCACCAGTGCGACAGAAGAAATCTTTATGAAGAATAATTTGAATGAATAAGTCTGAGAATTATGTTTATTATCGGTGCTATTACTAGCTTTAGATTTAACTCGTTTGTAGTTTGTAGTAACTAGTCTAAGCGTTACAAATATCAATTCTAAATAGTTTTACTTCATTAAAAATCCACAATGAATGACTAATATTCAGCCAATGTTGAACGTTGAGACCAGATTGCGCTAGCTGGCGTCAGTATGTAAATCTTTATCATTTACTGCACGCATTTCCTCTCCCAGACCTGTTTCATTATAACCGAGATCTTTTGCCGCGTCTGATGTTTACATTATGGCTTAGCATCATACCGGTTGAGTTGATCTACCTATTTCTGCTACATACCAATCAAAATTATCAAGTAATCTACATATTCGTATGCTTACTTACTATGCACGTAATTGAAGTGACGTGATATGCCATTAGCGAGCTTTATGCAAATCCGTTTGAGTGTTTGTCAAATGCCATATAGTAATAGGAATGAGACATGCAAATATCTGTCATTGCATTATTTCTTTAAGGTAAGATCCAGTCTTTTAAAAGCCTTTGAAAATTTGAACGTGCTTTTTTATGTCAACGATGATTCATTAGGCATCCTAGCGTGAACAAGCATTATCTGTGTCTTTTGTGTTAAGTAAAATATCTTCACGTTACAAAATCTTTCTGTTCAACTATTTAACTAATGTGCGAGAAAAATCATGGTTCAATGTCTTGTCGTGCGCGCCACGCGATCTATTCATCACTCCAATCCTTATTTTTTGGAAACAACAAAAGCTTTGACGCTAAACACTTCCATTATTTCTTCCTAAATAGACAAAGCAACTTTGTTCGAGACAAAAGGAACTAATAAAAGGTTGTCGCCATTAATTTATACACTTCTGACATTTGTAACGGTGCATCTTTTGTCATGTATTGTAACAATTTAACCCCGTGGAGGCGAAAAATTAGCGCGCTGCGTGTGTGCTGTCGGTGAACACTAAACAGTAAAAAGAATGCTCTTTTTCATTTACTCGTTTCGCTTTCGGTATGATTTTGGTTTTTTTTACGAATCGAATTCGAATTAGTAACGGAGCAGTGTCACCTGAGCCGAAAGACGGGACCTCACATCGAACAAAGACGCGTATTTTGGTCGCTCAAACGACCATTCACTGCTTATAATAAAATATTGTGCGTTCACTTTAGACCCCACGGGAATATGTGAGACCCACCGAAGTTGCTTTTTATGTTCATACCTCACATTATAATTGTGAGATATGGTGTTTTTGTAATTATTTACGACCTTAGTATCTCGAGGACATAATACACGGCCGCGTAGATAATATTCATAACCCATTTGATCTACGAGTACCTTCACATAAAATTAAACATAGTAATACATGAAAATACTTACGAATATTAATGTAAATTTGGAAATATAAAAATGGAAAAAAATTACATTATTTAAAAAAAAAGTTTTGCTGTTAATTAATTTCGTCGAAATGTTCCAATTATAGATTCTACTACCGGGGCTAGATATCTCAAAGACTTATCACGTTCTTGCACTTTATGAGGTGCTAGGCGGTGTTCCATATGACCTCCGGTTTGGCGCGCTCGAAACCAGCCACCGACGACCTCAATGAGCTCTTTACACGAACGGTGCAAACTAAATCTTTTACACTCACAATTCACTTGCCAAACCCGAATAATAAAAGAAAAAACCATTGAAAAATATTGGATCATGTTCAACGCCAGCACATAAAGTAAGCCGAGAATAATCTCGAGCGCCCCCGCGTAATGGATCCTACAGTTTACGACGTGCTAAACTCTCCCCGGTATGGATGAAGTAATGTTCATAACACTGAACTGTGTCAAGAATGAGTTTCCGAGTTCTTGACACGTTGGCGCTCTTACCACGGATTTAGCTACCTGACTTACAGATATGTTTTCACTATATCAGACTTACACAGTTAGGAGTTACTACAAATTACATTCGCGTTTTGTAAAAAACGACTTTGGGCTGAAAGTATATTAAATTTAATTCACCCCTTTTGGACAAAAAATAAAAGGAAAAATCATTGTGATTCGTTGTAGCTTGATTTTTACATCCCGCTGGGTGTCGTTGTCGGGAGGCGTCGTCTGTACAAGACACACACAGTGTTAGCACAAAGCGAAGGAAACGCTTAACGCACACATTCTGGAGATCAAAGAACGCGCAATCTGTGTGAAAAAAATAACGTTTTGGTCCCAAAAGGGCGGACCCGTTTACGCGACCCAATTCACGCGAGCGGTTCGGACGGCGAAGAAATTGAATTGAAACCAGCTCGAACAACAAATTCAAACGCGTATCGAATTGTTTTACGTTTGACGAATTCACATTTAGGAAATTTTGAATTGGTTACAATAGGCTATAATGATGCAGGTCTGTTTCTTTGTCCATATCAGAATGTCTGAGGGCACTAAGAATTCGCGGTATGCTCTTTAACGGCAGAATCTTACTTTTTAAATATGTGTCCGATATCGATCGTGTGGCGATAGCTCGAATAATGTGGGCCGTGTTTTTTAAACTTTGTGATGCCAAATTTCCTCAACGCTGTCGCCGGTAACGATGTTCGCATTCCTAAATTAATTCAACAGCATTCATTAATTTATTTTTATTAAACCTTGCAAAATCTCAAAGTATTTATGTAGCTTGACCAGTACGACGATGATATGAAGATTTATCTTCACTTTTCTCAAACATTAATCATAAAGAGAAAATTGCGTTCCGGGGTTGCGTTCTAGTAAATTTTCTTACGATTTTATCAAACTTCTTGCAACCTCCATTTGTTAGTGTCTTGTTTAGAAGAACACATCTGCTAAACTTTATTAGCTTACCTTTTGACAAAGGCCAAGTTGATGGAGGCGCGTATCAAATCGCGCGATTCAACGCGCTCCTTAACGCAGCTGGTTTGGGCGAAACGAATTTCCACTATTTATTGTTCAAATCTTTCTTATGCGTTATTTATGAAAATCTATAGGCATTTTGCCACGGTATCCGCTGGCGGAGCTTTGAGAAAAGTGTGTCACCTTGCCTAGAATTAGTAACGCGTTCCCGTGGTGTGCATCGTTTTCTATCATAATTTTTAATTGTAGTTCTGTCGGGTTTTCGTGATTGATCGGAGACCTCTACTGTTACTATTGTAGTACGTAATGTTACACACGTGTTTTGTTACTAATTAGTTCTGCATGAAACATTCTGTTACATCTGTTTACATTTCTTGGTAACTTGTAAAAGAGAATTTTCTTCTAAGTGTTATTGTACCTACGCGGTGGGTGCTTTATTATTTTAATCACTTTGCAAGATTAGTATTTGTAAGTGTTATGTTTCTTTTTAAGTTTTATACAAATAAACCGTCAAAAGTAAGATAATTAACTTATCTCAAGGGACTCACGTGAGAGTTAAAAACAAAGGAAAATTGTTTTAAGTTTAAACAACTTGTACGTAGGTAACGTAGAACATGGAACTTAATAAATAAAGCAATTTCTTGCTACATACACACTTACAGGTACACTTGCATTAGCATCGAGTGAAAGCCGTGGAGGTACGTGGAAACGATCTGCCAAGTTCTCATCGGCTACCTTATTACGTCGCGGCGGCTGCCGCTTCGCCCGTTACATCGACCGCGCACATCCCAGGCCGAAGTTTTTTGCCGCACGGTAGCTGCACCGATTTGATTGCTCCAGTTTTTTCTCTCCTTTTCAAATAAACCGAAGTAATTGTTTGTTTTAAGTCCCGTAGATTGCGTCCGCTGTACGGATTTGTTACAGACATTTTCGGTGTTTTAGAAATAGAGACTTCAAAACGGTTGACCGAATCCAATGTTTCCGACGTAATCTTTTCTGGTACATTTAGAGTGTTTAGTCGTTTTCTACATCATTTATTTAAAGCTTACAAGAGCGGCGTTTTGATTTTAATAGTGAAATTAATTCTAAATTACCAAGCGACGTCTGCTTTTTGCTCCAGAGCAGGTAACAGGAAACGGGTTGTCTGACGTTAATCCCACAGCGGCGCGTGTGTGCGTGTCATGTTGTGTAATCAAAGCTTTGAATGCGTGCGTGTAGTGTGGACGTCGCCTGGTTTTTATGCAGTCGAGAATCGAATGCCGCGGGCCTATCAAGTATCGTTCGACTAATCACATTATCGCCCATCTCACTTTAGCTAGTTGCGAAGCTTGAGAGAGAAGATCTGCAATCTTTGAACGGCCGTCGTCTACGATATCACGATATGTTAACCCCGCAGTAGGTTGTTTGGACCGCACTCGTTCATCAGATCGCTGCAATGTTCAGAATGAATCTTTATGATTTAGATCCCTGGAGGCGCGCGACTAGGAGTTTCTCAGGCTACTGACAACTGGTTTGTTTCCGACATTACTAAATAAGGCGTTCATATTTGCACCTCATATTTTGCCGCAGACGAGTTATGAGATGACGTTATACGATTCATTTTGACTTTAAACTTGTTTGTATCAGTAAGAAATTATCGCACATGAAATTCAATGCGTTAAAGAAAATAATAATTTAATATTTGATGTCAATCTTACTTTATTGCATTTTCATAGACAAAGCAAAACAAACGTTTGAAATCTGATTACGTAAGTATTAATCAACGTTTATTCCGTTCATTTAGCAAACAATATGATCCCTCAATAATCCTCAAAAAGCGCAGGTGATTTAAGGTGAATTAGTAAGCCTTATATCGCTTTCCACATCAATGACATAGCTAATCCTGTGTGAAGCCGGTTTGTCTTGACTGAAGGCTGTCAGGGGAAGATTATAGAAAGACCAGGGGAGAGTAATCCCGGTTCCTCTTTTACTGTCCTCCCCAGTTATCAGTTACAGTACTTCTTTGATAACTTTAATTCTTGTTTAATTATAATCTTATTGTTTTAGAAACAATGGAAAAAAAGTCCAACTAGATGTAGATATAGACTAAGCTTTAAAAAGCTTGCAGTGGTCTTTGTTGGTATATTTATATAATTAAAATTCTAACTTTATTTTTTAAGCAACAATTATAAATTAGATAATTGTCCCATTATCATTTAAGTAAATATACCTTTTCTATCCTAAGCCATTCCCAATAATTAGATTAGTCAAACTTAATTATCGCTATAAAAATAAATTCTCTAGATATACACGAAATTTGTTTGCTCTATAATTAAAATAATGACCCTAATTTCGGCCACTTCCAATAAGTTCCCCATTTACCTGCGTTGACTGATTTGCTAAAGACTTTTGATTCCCAAGACCGGAGGTTTTTTTGTTACAAGCCAGTTTGTTATCCCAGCTTTGTTTTCTTAACGATTAAGAACAGTTTAGTGTTTGCATGAGAAACATGTAGATAAGGGTTGTAGTGGCCCGACAAATTAATTTGCTTTTTTGTCACTTTTAAAACATGTGCTGGGTTTTCGGTGACAGGGAATGTGACAAAAAAGTCGTGTTGACCCTAACTTGGTTATCAAATTTTTGGTTTCCCCATGTTCCAAGCGTCAATATCGGATCAAAAAACATAGTTTTTACTTGGAACTTCTGTGCAGAATATATATTTTTTCCAGATTATTTTTTTTCATGTTAATAAAATATGAATTTGATATTTTAGCAAAAATTTCTTTATGAAATCAATGCAAAGATTCGTCAGATTATAATTGGCAAAATATTATGTTGCTCTAAACATGAATATAGGTGTGTAAGCCGTGTTTATCAAGTTTTAGTTAGTAATATATTAAAGGTTGACAACCCCCAACTTGTACCCATTTCGACAAATATAATATGGAACTCGCGTGAAATGTCAAGCAGGTGTATTTAGCGAGAACAAAAACAGTTACATTATTATTTGACAAATACATGTTAGTTGTTAAGGGAACCTACTATTTGTCTGTGAAAAATGGTAATAAATCTGATGCGAACCAACGAGGATGCTTAGTTATGTTATTGTTATGCTAAATCCAAAACCGAGCATTTGTTTAAGCTCAAAGGATTTCAATACAGATGTGCTTTATTTTGTTATACAACAAAAATTGAGCCGGATTAAACATTGAATTTATTAAAATGATAAATTATTTTAATATTAACCCCTCATTTCTGCGAACTGGTTGTAACAAAGGTGGGATTTGGTGAAAACAGTTTATTATTTCAAGCAATTTATTTATCGTGTTAACAATATTGTGTTTTACATAATGTTTATTGTGGTTCAGTGTGTATTTAATAATATGCAAAAAAACTCCTTTTAAATAATGAGATATTTTTAACTTTTGTGTTGTGTTTTATTCAAGCCTCTGATAATTTTTGGCTTCAATCATACATTTAAAAATGTAAACTTTTCTAATTAAACAAATACTTATTAAAACGTCTATTAATTTGATAAAAATAGGATCAAGATTAGAAAGTACCCAACCGTGTCGCAAAAACATTCTCATTAGATATAAACACAGACGCAAACTGAATATTTGTACGCACTCTATTATTATATAACCTTACAATATTCCCCAAACATCCATAGTCTGACCACAAAAAGGTCCCAATATTAATCCGACGATCGTCGAACAAATTCCTGACATGTCCTCCCAAAAACTTACGGTAACGACATAATGACAGCGAAGCAACGTATAAAACGCGTCTCTATCCCAAATAGTCCTGGATTAATGTCGATTTAATTAAACCTGTATAATTTTGACCCAGGAAGTTTTAGTGGTCGGAGGCGGTAACTAACTTTTTAGTTGGTCTGTGCACAGTTGGGAATAAAGTTAAAAAAATGTTGGTGGCCTGAATTTTGTTTGGTAAAAGTCGGGGTAGCGGACTGAAACTAAAATAGACTAGACTAGATTGTTATAGAGTATTATATGCATTAACTTCTATTTTTTATTATTTAATATGCATTAACGCAAGCGGAGCGAATATTTGTAATTAAATACAAATAGAAGAAAGGAAAAATGCTTTTGTACACCCTCAGACAGAGAACTTGTTAAACGCACTAGTCACTTTACCAAATGAGTTACAGTGGTCACTGCCTGATGATCAAATTTCTCCTTTTACTGGTTACACGACTTAGGAGCTGATGCGTTTAAATAATAGTCTTACATTAGAATACATATCAGTAGGACCCGATTGTGAATCGCATGGTAAACAATAAAGTATTTTATAACTAGGTAGGTACTGCCTAATAAGATTAAGACGAAGTTTCAAAAGATAACAAATAGTAGACCAGGTTTCTGTCATGTACCCGACGAACTAAAAAGAACAAAAATAAAACAAATCAAATGATACCGCATCCAAACATACCCACCCTCAGTCAAACATCCTCAATAATCGAAGGTTGCGTGGGCAACCCCAAAGAAAGGTCCGTATTGTAGGCGGTCCGACTTTATCAAATTACAACCTGTGCTGTTTTGTGCCGACAAAGAACCAAAGAATCCCTAGCCCACCTTTTGAGCTCAGCAATTTGAGTGATGCAAGTTCGATAGTTTTAATTTGGAAATGCGTGACTGCGTGCTTGTGTTTACGTTTATTACTCTGTTCGACATTGATTGTATAGATTGATTGTAATTTGTTTGTACTGCCTACGGATTTAGAATATTTGAGTGGAGATAGAATGTTATGAATTCATTTTGGGTTTGTGTGCGATTGAACTTGTATAATATTATATTTGTGTTTTAAATGTATAAATTCACCTTAACGACAATTTTTTTTTGTTTATTTTCGAAAATATATTACTTATACCTAGGTATTTTTTTTATTCTGTAGTTAATTACGACAAATAGACCATCAATGAGAAAGTAGGTATATCACTATTTTTGTTTGCTTTTCACTTTTCTTTTCGACTATGCTCTACTTTATAAAGTCATAAAAAAGTCACTGCAAACTCGACCCTATCCTGTCTACAAAAAGAAAGAAACAAGAAAGATGAAAATTTGTTGAAACCAATCTACTTAATTTGCTTTTAATAGCTTGTGCCCGCTCGTAAAATACACCTAACACATGTTATTAGAGTTCATTTCCGTTGCCAATACCTTTTTTAACCTAATTAGCTTTTGCAAATACTTTTTTTGTCTAGCGGCCCAACCTTAAAAAGCACAATTTCACGAAGACCTCACAAAATTTAATATAAACAACTCGAAAACTATTAATAAACACGGAAAAAACGTTCACACCCAATTTAGGCTGTTATTAGAGAATAAAGAATTTCTGAATTCCTTATTAAAACAGAAATCTACAACAAAAAGTCCTCTATACCTGTACTCAGGAATACGTCATTAAAACCAAAAACGTTTCTATTCCATTAGGATAAGGTTCATAATTCTATAAATAAATTTTAGCGGTAAATAATTCTTGATATTGACGTTTAGTTGTTTACCTATGTTTCCTCCTCTGAAGAGTTATTATTACGGTCATAACACACTGCAATACAATTACAATGCAATTTTGTATTAAGCAATTCGTACGAAATTGGCTACATGGAATTGTCAACTGTTTTAAGCGATCAGCATTGCGGCGTAACAACCTAATTACTTGCAATTAAACGTTCAAGTAAAATGTTCAAATACTTTCGTGATTAGTATTGCGAAAAACACTCGACTGTCGTAAATTCGAAGGTAAATAAAATCAATTACAAACAAATAATTGTGTCGTTACTTCAACTTACAAGAGACTGGTTTGGAACTTTGGATACATTACAACAATTATAAAAAATGTATCTTCTGTCTATCCTTTTCCCAATCTATGTTTGGGTTGGCTTCAAGCTCTTCCGAATTTTTTTATTAATTTATACATTTTGCACAAAATTGGTACAAAGGCGGACTTAATGCCTTCATCTGAATACCGTATTCCCGAGGCTCGGAGTGGTCTCGGTATGTCAATGGTCACCCATCCACGGACCAACCGCGGCGAGCGCGGTTTAACCTTCATTATCGGTCAAACGTACGGCTTACGGTTAGCCATGAGACACTCTTCAAATTAAAAAAAAATGTATAAGATAATTAAACATGAACACATAACGTGTAGAATAACTGTGAGATAATAAGCGTATTAAGAGCATTAAAAATGCTTTTATTTCTAGTAAAATAACAACAAAGGTGAGATAATAAAGCGCATTAATGAGGCCGTCAGTTTTTATAACACTATTATAAAACACATTCTTAATTAAATAAACACTTGAAACTCGTAAAAGCAACACTTATAACTTAGTTAAATATTAAAGTATAGTTTATCTATCGCTTGGTGGTGGATTCTTGTCTCTTTATATATTTTACAGTTGTGTGCTCATCAAACATACCGGAACAACAGTGATAATGCACAAAACATACACTGTGCGCATTTTCTGATGCACTCAACATATGAATGCACTACGAACTGAATCACTCTAACAGACCACCGCCTAGTTAGTATTAGTTTGATGTTCCTATTGATTATGATGCACTTTCTATAGATCTTTATTACGAATTTATTGAGCTTTAAAACTTTATCGGCTGATCAGACTTTCTGATTTGGATGTATAGAGCCGGCGTTATTTGACAAATTTTACAGTTTGATATTAGGTACTTTGGTTTTGATTTCTAAGAGATGGTTGTGATGATCACGTTTACGTAAGTATTGCGAAAGTAAGATGACAATCTTAGACGTCAAATGTAACCAATTCTTTAACTCACAGCTCACAATAAAAGAATTGAAGATGCTTTATTTAATATTATTTGAATGTTAAAATTTATATAAATCAAATCGTTCGTCTGATTTAAATTTGACCTATAGGTACACACGGCAAACAAGATAGGTTTGCAGGCCAAACTAAGATTTTATATTTTATTACATTTTTACACATTATATAATATGTAATATTTTTTTATTTTATTAATTAATAATATAATGTAATATACTATAAAATGTTTGTGAGGCCTGCAAACCTATTTAGTTTGCCGTGTGTATATATTATATGCACAATATTTTTGGGGCAGCATCTTGAATATGTCGTTATTTTGATGCTTGGATGTGAATTATGTCGTGATTTCCTCTGCGTGAGATACTGACACTTGATAATTCCCCCATCTGTCAGTAACCAGATTTTTGTCGGTCCGTGTACCGTATGTCATAACATGCTACTGTTTATACACGGGATATTGGTCACTTGACACGTTACCATAATTGTCTTTGACTATCATACGAATTTTCATTCTGATTATTAACTTTTTTACACATAACTTTGCCATTACACCTCTTTTATGGAAAAAAAAGTCTTTATTCATGAGCTAGAAAATTTTTACATCCCTACCAAATAAACTTAATTTGTATAAAATAAGTTTATTCCATGCTTAATTTAGGTTATAAATGTACATACAACGTAAGTGGGTACACGCAAACTACAAGTTGATAATAACTTGCATAATGGAACTCTAACTCTTGCGGTTTACACGCGAGATTTGGGCCAAATATAACGCTTTAGTGGTCATTCTGCAAAATAAATTTAAAAGAGAATGTTAAAAGCCTTTATATTAAACTGAACTTTCAAACTTACAACATTAATATAATTGGAAAACATTATGATGAATTCTGGAACCGATTAGTAGTAGTAGTATGTTTTCTTGTAACAGATTTTTTTGTATCTCAAAACTGTGGGGGAGCAACTAATTTTTAAGAATACAATGGCCCCGATTCTGTTAAACCCACACTAAACTTATTATAGGCACTTGTACACAATTAGAAAAGGATAGATGAAAATTAGAGCTGTCAAATTTAGTTTGGACTAAAATTCTTATACAAATCTACTGACACGTAGAAACGTGAGCATTATTTTGATTTAGTTAGCGTACAAGATCGGCACTAATATAACCTAAGCAAAATATTAATTTATCTTCAAACAGTAATTGAAATTCAACGGCTTTGTAACGGTCAAACTTGACAAATAATTATTTTAATATCAAACAATCTAAGGATAAAAAAACTAGGGTCAAACAAATATAAATATTCACACGACAACCGTGACGGCCGTACATCTTTTTATTAGAACAATTTCATTCACGTCTGTTGAACATCATTAAAGGAAGTTTACCCAAAGCGTTCTAATTTTTTCTTAACAAAACAACATCAAGTTTCATTATGTTTTATCTGACAGCCCACATGATACGGTTTTAATTAAACACCGCTCGGACTCATGAATTATCATGAGTTTAATAGTCACCAATGAGCTTGGAGTAATTATGTAGATGAAGCTCTTGCGTACGCGCAGTGGTGGGGAGGTGTGCGCAGCCAGCCTGCGAGGTGCGCGGTGAGTTGCCAAAGATTATGATATAAAAAGTAACGTACCTATACAGTTATTAAGACACGTCAAGAACGGTTAATTCTACTCCTTTCCAATCTTAAAAATATTTTATGGAAGTGTGTTAGTTGTTAAAAATTGAATACCTCTTTTTTTTATAATATATATTTTTAATTGATTGAATAACCTTTAGCTTATGTGTTTATTCAAAGCTAGACTCCATAAAAAAATAACACATATACAATATTCTTATAAACAAAAACCACTAGTCATAGAGATAATGTATATATTTTTTGTCACGATATATCATCTTCCAATGCCTAAATAATCACCCATCTACATTCACAATCTATGACGCCCGCGCAGGAGGGCGGATTAAAATCGTTTTGCGCGCATCAATCATTAGTCGACGCGCCATCGAGTTATTGACCAGCCATCTATTTAGAGAAAATAATACCACATTTACATTACAACTAGTATTTTAATCACAAAAGACGACTGATTTTCTAAATAATCAAAGGTTTTTATGAGATAATGTAAGTTTGTTCTTTAAAGGAGTTGAATGATCTTGTCAATTCATAATCTTTGGCGCGCCTGCGCAGGAGGGCGGGGCGGGCCCAACTCGACGCTTGCGCATCGCTCGCGTGCCGCCGCTCGCGCCACCCAAGCGCGGCTACCGAGCGTAATCTCTCAGATACCCCACCAGACTGACGTCATCAAACAATATTTAGGCATTCTATCTTACTTTTGATAATCTTCAACTAATGAGATCAATCTCGTGTAAATAAATAATCAGTTTAAAATAGAGGTCGAGTTTCCTCTTAATGTTTCAGATTATGTGGACGGAGCGTTATCTTATAACGTCTTGGCAGTATGGGCCTGATATGCTTAATAACTTATTCGTAAAGAGAATATTACTGATATTATGAGACAGAGTAATCTGTTAGTTCAGAAATACATTTTATTTGACTTAACGTTTAAGATAGAATATTGAATAATTCAAAAATTCTAATAACGATTCCGATTATCTGTGTGTGTGAATACATATACTAAAATAAAAAAAATGTTAATAATTATATTTCTCAACAGTACTAGTTATTAAAAGGCCGTAAATGAAAAGTAAATATTCAGGTGCAAATACGGATTTATTTGAAGCATAAAAATGCTTTTATCTTTCTACCTACGTCCGACGCTCATTGGTCAGTACGCCTGATTACAGAATTGCTGACTGGCAATTTCATGACAGTACAAGCTTACGCAAGTACGAAGATAATTATTGTATCAAACTAACTGGTCTCATCTGTACCGTCACAAAGAGTACCTACCAGTCGCTCGTAAACACTAAACTTCTTCAGAATATACCTTTATTTAAAGAATAAAATATTATTCAATATTATCTAACATTAGTTAATAAAAACTATCGAATTACAAAACATTATTCAACAGTCGCAATATTTGAGAAAATTATTATAAAAACTTACTTTGACTTTCAAATAACATAATTTACTTTTTAGTCTGTATTAGGTATATTTTTTAGTAATAAATAAATCACGGTTATTCAACTGTTGGTCTAAAGAAAAGATGAACGTTTTTGCAATATTATCGAGTATTCGTTTATTTTGCTCTACACTACCTTTCTTTGAAGTTACAAAGACTTATTTGGCATAGTTACTAACATAAATTACATGCTTTTCCATATAACAGAATTTCTCGAATTTCTCGTCTTGTATTTTGTTTTTAAAACAGTGAGAACTATTAACAAAGTGTTCATGAAACCCACAGACACTTAAAGCTAGCATCTCAAGTTAATTAAATCTCCATATTTTATACACGTTCATTTAGAAGGTGCATACTTTTAAATGTAGATGTTTATTTATTTATTTTGTAAACTTCAAATAAATGTTAAATTATTAAATAATGTTAAAATATTAGACTTTAACATTTTTTAAATTTATTTTGTAGAAACATCAATTTGTATTGCACAGTTTTTTGTGGCTCCTACAGCAAGATTGAAGTATTTTCAGGCTGATAAATACAAATACCGTACTTTAAACTAGATTGTATTTGGCTTTCGGCTAACGATTACATAAAAAGGTATTTTACTTAATTGTCTAGAAAATCCTATTAATAATTAGGTCGAAAGTTCGAAAGACATATAGATGAATGGATAGACTTTTTTAAGCTTTCATCTATATACAACTAAACTGATTTGGACAAAATTTGGCACACATAATAGTTTATACCCGGGATTAACACATTTTATTCCATGAGCTTTTACCGCAAGACCCTGCTAGTAAAGAATAAAATTGCTTAAACATTGTTTTGTCTAAGTTATTTGCTCAACACACGTATACGTTAGCTTTCCACGTCAGTACAAATAATTACCTCGAAGTTTATTCTACGGGATCTGATAACAAAGGAACCCCAAGCCGAACGTACGGGACCACCTACAACTGACGCAGGTGCCCGATGAAGGCATTACACTGAATCGCCCATTATGATTAAACGGAATTGGCCGTAGTCTATGTTTGCAATCTACTGAAGTAGGCTTAGGGTTGTCACGTCTAAGGCGGACCATGGTACCGTAATATCTTAGACTAAGTGTACATTTGCCGAGGGTTAATATTAGATTCTTAAACGAATTTTAAGCTCTAAGCCCTAAGGCAAGATCTGTTTTGATCTAATTTTAAGACCTTTTTACCTATCTTTATATATAAAAAGTCTTTGTAGAGTCTTATGACTCTATTTTATTTACACTTATTTAGCTTGCTTGTTTAATTTAACTACCTTTGGGAACTTATAGAGAAAATACGCGGATTAACCGCCATTGAAGGGTGGGCGAATCGAGGCACTGTCTGATATGTTGACTTTCAAAAAGTACTAATTAGTAGCCTAATTTGAAATAAATTAATTTTGATTTTGATTAAAAAAAAAAGTATTGGCATTTGAAAACCCACTTCTTGAGATAGGTTTCAAATCAAGGTACGACCCTAAATAGATAAGAAAAAGACGGGAGAAAATAAGTTGTATAGCTGGTGTCATGGGTATATTTGTATTGCATTTTTGCACAGGCGCGATTTGATTGCGTCATATCAAATCACAGTTCAAAAGTATCAACCCTATATGAGCCCCCAGGGTTATTGATTAGTAGTTACTGTACTTAAATGATCACTTTACCGAGATAAAGTCCAAGTTATAATTATAATGTAAACGTGCTTTGAAGTTTGAGCGATAAGAATAGTAGGAGGTGACTGGATTAGATCGCCTGTAACTTTATTGAAGTCTGGAAAGGCTGAGATAGAGGCCTTCATTCGATAAGTGAGACATTCGTTTTTATAACAGCAATCTAATTAAAATAGAGCTTATTTAAATTCACATAAGATAGTATTTTGCAGTGAAGATTCATTACAATTAATTTGGTTTATCTCTGCTGTTTGATAGTGTGTCTGCATAAGTAATTATTAGTTTAATATATTTTTTATATAGTATGTCGTGGTGGCCTAGTGGTTCAATGAGCGGATTTGTGTGCACAAGGTTTTAGGTTCGAACCCATTACAGACAAGGACTAATGTGACTTTTTCAAAGTTTGTGCTTACTTAATTATTATAAGACATTATTGACAATCATTGAAAGAAAACATCGTAAGGAAACCTTAATTTCCAAAAATTAGCATCTGAAATCGCCAACACGCAATGTGTAAGAGAGGTGATCAATGCTCGTTCCTTCCCTATATGAGAAGAAGCCTGTGCCCAGCAGTGGGACATTTATAGGCTGGTATTATTATTATATATTTTTAAATAGATACTAAAGAAAATACATACAAAAATTCTACATGGATTTTATGCTAAAATCGTCTAACATAAGTAATTATGATTGTTGTTGTGATTTCCAAGTTACATTAATTTCAATTAGTTTTATTAGGTAATACTAATTAAGTAGTAAGTAGTCGTAGGAATATCAACTTGCACTCGAAAAAATAAAATAATAGCAACATACTTGAAGTCTTGAACGTACACAATTAAACTTTCCTTCAAAGAAATGGAACCACATTCTTAAACCTTCTACTTTGAGTACTAAGTATCATGATATATTGAAGGTATTTATTTCACGTTACTAATAATACGTGTGAGGTCGTATTCTTACTGCAAGCAATTAAATGGAACCAGAAACGTGATACCGGGGTATCATTGGCCAATGCAAAAGAATGCAAATGTATCGACCATTAGCAACACTTACTTCCTAACCTATTGTTTACATGACTAAATAAGAAATTGACCACCCGCATAGACCGACAATAGATTTTGTTCTCATCTCAATAAATTGGGTCAATAAAGCTTTCAACAGCGAATGAATCATACAATGTCGTCAGCAGTGTTTTTATTTGTAACTAGGTGAACCGACATACATACATGTCTCAATATTCTTTAGTTCGTTCAAAAATATCATGTAAAAAGAATGTTTTATTTTTGTTTACACAATTTAAATAAAAAAACTGTTATTTTTAGGTTTTTCTTACTTACTATGTAAACGAATCTGTTTACAAAGCGATCTACCCTTTCTCAAGTAGGTAATGCGTAAAAATGTATGTTATTTAATGGTTTTCCAATTAATCAGAAGTTTAATTTTTGAATTAAGGTTAAATAAACGCAGTGATTTGTCAGTAAACAAAAAAAAAATTGATTGTGTAAATATGAAAAATAAAACTCCCGTATAATGTTTCATTAAATTTATCAATGACTTTATTACGATTTACTCGTAATGCAATGCGAGATTTTTAGTATTCACGTTTTTGATATGTTTATTTTAAGAAAATATCGGGTTTACCGCGCTACGAATAAAATATTTTTTATTAAAATGAAGCACTGAAAATCATGATTAAATTTTATCTGTAGGCTTTATTCTGTTTTTATCTATTATGTTTACCCAGATATGTATGAACCTCTCTATTTAAAACGTAATACAACTTAAATTTTTGGGTCCTCTTAACTCCTTTGTCAAACAACGAACGGGAAAGATGTTTTTTGTTTTTTTTTTACCAATAATAAATAAAACCATGATTGTTGGCATCTATAATTTTATCTACTCGTTATAATATTGTATACAATTGTAAAATAAGAAAGTCAACTATAACATGAAATATATCTAGCCTTTTACAGTACAAAAAAAGTATTTACACATAATAATATAAGTAGTGTTATCCCATTAAACCCCATGTCTCGTGAGGTGATATAGTCGTACATGCAGCCCGACAATAACAAAGACAATAGACATTCGATTACGTGCAATAAAATAAATTGCTATTGAATACAGCGTTGAAACGGACCAATATGTTTGTAACAACTAAATTGGTTGGTAAAGCAGCTATTTCATTTTACCCACTGTTTGTTCTAGTTATGAAAGGTGTAATAGCTGCTTTGAATAAGGTAAGTAGTGTTTAAGGCAGCTTTTTAGATGGAGTTTTAGACTAGAATAATTTAGTTGATAGTTTGACGTGTTAGTACGAAAGTAGGATACTCTTACAAGAACATAATACGGTTTATTATAGGTAGTTTAGATAGGAACGTTCTGGTTTTTATTTTTTGTTTAATATGGTTTTCAACACTCATTTGTTTATGATAAGACGACAGATAATGTTTAAGTTAAATGATAAACAATAAAACAAGTGACAGCTATAAAACAAAATCAAAATATTATAACAATGATTTGTTCACTAAACTATGCCCCTACATTGATCCTTTGATTTATTATTTGTTTTTTTTTTTTGTTACACTTTATAGGAAATTAATACTATGATATTGTGAATGCTGTGTATACCTATAATAGGCATACATATTAGAATTATTATAGAGAATAAATTTAGCCTTTTGTAATATGTTATGCTGTTGGTATATCAATAAATAAATAAATAAATAAATCCTTGGCTCAAAAATCCATAATATAGATCCGATATCAATAGCTGTCACTGTTACAACATGTATTAATATCCTAACACGTGCATTGATTAAATAATTAGGCCAGCATCTATTTTCGTAAACCTACTTAATTTGTAAATGAAAAACCATTTTATCGAATTCGAATATCGGTTTTTCAAGAAGTAGCAACAATTTATTTTTGTTGTTCTTTTAATGGGGTACACGACTGAGTATGACAAGTGAAAATCTGATTTGTTCCGTTAGTTAGAAAATAATAGAATATTAGACTCGTATTTTTTGCTTTTTTCAAAATAAGGAAACAGTAAGTAGATAAACCGAATAAAAGTTCAGGAGTGGGGGCTCATGAGGTCATGCTTAAGTATAAAAGGCACGCAATTGTGACGTCATGCGACATTTTAAGTCAATGTATCGTCATGAGGTTTTGGTTACGAAAAATGAAAAAAATACGTTTAAAAAATATGTCAAATACTTTTTAATAATAAATGAAAAAAATCAGTTGTCTATCCCAGTGCCTCACCAAATGTTGAAAGTTTGTAGTCAGTTTGGCATTTCCTTTTTGGTCTTTTGCAATATTCAAAAGCTGGTTTTGCTATTGTTCTAAGTCCACTCGGTCACATAGAGAAATAACCATAAAACATAACATTTCCCATATGAACGGGATCTAAGCGGATACGGGGACCCGTTATTTGGAATGGACTTGTATGTAAAACGTTTGCGCAAATTGCATAGGTCCACAACTTGACTTCATAACGGCTTGTCGGCAATGAGTGCGACAATCCGGAAGACCTGTGTATAAAGTATAACAGTAGGTACTATACTCTTGGCAATATTTTCTTCCTATGCTTAAAAATATTTTCTAACTAAGGATACGCCAAAAGGCTTGTTCTAATGTCATTCTAATCCCACATTTTTTTTGAAAATGGTTTTATTACCCATTGACTCTGTAAGTTACATTTTTGTACAGAAAAAAAAACGAATGTGCGTTTGACCACATGACTGAAGTAAGACTTCTTTCTATACGAAACGCTATGAGCGAAATAGAGAAAGAAAAGGTGTGCTCGCACCTCTCTCTCTTGCTCCTACAGTAATATACGAAACGTAGGTAACGTACGAAACATAAAAAAAAACTACACTTTCTCCTTCTCCTCTTATATTCCTTCCCCTCAACTTCCGTTTACCTCGCCCGATAACATTTTTTGTAACGCTCTCGTCACGCATTAACCAGCTTGCTCCCCAACTCAAGCGTGTGTAAAGTATCAATTCAAAATTTTACTAAAAATAATTCACTTTAATATTACTAAATTTATATTTTATTATTAACAGAATATAGCAAACGATCTTAAAATTAGATTAACCCCTACAAAACTGTGTGATAAATACTTACACTTATCTCACATTGGACTTGCCATCTTCACGTAGTCGTCTTCAATATAAGAAAAACCCTGTAGCTATTTTGCATAAAGATTAAAGATAGTTTAAGCGCATGATTACTGACAGTTTGCTATCTTATTCCGCACAAGTCGTTGCAACCAGTTCCTTCAATGACTAATGCTACCTGCACGGGTTATTAAAAGCACTTCACATATAATATTCTGTGGTGCACGCATTTGATAACGCGCCTGTTATACTTATTATGGTATAGGTGTAATTTTAATACAGAATTAGCGGTCTTGTAGTTTAAAGCTTTTGATTAAAACGTAGGTATGTACCATTACGTCATGGTGGCCTAGCGGTTCAACGCACTGATTTGTATGCACAAGTTTGCAGATTCGAACCCACAACAGGCAAGTACTAATGTGAATTTTTCAAAGTTATATTATGTACTTTCTGTATTGAAAACCTGGATACAAAAAATTGGAAACTGTAATCGCCAATCCGCAAGTGAGCAAGCGTTGTGATCAATGCTCGTCTCGTGGACCTGTGTTTCATTTATTGGACGTTATTATTTTGTGATTATGTGTCTATTATAAATGTAATATTTACTTAAATTTGTGTTTTGCATAAATGAATGATAAATAATGAAAATACAACTACACTACACGACTATTTATATTATATTCTAATGTAACCTAACGAAGTAAATACTTCGCAGTTTCCTAAAAGAAGAGTTTATATAACAATGTTTCATTCAACAACCAAAATGTTGTTTACTCGTAAAACCCGAACTCAAGTAATTCCCAAACAACAAAACTTTTGCTATAACGTTTTAGTAGCTACACGTCTCTATTCCTTTTTCGTCGACCTATCGTTAGCAGTAAAGGAAATTTAAATCTTTTATTCTCAGTGAAATAGCCATTTTATTTTTTATTCAATCAGAAAAATGTTTAGAACAGCTCCTAACTGCCAAGGTACCAGCCAGGGTTAAGTAGCATTTAGTCGACATTAAACCAAGTTCTCTCCATTTATGTAGATTCAATACGCACTTACTGGTTTTTCACTTTTATAGATGTTCTACCGGGAACCGGAATCTAGGCAGGATTGGATGCGGTGGTTAATAGTTTTTAAATAGGTACCTGACTAGGACATAAGTATGTCCAATGGTTTTTATGCCTTAACATAGTAATTAACTTTTAATGCTTTTTTATATTTGTTTTTATTTATAAATACGTATGAAAATAGATGAAAAACATGAATTTCGATAGAACTATATATTGAAGTTAATATTTTAAAAGGAATTGCAATAAAACATTATTTTGAATATAATTGCCAATAAAAGCCAAAAATAAATATAATGTTATGCAAATTCATTTTAACAGGCTATCAATTTATAGTAAGGTACACGTAACGTGTGTAAAAGTTATATGTTCACATTTGTATAAAAATACTTTGATTTATAAAGTAATTAAATAGTGGATACTATTTACTTTTAAAAGTTGCAGTTTTTTTATTAACGGCTTTTTATTGATTTTGAAATGGGATACTGTGTTATCGAGTAAAATAGGTCGTGAAGGTCAGATAGCCATTACCCTGGTGTAAAATACAGTAGTTAGTTAAAATCCGGTAAGATTGGAAGCCGGCCTCTATACTAGCTTGGAAAAAATATAGACTAAAAATTAAGTTTTTTTAAAGTAATAATTCAAAAATAATAATACCGGTCTATAAATGTCCAACTGCTGGGCACAGGCCTTTTTTATGTAAAGAAGAAACGAGCGTTAAACTTGGAATCTGAAATCGCCAACTTGCAATAAGCAGGCGTGGTGATCAATGCTCGTTGCTTTTTTTTATGTAATCTTGATTATTCATTACTGAAAATCCGGTAAGTACAAAAATGCTAAGACTTTTACCTTAACATCTTCTTAAATCCTTGATTCAATTTACTTCAAGTCTATTTCTAAAAGACATTCGTACAGCCATAAACCAACTGCGATTCGTAAGCAATCGTGTTACCGATGCAAGCTAAGGTTAAACGACTGTTTGGCAGTAAACCAGAGCTTTTACGTACCCGCGACACTTTGACAACTGTCCTCAAACGCCCGCTAGTGAATATAAAACATTAAGGTAATACTTTTTTATTTCTAGAAGGTCTGATAGTTTTCTTTGTGGCCTGTAATTTTTGTAACTGGTAGTTTAGAAAGTGATGTTTTTTACAGTTTTAAATTAAAAATAAAACTTATTGGGTAAAGCGGGTATAGCTACACTGATTCAGAGCCCTGAATTTAGGGTGGGCGTAGCCAGTAATAGAGAACCTAACTTCCTAACTCTTATTACACGTCTTTTATTTAGGGTCTAATCTTATTGCCTAATACCTTTACTGCCTAATTCTTATTACATCTGTCTTTTTAAGGGTTTAGGAACCTAGGTGTAATAAATAAGAGATTTTGGCCTACATTGTCGTTTTCTGAAATTAGTTAAAAGTGGACTATCACGGGTGGAGTAATTAAAAACTTTTCTGTACAATTTCGTGGAGCATAAGTAAGTTAAAATTCTAAATGTAGCATTTCGTGCATTACCACCACAATCTTACTGAGAATCGATTTAGGTATGCAGAATTCAACAAGCTACAATATCTTCTGAAATATTTCAATGTCCGATATCCAAATGTGAGAAGGAAAGACAAATTATTTAAAATTTAAAACTTCATAATTTAAATATTTACAAACTTAACTACATTACACTTTAAACAACTAAACTCTTTACTAATGAAAAACCATGGCGTCAAAAAATTCATCCTTATTGCTGTCGACTGTAATTGCTTATCCTCTGTCCAAGGTAAAAGCTAGCCCTTAGGTCACGCGTGGTAACAAAGTCGTTTCCCCAGAGAAGTACGAGTAGACTAGTTTAGTGTATTTGACATTTAACTACTTAAGTCATCATACACAGTCCCGTGCCTCGGAAAGCACGTAAAGCCGTTGGTCCTGCGCCTGATCTCTCTCCGGTCGTGTCGGATTGCCGTCCCATCGGACTATGAGAGTGAAGGAATAGAGAGTGCAACTATGTTCGCGCATACACTCGTGCACTGAAATATCTCCCGCGCAGATGGCTAATCTCTGTTGAGAGAAGCCGCCGTGGCCGAAATTCGGTCAGGAGGACATTATTATTTTACTTAAGTCATGTAGGTGCTATTGATTAATATCCATAAGATATTTAAGCAGTGTCGGTGTTACACGTGAGCTCCGGCTCTCATTGTGTAATGGTCTCTTCATCTGAACAGAAGCCCGACAGGCGCATTGTAGACCAGGAGCGTGGATTGAATAATTACAGTCATAATATTATATTAATATGGCCGTTATTTAAAATAAAATAAATTAAAGTATTTGACTAATTTGATTTTAGTAAGACTTATGTTGTGTTAATTTTTACTTCAAAGCTATCATTGTGTTAAAAAATGTGTAGAAGATTATGCCTAAGAACATTCTTAACATAAATTTAATTCTTATAATAGGTTCTCTAGGGCGTAGGAATTTTTAAAAGAAAAATGTTTCTGACGTAATGTGTGTTGACTTTTGTTGTATTTAGTGCAAAAGAATCAAGACAGCAACTCGTATAAATATAATGTGTATAGAATTTATTATTTAAGTAATCGCAATCTTTTGTTTATGACATTCAACTTTTTAAATCAGTTAATTATGTAGGTCTATCGTCGGTCTACTCTACTTAATCAGACGAGATTATTAAATATCGTCGCAGTACATTTTTAACAATACCTGACTGCGAAGCTACGACTCACAAACTAATTACAAAAATTCCTACTGTCCACACACACAGATTAACAAATTTCAAAATTTCATCTCCCTTATTATACCTTCATAAGCGTCTTGTTTATTCGTAATTAACGACGCATGTTCGTATAAGAACATTGTTTTAATGTTCCACCCTCGAACGGGCTCGATAAATAATCACCACTTGTGTGGCAACGAGAGTCTGACGTCATTTGTAAAACGAGAAGCTACGAGAAATGGACAATTGATTATTGTCGAGATGCAGATAAGCTATTGTAATCTTAGTACTGACGCACGCTTGCAGGGTATTTAGGTTGTAGAGTGACAATGTTGCGGGTTAGTTTAATACGTGTCATGCGGTAGTTTAGATACAATACCGTACTAGTGATAGTCTAAAGTAGTTACAGGTAACAAACACTATCGATAAAAATGGCTACGAAAAACATTTGAATTTCAGCTAATAATGTATCAAAATTTTAGGTTAGGTATTTCATTAAACCGTATATTCCTTCTTTGTTAATCTAAATACCACAAAACTTCTAATATTATAAATGTGAAAGTAACTCTGTACGTTACGATTTCATGGATAAACCGCTGAACCAATTTGGATGAAAATCGGTATGGGGTCAGTTTGGATCCTAAGAAAGGATGGGCTACTTTTACCATAATAGCTGACAACCACGCGGGCGGAGTCGCGGGCAACAGCTAGTACTTTATAAGTCTAAATCAAAATTAATCGCCACCAGTGAGGATACTTATGGTTAGTTTTACTTAGCTAGTTAGTACTTACTCTTATATGGACTGAGAAAGTACACTAATTGCAGTACTTATCGGGTATTAAACTCATCTTGAGTGGCGTTCTGTAGGAAGCGATTCTGTTAACCTTCAGGCTACCACGACATAGAATATTACCTCATAAACACGTTGCGTGTAATCTTTTACATAGGTACAACGTAAGTCGTATTGTCTCTGAATTACCTTCAAAACCAGTCTAATACTAAATATGTCTTTTTATTGAACTACCCCAAAATTGCTTCTTTATTATTATTATTATTAGCCCATATTGTCTTCTGCTGTGCAAAGGCCTCTGTTCACTCCTTCCACTCATCCCTGCAAAATGTGTAATTTTTTAATTTCTTCAAAAAGCTTTCTATTTCGTCCCGCCGCCATTTTCGCGGTCTACCGCGTACTCTGGTTATTGTCTGCTGGCAAACGGCAAACATGTCCAGTTCAACTTCAGCTGTGCCATGTTTTGTGTCGCGTCAGTTATTCGGGTTTGGGAACGCAGTATACTATTTCTGACGCGATCAGTCACATTTCTGCCATGAATGCTACGCTTCATTTAGCTCGCTGGCAAACCTTGAGCTTGGACTTCTGTATGTCAGACAGAGACCAAGTCTGCGCTCTGTAAGATAGAAGTTAAAATGGTCCATTGAATTAGAATAGAATAGAATATTCTTTATTTGACGTCATAACAGTTACAGCATTAAAAAAATACGTAACAGTGAAAGGGTACAATGGCGGTCCTTATTAATGATTTACCAATTTCTGATTTTGATATTATTTATGATGGTCACACTCGAATCATAATAAGGGGAAATTATTACATGCAGATCCTAAATAAATACTAGCTTCCAACTTTAAAACTAGTTGTTAATAAATCAACTGTTACAGATGGACATCACACACTAACAATTGCCAACCTACTTCAAATCTAAGATAGCGAAATTCCAAATCGATACGTACTAGAATAATTCGTTCGCAACATGGAATTTCCCTTCTCAATAATTCCTAACATTATAAAACCGTAAGTAGGTACAGACCTTGAGTATAATGAACCAGTATAAGAACGGGAATGTCTAGCGTGTAGTGTGGCAGAACACGGTAATTCCTTGTCATTATAGTATTATTTATAACCGGAGCAACTCAGGCGCAGTAGAAAGGCGAAGCATGCTATAGTGCATAGATTACCGATGCAGATGCGCGATAGCTCTGAATTATGTTCATTAACATTCTGCCTTGTTATAGTAAATTGTTTGTTTAGAATTAAGTTGTAAAGAATATTAACGGGTTTAGATATTATCAAGTACGTAAATAGTCTACTGTACTCGTGGCTTTTGAAAATTGTATTTCATTTTCTTCGATGCAACTGATTTTACGATCTTCTGTAACGGTATTTTATAATACTTATTACTATACTGATTTATCAAACCATTTTAAAAATGATATAATGTACAAAAGCTTTGACAGTTTTTTTTTTGCATATTTGCATTACGAGACTGCCTGCAGTAACTGGCAGTACAGTAACAAGCAATATCTTGTTACTGTTCTCATGTTTTGTAAGAAACATTTACTTCACCGCTGTCTTCATATTAAAATGTAGCGATGCTACAAACTCCTTGATCTATGGCCGTGTCCGTAACGCCGGCGGCGGCTTAACCTGTTCCCAAGTAAGAGCAGTCATACGTCATTGGGCTGCCTCAAAAATTATTCCTGCATTACATAATAAATCATAGTAAACCGGTAATTAAGACAGTCATAACCAGAACCTCCAAATAAAAAGAGTTCTATAATTTTTTCACATTAAATAACCATTTCGGTGGTGCCGCTCGGCCTAAACGATCATCGATAAAGTTTTTTTTATTTTCGTTTCCTGTGCGTACATTATAAATGAATAAGAATTAAATATTGTAACAATAAACGACTTTTGATAGCAACAGTACAAAGCAAAGTTTGTGCGCGATTCAATTTGTATTGGCTACATCATGCGTTAGGTATTGTGTTTGCAGTTATTGTATTTAAAATTTTAGTACACATGTATTGTTCTCTGGGTCATAGTATGTTTATTTATAAAATACTAAATTTATACTTCTTATTGCATATAAATTAATGTTGTATACCTTAACACACACACCACCAATATTCTTGATGTGATAAAAAAAAAGAGCTAAATATTTTTTTACAAGAAAATCATCACAGTAAGGTAACTTAAAAAAAAGTACTTCACATTACCAACCCAATTACGCCACACATCACACTCTAAGACCTACAAATCATCTCAGCCCAAGCACCGCCAAAGATCAGTAAACCCGGCAAAAAATAAGATAGCCCTCGATAAATCATCGCTAATCGGCTGCAATACAGAAGCTTTCTAGAGTCTTTGATCCAAACGCCCACATCAGAGTAACTTATTACACACCTCCAGAACCGTTTCAATGGTAATTTGCGTTAATAACTTTAAAAACTCATTAGGTATGTTTTAAGAAATCCGTTGTGTGATTACTTGGTGATTTTCATGCCGGCTTCGACGAATGTAAATAGGTGAAGTTGTATAAGTAACGAAAAGTAGTCTAATACTGTTTAACCATTTAAAGTATTAATAAATTACACCGGTATAGTAATTTTGCTTATAAGTTAGGAATTATATATTTATTAAGTATTTTATAATAAAAAACTGTATAATATAATAATCGATTACTAAAAAAATGCCCCACAAAACCATTTGACAGGGGTATGAGGACGAAGGTGCACAGTAAAACCTATGACTAAACTAAAAACTAAGGTAGGTATTTAATACATAGTACAGTACGGAAGATAAACTATGTTAATTATTTAATATAAATTGTGTAGGTATGTTTAGTTACAGACTCATTAAGAAGTTGTTTTAATAATTTACAAAATTTATTTTTGTCATTTTTATTTTTGATATCTTGAGGCAAACTATTAATGAGATAGGGAATTATATTAAGTGTTTTGCTCCCATAGTAGTTCCTTACTCTGGGGAGTTCATACTTGGCTGCAGATACTGCCCTAGTTCTACGTTTGTTGCTTAAAGGGAATTTCAATTTCCAGATTGATTAATGAAGCTCAGACTGTATTTTTACGTTTCTTTCTCATTGATCTGTTACAGGATATTACTATCTGTATAAAGTTAATCTTTGAGACATTAATAAGGCTGTGTCAATTTACGTCATCTGATAAACTAATACTATGAAATCTCTTTGAATTCTTAAATTAATTTACGGCTTTTATAATAAAGTCTCCAAGAGTCGACTAATGAACTCTTTAATCACGATCAAGTTGGTTTACTGCTCTTTGCATACATAATGTCAAAGTTGAATAGAGTCATTCCCATTGAGCACGTTTTATCTCTGTTACGGTTATTATAGAAAGTGTGACATAAAATTTTATTAGACCGAGTATCAGTGATAACAAATTTAAAACTATTACACAATTTGTAATTGGTTTTGGACGTTTACATTTGATAAAAATCCATTTGAAAGTCGTTTATTAGTGTTTATTGAAAATATTGTAAATTGAATATAACCATTTGTATGAAAGTATTACAATTCGAGTGAAGAGGTTGTGTAAATGCATTTTTTATAGTTGATAGCATAATTTAGATTAAATCGTTCGTATTTTTTTTTTATATTTGTGTCCTGATATTAGACGAGTTAAATTAATAAATAATATAGGAAAAAAATTAAAAGATATAAATTTCTCAAAGCTACATAGGTATTTACTCAATGATGCATAAAGTTCTATGAGAGAAAAAAGAACTCAAACGAAAATAAATCACAAAACAAAATGACAAAAACAATCTGCACCAATAAAAGCACAAGCCTAAACGGAGCATCTATTTACTCCAATCAGATACATTACACTGTTAAGAAAAAAAAATCGTAAACGTAAAAAGCGGAATGGGACCTTTCGAAGTAGGCAAGTTCCAAGGCTGATGGCTAAAGCTCCTGAATAAATTAGTTTTTGGAACGGCCAGAGCCAATAAAAGTTTTAAACAAAAGAATCATAAAACGAACAGCCAAACTTCGGTAGCAAGCAACAGGAGTATTGAAATGATTTACGATGAAAGTGGGACACAATTGGCTCAAACTTTTCAAATAAACTAGCAATGAATAGGCGTAAACATGTGTTCGTTCGGTGACGCTTTCCCGCACTTGTGTTAGTTTAATGAGGGATGTTAAACTAATGACAAGGATGTTTCGACATGTTTATTTATGTCATCTTGTACTGTCTCGTACCTACTCGTGATAACCAAAATTTTAATACGGTTCATTCGTTTGTACGGTGTCATTATTAATGTTCGTTTATTCTAATTTCTTGTTATACAGAACAGAAATCAAAGACCCTTAGAAAAAAATTGCATCAATTTCGATACAGCTGATGTTACATTTTGGAATGAAAAGATGTAATCCTTACTCAGTTCACCTGGTCTTAAGTTAATTATTTTACACTGAATGTGTTATTTTTATAAAGTAGCGACCAACTCAAAGGAAACATAGAACTAATATAAATAATGTATCATCTAATTCTACAAACACTAGTACCAGTCCAGAAACGACAATCCAAGTTTTTTTCGGTAGCAACCCTATCAAACAATAGGCGAATTAAATTTTATGAGAGGTACATCGATGACTACTGAATACTTTGTAGGGTTGCCGGTTTCGTATAAACACAGGACGTCACGATGTACTAGTATGCTACTGTTCCGAGGACATTGTTGTGCGCGTGGCTATGGAGCCAGCGGAGATTCGAATTAGGAAAAAAATAGAAATGCCAGAATAGAAGCTGCCAGTGCCTTTACATAGTAATAAACATTTAAATAGACGATTTTAAGTGAAAACGCGAATGTTCGACATTTAAATAGGTTCGAATCAAAACTGTTCGTTTCTTACTTCAGCTATCATAAACCGATCGTATCAGTTTTAGAGATTGGCGATGATGGTTCTGGTAATAATGATGGTAAAAAAGTCGTCGAAATTATGGATGGAAGTTGATTTTTCTGAGTATAAACTTTTTAATGTGATATAAATTGTCATGTTTGTGTACGACAATTAAAGCAATTCGTGCAAAACTATTTACTAACCATTCCAAAATATCAAAAATGCACAACGTTAATATTCAAGTTTTCACTTCTGCCTTTTTTTATTACGCAGGTTCCTATAATAAAGCCACAAGAAGAAGTAAACACGTTCTCTGCATAGTAACTGTATTTGAACTTTTTATTTCCAGATTAGTTTATTTAATCCGGATAATCTATTCTTTAAACACTTGTGCTGTATTGTTGTTTGCTTACTCATGTTAACAAGCCGATGTTGCATTATTATTTTATTGAATGAAAAGAACAATGGGTGTTGGTTATTTAAACGCATTCTTTACGACTAATGTTGCATTGATTAAGCCCTAATACGTAATATTAATAATGGAATTTTAATAGGATGTCACGTTTGATTGAGAATAAACAAATACCTTAATCTAATACATATACGTGTATTAAGTTGTAGTTGTTTTGTTGTGTAAATTTTAATAATAAAGTTAAGTAAATAAAGTCAGATTTTTCCTCATTCTATAAAAACGGAATTTTATATTATTACTAGCTGTCCCCCGCGACTTTGTTCGCGTGTTTTAGTTACAACGGTTTTTCATTTTCGCAACATTTTTTATTTATGCTCCGCTCCTATTGGTCGTAGCGTGATGTTATATAGCCTATAGCCTTCCTCAATAAACGGACTATCCAATACAAAAAGAATTTTTCAATTCGAACCAGTAGTTCCTGAGATTAGCGCGTTCAAACAAACAAACTCTTCAGCTTTATAATATTAGTATAGATGTCTTATGTTCATGTTAAATACCCAACTACTACGCATACTAAGTTCAGGATAAAAATTGGCCAAATTAAATCAAACATGACCCCTGTAAAGAAAAAAAAAACAAATGAAAAAAAAAAAAATCGCGTATTTCAAAACTATAAAATTCGAGATAAAAAAAATAACGAAATGTTATAGATAAAAAAAATAAACTTATGATAACGTCATTCATGCGTTTGCATTCAACCGCGGTTTTAAAAGCCGCTGTCTCTAAACCATGAACATCGGTTCTGGTCTGTCGGTTCTGCATGTGTAATGCCGACAGTGGTAAAAAAACCGATTAAACAACCCCTACTGGCTTTTTTGTCGCATAATCTGAGGCGCTATCTTTTGAGTTCGGAGAATTAAATACCGCTATGTTATTATGAGAACACTTGGTGTTGTTATGGGATGTAATGACGCAAAACGCATAAAGCAGTCTTGGGCTTGAATTATTAGTCGTCGTCTTAAACTAGACGATCCAAATTTTGATAAAATAATGTAAGTAACGAATAGAGATAAAATCGTCTAACTAAACTCTAAACGATGGTAAACAACATTAAAACGAATTGTTTATCATTTCTTTTTGAATTATGCAATTTATGGAACCCGCTCAACTTCAAAATGAAGTTCGTGTTTACAATATTATAATAAGACCTTTGTCAGCGTCGTCAAAACAAAAGCGTAACGGCGGGCATCCAAAATATCGTAAAGCTTTTGTCGCTCAGCTCCTCATTATAAAACAGAAGCTGAAATTACCATTGTTCCGCTGTCAAAACTCGCTGAATGGGAAAAAATGTTATGTGTAACAATGTCGCAATAAACTTAGAAACGCATTTTACAACATCCCAAATATTTCTGCGCCGGTAGCTCTACGACTTTTGTCTTTAGATACGACGGGCCAACGTTTATGGCCCATTTCGCCTTATTCTTTCACGGCGCGAGCTATTTTATTTTTTTGTCGTATCTCTTAAATAAGACATAATGTTCTTAGAAACGGGACATTAGAATGGACCCGGCGAGGCTTTCTCTTTTTGTGAGGGACACGTACGGACGATTTTATGGTCAATTGTTTTACTTAGACGTCGACGTGGCAAAAAGGCTGGTTGATCCGATGTTAAAGTTGATTTAGACTCATGTGCCGCGTGTGCCGAACGTATTGGAAACGAAACGTGTTTCACGCTCCGATGAATCTTTTGTATCGATAATGTGACGAGTGGTAATCACTTTATTCGATACTATAAAAGGTGTATTAAAATCACGCTTCAAAACACTCGCGAGTTGCTTCGTTTTCATTGTTTTTTTATCCGTGACTAATAGTGTTATGTGGTAAAAGATTTTTAAAGGGGAATCCATGGTAATAGTTTATTTGGTTTACTGCTTGATTCAAATAACTAGTTTTTCTACAGTATAAAGTATATATAGAATTTAAAATTTGTAAATTTTAGGTAGAACTTAGTAGATATCATGAATATGTATTAAAAACTAATGGGTTTATACTCCTCAATAATAACATTATATTGCTTATACATGAGGCCTAAAATTTACCCAATACCCTAAACGAGCGATCTTATAAACTGCGTAAAATCATGATCTAAGTCGTAAAATGATTAAATTGTCGCACGACGGTCTTAATAATACGAAAACATCATCCATTGGCAAGCCCTTAAAAGGAGTCCTCAAAAAACTAGCAGTTTTACCCGTTCGATGCGTACTTGGTGACGTACCGTTACATCGAACCCACAGACGAGGTACCTGGAACCGACACGTTCAGGAAATCGAATGCTTAGTTACTTTATTTTTGACAGGACCTCGCCTAAATATTTACTTTAATGATACTAGGTTGTAGTACTACGTGTGATAGTAGACGAAATGATTAGCCTGTTGCTGACTTTATCAAAGCCAAATGTTTTCTGGAATAGAGAAGGAAAAAACAAAGTTTGATGTCTGTGGATTGACAGTTTTAGCTTTTTATTATTCGAATTCACTTTCTCCATTATTCAGTTACACTACTAAAGTTTATGTTTAACACTTGTTTTTCATTTTTTCATTAGAAAATATGATATTAAATAAAAAAATAAGAATATCACGTAATTAATTGCCAAGGTATGAGTATTGTGCATACAAATTTAAACATTAGGAATAACATACTAACTTACGCAGCTACGCCGTTGTCCATTCTTGGGATCCAAGCTTACCCCATACCAAGTTTCATCAAAATTGGGTCAGTGTTTAATCGTGTAAGCGTAACACATTTAAATTATTAGCAGGGTTTCACTCCGCAGTTTTGGTACGTTCAGACAGCGCTCCTCCCGGGCAGGTGAATGTCAGTAAGTAGTATTTTATTTTCAGATAAGTATGTTGCGGTAAGCGACTTTCTGTATGTAGTACTATTAATTAGTATGGATTTCTACTCAAGACGCCTACAATCTATTCTATATTTATGTAGGTACAATAATTATTTGATTAATTCAAAGTAACTGAGCCGAAGATAAAACGAAAGTAAACTTTACAATGGATTCAATTATTTGCGTATTACAAATAAATTGCAAAATACGCAATTATGTTTCCAGATTAAGGTGAAACAATTGGTTTACGGAACGATTAGACTCGGCTTTTATTTAAGATTATATATATTTACATGTTTTCGTGTTAAAATAAAATAGAACAATGCAATAGGAAGGAAGAAGAAAAAAATGTGTATGAAGTCATATAATATGATACGTACTATAACCATTATAATAGGCATGTTTCCTATTTTTTTTTTAATGTCCGCCTGGTAGATTTATGATTTTTATTGGAAACGTAATTTTTCTTTTTTCCTGCAAACAAAAAATGATCAAAATACAGAGAAGGGAAATTACGCGTGACGTCACTCATCGCTACAATTTTTACCAAGGCGTGGCGTCATAAGCCCCCACTCCGAAAGTTTAAAGCGTTGTATCTTTGTAATTTTTTATTGTTTTGGTAAAAGAAAAAATACGTGTCTAATATTTTTTTATTATCTAACTGACGGTGACGGACTAAATAGATTTTAACTTTTCATACCCAGCAAACATCCCTATTATGAGTAGGTATAAATATAACGTAATATAAGTAAAATATTAAAGTTAAAGTTTTAAAATGGTCACCCATCCACGGATCAACCGCAGTGAGCGCGGCTTAACCTTTATTATCGGTCAAACCGTACTGCTTACACATTAGCCACGAGCCCCTATCCACTTTTTCGCTTCTGTACGTATTTTAAGAATAATATCCATTACTAGCTGTCCCCCGCGACTATGTTCGCGTGTTTTAGTTTCAACGGTTTTTCATTTTTGCAACATTTTTCATTTATGCTCCGCTCCTATTGGTCGTAGCGTGATGTTATATAGCCTATAGCCTTCCTCAACAAACGGACCATCCAATACAAAAATATTTTTTCAATTCGAACCAGTAGTTCCTAAGATAAGCGCGTTCAAACAAACAAACAAACAAACAAACTCTTCAGCTTTATAATATTAGTATAGATAATATTCATGACTATAATTTAATCTTGGATTGAGAAACATCGTAATCGTAATCGTAAAGAACGGTCATTTCCTACTTGCTGAATACCCGATATTTAAATGAATGCGTGACATCAGTTTAGTCACAGCACCGCTAAAAAAAATCCCATGAAACTATGGAAAGTCTAGTAATGAGCACCATTTATTGAATAGAGTGAAAGTCGCATTACACAAATTTTCCTACTGGAGCGTAACAGATTTACTAACATTTAAAACGTATGGTTTTAAATTTCGGAAACCGCAAAGTGAAAGTTTGATCATGATAAAAATTGTGAATGGTATTTTTACGACAGGTGCAAATGATGTGTGAATGATACTAGAGCGATGAACGAATGAATGGTGTTGAGAACTTTTATGTGAATGGCGATTGAAATAATTCGCACTCGTGTAGTCTCGTTGTTTTATGTATTTACTACAATGATTTAAAAAAGAACGCCAAATATTTTGTTTTGAATTCAAATGCGATTCATGAGAGGAAAGTGAGAATTTATGCTTGTTTGTTTTATTGAGGACATTTTAAATATGATTCTCTATATTAAAAAATATTTCCTTATTTTAATAAAATGTACTATCGTCATATTAATGACGATAGTACGTTTTATTAAAATGAACCGTATTTGTGAACCGTGTGTGTGAAACCGTATTTAATAATACTGTTTTATTGAACAGTTAACATTAAATGTTTACCTACTGTACTGTTCGAAATTCTGTTCTCTTTTATCAAAAGCCACATAAAAGTCGGAGGAGACCAATTATTCACGCTTATGAAGTTCTGGAGCAAAACAAAGCACTACATAATATATTGCTCAGTGTAGTTATTCTTCATATAGAAGTTTTTCTAGAAACATTAATAAATTTAAAATTTTACTTTTACTACCTACGTATCAACTTATAACACAATACATTCAATAGTCGATAAATATTTAAAACTGAAGTCGGCACAGCCCTAGCGGTTTACGGTGAGTTGTTCTAACCCTAGTGGTTTCGATATAATTTTAAAATTAAAAACATCAGCTATAATATTTGTTATACTAACTTGGTTGTGCACAAATAATAAAAAATGTAAGAGTTTTAAATGGAGAATGTCTATAAAAACAGGTTTTAACGACGGAGGAAATGATCTGAAGTTTGCTCGTAAAAAGCTGTAAGTGTCAGGTAAAAGCACAGTTGACGAAATTCAGCAATGAAGTGATGAGTCTATTTTATGTGAAGAGCTAAGGAATTATTAACCCTAATGACTTTTTAAGTAAGGCAGAATAGAGTACCTAGATTATTAATACAATAATGCGCTATAGCCCCACATTGTAAAATGGATGGATTACGATAAATCCGTTACCAAAAATAGAGTTTTGTTTGACAAACAATAAATAAATTAGTTATTTTTTTAAGTTAGCAGCCGAATATAACTTACCCGACACACGGTAAGGTGGGCTAAAGACGATCAACTCCTACTTTATGTACCAAGGTATACATAATATTTTTTTATGTACTCGCATGTAAGGGCTATTTAGTGCATGTATTAGTTAGATTATACTAGGACTTAAAACAAGCATTCTATAGGTATCCATCCATCAGTTTCAACAGTTTATACTTTGACTTTTAAATTGAATAAAAAATATTTTTTAATTTATTTTTTGAGTTTATTCAATTCATATTTTACAAAATAGACAGTACTACATTTATGTATTTGCGAACATAATAAAATTTTATCGGACTCTAGTGGTCAAATATTCACTTAGTTAATTTATAGCAAACGGTTGGAATTGCACTGTCATAGCGAATATTAATGGCTCGTTGAATCGACCTATATTTGATGTACCACTACTTTTATATTATTCACAATTATATTTAACATATTTCTGTTGACTTCTGGCCATTATGTACGTGAAAGAGAGCTTCGTTTATAGAATGTTTTTTTTTATGAAAAAAAAAAGTTTTTTAACTGTCACTTTGATTTTTTCAGTTCAGTAAATAGTTTCTACAAATACCAGTGAGAGGGATTTAGCATTATAAATAACTGAATAAAGTTCTGAATGTAAAAATAATTATTGTTATTAGAACAACAATACATACCTTTTCTATTTATCGTCTACGTGATATTATGTGTTGATAATTATGCTATGATTTCATAAAGAATGACTATGCAGACTATGAGCCCCCATGTTGTATAGAATATAGGAATAAATGAAAAATTATTAGTTTTTGTGCACAACAAATCAAGCTTAAATTCACGAAAAAACAATTTTTCACAAAAAAAAAAAAAAAACGTGGTTATTTTTCCTTTTTTTCGATAAATATACTTACATCTGATGGCAAAAAATGTAACGTCTTTCTACGCTTGCATAGGAAACAGACACAAAATTGGACGATATTGTAATAAAACAGATAGAGGCCAAAAACTAAACAACAAACATTTATAATTTACCTTTTAAAACCCGTTTCCTAAGTTTCCTTGACAATAACAAGAATCTGTTTAAACAATACGCCAACTTATCAAATACCGGTAAGTAATCGTTTACATTCCTTTCAAAATTAACAAGAAATTTATATCGGAATGTTAACAATCATTAAATTACTTAGAAACGAGCGAATTGAAATTCGTATTGATAATAACATCAATTTCAAGTATAAGTATTTCAAATTGAGATTTATTTGCCAACTAATATTGTTTTAATAAACGCCTATCTCTTTGCAATTTTGCACGGCAATCAATGATAAGTAATTGGCTTGTTTTAATTGTTAACATAAGGACCTAGAAGGTGTTTTGTTTTTTCTTATTGTTGAGTTCGGAAAGCAGGACCGGCTATTTGTGCTTACAACTTCGTTTCGTTTTTGTTTTATGTGTAAGGAGCACGTCGTAGTGGCCTAGTGGTTCAATAAACGGATTTGTGTGCACAAGGTTGCAGGTTCGCAACCATTACAGGCAATTACCAATGTGATTTTTTTAAAGTTATATGTACTTTCGTAATTATTCTAAAACATCATTGACAATCAGTGAAGGAAAACATCGGACCCAAAAATTGGAGTCAGAAATTGCCAACCCACAAAGAGCAAGCGTAGCCTTTGTATGTTAACAGAAACTTTTGTATATAATACAATACTTAAATGTTACTTTTATATAATTACAATGAAATATAATGAAATAAGAACAAAGTTCTATCTGAAAGTTATTTACATTAATAAACACGTTATTTAAAAAATCATAAAGAAAATATTAAATGAAACCACATTATTCTAGTTTATATTTATTATAGTATTGTTATTAAAACTATTTATTATATTCTTTAAGTCGAACATTTTCGATTTTTAAACCATTTCTGTACAACTCAAATAAGTAAGTTCAAATTTTTACTTTAAGGTGTAAGACATAGAGTTCAAATTCAATCGCATTTCTTCATGTTCTTTTAAAGCCATATGTCCAGCCGCGCATAAACAATATCTGCCTAATGGCCAGTAGAAGTCTGTATTTTATAACAGTGCCATTTGCAAAGTAACTTTAAACACGAGAGATAAAATATTATTTGTTCATAATTTTTTATTGTAACTACTGATACAGACTTTCGATCATGCAGGAATGGCTGCATATTTCATGTTTAAAGTGTTATTTAATGGGTGCGGTTCTTTTGAATTAGCAATTACTTATAATGCAATTCTTATTTTAATAACCTTTTTAAGATTTTTGCCGTTATAATTGTTGAATTTATTTATTTTCATCAATCAATAGAAATTTATCTTTTATTACCAGTACATTCTACATTGATAGATCATTAAAATAAAAAGACCACACACTTTTAAATGTCAAGAAAATATCACTTCTTTATGACAAGTATTGCCACCATTTCCAATCATTTATTTTAAATGTTATTCATTTTGCGGCCAGTTATATTAAGATAGAAATAAAATAAAATCCCTCTCACAAATGAATTTAATTTTTAAATTAATTATTCAATCGTACAAATAGAAATTAGAAAATAAAATTTAGACATGATTTAAATCTAAAAAGTTAGCGCAGATTAAATAGTTTTAATAAGTCAGGACCTTTTCAACAAGATTAGTCGTGCATACATTAAAAACATAGTTATTTTAATTCAGTTCTATCTAGATTTTAATTACAAAAAGTGTCGTTGAGGGGTCGTAATTGAATCGCGGTTTTGAGCTCACTTTCAGTTTAAAACCTAGTTTAAATATTCCAACAGCATTAAGTTCGCTTTGTGAACGCCATTAGATGAAAAATATGTCAGTTTCTTGTTAAACGGTTAAAAAAATATGTCGGCGTGATATATTTTAAATTATTTTAGCGTGATGCTTTCTTTGATCCTCTTCCTTTTAAGCGTTGATAGTATGATATTAATTAGGCAATATAGAACATTGATTTGATTTTTTTTATTTATATTCTTACTGCTAGACATGAGCTGCTTTCACTTACATACCTACATACAGGCCATGAAAATAAATAATTTAAATAAATTAAAAAAAACATTCGCAGATGTAATCTCACCAAATTACAGAAGTTTCGTCGTCTTAAAATTATTATAAAGGAATGCATAAATTAGACTAGTAGTTGAAACATCGGAAATACATGTTCCATCGATCGTTGACGACATGACGCATCATTCGATGTTTATCACTACTGTTCCTAAAATCCATTCAAAACCGTTTGTAAGAACACCGGAGATTTACAACGTTTCCACAAGGAACTGGCTATCAAACCGCTTAAAACAATTGAAACGCGCCATAACATTCTAATTTTTCTAATTTACAGTCTAAACAGATACAGTATGAGCTAATATGGTATTAAACATTCAAAGCCAGGAGTTTGTATAAGCCGACTGACAGCGGTGTCTGTGGTCACGATCCGCGACGGATGTGGCGTCCGGTGCCAAGGGTTTATAAAAAAAAAATATTATTACTTATGTTCGGTGATATATGAATTTATACGGCCAGTTAGGATTAATAATTGTGATGGATTTATGGATTGTGGCTATAATTGGCTAACGTAGATTTCAATGTCACAAGACACACGGAAAAAAATGGATTTTTTATATTTTTAATATTAGACAGACATATTTTTAATAAATTATATCAAAGTTCTCAAAGCGCGAAGCCTTTTTTACAGGCATGTCCATAGACGAAGTTTGCTAGTTGAAACTGGATGCGAATTCTATCCTCCAACAAACATACTATACTCAAGATTATGTTAAAAAAATAATGTATTCTGGACTTAAAATAAAACCTTAATAAAATTTTCAATCTAAAAACCGAATTCTGTAACCCGAGCGTTAATTAGGACAATTTGTTAATCCAAACATTCCTCTGTCATTAAGAACATCGGCTCAATGAGAGATAATTGGCATAATCAAGAGTGTCGACTTCTCAGCTGTGCTAGCCTGAACAACTTAAGTGTATCTCGTTCAAGTTGGTATAATAAAACCTCGAGAGGCTAATCTCTTTGCACGTCAGTTGAAATATGTTATTTATTTGGAAAGACAGTTAAATTCATAGAACATACCTACCAGTTGGACTTCGGTTCATAAAAATGATCATTGCCAGGGTTTCTTCTGACATAAGATAGATAAGGAAAAAAAGCTAGGCTTTGATAACCCTTGGCTTATTGAATTAAAATATCAGAATACAAACGAAATCCAAATTATTATTTATTGGTTATATTATTATTTAACAAAGTATGACGTCACATGCAAAGTTGTTAACAAGATGTGTGATATTATTATGCAGTGCACACCGCAATCATAATCCGTTTGTTAAGTATGGTGCTTGTAAAGGCAACGGCCTTAGTTCGCAAACAGTTGTTCGATTGTTATTTCAATACGTATATAAAATTAGCTAATAAATGACTGCTTTATCTAATTTACATATTATTTTTTACACAAAAAACCTAAATGAGTATTGATTTTAATTTAATTATAGTTATAAGTCCGAAAAATTTCTTAAACTCAACATGATCTATAACTGCTATCTGACTTCATTTATACACCAATGTTACTCATCAATAATTGAATTATTGTTTACAAACAAGAATAATAAAAAATAAAAACAACTAAAATCAGATGTTTCTATAAAAAAAAACTCATTCATAATTATTGTCAAGTCATTATCTTAGAGTTCAAAAGTGTACGAATCAAATTAGTCACTCGTAAGGAACACCTTTCTCGTTACCATCTACGTTACTCCGCGATACGGGAGTTTACTGGCCGTATGCCAGACTGAATTACCGATTAAGTGGATAATGTTATTTATAGCACCATACTTGTCTCGTATGAGTAAACGTGATGATTTTGTTTTATGGTAGTCAAGGCCTATTAGTAGTATTATTTATAGGATTCAATTTTAGATTTGCAAAAACTGTATTTATTATTTAAGACGCGTGATTCCTTTATATAGCCTTTTTGTGTTCTAAATAATAAATGTATAAGAGATTTTATACTAAGACCTACAAATAACTAAAAAGTACCTTTAATATTGTCAAGAACGAAAAACATAATTTTATAATCAATTTAATTTTATTCATCCAGGATGTTTGCCTCCTTCCTCCGATTAGTTAGCTTGCATATTGATATTCAATGCACAAATCAATCAACAAACCACGTGAGTAGTTCAGCTTCCTGAGCACATCAGCTGTTACTCTCAAATTCGGAGAAACGTATGAAAACACGAATCTTCCGAATGATAAAAGCTTGGCCATACGCCAAAGTGAATTTCCAATTATGGTAAATAATGTACCACTGACAATAAAATACTTCAGTTTGCTTCCTTTGTTAGTATGTTATTTTGTTATGTTGTGTGCCAAGATTGTTTTTGGAGCCATTTGATTCAATTTTCATAGCTTACTGTGCGTCGGTTTGTATGAAAATTGATTCGGATTCGTAATGTTTGATTTTTCTGGTAAAAGCTGGTTGACGCTAATAGTAAGTATTATTATGTGTATTATGAGAAAAACAACACCATATACTGTAGTTTAATTTGCTTTTTGTAAAAACATAAATGAATTATACACAGAAACCTTCCTCCTGAATCGCTCTATCCATTGGTGAAAACTATATGAAAATCAGTTTGGTAGTTTTTTATGTTTATTACGTTCAGACAGATAGACGTGGCGGGTGAATTTGTTTTATAATATGTATAGATGCTATTAATTTATACTTTCTTTTAATACTTGTATCTAGCTATGTCACACTGATGTGCAAATCGGTACCGCTTTCGTTAATCAATAGAAATAGTATTAACATTAGAATTGTTGTGGTTTTAATTTAAAATAAAGAATATTTATAAAAAATATTTCTAAGCTTTAAAAGTACTAGTTTATAGAAATTAAAAAAATATATTATAATTCTTTAACTTTGTCGCCCCTATCATTATTTATTTCCTACTGTGATCCGGTATTAGATTAATAATTATATAGGAACTTCTAACAACTGTCATTACATACTAGAAGATATCATATATTATTACATAAAGAATTATAAAAACTTTCAAGTTCAAATAAATACAGTCAAACTGTTCCTATATTCCAAGTCACGGAATAGTTTGCTAACCATCGAAGCACTGTATACTTATACATACTTACAATCCGTACCTATGTCTAGTTGTATACATCTTTCATTTTATACTTAAGTATACAACATCTCTGCATTGCAGAACCTAACCATGTTATTAATTCCACTCATTGAGTCCTCAAAGGAATAAGGCAAATAAAATCTTTCTATTCGATTTTTATCTTTCACCCTATGTTTACAAAGTTGAAATTAGCCTGGCGTTTTATTATTGATCAAACAAAATTAAGAATGATACAGTATACTTTCCATCCACAGCTTCTTTCGGTCAGTAATAAAAAGTTGCTGTTTATATTCTAAAACCACTCTTTGTATTCTAAGTACTGTGTGTTAAAATTATTGAGTTATTAAGTTTCTAAAACGTACGAATAAAAAAAGGACATATACTGCGTTTAAGCTTTAACTAGATGTTTATTTAGGCAATTTTAAATACTATGTATTTTTGTTGTAAAATTAAAATTTACACATTATATAAGTACGTTCGTTTTACTGCAATACACTTTTAATGTTCAAGTATTTTGTAAATACACATGTGTTTATCGACTTTAAGCCTACCAATACATAATATATTTTATTGATAATGTCGTAGCCAGTGGTAAACGAACGTGTTTCATTACTGCACTCATCGGGTTTTCATAAATATGTAAATTGCGTTTACATTTGCAATATCATGAATGGTATGTTTGAGCTTTTAGTGAAATTAAAATTACTTTGACTCCATTATTCGTTAATTCGCCTAATGAACTTCTGATACGATTGTGAAATTATTGTCAGTGTAATCTTATGCTATTCTTTGGGTTTATTTACTTTTATTGTGTGTGTGTGTGTGTGTGTGTAATTTAACAAAGTTATTTGTGGATTATTTAAAATATATTATTAGATAATTCTGTATGAGTACTTAGTGTAGATGAAAAAAGGTGTTTTAAATAAAATCAGAAATTATAAATCTTCATCATTTTAATTTTATTTGTATAAATAACCATATTACGATAATAATATAGAATGATCACTTGTTTTTGCTATTTACAAACATATACTACAGCAGTCTTTAAAATTTTAATATCTATACACATGATAACGAACAGGCAATAATAGTTCACTTACATACATTTGGTATAGCACTTACAATCTAATAATTACAGTATTTACAGCGCGCTAGTAACATCTACATATTTACAATTGTGACTGGAAGGTGGGCTAGATGCCCGTCTAGACTAGGTATGCTTGCACGGCGTTGCCCGTGTCGACGAGCGGCGGCGGCGGGGGCCACTGGCGCATGTCTCGCCGTCTGCCGGGAGCCATGCCGTGCTCCAGCGACGAGTAATCAGAATCAATTGATGAGTAAATGTGATCTGAGATCGGCCTCCCATCTGGCCCGTACGCGACCGCCTGCGTCTGCCTCACAGCCGACGGCGACTGTCTGACTTCACTGCTGTACTCCGGCGGGGCGCTAGCACCTTGACCTCCTCCCAATACAGGTGATCGCTCAGGAAAAGGCAATGTGCGATTCCCGCCGTTAGGCACTGAAGAATCTAACGTATATGTATTTAAACTTTTTCTATAGTTGTGACTACGAGCCTTATGATTTGGCTCAAAATCTGGCATCATATACTTTAGGCGCTTCCAAAACCTTTTCTCACCCCATCGTAGACGCGACCCTGTTTTTAGATAGGGCCGCAAATCGGGGTCGCACATTGCATCCGCGACTACTGAGTATTCTTCTATTAGTACTAGTTTATAAATACACCCTTTCAACGCATCGTGCAACCCTTGTCGGAATTCGTATCGAGACCATTCCGTCTGCATGAAATTTCTCGTTAGAACGATGATTATTCGTTTCGATGCTTCCGCAGTCTCGACGACAGGCGGCGAGCATTGCATGTACTGAGCGCCATGGTGTGGAATGTCTCTATAATGAAGGCAGAGACGGTATGATGGATTCCCGTTTTCTAGTTCATTTGCCAGCGACTGCACTACAGATTCTTCATCTTTCGGACTATAGCAAACATAGGCGTCGTATAACTTTTGACTTTCTTCGAATGAGCCCGAGAAAGAAAACACTCTTATGCCACAGTTTGTATACAGCCACACTCTCAGTGAGTCTCTAAAAAGGAATAGTACGACGAGGGCCAATAAAATTAACATAAAGCCGGTGAGCGTCGAGACCATCATGGGAACATAGTTGGACACAAGCATGTTTCCGATGACTGAATTATCAGCATAATAATCGCTGCAGGCTGTTCCGTTTAAATTGAGCTCTTTTTTCTGTGGCGGCTTCGCGTCGCCGTTCCAACACCATACGTCGGTAATGTCGATGATTTTTTGTGCGTTCTCAGCCAAATATGCAGTTAACTCTTGTAAGTAGCGACATTTGCAAGACCACAGGTTGTTGCCAAGTGACAAAGCTTTTAAATTAGGATTGTTGTTAAAACTCCACACACCAAAGTCGACAAGTCTGTTGCCGTCAAGACGTAAAACTTCCAAAGATTTTAAAGATAGGAATGACATGTTAGCGATATGGCTTATGAGATTATTTTGTAAGAACAATTCCTTCAAGCTACTTAATTGCAGGAATTCATATCCTTTCAGTTCCTTGAGCTTATTGTTACCCAAGTGAAGTATTTGTAAAGCATTTAAGCCTGCAAAAGTTCGGTTTTGTATGTTATCCACGTTGCTGTTGTTCACGTACAAAGATCTCATTTTCTGTCGACCAATGAAAGCGTGGTCTTGTAGTTCCTTTATATTGTTGCCATCTAAAAATACTTCAGTTGCATCCATAGGTATTTTGTGCGGTATTTCTATTGAAGCTTGTCCGGAACAGTCCACAACGTTCGTGTTCCACAATGGGTCGTGGTAACAAGTACAGTTTTGAGGGCATGTCATTTCACAGTCACACGCATCGTAGTCACAGCAATGACAGATTGCAAAACAATGAGTCTCATACTTACAAAGAAAGTCTGTAGTTTTTAAGTTAGTTAAGGGCACATGAGTTCCACTACGAGTGTTCGTCATTTTACACAAAACGTTTTCCAAGTCCATCACACGCGGGTATTGTCTCATTGCGGTCATATTGTTTATGATCGGTAACCACTCCATAGTACAGTCACATTGAAACGGGTTGCCACCGATATAAAACTCAGGTAAACTTTTGTTTCCCGGCACTGTTGCTAAACGCAAACTATTTAATTCTAAATGCACTATTTCATTAGCATACATGTCCACACGTGTCAAATTCTTTTTATCAAAAAACGTATTCACTTGGATACTATTTAAAAAGTTATTATTAATAAATAACAGTTCTACACTATTAGGAATTGCTATAGACGATATTTCAGCGATACGATTATGGCTAACGTCCAATGTCTTTATACGGATTTCATCTTGCAACTTGTAGTAGTTACCTAAGTGTTCAATGAAATTGCCGTGAATGTCTAACCACTTTAAATTGCTGGGCACAAACGCGTAATCGAACCACACTAGATGATTTTCCGACAAGTTCAGCCACAAAAGGCTCGCAAGCGTTGAGAAGACACCGTTGATGTCAGACAGGAAATTCCCGTCGAGTCGTATGGCTTCCAGTTGCATATTTCTGCTAAATGTCCCTCTTTCGATTGACTGGATTTTGTTCTTAGCGATGTTGAGCACTTGTAAGCTCGGTAAGTCCCAAAACATTCCGACGGAAAGATTCCCAATTTGATTGTCAATCAATCTCAGTCCCGTTAATTGATTTAGGTTTTTGAAGGAACCATTTTTGAAGTCGGATATTTGATTCTCTCCAAGGTCGAGTGTTTTAAGGAAAGAAAGTTCCCATAATGCGTCGGGAACCTCTAAAAGTTGATTGGAGCTCAAATCCAACTCTTTCAAGTCAGAACAATTTTTGAATGCTTTTCGATCTATATTTACAAGCAAATTGTTGTTGAGAGTCAATTTGCTGAGAACAAATAAACCGTTGAATAAGTTTTCATCTATTGTATGAATTCGATTTTCTGCTAAATTGAGCGTATGTAGATTATACAGTGGCAAGAATGCATTATCTTCGATGTAACCAATTGAGTTGTTCTTGAGATTCAATATTTGAAGAAAGAATAAGTCTTTGAATGTTTTTCCGTCAATTCTTGTCAGGGCGTTATTGGATAAATTCAATACTATTAAGCGTATTAAACCCAAAAATGTGCCGTCATCAATGTGACTACTTGTAAGTTGATTGCTTGATAGATCTAATACAATCAGCTGTTCCAAGCGGTGAAATATTCCTCGAGCCAATTCGAAAAGAGTATTATCATTTAAGTATATTTCTCTTAATTCTCTAGCATTAGCAAAAAGGCCTTCGGGCAGTGTATGTAAATGGTTATGTGATATGTTTAACACTCTCATCGATACAAGTCCATTGAATGCTTCAGTTGATATGTCCGAGATATTGTTATGTTGCAAATATAAATGCTGCAAACTTCTTAACTTTAACAATTCCGAGTCTTCAGGCAGCGACTTGATTTCATTATGGCTTAAATCTAAGCTGTGCAAGCCCGATCCGCAGCTTTGTCCAAATCCAAGTTGTCCAACAGTTCTTATTCTGTTATGCGTTAAATTTAATGTGTTCAAATTTTCTAATGAGCAGAACACGCCGGAAGGAACAAATTTTATGTTATTCTGAGCGAGATCTAACGACTGCAGTTCCGACAAGCCGTTGAACGCGTTCAGAGATAATTCTAAATTCTTAGTAGGGCTCCACTCAAAATTCTTTGAACGTATCTTCAGCTTCTTTAACTTTTTAAGTTCATGGAACGTGTTGTCTGGTACTTTTAGTAACTTGCAGTTGCTTATTGACAAATCAGCGAGAGCAGAAACAGGGCTAAAGTAATGTGCCCTTAAAGAGCTTTCGAATAGAAGCAAATGGTTGCACTCGATAGCCAGCCGGCTGGTGTCCGAAGTCACTGATATAATACTGCTGCCGTCAGCATCGAGAGTACGAATCCTGCAGAGCACTCCACTGTCCGAGCCCCGGTCTGAGACCCGAACGCATTTGTCCGAGCCATAGGGCAGCACCGCCGAGCCGACGTGCACTAACGCACAAAGTACAGCCGTAATTGTGTACATTATCACAGATTTTTCATTTCACCACAAAACGTCTCATAAACACACCCCGTGGGTCGATATCACCATTTCCGAAACAAAGTACGTGGTACACTTAAGCGCTGAAGAAAAACTTCCTAGCATTTCACTGCACTGTAGTCCGTAATGTAGGTGACAGTTGTAGTCCTTAATAATTTTAGTTGATTGTATTTTTCACTCATGAATAGTTGTTTATCGTTTGAGATCAGTTTGTGTATTAAATATTTATTGCGTGAAGTATAAACCGGCGCGTGATGTAGCACGACCTTCCCGCGGCGCGGTTGCGTTGCGACTGTCAACCGGAGCGCTTGACTCGTGGAAGTAGCAGTGGGGCGCGCAACTTAATGCCCCCCGGACCCCGCACCCCGCATAAGCTCTTTACTGGTTTAGTGAGAGCACGTAGCGCTATCTAGTAGCGAGTAGCGACATTAAAAGCTTCGTATGCCGTAAAGTGTCATATTTGCACAATTAAGTTATCTCGTTGAAGTTAAAGGCTTCGTAACAATTATTGCAGATGAGAACCATAGGACTAACAAATGTCTTGTTAATTTGTTAAAGAGGTATATTACTACTATAACATTATAATTACTGATTATTTCTTGTAAATAAAGTGGCGTGGTTTTAAACAAATTGAATTTATGATGATTAAAAATTGAGTATTTACTGTATATAATATTATATAACTTTAAGTTAATAATAATTAGATAGGTAAGTATAACGTAGATTTCATTTAGAGGAATAAAGCTGCATTTTGTTAACCATGTGAATGTTGCCTGCAATTTTTATGCAATTACAGTTCTGATTATGTAATCTGATTGCAATGATAGTACAGTTATTTAAAATTTACTTTGTCGTACTCCTTGCAGTTAATAATAAAATCTACTTAACTTTAAAAGTTGCTTGGAATCTAAACAAATCATGAAATAGTTTATCAATACTTTAACACATTATTCAATTGGAAGAATAACATTATTCGCTTTATTTAAAACGTTTTGAGTTAAACGAATTGAAGTAAAGTAAAGTAAGTTTTAAACATTATGTATAAGTAATTACCCTATAACAGCTAAACGGGGTCGCGACAAACCACGAAAGAGATGGCGGGAAAAAGATACCTTCCTTGGGAGTTAACAAGAAGAAGCTAAGGACCGGGGTCGCTGGAAAGAATGGAGGGAGGCCTTTGCCCAGCTGTGGGACAGTACATGCTAAATAAAATATTATAATAATTAATTATTTCATCATAATATTTTTTGAAGTAAGTTGTTGTTTATTTTAAAGTCTATTAATGACAATATATCGCACTATAAAAGAATATACAATCATTTTGCATGTACAGTTTACAAGTTAGACATTCAGAGCGCTGTCAGAGGGCCTTTTGCATAATGGTTTCTTATAAAATATCCTATAGGTATATCAAAATATTTTAGATTAAAGGGTTTTATTTAAATATCGTCCCTAGTCTTTATTTTATTAATATTAATTTAAGAAACTTTGTACCTATAAGCTTCTCTCCTTTATCACTCTAACGAGTCAGCTGATAAAAAAGGGTCGCCGTGTCCGAGACGAATACAAAGCTTTCTATTGTTAATGGACAAATACCTGGAAACTTGTTATTTCTGCACTACAATATTTAGCCTTCGTAAGAATATTTTTTTGCATGAGTATTTCGTTGCGTTACTAGATTTTTTACTTTCTTCTAACTTAAAAGTTGTATGCTTCGGAAATATTTAGTTTAAGTATTATTAATAACAATATCAAATAAATATATTTAAGCAAAATAATATTCGGTATTTAGAATTTCGGTATTTATGATCTTATTGCCATAAAATCATAATAAAAGCGTATCAAATCGTCATAATTCGTCTATTTACCAACAGATGGCGCTACTTTCTCAGAGATAAGTAATAATAAATCACAAAAACACCCAATCTACGTACATTTAATAGACTTTAGAATTTTTGTACGCAAATTCATCGTTGTAAATCACGTCTGCTAGCTCATAAAAGCCATTATGAAAGCATTCTCGAATTTTTACCGACACTCGTAACAAAATTTGAAAATTCGCAAATGCTTTATTGTGTCCTAATGTTTTTATCGCTGTTGCGGCGATGTCTGAATGCTGTACCGAGGGAGAAAAATGGAAAAGTCTTGTTATACGAGAATACATGGGACGTATTCTGGTAAATAATTTGCGTACGCTTATATAGGTTTATTTGCTAATGTATTTTTATATGAGCTTGTATTCAATTGGTGCTTATCATGTCAATATAGCTGACAAGGGAAACAAAACATATAAATATTTTTTTTATATAGAGACTGTACTTCAAAACAAACTAGGTGTCACACTTTTAAAATTATGGTTAAAATTTTATTGAAATGTGTAAAATCTAAAACACAAAATGAGTCATGAATTATTTTTTTGTGAACGACTTTCTCACTAGGGAATTTAATCCATTTATCGCGCGGGTTTTCCCAAACATATAATTCACCTACACAAAATCTAAGGTAAGCTGTAGTACCTAACCTTAAATTCTCTAATTCTAAGCTGTAGTACTTACCTAAAAATTTATTTTCTCAGAATAAATTAAAATAGTAGTCCAATATTTAAGTTTCCTAGTATGCAATTTAGATTCTTAAATCAATACTCCTAAAAAGTATTAATGATATACTTAACCTAGAATTTTTAAAAGTAACTATCTTACTAATTCTTCGTAATCGTGAGGTACTATTAAGCGAGCCATAAAATTAATTCCTATTCCTTGTGTCAAACTGTGACGTAGAAATTATACGTAATAACAGACGCCATTAACAAAAATGGAACATTATATGACCACACTCCATGGGCGGTCCGCACCACAAACCGACCACAAGTGAATTCCTACACAAATACTTTGAAAACGTAACCACATAATAAAATTGTATAAGGTTTACTTTGTTTCTGTTGGTCCATATGTTTAAGGTAAAAGTTAAATCGGCAAAAAGGCAAATATTTACATTAGCAGCAAGATTGTGGTTTTGTGAGGGTGAGATCAAAGTCTCTACAATTCTCTACATCGGCATCGTTCGGGCTGTCAAGTGAATTTAACAAAACACATTTTTGTTTTGCTGTTTGTTAATTACATGTCTAGATTTTAATGTAAAGTAGATCGTAATAAAGTAGAGAGTTTAGAGTAAGACCAGTATGTGATTTACTTTTTTGTTAAATGATTTAGCTAATTTTCTTCGTCAGCTCTTATTCCAAATTATATTACTCTCCACTTAAAATATTTTTACGCCATACCTGCAGAAAAGCATGCAATTACTGTTCGAATAATTAATTTTCATGATAATATACACACTTATATATAATCAGGACTTAACTCTAACCAATCGTTACTTAGTTTTTTACTTCATCAGTAATTAAGGACCTTTTTAATGCGGCTTCGACTACTCTCAAACTTTTTAGCGACACCACAAATAAGGCCCGTTAAAAATCCTTCTACGGCATCCTGGCATTTCTACTTGAAAATTCAATTAATTAAACAACGCATTGCAAGGCTACCTCCAAATTAATTCAATGTTCTCATACAAAACAGTGGAACCAGAATGGAGCCACATTAACAAAACTATCAACGTTCCCCCGACCACATTATGGAGGCAGTCTTCTGGTATCTAAAAGACCACAGAATGCGGGTTTTCTTGTTTGAATGCAACCTCAAACGAATTGCCAGTGGAGTTCATCAGAAAGTTTTGCCGCAACTTTTGTGAATGCAACTGCTTTTAATTGAATCAATATACTAATGGGACTTTAATTTATTCATATTATAAAGCTTGTATTCTTAATAGAGGTAAACAACAGAGTGATATTGTGTCACGGTGTAAACTGAAACGAGACACTGTCTTTCCATAACCGCATAAAACTCATATATGGTAACACCCATTAAAAAAATAAAAGCAAATTAAAAACTCTTAGACATTTGTATTGTGGAGTTACGCAACATTTCTTTCTCACGGGCTGCAAGCCCGATTTTTTTATTCAATTTCGAATAATCCTTAATTTTCCTAAAATACTATCTCACGTCTAATTTAGCTTTTGTGGTTTTTAACACCCTCATTGTTATTCATAACCGCGTATTGTAATATTTATCATTATCACCCAACTGATAATGCTAAATTTAACCCTCCATTAATGACATCCGGGGTTACGCCACTACGCCACTTCAGGTAGAGGGCTTATCTAACCCCGCATTAGCACTTCTTCGTACGCTCTATTGTTTTGAGAATATTTTGAGAAAATATTTACAATTTTGAGGTGACTCATCCCCTGGGAACGTTTTAATCCTTTATTCATTATCTTAGTTTTATGGGTGTTACGTAGTGTGAAAGTGAGGGTTCAGTATTAAAAGGAATTGTGGTAATAGGTTTCTTAAAATTTTTGTTATCTAGTTTAGTTCTGACTAATTTGTAAGAGAAGATTAGGTGCGTACTTACATATTAATATAGACGAACAAAAAATATATTAGAAAATAAATAATTATGTGTCTTTATTTCTATTTCTATTTTTAAACTACATTTATTTTTAGCAAAAGGATTATATATGGAAACCTTGAAATATATTTATAATATTCATTGTTTCCTTCATGTTTTCAACTTACTAATTGGCTACAAAACGAACGATAACAATTTCTTTTCTTAGCCATGGGCCACGTAAAAAAGTTTATTTTATTTCTTATTACTGTATTTTTAATGACCTAATTTTATTTAAAATCATCTCTTTATTATTATAAAATTTTCATCTTGCGTTTTCTAAAGATACAAATATATATGGAACAAGGATGTTAAAATTTAATTTCTAAAAAGCTAAATAAAAAAATAAGCCTTATATTCTATAAAAATGGTTAATTATTTTTAATGTTTTTTAAAATGACTCCCCGACTTTTGAATTAATCGCTGTATCGCGAATCAACATATACAAAAACGCCCAAACTTGGAACATTGGCACAATCCCATACGAGGATCGAACCCGCGGCACCTCGTGCGCTTTGGTAATATTGGCGTAGTGACCTTTACTTCTCGGCTATCCGTGCTGTCAAATAGTTCAATGTCTATTTGTAAGTATTGAAATTTATTTTTAGAAAAAAAAATTTTACAACTAATTTTTTTTGTTAAATAGGAAATGGTAAACGCAAAAAATACTTTAATAGTTCTAAGAAACAAAATGGTCTTTCTGACTTTCCACGAACAACTAGTTCCAAATACTTTAATCAAGTCCTAACTGTACCATCAAAATCTCTTCAGTCTGGTTACGAACTACGAGCTCATAGCGAGGCCAGGAGAGCAAATAAAACTTTAATCAACCTATTTCTTGGAACCTAGATTCAAAGTATAGTGAAACACACACCAGTGGTTACACTTAATCATAGAAAACGCATTTATATCAATACAGTAAAGTTCATTTTCCTGATTATTTTGTTACTATTTTCACGCAGTAGGTTGTAGGTGACGTTTAACGATAAATCAATATTATATATAATTATATTAATCCTTGTGTCGTTGTTGATTTTAAAAACATTCAAATCATACACAAAGACCACCGAAACTTGGAACAAACATTTGTGGATCAGACAAATGTTGGTCTCCGGGGATCGAGTCCGCAGCACATCGCGAAGTGATAGCTGGCATGGTGACTTACACCACTCGGCTATCCATGCAATCAAAGTATATACATACACGTATGTATGTATGTAGATTCGTATAACATTCCTAGTCGTATTGTACCGCCACTCCTCGGTACTTGGGACACGCTATAATGTGTTGACATCATTATACAACCGCAATAAGAGCCACAATGCAGATAAGATCCGTGTTCGAATACATTCGGAGGGTTAAGTGAGGGTGGTCTAGAGTACCTTCGTTTGTTAGTTTGCCTGTACGTGTGTTTGGGTTATAATAAATATGTGTAATGTGATGACATAGGCAAAGAAGAGATTGTAAGGGTTTTTGTGATTAATGAGATATCAAAGCAAAACCACGATTTTATTTGATGAGCCTTTGCAACTTTTCTATAAGAAATAATTTTAGTTTAGCAATTATATGCAGTACAAAAGGGCATCGTAGAGTTGTAAATATACTACTACTATCTCCAATTTTAGGTCGAATATACTTAGCAGTAATTAATTACACATAAATGTCACAAGGAACCGACTTGAATGAAATTTAGATAAGATGAGACCACCTCTAAGGTATACCCTATCCACGACAAAAATATTTTTTTAATTCGATTTAAATTTGACGGAGATATCACGTAACAAACATATAAAAAAATCCTTCGAATTGAGAACCTCTTCCTGTTAAAGTCTATTAAAAAGAAACACTACTGATCGAGAATTCTTCTAGTCAACCCCCTATAGTTATATTCTTAAAATTCTTCACTTAAAACTTTCTTCACAATGTCTATTGAATATGGGGAACATAACCAAGCATAAATTTCTACCCCTTTACCTAGCTTATTTTATTATAAAGCGCAAAGCTTCAATCCCCTAAGTTTCCGGTAAACATCTAACAATATTCTCACAATGTATTTACTAAGTTGCTCAAGAAATTTATAGACCTCTATTCCAAGGAATTATACCAACATTTTCCTATTAACGACTTCACAAAGCGCCGGATAAAATGTAATTTTATGTTCCTCGCTAGTGTTATGGCTGTTAGCTGTGTTATTGGATAGATATATCTGAGTGGATTGTATTGTGTAGATAGTTATGATAAGGGATAGGCTTAATGGTATAAAATTGTTTTCTGAGACAAAGGACGAGGGGTTAGCGAACAAATCTATGGCGCTGCAATGCCACTTCTTGTACAGAAAAGTGTATATACTCTATATTTACTCTTATGAAAGTTTTACTTACTGGGCCTCTAGACAAGTGACAATGCGACAAGCGATAACGCTGATCGAATCGCTCAAATGTATGGAATTGACAAGTCCAATTCACGTGACTTATCGAAACAAAATGTCATTTCTATACATTTAATGTCATTGAAGCGATTTCAATCATCGTAAACGCTTGTCGAAATGCCACTTGTCTAGGGAGGCTGATCATGATACGATCAGTAAGTAAACCTTATAAATACTATTATTTATTTACTGTTATCCTCCTTTACGTGTTTTCTTTTCAACCATCTGTCCAATATTATTTTTCTCGATTCATTACGCAATATTTTATTTAACAGCTAAATCGATTGATCAAATGCAGAATATTATATCGGATTCGTAAACTTTCTTTAGATCTCGATTACTTTGATGATCCCTATGTATACAAAGCGGCAATATTTTCTAAGGACATTTGAGGCCAAATAAAAAATAAAAATAAACAAACATTTAAAGCAAATAAGAAGCAAAGTCAAACTTTCAAGGACGGAATTATTCATCACTTGTAATTTAAGTATGTAGTAGTGCGACCTGTATTTACCTGCATAGATTAGTATTTTTCCTTCTGAATGTATTTTGTTTGTCATTTTATTCTTACCAAAAAATATCACCGTCTAAATTCAGTGGGACTTAAGTAACTTATCACCGCTGGAATAACGGGTTAACTAATATTAGCTGAAGATAATATGGAAAAAATGCGAACGCGAGCGCAGAAGTTATCACGTTTTTTTTTAATCTACGTCGAATCGACGATACTTATCGATTTAGGGTTAAAAACAGTAGGTTACCCAATCTTGTTTTATTTGGAATAAAAATTAAATGACTAATAGCTCAAAATAAATAAATGAAATTTTATAAATTCGACGAAAATTAAGACAAGTCCTTTTGTTAGATTTTTTTATATTGTTTTGTCAAACACCTTTATTCTTTATAAAAGTATGATAGTAATATATATTCTGTAGATTAAAGAGCAACAAAAAACCTTGTTGTCTTTTCCATTCAGTCAATGATTAAACACAATACAGTAGATTATTCTCCATTTTATTAACAGAATTGTCCTAGATCTGTAACCATAATCACCTAATTTTTCTTCAAAGATAACGTGAAGCTTACGTAACCTAGTGTTACAACATTAATCCGTCAGTCTTACTAAGGAAATTATTCACCGTTTCATTTCGCTTTTGTATTCATGAAAAACATTATGGTAGCACAAACAGGGCCTTGAAGAAAACTCTTCAGACGGAGCTAACTTTTATATATAAAATTAATCGTGTCCTAAAGCCAGGCTCTCAACCGTATTATATAGTATGAATAGCTTTCTTGATTCTTTGGCCTCATCGTATATATCTAAGGATGAAAGCAAAGAACTTTAGCCCATCCACTTACCTCTCGTCTCGCAATATCTCGGTGCTATTTAATGAGATCGGAACCTTTTTCGGATATTTCTTTCTTCTGCCTAATTTGGGCCAACTTGTAAAGAAAGATTTAGGTTAGCTTGGACTAATTGACTGTTGACGATAATTGTCGAGTAAAGCAATCGTAAATTTTGTTAATTAAAGCAATCGGGGCTGTAGCCGCCTTTTTTCTTAATGAAGAAACTGGCTACAATATACCTACATATATAAATGTTTTCTATGCATTTAATAGTGGATTGTTTACTTACACTGTAATTTTCTTTTCTAGTTAGATGTAAGGTAGTGTACCAGTTCCCAAAAAAAATTGGTCAAACTGACCCAATTACAAGAATAAATTGTGTACATAAACAGTTTTGTTCTCCTTGTAATCGAATTAGACCAGGTAATACCCTGCTTGTACGCAGCGTGTTTATTTAAATAAAAAAGTGTCGACTTCCCCTTTGAAAAACTTTAATTAATCAAGATTAATAGCTTGCATTTTAACACTAGTGCCTTAAGGAATAACAATTAAGTCGGCAGTCGGGCGCAATCGGGTTCTTACTTTTTACGTTAAGGGCGAAACATGTAGAGGAAAACAAAGAAACTCGATTTAGAACCCTTCAGGGGTCGTGGGGAGCGTATTAAATTTGCATTAGACGAAATTGAAATACGCCCTCCGATGACTCGTTACGAGGGAAGACTAATAATGTCGTCAATTCACATCGGGAAGATCTTCAAAGTCACGCCGTGACTATTTGATTAATTGAATCATTTTTTGCCTTTTCCCCTTTTAAGATGGTAGGGAAATTTGTCAATACGCTGCCTTGTAACTTGAAGTATCCATTGTATAGAATGGGTCATTAAGTCTTCTTCTAACAAGATCCTTCCCTCGATACTTTTATTTAACACTATCGATCGCTTAAGGCTGATTTACTTATGCCAGATAGTTTTTATTCATAGAAAAACTATAAAAAATTCAAAATTATTTCTTAGGTAAAATTACCTGGCGTTGGTAAAATCAGCCCTTATTAAAAAAAAATACTATTACCAGACTTGGATCGTTTAATTTAAAGGAAAATGTAAACTCTTGTATTACATACTAGCTGTCCCCCGCGACTTTATTTGCGTGTTTTAGTTTCAACGGTTTTTCATTTTTGCAACATTTTTTATTTATGCTCCGCTCCTATTAGTCGTAGCGTGATGTTATATAGCCTATAGCCTTCTTCAATAAACGGAATATCCAATACAAAAATAATTTTTCAAATCAAACCAGTAGTTCCTGAGATTAGCGCGTTCAAACAAACAAACAAACAAACAACTCTTCAGCTTTATAATATTAGTATAGATGAGAAAAAATAATATAAAATTCCTTCAGGCACACTTGCACAATCAAAGTTTGTTTTATGCTCTGCATTAGAATAAAAAATACAGAAATGTAACCATCAGCTATGATCATGGTCACGTTTCATCGCTAACCCAAAGCCTATCGGTCACCCATCGCATTCAACTTGCATTACTTTATGTTGACATTTAAAAAACTAATTGATGTTTTACGACAAGGGTTAACGAATTTCAGAACATTTTAGACATCATTTGGTTTTTAGACTTCGAAAATAAGTGGCAATTAAGGACAAAGGTTGAAATGATAGGTTTTGGGGGTCAATGCCTGTTTTATACCGAGGTTATAAAAATATGTTGGTTGTGAACCTACATTCATTTGATTACTATAGCCTTTTCTTTTCTATTATTTAAATATGACGTAAAAGTAAAGATATTATTATGTAATTAATTATAAAGGTGCTTCAGGTAAGATAAACAATGTTAAGAAAATAACTTGAAAACTAACTGGCGCACAGCTATACATATAGCGCAGTGGCTAAGTAATTTTCCTTTCTCTAATTCTGGTTGCGCATTTATTTCTAGCAGAAGCCAATCTATCTATACCAATACATATTATAAAGCTGAAGAGTTTGTTTGTTTGTTTGAACGCGCTAATCTCAGGAACTACTGGTTTGAATTGAAAAATTCTTTTTGTATCAGATGGTCCGTTTATTGAGGAAGGCTATAGGCTATACAAGATCATGCTACGACCATTAGGAGCGGAACATCTAAAACACGCGAAAAAAGTCGCGGGGGACAGCTAGTATATTATATTATAATAAATGTCATAAATTTGACATATCCGCATATATTTTTTAATATATGCGGATAATTATTATTCAAATATTCCACAAACGCCTGTATTTCATGTATGAGATGAGACACATTACTGATTTTTTGATTGCTCGCGGGTAGGCGATTTCAGATTCCAATCTGGAATACAGGTTTTTTACAACATAAAGCAGTAATGTTTAGAATAACTAATGCTACGTTTATTTACCGACAGGTAGGATTAGGTACTACGTGTGCACGTGCCAATTCCATGTGTAGGTTATTTTTTGCGAAACACATACACAGTGAGAACAGTCAAGATATTTGTTAGAAAAACTCTATTATGGTTGTTCGTTTAGTTAAGTGACATAGGTAGTAATAATCGCATGCCTTATGATACATGCAATGATTACAACGTAGGAATTTTGACTATGTGACATCGCTTGATATTGTCACGCACATTAACGTCACGTTTGTGACACGTCCAGTAGCTTTAATCACGTCCGCAACACGCCACGTAACGTGCGTACTGTTGTAAGTAAGCTGTGTAAACAAAAACTTTTGTTTTCGTTTTTGTAGCGGTATTCTTTGTAGGGCTATTATTGTTATATCATTTAAAAGTTATATGAATGTTTCACTTGTTTTTTTGTGACCTTTTCGAAAAACAATAAGTAAAAGAAAAATATTTCTCATTCCAAAGTTTTCTTTTATAAAATTGTTTTATTCTTCGCATTATTTCTAAGTTTTGTAAACATTTTTAATACGTATATTTAATTCAGTTGTTAATAAAATCTTATAGTATTAACACTCATAATAAAAACAAACCTTTCAATACCAACAAACACTAACTTAGCTATAAAAATATTCTTTTATCGTTCATTAATACCGCCGTAAGCAAAATAAATCGCCCTCGTGTTGATGCCGCGCTAATGAACATTTATATTTTTATACGCACCAAAAAAGCTCGCTTGAAAGACAGAACTGAGTGACACGCGACGCTGTAGGTAAGGTGAAGGGCGTCCCTTAATGACATTCTCAGCATAATTCCCTGTACATAGGGTTGACAGACTCGGTTTAGTTAAAGGTATGAAATTCAGTTTGGTTGTGAGCTAAAATTTGTCAAAATATGATTCTGTTGAGGTTTATTGTAGCGTATGTTTTAAATGTTATCGAAAGAGCTTGAATTTGAATGGTAAATTAAAGATGGTCTCTTGTGAATGATTTTAATTACTTGTAATTTGATAAATAATGTGTTTAAAATATTACTATTTTATTTTTCCCTAGCTATGTTCGGGACGACTACCAGTCTTACCGAATTCGACTACCTAACAATATATTACATTATTTAAATAACATTTACCTGATTTCTGAGATCTAATTGTGCTTGTTAACCCCCCGCGACACAGTGATTATGCTCCTTAGAGAATGAGTCGTTCATATAATTATAAAAAAATGCTTTAAATGTACAAGATAATCAAAAAAGTACGGATAAAAGAAATATACTTTAAAAATGAGAGAACAAAAACAAATCTGGATAAAAAAAAACAGCACGTATTAGGTTACAACCCTACCTAGATAACTCTAAACGGCGATAGTACTGAGTATCCTGTTATATGATTAATGTTTCCGTCTTTTCGACACTATAGAAAGTACGAATTAGTTTGTAAATTAATATTATAAATATTTACAACTTAAAGTAATTTTCAACCCTAACAAAAGAGTGGAAAGGTTTAAATTCGATCAATTCACTTTTTATATTCATATCCTTGTAAAAAAAATGCTATGTAAACATTGAGAAAATGCAGAATTCATTGATGAACTGTTCTATCAATTGAAAGAGCAGTCTGCGACGATAACCAAAGTTCCAACTCCCCTTTGTTGACAAAAGACAATAGTCATCGTTACAAGGTAGATATTACGAAGCATAATTAGTTCCCACTCTGTTCAATATTAATGAGGAACATTGGAGGGCGTTCAAACAATCGATTAATCATTAAGTTTCTAAAAATATCGCTCAAAGTAACATAATTACGAATTAGACCTTATTAGTCTGGTGAATATTTTAAGTCTATCAAATAACTTAATAATTATGTATTATAAACTTGTCCTCAACTATTTTTTATTAATTATAAGTTAATTAATTTGTCTACACGATAATTAAAACAAAGGAACATGATCCTTTCTTTGTGTAACCTATGCTTGTCTTTAATTTTTATACGTTAACTAGATGCCCGGCAAATTTTGTTTTACCAGGGTCATCTTGTCGCCCAGGGGTATAAAAAATAGCCTACAACCTATTCTCAGACCTACCAAATATAGATTTTTTTTTATGAAATAGTTACGCCGTTTCCGAGCAGTGCGATAACAAACTCTATGACACGAGATTTTTTTTATTAGATAAATCGTTTGGTTTGTGGTTTGCCAGTATATTTTAATATGCTTAAGTTAAGTTGGTATGATTTTAGCACAAAAATAAAATAAAATAGATTTAAATAAAAATAATTTTAAATAATGTTTTTTAAGTATCTATTATATAATCAAACCTTTATTAAAAATATTATTCTTTGTAAAAACTTTATGAAATACTATCATTTACCTTTTTTTTTTGCGAGTTCTTTTCTATTGTATTTAATGTACATTTTAAATGTCTATGTTACGGATTTCTATTTGTAAAGCACTTTTTGTTGAGGGACTTATACAACTATATTATTATGTGTTCGCTTCATTCGTTACGCACGAAATACATGAAAATACACTTTTGTTCACGTTACTTGTGAAACAAATTGTAGGCACGTGCTAAGTTTAAAACATGTTAAAATTATACTGGCTAGACAGGTCTTAAAAATAAAAGAGATTCGATTGAAAATTATAGATTATATATATATATATATATTAAATAAACATAGGCACATAATAAAAACAAAACAATGTATTTCAAAAGTGACATGTCACACCAATTTTCTGAGATATTTATTTCAATATATAAATTATGTCAATATTGATGCCACATTTTAGGTTTATGTTTAATTACATTATTTTATTTTATTATTTCTTTTGTCTATATATGACATATATCAGGATTTGACTGGTATATTTGATTAGCACAAACATAGCTAAATACATAGCTATGGTATAAAGTAATCGATTAAACATGTGACAGCTGATATTTATCATGACTTTCTCGTAGTCACACCAGATAAACACACCACTGTGACTATCAGGATTTTTTTTCATGTTACTCATCACTTCTCGGCGTTTTAATATCACATCTGCTTTTTCTAAACCTTTTTGTGAGATACACAAAGCTCTCTGTTGTATTTATATTTTTATAATTAAATGTAGCACAGCTACTTCATTGTTTAGGTCTTAGAGAAATAAATAAGTAAACTATAGAGCGCGCATATCGAGTATGATCTGTTGGCTAGTACCTATGAACATGTAAAATCGTAAAACAGAGCGCACCATTTTATTTAAACCATCACGAAACCTAATAATATCTTAACCGTCGATATTTTCAGATAAACTTGTCGTCGCACGGAAAATCACTTAAATCAGTAAACGAGCGTAGTACATTCAGCAAAAAATTTGTTTTTTTACGTGCTACTAGCGAAGCGCACGTTCTATGCTTGTATATGTTTACTCTAAGGTTTAAATACTACTGTAAGGCGCCATTCCCGTTTAAAACGTTTTTGATTTGTTTGTTCCTATGTGAATGAACATAAATTTTACGATCGACCTTAAACCGCCCAATTAGGAACACTGCGGATGGAATGTTATAATTATGAACACTTTTAAAGGACTCTTCCGCCGATAGTTTGTTTACAACCATATAACTTTATTAGCTTTAAATGTCTGTGATCGTAATTACTGTTTAAGATGAGTATACACTCGTTTTCTTGTATTCATTGGTGAAATAAAAAACAAATAAATAAAAAATCTCTAAAGAGCGGAGCTTGAACTAAGTTATAAATATCCAATATAATATATTCCATTTTTGTAAAATAAATATAATATATTTATTTTACAAAAATGGAAGAATATTTTTTTATGTTTTGGTGGTATGAGAGTGGAAACTTACGATGATTTTGCTACTTTAAACCACATTTTCAAAATTGCACTTAAGTTTTTTGCTATCATTAACAATATTTAACATGCATGAAGTGCGTGTAATGTGAGAATTTTAAAACCGAGCGTCAGTTGTTTAATTTCGCACACCGGAGTAAAAGTTATGGGGGGTTGAAGGTTAGATTTACAATTACGAATACTTACATTTAACTGTTAATTACATGGAAACATCTCTTATCGAATCGTGTATGTACTTTTTTATCTACACTATGTCTTAAAAATGGGCAAGTAGTTGATAGTAAGTAGGCACGATTTTATTATTGTCTCTACTACAGAGTGAAGATTGCCAGTTTAAAAAAAAAGTATTTCGTGTTTTTACGATATTTTTAGGGTCACGCATGCTGCGATTTTTCATATTATTTGAAATTTTCTTTTTCTTTTTTTCAATTCTGAAAAAATCGGAGCGGCATACCAAAACGTTACTGTGTTAAAACTGTAACGTTTCCAAGTTTAACTAAAAGTATACGTGTGAGTTCTCCTTAAAACTGACGTAATAGTACAGTTGCAGCATCAATAAAACGTCATAAACATTGGAGAACCAGTTTAGAAAGCGTTTTGTAAACAAACTGCCGCATGTCATGCTCTTATTACAACTCAATGATAATAAAAAAATATTTTAAAGACGCTTCAGTTGAAAGTCAGTTAGAATAATTAGAAATAAGGGGGATAAGTCTAAAGAGGTTATTTTCTTACTCAATTCAACGTCTTAATCATGAGTTTTAGGAAAGCGAGAACGAAGTACTAAAAAAATAATTAGTAAGTAAAGTATTTTATTTCACTGTTGTATTGTGTGATCAATAATAATGGCTATTACAAAATAATCAGGCGTTAATTTTGTGCTCAATTTAGTTTAAAAACTCTTTTTAAATATACCTGATAAACTTTATAAGATTTTTAAGCTAATTATTTAGAAAATGAAACCCGTATTTGACATGACACCGATAAAGTTTGTCTGCCACGTGCCTGTAATTTAAAAGGAAAAATAAAAAATAATTTTTTATTTTATTTCTTCACATTTCGAATTGAAGATAAATAAATGCCAATATAAAACCACTACACTTATATCGGTAAAAATCTAGCCAATCAGGGCGACTGGCTATCATCTATAAAATTTACATAAAAAAATAAGACTTGCCATTTAATGTTCCATGTAGATCCAGACGTTAAAAAATAGAACATAAAATTACTTCAGAATATTCAGCTGTAAAAATAAAATAGAACGTTGGATTCAATGTTCAAGAATTTTATAGTTGCCGCAGAGACATTCTGTTCTAGGTGAAAGAAAACTAAAATTTACAACTATGAGAGTCGATAAAGTCGATTGTATGAATCCCCAGAGTGGCTCGGAGCTCGATTCGTACGCCACTTACTGAAATGAATGTTGCATTGAGCCAACAGCTGAAATTAGAATGAATCGATGGCTTCCACAGCCTTTTGTGTCGTTGAACTGACTGAAAACTCATTTAATTTTAGTACGTCTCTATTTCAAAATGAGACGTTTAATATCATGTTGTCATTGTGATCAAGCAAGTATGTGATTCGTTTTTTTATTCAAGTTTTAGACATCAAGCTGCCCCAAAACTTTTAAACATAAATTACGTTAGCACTCATTCACTCTTAAATTGATTAATGTAGCATTATCATGATATACCTAATAATAATTTATATTAACGACCGATATAATTATATAGAATAATATAATTTATATTAAAGAGAGCTATATTACTAATCGTCCTACTTCTTCCGGGGACTGTTCATCACTGTTCTCTCATAGAGCAGGTGATATAGTCCCTGATAGAATGTTAAAGTTCTCATCAAGGCCGCTGTGTGTTGGACCTGTGTCCCTACGTAAGCCTTTCAAAGGACCAGATTCTCGTAACTGACTATATCCCGGAGCTAAAAAATAGAGATAATTTAATTAGTAATACAGGTAGGAAATATGACCACCTAATTTATTATTATTTTACTAACAACAACTATCCATAAGAGTACCAGAGTACCAGGACATCAGAAATAATGAGGATGTATCAGATTCATTAGACATTATCCTCACGTTCTCCGGTAAAACAAAAACATAACGTTTTGAATATTGCGGCGCGATGATCTAATTTCATGGCACATGGTCCATTCACGCTCGATTACGGAGAGGCAAATTGGACCATCTATTGCTCACTAAGATCCAAGTCTCCTGTGTAAATGAGAATGTTATCTTAAATGTAATATCTTGTCCTAAAAGTTGTTTTAAAGGCTTGTTTGGATTACCTTTTACTGGGTTACATAAGTATGCAATCAATTTTTAGTAAGTGAGTATTAATTTTTAGTGGTGTAATACCATATTATGCTATATGCTTTATTTATCTCTGGGTTTTTAGACCATTTCAAACTGATGTTATAAGTAAAAGAAATATGCTATCTGCCTCCTATAACAAAAAGCTAAAAATATTTCTACTTGTACATAAATGTATGCTCTTTGTTGATTATTTATTTACAAAAAAATGGTCAACTTAATCATACTAACTTTTGAATCTATAAATCTGTATCGAGTTGATTTTAAACATTTACGGCAGAGCAGATTTTCATGAGAAAACATTAGGTCATGCAGTCACTGACAAGAAGTCTCAGCTACCTTAGATTGATACATCATTTTAACACATTTACATTTATTTACATTTACATTCGAAGCAACTACGAAGTAGGTAATGCAAGAAAAACAAAAAACGGTATATTTCTTATTAAATACAAATTAATTTTGTTAGTCATCTAACTAAATCAAGAACAATTTTCGAGACTGTGAAGCCATTTGAAACTAAAAAAAAATAACTATTTCATGCCATCAGTATAAGCCGCGAAAGCTTTTTATTTGACCTTCGGGTGTAATCCCTATATTTTTATGCACGCCCAGATAATGGCCCGCATAATAATCATACTTTTGAATCTAACTTGTTAATTTATGTCGAACAAAAATATCTGTAATGGCACCCTAATAACAGGATTTTATACTCTGAATTGTTAAACTTACAAAGAATTGGGCCAAGTCTATGAAAAGCAAAAAGGTTACCTTAAAAAGTTTTCTTTATTACTCATATACGTCCTTCAGACGCCAAAAGGACGAACTGGCCAGGTCGTATAAAAAATTAATAAAGAACGTTTACTTTATAAAACTCCGAACTCGATATTTTAATTCGCGCCTTTTAGTAGGTCGCATTAAGATGTCGTTTCATCAATAATTCAGATTCCTAAACCTCAATTAAGACTGACAGCTTCAATCTTAATAAACATTTATTTTCTACGACTTGCTTCATTTGCTGTAAGAATTAGTAATAAATATTAGACACCAAATTCTGTTCGAACGCCTCGTTAAAATTTAAGACCTCATCAACTATTAATAGGGGATACAATAAAAGCTCTAGACCAAGTACAAAGCGTATATATTATTATTACATACAAAAATGTGCTTTAATATTTTTACTAAGAAATACAATGAATTAGGGAAATATTTACAACCGTGACTGACAAGTAAATATGAGGGTAGCGCATCTAACACAATTGATTAAATATTTCTCACAAAAATTCACATCGAAATATAAGTGAACAAAAACTATTTTATTAAATTCCGTGACCCCACATAAATAAGGTGGGGCAATCACGTTTCGCATCGCAGCAAGAGTAAAACAACTGGCCCAATTAAAATTGACACAGACAGCTCCCAGAAGGTGTCGCCGTTCGCATCACTCGCACGCGATCTCAGCAACGACGCCTGCTAATCGATACCATTAATTTTATTCTGTCGGATGTTGTTTGCTCAGAAAATATTTGCCAGTATTTTAATGAACTGAAATCGCTGAGAACATTCACCGCGTTACAACCAACAGATCAAAACACGAAGCCATTTCTGTTTACACCACCCGCTCCAATTTTTAAACAGTTAATTTGAATATAGGTACTATTTACATCCCTAATTAGACTTGAAATATATTTAGAAAATGCTTTACAAACAAATTGGCCGAGTAATAACATTTTAAATGTTAATTCCAAAAGGGGTAGATAAGTTTTGTGTGGGGTGCGTAATTAAAAGAGACGCGTCGTGCGACAGTCGTGAGGTGCATGGTGTCTTATCGGTTGGGTTTTAATTTGAGGCTGGCATGAGACACGCGAGCCGATCACGCGACTGAACGCATCGACCGACCAGGTACAACACAACGCGCGCTTTTTAAAATTTTTCTTTTATATCATTATCGAATGCTTCGACAGCCAGCTTTATGTGCGGTGTATCGATTTAAAAATAATTATTCTCGATATTCTTCGACAATCCCGGCCGTTGACACTTCCAAGTTCAAAAAAACCATGTAACGACTGAGTAAGCATAGTTTATCAATCAAGCTAAAGAACACACAGGGAACCCTTTTGTTTTTTTTTAGAGTCGGGACAAAGCAAACTTAGGAAATGAGATTTCACGTAACAGTTTTTTGGAACAAAGTGCTAGTTGCGTGTCGGATTGTAAATAATTAGCTCATTCAGCCGCACCTAATGCGTCGCCACCATTGTTTGTTTGGTCGAAAGAACTAAAAAAAATAACGTCTTCCTCTTTAAAGATGTGCGACAGTTGTTCGATAAAAAGTAAGTTATTTGTGACTTCCGAAATCTGGTTAAATATGATAGCAAGGTGAAGGTTTTTTGCCATCATTGCGGATATCACTTTGAAAATAAATTCGTTTGGTTGGAATTTCTTTTTACTTCAACTTTATTTTCATTAAATTAACATTGGAATTTCGTTATATCGACCATCGAATATTGAAATTATAGCTTTGTGTATTTCAAAGGATTCCGACCTACCTATCTTCGGAATATCCTTCCCAACCCATATAATTTATCACAATTAAGTTTAACTTTGTCAAAACCTATCAGCAAATTGATATAAGAGAATTACACGGAAACTCACAATAACTAAGCTAAACTAATAAGACTCCATTAGTAGTCTTCAAAGTTGATCTTAATTCAGTGTTATTGCCGAAAATTTAGTACCTATCTATAGTTCGCACAATTTATTGGTTCGGGGACTTGAATGTTTCTAATTCCATCATTAATTGGAAATCTGTAGTAAGGAAGATAGGTTCGCAAAGTTTACCAACATTTAGATATCAGTGTTGGTTGTTTACCATAAATGAGAAACTGGATAAAACGTTATAGTACCTAAACTATGTCATACTCTTAAAATATAAACTTATTTATTAAATAAATTCAGAACAGCGTCTAGCCACTTATACTAAATTAAATACATAAATATATGAATGGTTATGCAGTTAAGTTTAAATCAAAACATACAAAAGAAACGCATTTTTTGTAATATTTTTTTTTGGTATATTCTGTACATTTCAAGGATTTAGGGGCATTTCTCACGTCGAAAAATTTAATCAAATCCCCCTCAATATCATATTATTGTACACATATTTGTCACGACGTATTGTTTATTAATACACAGTCACGAACGTCTAGGGGCGGGGTTATTAGTTTACAAGTGTATCAGACGTCCCCTTTGTTTATTATTTACTCGGTTCTCGTGGGAGCACAATATTACTTCCCAACTCTTTCGGAAGTTTGCCTTTATTTTTGACATCTGACATCTGCTACCTACAGGAAACATTACTACGTTTCACAAACTTCGCAATTCGCGAAGCTTAATTCGCTTTGTCATTGATATCGTTCATCGATTGCTGAGAATTTAATTTCATGTTTGTTTAGGATAGCGTTTATTTTGTCGGTATTTGTTGCGACAGGACTCCAATTTTACAAACGATTTTATATCATAAGCATTCGAAATACAGTTTACAATTGCATGTGCTTAATTAAATCTGCTCATGTAGCAAATGATTGCATACTGAAACTGCAAATTATTTTAAGTTATAGAGCAAGTATTAACAGGACATAAAATCGCGTTATAATTTTAATAGGAACTGAAATCTTGCTGCGTTCAATACAATGTAATGCGATACCAACATAAAATACAAATCAGTGAAAGACCACATCTAGACTAGACTTATCCAATCGCAAATTACATAATTATGCATTGCTTAGTACTTAACTTTTATAGACACATATGAAATTGAAATTAATTTTCCTTTGGCCTAGGTATTAGTGTAGATCAGTGCTTTTAATATAAATTTAACAAATCATGGTAAGCGGTTACATGTTATGTAGGTAATAATAATAGGTTATCCAAAATGCATATTTATTTATTTCTAAGAAAATAATAATTGACATTTTTACTGTTTAATTAAACAGTTATTAGTTACAATCGGCGGTAAACAGTTATAATATCCCTCTAAATAATTGACCAATTTATTGTAACTTTTAAAATAGTAACAATATTAAAAATATAATATTTTCCAAAAATAATATTTTTAAGCAAAAATAAATTAGATTCTTATATCTACGATATTCTACTGATATTTCAACCTCTCAATTCAGTATAGAAGAGTTATTAGTCTAAAAACTACTCAAAAAACCTTTCAACCAAAGTTAACAAAAAGCCAGGCTTATAAACTAACATAAATTAAGTAATAACGTTCCGTATAGACTTGCAAATTTCGATTATAATATCATCCGACTTAAGACTTTCATCTATGCTTAATATCTATACTTTTAATATACAGGGTGTCACCAAAAGGGCATGTCAATACAAAAGGGGTGAAGAGTACATCTGATATAGAGTCAGTTTACAAAATTTCAGCTCAAAATGAGTTAACTAAATAATTGATATCCCATTTTTTGCATTAATTTTATTAGACACCAAAAATCATAACTAGACCGCTGAAGTGATGTATCTTAACATTTAGCAAGTGTCGTACTAAGTTATTGACATTCGTAGTGCAGTGACACGTTTTTTTTATGATTTTTAGTGTTTGATAACTGTGAGAACAATTGGAAATCAATTATTTAATTAACTCATTTTGAGCTGAAATTTTGTTAACTGACCCTATTCCAGATGTACTCTTCACTCCTTTTGGATAGATATAACCTTTCAGTAACACTCTGTATAAAGCTGAAGAGTTTGTTTGTTTGTTTGTTTGTTTGAACGCGCTAATCTCAGGAACTACTAGTCCGATTTGAAAAATTATTTTAGTGTTGGATAGCACATTTATAGAGGAAGGTTATAAGCTATATAACATTACGCTGTGACCAAAAAGAGCGGAGCAGAAATGAAAAATGTTTCAAAAATGAAAAAACGTTGAAACTAAAACACGCGGACAAAGTCGCGGGGGACAACTAGTCTATAATAAATTGTATTTAGCGCAAAATAAAAGAGAATCTACCTTTATGTGGTACTGCGATCATAACAGTAATTCACATTATCATGATATATGTCACTTTAGCGCCGTACAACGTCGGCCCTCATTATGATCGGACAGTAAAGGGTATGCCACAGTGTACCTACATCCAAAATACAAATGAAATTCTAGATTTTTTTTTAAACTAGCAATGTTGGTGGGAAATGGGAAACCAAATGAAAATATAGTTTATTTTTTAAGGTTACTACTAATGTGGGTGGAATTCAGAGTAGGTTTTCGTCAATAGTGCAATGGGTGGGGTTCGAACCTGCGACCTCTCGACCACAAAGCCGTCACCCTAACCATTAGGCTATTGCCGATTCAATATATAGTTCATTTTCAGTCTAAAGTTCATATGTTATGCAGAAGATTGGACACGGTTTGTAATACAGTAGACAACTCCCTACATGTTAATGGTTAGGTACTACAAACTACAAAACTTAACCTAAATTCATGTTATACTAACATTTTAAAGTGCTAAAATGTATAGTATGCATCTAAAAGCTCACACATACATTTTGATAATTCAAGAACTAAAGCTCAGCTTTTAATCCCGTAATGAAGTTGTTAATTGACAAAGAGAGTGACAGTGATAGATATAAGGTTTTAGGTAAAATACGAAATATTTAATTTCATCGGATTGCTATACAAATATTGCCGGTAGCCTAAAATAAATTTTATAAACAAAAACTGGGCTGACACTTCAAAAATTATATTATTTACTTTATTATATACAGTATCTACGCACCATTCTGTTATAGCCCTTATAGCAGCTTGTCCACTAATCTCGACCATATTGGCTTGTTAGCACCTCACATTGAATAGCTGACATTATTGGTGTTTATGGAAACCTTTATAAGGTATAAACACTATTGTTTACGATGTTACATTGACAGTTTTCACAGGTATACTGAAATTGTACCTAACTGTTATAGTTGCTTTGTTTGTAGCAGTAGCTGTTACTATACAGTTATGACTGGTTAATATTTACATAGACATATTCCCTTTTTGGAGATCACTAATATGGGTTTAGTTCCTGTAGCCAAGTGACATTTCTACAAGCTTTAACTATAATAGAAATCGCTTAAATGTTATTAAATTTCATGAAATGTATTAGAGTTTAGAATCTGCTAAATTACGTCAATATTTTAGTAAATTAAAGCCATAAATGTATAATGGAAATGACATTCAATTCAATAAGTCACGTGACTTACACTTGTCACTTCCATACATTTGAGCGATTCGATTAGCGTTAACGCTTATAGAAATGTCACTTAGCTAGAGGAGCATTTGGTGATGATAGAACTAGAAGTTGTTATTCGTTTGAATCCTTAAAAAGAAGACTTTTTGGAGTAGAACTGTTGCGAATGTAAATCCTTATTTTTACTATGAAATATAATATCCAAACAAAAATATTATTTGTCATTGTAAGAGCTTTGAAACACTTCCTTGGCCGCTTTAGGAAGGGGTAGATAAGAACCTACCACAATCAAATCACCCTAAATTTTTATCAAGCAATACTACGTCTATAACTACCAATAAAACCCACCCAACGAAACCAAGCCCAGTTCACTATTAACACAACATCATAAAACTAAATTTACATTAACCTATCTTGGACCCCCTAACTAAACCCTTAGAATATAATTAAATCCTTTTTACGGTTGTAATAAAATGTTATGGGGAACTAACCACCATTTCCGTTATCATGTGTCGCAGGTTGGTTCATAATTAATTAAGGGATTTAGTACAGGTGTAATCTGTGTAAGCAGATGCGGGACCGTGTACCTGTAGGGTTATGACTACACATAAAAGATGGGAAACTTAGCGGGTGTGCGTCGCAAGTATTTTGGATGACATAATTTGTGTTTATTTTCTATTAATTGTGCAATTACGGGTTAAGTGTCGATAAAATTATAGTGTTAACGGAAATGTGTTGTAATATTTCATTTTAATATGAAGAGCAACAATGAACCGGTTTAAACATAATTATAATTTGATAATGACGTCACTAGGGAAGTTAACAGGAATATCTCAAAGAAACACTTGCGGTGTACAATAGAATAATCAAAAATAATTATGTATAAAATTGTTCTTTTAATATAATAAATTATTATTACGTTTTCATCTTCATTATTTTAATATCAAGAGAGTTCCAAAATTTGTTTCTATATAATTTTGTTTTTTTTTTAACAGAATAAATTTGATACAAGAAATTAAATGTTTCATTCAATAGTATATATTAATAACAATATAACATTAGACATTTTAGATAAAATGTTAGGTACATCCACGTAAAAAATATAGCTTCATATTTCGTCATAGGGGTGCACCCTTTGTACAAATCCCTTCGTATACAACCCAAACTTTACAGGTTTACACGAAAAGCTTTTAAATATTAAATAATAATTCGTCCCTAATCCATGAAAAAGGTGAAAATAAATCCTATCATTTACGACGTCGCGTATTAATTTTAAAATAGACGACATACAATGGTTCATTGCGTGTTCCAATATTTAAAAAAAAACTTATAGCCAAATTTATTAAATTCGAAAATCCATGAACGATAAAATAAGTAATATAGATCGTACTGAGTCTAAAGAGCGGTTAGTATCTATGTTTTAAGAAAAAGTAACAGAAATAAAGTAAAACCTCATTACAGGATCATGACTTAATCAACCCTTTTTAATTGACGCTCCCGTGTCCTTGGTTGCTACCTTTTTAGGGTTCCGTACCTCAAAAGGTAAAAACGGAACCCTTATAGGATCACTTTGTTGTCCGTCTGTCTGTCTGTCTGTCTGTCTGTCTGTCTGTCAAGACCTTTTTTCTCAGGAACGCGTGGAGGTATCAAGCTGAAATTCATATCAAATACTCAAGTCTATGGTCTCTTGGAGCTGTGAAAAAATCAAACTTCTAAGTCAACGCGATCAAAAGATACTCCCGTTTATGCCGCAAATTTTCGACACTCGCAATGGAATCAAAACCTACAGGGTACTTCCCGTGAACTCAGAATCTTGAAATTTGGTACGAAGCAACGTCTTATAACACAGATAAAGGAAAAATTGCGAAAAGCATAAATTTTTAGTTACATCATATAATAAAAATATTTTTAATAATTTTAAACTTATTACCCCTTTACTCATGAACGCGTAGTGGTATTATATTGAAATTCTTAACAAATACTCAAGTCTATAATATCTTTAAGCTGTAACAAAATCAAACTTCTACGTCAACGCAATCAAAAGATACAGGATTAAAGCCGCATATTTTGAAACTCGCAACTACTCGCAAGGGAATCAAAACCTAAAGGATACTTCCAGACGACCTGGAATCTTGAAATTTGGCATGAAGCAACGTTATAAAGTACACATATAGGAAAAATTCCGAAAATCTTAAATTTTTAGTTACATCACATAGTATATTTTTTTTAATAATCATAAACTTACTAGCTGACCCAGCAAACGTTGTTCAGCGATTAAAAAAAAAAAACAGATGTTGGCCGATTCTCAGACCTACCCGATATGCACACAAAATTTCATGCAAATCGGTTCAGCCGTTTCGGAGGAGTTTGGAAACAAACACCGTTACACAAACACGTTAAACAAACATGGTTACATGTCTTATTACTTCTAATATATGAGAACAATGCTAATTAAAAATTACATTAACAATAAAATTAAAATAAGCTAGTTGCAGTTGAGAGATGACCAGTCTCAACTAATGGCGCCCGTTCACGAACATGACGCGTGGATCAGCACTACTCAGCTCAACCATATTGAAGGGAACCGAATGACCCAACACACGTGCCACCATCAGCGAGACATTTGAGTGAGCATGACAAACTCTCAATTGCCATGCTCGTTCATGTCAAAAAAAAAAAAACAAAAACAGTTACATTATATTACACGTGGTACTCATATTTACAAAATAAATAAAAAATGCTTCGAAGTTATACAATACTATAACTTTTCAAAAGTTAAAAATAAAAAGATTAAACATTTACTCCAAAAAAAAAAAAAAATACGATTTAAAAAAAAAAAAAAAAAACCATGTTTATAAAAATAAAAGGGAGAGCATCTCTTCCAAATATAAAATAAAAGAAAACTAATTAGTGGACCCAAGTGGCTGTGACTGTGGAGCAGGACCAGCATTAAGCCAAGCTTTTTTATCAAGGATATAATCCTCTAATTTATAATATGCTTGTCTACATAGTGTGCGTTTTATGCATGTTTTAAATTTTGTCTCGTTCAGTTGTAGAATCCGCAGTGGTATTTTATTATAAAATTTTACACAATTCCCCATAAAAGAATTTCGTACCTTAGCCAATCTAAACCGAGATTGATCCAAATTGTGCCTATTTCTAGTATTAAAATTATGTCTATCACTTCTCTTCTTAAAGAGATGAAGATTTTTCCGAACATACATAATGTTTTCATATATGTATTGACAAGGTACCGTCAGCTTTCCACATTGTTATGTTATGGATTTCATTTAGCAATAAAAATACCATAACTTTTACTTATATACCTACAGGTTTGTACGGAACCCTCGGTGCGCGAGTCTGACTCGCACTTGGCCGGTTTTTTTTTATAAGCTAAGACCACCAGAGTTCTTCCTTAAGATAAAAAAAGCGTGAAAGGCAAAAGTTATCCCATCCGGCATTGCAGGTGTATAAAATATCTAACACCAGGTGTTAGAAGAGGCCTTTTAAATGAATAGATTTGGTTTATTTTGACATCGTCTTTATCTTTACGCCCCTTGGAGCAACCGAAAACTATTAGGAGTTCAAATTACAAACCAACCAACAATTATTTATATGTTCTCGCCTCATCAGATTTAAAAGAGTGTTATGTGTCAACCTTTAGTTATTACGAACTTATTGTAACAAAAGTATTTTTAAGAGTGTTTTGCAAGAAAAAGAAATGGAATTGTCATCAAGCGCAACTACAAACAACACCTGGAACGAATTAATTGTAATTGCGTTGTAATTACCTCTACAAAATCCGCATCGAAACACTTGAAAACTCATCTTTGATCCTATAATACCAGACTATAAATGTCCCACTGCTGGGCACATACCTCGTCTCATGTAGCGAAGGCATGAGCACCGATCAACACGCTTGCTCACTTGCGGGTTGCTGATTTCAGATTCCAATTTTTGGAATCCAGGTTACCTGACTGGTTTTTTTCTTCGACGTTTGCTAATGGTGTCTTAGAATGTGTACGTATAACTTTAAAAAAAGTCACATTGTCTGTAGTTGGTTCACACCTGCAACCCTGTGCACACAAATCCGGTCATTGAACTGTTAGGCAACTTCTTTGATCCTTGATCCTACTTAATAATTATCTTGTAAAACATAGCCCTAGATAACACCACCCTGTGTTAGTTAACGTGGAACTTTAATTAAACAGTTAATTCGTGATGTTATTGCTTGTACATGGCCCGACCTTTGTAGTCTCATATCATGCTCCAATGCCCAGTAATGTTAAGTCTTATGCTTCCAATATGAGTTTACAAGTGTCCCGTAAAACACCAGGGGTTAGGAATCGTGGATAATGAAAGACGAGCAAAGATTCAGAGGCTGGTTGTTTGACTACTCAATTATTAATGCTTCGCTTTCGTCGGTTTTAGAAGCCAGTTCTATTTTCTTACACGAACGACATAAATCTTTTCAGTAGCATTTACTTCATACAGTTAAAGCCTTTTATTGCAAAGGTAAACGAGGAGGTTAAAAGTGACATTTAATAAATTCATAGATTTTTTTTATTAAATATATGTATATTTAACTGTCGTATCCTTACGTAACGAGATTCCTGTTATGCGTTATACTATCATTATCATTATTTACGATTTTGATTCTAGTTACGCTTGTAAAATTGTTAATTGCATTATGAGTCATGATTTTTGGTTTATTGCCTGAGATTCAGTTTTCAGCAATGCAGTATTCTGCTTGCAAACCACAAAACAGGAGTACATCTCACTGACAGGCAACGTCAAAACGAAATTCGTGCAACTCAATAAGAAATGTGGTATTTGAGCTACTGCATCAGAATTATGGTATTCTCAATTTCCGTGAAACTTTCCTAGTTGTAAATAAGTTAGATTAAAACGTTTCCGATGCAAAAACTAATTGATGTAGGAAGGTTCATCGTTGCAACGAAAGCAATTGCTTACGACGCGAACTGTAATAGCTGGTAACCGCACCACGCGCTGTGAACCTGTTCTTTGACACTTGAAGTGCTCGCGAAATTTACCAGACACTAGGGATGCGACGATATCGATAAAATTAAAACCTTTTTACTTAAAAATATCGAGCAACTGCTTTATCTGCAGCATGAATTTAAACACTATCTTGACATAAAAAATAAAGAAAACACGATGTTTTAGGGACCTTTAGTAAAACTAACTCTCATATCGTTTCATTAGCAAGATAAGAACGAATGCAATTACAAACAGTGATTATACCACGTTTTACTTAAATATCTTTCCATCAGAGATCACGCAATGCCGGTTACACGAACACTTCAGTCCTTATCTCACTAAATTGCGAACACTGATAATGACATGTGTTATAACAAATCTTATCCTCAATCCTTTCTTAATTTTACCTTTTTCTTACCACATAATAATTATGTACGCTCTTAATTTCAAAGTTACGTCATTTATTGAATCAATGTACACTAAAATTTTCGAGCTATTTACCTGTTTTTTCATACCAAAAATCTTGGAAATCCAAGATGTTATGTTTTATCCGCACTTATGCCAAAATTATGCATCTAGTAGATATAGATTTGTGGATGGTCAGGATAACAATTTTAATACACGCTAACATTACTTTAATCCTAGAAGGTACATATCGTGAAATTGACATGCAAAAAGATAACATAATCCAAGCCCATCCCTTTACAACTAGATTGACGCGTTGTTTGAACCTTCGCCAGCCAAGACGTAATTACTTCGCGAGCAGTTTGTCAGCCAATTAAACACCTTTGCTTTATTAAGAAGCCGCACCGTACTCCGGTAAATAGCGAATCAAAAGGCTTCCATGCAATTCTGAATACTTTAAGGGATGTTCCTTGCGACGACGGCTGCGGTTTTTGTGCCTTGATTTGGACTTTAGAAAATAGATTGTACCTACTGTTTCGAATGTTCCTTAATTATTCTTTGATTGAAGTTTGTGCTACTGGTTCTGAAAATCGTTTGTTTGTTTTTACATTGTCAATTGTTTCAAATACAATTGCAATCTTTAAAAAGTATTTAATGAGTCGTATATGGCTATTTTTTATGTTTAAAGTTTGGCTAATATCTACAGAAAGAAGTTTTGGCACAAAAAAAAGCCGTTTAAAAACATTACACAGAAATAATATTAAATATTTTAGCGTGATTTAGTATTGAAAAACAACGAGTATTCGTTTAAGCCATAGATTTTTAAACAATGCATGCTAAATAAATCATTTTAATAAATCCAACGAAATTACACACTACCTTTAGTTTTTAAAACATCCAAAACATCTCGGCGCTGTAAATCAAAACATAAACGAGAAAGAACATAAAATCATCCGAGGATCATCGTAAATACTCCTTTGTTTATGCTGACCATACCACAATAAAAGTAATATTAATGTTAGGTACTGAGGCTAATGAAAGCGAATGGGTAAAGCTAAAGCTATATCTCACGTGACTATACTCTGTTTAATAGCGAAACAATGTATTACAAAGGTTATAAAGACGGTTGTTAAAGCCATCCCACTCAGATTTTTTACGTCATTCACTGATATGAAGACATTTCCTATACCATTCATAGTTGTTGAAATAAAGGACTATGGAAATGAAAAGGATTATTGTTTTAGTTTTATCTTAATCTAACGATATAAGCCTCGGTGTGGGATGAAGCAGAACAAGGAATGTGTTGAGCCGACTTTCAATGATTAAATATTGTTAATTCGTAAAAACTTATCCATAAATGGATATTATGTATCATGTGTATGTATACTTATACATTACTTCAACACTTTATCTTACATTTTTAGAAACACATTGTAAGGAAACCTGTATTCCATAAATTGGAATCTGAAATCGCCAACCAGCAATGAGCAAGCGTGGTGATCAATGCTCTTGCCTTCTCTACATGGGACCTGTGCCCAGCAGTGGGACGTTTATAGGCTGGTATTGTTATTATTAACACATTATACATTATTGACATAATCATCGTTTACCACTAGTCGCTTGCAAGTACAAAAAAGTGTACTTATGTACCTACTTACTATATTAATATCAAAAAGTTCATCAGCAGTCATTTCTACGGACAAAAATATACCGATTGGATCATCCCTCTCCATTGATTCCCTAACCGCTTCATAGTCGTCACAAGACAGCGACATTTCGTGGTCTCAGTCATTAATTATACGAAGCTCTTTGTCCCTCAGGCACTCAGTCCATTGTGACAATATTCGGGTCGCGCCTTTCAAACTGGCTCACAATGAGCACTACATAGACGGATCATCGTTGCTATGGGAACGCTTGCAGGTAACACTCAATAAGATTACATTAATTCCGGGCTTTATTATTTCTTTTTATGAATTCCTGGTTGTTTGGTTTAGTCTTCTCTTGAAACTTACATTAAGTCATCATTAAGCCTATAATAAAACTATTAATTTCGTCTTTATTTTAGAATATCTATTATTTGTTTTAGCAAAAAACAAATATTAAGAACAACATGACAGTTATCATTCGCCGGAATAGGGTATTTGACTACCATCGAATTCATTATTTAATACAAATATTTTTAATAACAGTATTAAATTAAAGCAGAACTGCGAAATAACATCTATAAATAAATATACCCGAGTACAAAAGTTATAAGCTTTGAAAGTTAGTAGATGACGCATGTTCTTTCTCTTTTTCGCAAAATGACGACTTGTAAGGGGCAGCCCCAGATTACTATGGAGAATTACTAAGGTGACGTCTAATTAGCAATATTAAAAAACGTTTTTACAACTCTTCATAGTTTGTAAATTATATTTTTAAAATGAAATACAAAAACTCTTGTCAAATACGCAATTCGGAATTACTTGTTCTAATGTCAAATAGTCTGAAACCAGCACTCTTATTTGTTAGTTATATCGACGTGTGTTTATAAACATGACACCAAAAATCGATTTTGTTGCCTTTGTTTACCTTTTTTTTTGCTAATGCTTTTTTGTTATAGTAAATAAGTAAGATTTTTATCGTTAATTTATTATTTATTTGTATGAATTCTTAATTTTTATTAGCTGTATCTGTCAAGGGATGGCTAAAAAGATGGGTTCGCTATCTCTTGACACATGGTATCATCTTAACGTTATCTAATATCGTTATGTTTCTTTTATTTTTAGAATACCACTCTTACCAAGATGTTCTCCGATATAATTTTCGCTAAAGTGTTGGGTGCGATTACTAACAAACACGATATATTTCATACGACATTTAATGGGTGCAATACCTGGAATCGGTGTGTACCATCGATATTATATGTAGTGTGTACCGTCTGTTGTTTACGACGTCGACTAGACAATAAGCTAGACATTGCACTGGAGGCGATATTAGTATCGATTTTCTGAAAGTCAGTAACCGTAAGTTTAAATATCATTAAAATTTTGATGCTTCACTTGTTTTTTGAGGAAACTAATTTAAATCAGTTCAATGGATTGAATGAACATTTACACTACCTATTAAATGTATAATAGCATTTACATCATACTTTTAGAATTAAATTGACAATTTCGTTCCAATAATCGGTTCCAGTAAAAACTTGAAAACAAAACACAATCTGAAACTTATCACCGCGTTAATTCTGCAACCATCACACTCGTATATAATTGGAAATGCAACGTCATCATTCAGTTATCAATTATATTGATTCCAATAAATTAAAGCAAACAGCCGATAGTCCCGTGCTGCGTAAACTAATCAACAGGAACGTGTCAATGGACGTCGCTGTCGTACTGTTTGTTCCCGTTGTAATGCTTGGTTTATCTTTCTATAGACTGCTATATGTAAAGTTCAGTAAAACATGAAATAACAAATAGTAAACTCACAGACAATATTGCAAATCAACATGCAGCAGCAGAAGCATATACGGTACGTATTTTGCCTTACAACGTGATTGATAGGTCATGTCAATGGCGTCCCATAAGTAGGTGTCTTCTGTAAACAAATAAAGAATTATATAAACATGTTATTTTAAAATAGGTTAATGTATCAGTAGTATCGAGCAGTCCGATATCTTCTATACTTTAAATCTGTAGAGAGGTCAATTCTGTACATCAAATATATTTTCAAAATAACTATCAGGGGGTGATTAGTGATCAATACTGATGCCAAAAATGCAATCAGTAAAATTTTTGTCCGTCTGTCTGTCTGTCTGTCTGTCTGTCTGTCTGTCTGTCTGTCTGTCTGTCTGTATGTTCCTTATAGAAACGCAAACTACTCGACGGATTTTAACGAAACTTGGTACATTTATTCTTCATACTCCTGGGCAGGTTATAGTATACTTTTCATCACGCTACAATCAATAGGAGCAGAGCAGTGAAGGGAAATGTTGGGAAAACGGTATTTTTTAAGCTTCCGTCGCGTAAGCAGCCTTAATGGTTAAAGCTACATAGAAATCATGTATGACGGAAATGTTCTACATAAAATTATCTAAAAAATATTCCACAGCAGCATATGTCTATCTTTTATGGTTGACTCACAATAACACGTGTAACTCCCGATAGCTTAGCAGTTCGGAGATTTCTGATTATATTTGTTTACTCTTACGTTTATAATACTCTCACTCATCCCTAATTAAAAAAAGTTTACATTATTACCTATTCAATAAAAAAAGAATCATAGAAATCGGTATAGAAACACCAAACTTATACATGAAATACGATAATAAGCCATCGCGCCGTCGCGCGTGAATACTGAATCATGCTATAAGGATTATTTTTGTGTAACGTGATATATTATATTTCCCTACTAAAATACGAAAGTTAATCTGTCTGTTACATCAAAACCACTGAACAGTGAGGAAGGACATATGCTACTTTTTTACGAAAAACGACGGAAACGCGGACGAAGTCGCTGGCAAAAGCTAGTTAAATAAATAAATGTAGATATTAAATACTTTACTCTGAACCCAAAGTAAGAAGCTAAAGCAGTTGTGTTATGAAATAGAGAGACAACGAAGACAGAGACAACAAAGGTGTACGCCACTCGACCACGGAGGTCGTCGTAAATATAATATTATTTTTGTAAACACAAGTTATATTATTATGTAAATTGCTAAAACAAATATATTTCTACAAACTCACTTTACTGGCAACCCTCTCTCGTAAATTATTAGGTACTGATTTTTGGCAACCAAAATAAGGCCTTAATTTAATTAATAGTGAAAATATTTGGTGTTCACATTATCTAAACGTACATTTCAATACACAATTTGCTATCATAAGCGAGCATTATTAGCGTTCGACCGCCGTATAATAGACCCCTAGCATTATGCTGAAACGGGGGAGTATAGAGGTCTACTTTAAATGGTCGTTTTGATACTCCAAGCACGTATGACAATTAATTTGAGTTGCGACTGGCCGGTTCATTAGAGAGTACAATTGCTGTGTGCCATTCAGTAAGTTAATTAATTGACAGTGTACATCACCTATGGTCATAATATTGTGGATCAATACGGAATACTGACATTGTCTGGTAATATCTCGCAGCGGTTGTGTTTAGATGGACAAGAATTTGCTAATAGCTTACTGTGTTCGTAAACTGTTATGTAATAAAACACGATCTGCTACTCTATGTATACGCATAAAACTTAGTTACTTAGGTACATTTTATGTTAGAAACAAATTTTTAAAACTATAATTTACACTAAGGCCAATGCCACTAATAGCAGCACTCATTTCTACCAGAGGAAAATGATACACATGACGACCTCCGTGGTCGAGTGGCGTACATACCAGTTTTCAAGGTGTCGCCAGCTCTGAGGTCCCGGGTTCGATCCCCGGCCGGGACAATGTACAAAACCCCTTTTCTACATTGTCTCGGGTCTGGGTGTTTGTGGTACCTTCGTTGTCTCTAAATTCCATAACACAAGTGCTTTTTCTACTTACTTTGGGTTCAGAGCAATGTATGTGATGTTATCCACATTTATTTATTTATTATTTATTTAAAATATGTTTAACATCTTTTTTTACAGTTGAACTGTGTTTTTGCCGGCCCTCCCCTGCCCATATTACCCACATACTAAATTCATAAATTTCAGTACATAAATTCAGGTCAACCCATAACATAAGGCCCCATAAAGTGAATTTAATTAGAAACCTAATAAAACGGCTAAAACAAATACGTTTATGAATGCTTCCGTTTCAATTTTCACTCCAATTATAGTTCCTTATAGCTATAAGGTTATAATTCAGGTTTACTATCTCGAATGTAAATTATGAATAGAAAATAAAATTTATGTCAAGAATTCAAATAAAAATTTAAGTTTTCACCAAAGTCGTAAAGGGGTAGTTTTAGTATGCATTTTATCAGTAACTAGTAAATTATTGAAATGGCGCCTCGAGTAATAAACTAAAGTAAAATACGTTTATGGTGACGTCACGGTTTTTACCTTAAGGGGTAAAAGAGTGTAGAGGGATTTTAAAAGCTTTCGTGACGTAAGAAATCTGGTACTATAAGATCACACATCAACTTATTATAAGTCTAATCTTATAATTTTAGTAGGTGTGTGAAATGTTTAATTATATCTGTCGTAAATTGCAAAAACGAAGAAATATATTTTTGTTTTCCATTTGGTCAGTCATATTTAATGAAATGAAGGCAAACTTATTATAACTCTTTACGGATTCAAAACACATTTACTGAAACCTCTATTGAATAATACCATCCTATAATTGTAACACTTGTAATTACCATGTACTAAAAAATAAATAATATTATTAAAATATCGTATAAATGATCATATTTATATCTAGATGGTTTTTTATATATCATATACTTCTGGTTTCCGCCCTATTATTGGCCAATAGCATTATTATCATTGGTCCTTAAAAGTTCAAGCCACTAGGGATACCCCATAAGGGAATAATTCATGCTTCAGCCATTAAAAATCAAAACAAAGTACTGGCCAATATTTTATAGCGAACGTTAAAGTTTAATACAGTTAATGACTATTAACCTAATTATTAATAATGTTTATACTTCGACGTCATTTGGTCACGCAACTTCAAAAAAAAACATTATCAGCTTTTATTATGTAAACATTGTCAAAAAGTTTACATTGTATATTGTACACATCAAAGCACTAGGTATTTATTTTTTAGTAAAGTCATAAAAGTAGTTTGAATGTGTTTTACAATTACAAATAAAATAAAAAAAAATAAAAAGTTATATATTACTTAGCTAACAACTTCTCAGATATTTAAATGTCACATTTAAATTAATATATTGTTCATTAAGCTAAACTGTTTACGTTTAAAAAAAAACAATCATAAAAACACTAGGTTTTATATTTTGCTTAATAAATATGACAGGTTACATTTTAATAGCATTGCAAAATACTTGTTTTAAAAGAGCTACATACATTAAAATAATTTACATTGGTAGATACTATGTTATTTGTACACTCCTCGAAATAAACAAAAAAAAATCTGGAAACTTATTAACAACTTATACCGACTTATTATTATTAACTTATACTTAAACTAATATACAAACATTTTGTTATTCGGAAACAAATAAAACATAAATTCTCAGACTTTATTCACAAAACAAATCTTTTATAATTACTTACCACTTAATAATATGATATCAGCAATCATACCAAATTAAAACACAAATTCTTAAAAGTAACTAGTGTACGTCTCTCCGAATACAAGATTCTTTTACACTAGTTAAATGATTACAACGGTCCCAATGATCTACATAAACTCCTTGATCAATATCTTTATGGTCATTGCAAAACTTAAGCAAATACGAGCGAGTTGTTTAATGAAACTTCGCAATATTGTCACCATTATTCCACCACATCAACCCTGTTTAATTGATTTATACACGCTCCTAATGAACGCAGCGATGGTCCGTTAAGTCCACTCAAAGATCGGCCAGTGACCCACAAATCAATCATCGTTAGGGTTACTTGCTTGTTGTTAATACTTAAAAGAGTACGTACAGGGAAAAATCTAAATAGAAATTATAAAATTACTTGTATTTTGTCCTTAAAATCAAATTTTATTAATTATTCGAACTTATTGTATTGTTTCTTTTTGTTTGACTGATTTTTGTTTGGCAAAGATGACAGTTTTCAATTGCAAACAGCATCAGTATTTTCACCACCTGATCAAACCAAAGAACAATGAATTCAATTCCTTTATTCTACCAACAAATGCCATCACTTCCTTGAAATAATCCTAAATCTATATAATTCTAAATCGAACAGCCGATTGAGCAAAGACCAAACAATGTTCACAATAACTAAACAATTCGTGCGAAATTGTTTTCGGCAGATTAAAGGCGGTTCTATAATGCCTTTGACAATAGGCCTGACGGGTCTGTTTATATTGGTTTATATAAATACACTGTCAACCGCACGATACAATCCAACGTCTCCTTTAAACCAAAAATTGTATTTTCGAATACAATGACGGCCTAAACAACACGTAAGAAGACGTCATGCTTAAACAAACCATTCATTATTTACTCGATCTTTTTCTGAGTGTTTTCTTTGATTGTATGAAATAAAAACATAGAAAAGCAATAATTTATATTTTTACATAAATATTATTATGTAAAATAGTACGAAAATCAACAAAGTACGAAATGGGTGCAGTGTTTAGTTAAAAAAATAGAATTTTCATTTTGAACAAGTTAGTCAGCAATTAAATAAATTTGAATCATAACAACGCAGCCACACAGTGCAAACGATAATCAAAGAATAAAACTAATTTTGTTACTCAAATTATAATGTTAGTAAATATAATTTTTAACAATATCAGGTATTTTTAATACGGGTTTATTAACTTGATGATTATTTAATAAAATCCGCCGCTGCCGTTTGTTGCCTATATATCAAATCCATATACATCATGGTTTAAACAAATTGAATATCTAAATTATATAGCAATAATATAAAAACACTTTAACTAATACGTTACATTGTTTATCAATCTTTTCTCCTTCAATAAACGAATGTTTGTTAACATTATTGTACCACAATGTTTGTTCACCGCCAGGTCATAGTTTTGTTTTGCGACTTTTTTTCAATTCATTAACCGTCCTTTTACTTGGATGACTTTGATACTTAACACCACACATAATTAATTTACCAAAAATAATCTTATTAACATCTTGTAATTATACATCTTTAGGTCCAATCCATCAATCTCAACCACAAGTCCACAATGGACAATTAAGAAGGCAAACGCACACTAATCTTTTATTGTATCAAACGCATTTAGATAATCAAGGTCTGTGGGACAAAGAAACCTGGTATGTAATGACATCGTGACGTAACCTTAAAGAATTTTATAACGCTCACTAAGTTTTGGGTCATTATCGTGATTTTGATCAGTGATGCGTCAAAGGGCAGCCACACACGACGCTTTCGTCCTTGTTACCAATTAATCTAAGCATCTACGTGGATGTAATGTCATTGTGTTTATGCACCTTTCTCAGAATAAACTAAAAAGTGTACTCTTGAAATATGTGAGAATTAAGTTACGCTATGGCAATGAAGCTAGTTGGATGTGATTTATCATCCAGGACCTTAACCTTGTGAATGGATAAAATTCACAGCATTATGCAAGTAATTGTTATTCAAACACCGTATCCTAAGTAGCTTCTTAACCTTTAAAGAAACTCATAACAAATCTAGAATAGAAAAAACTTATTTTATGTCTTTTACATTCGCCCCATTGTCCATCTCTCTTATCTAACGACTTATTGCACGGTATTATCTCCCAAGTGTACTTAGTTACGAAATAGTATGTAACTGTTACCACGTTGGCGTACTTAACCTCAGATGACACAGGCGTGATAAGATCAGTACAGAAATGTAGCAGACAATTGAGGACAGCCGCCCGTGCCCGCAAAAATATAATAACCAGTCAAAACACGTGTCTCCGACAAACACCAAAGAGATCGCTGATAACTTGATAACTTACTTGAAAAAACATTTTTCTACCTCAAATGTGTTTATCGGCTTTCGATCTGGAATCTGTAAGGCACACATTGTAAATCCTTGCGACTCTTATCGTCGGATTAATCGAAGTATGAAAAGCTTTGGGTCCCGACCGCAGTTTACAACTCGGCCCTTGAAAACCAACAGATGTTTGCGTAATGAATTTATTTTTAGTTCGCAAAAGATTCCTTTGACAAATTTCTACAAATTGGTTCGGCTACCTGCCCTGATAGAAGTTTTAGATGTTGCCGCAGATAGGAAATATATGTTCTAAGATCCTTGAACACAATGGATTTAAGAAGGTTCAGATAATCTATGCTAAGGTGGCGAAGATTTGCGGTGAAGAGGTGCTAACTCTAAATGTACTTACGTACCAACACATTACAACGCTTCTACGAAAACAAAGCTTGGTTTAAGACATAAATGGCGTGCTGAAGACACTTTTATCAAATTGTAAAACTGTGGAGGCTGAATAAGATAACAGCATAAACACCTAGACGTGCGCACGCAACCCTCTAAACAATTCTTGAGATAGTAAACTGGACAAATTATTAAGATAGGCATGGAACCCGGAACGATGAATGTTACCCTATTCAATGACATTTTTTTGAAGTTATTCTAGTACTTCACTTAAATAATATCTAGGAAAAATTGGTAAAAATAACATGGTTCTTAAAAGTTTGGTTTTATGATCAATCAGGTAAGATGGAGTGTTCATTTTTTTATTAAGTTACTTAATGGTATCTATATTTAAAAAAGCAAAGCATTTTGAAATATAGATAACATTACAGCAAAAGTAAAATTTATAATTGTATCATTCATAACAAGTGTTTGTGAAGCTTTATTATAGATAAAAAGTTGAACATCAACTCAACCCAGCCATATCAAATATTTTTATGTGTGTAACGTGTATTCTACACAATCTTTTGTTTCTCCGTGCAATATATTGATAAAACCGAATTGAAATCCAAATATTCGCACAATGTCGTGTAAAATGGGCGTGTTTTATTTATAGTCTGTTGTGATCATTGCACAATTGTACGAAAAAAATGTTTTTGTAAAACCCCTGACGGGGAAATAATGGGCCTTTATTGTATGTAGGGATATTTTTTTGGGCCTTTGGCGAAGCGGTGGTCGAATAGAATTGACTGTGTGGTATGCCTAGATTAATAATTGTACAAATTGGAATCGTTTCATACTTTCTGTTCTTAGTTATCCTTCATATTGAATTCCACTTTTAGTAATCCTTATTTCAGTTTGACTTTAGGGTGGTCTTAAGAGAGTCAATCTCATCAAAATAAGGTAGGTCATTTATGCGGAAAAATTAAAATTTCCGTCATCTGTTAGCTGGTGATCTCTTTATTACTACAGGGAGGAGAACAAAAATTGTATGGTTCAGGGATACGAGGCATGTATAGTGATTACTTCATAAATTTTGAGTAAATGCAACTTGTAACGGTAAAAAAAGACGCAAGCCGACCCGCTACGGTCAGATTCCAAACGTAATCTGCACCATAATCATATGCCTCACGTATTTACATTGCTCAAAACTTTCTAAGAAAACTGTCGCATACTTTACGAGACGAGACTCCAATAATCGCCTCGTCCGGGTTCTATGGTATTAATAGAGTGGGCCCTTGCTTCGATAATAATGGCTATTTGCCATGCTATTGTCGACGTGGTTTGTGAATGGAAGGCGGAGGTAGGCGCGTCATTATTCTGTCAGCCCAATGTGCTGGTTGATAGTGATTGGCATGGACTTTGTATCGATTTTTGTAAATATTTGCAGCATCGGTAACGTTTTGGAAATGGTGCTGGTCATTTAATTTTGGTACTGGTAAAACAATCAACTTTTTTTGTTTTGATAATATTAGAATAGCTAAAATTTCAAAAATGTAGCGTACACCTACATTAGCTTTATTTTAATTTTTTTTTTTTATTTAAGGATGGGAGGAAGTCATTGTCCAACGAGAGAATGAAATCAAGACCTGTAACTAATAAAAAATGTGAATCACTCGCGTAGCTCAGCTAATTATCTTATAGTATAATCTACTTTCTACGATCCGAGCAGCAGATGATGCAGTCTAATCATTGGCCTCGGCTCAAATCGGTTAGGTGTAAACGCCTACATTACACAGCATTTAGATTATGAATTCTAAAATTATTTCTGTATACCTAGTTTTGATCTACCAAATTCCGACCAATTAGTCGTCAAGCCGAAAAAATACATATTTAAATTCTATCGATATATGGCACCATCCCTAAAGTGCAACATTATAGTTCCCACATTTTTTGCGCAAGCCCACAAGGATTACCAAACAATGTGCGTAGACGCGGGCCACACATCATATCCCAACGAACTTTTTGCTCCACGTTTAATGGGATTCCGAACTTTATTGTAAAATCTTATAGAAATATTATTGTAAGTTTAACTTTATACACCAGGTGAAAATTATATCAAAATAGATTTGAAAGAACTTGCTTCTTTTGCTCGATTAGATGTTTGGGTAGTCACTTGGTCATTGCTTTAATTTATTGTGTAAACATTAACTGCGTATCGTCATAGATTTTATAAGTTGGTACCGTTTAACAGGTTTGTATGAACGAAGTTTTCTTGAATCTAAAAGTTCTTACAATATACAGAAGATACTTATTCAATTTCAAAACGTTGCGAGAACTCCATTTGCAGGATTGTTCTTTTAACATTATTAGGTATAGTTGTCCCCCGCGACTTTGTTCGCGTGTTTTAGTTTCAACGGTTTTTCATTTTTGCAATATTTTTCATTTATGCTCCGCTCTTATTGGTCGTAGCGTGATGTTATACAGCCTATAGCCTTCCTCAATAAACGGACTATCCAATACAAAAAGAATTTTTCAATTCGAACCAGTAGTTCCTGAGATTAGCGCGTTCAAACAAACAAACAAACAAACTCTTCAGCTTTATAATATTAGTATAGATTAAAAAAAAAAACATATTATACTATATATCATTTCCTAAACAGGCTAGATTTTTAATACACGCAATTACAATATAAGTCTTCTGCCTAGGCTTTTCCGAAGCTATGTTGGTGATGGCTTCCAGTCTTACCGGATTCACCTGAATACCGTAATTTACATGGAGCGACTGCCTATCTGACCTCCACAACCCATTTTACCGGGTAACACAATATTCCAGGGTAAAACTGGTTTGCAGAATTGTAATGACTTAACGACTACCAAAAACGGCCCCCACGGCTTACGGAGGGGTTTTGGTATGTTTACAAATGGTCACCCATCCACGGACCAACCACGGCGAGCGCGGCTTAACCTTTATTATCGGTTAAACCGTACGGCTTACACTTAGCCACGAGCCACTCCAATTTACAATATAAGTATTATAAAAAATATTGACGGTGTTTAAAAACTTACTGTTTAGCAGATTCTCATTAAATTTTTTTCACAGAGAATTTGAATAGTTGTTAAGCAGTTGCTAAACGCCGTCAAGATTTTTATAATACTTGTATTGTAGATTGGAGTGGCTCGTGGCTAAGTGTTGTAAATTTTTATAAATAGTGCCCTAAATGGCACGAACGAGAAGCGTTGAAGTATTTATTTGTAGATTCATAAGTTTGTCTAAACTTCGCGGCCAAATATGTTTAATGTATTGAAACATCCTTACTACGCTTCAAAAAAAGTCTCTGTAAACTCTACCAATATTATACGAGATTGCATTAAACTTCCTACTCAATTTTATTTTTATAATAGGTATTAAAAGTTAATCTGCAAACACAACATTAGTGCGCCACTAGCGCCTTATACTCTGCACCAAATTTTATTGATTGAGAGGCGTTTCGTTTTGGCAACATTTTGCCACAATGTAGGCTTTCGCGCTCACAGCTTCCACGCTTATTTCATAGATGGCGCTGTTACGTATTATGTTGTACTCTACAGGTTTTTTTGATTATTAATTTTATGTTAAATGTTAGGCATTTTACGGTACTTAATCTTTATAGTTATTTTAAACTGTTACATTATTAAAGATAATATATATTTTTTACTGCGATAATTATTAAATGTCAGTACATATAATACAATATTTTTAAGTTTTGTGCATTTTATTATTTTTGATAAAAACTTCCAAGTAAACGGTAGAAGGATTATTAAGGTAGGTATCTGCCTTGTAGTCGGACACAAACGGCTAGCTAGTAATAAATACGAGTGGATACTTATTCTTTAAGTCCAAAATGCAATGTGTATAATATAAATTGTTTTTGACTTTTAAATGCCATACGAAACAATATTAAACCGTTCGTAGAAGATAATCATAAAGCTCACAGCGCAAATGGAGCACATTAATGTGAGAATACCGAAATATATGGAGACGAACTATATTTATAGTAGGTAACAACTGCATAGAATATAATTATGAAAATCCCATACCATAATGTCTTACATAATATAGACAGATATTACGGATTTATGTCATTCAGCAATATAAAAACCGTTAAGACAAAGTCTCAGTTTACATAAACTTACCTTAGTAAGAACTCTTTATTTGGTAATTTAATATTCACGCTTGCCTGTATTACTTTCTTCGTCATTTTTCCTTTACTAATTTCCCTAAATCACCGCATGAGCTGTTATTATGTGACAATTTTTTGAAAAAAATATCTGGTCTGTCCTGCTCAATCTCTTTAGGGATTTCCAATTTGCAAAGATTTATGCAAAATTTATTTAATCGCAGAACGTTTCCATTCAATTCTTTGTTCCAAAGCATCTTTGCAGCCAACTTACCGCGGATTCCTGCAGCGTAAAGGCGGGATTATTTGACGCCTCGTTGGCTACGATGGCTAAGCAATCAAGTGAGATTATGACTTGGTATATGATGGTTACGTTAGAATATTGCCAGAAGGTTTCATGTAAGTAGATTGGATACCGATTAGTTTACTTTAACGTTTTCCGTCTAAAGTGTAATGCGTGTTAAAGATGATGGCATTATTGGCAAAGTTTTGTAAAGTTTTTTTATTATTCATCTTATATATGGCCTTATAGATATGACGACCTCCATGGTCGAGTGGCGTACACACCGGTTTTCAAGTGGTCACCAGCTCTGAGGTCCCGGGTTCGATCCCCGGCCGGGTCAATGTAGAAAACCCCTTTTCTACATTGTCTCGGGTCTGAGTGTTTGTGGTAGGTACCTTCGTTGTCTCTGAATTCCATAACACAACTGCTTTATCTACTTACTTTGGGTTCAGAGCAATGTATGTGATGTTGTCATGTTATAAGAATAAGATAAATATTATTTAAAAAAAAAAACGACTAGTTCACTAGACAGTTCGACTCCCGACACCACCGCCGCCGCTTCAGCTCATGATTATATGCCTATTGATTCTGAAACTAGTCAAGTGATCCCGAGAATACGCGTAAGTAAACCGTTTTGTTTTAAATAATTATGAATAGGACTCCTCAATAAAGTTATTATACAAAGAATAAGATGAACAAAGTCACGTTGGTTACTAAATAGTTAATTTATAGTAAAAACTTTATAACATATATTTATATTTACAATGCAGATACCACCTAACATAATCATACTTGAATTTATAACACTAATTTATGTACCTAACCCCTGATAAAATCTTTAATCATACAAACGAACGTGCCAGGGATTAACCCACCTTAATTTAATTAAAACCTTTGCATAAAGATAAAAATTTGCGCTAAAAGATACTGCTTTTGCTGTTCTATCTTTCGAACAGATCCTTCCTGAATCTGATAAAAGATCCATTTCCTAACTTTGCTTTGACCACAGAAAGAGGATAGACCGTGCCTTCCAAAATTTGTATACGTAAGTTTAACGTCAAATGAAAAGTTTGGTAAATTTTACTTTATATTCAATCAAGTCAGTGTACACCATTGATAAGGAACTCCTTAAATTAGGTTTGCTTTGGACTTCTCAAGTCTTGTTACTCCTGTTTTAAAAGTATCTTAAATTACCTGTTTGGAGCTATACCAATCATTGAGAATTGTTTAATACATACAAATATAATTCGTTATACATTAGTTTTTTCTCACTTCAGATAAACCATCAGATAGTGCTTTTTAAAAATAATGTGGATACAAAAGAATCATTTGATTAAATTAGGAAACATTTTCAAATAAAAATTAATTAGATCCATATTCTGAATATAACGGACGGAGAAAGAGCTGTTTTCTGGATGTATCGGCCATATCAGAAAAGCATAAAAAGGCAGCTAGTTTGCCTGCATTTTCTTTTTTCTAATGTGCTTACGGCCTGCGGTCAAACATTGTTTAAGACATTTGCCAAATAGTACCAACGGTGCTTAATTTTTTGCATCAACCACAATGATGACCTCCGAATCTAGAAGACCGGTTATTCCATAGTAAGTGACGTCATTTTAAAAGGTCAAAGACCCCCAACTTTTCGTATATCGATATTGACATTGTATTTAATACCCATTGATCTTTTGGAGGTGTAGTTGCATTCTAGTGATATCATCATGTGTTTAGTTTTGATTTTGTTGATTTCGTATTGTGCTTTGGGAGCAAGTAAGTTCACGTTCTATATTCATGCATATTTTATTTTTCTATTTTATTTGATTTTTAAATCAAATATTGAAATAAAAGTCAAAGATTGAATGAGTAAAAAAATAGTTTTGTTACAAAACAATAATTCCTAAAAAAAATTATTTGCATAAAAGACAAAGGCTTACTGCTAAATTTCACTATAAAAATAAGAAAAAGACACAATTTCAGGTATAAATGTTCCATATTATGCCATGGAAACTAAATAAATTTTTAAAAATGGATTTATAGCTTTTAGTTCTAAAAACAATGGAACGTCGCTTTTTAGTAAACGGTTAGATCTCAAACAAAGCCTTGCTACTGATATAGAAATTTCTGAATATTTTTTTGTTATGAAAAATTGGGAACTGTCTGGAAGTCGGAACTGTTCTGCCAATAATACTAAGTAAGTTTAATTTATTTATTTTATGCTAACATATCATGTCTCAATACAGAACCTAAGGACCTATCAATATAGAAAGTTTGTGGTTCTTGTAACAAACGCTGTAGATATTATTTGTATTGTTGACGATTTCTTTCGCTTCTGTCCTTCTAATACAAGGCGATTATCCTTTAATAATACTTATCTAAAAATAATAACAGCTTATGTATTATTAATGACTAGCTGTCCCCCGCAACTTTGTCCTCGTGGTTTAGTTTGAACGGTTTTTCATTTTTGCAACATTTTTCATTTATGCTCCGCTCTTTTTGGTTGCAGCGTAATGTTATATAGCTTATAGCCTTCCTTAATAAATGGGCTATTCAACACTAAAAGAATTTTTCAAATCGGACCAGTAGTTCCTGAGATTAGCGTTCAAACAAACAGTTCAAACAAACAAACTCTTCAGCTTTATATATTAAAAAAATAGTAGTATAGATTATTGCTAATGATGATCTTTTACTATATAATGTTTTTATCATCCTTTTATTTATAGTTAGTTTTTTTAAGAGATCTAAACAGTAAGCCTTAGCTCAGGCTTTGACTGCTTCACTGGACTATTGGCGAGAACCTTAAGGGCCTCCAGCCAAAGCAATAGAAAAACTAACTACGTCAGCAGCGTTCACTTAGGGCACCCCGCGTGGGGTTCGGTTCTCGACTTAGTGCTTTGTTAACAATCTTAATATGGCAAAAACAGCAAGGGAGGGCTGAATCTAAGATTTAATTATTTAGGGACATAATATTTTTATTGCTAGTTTGACTGACTTAGACTAGCTTGATCTAGAGACGGGTCCATGGTCAGTTGTATTTCCAATCTTTTCTTTTACTTGCAACGTATGTATGCATGTATATGTATTTTTTTAGGTCAAATCCTACAAGATTAATAAAAACCACTTCTCGACATCCTATCTCGATATCCTATATGATTCTCGATATCCCCATTTGATTTGCCTTTACCATTACTTAGTTCTTACAGTCTTGCTGATTTAAAAAATATATTTCAATTAAACCTTTTTTTGAAACACTGAAGCCGGAGATTTTTTTTTTTTTTTTCACGTTATTTGACGAAAATAATTATAATATTGTTATTATAATTAATTCAGATAAAATTTGGAAGACCTATTTGATCAATATTACTGGACTTACAGTTACTGTTATAGTGAAGAGTACCGGCCAAAGTTTAATTGCATACTGTAAGTGTTACCTAAAATTAATCATAAATTAGATAATACATAGATACATAATTATTAAATGGCATTATAAATTATCATAATTATTATAATACAAAGACGTTCTCATACCTAAAAAAAGAGTAATTCTGAATAATCTAATGGTCTTTAATGTTGTTTTAAGAGCTTTAAGCAAAAATTACGTTGTTTCGTTATGAAACAAAATTTGTTTTGTATTTTTATTGCCTTAATATTATTTATACAATTTTATGTCAATATTTGATAAACATTATGTTTAAAAAATTTAAAAATGAATAAATAAACAATATAGGATTTTGTTTTTGTCAGATAATTACGACACAGTGTTACGCTGTTATTTCAAAGAGAATATCACTTTTTTAATCTACAATTCGCAGTCAGCGATCATTCTTTGAAGCTCATACCTGAAGGTTTGATGCTTAATTTTAAAGGGCTTGATTTTAGTGATAATGATAAAGGTAACAAGATTTCTACAAATCGAATAAAATTAACCAGTTTTAACAGTTAACAATTTCGTAAATATAACGTATTCCTTTATTTTTTTTTAATAGATTTAAATGAAGATCACAACCTGAGAACAAATGGAGGAGTCGATTAGAGAATCACTAAAGCGACGCCTTGTAACACCGTACGTGAAGGGTCTTCAACTGTATCCAGTTTTCACCGGAATTTTCAATGTGTTTGCGGGTAACGTTTTTAAAGATATTATTATTGCTTAGCCACATCCAGCGCTATTCTATAAATATTTAGGATCAAACTCGCTAGACACGGGACTCAGCAACACGTCATAAAGACGACAACGCATACAACCTAATTTAAATTTATTCGAGTCAATATAAATACCAATGACCAAAGTCTTTAAAAAAAAAACAGCCGTTAATTTTAAGCACCTATGTCTACCTACCTATGTAATGTTCTTTCATAAATGGATCGATAATTGACTACGCCACTCATTCGCAAGCCCCCGTAGATAAATAATATTCATACAACTGTTTACGATAATAGAAATCACTACAGACATTAATGGCCTTATGTATAAAAATTTTGACGGTCTTTAGAAACTGCTTAGCAGATTCTTAATTCAAGCTTTTTAGATTTAAATTTAAAATCTACTAAACGTCGTCGCGATTTTTATATAGAAGGCCATAAATGTATGGAAATGACTTCTTTTTTATAAGTCACGTGACTTAGACATGTCACTTCCATACATTTGAGCGACTCGGTCAACGCTAACGCTTTTAGAAATGTCACTTGTCTAGGGAGTCTATTCTAACTTCTTCACGCACGATTAAAGTAGTAATTAGATTTAGATTAAATTAAAATTTAATGTACTGTTTATTTATTTTGAATTTTTAATGAGCAATCTTTACAAGTATCTGTCTGACTTTACTAAGCAAAGCTAGAGACCTGCAACGTAGACACATAATCACAAGCCTTTTATCGATTTGTCTACCAAGGTTATGATAATAAAAAAGAAATCTAGTATTTATTTCTATAAATTCTTCGTAGTTTTTTATGATTTTTAAATTATTAGTTTCATCATTAAGGATTTATCTCAGTCAAAGGTTTTTATGTTACCTTACCTGCCAATCAAAAACAACCTTTCAAAAAGCAATTAACTGTACATAAAGTACTTATTATTTTTTGTTTTAATCCTTGTTCATAAAGTTACATAACATATCCACCTATTAGGGGAATTTAATCAAATTTTTATCAAGATTAAATTATAAAAGCATAGTATTTGTACAGTTTTTACCATAAAAAATAGGAATATAACAATATTTTATTATAAAACACGAGATTTATATATATTTTTAAAATAAATTCATAGTTTTATTATCTAGAGGTCACGTGACGAAAAACGTAACGAAAACAAATTTAAAATTTTGTAGAATAGCAATTTTACAATTTAGGAAATTTAGTAAAATTGTAGAATAATTATTGTATTAATAAATTAATTTTAGGTAAATTATTATCAGTACCTCGAAAAAAAACGTGTTCGTTCAAAGAATTAGGGAGAAGTGACTTGAAATCAATTACGTTAATAAAAATATTATATTACTAGCTTTTGCCCGTGGCTTTGCCCGCCTGTTACTCTATGTCCTATGTTGTATGTTTGTACCTAAAATGAATGTTTATAATAATCTGTACTCAAAAAAAGATTGTGCAATTTTTTTTATGACATTGATTTAAGAAGGCTTTTTCATCGTGCGTACTATTGGTATAGTTATTAGTATTCTTCAAGAGCTTTACAGTTGCCGTGACTTTTGGCATTTACGAATCGATCTAAACTTTTTATTTTTAGATTGAATCATTAGAAAAACTTAGACCAAGTGCAAAAACTTAAAAATATATATGAATAAGAGTTCTGCAGCCAAACAACAAAACCATTAAGTACTTATAGTAGGTACTTTATCGGTTTTTATTTAGACTAGAGTTAAAAGTAATTTTGTTTAAAAAAAAATAGTATCAACATATACCTATACCTACATAGTGTTGCCAGGCGTCCGGATAAAGCCGGATACGGGTCAGACTTTTTGTTTGCGGTGTACGGCGAAAATTAATGTTTTTCTTTTAAAAAATTATATGTGCCTTTTCACCCAAATGTCAGTCTAAACTGGCTGGTTGTTTTCGGACCTGGCAACCCTACCTATACACCTATCAATAATCGATATTTAAGAAATAAAATTATGAATTGTTCTCAAGTTTTAATTGGCTTTTTTAATATAATCTTTTAAAGTTTTCTTTTCAAGCTTATTAGAAAATACCTGTTGAATTTGATTATAATAATGGATATGTAGGTACCTACAGTGAAATGGCATGCATGGCCATAATCCACATAGATTTTTGATTAATTACAGTAAGATATTGTCTTGTTTTAATACCCTTTACTTTTAATGTATTTTCATTAACTAATTTACTCATGTAAATAAATATATATAATATATAATTTAAATAAAATGTGAACGACAAAAAATAATCTAACTTAAACAAGTGTCAATATTGGTTGTGTCAATAATTGTCACTTATGTACAGTCAGCAACAAAAGTAGATGAACACGATCAGATTTATAAAACACCTAAATTCAACAGAATTACATAAATTGACTGATAACAATATAATTATAATAGTGTTTTCTTTTCGTCATAAGGCTATTTTGTTACCTAGTCGCAACATTAATTTATAAACTTTAAATAGTTAAACACTACGGTGGTTCTACTAAGGTGTTCTGTAAAACTAACTTTGTTCATCTACTTTTGTTGCTGACTGTATAAAAACACTAGCACTGTACATTGGCAAGGTTAAAAAAAAACTGACATCATGTTAACAAATCTAACCTTAGCGTCTAGACAGGATAAAAAAGATTTTTTGCCTACTTCAGATCTTTTACAAATGTGTTAATCGATAGGTATATACATAGAATATGTATATTCAATGGCATCCACTTCTTTATCGTTATAGTAGTTTTTGTTACTTAGTAATTTAGTATATAAAGACTTCAAATTGTTTCAGAGTTATATTCTGCAATCAACCGTGAATACACTAACATAAAATGTTTTCTACAAAAGCGTTTATTTTTGCTGTACTCTGCTTTGCCAGTGTTAAAAGTGAGTAAATGTTTTTCTTCGATTAAATTATCCGAAAAAATCCTTCTTTTAGTTTACATTTTTAATTATCTTGAAAGTTGGGAAGTCGAAGCACAAAATTTCAGTACAGTTACTTAACTAGTAATATCGTCACTTGAAAACTTAAATATCTTGTCTATCATTAATACCAATTTATGGTGAAAGTAGAACTTAGTCCGATGTAGTAGAGAAAGTGTTTAAATTCTAAACCATGTATTGCTCATCCCATCCTTTATGATTTACGATACTTGATTTAAGAAAACAATTTGCATAATTGTGACATAATCCATTGCTAGTTTATTTCGGCAAATTTGGGCCAAGATTTTCAAAAAAATAAAACGTTTTTGTTACTACATTAGATGACTACTAAATAATTTATCATTTCAGCTGAAAGAAAATTATGTGATTTCAATGACGAGAAATGTCTGACGGAAGGTTCTAACCGGTCCTTTGCGAAGTTCATTGCTGGTATACCCGGAGTGCCTCCTTCCGATCCTCTTTCAGTGGATCTGGTTGAAGGTTCCTCACCATCAATGAAATACAAAGTACGTGATGCTACTCTCTCCGGAATGAGGAACTGCAAGGTGGATAATGTTGGGTAAGCTTTAATTTTCACTTAAATACAGAAAAATAGATATATACATACTTCCTTTCTTGTAAAACAAAAATGTTAATAATGGTTTATTGAAGAAAGCTAGTTTTTCTTTTGTTTCAAATCATCGTTTAAATTAATTGCTTTTCTGTCATACTATATAAATTTATCCCACTTATATACAACTAGCTATTTCCCGTGGATCCACCCGCTGAACGTCGGTTATTGCGGCAAAAAGTAGCCAATGTCCATTCTCAAGGTCTACCTGTGTACCAAATTTCATTTAACCCTCTGCGACTGACGTGGTAATCCAACGGACACCGCAAAATATGAAATTAAGTTTATTGACGTTAATTTTCAAATTTGAGCGTCGCCGCTCTTAGTACCTTACGGGAGTGATTTCGCGCGTCGGTCAGTGTGCGGGGGGCGGCTGTAGCGAGTGCACGTGTACGTAGCGGGAGGAAAGTGTCCACGGGACTACCACATCAGTGTTAAGTGTAAGTGTCTACTATACAACCACGTCTGTAAAACAGTTATATTTTCATAGTGTCTCCTAAACTACCACATCAGCAAATAAGTAGTTTATCTTGCGTTATGGTATATTTTTTGTATTATTTCGCGTTATTTTAGAATTTGATTTTATTTACATACTTTATATATATATATGTATATCAATACTTCTATACTAATATTATAAAATAATAAATTTGTATATTTGTAACGAATAAAATCAAAAAGTACCTACTGGACCGATTGTATAATTTACAATAAAAACTTGTTTTTAGATGGCTGAATCAAGTAAAAACCCAAGGACGGGTACTTCCTCCACTCGTAAGAGAACGTCGGCTGGAACTTTTGTAGCTCACGAAGATCAAATAACAGATTGGCTGGAAGAGGAAAGCGAACACGAGTTTAGTGATATTGACGATGAAGGTGAAGATCCTACTTTCGATCCAGAAATCCAACAGCTTGATGAAGAAATCATTAGTGAAGAAGATCCAGAACCTAACGCAGAAGCGCGACAAGTACCAGCAACAGTAGTTGAACGCCAACGATCTTCAGACGAGTCACAAGACCATTACACAGGTAAAAACGGTTTCATTTGGAGTACACAAGAGCGTCCTAGAACATCACGCATTCCAGCTCACAATATAATTCGACTACCAGGCCGTATTACAACATCTAATTTTGAAGGCTACTCGGAACTTTGGTCTAAGTTGATTGACTCCACTATGTTAGAATCTCTAGTGCGATTTACTAACCAGAAACTCAGTTTCTACCGTACTAAGTTCAAAAATACTACTAAGACGGAACTTCAGGACACAAATGTAAACGAGATAAAAGCGTTAATTGGGTTGATGTACTATTCGTCGGTATTCAAATGTAACGATGCAGATCTCAGAACAATATTTGCTACCGATGGCACCGGCCGTGAAATATTCCGGTGCGTGATGTCCAAATATCGTTTTTCGTGTTTGATAAACTGCCTTAGATTTGATGACGCGACCACTAGAGAGGAACGACTAAAAGACGATCCACTAGCTCCAATATCCAATATGTTTGATAAGTTTATATCAAACAGTCAATCACAATATACCCCTGGACCATACCTCTGCATTGACGAAATGTTACTGCCATTTAGAGGTCGATGCAAGTTCATCATATATATGCCTCAAAAACCAGCAAAATATGGCATCAAAATATTATTATTAGTAGATGCACGTACATACTATATATACAACGCCTATATATATCATGGTAAGAATTCCGATGGCAAAGGCTTAACTGATCAAGAAAAAAAAATGGCAGTACCCACTCAGTCGGTTTTAAGACTTGCAAAACTGGTAGAAAATTCGAACCGAAATATTACGGCTGACAATTGGTTCAGCTCGATACCTCTAGTCGAAATATTGCTGAAAAGAGGACTGACTTACCTGGGCACTCTGAAAAAAAATAAAGCTGAAATACCACCTTGTTTTCTGCCTAACAAAAATAGACCGATAGAAAGTTCATTGTATGGTTTTACGAAAGACTATTCAATCTTATCATATGTGCCAAAACCTAATAAAGCCGTGTTGTTGATTTCTTCTTCGCATCACAATCAAGAAATAGATAATAATACAGGAAAACCAGTAATTATTGCTGATTATAATCATACAAAAGGTGGAGTGGACGAGGTGGATAAGAAATGCTCCATTTACTGTTGCAGCCGCAAAACTCGTCGTTGGCCTATGGCAATCTTTCAAAGGATGTTGGACATGGCAGGCATAAATAGCTTTGTATTGTATCAAAGTTGTAGTGACAGTGATAACATAAGGAGAGCTACTTTTTTATTGAATATGGCAAGAGATTTAGCGCTGAATCATATGAAAACCAGAGTATACAATGAAAGATTGCCAAGGGAACTGCGCATGACTATCACTAGGGTTTTAGGTAAGGATATCCCCCCTCCTCCACCAGTTCGGTCTATTCCACCAAGTGGCAGAAAACTATGTTCAATATGTCCGTCAAAAATAAAAAGACAAACTAAATATTGTTGTTGTGATTGTTCGAAGCCAATTTGCCTTCAGTGCTCCAAACCACTATGTGATAATTGTCAAACAAAGCTGTGTTTTTGAAACTCCCTAGTTTTTAAGTCAACCAATGGATGTTTCTCAAATTTCTAAGACTGATTGTTGTAATTGTTAATTTTTAAAATATCTATTGTTAAATTTAAAAAAGTTGATTTTGTAATTTTTTTTATGTCATTAATGTTTAAGTAGAGATTCATAGACTGATTTGTGTGTATTCAATAAACACTGATTATTTTGGAAAATACAAATTGTTTGCTTTCTTTAAAGATCATTTAATATAAAAAAAAGGCTAGATATCCAAAAAATATAATTAAAATAGCTTCATAATTTGATTTTATAAAAATATTTGCCGTTGAAATGGTGTCTACTGTACTACCACGTCAGTACAATTGTTAAAATTGAGCCACGTCAGTCGCAGAGGGTTAAATCAGTTCAGTAGTTTTGGCGTGAAACGCGACAGACAGACAGAGTTACTTTCGCCTTTAAAGTATTAAGTAAGGATTATGAAAGCAGCCATCATGATTGTAATACAAACCGGCAAATTCTCAAGACTGAAACCTTACATACAATTATTCAAAATTGCAGGATTTCTCTTCAAGATGACAAATACAAGTACCAAGTTAGGTGCCCTCATCTTACTATTGACCTGAAGGCTGAAGTGAATGGAGACATCGGTGAAGGAAAGGGAAGCTGCAAAGTCCTAATCGGTAAGCATCGAAAACCTATTATTTCCAAACCAAACTATTTGGTATATCTCTCTTGTGGGTGATTTTCTGGTAATACAGAAGCAATGTAAACTTGCTCGAAACAAATTTATATAAAATCGAAAGAAAAAGCGGGAATGTAGACCACTTTTTCGTCAAGGTAGATGAAAACCTAACTCTGAGTTAGGTAGGTAGGTAGGTTAACCTCGTGCTAGCAACACGAGGTTAAATTAACAATAGCATGACCAACTATTAATTTAACCTCGTGTTAGCATTTAACTCTGAGTTAAAAAGATAACCCGGGCTTTTGCAAGCGGGCCTTAAAGACTACAGCCAGTAAGGTGCCTCTCTATTTCCTATTTTACCTTTAAAAATGTCCTTTATTACAAAAATATAATAATTAACTAAATTATAACTTTTTCAGAAAACTACCTGCTGAAATACCGCGGCGATTACGCTAAAACTCAAGATGCCAATGGCAAACTTCACATGAACTTGAAAACTCATGACTTGGAGGAAGATCCCGTTGGAAAAGTGAACATTGAGTGCAAGAACGGTAAGTTTTTGTACTTATCAAAATATTTTAGCAATTTTGTAGCATTCTTTTGTTTAGCCTTTTCCACAGCTATGTTGGGTCGGCTTCTAGTTTTATCCGATTCAGCTATGTACCATATTTTAGATGGTACGACTGCCTATCTGACCTCCACAACCCATTTCACTGGGTAACACACTATCCCAAAGTAAGACTGGTTGTCAGGTTTTAGCAATCTTGGAGATCGATACAATTATTTAATCTATCTGCTTTCCTTTTAGTATTGCACTTATTACGCTATCCTGAATTTAGGTAGGTTCCTGAAGGAGGAAGGCATTCAGTCTTTCTAAGCGCGAACAAATCAAATGCTTTCACATTTAGGCGTCCTAATTCAGTGACTAAATAAGGATTAAATTTAGAATATAGTAAAAAGTGCTTAGAACTATATATATATAACTTCAAAATACTTCATTCATTTGAATAAGGCAACAAGCAAAACTTGCGAAAAGACTAGAAACAAAACCATTCAAAATTGGCAAGAAATTTACTATAAATATATTTAAGAATTTACTTCTGTTTCAGCTGACTCCTCCCACGAACTTTCTAGCGAGAAGTGGCAAGCAGTGGGTAACGAGCTCCTTAAGGAAACATTCGACAGTTTCAAGAAAAAATACATCGGCAACGTGAACGCTTATCTTGCAGTTGTCCCTGTTGAAGATATGTTCTACCAAGAATAAGGTTTTAATGTTTGTTGAATAAAACACATTTTCATGCAGTAAACAAAGTTATTTAATTCTAGTACCAATAATATTACATACAAAATTCCCTTACATTGTAGAGTATTCCTGTAGATTGATATTATTATTTTGTATATCTTATTTATTACGCGAACTTAGACAGCTTTATTCCAATATGGGATAAGGCATCTACCAGGGGTCATGCACCCCTGCTTTTTTGAAAAGCAGACATGAACGGTCCAAGCTAGCTTCAGAACTATTGTAAATCGTGGTGTTAAAACTAATTTGCTATTGATAGTTTTGTGCTAAATGGAATGATACTTTGACAATTTTTGGAGAACCAAAACCTGCCTTTCCAACACATGAAAATGGAATGGAATAGGTAGGGGAATCACTAGCTCACCAGATGGGTCTGCAAACAGCCGCCACTATTTTTATTTCTTTCTTAACTGTACCCAATTACAAATTACAAGAGGCATCCTTTTTGCACATTGCAATTTCTTCCAGGCAACCAAAAAACACAAAATAAAGACAAAAGAACATCTATACTAATATTATAAAGCTGAAGAGTTTGTTTGTTTGTTTGTTTGTTTGTTTGTTTGTTTGAACGCGCTAATCTCAGGAACTACTGGTCCGATTTGAAAAATTCTTTCAGTGTTGGATAGCTCATTTATTGAGGAAGGCTATAGGCTATATAACATCACGCTACGACCAATAGGAGCGGAGCATAAATGAAAAATGTCGCAAAAATGAAAAACCGTTGAAACTAAAACACGCGGACAAAGTCGCGGGGGACAGCTAGTAATTAAATAAAAATATTAAACTTCACAAGTGTAAAATGAGTATACCAAGTCTTTTTTTTACCACGTGACGTAAAAGAAATAAAAACGAAATAATAAAATACTTTACAGAGACACGTAATAAAATAAAAGCTTTCTTAAATTTAAGTACCTATATTTGGTTCACGACGTATAAACACAGGCAATGCATTTCACAAACGTGCTGCACCAACAGCGGAAGACTTATCAACAAATATTTTGGAATGCATTGGGATACCTTATTCATGGTTCTCCGATGATAACGACCGGAAGTGAAAAATCTTACAAATTAAAAATAGTTAACCTTCTGAATTTATAAACATTTTATAAATAGAGAAGAGAAAGAACTCGAGTATTCCGGCGAAGGTGGATGGGTAACCGCTTGAGCTGAATGCGGTATTCGGAGATGTGGTTATACTTGCGTAAACCAAATACGATTTTTTATACCTTTGGTTCTTCTCCATAGGAATGACATTTTGGAACCGCGCAACTAGAGTCATTCCACGTTTTGAAAGAACCTGAAAAGGCCTACTCGAACTAAAAATATTTTGATTTTGGAATCGATTACGGCAATTTCGGAGTCGTTCAAGCTTTATCTTGACATGACTAAAAACCAACTAGATAGAGTTTGTATTCAGTCATGTCAAGATAGCTGGCATCAGCATATTTAAATTAGAAGACAAAGAAATTGTGCTTTGAGTTGTGTTGAATTTGAATTGAGTTTAAAAAATATATTTTTATTTAATTTGTACCATCGTCGTCTCAAAAATAATACGTAACTCTTGAGTTTACTTAATTAAAATTATTTAAAAAGTATAATAATAATATGCACGTTCGAAAATTATTTTGACTGTTCAGCTAAGTCACAAGTTAGGTATTTACTAAAAAAAAACATTCACGAGTAAAGATAAGACTATATTTATATATATACTAGTAGACACTGCCACCATTTATAGACATTTTAATAAACTTGAGAGAAAGACCGGTAATATATTTTTGTTAATATTTCTCGGATCCCCACAAATGGTCAACATTTGTAAAAATTTCACCCTAAACGTCCAATTTTCTTTATAAAGACGAGTGAATCTGTGAACCTACAGAATATTTACAGGTATTCGTGAATTATTATTGTTTTGTCTAGTAAATATTAAAATTATTAAACTAATTTTGAACCAGTAATGTCGCAGCATCGACAATACACAAAATCGACTAGAAAACGATTATCGTGTGTATCTGTTTGTTTTCCCGAAATAAATAAATAAATAAAACAAAGAATAATATTAAAAACAATACTACATAAGATAAGCTTGATATATTAGCAATACGTTAATACATTCCTTCGATACCAGATGACACTGATTATACCAAAACTACCCTACTTGATTTTGATTTCAAAATGATACTAGTTCCTGAGAAAAAAATCTTGACAATATATAGACAGACAAACGGACAACACTGTGATCCTATAAGGGCCTCCGTTTGTTTAAGGTACGGAACCTTAATCAAAATGTCTGATAAAATAAATTATTGTTATAAGAATTCTAGTTTAAATTAAGTCTGTGTTTGTTTGTTACGTATTTATTTAAATTAATTTAGTAGGTAATATATTTTTTAAATGTATTTGACGCTTTTAGGGTTCTGTAACTCAAAAAAAAGGATCACTTATAGGATCACTTCGTTGTCCGTCTGTCTATCAAGAATTTGTTTCTTAGAAAAGCCTGGTGGTAAATTTTTAAATATTAATATCAAGAACTTACTCAGGTCTATGAACTCTTAGTGCAATATAATGATTCAAGCTTCTTTGTCAAAAATCCTACTACTCATAAAATAATCATATAGGGTACTTCTCGTCAAGCCATAATCATAAAATATTGCTAGGCTTAACAAAAAAAAATCAGAAAATTTAAAATTTGTTGATAATTAACATAATAAATTACTTTTAGCGATTACAAATTTATATTTACAATTATCGGACTAATTGGACTTATATTTATCAACCGCACAGTTAAGTTTGTTTTTGGAGAATTAATAGTGATGATTAGAAAAAAATTGTACGGAACCGTCAGTGGACTAGACGGGTTTTTTTTAGTGTTACATATTCATAACTAACCGTGGGATGAGAAAATAACGAAGCCGGTTGCGTCATTACTGTTTTAAATACAATAGATTTAGATTTACACCACATAGAAATCCTACCTATAAAACCTATCAAATATAAATATCTGTGGCTTAATTTTAATTTAGTTGTTTCATTGGTAATCTTGCAAAAACATGTTGTCACTAAGTATTTTTTTACTAATTTCTTGTTGTCAAAATGTATTTGGTAAGTTTAATAAATAAGCTGTGGTTTACCTGTTAATTTTTAAATCATATTTTACGTTTTAATAGCATACAACTTTCGATCAACTTCATCTTCAAATAAATTGGTTTTATGCCTAGAAGAATGTAGTAAAATAGATATCAGTAGCTAGTTAATCAAGTTATATATAATTTTCAGGTGCCAGAAAGGAATTATGTGAACCCACCGACTACGAATGCATAACAAAAGCTATAAAGGAACATGTTTACGCAAGATTCGTGGCGGGTTCCCCCGGGGTAGAGTCCTCAGACCCATTGCAATTAGATACAATAACTGCTGATCTACCTCACTTGAAGTATACTCTCAAAAACCCAACACTACTTGGTATGAAGGATTGCCATTTCCTGAAGATGAAGTAAGTTAAGACATTAGTTCCTTAACCAAAGTTTAAAATGCTCTACCTAATAATATTTACCGTAATTCGAAGTGATAAGTTAATAACTTTTACAGATGATTATTAATCATTTAACCTTAGTAGTGAAAAATGTGATAAATTGTGGTCAAGGCTTGGTCAGTCGAGGGGGGACCTTTTGTTGAAGTAACCTAATTTTTCATTATTATAATTTTTCTTATTGGTTTCCAGACTCACGGTTGATAAAGCTATGTTCAGTTATGACCTCTTGTGTCCGAAACTAAATATACAATCAGAATACGAAGCTAAAGGTGAAATTGATGGAACTGCTGTCGATGGCAAGGGATCCTGTAAAATTACTTATGGTATGTATAATTGTATATGTCGAGGTCAAATTGATCATTTCATGATATGACTGGCCTGCTCAAACGGGATTCTTCCGGCGACAAAGATTGTATCCCTTTAAGCAGATTTTTTACTATCGGGAATAAAAAGAAGTGACACGGTGCTAGGTCAGGGCTGTAAAGAGGGTGACTCAGGAGTTTGACCGCCGTGCTGTCCAGCAAGTCCCCGGTATTAAGCGCGGTGTGCGAAGGTCGTCGTGGTGGAGCTGTAGCCCGCCAAATCTTGTGTTTGATCGCTTGTTGCACACAATAGAAAAACCTTCTGCCAAGCATTGATAGTATACCATTTAGCGTTGATGATTCTTTGGTTCCGTAAAGGAATTAACACGAAGTAGCCAGTAAAATTTTAAAATCTCGCGATCAAAATCTTCATTTTCGACTTCGACATCAAAAAATTACGAAAAATAAGAATGAAGAGATATTCATTAAAAAAAAAGGGTGGTCTTAATTCTTTAATAGAAGCTCTTCGGGGCACGCCGACTTAAAGCACCCCGGAGAGGATGGATAGAGGAAGGATAGGTTTGGTCCGAAGGGGATAACAAGTTCAAATAAACGAACAAGCAAAGCGAGCGAATAAAGCCTCTATTATTCCCTTCGTGTTAGGTTAGTTCAGACTCCAAAAGGTCGATCGATCAAGCTCTGACCGGTCAAAGGAACTTTTAAACATTTCACTAAAACAGATTAATATAAGGAATAAGGATTTGATCAAATCTCTATTTTTGTCGTTATTCTACGACATAATAAAAATTTCTTCTTTATTTGGATTTATTTTTTACAAACGATATGGCCAAACGTAGATTGAAATATCATGAAACGTTGACGTTTAAACAATGTGGTCAGTTTTAGCTGACCATATCATAAAACGGCTCTATTTCATGTAAAGGCCAGTCACATCATGAAATGATCAATTTTACCTATATATTTAACCTTTTACAAAATTTAACGTTTTTTGTTTAATTTATAAAATAAATGAAATAAAATAAATTTATTTGTCTCTTCTACTTCTATAAACGAATGACAATAAATATTCGTCTTACCCACAAAACAGATAAATACAGGTCTTACCACCACTTTCGGGGTCTCTCAGACAACTACTGTTAAAGCCTTTAGTTCTAGTTTTTAATCAAATTTGACAAATACGAATTCTATTTGCTAATAAATAATACCACTGATTAATAATAAACTTTGGATTACAAAACATTACTACACGACGTGGCGACGCAGAAACAACGTTTTGAACTAACCTGATTTTGTTAATTTCAGAAAACTACAGTATTAATATCTTTGGAAAGTATGAGAAGATAATGGGAGACAAAATACATTTTCACATATTAGAACATAATTTTGATTTGAATCTTAAATCAGATGCAACGAATGAATACGAAAATCTTGTCATCGGCGACGGAATTAACGGTACGTTTTTTAAACTAAGTCATTTTAGGGGCATCATTGCAAAAACCCATTTTGACCCATTAATGTTATTTATTATTTTCCTAGCATAAAATGTAATACTTTTTCAGGATAAAATCGAAATCTTATAGTTAAACTTTTTAATTAAATGAATGTTGAATAGTTTTAAAGATTACCTAACGTTGAAACTTACCTAGTCATTTTTTTTCCAAAATATATGTAATGATAGACATTGTTAAAATGTATGTTTAGTAAAAATAAAGATTTTTAATACCTTTGCTTAACCGTCCTCCTTACAATTTTTTAAACTGTTAGTATGTTCTTAAAATCTTTTAATGACATTCTTTTTTTATCCCATTTTCAGCTCAAACATTTTCGAAAAAATTAGAAGAATTAACGCGGGATACAGTTATGAAGACATTTTTAGACAAAGTCATACAGAACCTCAAGGATTTCCAAAAAGCTGTTCCGATTACAGATTTGCATTTTAGACTGGTGACGAAGTGATTTCCACAATGATTTACCTACCCGAGTAATTAATTGAACAAAATATAATTTCATAAACATTTTTCAATTATTTTTTGGTCCTACCAGGACTTCTTTGTAATATAGGTTTGTTTAATTAAGTACCTATGACGTCAGACGCATTTAACAACAGGGATGATGGGCAGGGTACAGTAAAGATAATAATATATAATCCATAAGTTACATAATAAATAATAATAGACACATTTTTTTGCTTTGTCGAACTGAGTAAAAATTATTAACAAATCTGATACGCTACGCAAAATAGTGAGAATTATACTGAGTTATGACTTAATGCTGCATTCCAAATCTATATACTACTAAAGAAAAAATACGTGTCCAATATATACCTGTCTTCATCTGACTAGCGCCATCTCCCCTTTTCCAAATTAGTGTCGGTTTCCAGTCTTACCGAATTCAGCTAAAACCTAGTACCTTTTCTGCTATCGTCATAGGCAATAACACAGAATATAATCAAAACAACAAGCATTTAGTAGGTGGATACACTGTCTAACGAAGTAAGTGATCTAGATAAACTACCTAAATTTAACCAAAACGCGTTTTTCTATGTACTCTGCTCACAGGGTGAAAACCCATGCGGCGAAGCCAAAAAGGAGGATTATGTGCTTGACTCGCTGGGAACATAAAATCCTTGCATAAAAAGTTAAAACATTTAGATCAAAATCTAAATAGTTCTGCTGAAGAGTTTTCCCTGCTTTTTGAAACGATCCATCTTTAAATTTTCTAGCACTCTTTTCAATACGTTCAGAGTTGGTGCTTGTCGGTCTCGATATCTCTCTCCATTTCACCGCAGAGCTAGATTCATATCTTTGTTATTTGAAAAATTTCCATTAAATCAAATTGTACTTGATAAGCCTTTTTTACCGTGAGACAAAATATGAAATAATTTGTAAAATCAATTAAATGTGAATAACAAATGAAAATATATTTTCAAATGTAACATTCCATATTTAAACCTCTTCATACACGCAGTTGTGTCGCATCTAAGAAAACAGTCTGCATTACTAACACTTTGAAATTGCAATCGTCTTACCTAAATAGTAATTCTTCATTTTAATTGATAAATGACGTCATATCAAGTTTGTTAGAGAGATTTCATCCTTATAATTCCGCACCAAACGAAAGAAAATCGTACTTGACTGTTAGACCCTAACGATCGAAGCAATTAAAGTACAGGGTGCAATTTTTACAAAGTTTAGTTGGTTTGATTCGCGGGCGGTAGATATTTTATGAATACAGTTTTCTTTCTTTTCATAAATAAAGAATTTTTTGTTTTGTTCTTTAAGTAAAATCTTCTATCTACAGTATTAAGAGTACTTTCCCTTCAGGTGGCATCACAAAATTGTACCTTTGTATATATATGTTTAGGAATAAAATAAATGATATTCATATTTTATTTCCTTTAAATTTTCACATAAATCTTAATGTTTTAAATCAACAATTTGCATATTTATTTTTATTAAACATCAGTTAAAGAAAACAAACTAGCAACACCACAAAAAAACAAAGTAGGTACCTAAATAATATGTAGTGAGATCATTATATAGCATGCCTTAACAGGTACACCGAGCGGAACACGGCAGTCGCAACACTGAAGCTGCTCGTGCTTACACGTTCATTGAAAGAAGCCCTGAGTTTCCTCATAAGTCCATAAAATCAGTAACTCTGTTCTCAGCAAACATGCCAAACGCAATATACCGCCATGACAAGTTGAGCTTGGCCTGTAATGCGTAATTGTATTGTACACGAACAGTATTATACGCACTCTTTGTGTACTTGTACCATAACTGACCAATTGTAGAACACAAATAAAAATGTATTTCCTATATTCAACCTTAAAATATAAATTAGGTGCTTCGAGATAAAACCGCCTACTATAAATACATACCACAAACAAATTTCAAATGTATTGGAACAGGACTATTATGACCGACAAAACTAAAATAGGATATGATAATTCCAAAAATACCAAATTTGCGATTTGCTATCAGGGCCTCTAGACAAGTGACAATGCGACAAGCGATAACGCTGATCGAATCGCTCAAATGTATGGAAGTGACAAGTCCAAGTCACGTGACTTATCGAAACAAAATGTCATTTCTATACATTTAATGTCATTTAAGCGATTTCTACCATCGTAAACGCTTATCAAAATGCCACTTGTCTAGGGGGGCAGACTCGTCACAAACGATCAATATTCAATAATCTAAATCCCTTGCAGTAAACAGGTTTTATTCTGCTCAGAATGAGGCGATGGGAGTTTCAAACACTGCCCGTGTACATTTTCAAACTAGGAAAGGCGAAGGAAAGATGTTTTTGAGCCAAAGTCAGTTCGGTTAGTTTTTTGCCCCGTTTGACTTTGTTTACATACAACAAAATAAGGTATTTGACGTTTTGGAGTCTTTTTGTTAACTGAGATCGGACCGCGATTGTGATTGTGGACTTGTCTGTAAATTTAACTGTCATTAAACTTGACCGGTAATTACAAAAAGGTATGAGACTGTAAACGTATAAAATAAAGTTACCTCTACTAAGGCATCAAAAACTACATGAGCAGCAAGCTGCCTAATAGAGAGTATTTAAAGAGTTAGAACTAAATCTATTGTCGTCCTTAGACAAGAAATAGTTAACGGTATATTTATTAATGTCTTTTTTTTTACTCAAAGCGTAATGAGAAAGCGCGATGACGACCTCCAGTGGTCGAGTGGCGTACACACCGATTTTCAAGGTGTCGCCAGCTCTGAGGTCCCGGGTTCGATCCCCGGCCGGGTCAATGTAGAAAACCCCTTTTCTACATATTTCTACCGCCTTTTTTTATGCGTCAAAAATACAAATTTAGATTTTACAGATGTATTTGAATTTTTGCAAATTTAAAGCTCCATTTCTGATCAGATTGATGTAATAGCGTGTTTAAACAAAGCTAAATGCACAACGATTTTTGGAAATATTCTCTTAATATATTACAGTAATCTATTAAGTATTTTTCGATGAGACCTTTTACAGAGAAACTGACAACCGCCAATAGAAAGTTGTCGGTTACTATTTTATTACATGTATAGATATGGATAATATTAATCTCTTGGAAAAACTCACACACGGCCATCTGATCCCAAACTAGACAGTCTGTATTATGGCAACCAGACAACTTGTAAACATATTTCATATTATACATAAATTATACCCGTACACAAAACAAATGATAGTGCTCATTACCATAAAGATTTGTTCTGGGTGGGAATCGAATCCACGACCTCCGGTTAAGCAGTCACTAACCACTAGACCAACAGGCCAGTTTAAGTAGGTTTTGTTTTCTGATCATGTAGTTATTTTGCTGATTATTGCGTACCATTTTAATCATAGTTCTTACTAAAGCAAACAATTCGACGGCCCCTATTAATAAAGTCGAATGTACGTTTTTGGCGATTTCGACTTTTTTGCATATTCGTGTACAATTTTAATTAATCTTTATGATGCACGAATCAAAACTTAATAATATTGTATAATTACACAGTTTTCAATTAAAATATTGTAGGATATTACTCCACTTACCGCGCAAAAATGTCGGTAGTTCTATTACTACTTTGTTAAAGGGGGGCGCGGGGCAGGAAAGCCGACGGTTCGGGCAGTATCGCTCTTGTTAACGGTAGGAACGCACGTTTGAGTGGCTTGAAATTTTTCGCGATAAATATTAGTAGTTTTAATTTATTGTGTGTTTTTTAATTTAAAATATAATATAAATGTCGGACCGATCGAGGCGTATATTAGGCCCTATTCAAAATTCGCCTTCCAGGTTCCCTAAAAAAAGGAAGCTTCACCTAGATTGCATTAGTAAAGAATATAATACAGGTAAAAAGTAAAAATAAAATATTTTATATCTTTCAATGTTCTGTTATTATACATAGAGTATTATTTTTAGTTAAATCATTGGCTATATGGCTTTTTATTCATTAAAATATATTGTTCCTATTAATAAAGTCGATTAAGGTACTTACGACATAGTTAAATGAACATAACATAGTTCGTTTGGTCGGTTCCGTCACTATCGACATTATTAAATGTAACTTGTATCGTTAAATTCGTCGGTTATGACACAACCTACTATATTAAATTGATCTTTACTTGATTATTTTGTCAGATGTGTTAGAAATGACATTTTTAAAAGCAATCTGGGTTAATTATTTTGTCTTAAGTGTCATAATCGACAATCTTTACTGTAGTAATTATTTTGTTTTTCCAAATTTACTCATAACCGACATTTATTATTTAATTTCTTAGCTGAAAAGTCACGATTTTTTGTAAGAATTATTGATCTAAGTATATGCAACGAATAATATCTAAGTATGTTTGTTTTTATTTTTATTTAAGTACTTATTTAAAAAATTAAATTATATTTTAATAATTTATTTTTTATGTAGGTACGCTTGATTTATTTTTTATTGCTTATTTATTGATTATTATTATTTATTTATTTATTGCGAATTTAGAAAAATATTTTTTTTAATTTTACTTATAAATACATGCAAATTAGGCCAATTTGATATTTAACACTAAGTTTGTTTTTCAGAGAGAGAGTCACCATTACCTGAAGGTTTCGAAAGAGAGCTAATAAAGGGACTAGCCCACCACACATGCCCATCATTGCAACTCCTGTAAGCCAGGATCTACAATGATAACCAATGAATACCACCGAAACAGTTAAGCTCGGTGTGTCCCAGGGAAACGATTGACTGTCTTGGAACCCGCAACGAAATTAATCAGAAGTAGTAAATAGGAGGAGTAGGAAAAAAATTGTTTCCACTTCCCTCCATTGCAAGCGGGAGACAAAAAGAAAAGATAGGCTATAGGCAAAGAAAAGATAAGACAACTGAGTTAGGCTCAGCTGCAAGCACCACGGATAAAATTTTAACATTAATGGGTCCTAAAATTCATTTATTTAGGAGCTGTTATTTTGATTCCAATATGTATGGCAAAAACGTCTGAAAGCACGGAAATTTGCTCTGGTAGCAACAAGGTCCTCATAATAAACAACACCGGACGTCGCATGTAAAGTTTCTAATAAAGCGTTACGTTCATTTTGCCAAAGACTACACTCCCACAGTATATGATGAGCAGTTTGCTCAAACTCACTATTTACGGATGAACACTGACACAATGGTGAAACGAAAAGCTTAAATAAAAATAACTTGCTTTTAAAATTGCCGTGACCCGTAAGAAACTGGGCTACACAATGATCAACCTCTATCCAAGTCTTCTCCAGCCGCTCACAAACGGACGGAAAAAACTGGTAAACGTGACGGCCCTTAATAGACGTTTCCCACCTAAGTTGCCATTCCGCCATCAGTTCCTCATAGACATCGGTCTGTGGTTTAAATAATCGATCGATCTTTATACGTTCGCGTTGAGTCAAAAAGTCGTTATTCAAACCATCTCTAGTTGAATAGTACATAGCCGCGCGACGTTGTATCTCTAGATCAACCGGTAGAACGCCTGCTAAAACGGGCAGGGCTTCAGTACTGACAGTCCGATAGGCCTTACACAAGAAGATCAACGCCAATCGTTGACTTTGGAGCAATTGATGTCGCGCCGCGCCTATAGTGGCCCTATCAGCCCAAACAGGTGACCCATAACAAATACATCCCTAGTATGTAGCCCCGTAGATGATTTTTAAAGTGTTAAATGAAAGGCCCCAGGTTGTCGTTGAAATTCTTGTCAAGGCATAAAAGTTCTTTTTCGCTTTCTCTCCGATTGTTTTAATATGTTCGACGAAGGTAAAATTTCTTTCCAATACAAGACCAAAATAACAAACGGTGTTTCGTTTTTTGCCCCAAAAATACTATTACATTATGTGAGTTATAATGCACATACGTCCCAAAATAATATTGGAATCTTCATTTAAAAATGTAGAAAGCGTCATATCCAAATCGGCCGACAAAAAAAATCCAAATAAAATTGTCGAATGTGTCACTACCGACACGGAAGCATAAATCGGCACTATTAAAAATAGACAGTTGTGACTTTTCTTTAAATGTATGATATATTCAGAATTATGACATAAGTATAATTATTAAGCATTAGCAATTAAAAATGTATTCCAAATTTCAGATCTCTGAGTCACTTACTTTTCAAGATATAATTAATTAAATTAAACTTTAAAACGCTCTATTCAAAAGTTTCAAAAATGTAGATCCTACTTTATTAAAAGGGGCCGTCGAATTAACATGATCGATGGATAAATACTAACACTAATGTGTCTGCATTTCGAAACTACAAAGAATCCCGTCACTACGAGTTGAACACTGCTTCCTACCGAAATTAAAACGAATAATTTATGAAGACAAAAAAGTAAGGTATCTATCTATTATTTCAATCTCAGAACTCTCAACCGTCAGAAATACATAATTAATAACGAAAACCAACAACTTAATTCTCACACTTAAATGTTTTTGATAGGTAAAACCATTATCAATTTAAACCAACTGCGTCTTACGTCAACTGTGTTGTTATTTATTTACCTACTAAGATTAACCCTTGGTTTACTTCTGATTATTCCTGTTGGACACGGAAGTGAGCAGGGAAGTGGGCAGTGCGAGAATGTAAATAAGTCACTCGCACTGTCACTGCTCATGTCAAAATGAATGAAAATGTCAAACTTGCACCGACTAAAACAACCCCGGTTCTGTCCTTGCCTTTGCCGGAGTCCCGGGTTCACTAAAACATGGTCGGCGGGGATTCGGCATGCCGCTGCCACTGACGATCCCTCGATTGTCGTTGCTTTTAGATTTTTCGTGTTGATTTCACAGGACGGGCAGCGCGAGCGGGAGTGGGTTGTTAACATTCAACACACTTACCACGACGGCAGTCTTTCAATTTTGGCATTTTATAGCTGGGTAAACAATTTCTGACATTTTCGGGTACAAAGTGACCATTGTTCTTTCGCCTATTTCCATACACTAGCTGTACCTGCGATGTTGTTCGCGGTTATGGCAGTCATTTATATGAACAATAAGTAACAAAGCGTTAATTTCTTTAAAAAATAGGAGGCTAAACAATAAAAATAGTAACAACTGGATTTTAATTTCCAATCTTACAACCACCAAGCTGTTTATAAATCATACTTTTATCAAAATAAGATCTATAAAAAATATATGTGGTCTATAAAAAATAGTATTTAGTACATGTATAGAGATAATAACAATAATAATATGTCCGTTCAATCTATGCATATACACGTAATAAAATATTAATGGACAACTTTCTTTTGCCGGTGTCAGTTTTTCTGTAAAAGGTTGCATCTTAAAAAACTTAATAGAGTGCTGAAAGTCTAAATACAAAATACATGGCAATTTAAAATATTGATAGATTACTTTTCAAAAAATCGTAGAGTGCACTTAGCTATGTTTAAACACGATATTACATCCAGCTGATAAGAAATGGAGATTTAAATTTGCAAAAACTCAAATTCATTTGCATACCTAAATTTGTATTTTCGACGTATTATATTACGGCAAAATTAGGTAGCCATAGCGACCATATAATTATCTTACTTTGATTGAAGTATGATTGACTTTTTAGAACACTATCTGTCGTAATACAGAGCTCGGTGGTTGTATGATTGGAAATATTTTTTTACTGCAAGGTCAAATCCAGTTATTACCACTATATTTTTTTTTAGCGTCCTATTTTTTTTCAAAAAAGTAATTTGCTTTGTCACTCCAAGTACAAAATCTCAGTTGAGCTAACCTTTTTTTGTGATTTTTATTAATTCACTTTTGGTTAATATTTTTTGCACATTTTGGTTGTTCTTTTATCGCAATCACCTTTATGTAAAACAAAAAAAAAATGTGTTTGCATTTTTACATGACTCGACTTCTTATGATCCCTAACAATACTTACAAATATTATGTGTTTGTACAATTTTATTGAACAAGACATAAATACTCCTGACTTGATTGAATAAGATTCAATGTTATTGGTTGTTCAAACTCTTTAGTGCATTAATAATATTATTATACCTACTTGTTACTGGCGTTTTCTTTTGTTGATCTATTGTAGTCCTTGTACAAGAAATAACCCCTGATATATGGCTATATATAAATTATTTCGAATAAGAGCGCAGTTTAAATAAGTATCTGAACAAATGAAGGTTTTTTTACGTGTCTTTTTTGACAGAATGACCCATTGAGTCGTTAGTTTGACCATTGATCATCTGACATGCAGTATAACCCAGCCCAGTTTATAATGTTGAAGCAATTTTATGATGACGTCAATGATTATTCTGACGGAACGAACTTTACCTACGACAACTAGTATATAAATAGTAAAAGTATTAAAACCTCGCAGTTATTATAGAAAACTCCAACAATGATGTTTCTTTTATATTTTGTCTTACTATTTGTTTCCGTTCAAAACGTAGTTGGTAAGTACCTAGATATAATATTTCCTATATTTTATTATTTAACATTAACACTGGCTAACTAGCAAGGGTTATAAAAAATACTTGAGAACAAAGTAACAATAATACCAGCTTGTTTACCATTCAATTTTGCGAAGGTGATTTATAAATATATATTTAGGTTCTTCAACTAAGTCTTTTTATTCCGCCATCCGTTTCATGTTATTAATATTTTAGGTTGGCATAATATAATTTACTGTCGTCTTAGCCCTCCGTCATGCTATTACTACTATTGTAATCATGTCATCTCTCGAAAAAATTCTTCAACCAATATTTCTTAATTTTAAATTGCTGCTTTCGTTCTAAATTCGTCTCCTTTTTATTCATGTATTCTGTTTTTTTATTCTTCCCTATAATAATTATAATGAAATTGTTTAATAACCTCCGACTGCACGGATAAAAACAAACGCAAAAAGGTCACCACAAAAATTACCGCGGTCCGCGACGTGGTGCGGGTGCCATCGCCGCATGGGACGAGCATTTGTGTGATCCACAATAGTTGGTTCCAAGTCTAGGACTGAATGAGAATTGAATGATTGTTGAACCTTCTGCGATATAGTGATGAACTTCACTAGTGCTGGACTTATTACGAAAAAACTAAGACCTAAAATTTTCCAGGACTAAAAAAACAACCATGCGTCTTCAGAGACGACGTCTGCTTAACCGAAGCAGTGAAACAGCATGGTTTTGCAATGTTTCTGGCCGGCTTACCAGGTGTTGAACCTACGGAACCACTATACTTAAACACGACTGTGATCAACCTACCGAATACATTGTATAAATTAAATACCCCTGTACTATCTGGGTTTAGGAACTGCGAATTTAAAAGGTTGAAGTAAGTAGAATTGACATTTTAAAATTTTATGTATTGAAGTAATAATTATATAAAAAGTTATTACTCGCTTTAATAAAAGTTTAATTTTGAAATAGGGGTCTTAAAGACCGCAAAAAAGTATGTACACAGTAAAATCTCTAATCATAATCATTCTTCATTCTGTATTTTGTTCAAAACTGAACTTCATAGAAATGTAATATGCAATTACGCGATGATCTTCTTCTGCCTAGCCCTTTCCCAAGCTATGTTGGAGTCGACTTCGAGTCTTACCGTATTCAGCTGAATACCGTATTTTTAATGGAACGACTGCCTATCAGACCTCTACAAAGCATTTTACTTTGTAACACAGTATCCTATGGTAAGACAGGTTGTCAGAATTGTTATGACTTAATGACTGCCATTGATTAACGTATGACAGCACCGCGATGACCACTTATTTTTTTTTTTTCTTATTACTAGCAATGTCGGTGGATTTCACATTACTAGCAATCTGGCTAACCCATCCAACTAAGCTGAATATGCTTGTGTCTGGAGTGGGTTCATGTCAATAGTGCAATGAGTGGGGCAAATTCGAACCTGCAACCTCTCGATCATAAGGCAGTCACCCTAAAAATTAGACTATTGCCACTTATAAAAATTAAAATTATCTAGTCAATAACCAATACGTCTTAGTTAAAATTACGTGCTTACAATTTCAGGCTTGTCCCTGAAGCAGTCGGGAGTACCTTTGTTAAAGAAATTTTCTGTCCCGTTCTTACTCTGGAGTCAACCTATGAAGTAACAAGTGAAGATGGCTCGGTTCCTGATGAAAAATACAAATGCGAAATTTTGTACCGTAAGTATTAATACTTTTCTGTAAATTATAATTCAAGAATTTTACGTTATTTTTATGTATATTAATAAATTTGCAATATTTATGTCGCCTTTTCCAAAACTAGCTCCTGTATATATGCAAGAATCGATATATAATAGGGACCAGACTGTGTATGAAAAGGAAATATCTATTTAGTCCACCAGATAGATAAAAAAAGAAGGGCTTGTGACGTCACGTGTGGGTAAAAGTTGTACCCATAAGTGACGTCACGCGACATTTCCATTCACTGTATCTTCCTCATCGTTTGATAAATTAAACAAAGATAAAATACGTGTATAACATTTTTTTTAATTTACAAGTCACGTATAAATAAGAAAAATACTTCGCTCTCCTATTAAGTATTCTAGATATCCAACAAAAGTTTATATTATTCAGCTTAATATTTATATAAAAATGATACACTACACACTAGCTCTTGAGAATAGATTGAAGGAAATAATTCATAAAAATATCTGTATTTTCAGACAACTATTTCCTTGGCTTCCATGGAAAGTTTGGCCAAAAGGTAGATGACTTCGGAGTATCGTATATCCATATAATAAGCTACACTTTGCATCCGGAACTTAAAGGAGAAGTTACTTATAAATGCAAAAACTCTGTTCCTACCAAGAAAAATAGTAAGTATTCTTCATTGAAAATTTTATTCCAAATTATATACATAAACCCATTTATCCACTAACATTAAACATGCTATGACAAATACTTACGATCAGTCAAGACCAACATCTTGTGTTCAAGTGGACACAAATCACATGACTATTTAGCTGTGTTTGAAATTAAGCAAAATACATATTTCAGAACATAACTTTGATTAAAATTTAAGAATGTGTTGTAATAGTATCTTTTATAAATTCTGATTCAAGTCTCATGAGGCAATAATCGTCAACAAATGACACAATATTTTTTTTGCAGTTTGAAAATCTAATTATACCGCTATAATTACTTATCGGCGCTGATGCCATAGTACCTACACAAATTAAATTAAAATTAAAGCATATTATTTGAATTATTTGTCACGCATTAACGCATGCGGAGCGAATATTTGTAATTAATTACAAATGTATTTAATTACAAAATTAAAGCATTTAGTCCATTGAAATTTTACATTTTTTTGGGCTAACCTTGCGTTTTTTAGAGGACGCAATTTTACTGTTGGGATGTGTGGGGTCAGTAGGAGCTTAACAACAAGTTTGTGGGGTTGCAACCCTTGTCCCGCGGCCGCCATATAATAAAAAACAAAGAAGTTATGTAACAAAAGGAAAATTTATTGTGATATTTTCTCATAATTTTGTTAATAACTTTGTTGTTTGTCATTTTATTGCAAAAAATTAAATAGACAAAATTGTAGACAAAGCGATTTGCTACAAATTATGTCTTCACAATTTTTTTGTGGGATGCATAGTTCGGGAGATATATCGAAAAAGGCATTTGCACCCCTTGTTCTAATATGGCGGCCGCGGGACAAGAGTTGCAACCCCACAAACTTAAAGTTAAGCTCCTTCTGACCACCCTCACACATCCCAACAATAAAATTGCGTCCTCTAAAAAACGCAAGGTTCAATGTAACTTTTTAATTAACTAATTGCAATCTTGAATATACAGCGTGAGAAAGGGACGGTAATAGATAAAATCTAACTTAAAAATAACAAACCAGTTTTCGCGTAGAACGTCACTGTGTTTTTGTGCACAGGTTTCTTGCATTAATTTAACGGCTCAAATATCTAATAGTTCGTCCTTTTATAATTATGTACAAGTGAAAAAGAAACTGCCTAAATTAGTTTTGTTCGCAGACATCAAACACAGAACAGAATCAGGACCATTGTATCAATTCTCTCTTTATTTATTTCAGATGACAGTTACTACGCAAAATTGGAAGAGCTTTCTCGCTCAATGGTGATGGAAAAGTTTTTACACGAATATATGGAACACTTGAGGAATTTTCTTGATGTCGTACCGATGGAAGATCTACATTTCAGATATGTTGTTTAATGCAAATAATTACATGGTTTATTACTTGTTTACTTATTCTACATGGATTTACTGGAAAAATATGGTATCCCAATAATTATTGTATTTAATATTATGTGTTTATTAATTTTGTTCGAAATTACAATATGCATCTTTAAATAATTTAGTTTTTTTTTTATAACATTATAAATTGACTACTTTATCGATTCTAGTTAGAATTTTCCACTCCGCATTGATTCTCAATACAATCTATATTATCTCAATACAATGTATATATTAAAGACAATGTATGTATATGTATATTATTCGTTTAAAACTCGAGAACCGTTAGCCCAATTGATATAAAACTTTGCACAGATGAATGAACGTTAGTGCCGGATAAGTAGAGCTGGTGGCAGTAATTTGATGAAATGAACCATAAGTCGAATTGTAGATTATTTTAGGTGAAGAGAAGCGCAGGCTCCTGTATTATGATAACTACACTACACTGATGATAACACCCTAGTACGATGATAATTATCTTTAAAACAAACGTTTATAAATACAGTAATGCATGTTTGTCCACGCATATCTCTGAAACTACTAATCAAACTGTAACAAAATTAAGAAGTTAGAATTATTAAGAAGTTTTAAAGACGTCGATAGTTAAGTGTTAGCAATAAGAGAGAAAATATGTAGTCGGTTTGGTTGTGTTTAAATTAAACTGATTTTTTTTTTTTAAAGTTTACTAGAAATGTGGGTGGAATTCACATTACTAGCAATCTTGTTAACCCCTCCAACTAAGCTAAAATGCTTGTATCTGGAGTGGGTTCACGTCAATAGTGCAATGGGTGGGGATCGAACCTGCGACCTCTCGATCACAAGGCCGTTACCCTATCCATTAGGCTATTGCCGCTTAAATATGATAAATAATGACTTTAATTATCACATATCTTTGACGTGATATTTATATTTAACTAGCTGTTTGCCACGACATCACTCGCACTTAGGTATACCAAATATTAACTGCGCTCGTTTACTGAGATGTTCCGTGTGACGACAGACGTTTATCCGAAAATATAAACGGTTCCGATATGGTTTTGAGATATTTTTTAATAAAACGGTGCGCTCCGTTTTGACACTTGTTTTAAGATTTGACATTTATTCATACTAATGCCAAAAGTTCATACTCGTTATGCGCGCTCTATGACAATGACCAAGTCTAAAACCCTTTTTCACCCATTTAAGGGTTGAATTTCGAAAAATCCTTTCTTTTTACAAGTCACGTATTAAAAACAACATCTGTAAAAAAAAAACAACTTTTCGGGTCCAAGGGTTTAGGTTGGGCAAAATGAGTTAGTCAGTCGGGACTTTTCCTTTTATATGATAAAAATCAATTTTGTCTTTGTTACTTTCTTTGCCTATTTTAAAAATACCGCAATTTTATTTTAGCAATTTGGTGCAGTCGTTCTGAAGTTATGCACGTACATACATTTCGGCGAAACATTTTTTTTTTATAAACATAGATTTTGTTACAAAATTTTCATTTATTAATATTATTTTAATCGGAATGACACTGGGAAGTTTGTTGCGCCGTTTTTCTCAACAGTTAGAGTACTTAGGCAGCAGTGAAGGGTGGGTAAATCAGGGTGCCTTCCATTGTATTGACGTGCTACGACTTAAAGTGCAACTTTATAGCCTATTTTTTTTAAATACGACTCCCGCACTAAGTAATTTAATCCTTGTGTCGCGGAGGGTTTCACAAACATTCAAATCACATGCACAAAGAACACCCAGACTTGAAACAAGTATTTGTGGATCACACAAATGCTTGTCCCATGCGGGGATCGAACCCGCGGCACGTCGCGCACAGAGGTAATTGACGTGGTGACCTATACCACTCGGTTATCCGTGCAGTAATTGAAAAAAAAACAAATTTGATTAAGTATATTTTAAATATAGCTAATGATTTCGCATGTAAGCATAATTCATATCGTAAGTTACCGTAGCAAATTTACAAACATAATCTAATAGGCACACTATTTGGTTGTTTTAGAAAAAAAACATGGATTGTTATATTGCGACTCTCTACGGCAGTGTGAGCAGAGTAATGATGAAACTCGGAATTCGGTTAAAATCACAATAAAATCTTATAACACGAAAACTGCAAAAAATCGCCGAACATACATGGGGGTGATGACCATACATGGTCCATACTTTGTGGGACACCTGTATATATCTACATTTAATGCTTCCGCACTCCTGCATTATGAAATACAATCATGCTAAGGGACACTATGCCAGTCGCCGTAGATTTTTAGATCTAAATAAATTGTATGAAAATTGATGTTTTTTTTTATTCCCTTAGTTGTTATTGCCTACGGTGGCGTCTCAGGTCGGGTCACTTTTATCCCTCTAATATGACGGGGAAGGTCATGCCTGATCTTTGCGTCATACTCGTGAACGGGCACTGCTTGCGGTAACTGGTCGTTCTTTTAACCTAGAACTTTATAGATTAAATTAAACAATCATAGACATACGTATTGAACTCAGACGTTTGGGCGCGATCCCTAAGTATTAAATAATCATGCGAGAGTTGTGTGTGAGTGCTAGTTTTCTGCACCGTTGCTTGTAGGCGAATCAGGGTGCTGTCTATTATAGAATAATTTGAAATAAATGAATTTAAATTCGATATTGATTCAATGAATTTATTTAATATATAGGTACAAATTGTATTTCTCTTATTTATTTAGTTATGTGAGGATATTATAGTCATTTATAAAATATTTCGAATAAGAGCGCAATCTAAGTAAGTATCTAAACAAATAACCGGTTTTTTTTGTAGTAATTTCTGGCCCACCACAGGGCAAAGGGGTCCTCTCTACCCTACTTCCCTTCCATCTCTCTCTATCGACTCTATCTCTATGACGGGCATGTTGGTCTAGTGGTTAGTGACCCTGACTGCTAAAGTAGAGGTCGTGGGTTCGATTCCCACGTAGGACAAATCTTTGTGTGATGAGCACAATCATTTATTCTGTATCTGGGTGTAATTTATCTATAATATGTATGTATTTAAAAATATATATGTATGTTTATCAGTTGTCTGTTTGCCAAAATACAGGCTCTGCCTAGTCTGGGATCAGATGGCCGTATGTAAGCTGTCCCAAGATATTATTATTATATTATCTGTGGCTGTGGTGTTCCGAAATTTGTCGAAGGTACAAGTCCACCCCGTCTGGACCTACCGCGATGTCTTTTGCCATTTAGAATGACCCATTGGGTCGTTAGATTGTCCCGTGGTCGTCTGAAATGTGGTAAATGTGTACAGCGCAGTTCCAGTTTAACGTTAAAACTTACCTACATTACATATTGACGTCAATGATTATTATTTTGACGGAAAGTAGGTACTTGCATAGGTACTTTACCCACGCCAATTAGTATATAAGTGGAAAAAGTATTAAAAATACGCAGTTATTATAAAAACTTCAACAATGATGTTTCCCTTATATTTTGTCTTATTATTTGTTTCCGTTCAAAACGTAGTTGGTAAGTACCTTAATATTTTATATGCTATATTTTATTATTTACCATTAACGCAGACATTAGCAAGGATAAAATAAAAAATATTTACGAACAAAGTTTTACTAGCCGTTGTAACGATAATACTAGCTTGTTTACCAGCAAATTGTCAAAGGTGATTTATAAATACATAGTTAGGTTCTTTAACAAAGTCTTCTTTTTCCGCCATCCGTTTCGTGTTATTAATATTAATTTTGAGTTCGGCGAATAATATAATTTACTGTTATTTTACCCCATTATCCGTCATGCTATTGTTACTATCTCAATCATGTTATCTCTCACCAGAATTTCTTCAACCAATATTTATTTAGCCTTAATTCATTTAAATTCGTCCCTTTTTGTTTAATGTATTCTCTGTTTTTTAGTAGCTATTTTCATATTGTTTTTTCGTAGCAACTATAAAAGTTATTAACTTAAAATTTGGTTTCTTGATAGCAATATATCAAAATAGGATATGATAAAAATTAATGTTGATCAGTTACACGATTAAATAAACTATCTTCGATAGTTTTATTTTTCGAAATCAGCTCAATAGAAACACTTTTTTTGTTTAATCCGCCAAACTATTCAACTTAATAATACTTTTTTTACACTATTTGATGCATAACCATAATATCTAGATTGTTTAATAACCGCTGAATGCACGGATAGTTGAGTGGTATGGGTCACCACAACAATTACCACGGTGTGTGACGTGCTGTCTGTTCATGGGACAAATATTTGTGTGATCCAAAATTGATGTTTTCAAGTCTGTGTCTACTTTTTTTAATTGAATATGCGGCATAGTGATTAACTTCATTAGTGCGGGAATCATGCCCTAAAAAATGAATACCTAAAACTTTTCAGGCCTAAGGAGACAGCCATGCGGCTTCAGAGACGACGTCTGCTTAACCCAAGCAGTAAAACAGCATGTCTTTGCAATGTTTTTGGCCGGCTTACCGGGTGTTGAACCTACGGAACCACTTCACTTAAACACGACTGTGATCAACCTACCGAATACATTGTATAAATTAAATGCCCCTGTTCTATCTGGGTTTAGAAACTGTGAATTTAAAAGGTTGAAGTAAGTAGAAATTTAATTTTAAACGTATGTAGGTACTAAAGTAATAATTATGTAAAAAGTTACTACTCGCTTAAGTAAAAGGTTAACTTTGAAATAAGGGTTATAAAGGCCGCTCAAAAGTATGGACACAGTAAAATCTTCTATAGTCTTGAGCCATTTAGTCGGTTTTTAAATCTTTATTTGTTTAAAATCGAACGTCATCGAAATGTAAGTTGACTACACGGATAGCCGAGTGGTATGTCATCACGCCAATACCTTTGTGCGCGACGTGCTGCGAGTTCGATCCCGCATGGGACAAGCATTTGTGAGACCCACAAATGAATGTTTGTGAAACCCCCCGCGACACAAAGATTAAATTTCTTAGTGCGGGAATCGTTTTTTTTAAATAAAAAAAAAATACGCGATGATCTTCTTCCGCGTTGCCTTTTCCCAAGTTATTTTGAGTTCGGCTGGCAGTCATTTTCATTCAGCTGAATATCGTGTTTAACATGGAGCGACTGCACATCAGACCTCCACTAGCCATTTTACTGGGTTACACAGTATCCTACAACAACTGTAACTCTGGTTGTCAGATTTTTTATGACTTAACAACCACCAAAGAATAGCACATGAAAGTACTTTCGCAATGGTCGCCTAATTAAATTTAAGTTGTCAATAACTAAGACGTTTCAGTTGCATTTATGCTTTGAATTTCAGGCTTGACCCTGAACCAGTCAAGAAGACTTTTATTAAGGAAATTTTCTGTCCTGTTCTTACTCTGAAGTCAACCTATGAAGTAACAAGTAAAGATGGCTCGGTTCCTAATGAAAAATACGAATGTAAAACATTCTACCGTAAGTATTCATACATATCTATGAATTATAATTTAAGAACTGCTTGTTCTTCTTAAATATATTGAAATTTTAATTTGTAATATTTGTGTCGCCTTTTCCAAAACTAGCTCTTGCACATGATATGCAAGAATTGTTATAGTTAAGTGTACGTTCTTCGGAAACTAGATCTCAATAAAAAGTTCATAAGCTCATCATTTTGGTTTAAAATGTTTGGTGGAGGGGAACACTTCATTCTCGTTCTTGAAAAAAAATGAAGAATTAAGAATATCTGTATTTCCAGACAACTATTTTCTTGGCTTCCATGGAACGTTTGGCCAAACGGTAGATGACTTCGGAATACCGTATATCCATATAATAAGCTACACTTTGCATCCAGAACTTAAAGGAGAAGTTACTTTTAAATGCAAAAGTTCTGATCCTACAAAAGAAACTAGTGAGTATCCTTTATTGAAAATTCTTCTTCATTTAAATTAAATATATAAAGACATTTAGGCATAAACATTCAACTGCTATGACAAATACTCACGACCAGTCAAGACCAACATTTTGTGTTAAAAACGGACAAAAACCACATGATTATTTTGCTCTGTAGGAAATTAAGAAAAATATTGTAGAACATAACTTTGATAAAACGTTAAGAATCTATTGAAATCTATCTTTATCTTTTATCTTTATCTTTTATAAATCCTGTTTCAAGTCCCATGACTAAGCAATAATCGTCAACAAATGACACAACATGTTTTTTTTATTAGTTTGAAAAAATAATCATACTGTTATAATTACTTATTGGCACTGATGCTATAGTACCTACATAAATTAAATTAAAATTAAAGCATTGCTATCTTGAACATACAGCGTGAGAAAGGGACGGTAATAGATAAAATCTAACATAAAAATAACAAACCAGTTTTCGTGTTTTTTGTGCACAGGTTTTTTTTTTTTTTTTTTTTTTTTTATTTCAGAACTTTGTCGCTTAGCAACAATAACGTTCTATAAAATCTACACACATATACTCATACACCAAACAAAAATAAATACTTACAAAAACTAAATTAGCTAAGTATAAAAACCAATAACTGCTAGCCTGTACAGAACTTTAGCCTCTACGGAGAAAGGGGAGGCCAAAATACTGTTTACAAAACCTACATCTGAATTACTCTTCAGCTGTTGCCGCCTAAAAGCCTGGGTCCGAACACACTCCATCAAGATGTGTTGCACAGCATCTAAGGTATCACAATCAGGGCAGTTGGGAGAGGAAACTTTTCTCATTAAAAAAGCAAACTTCTTAGATGGAATGTACTTGCATTAATTTAACGGCTCAAATATCTAATCGTTCGTCCTTTTATAATTATGTACAAGTGAAAAAGAAACTGATTGCCTAAAATTAGTTTTGTTTGTGTATAACGGATTGTGGGACATTGTATCAATTCTCTCTTTATTCATTTCAGATGACAGTTATTATGAAAAACTGGAAGAGCTTTCTCGCTCTATGGTGATGGAAAAGTTTTTACATGAATATATGGAACACTTGAGGAATTTCCTTGAAGTGGTACCCATTGAAGATCTACATTTCAGATATGTTGTTTAATGCAAATATTACATGGTTTATTTATAGTTTACTATTCTACATAAATTTATTGTAAAAATATTGTGTCCCAATAAATTATTGTATTTGATCTTGTGTGATTCATATTTTTTTTTTGAAATTACAATACTGCTTTTTTTAATAATTTGTTTTTATTTGTCTAACTGGATTTCAACAAATCAGCTACTTAATCGAATCTAGTTAGTATTTCCACACCGCATTGAGTGACAATACAATAGTTTGATTTTTTCTACGGGGCCTGATGATGAAGCCAAGAGATATAAGGGCATTTATTAAAATTTCACATTCCGGAAATCCTTTTAGTCAATTCCTCTCTAATGTAGCTTCCGAAAAAAATCTGGGGATGATACTGTGCTAATTGTGTATGATGACAGCCATATCACCTTTTTAAGTCGTAAATGTTGAAGCAAAAAAACGTCGGATCGCTTACGCAAGCTCTGCGCGGCCTCGGCAGTTAGAAGCAAGACCTGCCTCAACAAATATATAAAGTCTTGAAGATTCAATATTTATAAATAAAGTATATATCTTATCCTTCTTGAAATGATGACTCTATTCGGTATTTGCCGCGACAAATTCGATTGTACTGACCTAGTGAACAGTTTGTGCTACCTAGTCCCTCGAACGGTGCATGGAAGGCAAGTGCGTTCCAGACGCCTATTTGCCACCTCATCTTGCCGAACAAATGCAGGTGTCCGATCACCGCTACATAGAGTGGTGGAAACTTATAATAAACAGTTATGTTTATCCGACATTATGTTTCTCGGCAAAACTGATTAAAAAAGAGATCACTATAACATTAAAAAGCCTAAACCCCGATAATTAAATTTAATAGTTAGTTTTATAGTTAAGCTCTTAACAGCTAGTTCTTCTGTATTGTAATCTGTGGATAACGTTGTAAATAGTGTATTTGTAAATTTTACTGATAAGACGCTATGTTACAATATTTAATATACTGCTGTTTGATATCCTTATCTAAATAAATAAATAAAAGATTAACGAGCTCAGTTCTGCTGCTAATCCTTATCATTTTAAATAATTAGCTGCTATAAGCATTTAATGCATATTAATTTACTCTTTTACACCTTATAATTTAAACTAATATCTTAGGAGTAATCGCAACAAAATTACGGACGCGAGAATAAAATTAAATTTGGTACAGGGATAGATTATAGCCTGAAATAAGACATAGGCTACTTTTTATCCCTAGAATAGGTTCCCATGGGCTGCGGGAACGGGATCAAAATTTCATGATTATTTTTGATCGCGATAACCGTCATCCACACGGAAAAAGCCACGAGCTTTAGCTAGTTACATAATAATTCGAATTTTCAGTAATAATTTTATGGGTCAACTGTTTTCAGAAACTGGGCCAAGGCTAAGATCCCTTGGCTTACCTAATAATATACATAGTTATAGTTAGCGGCAATAAATTAGATTAAGGGTTGAGCATGTGGTTACACGGCTCATTAAATCCATTTTGAACGTGACAGTTTTATGTTTAATACAAAATAAAAAGTTTTCCATGATCATTTTGTAATTTTTGAGATTATAATTATTATGTCAATCTTATATAAAATTTGTTTGTGGAATCTCATGATAATTAAAATAGAACATCCGACATTTTTAATTTTATGAGAATCAACACATTTTTAACTGAGACTTTATAATAAAAACTGCAAACCATAGTTTTAGTCACGGTAAAAGCTTTGAATACAGAGGGAATGAAGTCATATTAATTCAAAACTCGATATTTCTTATTCGTTACCTTGAATTCCCAAAGTTTTACAAGAAATCTAACACAGGCTCACTGTCTCAGCATACATAAATAATTATTTTGCTTAATGGACCACAGTTATGTTTATGGATAAACTTTTCCTGCTATTCTTATCTAATTCAATTGATAAAAGAGGTAAATAGATATCGATGTTTTTATTGTCTTTATTTTTATACTATATCTTCTCTTTTGTACGATTACTAGCTGATGCCTGTGGCTTCGCCCGCGTGGATGTTAATACCGCGACCAAAAGTATTCATGAAATTTTAATCCCATTCTCGCAACCCATAGGAACCTATACCAAAGCTAAAAATCCTGTGTCTTGTTCCAGGTTATAATCTATCCCTGTACCAAATGTTATCCAGATCCTTCATCCTTTAGAGCCTGTTGCATCAAGCAAAGCGAAGCGCATGAAGTTTATTCTAGCGTCTGTATTTTTTTTGCGATTATATTATTAATTATATGGTGTAAAAGAGTAAAATAATGTGCATGAAATGCTTAAAGACTCTATTTATTTAAAATAATAAAGATTAATACCGTATTTGTGTAAATAGCTTTCCAATTACCGCTTTATATTGGCCCATTTTTGGAAGTATGAAAATTGATATAGTGTGTTATTCTTAAGAGATTGACATTATGCCATTGTTGACTTTTATGTAGACCTTTTTAAGGTGTACAATACTGTAGTACAATATTTTCATCTATCTCTTAGGGTGAACGCTGGTGAAGCCAGCCTTTGCAGTTTACGACAAAAAAAAAGTGTTTATTTACGACATGCCATTAGAAACCTCTAAACCAATTAGTAGTTAGTACGTATTTAGTAGATATTTATATTTATTTCGTACAGATATTCTCAAGTGATGTTAGCACATAGTATTTTTTTTTTTTTGAAGAGATTTACGCAGTTATCCTGAGCGCAAGCTTTTACTGCTTCACCGGACTTTCTTAGCACATAGTACTGGCACCGATATTAAAGGAGCCATAAGCGACATGATCAGTCCTTTAATTTTGGGCAAATAGTCTAGTCTAGATGCATAACCAAAGATAAAAATTAAAAGAAGCAAAGGTCGGGTCGAGTTTTTATTAAATATTTAGATAAAGCAAAACCGGTACCGATAACGTGCATTTCAATCGTTATAATAATATATTTCACGATAATATTGTTTATAAATTATATACGAGCAAGGATGAGTTGCAGGTTTTTTATATATATAATACGCTAGGATTTTCTTTTAAACAAAACATTATAAATAATCCCAATAGACAACATTACGCGTTAGTTACTCTTAAATACTACTGAATGGACTTTAATGTCATTTTAATGTCATCACAATAACAAATAGGCTAAATTTATAAAAATATTTTGAGAATTGTACAAAATATAACGATAAGTGTTCAATAGGTAGGAAACAATTCCGTCGTCTGCAAGCTATTCTGGTGTAATAATGTATGATGGAAATGTTTATGTAAAATAGTCCTACAAAAAAGCCGGCGACGGCATATATCTATCTTTTAAGATTGACTTACTATAACCTTATTTATGGTAATCAAACTTGGTAATAAAATAATGCAATATTAAATAGAGCGTAATACACGCAGCCCACACTACACAAATGTGGGGCACGCGGGGAACGGATGTAAGGGAGAGTAACCTATATTGAACCAGCGTTTATAATGTACTACCTCTATATTTCCACCATACACTATTTTCTATGTACTGGCAGCCAACAAAAGGCGACTGCAGCGCTGTATTTTTATAAACATGATATTATTCTTATTCAAATAAATAGGCTATTCATAACAAGTATTTAATTTTGATCTATATTTCCCTTTACAGAATTTAATTTCAATATATTAAATAACTCGGCAAAAAAATAATAATCACCTATGTACCACGTATAAACACGCTTATCTCTGGAACTACCAGACCGATTTTAAATTGAATAATATTGGCACTTTTGGCTGATAACTGAGGTTATGGGTTGAGGTTATGGGCTGCGGTTATAATATGCATATCTATTTTTACTTTAGATTCAGGGTTCCGCGCAAAACATTAAAACCCGATGAAATTAAACCACGTGGACAAAATTGCGGAGGACTGGTAGTGTAATAAATTATATTGTCCTTGAGAGATATATAGTTCCATGTTTGATCAGCTTTTAAAATGTTTGTTTTGTGCGCAACTAACATGATGTTTTTACTAAAGATATAACGTTATTTAAAAAAAAATGGTTCATGTATTGCGACTAACCATAGCAGTGTGAGTAGTAATATCACAGGTCACTTACTTCACTCTCATATGGCGAGGAAGGTGATGCTGATCTTTGCGTTATACTCGTGAACAGGAGCTGCGGGGGGACTGGTCGTTCTGCTAATCTTAGCATTTTAAATATTAATTAATTGTTTATTTGGCGCGATACCTAAGTAATAAATAATAATGTTGTGTGTGAGTAGGAGTTTTCAGCGCCGTTTCGTGTCGCGGGTCGGCGAATCAGGGTGCTGTCTATTATTGAAGTGTTGACATTCAAAGTGTTCTACATGCGGTAAATTTAACCAGCCTAGTTCCAGTTTAACGTTGTAGCTTGCCTCCATTTTAGACCGACGTCAATGATTATTCAGACGGAACGTTCTTTATCGACACGACAGTTAGTATATAAGTAGTAAAAGTATTAAAAACTCGCAGTTATTATTGAAAACTCCGACAATGATGTTTCCTTTATATTTTGTCTTACTATTTGTTTCCGTTCAAAATGTAGTTGGTAAGTAACAATTTTTATTTTTTTCTATTTGTTATTTAACATTAACGCAGGCATTAGCATAGATTGGGCATGCTTTAGCGAACCCGGGACTCCGGCAAAGGCAAGGACGGGACCGGGGTGTTTTTAGTCGGTGCAAGTCCGACATATCCCCACGTCGTGCCCTCGGCGTGGGTTGAAGTCATAAAATTTTCCCCGTAACAAAAAAAAAAGTCATTAGCATGGATAAAATAGAAAATATTAACGAACAAAGTTTCATTCACAGTTGCAGTTGTAACCATGTATACCAGCTTGTTTACCAGCCAATTTTCAAATGTGATTTTATAATTACAAAAAAAGCTTCTTTGACCAAGTCGACTTTTTCCGCCATATGTTTAATATTTTAGGCACGATATTACCACTATTTCAATCATATCATTTCTCACCAACATTTCTAATATTTCTTAAGCCTTCATTCATTAAAATTCGTCTCTTTTTTGTTTATGTATTCTCTCTTTTTTTTCTTACCAATAATAATTATAATAAAATTGTTTAATAACCTACACGGTTAGTCGAGTGTCACCACAACAATTATTACGGTGCGTATCGTGCTGCGGGTTCCATCTCCGTATGGTACAAATATTTGTGCGATACACAACAAGAAGAAGAAGAGAACCTCTCGCGTTACACTGATTTTCTTCAGTAGTGTAGAAATCATTACAAAAATAACTATGACCCAATTTTTTTCAGGACAAAGGAAACAACAATGCGACTTCACAGACGACGTCTGCTTAACCCAAGCAGGAAAACAACATTTCTTTAAAAAGTTTTTGGCCGGCTTACCAGATGCTGGACCTACGGATCCACTGCACTTAAATACGACTGTGATCAACCTACCTAATACATTGTATAAATTAAATACCCCTGTACTATCTGGGTTTAATAACTGTGAATTTGAAAGGTTGAAGTAAGTAGAATTATGATTTTAAACGTTTTGGAACAAATTGGGGCATAAAAGTCGCTAAAAAGTACGGACACAGTAAAATCTCCAGTAGTCATTCTTCATTTTGTAATTTGATCAAAAATGAAAGTCATAGACATGTAATATGCAATTACGCTATGATCTTCTTTTACCTAGGATTTCCCCAAGCTATGTTCGGGTCGCCTTTCAGTCTTACCGAATTCAGCTGAATGTCGTATCTAGCATGGAGTGACTGCCTATCAGTCCTCCACAAGCCATTTTACTCGGTAACACAGTGTATCCCATGGTAAGACTGTTGTCAGAATTGTTATGACTTAGCGACTGCCAAAGATTAACGTATGAATTTAAATTTCAGGCTTGACCCAGAACCAGTCGAGAGTACCTTTATTAAGGAAATTTTCTGTCCCGTTCTTACTCTGAAGTCAACATATGAAGTAACTAGTGAAGATGACTCGTTTCCTAATAAAAAATACGAATGTGAAACTTTGTACCGTAAGTATTATATTTCTGTGAATTATAATTTAAGAAGATTTGTTCTTTTAATGTATATTAAAATATTTACGTCGCCTTCTCCAAAACAACATATTTATTTTACAAGAATCTTCACGTTCTTTGCAATCTAGATCTCAATAAAATCTTATTTTTAATCATTTGCTACGCATTAACCCATGCGTAGCGAATGTTTAAAATTAAATACAATAAGTAGAAAGGAAAAATTTAAACCTAAGCCAGGCCTCGAACATTACTGTGGCCTCGGTAGCTTAGTTGGGAAAACGACTGGCGCGATGAGCCAATGGCCTTAGGTCCGAGTCCTGCCTGAGGTTTAAATTTTTCCTTTCCACTATTAGTATTTAATTATATACAGTTATAGAATCATCAATTTGATCAAAATGTTTGGTAGAGGTGAACACTACCTACGCTCTTAAGAAAAGCTTGAATAATTATGAATATCTGTATTTCCAGACAACTATTTGCTTGGCTTCCATGGAACGTTTGACGAAAAGATAGATGACTTTGGAATATCGTATATCAATATAACAAGCTACACTTTGCATCCGGAACTTCAAGGTGCAGTAACTTACAAATGCAAAAATTCTGTCCCTGCTAAGGAAAATAGTGAGTATTCTTCATTGAAAATTCTTTTTCATTCCAATGATTGAAATTAAGCAAAATACATATTTCAGAACATAACTTTGATTAATAATTATATATATTTTTTAAATAGTATCTGTTTCAAGTCGTATGACTAAGAAATAATCGGCAACAAATGACAACAATTTACATTTTTTATATTTTACAGGTATTTTGAGCAATTAATTATAATAATATTGCTATAATTACATATTAGCAAATTTGTATGAAAATTTTAGTAGTTACTTAATTTAACAGCTCTAATCGTCTGTTCTTTTCTGTATTCTTAATTATGTACAAGTGAAAAACAAAAACCGATTGCCTAAAATTTGTTTATTATTATGGCCATTGTATCAATTTCTTTTTATTCATTTCAGATGACAATTATTACTCGAAACTGGAAGAGCTTTCTCGCTCCATGGTGATGGAAAAGTTTTTACACGTATATATGAAAAACATAAAGAATTTCTTAAATATCGAACCCATTGAAAATCTACATTATATATATTTATAATGCAAATATTATCTACATGGTTTATTACTTGTTTACTCTACACTAATGTAAAGCAAAAATATTGTGTTCCAATAAATTATTTCTTTTGTGTTTGTTAATTTTGTTCGAAATTTCAACATTGCGTGTTTCAATTAGGTAACTTAGTTTTTTTTTTACTTGATCGCATATTGTTTTTTATCATATATTTTTTTCAAATTAACTACCTAATCGATTCTATTTCGAATTTTCCACTTTGCATTGAGTCTCAATACAATCTATATATATATATAAAAGAATGTATGTGTGTATGTATGTTCACCTAAAACTCGAGAATCGTTAGCACAAATGATATGAAACTTTGCACATGTATAAAGGGTTACATTACCACTTCGACGAACATAGTTACGTTAGTACCGAATAGGTGGCTGGTAACAGTGTAATTTTATCTTTTGAAACATTGGTCGAATTATAGATTTTTTTAGGTGAAGCGAAGCGCACCTGGTTCTAGCTATTATGAGGACAATTATCAAGGATTCCAAGGAAAGGTACAAAACGTTTCACATACAGTATGTATGTTTGTCCACGAAGCTTTGAAACAACTAAGACTGTAACAAAATTAATTAAAAAGTTTTAAAGATATCGACATTTCAGTGATAACAATGAGAGAGAAATTTTAATTTTGTTTTAAGTAAACCAAATTTTTTAATTGTCATTATATTTAATTAATTAACACCTGTTAATACTAACAACATTTACATTTACACAAATACCCCACAAGCGTGGACGACTTTTGCAAATGCGTATTGCGCAGCTAGCCTTTTGGTTAGGCCTGGCGCAAACGTGAGACCAACCACAGCCACCGGAAGCCACCAACACCGACTTAACACACTTGTTCATATATCTGTCTGCCTTAGCGAGTGGCTGCCACCAGCTACCCTTGTGCGATGCGTTTATACTAAATATATGAAAAAGTGCGTTAAGTCACTGTCCCTGGCCACCGGTGGCTGGAATCAAACCCACGACTTCCTGTTTAGCAGTCAGGGTCTCTAACCAACAGGCTAGTCTCCTTAATTATAGGTCAGTATTATTTATACAAGAACTAGCTATGTGCCATCAATGGAATGGTTTTAGCGTGAACTGACGTAAAAGACATTGTTTTTTGTACGTGAATGTCCGATTGCATCTAAGTTCGGTCTAGTGTTGGAGCTGTTCCTGGGCAGCCGTGTTCACATACCATCAAGTGAACAACTAGCCTGTTTGATCCTTACTTAACAAAAAAACTACCTTCAATATGAATGGATGGATTTCTAATTATAATTTACATACATGGTGTTTTTGGCATCGTCTTAACCTACACTGCTAAACCGCTGCACCGATTGTATTAAAACTTAGTATGGGGTAATTTTGGATTTTATGGAAGGATATAGGTTACTTTTTTGCCGCAATAACCGACATCCACGCGAACGGAGCCGCGGCAACAGCTAGCGTTTTTATAATCTCTACGTGGGCTGATGATGGAACCAAGTAATAGAAAATAATTTATTAAAATTTCACATCCCGGAAGTCCTTTTAGTCAATTTCTCTATAATGTGGCTTTAGAAAAAGTCCAGGAGATGATTCTGTACCAATTGTGTATCATAACGGCAATATCAGCTTTTTAAGCCGATAAAATTATTTTCCTGGAGCAAAAAACTCTTCGTAATTCCCTCAAAAAACAGATCTACCAAATGAAACAGTGCCTCAATATTAAGACCTACAAATATTCTGTAAAGGGCTGTGATTGGTTGTTAGTCTTTTGGTCAACCAAGCACAGTCGTGATCAGTTAATTTGACAACTGATTATATTAAATTAATCAGCCTTTCAGAAACTGGGAAAAACGAATATTGTTTCTTTTACAGCTGCAACAGTACTTTTTTTCATAAAAAAAAAATAGGAAGCCGGTATCAAAGAAGCTACAGGGACCTGTGTACAAGGCCAACGTTATGAAATTGATCAAGAACTTCAGTAAAAAATTTAAAGACGGCTTCACCAACTCATAGTTCAGTCATTTTAAAACGTAATTTTACTATTAATAAAAACAAAAATACTCTTAATTTATTGTTAGAAAGAAATTATGATTTAGTATATTATTTTAGCTCTTTAATTTCTATTTGTACTACTTTACTTTCTAACACTTCTGATACTTATCGTTTTACCAATATAATATTAACAAAATTTGGTTTTATCATTTCTCCCAATTAAGTTAAGATTCTTTTACTTACGACCTTACAGTAAACATAGATAAGCATTCAGTCCGCGCATCGCTTGTAGTTGTGCAGAGCGTAAGCAAATTATAAAAAAAAATATTTTATAATTAAAATAATTTTTTATAATTTGCTTACTATGTAATAATACAAAAAAAAGTGTACAGAACGGAAAAAATTATACACATCAGGTTATAAACCTTAATCTTCACGTATTTTCCAATGCTCAGATCACGGGGAAGAACATGACCAATGAAGTCATCATTTGACTTTCAGTTGGTCCAATGCTTACTATGAGTTTTTAAAGCAGGATTATTGCCGCTGTGGTAGAGAGACGCTCCTAAGCGCACTGTAGTGCGCCGTCTCGCTTTCACAATGGCAGTCCTGCTTTCAGAACTCGTAGTACTGGCGCCGATATTAAATGACCCATGAGCGACATGATCAGTCCTTTAATTTCGGCAATAGTAGTCTTGATGCATAACCAAAGATATTAATTAAAAGAAGCAAAGTTCCGGTAGAGTTTTTATTAAATATTAGGATAAAGCAAAACCAGTACTGAGAACGTGCGATTCAAGGGTTATGGGTCGATGACACACAATTTTTTTAGAGATAGTATGACTTTAATCAAATCCGTTAACACAAAAGGACTTTATATAATATTGTTAAATAAATCCCGATCATTTTAACTTTATGACTAAACAAATAATAACTTCTTAAACATAGGTTTACAAAAAAAAAAACTTCCTTTAATTTAAAAAAACATGCAACTCGTCTTATTTATAAACAATATAATCGTGAAATATATTATTATAAAGAACTGACTCGGGAAGTTTCCCGATTGTTAGTGTTAGTGGTCACATAAATTATTGTTCGTACATTTACAATCATATAACTTATATATTAATGAATAATGTTTAGCGTACGGAACACTTAATTTCACGGTAGATATTTTAGGAACACGTTTCTTGTGGTCAAGAGAAGCATATATAATGCTTTGAAAGAGGTAAGTAAATTTATTTCATCCTGAATAAGTAGCAAGGAAAGACATTATTTTTGACAATGCTCCAGAAAACGTTAATATTAGTATGTGCAATTTTTGGCGTATTGAGTGCAGAACAACGTAAGTTTCTTTTTCATAATTAGTATCAAAATTAGATAAATCACCAGTTAGCTTTGCTTTTACTATTTTTTTATTAAATTGATTATTGAGCTACAGAAGTTGGTATTGGATTTTTTTTTTATTTTGGATTTTGATACCTCATTATGTGGTACATTCGGTGATAAACGACCCTGTGTCTATTACTCGCTCTACATATAAACACCGAAAAATTTATTAACCAAACGTTTACACAATTTTAGATCCAGAAATAACACCATGCAAGGAAGACGACACTGTATGTCTCACGAGGAATTCAAACACATTATACAAGATGTCGGTAAAAGGAGACCCGAGTTTAAACATTGAGAATTTAGACCCCATTCGTTATAGAAAACTTGTTGGAAACCTTGATCGTGTCAAGTATACGCTATACAATACCACTGTGGCAGGATTATATGATTGTAACGTGGTTAAAACAAAGTAAGGATGCTAACTATACAAGTGTATTTACGTACCTCCTCTTAAAATTACTGACTTAGACCAATCTTTTCGCTTGTGTTTTTTTATTAAACAAATGTATTATAAATGATTGATAACTGTCAATATCTATTAAAAACTAAATTTTAAAAGTTAATCTCGTTTAAGAAGAGTGTAATCGATAAGAAGAAAAATTTATTGTTACTTTTAATATAATTCACATGTCTAACTTTTTACGTTACAGTCTAGATTTAAAGAAATCCACATTACAGTTAGACTTGGTTTGTTCAACATTTTACTTTCATGGATTTTTCGACATGCGTGGGCGTCTTATTACGCTGCCAATAGTAGGAGACGGAAACTACGTAGTTGTATGCTGTAAGTTTGCTTTCCAACACTATTATTTACAAAAATATATATTATATTATTCGTTTTGCTTAAAAGAGGACGTGACTTTCCATACAAAAGTATTCTGCTGTTGTCTTCATGGAAAATGCTTTTAAAGCAATGTTTTTTTTTTTTCGAAAGATCTTTAATTAATGCGTGACCCTATTATTTAATTTTTCAAAAACATAACCACTAAAAAAACATGACGCTCCAATAATGCCTGTTTTTACGGTCGTATTCAAACGACTTTTAAGGAAATTTGATAGAATTTTAACAAAAAGGGGAAATGATAGAAGCTCAGATATTATATCTTTCCTTTAAATTTTGATGTAAAATTTATTTGAATCAGTCTAGTTTTGGAAAAGAAAACAGCGTTGTACTAAACATCTCTTGACCAACGATTTGTAGATATAATCAGTCCGTCCCTTACGCGATTTACAGGTAGGTCAGATGTCTGCGACTGAAATGTAAAACCTATTTTTAAATTCCTCGGGAGTAGTGGCCCCGTCTTATGTGTTGCAGAGTTATCACAAACTTAACTTATTTACTAAAGAAAACTCGAACTTGGAACAACATGTTGGTATGACAATCCCAGTACCAATAGACAGTTCGATAATAAATTGTTAACAAAAAAAAAATAACTGATAAAATACAACAATTACTTTTCAGATGATTATCGTATTCACATCGATGCTAAAATTAACGTTATCCCAAACCAAGATGGCGTAAAACATTTGTCATTAAGGAGTTATGAGGTGGACGCAGATTTACACGGAGATATGATTACTAATATGCTTAGTTTGGACTACGGAGATATTGGTAAGAAAAGTTTTTGTATTAAGTATTAAGGCGATACACAATTTTTTTGCTATTTTCATAGCGTTTTTACTTAGCAACTATAAAGGTTATTGAATCGAAATTTGGTTTCTAGATAGAAGAGGATATGATGAAAATAAATGTCGATCAGTTACACGATTAAAGAAACTTTCCTCGATAGTTAAATTTTTTGAAATCAGCTCTATAAAATCACTTTTTTGCTTTATCCACCAAACTATTCAACTTAATCATATTATTTTCACACTATTTGATGCATAATCATAATATCTAGATTAATGTCGATTAATAATTGTGTTGGGAAATTGTTGTGATAATTATATTTCCCAATTTTTTTTAATTCAGATAAATAGCTGCTCGGTTTTTTTAACCAAAATTTCTTTATTTTACAGTGAAAAAGTTACGTGACTTTATGAACGTTGACTATAAGACTGTATCAAAGGAGCTTCAAGGACCTGTCTTAGATGCCAACGTTAAGAAATTGATAAAGAACTTGAACAAATATTTGAAGACAATACCGCTTCATGAACTGATAGATCTGTAATTATTAAACTAATTGTTTATATTTATTGTAAAATGGAAATAATTATTTAATTCAATTATAATATTTATTTATTTAATTATTCATGCACACACACAAAATAGTAATAAAACAACATAATAAAACAAATGTACAAAGGTGCTGCTTATTTTTATGAAATCTCTGCCAGCAGACCGAAGAAGTGGTAAATATTGGCAGTCAACAGTGTGACTTAACAAAATATATAGGTACATATAAATAAATTAATAATAATGTGATAACAAATTTTATTTTATTTTGTATCTGGATCTGGATCAGGATTATCTTTTAATAAGTTAAAAAAAAAACTACAGTTAGTTTATAGAGTATATACAAGGTTACTGGGTATTTCTACTAAGTATAAGGATGTACGGGAGGTTATATCCAAATGGATCAACAATGTCTACTAATATTGAGTAATGTGAGACTTTATGTTTTTTTAAGACATATGTGGTATGCGACTTTGAAAGCTTTTAAAAAAATAATACATCATAATCACAAATTTTCTTCGATAGTATTAAAATCACAGCTACAATATTTTACACTAATTATATTTCGTGAAAATTTGTGACTTTAATGTTAGATTTCTGAAATTAAAATTCAAAAAATGGCTTCTTAGCTAGGTATCCGGAAGAATACAATAATGACGATAATTTGCTTAAATACATGTCAGATACTGTGACTTATCCTGAACTCGTTACCGAGTTTAACAAGGAAAACTACCAAACTAACCCCCGAATACTGAAACACAACTTAACTTTAAGAAGTCCTTAAATGTCTCTATCGCTACTTTACACCTTAAAGTGACAGAGACAGCATGATAACTGGCGACGACTTAAAACTGATTGAAGTTTTAGTATTCGACTTTATGCAACACTAAAGTTAAGAGCAGCATATAATGTTTTTAGAAGTTTAGCTTGAAACCACATTGGACCACATTGTAAGGGCAATAAAAAAAGCCCTTTTAAAGTAACACCAATAATAAAAAAGCAGCACAGTGTATTTTAGTTTAAGTCATCGCCAAAAAATATTTTACATCAAAGGATTTTATATAATTATTTCAACGCCTGACGTTGATGTATTAGCAAAATGTTTTACTAACCTATTTTAGTTTTGGCAGGTAATATACAAAGAAAATAGGTTATTTATTGCATCTTTGTTCCCTAGGGGGTGTCAGGGTTATTGACTTTCTTAAAGGGCTACTTTATATCCTAGTTGGAATAAATGAGTTTTTTTTTAGATTTTGTTTGGTAGTAGCGTATTATTTTTAATGAATTATCATTGTCCGCTAGATCAAAGTTATATTTATTAAAAAAAAATCGAAATAATCTCTGTGGATCAAACAGGACAAAAGGCAATTTTTACTAGAAAACAATGCATTTTTATTCCCAATTCAGTAGGACTGTCAGCTTAAAAAAAAAAATATCTCGAGTTGATCATTTATTTAACTTTTGAATTTTAACTCTTTAATTTATTGTCTATGATTCTCTGACTGACTCTTGATGACTCCGCTATCTACTTGTACAATATAATATTTACAAAATTTTGGTAGTTTTTTCAATTGCTCCTAATTAAGGTAAAATTATTTTTTCTATGAATAACTTGACGAGTTTCTTTAAAGGTTAGACATAATGGGCCTGTTTCCTATTTTTTTTTAATGTCCGTCTTGTAGATTAATGAATTTTATTGGACACGTATTTTTTCTTTTTTCCTGCAAACAAAAAATGATCAAAATACAGAGAACTGAAGTTACGCGTGACGTCACTCCTCGCTACGATTTTTAGCGAGGCGTAGCGTCATAAGCCCCCACTCCGAAACTTTAAAGCGGTGTATCTTTGTATTTTTTTATTGTTTTGATAAAAGAAAAAATACGTGTCTAATATTTTTTTATTATCTAACTGACGGACTAAATAAATTTAAACTTTTCATACCCAGGAAACATCCCTATTATGGAAACATATCGCAATTATCGAATCTATAAATCTATTAAAATTTCTAAACCGAGTGTTATACGTTAAAATATAAAAATACCTTGAAAAGTCTGCAAAACGGAAAAAAATATACGCATTAGTTTATAAAACAATGATGCTAATTCTTTAACTTTTGTTTATATGTACTGTTAACTTGCTCAGATCACGGGGAAAAACATGATCCATGATGTCATCACTTATTCCACTTTCAGTTTATCCGTTAAAATAATTTGTAAATTTCCAGTTTAAGACCTGATATTAAATGAGTCACGAGCGACATGATCAGTTCCTACATTTTCAGCAATAATATTCTAGATACATAACCAAAGTATAAAGACTGTATCAAAGGAGCTTTAAGGACCTGTCTTAGATGCCAACGTTAAGAGATGGATCAATAACTTAAACAAATATTTGAAGACGAATACCGCTTCATTCACTAATAGTCCAATAATTTAAAAACACGTCATAAACGAAAATGCATGTAATATGCATCTAATAATTTTAATAGATGTTACAATATATTTGTTTATTTATTGTAACAAGGTTTTTTTTGGTCACTGAAGTCCGATTTCAACGCAAAGGCTGCCGCACCATTCTTACACTCTGAAGACCGAGTCAAGTTTGAGTGTGTGCATCAAATTCGTCCTGCCATCTAATTCTGGCCAGCCTAAAGTTGGATTGGGTCCGTGGGCCAGTTTGCCGCTTGCCCAACAGCTCGGGGGTCATAATATCTACTCAGTATATTCCAACCAATCCAACATGACGAGGTGACGAGGAAATATTTTTTGAATACAAATAATTAATCTGATTTTTTTTTGTTTTTTTATTTTATAACAAATATTTTAAATACCTTAATGTGATTATGAACTGATATAATATCAACTTGTAATAATATTTGCCTAAACGAGAACTAGATATATATAGATATATTTATTGTATTGATATATACTACGTTAGAAATATATAAAATATTTCTAACGTAGTATTCTGGATTCAAAATCCGTTGCCTAGCTCTTTATATACGTTTTACACTCGTGTTTTTAACTAATTATAAATAATATCGTCACAAAATTATAATAATTATAAGTTATTATGTATCCACTCCGCTATTATCAGCACTTGTACTAATGATACCTCAATCAAAATTAAATACATTCAAATACAACTGGAGGTATTTTTCCACTAGTAAATAATTAACCAATAATGAAGTTGACTGTGACTTTAGGTTACAAGGTAAATTACCACTAAGGCTTAAAACTAAAATAAACTAAGTAATGCTAAGAGCAACTTATAAAGTGGTTTAGAAGTTAAGCTAAGAAAGCAATTTTTAGCTGATTCTAGTCGTTTGTTTGAAAAAATAAGGTCATTGAGGAAAAAGTTATATATATCTTATGTATATAATCATAGTTAGTTTTAGTTTAAGTCACCGATAAAAAATATTGACTAAGAAATAATTATTTAAACGCCTGATATTGATGAATTAGCAAGATGTCTTGCAAAGGATTTTGGTACCTATAATAGTTTTTTAGAGGTATATATGTATATGAAAAAACTAAACTTAATTATCTTAGCCTTCTGTTCAGATCCTTTGTCAGCTTAAGTTATGTAAGAATATGCGTATATTTTTTATGAATGCTGTTGTATTATACGTTATGAATGTTACATTGATTGTTTGCTAATTTAAAATTATTTTTTGTCTAATTTAAGTGACTATTAAAAATTCTCAGTTGATATCAGATTCAGGGTCCAGACCGGACAAAAGTGATATTGTACGTGAAACTCAAACCTGCCTTTTTTCCTACCCCGACGATAAAACAACGCTTCTCCAAGAAGCATTCGAGTTAGCTAGCAGTAGCAATACAAAACACAACCGCCGTATATTACGTCCTCGCCGGCGAGGCCCGTCGCGTATTTGTAACGTAAATGTTACACCCCCGTCCCTAGATCAAGCTAGCCCGAGCCGGCCAAACTAGCAATAAAAATATGTCCTTAAATAATTAACACTTAGATCCAGCCCTCCCTTGCTGTTTTTGCCTTATTAAGATTGTTAGCAACGCACTAAGTCGAGGTCCGAACCCCACAGGGGGTGCCCTTAGTGAACGTTGCTGACGTAGTTAGTTTTTCTATTGCTCTGGCTGGAGGCCCTTAAGGTTTTCGCCAAAAGTCCGGTGAAGCAGTCAAAGCCTGAACCTCTTCCAAAAAAAAAAAAAAAACTGCCTTTTTTACTTAGGTGTTTATGATGCTTTAAAAAAATAATAACCAGATTCATAACCATAGGCCACGGTGCCCGCGAACAGATTGTAGGAAAAGATAGTGTCATGATGGCATCTCTCAAGTAAGTATATGTTATAGTTTGGTCTATTCATGTAAACTAGTTGTTACTACGACTGTTAGGGTTAAATAATAATTGTGATTTTTTTATCCTGACGAAATATAGCGAAGTAATATTTTTACAATTCTTTCTCTCGTAATTTAGTTTTAAACGTACCACATACAAATTTAAAATAGGTTAAAGATTTTCAACTTTAAGATTTATTTGATTTAATTCTTATAATTAGCATTAATTGCTGTGAATTACTAAAATTAACGAAACTACGTTTAATTATTATTTTTACCATGTGTTTATTATATATCAATACCTCGTATTGATATATAATAAACATGAATACTTCTCATACGTATAACTTCATAAAAAAAACTGTAAAAATCACGTTGATGTTACATTATGTGACGAATAGATTGCAATCTTTGATCGAAAGTCTCGAATTTTTAAATAACTAAAAACTATATTTGCATTTTCGGACACTAAAAAAAATTAAGGCTCCATTTGCACCAACCAATGAAATAAATAAATCAGGCTATATTAATCTTTCGAAAAATATTAATTACGTTAACTCGTCAAAACAAATAAATGTCACTCAATTTTGACGGGAGTTTACACGTTTCGCTGCACCATAAAGTTCTTGAAATTTCAAGAACTGTTCTTGATTGAAATCCGCAATTATACTGAAGTAGATAAGTAGATTAATATTCTAAAGGAACCTAATACTTAGAACTTATCAGGAAATACCCCGTATAGTGTAAGTGCTAAGGTTTTAAACCTTATCGTTATGTGATTCTGAACAGAGAAAGTAGGATGAAAATTAAAATGCTGACTGACTAATGTTTACCATGGCTTAAGGTGTTCCTATTTCACAACTAGGGTAAGTTAAAAGATGAAACTAAACCTCACTATCTGAGTTTGCTGAATAGTCAGGATTATCCTTTAGCCTTTGTATATATTTATTTATTTCTTTTGATGTTAAAATACTTATATATAAAATTTTATTAATGTAATTTATCTGAACTAATCTTATTTTTAACTTTATTATAGTTTTGTTCCCCTCTACAATGTTGTTTTTCTTTTTTAACCAAAGGCTGACTGGTGGATAATGGCTACTGGCAATAAGACCACCTTGTACTTGTGTACATAAAAAAATCAAATAAATAAATACAAGTCCCTACAATATTGGAATTATTTTTATTAAATTTTGAAATTGATTACGTTAAATTCTGTTTTTATTTAATATATAGGTACGGAATCGAGGAAATAAAAGCGGCTTTTTTTAATAGTTCATATTGTTGCTTCTTGTTAGATATAAACAGAGTCAAGTTCCCATAATTCCACATTCGTACACGAGTTGCTAAGACGTTGTTGACGGAGGCTAGATCCGTGGTAGCCATGTTTTCTCCATTAGTATTATTTTTATGTGCAATCGCCAATGTCTTATCAGACCCAGGTAAGTTTGAATATACTCTTTATATTTTGTTTACGGTATTCTTTAGTGAGTAGAAGTGAAAAATATTTATGGAGTTACTTTATTTAAATCACATTCTAAATACTCTTTTAGAAACAGCTGAATTAAAAAATGCGTATGTACAGATAAACATTTTTTTTATTAATTAATTTCTTTATTCATTCACTTTTTGGTTAACCGAAATCGATTAAAAAATTAAGCATCAAGCATTGAATTAGACACAGAATATGATCTTGTAGAAATGTATCTTAACTAGACCATCATTGTAAATCTTGATTTGATAAATTGTTATATAAAAAAAATCTTTTCAAATAAAAATAAATACTATTTAAGGAGTTCTATCATTTTAGTTTTACTTAATATTGTGCTTTTTTTTAGCTATAACTTTAAACCAATGCAAGTCCGGTGATGACGTTTGTGTTACTGCGGCTGTAAAGGCTGCGTATCCACTCGTTTTGGAAGCTAATGCAGAAATCGGCGCTGAGGACCTAGACCCCATGTTTCTACCTGAAATTGAAGGAAACCTGTCTATCTTGAAGTTTAAACTTTTTAACACAACTATCATCGGATTCAAATCATGTTCTGTGGATTCCGCACAGTAAGATATTTAGATAAAATTCTTCTGTAAATAGTAACAAATTACTCAAAAATGTACCTTATGGCTTTGAAATGAACTCAATATTGACTAGGTCAATCACAAATCTTCCGATGGTACCGCTGATGCGCGGTCTTCCGTAGGTACATTTAATGACCACATCGACTTTAATATCGATATCATCCATTTCCATATACTAGTAGTTACTGAGATTACTGATAAAATGACTTCAAAGTGATAATCATTTCAAATTTCAAAGAAGAGAATCCATGAAAAGCTAATTGAAATGTGCCTATAAACATTGAGCGTTGCTCTCTCCCATAAGAAAGATCCCATCATCCTAACCATGACCATGAGAACACCTGGGAACACTCTTTCAAAAAAATAATAATTTTCCATTTAGGTCCAGGCGTCTTCGAGTAGGTAATCGGAAAACACATAAATAATAAAAAACAAATATTCCGACGCATTGAGAACCTTGTTTTTTTTATATATTTTAAAACTCACCTGAAAATAGTTAATCTTTTTATGGAGAAGAAGAGCATTCATCCACATCATAATACAGTACTGCATTCTTTATCTGGGACACGGTTAATTTTTCCTTCCATAAGCGTGTCAATTTTTATGCCCCTTTTGTAAATTGAACTTGTCTATAAATTTAATGTTGCGATATTAAGATTTGCTATTATTTATTGTAGGCGTTAGCATGTAAACAATTTGTGCTATAAATACATTTTGTCCGAACTTTTTAACCAGGCTTTACGGGCTACATTAGAGTTACCTTACGTAAAGGTGACTATGATACGTCGGGTTCATTATCGAATATAGCTTTAATTAACTTAACAATATTTTCATATTCTTCATACTTCAACCAAAAATAATTTAAATAACTCAATTATTTCCATTATCGTCATATTTTAGAAAAATTTTATGGTCCTTTACTAGGATTACGAAAATTTAAAATTTAAAATCTCCTGACGAACGAGGATGTGTTTCATTAGGCTATTCTGCTCCATTACTCTTAAAAAGCCTTCTTGTCCATACCTCATAAAAGATGACTTACTTTTTAAAATATACCGACCGTTTTTTATTTCAGGTACAGTGAAGAACAATTAACTGCACAAATAGTACTGTTGTGCCCTAAATTCACGATGCATGGTTGGTATGACATTGACGGTCGCCTCATAGTGCTTCCTGTAAAAGGAACTGGAGATTACAGTCTGGAATCACGTAAGTTTATTGATATTTTTTAAATTACAATAAATAAATGAAGAGTACGAACGTGTAGAGATTTTTCCATTTTCTAAATCATTTTGGATACATAGGTACATGAACAATGGACATTATTTGGATTAATAGCAGGAACGCTAATTATGTTTTTATACAAATCGCAAGATTTTTAAACTTGTTCGTATTAATGAGTCCAGTTTTTGTGATGGTACTTGGTCTGTCATCATAATTATTAATTAAACGTAATTTAAAATGCTTTTAAATATTAATTGCCGAAAAAAAGGCAACAATTTTTTTTAATTCGCGTCAAGTCTCATGCCATCTCTGTCACTTTAAGGTGTACGTATAGAGACAGATAGATACGACATAAAATTAAGATAAGTTTAGTAAATGACGTGGTTACATACATTGTTTTTATTTTATTAACACTAATAAATTACAACAATGACGAAAACCTTTTTGAATTATTTGTTACATTATTAAATTATTATTATCAACTGAAACCTTTTCGTAGTACGTTTTTGTTTCATTTTATTTATGTATTTTTTTTTAAACACAAAAACGAGCAACTGTATTTGTTTTGTTGTTATTAATTAATTAAATATTTTTTTTAACTTATTACAGTTGACTACAAATTGAAAATTGACATGGAATTAAAAACAATTACCAAAGACGAGAAATCTTACAGATATGTGAAGAACTTCAAAGTCGAGGCAGAAGCACTGACTGGCGTTACGTATGACTTCAGGAATTTATTCAATGGACAAAAAGATTTAGGTGATGTTTCTCAATTTTTTTTAATCCTGCCATATTCTGCACATTTATGTTATTGCGGTCAACTCCACATAAATTATTTTTCATTTATCCGTACAAGTCGTCATTTTAGCAATCTCTTTTTTTTTCTAAATTCGAGCATACACGAGAGCGTTATTTAGCGTCACTCCAAACGACTTAAGTCAATTGAAATAAAACTACTTTTTTGTTATAAAATACTTTTGTTTATTTTATGATATAGGTACACAGTTATTGCTTGGCTTAAGTCGAATGGAGGGATGTAATCTAAGTACCACACTCACGATCAAATTAAATTGATATTCCGGTATTTGATGACATGTTCCTTAATAAATCTGGCGTGATTTCTAGATAGTGTGAATTATCAGTGATTTACGATTTATAACAGAGAACGTATCATGATGCAATACTATCGACAATAGCGGATTTTTTTATTTCCAGTAGCATCTATTGCGGTTCGGTTCATTTAAAGTATTTTAATATAGTTTTTATAGGTATGCGTTTTTACATAGAAAATGCAGATCTGTTTGAAATGCACATAAACTTTAGCAAGACCTTGCTAATCTAGGTTATCTAGCGATGACCGGTTATTTATAAATTAATTCTTGTTCTATATTAGGTCTAAGTACCTGGTTAATAGCAGTAGTTTAGCATTTGTTTAAGATTTCACAAAATTTGCTCTAAAATTAATAAGTTGATTTAAGGAGATAGATGTATACAGAAACTATAATTACAAATAAGTAACTCACGAGGAAATATTTATAAACAATTTTTAATAAAAAATAAATACAAAATTAAAACTAACCTACCTAAAAAAAAGACAGTCGAATACATAACTTCCTCCGTTTTAGAAGTTTGTTAAAAATGTTCACCTGTATTTATTTTAATTTCTAATTTTAGCTGACGCTGTTCTTAAGTTCGCCAATGAAAACTGGAAAGAAGTAGCTCATGAAGTACAAGAACCAGTCTTCATGACAAATCTGAAGAGAATTATCAAGAATGCGAACAAATACCTGAAAACGTTACCTATTGACGAATATTTGGTGCAGTAAAATATGATTACGTATCGGTGACCGAACTACCAAAGGATTTAAACAATGAATTGGTTCTTAAAAAATAATGATAATGAATTATTAAAATACTTTTGTATTTATTATAGCGTAATAATTGCCCTGTTTTGTCCCTTTCGGTTTATGCCAATTTAGGTTCTACAAAAACAAGATCATTATAGAAATATTTTAATATTAATATTTATAAATAAAAAATGTTTTTATTAAAAGATTGTTTGGACCAGGGCTAGACTCGAAAAATACTAAATACAGTATAAAGAGTAAATTATAGAGTGCGCCTAACAGAATTTGAACTATGTGCACCAGTATGAACAAGCGGCGTTTTAAAATTAGTGTCAAAACAGCTCGCCGTATGCGCAAATATTACTCTAATAATATTGGAACCATCGATATTTTCGCACAAACGTCCTCGTCACACGGAAAATCACTAAAATCAGTTGACGGGATTCGAACTTACAGCTAAAATGTGCTTACAATCGGCACTTGAACATGCTGGGATGCGCGCAGTCCATGCTTGTTCTGTATACTCTTAGAAATAAAACAAAAGATTTATTGATTTAGACACACAGTACTAACTGTGTAGGTATTGGAGAATAAAACACAGCAATTAAACCAACTTGTATTAAGCATGAAAGAGATTTCTGCTGAGTTCACATGACACAGCAACTAAAATAGATTATTAATATTATATAATAATAGATTATTCATTTTATTTACAAATAACATCTCGAACTTTATATATAATATACCTACCTATTACTTTTTTATCAAATAAGGATGTTTTTCAAGCCGCCTCTTTCTACTGAGACTAAAATCGTAAGTAATATTATTTATATAGATGGTTAACCCATCAGTAAAAAAAGGGTATATATATTATAGGTAACAATTATTTACACGCTATTTTATAATTACATTTAAGGTTTTTTTACAATGTTCTGCGCCCAAAAATAAAGCATAGATACTTAAATATAATTACTCTTATTAGATAAATCATTATAATTATATGTGTTTTTTTGCCTCTGCTGATCAAAGTTAAAAAAGCAACTATCATTTTTAGTATTCCGTATAAAATTTATGAAATCTGTAAAATATAAAGTGTCTTCATAACAATGTAGATAGACTATCTATCTTTGATAAAAACTACTTTTAATAGGTAAATTGTTTCTTAGTTTAGGAGTTCATATTTAATTTAATAATACTATTTTTTGTTGACAGCTACTTGCTAATTTTTTTTTTAACACGGCTACCTTAAACGTTTATTGAACTTCCGTCAAATGTAGATTCTAGAAAAAAAATCAAAAACTAAGACCATTTAAAATAACAAGTGAAAGTATAATCTTCTTTTATACAAAAAACATAGTCGGGAGTTACACTATTTATAGATAATCTCAAGAACGAATGGACCGATTTTTATGATCTTGGGTTTGTTGGATTTCTCTTCGTCCTAAATAGTAGAATAACTATCGTCTAGATACAGAAACCATCTCTTTAACTCAATCTATGTTGGCATTATAACTTCAGAATGGATTCTATACGGAACTCACGATAAAAGTTTATAATTTTTGATCTAAGCCAGCTATTATCATGTTAAAAAGAACAGCTATTAATACATTGTTGGACAAAAAATAGCAAAGCATAGTTAGAAAAATAAGTACGTATTTTTTGCTGTCACATTGTCCTGAACATGTGTTTCGTAGAAGTATAATCGAAGCTATAAAAATCAACTACGAAAAGCAAAGTTTTTTGGTCGCATAAGGTGTTTCCAAATAAATGCAACGGCTTCTAACACAAGGAACATTATGCAGTTTACAAAATGTAGACAGCCGACTTAATAAAAAACATCTTTTGACCTTTACTGGACATCATTGTCCTGTTACAAGTCAACATTTAAAAAAATGCTTAAACAAAAGATAGGCATCTAAAACACGTTGGTTTTCCACCGCATTTTCATATACCTATGTACCGTATGATAAATTGCTCTAGTGTATTTGAGACTCATAAGCCCAGTAATATATTAATTTTACGAGTAGACCATCTAGCTTACTGTTAGGATTAAATATTTTAAAACTTTAAATGGTGGCAACCCTATTACTTGTTCAGTTTTAGACAGCCCTGTGGTTGTTTTATCTGCAATTTTATAAACGCTGTGATTCTTTACAGAGATCTTGAGGTCGTTTTTCGAAGTATATTCGACCATAATAGATCTACCTAATTATGAAAATTGCCTCAATTTTTAAAATAACTACATATTCGCAGTTGACAGCATTTTAGAGATTTTTTTTGTATCAAATTATAATTTTAATTTTGAAAATGAGAATTCTCAAGGACTGACTTCATAAATGGTTATAAAAACAATTAAAAACAAAAAATAAGATCTGAAAAAATATATAACAATACTTATAATACGGAAACATCATCATTTTCGTACACCAAAACCGATCGCTGTAAAATGTTTCTATATTTTCTTTATGTAAATAAACGATTTTCGCACTAAGGAATTTAATCTTTGTGCCACGGGGGGTTCCTCAAACATTCACATCGCATGCACAAAACACCCTGACTTAGAACAAGCATTTGTGGATCACACAAATGTTTTACCCATGCGGGGCTCGAACCTGTATTACGTCACGCACAATGGTAGTTGGCGTGGCGACGTATACCACCCGGCTATCCGTGTAGTCGGTCATTGCTGGTGTCCTGCAGAGTAGTTCCTTGTTTGAGGTCCGTTATAATTAGTAAGACTCTTGACTGCAAGTAGGCATAAAATGAAATAATCTTGTAGAAGCTTCTAATAAGAAGCCTAATTATCTATAGTACCTACCCAGGCGTTTCAAAATTCAGCAAGAATAATTATAATGTAAAATAAACCTCATACTTATAAATAGTTTTTTACTCCAAGATGACCTCCATGGTCGAGTGGCACCGGTTTTCAAGGTGTCGCTAGCTTTGAGGTCCCGGGTTCAATTCTCAGACGAGTCAATGTAGAAAACCACTTTTTTACATTTGTGTTGTGACTCTCGAGTCTGGGTGTATATGATATTGTTGTTGTCTCTGAACCTATAACACAAATGCTTTAGCGACTTACTTTGGGTTCGGAGCAAAGAATGTGATGTTGTCTACATTTATTATTTATTTTCAAAATGAGGAAGGATTTTAGGATTTAGTGACGTATGACGGTTTTTGGCTTTTTGCGTCATTAGAAAGTTTATTTATTTCTTAAAGTAGACAAACTAATATACGTCACACTTTGTTTTTATAAATACTAGCAGGTACCTAACAGACTAATAAAAATCAGTACATGCCACTTATAGGTATATTAAACAACACTGAAATAACAAAGCAAACATCTTTTTAGTTAAAAATGAATTCCTACATAAAAAAAATACATAGAAACAGAAATTAAGTCATGCATTAATAAAACAGGTTACCTACCTACATTATTACACAGACAATAACTATTTAACTTTTGGGGCCTAAATAACAACACAAAGTTAGAGTATTTCATATAAAATATAAAAACTGGCCAAGAGCGAGTCGGAATCGCACATGAAGGGTTCCGTACCATTGTACAAGATACTGCCGTTAAAATAGAGCAAAGGACAAAAAAATCAAGTCTTTGATTTCAAATTTCTTTTCATTTTCAAGTTGAATTCAAGGATTTTTAATTTTTAAATATATATATTTTTTTTCCAATATAGAAAACAAACATTGTGAACAATTCAAGCATTTCAACCTGTTGTTTATTAAGATCAAGCAAAAACGCCAAATACTTTTCTACTAGAAGAGACCCCCTTTAATTATTATTTTATTTTTATTATGTGTTGTTATAGCGGTACCTAAAACTAGACACACTTAAAATTAGGCACCTTTTGGGTAGCTACGGTACCCTAAAAACGAAACAAACAATTTTTTAATCCATCCGTGTAAGTACCTACGTAGATATATAAATGTGATCATTCCTTGATAGCGGGAAATAAAAATAGCTTCTTTTGCGTGCAGTCGTGTATCTCCACATTCATAAAAATGTGCGTTCAATATTTAATTGTTTTGTGCTTAGCATTAACTCTGACGGGGGCTACAAAAGGTAAAATATTTTTTTGTTTTTATATGTTAAGAAGTAAAAATGTTGTTGAATTCATAAAATAATTTAGGCATATATATTTATTATTTTCTTCCTATGATTAACCATTAAAATTTAAACTCAGTTAAATAATCCGCCCGCTTCGTGTTTTAAACTAAAAAGAATTTGTTTATTTATTTTTCTTTGCGTGTTACATTTATTTTTCTAAGTCATGATGGCAAAAAAATATTAATTTGCGCAGCGGAGGCGCTAAATAACAAAATAATCATACTGATTTTGTTTTTTTTTTTGTATTAAACAAATATTTTAAAATTAAAATTCCGTAAAAATATTTTAATTCAATCTAAAATCACCTAAAAATTAGATCATATCTACATTTCATACAAACGAAGACCAAAATTACTACAAGACCAAAAAACTAAATAACATTTTTACTTTCAGCACCATTCATAACAAAATGTAAATGGGATGACTCGAAATGTATTAAAGAAACTGCTCAGAAGGTGATACCGCTGTTCGCGGATGGTATCCCAGACCTGAACGTGGAAAAGCTAGACCCTATGTTTATAAAGGATATTGACGCCAGTACCTCGAACTTGAAGGTTATCTTCACTGATGTTAAATTAACCGGTTTAAAGGGATGTGAGGCGAAGAAAGTACAGTAAGTGATTTATTTTTTGGTACTTTAAGACCGCTTATAACGTGGAATAGCATTTTATCTATGATTTTATCATTTACTAGCCGGCCCCGCGGTTTTAATTGCCTTGCTTTTATCCCAAATCAAGTAACGTGATGTTAAGAGCCAATAATCTTCCTCGAGAATGTGAAAATTTTCACATTCGACTAGTAATTTCAGATATTGGAGCGCTTAAACAAACAAACTCTTTAGCTTTATTGTATAACAAATGACCGACAAAACATTAATGAATTCTACATAAAAACCTTTCTCTTGAATTACTTTATCCATTGTAGAAAACCATTTAAAAATCTGATTATAACTATATAAATTTTGAACACAATAAAAAATTATAGTAACCCAGTAGTTATAGTGACAGTAAAATTAATAGTTTACTTAAAATAATATTTAATATTTCATAGACTATCCTTAAAACTTACAATTATCTAAATTGTATTTTTTTACAATACCTAAATTTAATTAATATAAAAACTACTACTAGCTACCCTCAAGATGTATGTCACTACTATTACTACATATAGTGACGTATGACAATTTCAAAGTATTTAAAATTTGCCAAAATATCGTGATTGCAGTGATAGCATAGTGGTATAGGTCACCACGCCAATTAACACGGAGCGTGAAGTGCTGCGGGTTCAAATCCCACCAGGGAAAGGCATTTGTGTGACCAATAGATGCTTGTTCCAAGACTGGCTGTTTTTTGTATGTTTGTTAAACCCCCGCGACATAATGAGTAGGTAAATATCTTAGAGCGGAAGAATTTCATTTTTAACAAAAACAAAGTTATAACTTGTGTTTTTTTGGTATTAGTTTTAAAGCCTTTTTTTATAATGAATACTTAAACATGAACCTAAGGACATAGTTATTAGAAGGTTTTCTTCATTATTATATGTGTAAAGGAGCCAAAAACCTTATGTGTCTTGTTAACGTGTTTTATGACGCCTCTAAAAAATTAAATAACTTTTTTATACAGTAAAAATTGCAAGTCCATAACCAGGAACGACATTATAAACGATAACAAACACAAAAAATTATACAAACTGTGTGTTTAATGTAAAATAATGGCATTGGCTTAATAGGCATAATTACTATAATAATAGAAAAATAACTTTAAATTATACAAAAAAAATAATTAACTATTTATTATTTAGATGATAATCTCATGTGACATGGGATTCTTCATACGGTAACAAAACAATAACATATAAAAAACATGATTTAATTAAGAACAGGTAATGAATAATGCCTTTAGTTCTTGTCGGACTGTTACTTAAATTTAGTCCAATTTACCTGTTAGTGACTCAGTAACGACGCGTCTTTATTTAAAATGTTCTAGAAATACTAAAAAATTTTGTAGAACATGGAACAACAGATACGACCTCCGTGGTCGAGTGGCGTACACACCGGTTTTCAAGGTGTCGCCAGCTCTGAGCGCCCGGGTTCGATCCCCGGGTCAATGTAGAAAACCACTTTTCTACATTGTCTCGGGTCTAGGTGTTTGTGGTACCTTCGTTGTCTCTGAATTCCATAACACAAGTGCTTTAGCTACTAACTTTGGGTTCAGAGCAATGTATGTGATGTTGTCCACATTTATTATTTTTTTATTTATTTATTAATGATGATAAATTATATGATTTTTAATATATATAGGTATGACTTTTATACTTGCACAGGACAGAAGTGTATGGAAAAGAGAGAGAGGAAGGCAGTTTTTCTGCAGTTTGATATTACGAGTAAATTATAAGATTAGACCCTAATATTATTAGGTAACATACAATATCTAAAGTAAACACAATTTTTATGTGAATCTAGTTTTTTAATCGGACTACGAATATTTTTACTGGTCTTGTAACATTTTACACATTTAAATAGTTTCAATAATTATTTAATTCCAATTTTCGTAAATCTTGGTTGATGATTTCAATTGCAAGTCTCAATTCTTAACACCTAATGGCCTAATACCGAAACGTCAATCAAGTGGCACTCACAAGACAGATAGACATTTTAAGAACGTCTTAAAGATTGACGGGCCTGTTGGTCTAGTGGTTAGTGAACCTGACTGCTAAACTAGAGGTCGTGGGTTCGATTCCCACGCAGGACAAATCTTTGTGTGATGAGCACGATCATTTATTTGTTCTGTGTCTGGGTGTAATTTAATTTAATTTAAGAATTTAAGAATAATTTATTTCCTCAAAAAACTTTGTTACAATCAGTGAACTAAACATTAGTCTACAATTTATTAATCTATGGTACGTCATTGTAACAATTTATCTATAACTAGCTGTCCCCCGCGACTTTGTTCGCGTGTTTTAGTTTAAACGGTTTTTCATTTTTGCAACATTTTTCATTTATGCTCCGCTCCTATTGGTCGTAGCGTGATGTTATATAGCCTATAGCCTTCCTCAATAAACGGACTATCCAATACAAAAATAATTTTTCAATTCGAACCAGTAGTTCCTGAGATTAGCGCGTTCAAACAAACAAATAAACAAACAAACAAACAAACTCTTCAGCTTTATAATATTAGTATAGATATGTATTTATTTAGAAATATATTAGTATGTTTATCAGTTATCTGGTTGCCATAATACAGGCTCTGCCTAGTGTGGGATCAGATGGCCGTGCGTGAGCTGTCCCAAGATATAAAAAAAAAGTTAATTTGCGTATCAGTATTTGGGGGTTAGACTTACAACACATAACTACGCGGTTTATCAAAAATTGTACCTAAGGTTAAGTGAAAACAATTAAACTAATTTATTCCACATCAACTAGCAACTGAAGTTTTTTTTAAATTGATGCTCCCCTTTCAAAATTCTGCCATCCCATTTATCTGATTTTCATATTCAAAATTTACACGATCACCTTAGTAGATAGGTATGCTATTCTGATTATATTATCGATAGTATTGAATAGCTATTTTTTTTTTGTAAAAAAAACCTACCTACTTAATTATGTAAAATTTCAAAATCTTATTTTATTATTAAACCTCAAAGCACTTGACTAGAAAACCAGTTCTGAAATAGCACTTAATAGTATTTTAATTATGCTTATCAAAGGAAAATATGCTATCATTATGTAAATGCTCTTAGATCAGATAATTTAATTGTATGACCTGTATCTCTATTACTGACAATTGTCAGGACCTAGTAGCCATTATTATAGTTAATTTCACAAGTTCTAAGTAGGTTTTATTTTCCTTGTATGTTACGTATCGTTTGCGTGACATTGATTTCAATTATCTTAAAGATAAAGGAAATCAGACAGATTTTTTTGCTCAAATTACTTTTACACAATGATGTTTGCAGACGCCAGGATTTAAAAGAAATGTTATTATAATATCTATGTTTATTTTGAATTCATTATGATGTATGTATTGATAAAATAAGGCAACTGAGGTACAAACGGCTAGAAAAATAAATCACCTATAATTAATTACATTTAGAAGAAATTTGTTCATGTATGTATCTAAGTATTATATTTTTATTTTGTATATATTTTAGTAGGTATATTTGTTTATTTATCTTTATTTATAACACTTAGACTTGTTCTCAGATTATAGTTGGTTAACTTCTCTCTATAAGTCAAAGGTTTTGATGGAAGAAAACTCGGTCTTGAGTTAATCTCACCTTTATATATTAAATTTCAAAAGTTTAATTAATTGTTTTCTATAAATAAAAAAATAATATTTAATATACGAAATTCTTATAATTTTTAAATAAAATAAAAAAATACTGTAGTCTGTAGGTACTGTAAATAATCAGCAAGCAAAGTACCTAATACTATGGGTATAATGGGTGTACCTATAGCCTTCGACATATTAAATACTAGGTATTATTAATCCAAACTATTATCTATTTTATGTGATAATTACTAACTAACGGTCAATTTAGCTCGAGTCGATCACGGTATATAACCACTTATTACTTACTTATAATTACATATTGACACACAGACTATTATTCTTTGCATTTTTAATGTCTGTTTTGTATATTGCCAACTATTTGATCACCGGTCATATGGAGTTCCGACGAAATTCAAGAAGCATACAGTTGGTATTATTATTGTAATATTATTAAATAATTATGAACTATTATTGACGCAAACCACTCAACTTTTCTTTTTGTTTTTAGTTTTATTCTGATATGTATCCTTATATGAAATACTTTAGAATAAAGAGCTGCTTGTATGGGTAGACGCAGTATACTGCGTCTAACTATATATTTATGACACAGTAAATCTGGACCAAACTAAATTGTTTTTTTTAAACTACTGAAGTAAATAAGGGTTCGTGACAGCGCCATCTAGACTAGTTTTACGGAACTGTCTAATACGGAGAATAACTCGAATACCTTCTATTCTGTCTGTCTCGTTCGTTGGCTGGTTATATGGCTCTAGCTCAACAGGTGTTGGGTTTGTTATCCCTCAATTTTGCTATAGCGAAGGTAAAATTAATTCATAAAATATAATAACAATGTTCATGTAAAATGTTCATCGAAATTTATTTAAAAGTTTTAAATATGAACAAAAATAAAGACGGTTATTTTTCTTCTATTAATATGATATAGTTCTGATAAAAATCGACACTTTTTATAAACAGTAACTTAATTTGACTGAGTTATTTATAGTTGACAAATAAATTATTTCACAACATAATAAAAATAAACATTACATAATATCTCAGGCAACCGGTCTATCATCCAAACCGGTCTAGTTCATGTTGATAACCTTGTGTTACGTGAAGAGTCCAGAATAGTCTTATTTTCTTACATAGACTTATTTAATGGTAGCAAGATTTTGACTATTACTTCTCTAGTTCCTTGCTCCTTGCTCTGACAACCCTTAATGCTCTCTAGAAAGACAATCCTGACTATTATGTGTTTGTGGGCAATTGGAAGAGACTATTGTCTGTACCTATTCCTGAAGTTCTGAATTCATAAATATGAGATTTTAATGGTACTCCCTTGATTTATTTAATTGGTTTAAACCGTGTTAATTAAAGTAAATAAATAATAAATAATTTGGACTTAATGTTGATTTAAATTAGTGACCTCAAATTCAAGGCAGCTCAGTGCTGACCTAATACTGCCTTCGTGTAACATCAGGGCTGACTTATATATTTTAATTGAGTGTTTTGGAGTCTTTCCGCTTCCCCACCACTGACATCAGTTACTAACCCAAGTCTTCGTCTGCCTAGCCTTAAAATAAGCCTGCTAAAGAGTGTTGGGTTCCGCTTTCATCTGTCTTCGGATTCAGCTGAATACAGTATTTTAGATGTTGCGACTGCCTATTGTTAAATAGGCTATCGCAATATGGAATACTTTGGAATGACTGGCAGAATTTTAGGATCTTAACGGCTCTCAAAATTGTTCCTATGACTAACTAAAGGGTCCCGACATTATTTATAAACTGTATGTTTCATAATCATATTGAAATAAATTTTCACAGCAGTGTCTAACCGAACATGTTTTTATTACAGGAGGGACGTTGAGAAATCAAAGCTGATTGTCAAAATTATGTGCACGGTCGATTTGGAAGGGAAATATGACATGAAAGGACAACTCTTTGTTCTGCCTATTGAAGGCAATGGAGACGTTAACGCTAAAATCCGTAAGTACTACAATTATCATATATACACTTTTTTTTTAACGTTGTTCTGTGCACTTACTATGAGCTCTTAAAGCAGGACATGTTCCGTCGTGTAGTGCCCCGTCTCGATTTCAAAAGGACACCATTCTAGCTTTAAGAGTTCATGGGACAGGGACTGTTCTGTTGTTGTTTTTCCTAAGACGGCATCTGCCTACGGTAGATGGGCCAGCCTGCAAATTGTCTCATCAATGCTTTTGTATGTCAGGAATTTCAAAACACTCGTTTTTGATACTCACCTATGTGCATTGTGATTGCAGCTATGAATACCTACCTGTTTATATGAAGCACATTACTAATAATAATTATAACGCAAATTAACTTTCTTTTCCAAACATTGAGATATAAAAAAAAAATATCTGAAGGGTTATGTAGGAGCATACAACCGCAGGGCAGCTTGTGACGAGCTGTTTATTTAGCACAAATTAGTTTTAGCACCACAATTCACAATTAGTTCTGTAGCAACCTGGGGCCATTCATGTCTGATCTTCCATAGAGTAGGCGTGAATGGCCCCTGATAGATGTCTCATCCCATATTATAGTAAAGTTCTCAACAAGGCTGCTGCGTGTCCCCACGTAAGCCTTTCCAAGGACCGGGTATTCTCTTTACTGAGGATAACCCGTCTAAAATAAGAGATGTAAATAATAATATAACTCTCTATTGTACACGAAAAAAAATACAAGAAAGTTTAAAACAAAACAACATCAATATTTGGTACAATGGGCGGTCTTATCACTAATTGTAATCTCTTCCAGACAACGTATGCATAGGTTATAGTAAAGAAATGTCGCCAATGCTACACACTACTGCTAGTCTAGGATAACTAGTTAATGAAAATATACTAGATTAGAGGTTAACATAACACATAGGTATAGACTACTGTGTCAAGACTATGTCGGATATAAAACCTGTTTTAGATGACGAAGAGACAAATCTGCCTATACTTACTTATAGATTGTTTACTTATAAAGGAAAATAACTAGTTTTTGTGTAACTAATCATAATAAAATACGTTTTATGTATCAATAAAATAAACAAATAAATACTCAATTACTAAAACATTAAAAGGTTACCTGCATTAGGTATATTTTAGCCCCACATTGACATTGTTAAAATGCATCACTAAATAAAAAACTTAGCTAAAAATAAATAAAACAAATCGAGTTTGGATTTGATATTGGATTTTATATACCTACAAAAAGATGACATACTATTTTTTATTATTAAATGTAAATGAATATTTTGTTAATAATTAATTTTCAATTTCCTAAATAAATTATAAACACAATTCTCTTCAGTCATACATACAGGAAGTTAAAGAATGACGATTAATTTAAATGCGGTTCTTTGCCTTCACTTAACATCCACGAAAATAACCTTCCGGACATTAAAACCATTTAAATGTCAAACGAATATGTATTTAAATTGTTAATAGGCAACAAGTTTTCCATTAGTTTTAAAAACAAATATTTGTTTACCACATTATTTATTTGTTTACTTAATAGATAACAATAACAAAAACAAAAAAAAAAACTGAAAAATAAAAAACATATTGTAAATGATGTAATCACAAATACGAATTTTGGCGTACCGTCTCATTATTACATCCTCATCATCAGCCAGAAGACGTCTACTGTTGTACAATGACCCCTCAAAGAACATAGTTACAATAATTAATTATGAAAAACACAAATAGGCTAAAGGGTTTAATTACGATTTTACCACACAACATCAATTTGTATATATAAGTTTAAAATATAGAGGCTTTTTAAATGTCTATACACCGTACTTAAAACACAACCATTCAAAACACACAGTTTTGTATAATTTACCTTACACGTAATTTGGACGGACTCAATTCTTAATGTTCTTTTTTATGTTGAAAAATTTCCAAACCGTGTACTCTGTTGAAAATATCAGATGCAAATGAACCAAAATTATTTTGGGTATTATTTATAGTAATAATATACATAACGGTTTTATTCTGTACAATAAAATCGAAGGTTACCTTCAAACTATAGGTTAATATCTATTTTAATGATAATCTGTCAACAGGACTCGTTTTGATTTTTGTTTGATTTCTGAGCATAATTATGTAATTTATCATTCCAGGTAAAATAGTTATAAATGTTGAGGCTGACATGGCTGACAAAGTAAAGGATGGCAAGAAGTACTGGACCGTTAAAGCATGGAAACACTCTTACGAACTAAAAGATACATCCGATGTCAAATTCGAGAACCTATTTCCCGACAACGAGTTTTTGCGTATGTATTGTATATTATTGTCACCTTTTACTATAAAATTCGATACTGCATCAGTTCTTCGAACAAAAACCTACTGTAGAGCAAAACCATAAATAAATTGATACACATTTTATGGATAGTGAGAAGTGAAAGCGAAATAATTGACAGTTTGAAAGAAGAAAAAGACGTTATCATAATAATGATAACAATAGATCGGCTATCGGCTAATATAAGCTGAGTAGCTCGATTCACTGTCCATTTGATCATTTCTCTGGCTTTCTTCTTAGATGGTCTTCAAGTGTATATAATATAATGACCAAGTTAATGATGGACAAATATTTTCAAATGCAGGCACTACAACCAACGAGCTGATCTCCAAGAACGGCAACGACGTAGTCGCAGAAATCGGACAGCCAGTAATCAAAGCAGTGGTCGCCAAAGTTATCTCTAACATTCAACATTTCTTCCTAGCGGTACCCGAAGAAGATCTAGCTCTAAGCTAAAAATATTTACAGATAAGATAAATTAATGGGAACAGTTATTTTTTTATAATTATAAATGGTTGAAAGTCATTAGTTTTTATTTGTTAGTCTAATTATATTATTATACCTTTACCCTTTGCCTTGCAGAGTTAAGGCATCCTTTTATTCTTTCCTATCTTTTTAGTTAATAGGTAAACCCCTTCTTCTCATATGCGCCCGATTTATCGCTACACCAAGATTTTACACGTGGCCTTCGTATTTTGGAAACCACTACCGTTTCCAGAGGCACTGGCTTCTGCTAGGTTGTGGCTAGTACTAATATAATGGAGGGCCTGGAATCTGCCAGGATACTTTTTCTTCTTTTTTCTGTTTCGACCAAAATGTCACTACCTCAACGGCCCGGCCATTGGTTCCATCAAGTCCTGGAGGGAAGCACGTCGTGCAAGAAGCACACAACAGAGGGCAGTGCGACAGGCCCTGCTCCTTTATTGAAATCTATATTTTTTATGCTTTCCTTAACATGATTCTCAAAAAGGCTAATTGAAGCTAGACAATATTCCTAAACTAACCAACCAAAACCAATAAACTAGAAGTGGCATAAGCTGTAGCAAAATTGTCAGGCGTATTTTATTTACATACTGAAGAGAAATGCAAATATATTTTCTTGTAGCCTCTGCATTTCATTTACTTCCGCAGAAATACAGCACCAACTACTGATGAAGGTAGACTTTGCTTAGTTCCGCGTTATTGGTTTAGGCCGATTTTTAATTATTATAATATTAATTTATATTTCTCGCTATATTTAATGGCCATTTACATCGTCAAGGCGGTTTTAACCGGTTAGAATTAAACTGGCCATTCTTTGTCCTGCCTGTGCAAACAAGTAAAAAACACCGTACAAAAACAGGTATCTACCTAGATCTAACGACATTTTAGGTAACAAGATTAAACGTAAAACCAGTATTTTTTAATTACGTCCTGTGTTACAAAATTTTATTTTTGTTATAAAACATTTTTATTTACATGGGACCTGCTTAACACCAAAAATAACACAAAAAGTTTGTTAAACGTGCCGAAATAAGCTATCTGGTACTAATCAAACAAATAAAACAATCCTTGATTATGATTTACTTGCTCCTGCCAGATCATTTGTACAGGTAAAGACAGAAACGATTCTCGTATTAAACCAGTCATTTAATTTTACGTAGCACGGAAAACATAAAAATGGACCTGTTTCTAATATTTAACGTCCACTTTTCTACTCAATTTTTTAAATAAAAAAATCTCCGTTTTGGCTATTATACTTTTGATAAACATGCATTTTTTTAATAAGGCAATACACATTTTTTTTTACTATTTTCATATCGTTTTTACTTAGCAACTATAAAAGTTATTGACTTGAAATTTGGTTTCTAGATGGAAGAGGGTATGATGAAAATTAATGTCGACCAGTTACACTATTAAAGAAACTTTCCTCGATAGTTTTATTTTTTGAAATCAGCTTTATAAAATCACTTTTTTGGCTTTATCCACCAAACTATTAACTTAATGATATTATTTTTACACTATTTGATGCATAATCATAATATCTAGATTAATGTCGATTAATTTTTCATTCCATTTAATAGATTTCGATTAATATGAGTTTTTTTTTTCATTTTGTCGCTTATGACAATCTTTCGGGACCTTGACATATGTTTAGCTCTTTTCGTCCCGTAAGCAAGCAGTTAGTATTATCTCTGTCTTGTATTTCCGGATTGGCTCTTTAGTCCGCTCGGCTCCGCCTACTTCCAAACAAAATAATTATTCGTGTAGCGCCCTAACTTGGGTAATTAATCAAAAAATTTAGTGCCGTTTTTTACTTAAAATATATTCATTCAAATTTCATAAAACCAGTAGAAAATACTTGTCCTTAATGTTGTTAATAAGCATCAAAAGTGAGTTCTTAGGTATTACTCGTGTCTATGTTTTAAACATTGTTTTTAGAAACTAAATTAATTAGTAAATTAAGTTGAATACAACGTTAAATTGAAAATTGAAATAAATCAAAAGGTTGTGAAAAGGTTTTTATACTTTTTATTAAAAGCCTATGGCTATTAGTCAACTTAGTTTTTGCCGCCAATATTATTTGTTTTTAAGTTTAACTCCAACCTAATTTGAATAACATTATTATAAATAGATAAGACAAGGTGATTTCAATAAAGACCGTACGTCGTTAAGCATAAGAACCACAATTCCTTGAAATAATTTAAATGTTCTAGGAATCTATTTAATTGATCAAGATGTAATTAAAAATAAAAGAAGCGAGCATTTTATGATATAAAGATGAATGGTTTATTGATCAGCTCAGTGTGTTCGTATAACTCGCGTTGCTTAAACAAATCTTTAAAAATGGTGCCAAAAATATTTATAATAGCTAGTGCGTTAATACATTTTTGTAGTGGAGCGTCCGGTAAGTTTTATACTTTGATTTGAACAGTTTTGTAAAAGTTTATCTGCCCTTTATTTTAAAAGCTATAGTCGGATGTCAAATATTAAACCGTTCGCATGTCAAAAATTTTAGAACCATTTATGGCCTTCTTTATAAAAATCTTGGAGGAGTTTGGCAACTATTTAGCAGATTCTAAATTCAATATCTACATAAAAAACTTGAATTAAAAATCTGCTAAGTAGATAGTCGCCACAGTTGGTAGGTAACACAGTCAAGATTTTTATAAATATGGCAATTAATTGCTACCGTATCTTTTACAAGTTTTATAGCTCTATTAAAGTGATCTTTGTCATTGATCAATAAAACAAGTACGTTAATTGAATAGCAAACACAAAAGGTTTAGCGTACCTAGACTTTGAAAAAAGGTAATTTACATATGAAAATTTTAGTACTTGCATGTTAAATTGCAATATTACCTTCTTTATTCGGTCTGTAAAACTCTTTGTGGCCAAACGATTCACCGATAAAATAAACAAAACCTTGCTATGTTTATATTGGGTTTTGTTGCCGCAAAAGGCAAATTTAATTATGACTAGCTGTCCCCCGCGACTTTGCTCGCGTGTTTTAATTTCAACGGTTTTTCATTTTTACAACATTTTTCATTTATGCTCCGCTCCTATTGGTCGTAGCGTAATGTTATATAGCCTATAGCCTTCCTCAATAAACGGACTATCCAATACAAAAATATTTTTTCAATTCGAACCAGTAGTTCCTGCGATTAGCGCGTTCAAACAAACAAACAAACAAACTCTTCAGCTTTATAATATTAGTATAGATTTACGAATATTTATTCTGAGTGTTGTGAAAAAATATAATATCACAATGGATCACGTGAAAGTACTATAAATAAATAAAGTAGTAAATTTCATAAGCAGAATAATACTGACAACTCCCCAAAAGTAAACTATTTAATATTTTATAAAGTAAATAGGTATATCATACATTTTACGTTTCAGCGCCATTCATCACACCGTGCTCAACCAGTGACGATGAATGTGCAAAACAAAACGCAGTCGTAGCAATCCCGATTTTCGCTAAAGGAATACCTGATCTTGGAGTAGAGACACTGGATCCTGTATTCTTTAAAAACGTCGACTCAAGCTCGCCTAACTTGAAGTTTATACTAAGTGACATCACCCTGACTGGTTTGAAGACGTGCAAAGCTAACAAGATACGGTAAATATTTTGCTTACTCTTACTTCCATATACTGAGTTCCATATTCAGGAGTAGTATTATTTAGGTTTTGTTATTTGACTGGTTGTTAGTGACCCAGACTGCTAAACTGGAGGTCGTGGGTTAAATTCCCACCCAGGACAAATCTTTGTGTGATGAGCATGATCATTTCTTTTGTGTCTGGGTAATTTAGCTGTAATAAAAATAAGTTATCAGTTGTCCGGTTGCCATTATACAGGCTCTGCCCAGTCTGGGATGAGATGCCCGTGTGTGAGTGGTCCCAAGATATTATTGTTATATTTTGTTGTATTTTCAATAGTGTCAGAGACTTTCGCAGTTAACGGCGCGCGGCCATACTAAAGGTGTTTTATGTAATGCCGGTCACTCACATTCGCATGAATTTGCGTATTCATTCACCCACAAGTTTAGTACGAGATTTGCAAATGATTACACTTCCAAGCTGTGTCGGCTTATTAAAAGACATCAAAGCGCGCGAACCTTAGTCAAATGTTTTCGCGCATGTGAGTGACCGGGGTAAGACATTATTTCACTCTATTGCTTTTTTACAATTTTATGTTTATTTTAGTTTTCCCTGACAATGGGCCTGTTTCCTATTTTTTTTTTAATGTCCGTCTTGTAGATTAATGAATTTTATTGGACACGTATTTTTTCTTTTTTCCTGCAAACAAAAAATGATCAAAATACAGAGAACTGAAGTTACGCGTGACGTCACTTCTCGCTACGATTTTTAGCGAGGCGTAGCGTCATAAGCCCCCACTTCGAAACTTTAAAGCGGTGTATCTTTGTATTTTTTTATTGTTTTGATAAAAGAAAAAATACGTGTCTAATATTTTTTTATTATCTAACTGACGGACTAAATAGATTTTAACTTTTCATACCCAGGAAACATCCCTATTGACCTAGACTAGGTTATTCCAAAATTAAAACTTGTTAACTGAATATATTCTTTTAAATTTCAGTCGAGACATAGCAAACTCTAAGATCTACCTGCAACTGAACTGTGCCCTGAAACTGGATGGACTCTACGAGCTGGCTGGACAAGTGCTTATCCTTAATATAAAAGGAAATGGAAAAATTCACGTCCTTCTCAGTGAGTAACTAAACTTATATTATTCTTTTATTCTATGATATACCATCGGAACAAGCAGTGTTTGTTCACTTGCCTACTTTGTTTGACAAAGTACTGACTGGTTAAGAAAGCAAATTAGATTTTGAAGGATAGGATAGGATACCTCCCTAGAACAGTACATGTATTGTTACCTGTATAACGATACATTCTCTTCTATATTGTATTCACTTTGTGTATTTGAAGGCCTTCTTTCTAATTAAATCTTTCTCTAGCTATTTATAAATAATAAATTATAATTACATAATTCTTCCTTTATTTCTTCAAATCTATCAGTTTTTATGTATTTATTATTCACTAGCTGTCCCCCGCGACTTTGTTCGCGTGTTTTAGTTTCAACGGTTTTTCATTTTTGCAACATTTCTCATTTATGCTCCGCTCCTATTGGTCGTAGCGTGATGTTATATAGCCTATAGCCTTCCTCAATAAACGGACTATCCAATACAAAAAGAATTTTTCAATTCGAACCAGTAGTTCCTGAGATTAGCGCGTTCAAACAAACAAATAAACAAACAAACTCTTCAGCTTTATAACATTAGTATAGATAATAATCACCCTTTTTTGATCTGCCACTATTTGTTCTGTTAGGTAAGAACGACTGAGGTACATTTTTATAAGCTCTTCTTGAAGATTTTTTTATAGGCTGTTTTATTAGTTTCTAAATTTTTAATTCTAAAATATATTTTAATGTTTTAAACATATTGTATATTTTTTTATATTTAAGTAATTATACTTTAAACAATCATAAAAAACAGCTGAGCATAAAAAAAAACTAATACCCAAATAATTGTTGATATTTTTTGGTTAAGTAAGATCTAAGGAATATCGATTTTAACGTTCTTTAAAATATAACGCTCCACCTAATCTTTTGAGAAACTTAAAGAGGAGACAGAATATTTAAGGAATGCATATAAATGATGTCAATTTAAACTATACTTATAAAAATATAATATACATTATAAACTATAGAGATACAAAGACCATCCACACATAACATACAGCCTTCAGGTAACGTAACATATTATTTTATTTTTTCAGGACAATTAGTGATTGATGTCGAATTGGACACGACAGAAAAGGTCAAAGATGGTAAAAAATACCTGCGTATCAAGAAATTCAAACACACTTATGAACTAAAAGAAAAATCTGATGTTGTCTTCGAAGGTCTTTTTGCGGATAACGAAGTACTAAGTAAGTATCATTATAATTTCCAAATAGTTTAAAGGGTTACTAGCTTACTCATTAAAATAAGCAAAAATTTAGGTCCAAATAGCTCTAAATAATAAGTATGAAGTTCAATTAAGGTTACAAACTTCTGGTTTACAACTTTTAATAGTTCAGTGATACTTCATAAAATAATTTATAATATACTAGCTGTTTCCCGCGGCTCCGCCAGGATGTTGGTTAGTCGGCAAAAAGTAGCCTATGTCCATTCTTAGGCTCTAGACTCTATCTATGTATCAAATTTCATTTAAATCAGTTCAGTAGTTTTGGCGTGGAAGCGCGACAGATAGACAGAGTTACTTTCGCATTTATAATATTAGTAAGTAGAATTTTCCCATTTAAATTTAAGGAACGTTATCTTAAGCGCTTATTACACTATACGATTCAGTCTTGACTAGGAAGACTTGCTTACTGACTAACTAGACAGGCTCTCTATAACACCGCGCTGAATATCGCACACTAACTCAATTGCAAAGCGTACGTCATGGGAAAGATTTCGAAGTAAGATAAAAAATAAAAAATGTACGACGTTAATTATTTTTCTCTTACCGCAATTTTAATTATTGCAGTTAATAAGTTTATATTATTTATTAATTTTAGATTAACGAACAATAACTGTTTACACATACGTTACTTACTGACTAAAGGTATACACTCACGGTTATAACAATTACTTAAACGGTAACACGAACACCGCTTTAACGGTGAACGATTGAACTATTGATATTAAGATGATTTCCTGAATAAGTATAAATTGTTAAAAAAAAAATCAGCACATACACACATTCGCACAAACACACACAGATTTGAAACCCTGTTTTTCAGGTTCTTGTTTTATGTTGTTATTGTAATTTTTATTTAAGATTTTTGTAAAATTACTTATTTAAACAAAAAAAAACTAAAAATATGACCTTGCTCTTATCTTCACCTATTTAATGTAACTTTGTATAATGCTTACGGCAACTCTGGTCTCAAAAATACAAGTTATGCTTAGTTTGCAGACCACTGTTCATGATTGTCAATGTTTGTTAATAACTAATACATTAATTTGCTTGTAACGTTTATGGAACAAGTAAATTTATTCTTATTCTTAGCTAGCATCATAGTACACAGTAAATACCAATTAAACAAGCCTAAATATGATGGGCTTGCATCGTTTCGTGAGGACGTTTGTATGGTCACCTTCTGTCTCCATCGTCAGACTTATTTACTTAACCTATACAACCTTTGCAAAATTCTTCTAATTTAGTTATTAAGATTTGACCTAAGGATTTATTCCTAGTTTAACAGTTGTGGTAGACAGATTGAATATCGCACAGTGCGCTTTAATTCTAAACTTATTATTATTTAGCCCGAATACTTGCAGTCTTTAAACTAAAAACTTTAACGTTTATTATTTTATTTTTCAGGTAAGGCTGCTGACGATCTTATTAAAAACAGCGGAAACGATGTAGTCAACGAAATTGGAGGTCCTATGTTCCAAGCCACATTAACAAAGATCATTGAAAATATCAATAACTTCTTTGGAAAAGTGCCCATCGAAGAATTCAGCCTCGATTGAAATGTATTTAAAAATGGTTATGATTATTAATATTACGTTTGGCTTATTTTACTATTAACTACTTAATTGAATAAAAGCGCCTTGTTATTTTTTATTTAAATAAATGGTACAAAGTTTTTTTTTTAATATACAATTTTTTTATTTATGCTCGTATTATTTTAATATTTTTCATTTCAAGGTACAAGCTTACAAACACAAAGATAACCAAAAAAAAATACAGGATAATCATCATCTTATATAATTTAACAAAGTTTCACTGAATCTGACATAAAAATCCAGATTGCAGTCAAATATAAGGCGAGTCATGAGTAAAATTTAAATGTTTAATGTATGCCTTTTATTAATTGCTATTAAGAATAATACTGGCGTATTAATTTTGTTTTTCTTTAGTTAGTTGGTTCGATATAGTCGTTAAAGCCAGTATTAATAAATTATTAAAAGGTCAAGGAAATACTAAGAACATGGATTTCCTTACCTGACGTGAAAACAAAATACAGGGTTAGGTTTCAACGACCAGCCAAGATTTAAAATCAAGATCTACAGATTAAAACGAACGTACATTTTAAATGTTATTGTCGAATTACATAAAATAAAATAACAGCATTTATTTGGAAATTAATGCACTTCTGTGCGTGCGTACACCGCCAAATTCAGGTTGATGACTGACGGATAGCCGAGTGGTATAAGGTCACCACGCCAATAACAATTGGGCGCGACGTGTAGGGGGTTCGATACCCGCATGGGACAAGCATTTGTGTAATCCACAATTTATTGCTATTCCAAGTCTGTGTTCTTTGAGTATGTAAATTGAATGCTTGAAATGTGCGACACAGTGATTAAATTGTCTTTAAAAAAAAAGACGTATTGTACATGTATGTAGGTCATGATTAAAAAAAAAACTTTTTTTTTTTTAAACTTGAAATAATTTTACTCTTACGCCACTAGTAGGTCTAAATATGCCGTCATGAGATGTTACCAAGGGCAGGTCCATAGAACGATACAAGAATTAAATAGTTTTTGACTTCGATGTAGTACAAGAAATAGAAATAACTTCAACATTTAGTAAAAGTTTTAATAATCTAATAAGTAGACCGGAGTATACCGGTCTGTCGAATACCTCTGCTAGGCACAGGCCTCATATTCATAGCACCGCCGGAGCCCCGCCAAGCAAGCTTTAGTGAACCCGGGACTGCAGCAGAGCACTGCGGACCGGGGTGTTTTTAGTCGGTTATCCCAGCGTCGTCTCCTCGTGGGTTAAAGTTATTGGATTTTCACCCTGTAGGTAAACAAAGAAATAAAAGGCCTCATATATAGTAGGAACAAGCATTGATCACCACGCTTGTTCATTGCGGGTTGGCTATTTCAGATTCCAATTTTTCGAATCCAGGTTTCCTCACGATTTTTTCCATCGCCAATTGTCAATTATGTCATAGAATAATTAACAATGTACAAATCAATGTAAAAAAATATCATTGGTACTTGCCTTGTAATGGGTTCGAACCTGCAACCTTGTTCATACAGTTCCGTTCATTGAACCGCTAGGCCGCGACAACTATATAACATGAGCACCAAGAATATATGTATTGATAATCAAACTTTTAAGTTTAAGTAGGTGTTTAGGCAAGTGTATAAAAAAAAACGTGCGAGCCTGACTCGCGCGATGAGGGTTCTGTACAAATGTTGCTGATCATCACGGTTAATTCTCCAAAAACAAACGTAACAGTGGGTACTGTAAAATTTCCTACTGTAGGTACATATATAGGTTTATAATAGCAAACACGTATTTTTATAGATTACCATTATTTACTTTAACTTGTGATTTCTGACCTAGTACGAAAGGCTTTATAGGTTTAATAATATTCGAAAATTGATGGAAAATTCGATATAAATGGCTGTATAAAAATTTTGACAGACAAACAGGCAACAATAGGGGTTCCTGTTTACTTCTTGAGATACAGAAACCTTAAAATTACAAAGCCGACCGAATCTTCCACCCGGATACTGAGACGCAACCAGGATATCCAAAAGGTGTTTCACGGTTTCAGTGGCAACGCAGTTACAATTAAGTTTACAAAAGTCCTTCCTGTTTATTTGCCGAGTATTGTTCACCCCTGGCCAAAAGGCATCTGTAAATATTTCAAAGTTATCAAGAACAGAAGTTAGCTTGGTGCCAAATGTTCAGCAAGGCTGAAGATGAAGAAATACTTATTATACAATTAATATGAAATAAACACTATTTTAACGATTTTTTTTAACTTTATTTTAATTTGATTTGCTCATTTTCTGTAGAAAATGTGCAATTCTAACGAAATCCAACCAACTATTAAGAGGGACAATACTCCCGAGGAAAATGAAAAATAAGTAAAAAATTGAAAATATATTTTCGTCGCAAATCTCCGACCTACCCCCGTAAAGTACGTAAAGCAGCTCAACCTACCTATAAAATACTTGACCAAAGGACGTTCGTATCTCAATGAGTTTTCTAAAAAAACTGGACTGATCCAAATATTTTTTTGTAAACTTTCGAGGAGAGGCATATCTTATGCTTCTAACATTTTCTCTTTTTTTTTTGTAAAAACACTATCAAATTTATCTGATAGTCGTCGAACACGAAAAACAGGTTTTTACTCCTCATATTTTTTTTTGTGTTTATGTATTTGATGAAACGATATAAAAGGGACAGCATTCATTCACAGAACACACAAATCGTACACTAATCTATCTAAAAAATAAATCGTATAAAATAAATCGTAGCTCTAGAAGCATTTTCCACTTAACAAAAACAAAAAATGCTTGTATGGAGAAAGACCCTGACGCGTGTGTCGCATGTCTTAAGTAACTATGTATAGTTACTTAACTGAAAATATGGGAGTAATGGTTTTTAACATAATTATATTAATAGATTAAATATGCGCACATCGCAGACAACACAGCAAGTGACTCACAGCTCATAAATAAGTATCTTATCATACAAAAATTACAGATTTGCTCACACATACAAAATTACCGTTACGGTAGTAAACGTGTAGGTAATGTTGACACTTCGTACCAAATAATGTAAAATCCTTATTAGCGTCAATATGATAAATACTTTATACATTACTTTATTGTACAAGAACTTAATTAAGCATTTTTTGTGTCCTGACCGTCTTTTGTTTTATATTTTTACCTATTGGAAATTTTTTTGTTTCTAAGATATGCTTCATGTGCCTGTGTTCACTCGTCTGGTCCAAAGTATTTTTGTTAACCTCAACTTTTTGATCGATAGTAAGGGCTCTTTCAATTTAGACGATTTCAAGTCGGACCTCTGCGCGCTTCGTATGAAAAAGATATCACCGCTCCGGCACCGCAGCAGTCCGACTATACACGTCTGAACTGAAAGAGACCTAACAATCTCCGAATATTAAATAAATTAATGTGGACAACATCACATATATTGCTTTGAACCCAAAGTAAGTAGCTAAAGCACTTGTGTTAGCAATCAGAGAAAACGAAGGTACCACAAATACCTAGACCCGAACAATGAACAAAAGTGGTTTTCTACATTGACGCTTCCGGGGATCGAACCCGGGACATCAGAGTTGGCGACCGCTTGAAAACCGGTCCACTCGACAGTGGTCGTTAACCATTCATCCAGTCAAACATTATTTTTTATTAAACATTTGTTTTTATTCCTATAAACTACCATGGATCAAAATTATATATGTTCGTTTATATTAAGTACAACGTCATAATTATTAATTTAATCACGACAAAAAATATCAAGTTTACATTAATATTGGCAGGTCTATAGCCACAGCTACAACGGTAACACTTTTTTCCCGTGGTAACATAGCTTGAAGTGGCAATCAAAATAATTCCACTATCTTAATAGGCACTAGTTTTTTGTATAAAAAGCAATAGATAAGTTTTTTTTGACAACGGATAACTATAACGACTCATGAGGTTTTGATCGTTGATGGTACGTGGATGAAAGATTATAGGGACTTTTTTATAAAGTAGAAAACTCCCCGTGATTTTTTTTTTTTTATATTTAAAATCCTTTCTCACATTTTATTTTGTATTTTTGTTCATTCCAAAAAAATTATACAAAACAATAGATGAAATACTACTGTACTAGCAACTGAATCAGGACTGTATTAGTAAATCAAATAAAATATGAAAAAGAAAATTAAAGAGATGACAAACCGACATATGCATTTACGTAAAAAGTACAGTACAATAATAAATACAATTTATGATCGAACCGTTAAAAAAAATTAGGGGCGATGTCAATGTACTGAAGACCTTTGTTATTTATTATAATCAATTTATATCAGAGACTTAAAACGTAGTGCCATCATGAAACAAACTAGTTTGTCTACAGCTCATCTATATATAGACATGTTTATTATCCTATAAATGTATGTGGATCTTTGGTGGTTCATATAATACGTGCAATAACTCGGAAGAATACAGTCGTGTTCAAGAAAATAATTTTATTTCGCAAAAATGAATTCGAAAATTGCATTTTTAGTGTTTGCATTGACCATAGTGTATTCAAATGCCGCATTTGGTACGTACATTATAGGTTTCAAAATATTTTGTACAAAAAATATTTTTTTAAAATTGTTATAAGATCAACTCAAGAAAAGCTCTTTTATTTATTAAATAATTCTATTATTGTATATTTTTATAAAATCCAACTTTTTAAAATGTTAATGATATATTATAAATATGAAGCTTGAAAATCATCGAAAAACTTCAAAAACAAAAATTTAAATTTCTTGATGAAGTTTGTCAAATAAATTAACATTTAATTAAAAAATAAGATAACCCGACTGCCTAAACAAACAACGTCTCGTCCATGTTATATTTTTTTTAAATTATAAATATTTTCAAACGCACCTTTTAAAGTCCTTTTTAGTGATACGCTACTCGAGGGATTTGTAAAGAAATTTTAAATCCACCATGTACCCACATAATATGGACACTCGCGCAATCAGGACGAATCAAATTACGCATCATTTATCAAAAATCGGTTAAGTCGTTAAGTAGTTACAAGTAGATTTAAAAACATAACCCTCCTTTCTGGGCTTCGCTGCAGTCTGGTATAAATAATAAATTAATAAAAATCTTTTTCTAGCGCCATTCATCAATAAATGCAAATCGGAAGATTCGAAATGCCTCAAAGAGACAACACAAAACACAATCCCGATCTTTGCCGCCGGCATTCCTGAGCTCGGAGTAGAAAAACTGGATCCGTTCTTTATGAAGACTTTAGATGCCAGCTCTCCAGGACTTTCTCTGAAACTTTGGGATATCAGTGGAACTGGACTTAAGGATTGTATTGCCAAGAAAGTCCAGTAAGTACTTCAAATTCAAACTGCCAAAAAGCTGATGGCTTCCTAATGTGATATTTATTATATAAAGTTAATTCGGGCTAGTCTTAGTTATAAACCACCTATATACCGAAAATACCAACTTAGATCAACCTTTATTACTTGCGTATAATCATTTAAAGAAGAAAGTCTCTCGGCACACATCCATTGTCACATCCATGAATATAGTATTCATGGATGTGATGGTTGGGTCGGAAAGTATTCCTTTGTATTGGTATGAGTTCCATTGCTATTTTAGAAGTTTCTCCTGCCATACTTATATCTTATATCTTCTCATACATATATCTGTTATAGTTTAATTCTAATACAATGTTAATGCATTTTTTTTATTCATTCAAGTTATATAAGTAACATATCGATTGGCCAGTCAAAAAGTGGTAGCAAAGTTTATTGTCCAGGAAATGCCGAAATATTTCGAACGCGGTTTTTACTCCGCTATCTTAAGCCCGACAGCACTAAAAAAACATTGTTTATTCACAGACGCGATGCAAACAAGTCGAAAATTATCGTGAAACTTCAGTGCAGTGTTGACTTCGCCGGAAAGTACGAGATGAATGGCCGCTTACTGGTCCTGCCCATTGAAGGAAACGGAGACGCTCACGTTGTTCTTAGTAAGTGCCAAATTAATAAGCCTGAGCAATAAGCATACGAAAACTCCTCTGCGTGCGTACATTTGCCCCTCGATCTATTAACTTTAAAGTACAAACGATCGTGTTTCCAAAAAGTAGTGGAAAAGAAACAGATGTGAATTGAGGATTACTTTAGGTTTTTGCTAATTACAAAATTAAAAAAAAAAAAACAAAATTTTAGTGATGATAGTCGTGCCCATTGCCTATACAAAATTTATCAGAGAATTGAGGAGTCAATTATAGGTTTACGTTCCATATAAGGCAACATTATGAACATGACTTGTCAAACTATTTGGCAGCTTTTTATAAGCTTCATTACTTAAAAATGAACCAATTTGCGATAAACAGAGCCTGCCCAATTAAAAACGTGTATTAAATATATATTATCGATCCAGACGTATTAACTTAAACGGGCTGATAATATACCTGCGAATATAATTCAAGATATATTTCAAAAAGCATTTAATATAAATTACATACCATTAGCGCAGATATAAATATTATAATCTGCATCATCTCAGAACACTTAATAATATTAAACAGGTTAAAACTAAGGAAGCGATAGAACATCGTGTCGCTTGAAGAATAATAACGATTTCTAATAAAATTATGATTAATATTCGCAATATAAAAAAAAAAAACGAGAAATTGTAGTATCGATTTAGAAAAATTATAGACTTTGACTGCAAGGATAGCTGAGTGGTATACTATCTACCACCGTGCGCGACATGCTGCGGATTCGATCCCGAATTCAGCAAAAATTTGTGTGCTGCACAAACACAGTCTAGGTGTTTTTTGTGCATGTTATTTGAATGTTTATGATTCCCCGCGACACAAGGATTAATTTTGTTAGAGCGGGAGTCGTTTTTTAACTAAGAGAAGAAAAGAGATAGATCCCACGTTTCACTCCACTTTAGAAATGTTTCTCAAATTATATTTATTAAGTTTATAATTTGTTCTGTCTGGCACGAAATTTCAAGTAAATCGTTATTTTCTAGCCCTACCTGCCTGCACTCATAATTTGCGCAAGTTAAGTTTTTAACACTATGACTTCAAACTTTTATTCAACTGTTTTTGTTTGTGGCGAAAATAGCAAAACTTTAAAGCTCACTTTTAAAGTAGTTCCACTCGACCAATTTTTATGTACACACATAAGATGTAAATTTAATGGCATATCTACCTTACCTTTAATACCATACCACCTTTAATTCGTTATGGAGTTAAAGTGGACATAGGAACTTTGTATCGAAACAACGCAATTCCATTGAGTTTTTGAGATTCCAGATACTTTTCAGTGTTTTTTACTTTTCATCTTACACATTAATTAGTTTTAACATTATTTATTTTTTGTATATTCATTTTCTTTTGTTTATAGGAAAGGTTGTAATAACCGCTGACGTCGACATAGGAGACAAAATCGGTAAAAATGGAGAGAAATACTGGAAAATAAAGAGCTTTAAGCACACTTACGACCTTAAAGAAAAGTCTACCATCGAATTAGAAAACCTTTTCAATGGAAACGAAGTTCTTGGTAAGAAATAGAAAATACTATTTTAGTTTTTATATTGTATGAAATGGATCTTGATGCTATGTATAAATCATACTTTATTTAAAATGTTAATTTGTTAATAGCCAAATAACTAACCAAAATTCTCAAAGTTAGATTATAATTATACGTTATAATGTCAATCAGGCCGACTGAAGAACTCAAAAGTAGAACTTTTATACATATCAAAAAAATCAAGATCAATTAGTGTTTCCTTATTGGTCTTCTTTTGGCTTTTATTATTCCGGTTCTCAATGACATCGGTGCTATCTTGACCAATTATTCTATTCTGTAGCTAAATAATATTTTCTGCATCGATTCATGTCTACAACCAAAGACACATCCAAATTCCGAAATATAACTTATTTTGGTTTTCAGGTCGTGCTGCCCGTGACCTGATCTCATCAAGCAGTAACGAAATAGTCAAAGAAGTCGGACCTCCAATCGTCAAAGCCATCGTATCCAAAATCGTTGAAAACGTCGATCACTTTTTCCAAAGTGTTCCTGCCAGCGAATTGTCTCTTGACTAAATTATTACTAAAAACAAAATAGATTATAATAAGAAGCAATATTTGTGATAAAAATATTATGAAACAAGTCTGTTCATTGGATTAGTATAATTTATTATTCCTACCACTTTTTTGGACTTAAAATATTTTGTAGTTGTATCGGCAAGGTAATTTGATTTGAATAATTTTGTTAACCTTGTAAATAATTACAATTTCTAAAATATATTTTATTTCTTAATCTGATCTTTTCTTTTAGTACCTAAAAACATGTCTAAACACTTAATTAACAACACATGCCTGAAAAATACAAAAATACCTGCTTTACAGCAGTCTTATTGGTTAATGATACATTGGTATTATTTATAAGACCAGTATATTTTGACAACTAATTTTATTAAAGCCAAAAAAATCACTTTAAGCTATGTATGTACTAGTCCAAAAGGAAACCAGTAATTAAACATACCGAGTAGGTACAATGTGTGTCTAATAAGAAGATCCCTCAAATATTTTAAATCAAAATAAACACATATCATTTTAACTGCTTTTAATAAATAGCTATCTGATCATCAAACTGTCATCAGCCCTAAACACTGCGTTGGTAACATAATAAACCATTAAAGTACAATTATTTTGAAACTTCACACGCGGGGATGGAATATAAAAACGTCAACAGATCACTGGATGCAAGGAACACATGGAGGCAATGAATGTCATCGGTTTATTTACAGACGGGAATGCTGTTAAATCCGTTTGTGTATAAAACAATAAGATAATTTGGGTTTTTGTCGTACTGATCGGTAACAGGAGATATTTGTAATGTATATCTAGTCCTACAGTTTTAGTTTTGAATCAGATAATGGCATTGTGTTGACCGATTAGAATTGAAGAATAGTTCAATAGACATCTTAATTCGTATCCCACAAAAATACTTCTATTTTGTAGGTGATTTGAATAATTTTACTTTACCGACAGGCACATAGTAAAACAATAGATATCTTATTTTAAAGGACAAGTATATCTTAAGATCTTTTCGCACCACGCTCCGTGGGAAGGTCCTCATCCGTGATAGCGCAGACGCGTCTGCGCTTGTCTGTCGCAATCCACTGCGAGTCAAAGTATACACTAAAAACTGGGTTTGATCCTCAAGACTGACTGACACTGTGGGAGAGCTTCAGTGCGCTATCCGTGTCAGTATCAGTGGGTAACCGGCTTTAATTTTTGTACAAAATAAAAAAAGTAGGCATTCATTATAGAAACAAGTATGAATATAAAATAGTCAAATTGCTTATTTTTCCTCAATTAAATGCTACTATTATAATTAATGCGTTAATGCATAAATAATGTAAAGTTTTTGCAAAATGTTATGTACCTACTAAAGTTGAGTGGATATTAATTATGAAATTAGAATTCATTGTTTGATGTCAATAATATATTCATAAGATTTTCTAGACTTGTTACTTATAAACATTTTTCTTATTTCGAATAGGGTGAAGAACCTTTAAGCTTTATTGTGTGAGTAATATTTGCATGTTATTAACGACGTGACTTTGAAAACTGTTGTTATTTATTCAACTAGCTGTTATGCTCAGCTGTCGTGCAATTTATTCGATGCTCATATCTCGTTCTTAAACATAAAGCTTTACTTTGTACATAATATACAAAATAGTCACAAATGCGCTTAGAATTCAATGATTGGACAAATTTGTGATTAAAAATACATAATATTGAAAACAATACTTAATTATTTCACAAACTAAGCATTAATTCAACACTAATATATGAAATCAATTTAAAAGAGTATTTCCGACTCTATAATAATAGATTTAATATTCATAATAGTTGCAGCTTCCTGAGTGAGTTCATTCGTAAAATATTTCAGCATTAAAATAGATTACAAGGTTTAAGTTAAAGGAATTGCTTATAACGTGTATTTGTTAGCATATTTTGGGCAACATTTTAGGCAAAGTCTGCAATTACCATTTAAAGTGCAAGCAAAGAGCCTTCTCGAGTGACGATACCTAGTACATCCCGCACACCATGGGCAGTCATATCGTTACCATGTTGATTGACTTACCAATCTCAACAGAATGGCATGCGCTACATTTACGTGCAGTGAAAATTTGTTCAGAATACGCATACGAATCTACTGCTTACCCTTTCCCCAAGCTATGTTGGGGTCGGCTTGCAGTTACCGGATTCAGCTGAATTCCGTATTTTATATAGTGCGACTGCCTATCTGTCCTCCACAACCCATTTTAATGAGCAATTAAAATGTATGTAATTATAAATTATCCCATAAGTAAGAGTGGTTGTCAGAATTGTAATCTTAACTTGGCTTAACTACTGTCAAAGATCGAAATATGAAAGTCGGGACCAACGGCTTCACGTGCTTTACGAGGCATGGAGGATCTCGATATAAGAAGAAGAAATAATGCTGAATCAATGCTGATATTTCACCAATATTCCATTAGACAAAAATACCACACTATGAGATTCTTCTCTACCGCCAGAGCGCTTAGGAAGCGGTGAAGGGTGGGCGAATCAGGGTGCTGTCCATTGTATTGACGTTCTTAAAGTGCTACTTTGTAGCCAAGTTGGAATAAATGAGTTTTTGATTTTGATTTTGAGTTGTGTAGTCAAAATAACGCCGACACTTCCAAAAATTAAAGGATTGAATAATAAATGACTTGATTGTTCGAGTTTGTGGAAGATTTGGACGTCAAACCCATTTATTTTTAAGACGAGCAACGCAGATGTTCATTCAATAAATGGTTTTCACTAACTATTATTTATATATATTGACGGGCCTGGTGGTCTAGTGGTTAGTGACCGTGTCTGCTAAACCGGAGGTCGTGGGTTCGATTCCCACCCAGGATAAATATTTGTGTGATGAGCACGATCATTTGTTCTGTGTCTGGGTGTAATTTATCTATAATATGTATGAATTAAGAAATATATAAGTATGTTTATCAGTTGTCTGGTTGCCATAATACAGTCTCTGCCTAGTTTGGGATCTGATGGCCGTGTGTCAGTTGTCCCAACATATTATTATTATTATTATATATTATTATTAATTATTCTAGCCTTTAAAGAGAAATTCAATGTTCTGTGATTTATAAATATCGATCACATTCTTTAGTTGTTTTCAAGTAAAATATATTTAAAGAGACATGATTTATAGGAGAATCAATTTTAATTATGATATAGATACTAGTCTTAGGTATAAAAAACTGGTTTGACTAAAGACCAATGAGATATTTACTAACTTGTATCCTGTAAGTATTAATGGTCTAAGTTAATGGAAAATTGTAATTTATAGACGATTATAATATATAATTACTACATTGATCTTATCGACACATTATTTATTATAGCAACGTTACAAATAGAACTGTTTTTATGATGAATATATACCGACTTAATATTTTTTTAATTTAATTAAAAAAAATTGAATTGAATGCTTTATTATTTATTAGTACCTACTTGCAACTTGTAGAAAATTTCTACGATATTATGTGTTACTAGGGGCTATACTGAAACTGTGCTGTAATGTGCTTAGCTTGCGCTTGGCATAAGGGGCTTATAGCACGCTCTATGTTTGTCTATGATTACTCTAAGATTCCGTTATATGTAAGTATAAAAAAATCAACTTTAAACATCACACAATAATGTTTAAAATAAACATAATAAAACTAATACCTAACAACTTAAAGCCACAAAATGGCGACAGCAAAAAAATAAAGATTCTATGCTAATATAACTAATAAAATTAACATATTATTGTTTATTAAAGTTGCATAAACCAGTTGATGTGAATTCAACGTCACTTGCACTAAAAGGGTAAATTAACTTAGATACTTATTTTGTTGCAGACTTTGCTTTTGTTTTTAGAAGATAGATCAGCTATAAATAGTTGATGATATTTGTCTGTGCTTTGTAGAAGGACATTTTTTGATGATTTAATATTAAATTTAGCTAAGATGACAATAACTTTTATGACATTTGAGCTATAGTCGTTATATATAGTAATAAGTCTTTCTTTTTACTTATTTTACTTTTATTATCAAATAAGTCTACATTTATTATTATTTTCTTTGGTATGTAGTTTTATTTATATTATAAGTTTTAGATTTAGTCAGTTAATTAAAATACACCATCTATTTCATTACTACTTAAAGTAAATAAATGTCACACTTTTTTAAAGAGCGTATTCACAGTAACATGTTTGGTCATACCAAAATCCTGTAAAATTAAGAATAACATTCTTTCATTTAATATTAAAGAAATCCGTGTTATTACAAATTCTCAAAACTGCAGTATTTCGTGAATTTTTGCTCGTATGTTTTTTTCGTTTTCGTTGTAATAAATAAAATACTCCTATAAAAATATATTGCGAATTTAATCTAAAGTAATTATTGATATGTTCAATTATTTAAACAAATGTAACTTAGTAGAATGGCAGTATATTCTGCTTCCATTTATCGCTTTCATTGCGAGATTTAAACTAAGGGAAAAGGTCCAAGTTATGGGGTCGACTCTGGGAAATACTTTGGCGTTTGTAAAAGATTTGTGATCGGTAAAGACCAGTGAGCAAATCGAATATATATATATACATATATATTATATATAACTAGGCACAACTAGGAAGCGTCGATCTGAACTTGAACTTTTGTGCTGAGTTGCAAATATATGTGTGATCTAGTAATATAGTATGTTATGAGTGAATATTTAGTATAATTATTTTTATTTTAACCAAAAAAAGACAAAGAATATACCTATTTAAATATTTGTGTTTTTTTTTTATTAAGAGTGTTTCATGAAGATAGTGGGATTGGTGTGAAACGGCCTCAGACAAAAGCGCCTGGAGCAAATTGGGGGAGAAGTTTGCAAAGCAGTGGGACACCTGAAATGTTATTATATAAAAATATAATGATGGTCATTTTTTTTAAATAGATGCTTGTTAAAGAGTTATGTAGGGAATAAATGAAAAACGAGCGATAGAATTAATCTCCAAAATGCCAACTGCAAATGATTTTATCTATAGATCATTTATATAATTAAAAAAGGAGTTTATACACAAGCATAATCTGTTAGATTATGCTTGTGTATAAAACAAAAAAGAAGAAATAAAGGATTAAGACCAAACATGTACTTAATACCGTTCATTTCTATAAGTAAATAGGTACTTAGAAATAACATAAAATAGATGCTCTTAATTTTGATATTTCTTTAATAAATATTTTATGTCATGGTGACAAGACAACCGGCATCTAAAAGTTACAGTAACCAGTTCAGTAATTGTCAAACTTTTTTTAAAGATCAACAAAAAATGTAGCAGTCTAATTAAAATAAAATCATTGAAACTAGTAAAACCTGTATTATTTTAAACTAAAATAAGTTAATTCATGTTACATAAACAAAATTTTAGGGTTCCGATTTGAAATATCAAATCAACAACAAAAAATTATAATATAAATCGTGAATTAACATGAAAAAATAAATATAATATTTTGTAGAAATAATTAAACTGGAAGTAAAACGTTACATCGCGTTTAATAAAAAAGTTAAATTAAATTACTGAGGATTTCCACATTTATTTATAATGTACTTATACATACATCGAAAGAAAAACCAAATAAAAACAAAATTAAAAAAAAAATTGCCCAATAAAAACATTTAAGAACACTAATACGGAACTTCACTTAACATTCAAATCAAATCGGCAGATATTTTTCACCCATGCGTCAGAAAGGACATCACTAAATAAATTAAATTAGCACGTATGCAAATCAATGAGAACCGAACAGACTTTTCAAGTGATCTTTTTATTTATAAATGTATCATAACAACTTAATATTTCTAGATGAGTTTTTTTATTCAAAATATTAGGTTTTGGGTATTAAGAGTAATAAACATTAGTTTTAAGTCACAATGGCGTATGAAAAAAAAGTGATCTTCGTTTGTTTGCTAGCTTAAATAAAGACGGGCAACGCCAACATTTTATTAATAAATTTGCATTATGAAATTTATTTGACAGTTCTTTTAATGAGTACGTCTGTCACCGTTGACCGATAATAATCAACCAACCGACGCGATATAAATATCGTGTACTGGCTTGGTCTGTAACATATAGACATTTTAAAGTAAGATGAAAACTACCTAGTATATGTTTTAAGTGTTTTTCAAAAAGTAAAGGAACTTAAATTAATTAATTCAACTTTTTATAATTGAGGCATACTTTAAAGTCTAATATAATGTTCCAAGTAATAAAATAGATTAGAGATAAAATATAACCACTTTTATTCTTTTATCCGATTTTAAAACTAGAAACAGCTTTTAAAATATGTCGTTTGGCCTGCGGATAGAACATGTTTCCGGTTCCCAACAGAAAGGCTTACGTGACCCTGGTGACATGTACCGTCTTTGAGAATCTATGTTACCTAGTCAACAAAGATTTCTGGATATAAATATCACTTTTAGCATTTTTAGCACATCACCATTAGTGCAAATATCATCATACTAAAGTTACCATGTCATGTCGTAGATACTGGCAAAACTGTAAATATAAATATACTTAATGTATGTAAAATAGCAATACAAATTTTTAAAAACGCTTTCTGGCAAATTTTAAAGTAAAAAAAAAGTAAAATTATTCACGATATTGAAATAAAAACCCAGTTTTTGAACTTAAAATTAACACCAGTACCAAGTTGTGTTTCCAAGGAGAGGTTTATCGGACTACCAACACCCGAGAATGCCCTTTGGGCTATCGGTAGATAACCCTTTAGCCAGAAGTCTTTAGGATGTCAAAACGGAGATTACTTTATTATTTACTATCCTGATTTTGGTGATAATAATGTTTCAAGTTACGGTTGTTTTGTGTATGTTTCGGCTTTTGTTTTTTACAGTTTAATAATTACTCTTTCTTATGATGTGGAAGAAGTAGAATACCTTTATGCAATAAAAAATATAATTTTAAATTTAAAAGTACCTATTATTTTGATTTGTTGGTTCGATTGTGGGCACGCAAAATAGTACAAATTTGTATTATATTTATGACTATTACATTGCAGTTATAATAATATTGCAATGATGATTGGCAAATCATTCGAGCCGATTGATATCAAAGAATACGTTTTAGAATCTAGTTTGTTTTATCATAATTGAAACACCAATAGATTGAATGCGCTTATAAAACCTTTTTCTCTTAATAAATGTAGGTATAATAATTATAATATAATACTAACACCACTACTGCTACATTAGTACTCTACAGTAGTCATGTCAATAGTCCCTACTCCTTGACCTCTGCCAACTATCTATCCTACTTATAGAACCAATCACTGCTATATTCATGAAAATTACCCATCCGTGCAACGCCTGTTAGAGCACTTACCTGGAAAGACTGTAAAGTGGTCTACCCTGAGCCTTGCTATGCGCAGCAGCACTAGCCAGTGCTCCCGTCTTCCTTCCGAAGAGTCCCCTCTCTGAGCACCTAGGACTCACAGGTCCTCGTGCGTCAGACGTTACTGGTGAGTTATCGGCGAATTGGGCGCCTCCGAGGCGATCACTCGTCGTCTTCTTTTTTTTGAGGGATCAGCCCTTAACGTGCAGATACTTACGTCTTATATTTGGTTAGCAACGCTAAATTATTCTACAGATTAGGCTCTAGCTTAAATTTATAACGAAGGTTATGTAAACGTTGTCAGATGAATATTCATAATAAATCATGTGGCTTTGTTTCTTGGTATACTTGAGATTATTCATAAGTCGGGGAATCAAAATCTTGTTAGCTATGATCGTGAACAAAGCGCTGTGATGTTAATGTTAGTTGTTTGATTAATTTATGTAATTGATGAAGAAAATATACAAGGATAAGGAATATCATATATTTATTACAGTTAGCACTTAACAACAGTAGGTACGTTTACTAAACTAAGAGCTGATTTTTCCAACAATAGATAACTTTTGTTCGTGAATTAAATGGAGGTCTGACAGATTTTGTATAGAAGAACTGTCAAATATTCAAATTTTTCTTCGGATAAAATCTCTAATCTGGCATTGGATAAATCAACCCTAAAAAGATAATTATTTAATCACTGTAATTTATTTTATACGGTGTTTTCTAAACATTCACTGTCGAATTCATCGCCGTTTGATAGAGCCCTTATCAGTGCAGAATTGATTATCTAGGTATCTAATTTGTAATTGAGATTGTACTTGTATTGTGTAGATTGGAGTACCAATCTATAGACGTACAATAAAATCGACGACATATAAGTGTATCATAAATGTAATGTTGCCAATGTGGAACAAAACAAAACGTTTTTAAATTAAAAAAAAGAGGTTTTAATTCGTCAGAATCTTATTTTTTTTTTATTTTCTATGTATGTTCCCCGATTACTCGAAGACGCCTAGACCGATTTTGACAAATTATTTTGTTGTTTGAAAGGGTTTTTATAGGTGGTCCAATGGTCATCAGTTCAGGATGGTGGGATCCCAGAGTATCGAGGACTACGCTATATTTGTATAGGCCTGTATCAAGTGTTTTAAGTTTTTCATTGATTCTATACTAATTTGAGATGATTATCACTCTCATTTTAAAGTCTGTTTATTTTTCTACTTTTTTGTGTAATCAATTATGAAACCTAACAATATGGTACAATTTTCGATAAAAAACTAAACCTGCCTATAAAAATATATACCCCCATTAAGCGGTACATATTTTTGCAACGAGAAAAAACTTAGTCCGAAACTCTCACATACATTATGATAATGTAACACGAACCCCCAAATGAGGAAGAAAACCGAATTAACCAGGGCGTTACTAACTACCAATCAATAACATACTGATTTATTCCGTGGGGTGTTGATATCAATGAAAAAATCTCTACTACGTTTGGGGCGTGGTCCCTTTGCAAGCGATTAACAAAACACGATGCAGGACGAAGCAGACGTCATTCAACATTTAGGCGAAGGCTAGTTCAGTGTATAATGTAGTTCACCAGTACCTTATACCGATGTCAGTATTTACCACGGATTTCTAGTTTTATGAATTCCGGAATGACAGTTTGTGTTAAATAGTGACATCTGTCAGTATAACAAGTATAATTTTAGAGCATAGAGTATGCGTACCGCTAGTAGCCCCTTATGTTAAGCGTAATTTTTAGCGCACATTTTTAACTAAATGTACTGCGCTCGTTTACTGATTTAATTTTCCGTGCGACGACAGACGTTTATGCGAAAATATCAACGGTTTCGATATTATTAGGATAATAATAGGTTTTGAGATAGTTTTAATAAAACGGTAAGCTCTATTTGAAACAAATTTAACGACTTCACTTGTTCATACTAGTGCTCACAATTCATACTTGTTAGGCGCAATCTATCATTTACTTATTTTTACTCTAGGTTCACAACATTTGCAAAGTAAACGCAGAACAAAATCTTAATATTATACCTACTGTTTGTTTTCTTATATAGGTAGGTACTTAAATAAAATAAAATTAGGACCATGTAAAATATCGTATCACAGCCATGAAAAAGATTATAATACAAATAAAAGTATATACATATTTTACAAAAATCAAAGATGATTTAATAGATTATGTTTTTTCGTTTTCCCATTTCATTGTCCCAGCAAGTTGCACCGTATCGCCAACCGCTATAATACGCGCCTCGCCCTTGCCTAGTATCGTGTAAACAGCAAACATTTTACCGCTATCGCAGAGGGGCGGTTGACACGTGCCGAAACCATTCGCGTGACGTATCGAGATGTGCTCTTGTAAAACGACTAACGAATGAGTTGAGGTTTTGTTCGGTTTGAAGGGGAAATGGCTTTACGAGCCACTGGTATCCATATTTTCTTGGTCTTAATGGTCTTGAAAAATAGGGTGCGTAAATTCGAGTTTTTATGTGTTATCGGATATTTATGGTATTAATATAGTTTGAGAGTATTGGCATGTAGTTTCCTGCATTGGTTTCCAATTTAATTGTCCTTTTTCTCTAATATTATTACTTCTAAGTTATTTAGAAGTACCTGCATGAAACTCTTTATTTCGTTCAAGCTGCCTAAAAATCGTTTGTTTCATATATTTTTTAGGATTAAAAAACAAAAAGTACAATAAACCTCTTTTTTTACCACCTTGTTAGATAAGTTTTACGTATGAGATTTAATTATAACGGTTAAGTTACTATAACCATAAAGGCAACCGTTTTCTTCGCTAACATTTTGTATTCAAAGTAGAAAAAGAATAATATTTCTTTATTTTGATTTCTAAAATTAAGTTTGTTTAATTGGTACCTATCAAAACATAATTTTTAAATCGAATTTACATAGAACGCGCTAGTAACGCCATCTACAAACAACCAAAGAGATCACACACTCTCTAACAAATCAGAAGAGGTCGCTACATAATTGAAAACCAAACAACATAATTATTATCACACAATAAACTAAACTAGTTTTAATACTGGCCATTTCCAAACCCCAAATACGGTCTGTAATTAAAATATTTAAAAACCGAATCGACTTTTTTTAAAGCATCCTCTCAACAGCTTAGCATGACTGGCCACATTTTTTGCTTCCTTTAATGTAATTTAAGAGGGTTCGAATTCGGCAACCTAATTCGATGATAGATAAAGCTAATTGTACCTAAGTGACGGGGGAAAATACGGGCCTCACTTGGCCTGTTGAGACTACGTAAGCTTTTAAACAATATATGTAGTTAGTTAAATAAAAAACGACGAGTTTTAAAAATTATGAGTTATAATTTAGATTTATTTTTTATCTCAGTGGATGGTAGGAAAAATGAATTTGCTTTTTGGCTTTCTGTTGGGATAAGAAGTCGAAAAATAATATTTTGGTAAATATTGACGGCAAAGTGGTATTAGTTACATACATGGTATAGTGCATACTTCGGGAATTACATTGGTACTTGCCCGTCTGGGGTTCGTACCTACCTGCAACCTGTGCACACAAATCCGTTAATTGAATCGCTAGGTCACCACGCCATATATAGTAGGTAGGTACATACTTATTTTTAATTGTTCTCATTGTATAAAATAGATTCTAATACAAAACAAAACAGAAATAGTCACCAGTTGGAACCTATTATTAAATTCTATTGTTGCCACAAACGTATAATAACAAGGTTAAACTCCACTTCCGTTTTGCATATGCGTGTTTCTAATTAACATTATTTAAACTTTAATTTGCTTTTAATTAAATATTTCTTTTCACAACGAACAATATTTGAGGTGAACACGAACATTAAAGAACAAACTTACGCGTGCATTGAAAATAAATCGTATGCCGGAAGAAATAAGGTCGAGATTTGGTGAACTTTATAGGTGGTTATATTGTCGGGTTGTGATTAGTGGTTGTCACACTTGCCAGCTGACGTGCATAGACAGAGGCTTTGAAAACAGCAATCAACACAAAAAAAATATAACAAAGCTGGACACAAAAAAATACGATAAAGCTTATTTATTTATTAATTAAGTGATTATTTAGAAACAAAACCTAACACATTTTGAAGACCTACGTGGTCGAGTGGCGTACACACCGGTTTTCAAGGTATCTCCAGCTCTGAGGTCGAGATTCGATCCCGGCCGGGTCAATGTAGAAAACCCCTTTTCTACATTGTCTCGGGTCTGGGTGTTTGTGGTACCTTCGTTGTCTCTGAATTCCATAACATAAGTGCTTTAGCTACTTACTTTGGGTTCAGAGCAATGTATGTGATGTTGTCCACATTTATTATTTATTTATTATATTTAGAACAACTGCTTAGACCTTATCTCTCTCAAAACATATTTAAATCTGAGTTCTATTTTATTTAAATTACCTACTACATTTTAAAACAGTCACAAAAAACAAAAGCATAATACGGCCTTCATATTTATATTTAGTTTATACAAAAATGAATACCGTCGAATTAATTTTGCATATTTTTTAAACCTCTTAACTATCAATTAAATAAAATTAGACTATATTCGCCAACTTAATGGCCTCGCAATGCAACAATGTTTAATTGTAAGTTAAATTTTTATATTGTTACAAATAATTTTCAGTGAAACGCCACTGGTTTCATGGAATACGTCCATTAGAATAATAAACGGCGACAGTTCTGAACGAGCTGTATTTTAAATAAATCAAAGAAATTGCACTTTTAAAATTCAGCTTTAAATCGCTTACATTATATTAATTTAATACTATATTTAATAGGGATGTTTCCTGGGTATGAAAAGTTAAAATCTATTTAGTCCGTCAGTTAGATAATAAAAAAATATTAGACACGTATTTTTTCTTTTATCAAAACAATAAAAAAATACTAAGATACACCGCTTTAAAGTTTCGGAGTGGGGGCTTATGACGCCACGCCTCGCTAAAAATCGTAGCGAGGAGTGACGTCACGCGTAATTTCCGTTCTCTGTATTTTGATCATTTTTTGTTTGCAGGAAAAAAGAAAAAATACGTGTCCAATAAAATTCTTTAATCTACAAGACGGACATTAAAAAAAAGTAGGAAACATGCCTATTATGAGAGTTCATGTTCGCAATCCGTCTAAATACTAGATACTGCACCTATCAAGAATCTTCTCTTTTCAAGAATCTTCTCTTTTTTTATTGACCTGTAAAATCATATGAGTAGTCATTTTAAGACCTAAAATATCTTGCAAGGTCTTGTAAATCTGTAAGAGTGCCTAAGTACCAAAAATTTATTTTTTTAAGAATTTAAATATTTACTCTAGACTTAGTATTCTTATACAGATTTGACTTTGATGTTTGATTTTAGAATATCAACGTCAAATAATACCATAAATAAGTCACCTCGATAGAACTACTAATCTTTATCAGTTAAGTCATAGAAAACCATATATCGGAGTTAAGGTCACAAATAATGCGAAAGATTTACACTCACACTTATATAATTATATACATAAGTACTAATCCATACCTATTCATACAATATTATAAATGCGAAAGTAACATTGCTTGTCTGTCATGCATTCACGGCTAAACTGCTGAACCGATTTAGATAAAACTTGGTATGGGGTAAGCTTGAATCTCAATAAAGGACATTGATTACTTTTTAACGTCAGTTATCGCGTTTGGGTGTCGACCCACGCGGGCGGAGACGCGTTCAACAGCCAGTACTTCATAAGTCATCCTAATCTATAAACTTGGCATTGATTGAAAACAATTTGTTAAGGCAAGTTCACAGTGACAATACATGTTAAAAATAAAATAACATTTTGAATTATTAGAAAATACATCACAAAAAATTGAAAGATATAGCAATGGAATTTATTAAATTTGTTAATTATCCATTATTATAAATAAAAGGTGATATAATTAGTGACAAGTGCATATTCAAATTCCGTATTAAGGCTTTACCTACTTATAACAAGCAAGCAACTAGCTAGCTAGCAACTGCTTAGCAGGTTCTAAATTCAAATTCTCTATAGAAGTTATAGAAAACAAGAATCTGCTAAACAGCAACTAATTATATATAAAAATAAGGCCACTACATAATGTTTTAATTATAATTATTTTTTTATTCACACTAACTCTTTTTACCCTAAGTATACTACTTCGACATGCATTTGATGACACATAACCAATATTTGAACAAATGTTTGTATTTGAACAAATCTCAAAGCTTTTATAAGTTGTTTCCAATGTTGGTTCAAATGTGTGACGTCAACATTGCTAGCTCGTTTAATCGTGGAGAGTCATGGGGCCAACCTCCCCTCCTAATAATTCATTGCCACCGCAAATCACGATAAGTAAACAGCGACAGGTCGCGTGCTGTTAGCGATGAGTAATACTATGAACAGTAATATAATACGTACTTCTAATGCATAGTTGAATAGAAAAATACTAATAAAATTAAAGGAAAATCCAGGCCCTATTTACGAGCAAGTAAAATTAAAATTCTATGTTTTAAAATGAAAACCTAATACCAAATAATATTGATATTGCGATGCAAACTCAAATACAAATAAAAAATGGTATAGCCTTTTTTCAGCAGTGGTATCTAATATAAGCTTATAAAAAATGCCTAAAAATACTATTTGTTTACTTTTTTGCTTACTTAGGTACAAAAATAACCCTCACCAATAATAAGTTTTTATTATATCTGAATTATTTATAAATATTTTAGTCATTTAACTCCTACCTACCTAATACAACAAAGGTCAACCAAACTCAAAAATAAACACGTCTTCAAATGTATAATCTAAACACGGCCTTACCAATTGAACTTGACCTCTGACAGCGGCCACCGACGCGCCTCCGTACACATACATTACCAAAACATATCGAAGATCGCCGGCCATTGACCACAAGCTTTCACTATGATTACTATGCATTGTTTATATTAGCGATTTATTATCAAGTGCCTGTTTATTTGTGAATGTATTGCTTTTAGATGGTTATGCAAATGTGGTATAATATTCTAATATTAGAATGTAATAGCTATGTACATTGTAGGTGAGATTAACTTCTCTTCCGGCAATGTAATTATAAAAGATTCGTCTTTTGTTTATTATACTCATTAAGGAATTAACTGTATTTTGTACTAAACTTATAATTGTTCTATCTATATTTTTATTTATTAATTAATTAATAAAGAAGTGTGTTCATGAGATCACGTATTATTTGTTAGCAACCCTAAAGAATAAATAAATAAATAAATAGGTATTAAATCAGTATTTAATGGTTATTAATCAATAAGTAGGGATGTACATTTAAAACAGTCTATAGTAATTAAAATGATTTTAATACATAATTGGTTTTCTTCTTCCTATAAGTACGATTTAATTTTTTAAAACATAATTTTTTCACGACGGGTAATAATACTGATCTGAGGTTAATTGAGTTGGCTCGTGATTTTCTTATCTAAGACCCCCACTATTTCCCTGTTAACTGCTATGTTAATAAGACTAAAATAAAAAAAAATATCATGAATGAAATTACGAGAATACTTGACGAAAACTCACAGAACTAGTAAAGTTAACAAGTATAGGCTGCAGCTGATGCTGGGAGCTTAATATTATACTATCATTGATAGAATCATTATGATTATTACTCGAACTCGTTTAGCGTTGTCATTTTTAATCGAGCACCAATAAAGAGTACGACACGACAGCTCATTTCAGAGATAAGACAATCAAAGGTATTTAATCGCCTGTCAGTCAGTCGTAGAAAGTCGCAGTAAAAAAATATACCGCAGTTATAGCAAGCTGAACAATCTGCCATAGTATTAAGTGATATTTATTATTAAAGAGTTTTAAGTAGAACTCTAGTAAAAAAAGCAAAGAAAATGAATTCTATTTATGGAGGAGTAAGCAAATTTTTTAGCTGTAAGTACTACGCTCGTTTACTGATTTCAGTGATTTTTCGTACGACGACAGATGTTTATGCGAAAATTTGAATGGTTCCGATATTATTAGAGTAATAGGTTTTGAGATAGCGTTAATAAAACGGCGCTCTCTGTTTTGATACTAATACGACGACGCTTGTTCATACTGGTGCTTACAGTTCATACTCTGTTAGGCGCTCTCTATTGTTTACATATTTATAAGGCTATAGCGTTATATGGCTTTTACGTTATGTTAAAATACTTACAAATTGAAAAAAATAGTATCAAATGGTTTTAAGTACATTAATTAATCTATTTTCCTTTCGTTGAACACCAATTGCTTGCATATGACATCGGCATAACACATTTTCCGAACTTCTCTCTCCAATTTCTACGCTAATCAGCTGACGACTTCATGTTTACGTCACATACATGTGTATAACAATAACCTACTTAAAAGCACCCATCGAACACCCATTAGCTTGGTTATCTCGCAGCGTACGTAACGTGAACTAATGAAACAAAAATAACTGAGGATGCCTTTGATATGACCTAGATAAGCATATAAGAATAAAAACATCTATTATGACTTTACAAAATAGGAATATTGAATTTCGATTTTACAACTGAATTTATGAGTATTTTAATATGTAATATTTAGTGTCTTTTATTAACTTGTAGAGTATTTGTTTATTTTTTATTTCATTTTATACATTGTATTTGGTGCGATTTATTGCATTTTCTTTCTTTTTTTCCACTGCGTAATCACCTATTAATAGTAAAACTAATGTAATATACGTCTCGTGTCACAGTGTTTGTTATCGAACAAATCCGAAACAGCTTGACCGATTTTTGAAATTAACTAGAAATAGTAGAAAAGAAAAATTTAGACCTAAGGCAGGACCCGAATCTGCGACTGCTGATTTAACACACCATTCGCTTTACAAACTAAGTTACAGAGGTGTTCAAATTTCACCGTCTTGAGCGATATTTATGATTTTTTTGTGTATATTTGGTAGGTCATAGGCTATTTTTATACCCCTAGGTGATAAGGGTGGCTCTCCAAATTTTTATTTTTTGAACAAAATAACGTTAGCCAAATAAATTTTATAAATAAAGATAGCACATCTTCATTTCTTAGATCCGAGATACGAACATTGATCGTCTTCGGCATGAATAATGTGTTTTGACAGCAGTCATTACCGTCGAGCCGTCTAATCATTAGCTTTTATGTCCCATATCTTTGGAAATTACGCGTTCGGCAAAATATTTATCGTATTGATTATTATTATGAGCTGTAGTTATAATTCTCACTCTTGTTTTAGGTCTGTGGTTTAACATTAAACTAAGTTATATAAGCTTATTTGCTTTAATAGCAATAAAGAGTTTTTTTTTCTCGATTTTTTGTTGGTATTTTTTAACTGTTGTATTTTTGGCTGCCAATCTTTATTAGTATCAGAAGAAACATAATTTCAAAAGACGACGAAAAGAAAACCCTTTGCAGAATTTAGGATAGCTTGTAATTAAATACAAATAGTAGAAAGTCAAATTTTAAACTTCAGGCAGGACTAGAACCTGCGACCACTGGTTCAACGCACCTGTGGTCGCAGATTCGAGTCATGTCAGAGGTTTAAATTTTTTCTTTCTTCTATTAGTATTTAATTACAAATATTCGCTCCACATGCGTTATACGTAAAAATAACATTATGATGCCTTTTTGAACTGAAAGTATTACTTACAGTTTCTTCATTTGTATCTATCTAGATAATGCATAGAACATTAAACCTCACAATACTCTCGTAACTAGTTATTTCACTATTTACTCGCTCCAAATCCATTCTACAACTCAAACCGTCTTATTTGAATAGAGTTAAATCCTCTCTATAGGCTGTACTCTAGAACAATAGGAGCTTACACACAAACTAATCTAAGTACCATTTATTGTTTAGATCGACAATGTCTGATCCTCCTGTCTATTCGATAGCTTGGATTGCTCTATAGCGATTTAATTGGCGCATTTCCCATACAACCCTGTACTGTTAAGCCGAGATACAAATCAAATTGCGGTATAGAAATCAACATTAATTGTTCAATGATTGTACTACTCAATGAGTTGTGAGGTAAAAACTGTACACGTGATTATAACTGTTATTTCTATTGGTATACGTGATGTTTTTCTGTGCGTTTTTATCGTAGAGTTGAACATTGTATGCGCTTCATCAACGCCTTCAATTGTCAAGTAATTGAACGAAACAAAAAACGGTCAGGCCTGTGTTTATCTTTGGTACATTGAGTTTTTTATAATATAAACATTTGGTTTAAGAATGTTATATAAATAAAATCTGATTTTAATACCTTGAAACGACTTTATCTATTGTTTTTATTTGTGCATTATTAGATTTTTTTAAGTCTGAGTGTATTGTTTACAGAAAAATATTTACAATTTACACTATAAACAAGCAGACTCAATAATTTATTTAAATTAAGTCAAAATAATTAATGTTGTTAAGTAAATAAAGTTCCAAAGAAAAGTATTTTATAAATTTTGCTACTGCTCATTTTATTTCAAACTACATTGTATTGTGCCGACTACAGTACGTACTAACCAGATTATTTTGAATTTATGGTTAGTAAATCAATTTGCTCGACACTCAAAATGAACTCGATTGTATTCTAAAAACAAATATCGATTAAAATATATGGCCGCGTAGGTACTTTTTATTTGAGAAACGAAGCATTTTAGAGGGTAATCGATTAAAAGCTAGTTGCTTTAATGATTCACTATCGTAAGCGTCATGCATTTGTTTTTTCATGTTTTTCTTGAGTTTGTAAGTGTCAATTTTAAAACAAAAACAAAAGAAATCGACGCTAACATTAAATCTCAGGACTCATAAATTACTTTTTTATTTTATTTAGGTACGTAACGAGATATTCAATATCGACAATAATTAAGGAAATGACAAGATGATTGAATTTAAAGTACTCTTACCCCCGAATACTCAAACGCAACTTAACTTTAAGACGCTCTCAAATGTCTATCTATTGCTACTTTACACGTTAAAGTGACAGAGATAGCATGAGACTTAACAGCGACTTAAAACTGATTGACGTTGCAGTATTCGACTATTAGTTACTGAGCTAGTCTAAATACTCAACATAGTCAATTAAAATTTGTAGGTAAAACAATAGTCACTAGTAGAATTCGTTGCACCTGTCCGTGAGATATCTCACTAATGACTATGTACCAACCATATTTGCCAGAACCACGAAGCACATCTGAAACAAGACAGCGATATTCATATCGCCCACAAACTAAACAACAAATGAAGGGCCATTACAAACGTGTTTCGTGCAACATGCAATCTGTTATGGGACCGTAAGTGATTGCCGCAAACTTGCAAACTGCTGTGCTTTGTGCAACGCCAACACACGTTACGTAACAACTCATTAGTTTTCTATTTGCTTTAAATATACGTTCGGCGGAGCTGTGTATTGATATATGGGATTATATGAACGTAGTTGGAGCGTGAAAACAACTGATGCTTACAATTTGTTTTGGTGCGCTGCAGGGATATTATTCAAACCATTTTTTTACTAATGTAACTAGCGAGCCTTCGTACAGGTAGACAATACAGTAATGAATTAACACATAAACCTTCCTCTTGAACCACTCTACCCATTGGTGAAAACCATATGAAAATCCGTTCAGTAGTTTTTGAGCCGCAGCGGGGGACTTTGTTTTATATTATTATCGAAGATAGCAGTATTTATTTTAGAAATAAAACAGATTTTTTTTAATTAAAAAATAAAGTGACGCATATTGATCTACTAAAATATGAGTTTTTAATATTTTGAATAAAATCATACAATTTTAAATAGCACATAAAATTCAATGTGTATATAAACTCTTTATTCAACCTTAACCTACCTATGATCGAAGATATAACGCTTTTCTTTGCCCTTTCATTGTTACCTAGGCAGTAAATATTATCTTTCGCCACACTGTATAAAACATTTTCAACAAAATATATATTTACAGCCAATAAAAGTATAAAATACGATAAAGTACGTGACGTAATAAAAGTCATCGTAAAATTTATTCATTGTGGTCATACCTATTCAGTTGTTAAGATGGCGATATGAGAAATTTTCCTACTCGATTATTAAATTTTCTTCATTTTTAAGGCCGGCAAACTGGCTATTATCAAAACGGAAGCAATGTTACGAGGGTATGCTAAAATTTTGTGAGCCCTGCCTGAAACAATTTGGCTATGCCGATATTTTACAGACGCGAATAAATTACTACGATGTTGTAAATAGTGCTTTCAAGAATTAACTGTTCATAAAAGTTCCTTACAATGTTAGGAGAAACCTATTGAGCGTGAAATTGGAAAACAGGAATGCCGTCAGCTCTGTAGGATAATATTATCAAAAGACCTTGTGAAATAGGTCAAATAAGGTTATATTCTAATATGACGTCAAACTATTAAAACAATATTAAATCAATAATGAGGGTGTAGGCAATTGAAAAATCTGCTGGGTTCGCTTGTTTGGCATGTGGCCCATCTCTCAATTTCCACAATGAGAGACAAGCTACTGGCTCGTAATTGGTGGAAATTGACAGATAAACCGCTTGCGAGACTAGCGACCCTAGCGGATTTTTAAATCGCGAACACCATCATTAGCATCCTGTATTCAGAATACATAATGCCGTACTCAGAAATGGTTAATGGTTACTTAAGGGATTCTTTAATATCAATTTCAGTCACAAGTCACTTTAAGGAATTCATTTGTATCGATTAAATAAGTCTACTTTCAAAAGTCTGATAATAAGGAATACCTTAAGTAACTATTTACGTTTCTGAGTGCGACAGTAAATGATACAATAAAAATAAAAATTATCAATCTAAATGCTTTTCTAAAATTACATATTAAATATTAAAAAAACAGTCCAAACGTCTAGACGTAATGTCATCCTACAGACCTTTGTAACCACTCACCTACCTAACCTACGACCTAAATATTTAAAAGCTCAATACAAACTCCATACAAGCTCTAACAAGTCTGTCTGTCCAATGTCCATCTAACAAAAGCATTCATAGGCATATCGCTATAGATTGTGATGGTACTCAATGCATTGATTTTTCATCGTTTGACCCAGTTTTTGCCGTTGTTTGATTAGAATCATTTCATACAATATTGCATTGATGCTCTTTTACCGTGAAATTGCACACGAAATGAAAATGTATGCGGGATTCCTATTATTTACATTTATGGTATTAAATGTTTGCTGTTAATCTAAAATATGCTTAATATTTTTCTGGATAAAACCATGTAATTTTTACTAAACAATGTTAGTATGATTTTGATCATGACTTACGCTTTAGTATATCCGCATTTTACTGAACTACAGTTAATGTTGATTAAGTATGAATTTGGCGAATAACATCTGCATTATTGAGGATTGGACTTGCTAGCTAATTTAATACTTACAGAAACTGCTTCGATACCCTACACAGCATCTATTAAGAGGAAAATTTAGTGGTATTTTCTCCATACTGAACTGAATCTACTTATAATGTTTGCAGTAATATAAATATAAACTAGTTTTATATGGATAAATATAAAAAGCACTAGAATCCACCAAAAATGCCTATTTCGATCGAAGTTTTTAGAGACGTTTTGTACAACTTTGATAACTATTGATGAAAAAAGAAAAACAAAGGGTTCAATTCTATGTTCTTTTAATTTAGTAATGTAATATTTCCTTAATTAGTTCCATATTGGAGGAGGCAATAGGGGAGAGCCAAACCTTGAATTTCAAAGCTTAAGCTTCAAATACCTAATTTTGAAAAGGTTCTTCGACCACCTTTACTCTTAAGCTTTCCTATTCTAGTACCATAAAGCACAAAACAAAAGCCAACCACAGCCGCAATCCGTAACTAAATTCGAAACACGCAATTATAAATCGTGATCTCCGCTCGGAACTTATTACACATGACTAATGTCCTTTCACGTCGACCGTCCTTTACTCCACTTATATTTATTTTACCGATACATCACACGTGCAGCAAACGCATTAAAATACTTGTATGGCACAATAATTCATAAAGTGTTCCCAGAAAGGTATATACGGCTTTGGGAGTCTTGGCACAGTATTGACTAATAAATTGAATTAATTACTTGAGCTTGCCTTTTTATTTGGCAAATGATAATTTTGGTAGGATTTGCTGCTGGTGTCTCGTTTTGAATTGCTCTTTGTTGGTATTCCAAACAGGTGCAACTGAAGTTATGAAGATTTACTGTTAGTGCAAGTCTTATGTGTTTATTATAATGTCCAATGAAATTGCTTTATTCATGTTTGTTGGAAATCCGAAAATATACTAATTTAATTTGTTTGCTTTGACATGTTTTCATGTTGATTGCTTTTCTGTCACTCTTAACGTTTAGCCATAATAACATCAATGGTATTCTCAGTCAGTTTCTTACTTTTTCTTATTTGAGAATGCAGTAAGCCAGTAAGCTAGCGAATTATTACAAACCCTCTCACAAAGTAACCCCTGCAATAAACCCTGCTGAACCCCACTCGAAATGTCATTCCATGATACTCGTTTATAAATGACAAGGCTAGATAAGACCGCTGGATTTGAGGTGTTCCACAGGGGTTCTAATAATTGATCCTCTTTAATCGATAGGTACCTTGGTACCTTTCGTATTTCTTGAGACATAACTGCACTTATTTAAAGGTGTTTATTTTGTTAACAACAAATTTAGTAATGTTAATTAGTATTTATTTTCCTTAATTTCAAAAGGAACGGAGATAAAAATTTTGTACCTAGAAATAACAACATCGTCTTAATAGAAGCACAAATTAATTTAACACAGTAAGTAGTAACAAGAATTAGCCACCAAACCACAATAATTACCAGGACCATCTAAATCACCACATCACAAGTTAAATGAAACCAAAATAGACTATCGGACACGTTTAAAATGGTGTCACGGCCGTAATCTGCTTTGTGTGCATCGCCCGAGCAATTACAGCATTAACTGGATGCTTTATGACCGGACTTTGTTGACATGAGCGCCGATTCTGTTAAACGCCAACTAAACTTATATATAGGCTTTCGGTATCGTTTTCACTTCAATAAAATTACAAAAATACGTTAATTAAAACTGACATAAAAGTTTAAACTAAAATTACAAATTTTGACGACAATCAGAAACATGCCATGACATTTTTAATTAATTTTCGAGTTAATACAAATTAACTCCACGGATACAAATCCATCGCCATCCTTTCTCTCGCTGCGTGTTAGTAAAAGACAGCAATGCTCTGATCTTGGTTTAGTTTGTTAACAACAGAATCGGCGCCATTTCTTGGCTATAGCACCTTAAGTTTGCGAAGCGACCTGTGCTGTTAATTCTGTATAGATATAGGTGTATGATGTGACCACACATTACAAATGTTCTTATAATGTTTGTTGATGAGCCATCAACAAGGGTCTTAGACTGTTTACTGTGGTTTACAGTGTTTGGAATAAGAAAGAAGTGCATGATAAGATTCAGTTCTTTGGTTTGATACTTAATATACTAAAATTTTAACGTTTTCAAATTTATCCTGGTGGAATATAAATCAATAGTCATATAGGAACATTAAAGAGATACTTTGAAATGACCTAAATGTCTTTTTAACGTTCAAAATTTCTTTCTGAAAATATAAGATAGACAATGATAGTCGATATTTATTTATGATCTAAGTTCGTACGTATTTCTCCAAAAGATAGTACAAGCTACAAATGAAGTAATTACCTTGGATATTTAAAAGAAACTTCATTTTATGTTAAGTCAAAAACGACGTATATTACCCTGAAAATATAAATGCGTTCTGTCACAGTAAATCTTTGACGTCATAAATTCAAGTCTATTTTTAATAATGTACGAGATGTTCACAGTTTTCTTTACTAAGTTACGTACCGACCAGTAGTTTCATTTCAGGAGAGGACAAACGCCATATTTCCTCGGAAGTTTAATTCCGTGTCCGCGACCCACCCACCTGCGGACCTTTATTGAGAAAGTAAATCATCTCAGCCTCCTGACCTTTGTGAAAAAATATGCTTAAACTGCTGCAATGCCGGCTCGCTGTTTTATAAATTGCAATGTAGGTCAATGTTTGGGTTCATTGTAGGTTCTTTTGCGTGAATTTAATATGCAAATTTCTTTGATAAGTATTTCGAATTTCATGTAACAAGCTTTAAAGGCGATAGTGTGGAGTGTCATATGCCGAACGATACGATCAAACTGTGTGTACAAGAATTCCCTAGAACTGTTTAATAGATAAACGTACTTAAGTTGTAACATCCTCATTCGTACGACATCGGAGCTATGGAAATTAAAAGTATGCAATGAGTTTAGTTTATGACTTATCATTTTCACAGATGTAATACTAAAATAGTCATGCTGTCGATTTTATTGTGTACTAACGACGTCATAGATGCTATTAACGTTATTACAAGATTACGTTTCGATTTTAGGATTTTGGTTCATGCATTTTGGGACATGTCCAAAATATAATTTTTTTCTTCGTGAAAAGTTCACATTTTATGTGTTTTACTACGACACTACATACTAAATCCTATCTAAGATATTGGCTTTAAACGACCAATGGATAATTAGATGCATAAATTTATTGGTTTATTTAAAATTTTTGCCAGACAGGAAACAAGTCTAAAAATCTTTGCACTCTTTACCATGTAGCACGACTTAATACAATATATAGTGCCAGTTTTCTGCCTCACATACGCTTCAGGTACAGCTTTTAATAATATCAACATCATTAATGCACAATAACGATCTAAAACCACCCACATCCTTACCTACGACCGATGCACGCAACTGAAATACGATGAGACCACACTGTATTTTACTAAGAAGCCTTTGATGTTTAAGCATGATAATATTAGAGGCACGCTAGAAATTAAAGGCCCTCTTCAAAAGCCTTCATCGATACTTTACAGAGATAGTTATATGGTTCAATACTTAAATTTTAGTTCTAGTCACATGCAAAGAGAGAATCGATTTCACAGGACAAATTTATTTTTTTTGGTGTTTCTGCTATATATAAATATATGCTATACAAAAACCTTACTCTTAAATCATTCTATCCATTGGTAAAAACCAAATTTAAAAACCGTTCAGTAGTTTTCAAGTTTATCGCTTTTAAACAGACAGACGCGGCAGGGGACTTCATTTTATAATCTGTATGTATGTATAAAAAAGTTGAAAAAGAGGATATATAAAAATGATAAGTGAAAGTAAGCTATTGCAACTTTGTTTTTTCCAATTCTATCAAAAAGTTCCTATGTTTCTCTGGCAAGCAATATTACAAAATAGAACAAATATTAATACAGCGTCCCCTGATAATATAACTCACTCAGCAAACAATAAACAATGCAAACATATACTTTCCTGTTTCTAATACATTGTGTGACTGGGTACAACTTAAAAATGTTAACGAAAAAAGTGGGGCAGCGGAAAAAGCGAAACAATTCCGCTTTATAGCTTCCGCCCCTCGCATTATGAAAATGAAGTTTTTATGTCTAAAGAGGTACAACAACGGATTCTTTAGATTTTACTCAAAATTAACACCAGGGAACGTTTGTGATAACATTCATGAAATGAAAACTTCAACACGTACAAACGCAGGATACTGAAAACGTACTTTATTGCAAGTACTTAATACAAACTAAATATTAACCTGCATTTGTTGAATAAAAAAGTTTCACACTAAGAATATGAGTCTAAAATTATTATTATGCTACTTTCTGTTTTACATTAAAAACAACGTGTTTTATTATAGGTTTATTATTCTGAATTCAATATATATCCAATAAATTATCCAAAGAAATAACTTATAATAAAACACGTTGTTTTAAAAGTGAAAACTAAATAAATACCTTATTCAAACAATGATGACACACTAAAACATTTGATGACGTGTGTCATCAAATGTTTGTATGTGTGTACATAGATTGGTTGACCTATAAAAAACAATGATTCACAACTTACAAAGTTCACTAGAATATACAAATAAGCAGAAATACTCACTAGCTACATAACCATTCCACAATTTATAATGGACTTCTATTTCTGCTGAGTAAAACTTGCGACCAACTTAATTGAGTAGGAATAAAAATTACTGTAATACACTGCCAACATGAATCAGTCATTTAATGCAAGCACCGAACCGTCTTATTCCAGAAACCCTAATCACAGTTTAGTTTTACAATTGCAGTACGGATGTATTAACATTCTGTAAACAAAAAACTCTCATTATACCCGTAAAATGAAAACTATTGCTAGATTGGGGCTCGTTCAGAAAAATATCTTCGTGCACTCGGATCATAAATATAGACTAGATGCGGCATAACATTATGTACAAATTTTGTCATATGTTGTAAGCGATGTAATCTTGACTGATAAAAATAGTAACGAGTGAAAGTCTCCTCTTTATACAAATAATTCAAAGAAAATTTTGACGTGGAAATTCTTTGTGTCCGTCAAAAGATGATTTTCATTTATTTGATTCTTTATTTTCAGGCGAAAAGGCAATAAATACAAACAATAACTACTACATAAGTATCTAAAACTTTTAATTGATACTATTAACATACAAAAAAATTGTATGTTACTTAATTTAACAATTAAGTCAATTTAATTACTTCAAAACTATCAACCAATTTTTAATATTTTATTTCCAAATACATAATTTTCCTAACATTAATATTAACTACCTAAATAAAAATGGATAAGTGCCAGGACGCAGTCTAAAAACATAATTTCATTAAAGTGAATGAATGAAAAACAGCGGGAAAATAGTACAGGAGCCTGTCACCTCTCATTTAACATTAAGTACGTAGCAAAATAATTTTCATGTGAAAATACAGAACAGTTTACTTAAACGATGTTAGCGAGTTGAAATAACTCTCCCACACGCTGACGCCTTGGTATTCTCTAATTGCGAGGAGACAAACCGACGCGAGGTACGAGTAATTGCTGTCGAGGCTCACGCGATGCAGCGTCAAGTCACATCGTGCATTTGCCGGGATCTAAAAAATTACATCACTAAAACTCTTTATAAAGTTGATGAACTGATGATAATATCTTCGTCGTCTACGTCATCAACGACAGTGGTCCAGTGGTGGCAGTATGACTTGCAGCGAATAGCATGGGATTCAGTACCAGTTTTATCATGGCATCATGTGCATTTTATTGGTTCCAGATTTAGAGTAATTTTAATTATCTTATTTAGACATAGCCTTGATCAATAAAAAGGACAAAATCTCACTGGTAAGTTGTAACTATATACATACATTACATTTTACAGTAAAATTGTAGTAGATTGTATCTCAAATCAAAATAATTAAATTTTTAATCTAAATATATAAATCATCTATAGGTAATCCGCGCCGCGTCAGGTGTTGGTATAAAACGGTGTATATGTGGCTCTGCTTCTTATTCAGGGTTAGATAACGTTATATAGATATTAAGAGAAATCATGCCTTTTGAGGCTTTGCTGGTATTAACATGTAGGTATAGTAGGTAGGTAGGTATGTAGGTAAGGTCTCATCCCTATAAGGTCTAGAGAATTTAATCATGAATAGACTTGAAATATACTTACGTCAAGGTGAGGATTATAATATTTGCATACCAGGCTACCTCATTTATTTGGCATAACAACAATGTGAGTTTTGTATCTATCTTAAAGTAATTGATATACCTAATTACCTATAGATATATATTTTTTTCTTTTGATAAAGTTTTCTTTTTGTGTCAGTGCCGTGAGCTAATTTTTTCATGAGAATGGGTCATGCTTTAGTTTATCAGTTTTTAAACTAAGATATATGCTGCTTAAAAAAGCTTTAGCTATGTGGCCAATGTAACTAACCTTACCTTTATTTAAAAAGAGTTTTCGTAACCTGAGTAGGTACTGATATATCATAAGGCGCCCGCTTACGTAAGCGACTTCACGGCTCTGGCAAAAGCAAGGGCGGGAGCAGGGTTTTTATAGTCGGTGCAAGTCGCACATATACCCAAACTATGCACTCGAGGTGGGTTGAAGTCATTATCGTTTCACCCCGACAAAAAAAAATACTGACATCACATTTAAATTTGCGCAAATGTACATAGCCTACCTACTTAAGCACATAGACACATTGAACTTGGGGCCAACGACGGCATTAGTTCAAATCATTTATATTTCCTAATTGAGTATATACCGTTTATTTTTCAGTGTACGAATCCCGTTATTCGTAGGTCATCACGCAATGTCTCCAACAGACAAAGCAATAAATATTTATGCTGTCACAAAGTCTATGCAACCTCCCGTTACGAGTTTCATAAATCTTGATTTGCATTTCTGCTTTTCAAACAGTTTTTTTTTCACAGTTTTATAGAAATAATGTTTGATGTCAAACGTTCATATATTTATATATGTATGTAGGTATATTATTTTCGGTTTTTCTATCTGTATGTAGATATAAATTTGCATTTTTCAAAAAAAAAGGGACAATAAACTTTTTATTTTAATTTTAAAAGACACTAAATAGTTTTTTCTATTTTTAAAGCTTAGTAAATAAATGTGAACAACATCACATACATTGCTCTCAACCCAAAGTAAGTAGCTAAAGAACTTGTGTTATAACAAAAAATACAAAATTTCAAATCCCGTTTTTCTTAATTAATGAGCCACGGAATAATTGTTTATGATCCATTGATTTTATCAGTAATTACGTTATAAACTTCACCTGTAAACGCTTCAAAAATGTAATAAATAGGAGCTTTTAATAACTTGTGACATCAAAGATTAGGCTTCGTCGTCACTGTGTTTCTATTTTTATAGTAATTTAATGTCTACTATAAAAACAATGTGGATATCAACAGCATTAATGTTATGCATAATTAAATTACCTAGGTGGTTAATAAATACACAATTTATTTTATGAATCTTTTCAATGGACAATTAACTTTAAAGTTAACACTAGCCTGTTAATATACATAGATTTTGTGTCATTACGTATTTCAATGCCGCTGTTTGTTAGATGAAAACGAATGGTGTTTTTACTAAGTATTATTTCTACTGTAAGCAAAGTAACATGCAATGCTGGTGGACTGGAAAATGTAAAGTGTTTAACCTACTGGAGGACAATAAGATAAGATATATTTATTTGTAAGAATATGGTACAGTTAAGATGTTACAAAAATTTTTGTTCCATAATATTCTGCCGTTTCCGGCGCACAAATATTTGAGTAGGTACAAACAATTTTTATTATAAAACTATTACACATAAACAAAAAATTAAGAAAACAATTTCTATAAAACAAAATACACTCTGTATGACAGAATTAAATGAAACTAGTGATCTGCCCGGCTTCGCATGGGTAGCAAAACATTAATGAATTATACACAAAAACGTTCCTCTTGAATCAGTCTATACATTGGTGAAAACCATATGAAAATCCGTTCGAAAATTTTTGAGTTTATCCCGTGACAAACTGACCGACGCGGCGTGTTATTTTGTTTCATAATATTTATGCATAATACCTATACTACTAAGACATTATGTCATAAAATTTCTATGTAAACTCAAAAGGTAAAACGATAAAGTTTAAAATTGTATGCTTTTCTATGTCAACTTAAGCTTCAACTTATAATTATAGCAATTTTTATTTTATATTGGAATGCATCTTCAGAAACTATAAATTTATTGTAGCATTATAAAAGAGTTACAACTTTAAATTCTATGGAAATAAAGTTTATTGAAACCTTAGTAGCTTATTAAAACTTATAAAGTAAAATGTTTACAAACTTTACAACTTTCATAAAAGCTTTATAAATCTTGGAAGATAACTATTACCGGCAAGTTACCACAGTAGCCAATTTTACGGTTCAAAGCAATTACGATATAAAAATATGATGCGATGTTTTATACGGCTGCAGCTACTAGTACATAATTTAAATTTATAAAGTAATTATGTTATAATAAAAATAGGTATCTATTTAATTAATTTTGTAATACTTATTATACCTAAATTTAATTATACAATAAATATATTATCTCATTATATTGTTATGTAACTTTAACATATTTAAGTCCAGTATCCGAAAATCAAATACAAGTTATAAAAACACTTTTTTTATGATACAACCAACGCTATGTTTATAAGTATATACTTGTTTTGCTTGATATTGTACCTCACTGCAATATTCAAGTAGGTTATATTTACTTGTCTTTTTTTACTGTAATTTTAAACTGTATATTTCATAGAGATTAATAGCTTCTTTTGGAGAATATTGGTTTACCTAAATTTGTGTAAGCCCTATACCTAAGTAAGTATATGTCTAGATATGTGTACGCATAACCTGTGGGGAGACCTAAATAAATAAATGAACTTTTAACAAAATAATTCTTGGACACACACTCATAGGGTGAGCGTCAATATTGTAGAGTTTATGCGATTAAACGAAATGTGAGTTTTATAAAAAAAAAACAAAATAGAACAAATATTATCTATCTAACATATAAATAAATCAGCACTTCATGTTCAAACAACATGCAGCGCACACAAAAGTTAGCATATTAGTAAATTACAGTGAAGTTTTTCAATCCGGCGCGCGACGCGACTTTTTGTAATATGGCGTGTTATACGAGTACTATGTGGCTGCGACATATCTACCTCGACTTAAATACTTAAGATTTTTTCAAATACTAAAAGAAAAACTTATTTTCCTAACCTATTTATTAAGAACATGCTTATAAAGTATGGTATTTTTTATGCCTTGTAGAATTTTCTACAAACTCTCTGTTGTTCTTAGCCACGAGTTATGTTGTAGGATCATAATTAAATTACTTGTACAAATTAACACGATGAAGACGTTTTTAGTTTATAAGTAAACGAACATTGTTACGTATACAACGCACTAGGCACCACAACAGCCACAATAAATCCTTAACTTTTATATTACACTGTTATATTAATATTTTTTTTCTCACACACGGTTATCTGATCCCAAACTAGGCAGACCCTGTGCTATGGCAACCAGACAACTGATAAACATACTTATATATTTCTAAATACATACATATTATACATAAATTACACCCAGACACAGAACAAATGATCGTGCTCATCACACAAAGATTCGTCCTGGGTGGGAATCGAACCCACGACCTCCGGTTTAGCAGTCAGGGTCACTAACCACTAGACCAACAGGCCCGTCAATTATTATAAACTTATTTTTTATAGTAGCATAAATATGCTTAAAAGCCAGAATTTGTTAGAAATTAAGAAAACAAACTTCTGAGCTTTGCTTTGGGTACGTAAGCTTTCTACTTATAACGCATTTCCTTATTTAAGTCCCCTACGACCTAGGAATGGGGTAGATGCCTATTTCATTTTAATTTCCATCAGATTATAAACATTTAAACGCGTATTTTTTTTTTATTTTGCGCAACAAAATACTCACGCCGACACATTGATTTGAAATGTCGCTGTTTCGTGTTCAATTTGTACGCAAACATGACGACATTAGCCCCTACTTCTAAACTTTGATTCGCTTTATCTACTGTGTTTTCCAATTTAAAAAAAGCAAAAAATACGTGTCTAATATTCTTTTACTATTTTACTGACGGACTAAAATTAAACCAAACTTGACCAAAATTTGACTTTTTATACCCAGTCATTTACTCCATTCTCATCATTATTTAGGTAGGTACACAAAGGAATAAACCAAAGACGAATCATAAAGTTCAACAGTGGCAGTTCCTACACCGAGTGCGTTTTTCCTCTCAAAGTTGAGTTTACTTGTTAACTTATAAACAACGTTACTTTTACTGACGCAAAAACTTGAGATATAAAAAAGGTGTAGTTGGTGGCTATAAAACATTATAGCTAGACAAAACCTTGAAGTATAGATTAGACAATGTAAAGATAGAAATAGGAACAGAAATGAAAATTAATTGGATTTTCTATTATGTTTTTAAGTCTTCGTAGATCTAAGGCTAAGAAAACGGCTTTCTGTATTTATCCATAGTTGTACAGTTGGCTTGTGGAGAACGTGAGGTAGATAAGTATTAATACCAGATATGCAAGGTGTTTTGTAATCAAACTATTGAAACAAAACAAATGAAAGCTATGACCTACATCGGTTTTATAAAAACGATTGGTATCAAAAATTCAACAAACTAATAAAAAATGTCTCGAATTTTAATACTATATTTGCCGAAAATGAAAACAAAAAAAAAATATATGTTTTATTATATTTTACAATGCCGTTTGTTTTTATCACAGAAAAAAGCTTGCGACATTTCATGACATTAGATAGATCGATCAACTGTGACTATATAATAATGTGCTCTACTGAACATAGTCCTCTGTCATCAGCCATGCCTTTCGCATCCAATCCGATCCAGAACATTCTTTAGATCACAGAATAGATTAGATACACGAACTCTGCAAATAAGAAATACAGTCAATCGTTCCATGTAAAATACGGTATTCAGCTGAACCCGGTAAGACTGGAAGCCGACCCTAACACAGCTGTAATTCCCCTAACTTATGAAATAATACAAAGGCATTCCAGAGCGAATCGTTCCACACTAGCTTCATGGAAAGTTTTGTTTCACGTAAAAAAACTCTCACACCAGTATTCCTAATAATTAATTAGTAGGTCCATTAGCAAAAAGTAAGATAATCTTTATGGTTTCTTAGGAGGATAACACTGCCTTAAATCAAGGCTGATGTTATCACCTTTACGGCTTTAACTTTAGTGCTGCTTTTTAGTCAAAATATCACGTATCCCGAAGATAAGTATGATATACGACGAAGTTTATGTGAATTTTAAATTTAGTAGGGTAGCTAGGTACGATGGATCTTTGCCTACTTTGCTATAAATGGATGTAGAAGTTTTAAGAAAATAAAACACTTCGTTTTTTCCTTTAAATAAAACTTAGCCCGTTGATTAATAAGACATAATTTTCTAATAAAAAGATGACATCAGCTCGTTGTCTATAATTTTTTCTGTGTGATTAAATTCTATGTAAAATAGTGCTTGGTAAAAATATAACTTAATTACAAATCACATTACGAAACCCATAAAGTCACACGCCCAATAATAGATACATTAACAAATATCGTTAAAAACTAAAATCAAGAAAAAGTAGCACCTGCCAAATTCTCGATAAGGCAGCGCCAACAATAATAAAAAACAATAGTAACATGAGTCCACAATTCGAAAAATCGCATCTTCGTGTTATCTGCGGCGATCTAAAAGGCGAATACAAAAGAAAGGGCAGCATTAGCCTTCAATTAACACTACAGTCCGTGGAAAGCTGTTCGTTATCATTTAAAGAAGATAAGATTTGTTTTGTTACGCTCCACCGATTGATAAGACATTCTAAAAACAGTCTCGGCCTTTTGTCGCGTTTTGGAGTCGCAGGTGCCAAATGTAAGGTGGCAAAGAATAAGTTTATCTGTTCTAAAAAAAAATAACTTACATGCCTATTTCTATATCGAAAGTAAATAATTTATTTTTGTCGAAAATATAATTGAAATGTAATAATATTAAAGTTTCGATTAACATTGTTGGGTCTCTGAGTAGCGTCCCTTGCTAATTTTATGTATATGTGCTATTTTGTTGGTGTAGGTGTAGGCTTCATCGCTCTATAAAATTAGTTACCTACCTTACTTTTGTTACGAATTGAATATTATGAAAAGTCCAAGACAAAGAACACAAGGCAATGGCCGAAATTCAAACAGGGCGCCGATCGCATTAACCGTTTTTATGGTTCGTTTTATTTCAAAATAATTAAAAAAATTAGGCATTTGTGTTTCAAATAAATCGTATACGTATTTTGTTATTTGTCGCTTCTGTTTACTTGTTTGTCACTCTCCTTCTGGTTTATGCCTGTAGGCATAAATCTCATAAAAGACGATTTTAATCTTTGTAAACTTGCCTGTTCAATCATACCACGGATTCGAACAGTGTCAATATCGGTGTCATGGCAAACACCTGCCTCTTGCCTCTTCAGCGTTTTATCTTCATTGTTTTTCATCGTTCGTGCATTGACAAGCACCTTGTTCGGTCCTGCCGCTTCAATAAATCAATTCTTATGTATTTTGGTAACGCCTCATTAGGTGGGAAAGGATGGTTGATGTTATAGGTTATCTTTTTGATTGTCTATGATAAAAAATACGCTACCTAAGTGGTTATATTGCTACTTTGGGGTCTGACCGTTAGTAGCTCGATTTGTTTCGAAAAATTAATTAAATTAATATATTTTTTAATATATACTCACAAAAAACATTTATTGTAATATATTAGTCCAAAATTTAATTTTAAAATCGAACGTGAATATAAAAACCTACAATAAAATAAAATCATATTTTCTTAAAATTACATTATAAATTCAACCCGTACCAAACAACACAAAGGATGTCATAAAATATCATAAAATTCTTAGGAAACATCAAAACTACCGAACACCGTTCCGTCAATTATAATTCACTTAATAAAAGTTACAACCACCATAAAAATTAAATAAAGTTATAAACACATTAATTATTTTGATGGAGAACCTCTCATATTGCATAAACATCACGTTTGTGTAAATCACAATACATCAAAGAATGCATTTTACGTCTGTCATCATTTTTTAACACTATAAGACCAAGAATATATGAACCATGGCTTCAACTTAAGGGCCTTTCGCTTTCGATATAAAGAAGAGGATTTGCGAGTAATGAAAGCTCTCACTGACTGGTTTCTGAAGTCTGGGAATTCAATATCAAGATTCTAAGCAGGTGTGTTTTAAGACAAGGCGCCTTTATAAGCGTGACACACAACCCTTGAGAATGGTTAACACATTTAAAGATCTGCAGTTTTGAGAGTTATGTTTTTCGCGCGTATCTTGTAATTTTACATGTTTGTAAATTTCTTATTTAGTTACCTCGTATCTTTCAAACGGCTGGATGTATTTATACGGTTAAGGTATTGTTAGATTTGTCTCAAAAACCCAAGAATCTTGAAGCAGTTTTGAAATAAAATTTAAAAGGTGAAATCTTGGCGATAAATTTATAAGTCGTTAAATATTAATATGTTTTTTGAGCCAAACCTATCGAGTACGGTATCAAAATAATGGGTTTTGTAAATATTGTAATGTGCAGATGGGATCGGGAAGGAGATACGCTAATTTTGTTAAACTTTTACGACTTAACCACTGTACCGAGTTTAAAGAAACTTAATTTGGACAAGATTCAATCTTAAGAAAGGACTTAGACTACTTTTTGCCGCAATAACCGACACGCATGCAATTAGGTATGTACCTATATCTTTAATCAGATTTTTTTATTGGTTTTAAATATTCACTTGCAAATAAAAAATCGTTTATTAAAAAATATATAATACCAGCACCTTTTAAAAAGCATTTAACCAAATTAATAAATTTCGACACTATACAAATTACCATTGTGAGCAACGTGCTACGGGTTCAATCCCCGCACGGGACAAACATTAGTGTGATCCATAATTGCTTGTTCCAAGTCTGAGTGTTATTTGTATATGTAAATTGAATGTTTGTGAGATATCCGCGAAACAGAGATTAAATACACTATTGCGGGAATCGTTTAAACAAAATGAGTGTTGTCCAAACAGAGTCTCAGTATATCACATCGAGTAGCGGCGTACTAAAAACCTCCGGTCGGCATGAACGGCGCGCCGCGCATCTCCCGATGTCGTCTGCCCGCTTTGTCGGCACTTTTTCCACCCGTGACTGTTTTAGTAATCGGATAGCGATCTGTTTGACTCACCGAGCCTATGATCAGGTAGCGATGAAGTAATAAAATATTAAGAAAAAACAGTAGGACATAGTGCCGTAATGAAATTTCAAAATCCGATATCTAACCAAGTCTCTTGGTTTATTGCATGTTTAAGCTTGCTTGGTATTAAGTGACTGCTTTTTATGACATGTTTCTTTAAGTGAAACGGACAGGGTAGAGTATGGTTAATGAATAAACCGCAGGGCGTACATTAATTATTTGATATCAAGTTGATTGACGCAGTTGATAAGGTCCTTAACTTTGCTCTGGCTACCTGCTTTGTAAGTTCTCGCTTGATATTTATTTTTTCATTAAACTATTTTTTTTTTTGGGTTTTAGCACCTGTGACATGTAGAATGTTAGGTAGAAACTTCTTAATAAATGCACAATAAAATATAGAGAATTTTTACTGAAATTTACGTTCAAATAAACAGATTTCGTACCTAAATAAATCTAAAATCATTTCCATTCCAAATTAATTAAAATAATAGAGTCTACCTTTCACCACATATCAAAACAAAAGATAACACAGATTGAAATGAATTCTAACCCATTCGTAGAAATCCGCCTGAATTAAATTACCTACATTAAAGCAACAACCGGTATCATTTTAAGGAAATTTAAAAAATATATATTATAAACGTTTTGTTTTTAATTGATTGTATATTAAACGTTTCGGAATTGTATTAAATTAAACGTCGAGCTTAGTTTCATTTCCTTGTACATCCATTAATTTGCTTTAATCGTACTACTAGCGCCATCTGTTGCGGAGTAGAGTGAAACTAAATCTGACGTCTACGTTATTCAAAATCGAATTAGCGTTAATTGCTATTTAAAGCAATGCTTATTAATTATATTAATATCTATATCATATATATAAATGTACTTTAGATAAGTGTGTGAAGCAATATAGGTGGGTTACAATTATTGGTGAATATTTGACATTACTGCAGTTTCATTGATTGTGTAAATTATCATCGAGCTCTATACTTTGAATGCAATATTTGTATTATTTCATACAAATAAAAAAAAATCTGAAAAGTATACAGTTTAATTAAGTTCGTAATTGTAACCAAATCACCAATAATTAGGTAAATAAGCCACAAAAACAAAGAAGTAGTTCTTATGTTCCTGAAAAAATCCGAGATTAACCCTAATCCAATACCTCAAACAGTTCTAAAGAAGCCAACATTCCATTACAAAGAATCCTTTGAATTTTCCCATCATTTTCGTTAACTAGCAAAGATTTTCCTCTCATTACTAAGTAAACACAAGCCCTTTGTTGGAACCACTCGAATTATGGTTGTTAAACCTCATTTATCAGTATGGTCTATATTTGAAGGAGAGAGACAACACTTCATTGTGATGAACAAAGATCAAACGATTCTTATAAACCTCAGCGTTTTGAAATGAAACACGTGGAGGCTTATGTTCGTGTGGAGAGAATATTAATACTATTTTATCGTTACCTACTTGTTCTATATATAAGTGAACTTTTTGATTCAACTTTGTGAACATTTAAGAAAAAAAGGTTTTATCAATATTTAGATTTTCAAAGACATTCATTTAGGAGCCATTACTTGTAAAACACAATACAATATTATTATGTATTTTCTCCAGTTAATTAAATACAAATAGTAGAAAGAAAAAGTTAAACCTCAAGCAGGACTCGAACTTGCGGCCACTGGCCTAACGCGCCAGTCGCTTTAGTAACTAAACTACCGAGGTCACTGCCTGGAAGTTTAATTTTCTCCTCTTTCTTATAACGTCTTTAGGGCGACGATGCGACATGTAGTAAACCAATCTTAGTCGGTTTCATCGACTCTGATTAACAATGTGTTTATTAAGAAGTCCGAGAGATGATGCAGCCCAATACTTATTATTTTTACGCATTTTTTTTATTTGTTACGCATTAACGCATGCGGAGCGAATATTCATAATTAAATTCTCCTGTTAATTCCTTTATTACAATGAAATAAATAAACCACACAAACAAAATCAGTGCGATAAGACTTTTGTGTGTCACAAAAAATATATCTCAAATTGTTAACCAACATTTAAATTTCCTGCCATAAAACATATTTATCTCGCATCAATATATAATCTCAAATGACATTTATTAATCTTCAAACAAAAATTCTATTCGTATTTCGACACGCTTTTAGCGTTGAAAATAAGGGGGAAAGTTTGTATAAATATAAAGAAAGGCGAGGCAAGAAAGTTAGATATTAACAGGTTTTCAATCAATGTGAAAACAGCTGACACATTGAAGGAAATATTTTATTGTAAGAAGGATGGATTGGGCGAAAATTCAAACGGTCCCGTCCTTTATAAAGTTGGCCTTAGGGACCGTAGGACTGCCATGAATTTAGAATAATGAATAAAAATATCTTGTTGAAACCTCGAAGGGATTCAGAGCGTTCCATTTATATTTAAAGGAACTAAACTCCAGAAAGATAACTCTAGATGGAGATATAGTAAGAATACTATTATTATACACGTGAAAAAGGCAGTCAATAATTTTAAAATTATCTCAATAATTTAATAATATTATTACCTCACGCACATAACTCTTTCGATTTCGATGTAATGGGGAACAATATGATTTACTGTAGATCCGTTTAAAATCATTTCATATAGATAATTAAAATGTTCATACCTATAAGTTTTATCAAACCAGTAGCGACCCACCCGGTTCCGCACTGGTAGACAAAGCATTAATGAATTATATGAATTACTAGCTGTCCCCCGCGACTTTGTCCGCATGTTTTAGTTTCAAGGGTTTTTCATTTATGCAACGTTTTTCATTTATGCTCCGCTCCTTTTGGTCGCAGCATAATGTTATATAGCTTATAGCCTTCCTCAATAAATGGGCTATCAAACACTGAAAGAATTTTTCAAATCGGACCAGTAGTTCCTGAGATTAGCGCGTTCAAACAAACAAACAAACTCTTCAGCTTTATATATTAGTATAGATATACACAAACCTTCCTATTGAATTACTCTATCTATTGGTGAAAATCAGATGAAAATCCGTTCGGTAGTTTTAACTTTATCCCGTTCTAACAGACAGACGCGAGGGGGACTTTGTTTTATAATATGTATATATACTGAAATCGCCTTTAAGCGGTCTCATATTTACACGACTACGAATAAATTACAAGCGGAAACTAAGCACTTAAGAATATTGGAAAGTCGAAATCAAATAAAACTTAAGTCTCTTTGAATAAAATCATTTCTTATCTCCTATTATCAGCTCCCGACTGTCGAGCTCAACGATTTCTAAACTTAAAAGGCTTGCAAAAAGACATTACTCATCGCTGAATAGTGCTACACTTGCTCTATTCTCACATTTTATAGTATCTCACTGCAGCGATTTGAATGAACTCGTCGATTTTACATTACCATTGCATTCATACTTAGGTGCTGTGCTCGTGAAATAATGGAAATCGTGATTTTAACAGCCAGGAGTATGAATCTTACTGGCCCAAATTTCGACATGTTTTCCTATTTATTAAATACTAGCTGTCCCCCGCGACTTTGCTCGCGTGTTTTGGTTTCAACGGTTTTTCATTTTTGCAACATTTTTCATTTATGCTCCGCTCCTATTGGTCGTAGCGTGATGTTATATAGCCTATAGCCTTCTTCAATAAACGGACTATCCAATACAAAAAGAATTTTTCAATTCGAACCAGTAGTTCCTGAGATTAGCGCGTTCAAACAAACAAACAAACAAACATACAAACAAACAAACAAACTCTTCAGCTTTATAATATTAGTATAGATTTAAAATTACATGAATACGTGAACGAATCAATTTTTTTTTAATAATTTTAGGTTACTGATGCTATACTTAATTCAATTTCTTCATATATTTAAAATTACATGAATACGTGAACGAATCAATTTTTTTTTAATAATTTTAGGTTACAGATGCTATACTTAATTCAATTTCTTCATACATTTTTAAATAACAAAAAAAGTATATATAATTCCAGGTTTGTCATGGAGGAGAGGTTACATATTGCTATTCTCCATATAAAAATGAAAATGTATTCACTGAAACGTACATTTTTCTCATATTAAAACCAGAAATTCTTAATAAAGAGCTGAGAGGAAATAGAACTTTTGTTCAGGTATTTTACGGATATTTTTTTTGTTGTGACAGATAGTTAGATTTCGGTAAGTAATTATACTACACAACCCATTTTTAGACAATTACTAACAGTGTAGGCAATATCCTACACTGTTGGTACCTAAGTGACCAAAAAAATACATGATGTTTTAAATTTACGGTGTCAATAACACAAATGTTCTCATGATTTATTTTAAACATGGTTTCCGATGGCATATTTCAATTATCCTAGAAAGCCTTAAGTTCTTTCTTAACCTTTCAAAATAGAACCCTTGTCTGAATTAGATTAGAAAAAAAGAAACATGTACCTTCTGTTTAAAATACTCAAAATAAATATTTACTAAGGCAGCAAAAGGCAATAAAGAGTTAAAAAAACCAGTTTCGTTCGTGTATACTGTATAGAATAATCAGTTCTTCGTATGCATATCGCGTATTGCACAGAAATTGACCATTATAGCTTATTTAAATGCAAAGCCCGAAGTAAAAGATAATTAAGCCAAAGATTAAGTGCAATTAATTGTACTTATTAACGGGTCTTTGTTATTTTCCCGTCTTAAGGCATTGTATAATACCTATTAGGTAAAAACAGTAATGCTGGTCACTCACATTCACACGAATACGCAAACCCACAAGTTTAGTGTAGGACATCATTTGCAAATGATTTCATTTCCAAGCTGTGTCAAGCATTTGAGTGGCGTACACACCGGTTTTCAAGGAAGCGCTCGCTCTGAGGTCCCGGGTTTGATCCCCGGACGGGTCAATATAGAAAACCACGTTTCTACATTGTCTCGGACCTGAGAGTTTGTGGTACCTTCGTTGTCTCTGATTCCATAACACAAGTGCTTTAGGTACTTACTTTTTGTTGAGAGCAATGTAGGTACGTGATTTTTCCTAAATGTCCACATTTAAGAAAAAAAATGTCAATATTCCCATGGCGGAAGAGGACCATTGAGTATTTAAGCAGGAGGCAAAATACGGCCATAGATTAATCAGTAGTAGGTAATACAATGGCAATTATTACAGCGCACTTATTTCCGAGTAATAAGATTAATATTTGTAATTCGCTGTTACCGACTTGCTATTAAATGGACTTATGCGATTATATTGTGAATTTAAGTAATTTTGGTTTATATTTATATATTTCCAAAAAAAAATACTTACTGTACATACTTACGTACGAGGTAGAATGAAATCAACTAGAGATGTTACTTACATTTAGTCAAGTAATATTATATCTTTGCAAAATATTCCCTCTTCTCTAACAGTAATATTCCAAGCACATTTTTATTCATTTCATTCATATTTTTTCTTTATTTCTTAGAAACTACTTAATTCATTACTTTTCATCTACTTGATGAAAGGTTATTCTTTGATACAAAGGTAATAATATCATTTTAATTATTTTATTTGTATTTTCATCTTTATATTCTAATATCTAGGACTATAAAATAAATTATTCATTATAGACAAAAGACATTAATTAACACAAAAAAGGAAAAACGGAACTCTGTATGAGGAAAATAGATTTTCCTGGTAATTAAGGTGAGGTAAGGTTACAAAGGTATGTAAGAAAACACGATTCTATTTTACCTGTCCCTAACAATTACAAAAATAATGGATTAAATACGAATAATAGAAGGAAAAAATTTGAACCTCAGGCAGGACTCGAACCCTGCTGGTTAGGCGCACTAGTAGTCGCTTTACCAACTAAGCTACACAGGTCTAACACTGTCTGAGATTCTCAAATTTCTACTTTTACTATAGGTACTTGTTATCCGTCATAAGAGCGACGTATGCGTATTTAATTATAAGTAATCATTTCGCAGGCTACGCCATAACTTCCGAAACTGCAGCAAATCGGATATTTTTTCTTTTTTTACTTTCCTTATTTTAAGGGCAAGGTTTTTATGAAAATAAGGGAATAAAAGAAGCCATCACCGGTGCGAAACCGGAGTGGGCAGCTAGTAAATAATAATAATAGTTAGATGGATGGTATATTTCTTGTATAGAATTTCTGACCAATATTACCTAGATAATTTTATACATACTTCTGTACGCGCTTTTTATGATTCTATTGAATAGCTTTGTTAAGAGATTATTTAAAACGAAACGGTTTACTTACGCATATTCTTGGGATCGCTCGACTAGTTTCAGATTCAATAGGAGTCCCTAATCATGAGTTAACGCGGAAGCGGTGGAAAATTGGTCGCGAGTCAAAAATTGTTTAACGATATTGATTGTACTAGATGTACGATATGAACGATACTATACTTCATTTATTTATTCGAATAAGTACGATAGCTCCGATTCTAAAAGATACTATCAAAATCACTGTTATAAGTCAAACTATTTATCTTTTACTCATAATTCAGCTATTATTTGAACATCCGATTATTTTCCGCGATACACCACCTAATAAATTTAAAAGTGTATTGTGTATGCACATAGCTAGTTTTATTTTATGAACCAGATATGCTAGCATTTGTTTTTTATTTCCAAGATGGCCGGCGATAAGTCTGCGTGATAGACCGCTTTCCTGGCAGCGACACAGTACGTACTAATTAACACGGAATATTTATAGGCAACTACAGAAGTTGCACATGAAAGGTTTCATAAAAGGCAATAGCTTCCGTTAAGTATATTAATACTCCTTGGATATTAATGGTTAATCTCTTGCTACGGTAGACTTCTTCCAAAAAAGCTTATAGCAAAAGGTAAAGGTTGACTGGTAGAGAATGCCTTCTGGCATTAAGTCCGCCTATGTACACTGTGCATGAAGTATTAAATAAATAAATAAATAAAGCAAAATCATGAAGGAAATAAAAGCAAAAGAATTTCTTTATAAAGTCAATTTATGTATAACAAGCAGGCTGCTTGCTGTATTTAATGTATGTCATGTAATATTATAAAATTCAAACGGGGATACGTTCTAAAATTTAATTTTGTTTTTTTTTTTTTTTTTTTTTTTAAACATTACTATAAATATTTTTAAAAAATAACAAGGTTCAAATTGAGAAAGCCCTATTTATGTCTTTGAAAAATATCTGATCTTCTCCATACACTCAACGCACTCAACGCACCGCCTTTGGGCTTCATACCGCGTGCACGGACCCAAGGTTATAATATTAAGTTGTCCAACAGACTGCTAATTAATTCCCAGTTGATATTAATATATTGCTCATTAGTATGTACATATTTCATAATTAAAATGTTCTGAACAATAAAAGCAATGAAAATGTCATTGACTTGGAATTCAAAATCAAAAATACAAAAATAAATAAAAGATGTGATGATTAATATATTCACGCACTGGACGACGCTTGCATCTACAATAAAGATGGACTACATCTTATGGAGCGGGCTTGCAATCAATTAATAATAACAAACATTAACTTGTTTTAAATTTATTCAGAAAAGAGACTGTATTTATTTATTGTTTTTGACATTTTTACATTATTTATATCTTAATATTTACAAACTTAACTATATATACACTTTAAACAAAACTAAACTTAACTAAAAAAAAAAAAAAAACTAAAAAAAATGCGTCAAAAAATTCAAACATTAACAGATTTACATGGACTTCGTCAAATTATTAATCGTACTAAACAAGATGTTAACAATTAAATTTAAATTATGCAAGTATCGCCGAATGATCCGTCCACCACGTTCGAATTATGAGTGTGTCGTCTCTTGACAGCTCGGTGACACGTCAAGCTAAGCCACGCCCTATTCGACGTTTTCTTAATTCATTTGTAACAATACCTAAATTAGTAATGAGCACGTTAATAGCCATAAATTATAAGTACAGTAAATTACCACTTTTCATAGCTCCCGAAAATCTTTCCATAGCTGTACCTATTTTTAGGAACTGACATATTATGCTAAAACAAAAGTTGTACAAACTTCTGCTTACCCAGTACCTAAATAAAAAGCATACAAAGAGTGATGATTTATAAACAGCATAAAATACTCAATCAACGTATTTACAAAAAAGAAATAAACAAAAATTGAGTTCGTGACGTCAATCCCCAACTGTGCAAATGTTTAGTGTGAATAATTGGAACAAACTGAATGGAATCGCGTTGTTTACTCACTAGATATTCAGGTCAATATGGCTATTCAAAGCTTCGGACTATCAAATATTATCATACTTTGTATTGATCTAAAATATTTGCAATTTTTTGTATAAACATATTTTTTTAGAACTCAATATTTAAAACGAACAGGCATTTTTTTCAAATTTATTATACAATGCTTTATAAATGAATTTCTAGATTGAGCTTCTTTTGTTATTATTAGTACCTTTTAAAGAAATTACAAATTAAAACTTGTGATGTATTTATAAAATTTTTATTGAATATTATCTTCATGATCCTTCTTAAGTTTTACCTTTATTTCAAATAGTATACCAAACTATAAGTACTACAGATCTGTTCGTTGCAAGTTTAGAACGAACGAAGTTTCTAATCCCACCCGTTAGTTCCCACCAATTCTCCCTAAAACTCTATCATACTAAACAAAACACATTTGATTGCAAATTAGACCTCTCGTTTGTCAGCTAATAAATTTGATAAACCCCGACTGTGCTCACAGGGCGGTGATTAAGAACTGCCACAGAGAGTCAACACGATTTAAATACAGTTTTTTTGACAGATTTTTGGTTTTAAAGCTGATATTTCGATGTAAGATATTTTTTTTGTACAAATGTAAAGATAGACACAATTGTTTTCAATAAATTTAAACTAGTAATTTTAAGTTGTCTCAATAAACTTAATAAATAACAAAACAACTTTGAGAATAATATAATACGTTGATTTGAACACGTGATTAGTTGTTACTACTGTCGGAAAAAATATAAAGTACCACGAAAATAGGACTATATAAAAAAAAAAACAAATAAAGAACGTATCTATACTAATATTATATATTATAATATTATAAAGCTGAAGAGTTTGTTTGTTTGTTTGAACGCGTTAATCTCAGGAACTACTGGTTCGAATTGAAAAATTATTTTTGTATTGGATAGTCCGTTTATTGAGGAAGGCTATAGGCTATATAACATCACGCTACGACCAATAGGAGCGGAGCATAAATGATAACATAATGATGTTGCAAAAATGAAAATCCGTTGAAACTAAAACACGCGAACAAAGTCGCGGGGGACAGCTAGTTCTATATAAAATATTAGCTCTATCGACCGCAATGTTGTAAAACTATATTGTATGATATGAATCACACTCTATAACCACGAAAAAATAATATCTGTTTTTATCTAGATCATATTTATTTAGGTTAGAAGCTTGACCTAATATAATAAATGCGAGAGATTGTAAACGTGGATGTTTGTTACCTCTACGACAGAAAAAACAACGAATATTCACGCTATTTGGCAAACAGGCAGAGCATGGATAAACATTATGTGTATGACACTTTCATCAAAGTTTTTCTTTTACAGTTTTTACGGTTTGCCTGGACAAAGTCACAGGCAAAAGTTTGTAGTTCGTAACCCGTTTCGTGACTATCTATGTCTCAAGAAGTCAAAACGAAATGATATTTGAAGAACGTGATGCAAAGAGGCCTGTTTTTTTGTTTTTTTTGCTTAAAAAAATATACAATCTTATATACGTCGCGTCGACCACAGATAAAGATCAAGTCTAACAGGTAAAACTATTCTACGGTGCCTAAATGTTAGGTATATAATTACATAAAATTAAAACTAAAATAAAAGACTTATTATACCACGAGTATTATTTATACCATCTAGAATATATTATATACAGTATCAGTAGGTACTATATATATAATACCATCTAGAATTATTATTCTAGATGGCTACTAATTAATTAGTTGTGCAACAAACCAAAGTATCCTAAGCGTTAATTATCATACATTTAACTTAAATAAAAAAGCGAACAAAAAATTAAACATATACTCGCGATATAATCCTTGCATCCGTTAACAATAGATTTTGAATTAGAGACCAAATAGAAAGATGTGACCATTAAATTAAAATCTTCTAGGAATAAGTAGAAAATCCGCAAGTAATATAAAAATACCGATTAATTTAAACGTATAATTGAATATAACGATTGCAGGTAAAAGCAATAAACAAAACAAACACTGCTATTACAAATGTATGCTCGCAAACACGCGTTTTACGAGCATATAAATTTGAACGACTTTAATTATTACGAGCTAACAAAAGATTGAATTAGTTCAAGGCGATTTGCATAATACCCGAAACCCATAGGAATTATGATCCAATTTACTTAACGCAGTCTCCTTATACAATTACATTTTCCATTTCATTAAATTTCGATATAAAATATTTGTTTACTTAAAATGTTTAGCTGTTTCCCATTATAAAACCGTAGACGCTTGCACTTACGGAACTCAGATTAGACGTCTTTAGGTTGGACTTAGGTTACAAGGCTGAACTCCATGAAAATTTGGAGGAAAGATCTATATATAGGCTTCTAATGTTTTCTTTTTTGTTGAAGTTCTATCAAATTTGTCTGATAGTCGTCGGAACACGGCGGTAAAGATGGGCATTTTATGAAGAATTATGTTTGCATGAAGAGAGTCCTAGACGCGTCCCCTCTTAATGTACATACATTTACCTACACACGAATTCGTTTTTAACAGCCACTTTTCAATGCATAAATAAAAAGAAAAGAAAATGAGAAGCAGGTAATGCTATTGGTCCTGCGGCTGATCTCACTCCGGTCGTGTCGCTCTGCCATCGGAATATGAGAGTGAAGAAACAGAGAGTTTACCTGTGTTGGCACACACGTGTGCACTATAATATATTCTGCGTAAATGGATGATCTAATTCGAGATTGGCCGCCGAGGCCTAAATTCGGTGTGGAGATTATTATTACAGAAAATATTCTCAAGAAGCATTGTATTGTAAAAGAGTTCGTATTGCGTTGCGCGGTACCAGTAACCCCCAAAGGGTAAGTAATACTAAATCATTACATGCTTGCGTTCAAAATAAATGCATATTGAAAGGGTTTCACAAAAATTGCTATTGTTGGGAATATCCAAGGGGTCAGTAGGATATCCATTACAGAAACCATCGCTCCAGGCAACGTAGATAGTAGAGTTTCAAAGGATTTTGAGATCAAAGTCGGTTGAATAAAATAATAATAATGAGGTCAACTTTTCAATAGATAGACCAATCAATTGCCTAAGTTTTAAAAATATCAAGCCCTAGAATATTTTTGTTACAATGAAATATTAATTTCGAAAGCTGTATCTCTTTAAGTAATTTTTATGTAGCTCTTTAAGTAATAAATTATATTGCTTTTATGAAGATAAAACAATTAAGCGTATTTTTAGACTTCTAGGTATCTGTTTCAAACTTAAAATTAAATTAAGCTATCAGTAAATATTTTAGTTACCAACTGTCGTAAAACAATTATATTTTACGTCTCAAAGATATATTTGTAATTTAATTATAAGTGGTAGTAAAAATTAATTACATCGCTGTATTTCCACGAGATTATAGAATTATTTCAATTGGCTTAGGACTTTTGTGTGTGAAAATCTTGTGATAATGACAAAGAAGAATTGTTCTTTTTTTTTTTTTAATAGTTTAATTGCAACGATTTGAATTCATAATAAAATCCAATAATAAACACTGACAGCACTTATATTTAACTGTGCTAAATTTAACGTAATAGAAGAGTATAAGTACAACTCATTTAAAATCGCGAACGTGTACAAAATAAATATTCAAATCCCTTACATTGAATTTAATCAAATCTCCATCTACGTCAAAATCCCCGCAAAACAAAACTCTGTACTGTGACCATACTTAAGTATTCAGTAAACGTTCTTAAATCCATTATCTTGTGACAAGCACAGCTGATCCGATACCAATAGTACACACAAATTAGATTCGTATTCCGTCGGCGTAATCAAGGCAGACACTTGCTTGCACATCTGCGTCCAGAACTATGCAAACGAAACTCAGTTATTTTAATCTCAACTCTATGTACACATCATAAGGCACAAAACTATAAACATAAACTATTTCACATCGGCGTTAAAAGGATTAGAACAGTGACTGCGAAGATGCCTGATAATGTACCAGGAGTATAGAATATACCTATGAATAGGTAAATTACGCAGACGCGACACTATTCTGTCAAGTCTGTAACCAAGCACAAGTGTTTCTTTTACTAGATAAATATAACTTTTAATTAATTTGTAAAATATAATATTATTACTTAAATAATAAAAACAGTGTAAAAATGATTATCCAATCAACTTAAAAAACATTTTTTTATTTAATTTGATTTACCTGTAAAGTATACTTACAAAATATTACAATAAATCCAAACTAATATTATAAATGCAAAAGTAACTCTGTCTGTATATATGTTACGCTTTCATGGCTAAACAGATTTGGATGAAAGTTATTATATGGTAAGCTTGGATCCCAAGAGAGTACATAGGCTACTTTATGCCGCGATATCTAAGCGAGTAATAAGTCGATACTATAAACTCGTAAATACGTATTTAAGGCACACCTACCGTATAATATTTTACATCATCTTATCATAAATTGATTAAGAATAAGAATAAGAATAAGAATAAAATTTATTGTCTTAACGATGTTTTCTTAGGGCTAGATTAACAAATTACAAGTAATTATAAGATTTACATTTTTGGTAACAGTGGTCCCCAAACTAAGCCAAAGCTTGTATCTTGGGGGCCGGAGTGAGATGTAACAATACATTCATAAGTAAACACAATTGTAGCTGTATAAAAGCAAAGAATTAATATTAAAAAAAAAGGTTGAATTATATAATAAAAAGGATAAAAATTGTGTACGTGGCCTGTGTGTGTGTGTATTATGTGGTGTGTATGTGTGAGTGTACGTGTAGTGAATGGTGTGTGTGTGCGTGTAGTGTATGGTGTGTGTGTGTGTATGTATGTAGTGTGTGGTGTGGCTGTGTATGTGATGTGTCTGCGTGTATTATGAAAGAATTTCTTCTGTCTCTTCGTACGATAGTGACATCATCCAGTCTTTTATATGTTTTTTATATTTGTTTAATTTAAGGCCCAGGTTGTTGCAGTGTTTACTGACTTTGTTAAAGACGTGTATATGTGAGTATAATGGGCAGCGTCTTGCTAGAAGGCTTGTAAGCTCAGGAAGGGGAATATGCAAGACACGTTTAGACATTAGGTTTTGGTAGTCTGACCTCTTTTTAAGAGCATTGTATGCGTAAAGGGTGGCATTGAGTATAAATAACTGTCTGGCACGGAGAACGGAAAGTTCTGTGTATAATAGGTCTGTTGGGTATCGGAAGGGCTTATTTAATGTTACTTTAATAACGGCTCTCTGTGCTCTTTCTAATTCTAAGAATATGGTTTTTCCAGCCGCTCCCCATACAGATATACCATATTGTAGAACTGACTGACACAAGCTAAGGTATACTATGCGCAGTGTGTCAAAGGAAGCACAATCACGCAGTTTCTTCATAACAAAGATCAGTTTTCTTATTCGGCCAGAGAGTAATTGTATATGGGGTCTAAAACTTAGGTTTTCGTCTAGTGTGATACCTAGATATTTTAGCGAGTGATTTCGGTCTATGACAAGACAGGAGCAGTTAGAGTAAGTAGGGGTGTAATTGCAGCATGTGTGAAATTTAAGACTTAAATGACGTGATGGACTTGAAGCTGCTGTTTTATGAAAGGTTATTATTTTGGTTTTTTTAACGTTAAGCGTCAGAAGATTTTTACTAAGTACCTCTGCGACAGTGAGTAGACCGTTCTCAGCGAGAGCATATACGTCTTCCCAAGTTTTGCCATGAAAAATAACTGCCGTGTCATCAGCATAAGACACAATGTCAGCTTGAGGGATTGAGATACTTAGTATTTCGTTCATGTAAAATGCAAAAAGGGTCGGACCTAATATACTGCCCTGCGGTATTCCAAAGTTGATTGGAAGCAGTCCGCTTAATTGGTCACCTACTTTAATTTGTTGTTTGCGATTTACGAGATAGGTCTTAAACCATTCGAGTACATTTCCTCTTATCCCTACTCCTTCTAACTTTTTTAGCAGCAGACTTATCGATATGGTATCAAAGGCCTTTGCTAAATCTAGAAATACCCCTATACTTTGTTCTCTATTTTCAATATGTTTGGCTACTAAATTTGTAACTGTTATCGCCGCATCCTCTGTGGACCTGCCTCTCCTAAAACCGAACTGTTTGTCTGAGATTAGATTATGTTCTTCCAAGTAGTTGACTAAGCGCTTGTTCACTATTTTTTCAAGTATTTTTGAAAGGACACAAAGCAGAGCAATAGGCCGGTAATTCTCCGGTGTGTCCATAGGACCACACTTATGTATTGGTCTTATAGAAGCTACTTTCCATCGATCCGGGAATTCGCCTTTTTCCAAGCTAAGGTTGAAAATGTGAGTGAGCGGTACTAAAAGAGCATGTCTAACTTTCTGTATAATTCGAACACTTATTCCATCGGGTCCAGTGGCACTGTCCGATTTAAATTGTAGTATGAGTTGTTCTATTTCAACTTCGTCTGTTGGATGGAAGAAAAAGGAGTGTGGAATAGTTTTACTAGTTTTATATTTATTGGCTAAGGACTCTTCTGTTTCGGATATCTTTGTTAGAATACAATCAGACAGATTCTTTCCAAGCGAGGTAAAGTAGGTGTTACAATTATTTAGTGAGTCTTCTGGGTGTTTCTGGTTCGTTATTAACTGGGTAGAGTCGTTTCTTTGTGTATTGGGATTGTAAATAGATTTTAAAGTTTTCCAGAGCTTTTTTGGATCACTGCTGTTTTCGCAGATTTCTTGATTGTGATGAGCGGTTTTTAGTTTGTGTAACAGATTATTGCAGAAATTACGATATCTTACATAAACTAACCGTCGCATTTCGTCATGAGGATGTTTTCGCGAAGCTAAATGTAATTTGTCTCGGTGTTTCATACACCGTATGAGACCAGGAGTGATCCATGGTTTTAGGGTAAACTTGTTTCTGCTTATTTTTATTTTTTGGGTGAATTTCTGTATTATACTGGAAAGTGTATCAACTAGTGTGTTAACAGATGTGTTGGTGCAGGATGAAGTGAGTATTTCAGACCAGTCCGTATTCTTGAGCTCTGTTAGGACCGCTTCCTCATCAGTTTTAGATATGTTTTTAGATCTAGGTAACTTTGTTGATGTAGTTTTAATAGAAGTAGCGGCTATAACTAAGTCATGGTCTGTGATTGAGCAATTACTGATAACTCCTATAGAATTTGATTTTGATTTAATAAATACGTGATCAAGGCAGGTTTCACCTCTGGTTGGCTTGGTTATAGCAGGCAATAATCCGTGCGAAGCCATGAGACACAAATACTCGTTTATTTTGCTATTGGATGTTGTAATAATATCTAAGTTCAGGTCACCGGCGACTATTATAGCACGGTATTTTTTTATGCTGTTTAAGGCAGTGTCAAGTGATTCAATAAACCTTTCTAAGTTGTAGAAAGATGGCGATCGATAAATTCCAAGCAAGGCGATTTCCTTGTCCAAAACTAAAAGAATGCTGTCCGCGTCTACAATTATCGAATCATATGTTAAAATATTCCAAGTAGATTTTATGTAAATAACAATTCCTCCGTTTTTGTTTGTTTGTGCACAAGAGCGTAATATGGAATATCCTGATATCGGCTCGAGTATAGTCCCTTCGCTTAACCAGCACTCTGTTAATACAATAACATCGAATTCAATATTCAAGCGTTTAAAGGCCGCAATAAAGTCATCGTAATTTCGCTGATAGCTTCTTATATTGAGAGTGAGTATTTTAAAGTTATAGGTATTAGGTATTTGGTTCCTACATTCTTCCAGTAAGTTAACTTTGTGACATTGTATAGTAATATTTTCGTCTAAATCTTGAATCACATTAAGTAATGCCATTTATATAACTGTAAAATAATTTATTAATTTTGTATTCATTATAATATGTCACTAGTTTTGTTACTTTAGTTGAATGTAGGAAAAAATTGTTGGTTAATACTATGTAAGCGAGCCTTAATGTTATTAAGTTAGTAATTGGTAAATGTAGTGTGGAGTGTGTATGTATTTGTATGTATATTAAATTAGTAATTATAAAATGTATTGTGGAGTGTGTGTTTTTTTGTTTATATATTAAATTACTGATTAGTAAGTGTAGTGTGGATCGTGAATGAATTTGTGAATATAATAAATTTGTAATTAATAAGTGTAGTGTGAGGTGTGTCTGTGTGTGTGTGTAATGTAAGCTTTTAGTATTAAATGTAGACACCTGAGTGTGTTCAAGTTTGTTGACAACAATTTTTAAAAAATATAACAAACAGTTCAGTAGAAAAACTATAGTAAAGTAGAATTTTAAGCATAAAATATATGAAATATATTTTATATAAAAAATAGTAAAGTTTAAAACGATAACAAAGTTTGGTACAAAAATAGTAAAATTTAGTATAAAAGTTGTGCAAACATACATTCTCTCAACCGGACGAATTACTTTACTCTGGCGAATTCGTTGTACTAGAATGTTGCGAGGCAGGAGCAGGAGGGTCCTGGAGTCGTTTCACAATGATGTAGGCATTAAACTCAAACATCACATCTTCATATGAATAATCTATGTCGGACATTAGAAACCAAGTCCGCACTAATCCGACTCATTGGTTCAAATGTAAGTATTAAATGTCTTTATAAAGGGGTGAGTGTCCCACCTCTTTGGAGGGCCCTGACAAATGGGTTCGTGGAATTTTGTGACACGTTCATATAACAATTGTGAGTAATTGAAGCTTTATTCTCTGAGGCACACCCTCAATTTTGTATTTTATTTTGATAACTAGAAACAACACTGTTTTTAGAAACTTACTGTTTCTATTATTTATTAGGAAAATAAAAATTACACAAAACGGTGCATATTAATCAGGGTAAATTCTTAAAAAATATTATCATTCAGTCAATTAAGTTCAGTTTGTCATCATTAGGCTTTCACGAAGTCAAGAAAAAAAAACAATTTTTTGAGGTTATTTTTTTTCCATTATATTTTTTTATACTTACAGGCAAGTACTTTTGTTAAAGTTATATATACTTTCTTATTTATTCTAAGACACTATTGACAATCAGTAAAGGAAAACATCGTGACGAAACCTGGATTCCAAAAATTATAATCTGTAATCGCCAACCCGCTAGTAAAAATAAATAAATAAATGATACCTAACCTAAACTATGAAAAACACTTTAGACTAGAGATAAATTAATTTGACATTCAAACAAACTTAATTAATGCTTAAAAATTAGCTAATTATTTATTTTTAAGTGCCGCCTGACATTCGTATTTATATCATTAATTGGTTGCAGTGACGCATACGTTGATATAAGCAGAACCTAATATAAATTATTATTTATTTAATGATAGGTCGTCTGTTGGGTACGCTCAGCTTGTTAGTTTAATTACAATATTAAATTTTCGCTTTTAAATTAAATATTTTTTTTCTAATTTATTTTCTCCGAAATATTTAATTTTAATATAAATCTAAGGTGTAATATAGCACGACCCTCAATTTCTACGATACTAAATTAATAAAAAAAACTTATTCGATGAAAATTATTTACACTGAACAAGATAGGAAAAACATCATGAAAAATTACATATTTAAAAAGTCACATTGGCACATACTGACTCGCGATTTTAATTGCAAAGTTGTTCAAACGAATCTATGTAGTAACATCCACTATACTTCAACTACATATTAACTATTGAAAAAAAAGACACTCACCTAAATATCCTAATAAATATTATTTATATCTGCTTTAATAACCCGGACCAGTGGGTCATTTGATTGGATCGGAGCGGTGTTAAGTTAGCGTGAAAAACAAATGATATTTCAATTTGCTATCGCATTTGTTCGTCATTGACCTACATATTCTAATATATTGGAAAATTGCATTTAAATATTAAATACACTATTGATAAGGTTGAGCTGTATGATTGTTGATATATGTGGGCTGTCAGTCGGGAAGGTTCAGCTGTAAATCCCAGACACAACCCTACACCGTATTTACATGACAACAATAAAAAAAAGTAAGAACTTTGAAATAAAATACTGAAAATGAAAATTACCATGACCCTGAGTTTGTTTCGGCGTTTCTTTTAAAGCGGTAATTTAGGTAGGAAATGCCAGAAACGTCTAGAAGTAACTATATTGCTGATAATGTAAAAGTGTTTGTGTAAACCTACTTACAATAATCATTTTGAGTTTGAGCTGGAGTTTGAATACAAAAATATAGTACATATTAGAAAAAATTAAATGTACGAGTATTTATGAATCCTGCAACTTTAGGAAAGTTCTTTCTAAACGTGCAGGATTCTCTATTAGAACTGTGGCAATTTAGCTGGAAATATAATTATTATAACCCCAATGCCAACCTTTCAAAAACTATAATACGTAGTTTTAAGTAAACATAATGTAGGTCCGAAAACAAATCCACTCTACTAAGGATTTACATAATTGTCTGTTTTTTGTTTTTATATATTTCAATGCCAATGGATACAAAAAAACTTTTGAAATAAACTTAGGCCTAGACAAAAACATTAGGCTTAGACATTTCTAGTTGCTATTATTATACCAAATTCCCAGTCAAAAAGTCAACAACCTTTATATTTGACCTTTAGTATTTTAGTTCATATTTATTTTATTAAGAGACTGTTTTCCGACAGAAACTAATTTGTTTTCGTTTAATATAAATGGAATGTCAAAGTCTTTCGCCCATAAATACTTTTTATGAGTTATGTATAGCTATGTATTAAATTCTGGTCTTATGTTATATATTGTATTAGTTATGGTATAGGCACACCGGGAGTCGAAGTTGGTGTACCTTATTATCTTGTCAACCAAATCAATCTTTCTCTCATAGGTACTTTTTGACTGGTCAATATTAAATCACCATTGGTCAAGGGAAATATACCATACTCACAAAAATATTAGATATACAACGTGTAACAGAATAAACGCAATACCTCGTAAAAGGTTATTGCACTTATGATTATAATCAACTTTTACTATTAAACCTACATCGAAATCGAGAAATAAAAATCAGCTGTTCACTACATTTTGTCGAAATCTGCGCAAATAAATGTATGGAGCAGTCGATTTTTTTTTTGCGATTTTAATATTAGTGAAATATAGTCATAGTGAAAGTTATTTGTAATAATGATTAAAATGACCCCTTAAAAGGAATTTAATATATTCTGTTATATGTTGTATTATTGCCAATATATTATCAATATTAATTTACGTCTTTATAAGAAGGTAGCAGTTTGTTCGTGATGATGGTATATGGGAATGCAAATTACTTATAGATTTATAAACTCTTGAAAGAAATATGCGTAAACGGCATACTTATACATCAAATAATTGTCTATTACGAAAGCTGTGCAGCAAACGGCCTACGTAACGTATACAAATAGGTATGATGACATTGTCGGTAAGCTGTATTAATACCAAGAGACGAGCTAATCCTTGATGGACTTATGCGCTATCGATGGCATATGTACAGCAGCTGTACACCTCTGTTCACTCCACCAGGATTATGTAGGACTATGTTAAAAAATTGAACTTTATTCATTCAAAATTAATTTTGTTAACGTAGGTATAATTTTTTTGATAATACAAAAGAAACAGAAGCTTTTTAGATAATGAAGTGGCAAATAATTCAAATGATGATGGCGTTAAAAGTATTTTTTAACTGATTTGTTTATACATATTTCGTTACTGAAAGAAGGTGAAATCAAGTAACTAATCGATTGAGTTAATACAAAAATATAGGATTAGTAACTAAAATGTATTTATGAATGCTGCAACTTTATAAATGTGCTGCTGCCTAAGCTTGCAGGACTATGTCCTAAACTTCCATTTATTTTAAACTAAAAGGTTTTGGATGAAAACGTACCAAATTAGTTTTACGTCTTAGAGTATACATAGACAACCATAGAGTGCGCGCATCGCTAGTAGCCCGTTGTGCTGGGCGTAAGTAATTTTTTTGCTGTAAGTACTACGCTCGTTTACTGATTTAAATGATTTCCCGTGCGATGACAGACGTTAAACCACACGTTTATGCAAAAATATCGATGGTTCCGATACTATTAGGGTAATATTAGGTTTTGTGATATTTTTAATAAAACGGAGCGATTTTATGATTTTACTTGTTCATACTGGTGCACACAGTTCATACTCTGTTAGGCGCACTCTATAATTAGATACTTATATTTAAAATTATCACACATCAAAACCTATTTTTAGTATCATCTTTATGCCTGCACTTATTACACGTCAGTTACAATGTAAGATCTAAATGATCATTTCCTTAGCATTCATGAAACAAAGAGCAGCGTCATTGTCCAAAGGAAATGAATCATTTAACAGCTTATACATTGTCAAACGTGACTATTAGGTCTATTTGGAAGGGTAACATTACCCCGGTTAAGACCGATCGACTTTAAAATCTGAAAAAATTGTCAAGTGCTGTGATTGGTTGACAGTCTTTTGGTTAACCAAAACCCATTAGGTAAATAACATTGAATTTTATAACAGACTAGATATGCCCGCGGCTTTGCCCCCGTCAACTGACTACCTACCTACCTACTCTACCTATCTACATAACCTGCCTATTTTCTTATCAACTCAGTTACTTCTCTCAGTCTCAGTCAAAAATCTGTTTTTTTTTTCTTTTACAAACCTTGTCCTGACAATAAAGAAAGAATTATCCAATTTGGTGCAGTCGTTCGGAAGTTATGCGCGCACATACATTTTAGTGATTCAGTTTATATTTATGTATATATAATAGATTTTATTAAACCTACCTTTCAAAGATTAGAGGTTATTTAAACAAATTCTAAAGTAAGCTAAATTTTTCTTAATACCTAAACTTAACTTTTAATTAAATTAAAATATGCATATTACCAGTTATCCTACTCTTAATTTACCCTAAAATAGACGTCTAGTAGAAAATTCTCAAAAAATTATGCATTCTAAATGTGATTGCATTTTTACTAGCTCTTTTATATTTTCAGTGTTTCCATGTAAGTAGCACTAAAAGCTTTTTACTAAATTAAATTCAATAAAATTTTACGAAGTCTACTAAAAAAAATATACTGTTATCTAGGTATGTCATTTAGTTCAATAATAAAATATAATTTTAGACAATTTAAATAAGTGCAAAATATAATTTTATTTAACTTTACTGAATACCGAATAATACTCTAAAAGTTTTCAGTAATCAAAACTTACTGCCGCACTCAAAGACATTAATAGTTACTTAAGGAATTCATAACTATCGATACTAAATTAACCCCTAAATAGTTTAAAGGAAAATTGTATTTATTTAGAAATATTAATATCATAAATTTTGATACTGCTTTACGGTTTTCGTGGCGACTACATTATATTCATATAAGTAAATCTTGACGCGAAACAAGATTACATTTCATTTCATAACAGTATGAAAGAAATGTTCAAAACAACAAAGAACACTAGATACAATTAACCACCGTTTTATGGTAACACCGCTAATCTTGAATCAGCAATTAAGATTTTTACGAAGTCAAGATCCTCTCCAGATACATTATCAAGCATGTTCATCTTGAGCAAATAAAACAAAGGCAGCCTAAAACGCCTCTACTTTCAACAAGATATTTTATAGCACCCTCCTTTGATCCGCAACCTTTTCACTGGCCGCAATAAATGCCTAGCTAAAGAGATAAAAGTGAGATTCCTTTGTGTGGAAACTGTAATGAAACATTTTAGGTGCGCTAAGGAAATATTTCATCCAATAGTTGTTTATCTTGAAACTCTTTGGAGTACATCCGTGATTTGATGTTTAAATAAATCTTTCTTGTTTTGAACTGTCTTCGCTTTGTTTACGAACACGATTGAGGAATGTTTTTAGGATTTAAAAATGAGGTTAGTTTGCTTTTTAGAACATAGACAACAAGATATACTACGTTTATTACGTCATTTTTTTTGCGAACGAGCTTAATATGTGCAAATCCAACAGCTACAAGCATAAATGCTTTCTTTGCTAGTTTTTATCAATTCCTCTAAAAAGCAATGTATACCATTTATAGAATATATATTGTATTGTATTCTTTATTGTACACTACTAACGATACAGCATTTTATGAAATAAAGTAATAAGGGTACAATGGCAGTGTTATCGCTAATAGCGATATCATCCAGACAACATACATTACAAATGTTAATATAAACTACATACCTATATACTTTTAAACATAATATATATACTGCTACTTAAATAAACTGCATACTTACATACACATGCTATATGTATATACTGCATACTTAATAAGGAATTCATTATAGTAGATCATTTTGAGATATAATTTTTATGCTAGTAGAATAAATGACAAAGTTTATATCCTCACATAACTAGACACATTACTCAGACGTCGGCAAAATATAGTTACCTCCAATACTCTATATCCGTCAGCTACACATGTATTTATATTACACATATCACAGATGTTATATTTAGCTAGAGTAGCCGTGGCCTACCAAGTGTAGACGCTATAGGCCGCACGTCAATTAGGCCGATATAGTTTGCTTCCAAATGAACATTGTACTGAACGTGATGTATTATGCCACCGATATCTAGGAATAGCATGGAAGAAGACAAAACATGTAGTACACAATATTAACTAAACAGTGTAATTTCCAATAATAATTATTAAAATAGTTTGAAATTCGATGTCATTGTTGATAGATATAAATAGTAATTTAAAGAAGAGTTCAAACCTTTGACCTATAACCTAAAAAATATGACATATTTTTAATGAAAAATAATTTACATAAGTTATAAATAAATATGGACAACATCACATACTCATATTGCTTTGAACCCAAAGTAAGTAACTATATAACAGTTGTGTTATGGAATAAAAGACAAAGAAGGTACCACAAACACCCAGACACGAGACAATGTAGAAAAATAGTTCTCTACATTGACCCATAATTTATAACAAAACTACACAGCACATTTAACCGCCCTCTTTTGTCTTTTTACACATTTTATACTCAGAGCTTGCACTATAACATCTTGCACAGTGACCTTATTACATAGTGCCAACTGTGTGCATCAGCACTTAATATTTGGGCCGGCTAAAGTTTAACTCCAGTAGGAAACGTGACGATACATAAATTAATAAGTATTAAAATGAAACGGGTCATTTGTGCATGAGCGTTGAGCTTGCATTCTCGTACTTATGCACTATAAGCTCTATAATCCTTGTTCAACCATTCGTCTGAATAATTTTAGTTTTTGTTGATATTAACTATTGTCCTTTGTCTCTTTGGACCGGTCGGCCCAATTTTTTGTTGTTGTAAGAATTAAATTCATTCGATTGACTGACTTTGTTATTGGAATCGAGTTTATTTATCACATCTGTATCCCTGAACTTTAAGTAGCAGAAGTCAGCTACACTGCAGAGCCATTTATCAAACTATAGCAAATTTTTCTGTTCAATAATAGTGCCATGTAAAAAAAAAGCAAAATAGTATCAATAACAGTTACATAACACTGTCTAGTTACATAGCCTACCTACATTCAGCGACAATCTTACATTAAAAACAAATGATCATCGCACAATATTCCCAGCAAATATCACACGATACAATGTAGCGATGTAGTTGCAATGTGCGATAGAGGTCGTCATACAAATTGGTTTTCGGCGATATGTATTCGCATAGCGCGTCGGTCATGCATTATAAGCAGCCGACCTGAGGCCGGGACGGGACCGAATTGATCTGATGGTCAAAGGGTTCGTATACTTCGTATTGTATATTACTTGGGTACTGAATAGATATGGGCTTGGTATTTGTTTTGTATAGATGTGTCGGACTCTGGAATTAACCTTTGGCTACAAAAGCTTAAAAACACCGTAAAGATGACTTTAAGCATCATTTAGCAAACTAATTCCTATAAAAGGTAGAATTTACCCTCTCGCTAGACTGCGGTCTGAGGTCATCTTTCTTTACACCATCATAAGTTCAATTAATTCAAAAACAACCTAATTTTACTTACATACTTTAAATCTGGGTTAGAAAGTCAAAACAGTACTGAGTCATTTTCATATAAAAATAAGGAAGTTTTAATCTAAACATTACCGTCGACACAGTTAAACCTCAAAAACAAGAATACCTCGCAAAACCAACAAAAATTTAAACCGTAACAAAAGCACGACACATCTCATAACAGACGATTGTCGACCACAAACAACAACCAAAATCATGTGGTCAGCACAAAGTGGCAAGATCTTGTGGTCGCCACCTAGCCACTGAAGTATAAACAAATCTAGAAGCGAACTACTAAAACACAGATCGTGTTATACAACATGTCGTTTTGCATTCGTCCAATTCAAGGAGGTAACTATGCTAATGATTCTCGACACGAATCAATAATAAAATAAATAGGTAATTTTTATTTTTTAAAATTTTCGGAAATTCAAAACGCGGCCCGTGTGATACCGCAGTGTAACTAGTCTTTTACATACACACATTAAGACACTGCCTACGCATACGCAACGGGGCGATTCTGTTCTTTGAAAGTGCATTTTTTCATTTCATTATTCTGAAATACCGCCAAATATAATAACTAAAAAAACAACTGTGTTTTGACACTAATTGCAACTGCGTAACGAGCTACGGGTTCTGTCTTCTAGGAAAAAAATATACGTAATATAGGGTACTAGCTGGTGCCCGGTGCGCTTCGCTTCATCTAAAAAGAACTACAATTCGACCTATTATGGTTCAAAAGATAAAAATCACTGCCACCAGCGGCTACCTATCCGGCACTAACGTAACTATGTTCGTCAGAGTGGTCATATAGCCCTTTATATGTGTGCAGAATTTCATATCAATTGGACTAACGGTTCTCGAGTTTTACGTGAACATACATACACACATACCTATCTACATTATTTTTTATATTTGGATGTAGATGTAGTTCTAGTACCACACTTGATTATAACATTGTCATAGCTCTATGCTACCTAGGTATACATATATTAATTCCAAAGTCGCATACACAAAAAACACCACATAGGTACTTTCATAGACTTTCTTTAAATGTAGGTGTTTAATATTTTTACAACCCCTAAAGTTCCTCTTAATCTCCAACGCGATATAATTCGTATTTTTAACATTAAAAAAGTACCTAAACATTTCATCTCTCTGTTCGCAAGCTTTGAACATTGTTCTTATTTTGGTTTGCGATTCTAGTGTGAAATATAGTTCAATGTTCCACCACACAAAATATTAGACCAAACGTTGCGGTATCAGGATTAAGAGAACGAGGTCAAAAGTGCTTTAGAACGTCCGCCAGTTTGCCGCGAATTTCTGGTGGACTTAATTTCGAGCGATGGGATTTGTTGAGAGTAGAATGAAATGTAATAATATATGTAAGTTAGAACGAGATAGCTACAGGATTAAGACGTTGAGTGTAAAGCCGGCGCGCAAAATCAAGGATCACCCCACACCGCTTACCGTGAGCAGCTCGTCCGTGATAGCGCAGACGCGTCTTCCCCGATCCGTCCCAATCCACTGCGAGTCGAAGTATACCCTATGTCGGTTAAAATTAGGTTTGATTCTCAACACTCACTGCGCGGTGCGTACCTGTCCATGGTCGTCGTCCGTGCGTAAAACCGTGATGTCGCCTACCGTGGGTATCCAGCTAAAAGAGTAAACGAGACCATGCTACTTAAGTAGATACAAGTACATTTTAACCCTGTAACATCAATCTGCAAAGAAAGTGCTTTAGAGGAAAATACATTTGTCATCCGCTTTTAAGATTTGTTTCCTAATTGTAGTTCAGGACAGTTCAAATGTGTGAAATTATAAAACACGTCAATTGAATTGGCTTCTTGCTCCTTTCTACGTTCTAAGTTAAGTAGTAACCGTTAGTGTATTTTAATAAGAATACTGTAATTTCAACCTTATTGAATTTCAACTTCAATTACCCTAAGGCGACCTTTTCAATACGATTTGCCAAATTGCTAATTTGGTTTGTAATTTCATAGAAGAAACCGTGGGTGCTGTATTTGATTACCGAATGCAAGAAGCCGTATCATTTTCATTGTAATTATAATGTTCTTTGTTTACCATTAAGGCCCAATTCATACTAAAGGAAAGAGCGCATCAAAGTATAAATCTAAAAGTTGATATAGCAAATTGATCCTTAACTCAACAACATAATGCTCACAATTCTTCTGAGAGAAAAAAGAGATAATTCCGTAAAATGCGCGGATTCGCTCGTGATTTATTTTACTCAAAAAAAAAATTGAGCTTTGCGTTGAGTTATGGATGAATTTGCTATATCATCTTTAAGATTGACGCTTCTCTGCGTTCCGACTCTGCTGTATTAGGAATTGAGCCTAAGTAAGTAATTATACTTTACGATTTACAGAATTAAGTAACATTGTTCCTCACCTAGTAAAATTAACTTGTAGTACTAGTACTCTGGAAGCATAGCAGAAATCTGCCTTGAGCTCTAAACGTATTTTGTGGAAAACAATTCTACATATTTTAACATATCAGGCACAAAGCTTCGTTTTAAGAATTTCCTAAAAGCACTGACTTTTATGTCGTATATTAAACGAACAAGTATAAAAGAATATTTCAGAGTCTTAATGTTGCTGTAATGCTAACACAAATTGCGACTTACCTGTTGGTCTAGTGGTTAGTGACCCTGACTGCTAAACCGGAGTTCGTGTGTTCGATTCGTTCATGTGTCCTGGGTGGGTACCCAGGACAAATTTTTGTGTGATGAGCATGATCATTCGTTCTCTAAGTGTAATATATCTATAATATGTATGTATTTAGAAATATATAATTATGTTTATCAGTTTTCTGGTTGCCATAATACAGGCTCTGCCCAGTTTGGGATCACATGGCCGTATTGGACTTGTCCTAAAATATTATAATATTATTATACTAGCAGCTATCGCGTTTATATTAAAACACAAATAACTTATCTATTTGCTTAACTTTAACAATATTGTAGACAGCATTCCTATTAAAACAACACAATATTCTTCAAATAACAGTCATATTATAAGAAAGATGTGCTCTACGGAATACACCGATACTTGTCTCAACTCTGCGCCGTTACGATAAAACGCTTAGTCGGGCTGCGGTACGTCTGAGTCGCGAAGTTTAGGCTTGCGGTGGATCGCAGACTCGGATTACATCTTACAGGAGATAGGAGGAAGTGAATTTTCATGTATCGGTAGTGTTTTGTTTTTTATTTATCAAAACTATCATTAATTATTGTTATTGTCATGATGCTCTTGTTCTCCTTTTATTTGATAAAGATTGTACGCTAATAGCATCTATATCCTTACTAATATTATAAATGCGAAAGTAACTCTGTCTGTCTGTCGCGCTTTCATGCCAAAAGGACCGAACCGATTTAAATGAAATTTGATACAAATATAGTCTAGAGCCTGAAAATAGATATAGGCTACTTATTGCCGCGATAACCGACTTCCTCGTAGGTAATGCCGCGGGAAACAGCTAGTGAGAAATAAAACATCTAACTGATCTGTAGCACGCATTAAATTACAATAGTTTTAAAATGGATAATTATATCCCACGTCAAAAAAACAAAAGCGTGCTCTCGGCGCTAAGCTACGACTTTATTATAGAAATCCATCATGTAGTGAAGACTGTGGCACATTTGCTTTGCCACTTTTATGACCTGTACCTAAAAAAGGCAAAATTAGTTTAGTTCGGTAAATAGTAGGTTAGGTTATATACCCTTACAGATCTCAATTTCTAAAAACCCGAGTAAGAAATACCTCTTAGTCAACGATCCTATATAAGCTAAAAAAAAACACCCATATATTCAAGTCAAGATACTTTCTTCGGAAGATTTTAATCTAGATAAATCGCAATAGTTTACAAGTTACGCCAAGCGCTAGTCGGCTTCGTAACAGCGCTGATGTCTCGTTACTAGCGCGGCGCGAATAAAGTTTTCTTTGACGTACATATTTGCATGTACGATATACCTGAGTCTCTTGGATTTTATAATGTGGATGCAGAAATAGTTATTCAAAAATATGTTTTATTTATGGCAGATAATAATAAATTTATAATTTATATACAATACAAGATTCTAACTAATCCACTAAAGAACAAAGAACTTTTTCTAAAACGAAATAACTGTTTAAATTTAAAAATTAAGCAAAGTTACGAATGCTTTTTTTATTTCTTCTAAATATTGAGAAAATCTGGAGGACAAGTCACCGGTGGCGAGTTATCCTATAAATAAAGTACGTGCAATCTGAAAAATATATATTTTTATAATACTATTGTCTTTTGTTCGATATTAGCAGAAAAATCCAGTTATGCTATTTTCGCTTTTAGTTAGCCACGACTCATTTGGAGTATTATTTAAAAAATTATAGGCGCTTTGTGAGATAAAATAGATGTATTGTGGCTCCGAAAATTCTTTTAAACCAGTAAAACAAGTTCTAATAATAAAGTAAATTGTGGTGGACCTTTCTAAGGGTGCCTTACCACTGACGCAGAGCTGTGCAGAGCGGAGAGGAGCGGACCGTGGCCAATCACAGTGCTCTTAATCTCCACACTGATGCAGAGTGGAGATTTCGAGCACTCTGCGAGCATTGTGACTGTCCACTCCGCATCAGTGAAAACACACCATAAGCCAAAGATAGCTTCAGTTTCTATACGGAACAAACATTTATATCGGGACCAACTAAAGGCCTTTGCTAGAAAACTAAGCCAATGCGGTTTCTTTATTTATAGAATCTTTTACTTTGAGATAAGGAAGGTAAGTGGATCGGTGATCAGTCGTATGTTTCTCTTAACTACTGATCTAGAAATGATTGAAGATTTAATGTTTAAGGTTTAAGTTTACTTAGACTTATTTACTTTATGGTTTGTGGGATTGAAAACATTTTTCCCTTTTTAACGTTTGTAAAGAATTATTTTGTTTGAATCATAACGATATTTTATTTAATAATTTATATACACACAAAATAGTAAATTATGTATGTTTTATTTAACAGAGAATGTCCTGTTAAGCTTAAAATTTTAAAAAACGTTTTAAACTCTGTAAGTATATCAATCGAAACAGGATACGATACGATTTACAGAATGTATTTCAGTAGTTTTTATATTAGAATATCTTAAGAAAGATTATCATAAAATTGAAAAAAAAAACATCATGTCTTCATTCAAAATAAATAATAAACCTTGAAGCTTTCTGCGTCAGTTGATACAAAATATTGTTAGAAAATGTAATTTAAGAGTGTGGCTTAAATGTTTTGCCGAATAAAAACAGTCAAACACGTTAGGTCTATTTCTCAATCATATTATCAAACAATGATCTGTGAAAAACCTAGCGCTGCAGACACGGGTTAATAACCAACATTTAACAAGTAAATTACAGAAATTCTACCCACTATTTGTAAGAAAATAAACGCAATAGTAAAAGTTAAAAACAAAGCACATAAAAGTCCAACAAACATTTAATTTTATTCGAAGCGAGATCAGTTAAGACGGCAATACATCAGTCTACGGTAGCGAAACACTGTTGATTACACGATGTGACTGTGATATGCATCTCACTACTGCAGGCTTGACGTCAGTCGGATTCTAAAGTGGAAGGTACAGAAAGTTTAGTATTAAATAATAAAAGAATTAAAATGCACACACATAGGTACCTCAATTGTTATTTGTCTAATAATTTTATCTTTCCTTTATGCGTCGGAGTAGAAATTGACGAAACAAGATTGACAATAGCGAAATTCAAAATCTAGGCTGCGTCGGACGTATTCAGGCATCGTAAATCGGATAGGGTAAAAAATCTATATCAATATTATAAGTAAGTCTGTCTGTCTGTTACGTTTTCAAGGCTAAACCGCTGAACTGATTTGGATAAAACTTGGTATGGGGTAAGCTTGGATCTTAAGAAAGGACAAAGGCTTCTTTTTGGAGTGATAACCGACACCCACGCGGGTGGAGCCGCGTGCTCTAGCTACCAATTTAAGTATGCTCATTGTCTTTCCCTAACTGTGTTAACCTTTTTAAGCAGTTCTTAGTAAATGTATCGTCTTAGAATGAAGTTGATCTTCTGTTTTATTGTTTTCTTACTCAGACAAAACTTAATGAAGTCATTTTCTCATGTTTCGAGTGGGCGTTAATCTTATGCTCTGTGTGATTAGTGGTACGACTGCATTTTGTTTTGACTTCACAGTATAGATAATATCTTGAAGTCTAGAACCTGAATTTACTGTCCCTCCTATTAAATACAAAGCGACAAAAAAATTGGTACATGTACAATAAAAAATTAAGTACATTAATTGGAAACCATAAGGAAAAAAACGGATCAGGAGGCATGCAATACTCAACTCATCGGTAGTTGGATAAATTTAGTAATAAAATGATGATGACTATTGCTCGAACCTAGAGATGTGATGACGAGTAGGTAATATAGATGTATGGAAGAACACATATTGCGCCGACCTTAAACACGGCAGGGAGAAGAGATCACTTAAAACTAGTCAAAGAACTAATACTTAATAACAAAACGGTAAAAATATACCAAAGAATGTACACAAAATAACTGTACCTACTTATCATTCAAAATCCAATTCAACAAAAAGTACAAATTTCGGCGAGAATGTTGTCGTTTACTTCAAAGAAAGTATTTCTTTATTCTAAGACCTTTCAAAAAGTTTTAATGTATGTTGACAAGCTGTTACGTATTAAGGATAAAAATTTCAAACCTTTGTTGTATTATTCAGGCTAGTCTAGACGGAGTTAGCGACACATTTGGGCCTAGATAGAAATAGAACAATTCTTAAATCGGCGTTCAAACACAAAAAAAAAAAATTGTCTTCAAAAATTACAATATTTACTTCTAAAATGCTTTGTTATATACATTATGATTATGACATAAAAGCAATAATAAAAAAATATTTAAAATATAAACCTATTAATAATATACGTAGGTAATAAATTATATAGGTACTTAACTTAAAACTTAATAAACATGTTTCATTTGTTTTTATCAAAACCTGCACGTGCAAAGCAAATAATTCAATAATTAATCTAAAAAGTGTACTTACATTAATCTGTTTAAAATTACACCGTCTTTACATTCCGTCTAATTAAGCATCGTAAACGGGAAATATAAATACGCTTTTTATATCATCCCTACTAAAATTGCGTTGTTCTAGAACAATTTTCGCTAAAGCAATTACGTTCGCAATTAAAAGCGAGGGTTTGAGTTGAGCTGGCGCCCGAGGAATGTCGGTCGGTAGGAATTTGTCAGCAAGCGGCGACTATTGTGAACCGACCCTAACTGACCCCACCTTAAGTTTCAATTAATGGAACAATTTCATTTGTTGGTTCACACGGTTGTCGGTAGAGATTGGAGCTTACGTTGGTGTTACTCAATCAGGTGCTGTCAGTGCCTTTACCTACTCATCGTGGATGTTAAAGGAGAAAAGGGAAATTTAATAATAATAATATAAACAATACATGTGGACAACATTACATACATTGCTCTGAACCCAAAGTAAGTAGCTAAAGCACTTGTGTTATGGAATTCAGAGACAACGAAGGTACCACAAACACCCAGACCCGAGACAATGTAGAAAAGAGGTTTTCTTCATTAACCCTGGCCCTCAGAGCTGGCAACACCTTAAATACCGGTGTGTACGCCACTCGACCACGAAGGTCGTCGAATTTTCATTTCTAACCAGCGGTTTACATTTTTGTGTAAAGAATAACAAAATACATAAATTAAATATAACACGTCACGTCAATATATAGATGAATTACCAAAGAAAACGTAAATGAATGCAGTATTTACATATTATCTTATTAATTTTTAAATCATTAAAGTATACCTAAATAAAGCAAACTTTACCTGAAGCTAAAATAAGCTACTACACTGCTTTCTCTTTACTAATCTTGAAGAAATTCATCAAAAATTTCGTCATTCCTAAAAGTTTCTCACAATCTTAATAATGGATATTCATGCTTTATGGTGTAAGAAACCCTAGCTACTAAAATATGAAGTTAAACTGTTTTGCTTTGGTTGCTAAGAAATTTTGTTCCATCTAAAGTATTTTAACCCCTACTAAGAGCATTGCGTAAATAGAATCATGGTAACACACACTATTTTGAATATATTATATTCTTCATCAGGTTCACAAAAGTTAGTCATCTTAATCAATAAATTGTGTGCAACAGTGAAGATAATAATTCGAATAATATGAAACCTCAAGATTGAGTGGCCAAGTTGCACTGAATTGACATTGTCAAAATAGGTAGGTATATTTTCTACATATTATAATTTATATATCTAACATACATAAAAATAGTACATTATAAACATGCAATAATATAATATATATTCTATAACATAGTACTCATGTTGAAAGCAAATGTTTCCTGATCCTTTCTATATCTAATAAATAAAAAAATCGTGTCACAGTGTTTGTTATCGAACACCTCCAAAACGTCTTGACTGATTTTTTTATTTTTTTTTGTGTATATTTGTTAGGTCTGAGAATAGATCGCTTTATACCCCTATGTAATAAGGATGGCCCTAGCTAAACATCTTTTGCCGGGTCAGCTAGTAATAATTCTATGGCCATACTCACCTTCTGATTTAAAACGTGGTCACTGGTCAGCAATGAACTGATTGGTATTCCCGATAAAAGTAATGAATAGAACATAAAATTCCTTTGTTTAACCTACCTAATAAAGTCTTGCTTTTCAATAGCCTCCATAAATACAAGCTTTTACTTGGTTTTAATTAACGAACCAAAGATTTTTAAAATAAATACCTCCTTTTGTATAAATAAATGAAATGCTTACAGTAACAGCCCTATTTACTTAACATAAAAAATATTGCTTTTTAATCTTTTCGATTTACTTTTTACGTTCAGTTAATTAGGAACTCTTTACCAAAGATGATATGTTTTTTATTACCAGAAAAATTGCTGCTTCAGTGCTTGTTTTTTTAAATACTTTTTATTGTTTTTTTTATTGCAGAAAAATATCTGGCCATATAATGATTACAGTAAATTTCTTAGAAAAAAAAAACTAACCAACAAATAAAATGCCTAACAATATTTTTTCTTCAGCATTTTTGTCCCACTGGAAGACAAAGAACACCCATTGTTCCACTATGTACGAAACTTTAAAAATAGAAACATAGAACAAAACAAAAGAAAGCTGTATTCGCGACATTACATCGAGTTCACGACTCATAGTAAGCATTAAGTCCTTGCAAGTCACACAATTACACCAGAATCGCCCAAATGTGCAACTATCAAAGACAGTCCGCGTCTGCTCGTGAGAAAATAACTCGTCTGTACAAACGCCAACGCGGCTTTTAAACGGGCACATCATAAAAGAGCTATTCCTCTCACTCTGTGAATTCACTACATTTATTTGCAAGAAAAACTAGCAAAGTTGTTTCGCAAGGCAATTTTCATTTTCAGTTGAACTCTGATTTTGTTGGGATAAGCACTTTATTCGCGTCTTAAAGACGTCAGATGTCATTTTAAGATGAGTGGTTGCGCTCATTACGTTCTCGAATAAATCTGTGGAGACAGTTTTTGTGTCTTCACAATGGATAAAATTAGGCTCATTTAGACAAAATAAAAACAGCAATGCGTTTTCAAACATTTGTATATTGTCTATGTTTTAAGTTAGTGCAGTTTCTTCAATTTCTTTTTCTATTCTAATTGAAAAAGTCTACTTAAATTATAGCTCGCATGAATATTTTTTTTGGTCTGTCTAACTATTCGACGGGCCTGAGTTGGTCTAGTGGTTAGTGACCCTAATTGCTAAACCGGAGGAATCGTGGGTTCGATTCCCACCCAGGACGAATCTTTGTGTAATGAGCACGATCATTTGTTCTGTGTCTGGGTGTAATTTATCTATAATATGTATGTATTTAGAAATATATAAGTATGTTTATCAGTTGTCTGGTTGCCATAGCACGGGCTCTGCCTAGTTTGGGATCAGACGACCGTGTGTGAGATGTCCCAAGATATTATTATTATATTATATTCCTTTACAACCATTTTGTAATATACTTTAATATGACAAACATAAACACATAAATATTACATAACAATTCCACACAAATGACATTGAACCAGCATCTAGCACAGAAATTTCCAGCAAGACTGAGGAGATCAAAACTTGTATCCACACAAGTGTACAATTAATCTGAAGTCAGGTGGTGATTGACTAAAAGTTTCCGTCTGTGAATGTCACTGCAGGCTGCACGTAATTAAACGGTGCCGCAACTTGCAAAGTCTGATACTACGCCATGAATATTCTATACCGTACTCCCACTGAGTAACTTTAAGCTGATATCAGTGTCACGTAGCTATTCATAGGGATGTGTAGCGAGTACTATCGTCATTCATATTTTAACTCGTACGGTAGTTAGGAAGTGTTTGAAACTCGTATTACTCTCACGTCGAGATAACTTTAGTAATGTCAAGACGCTGAAATATTATGTTGACTTTAGGGGCTAGTTCCGGTTAAGTTAAAGCTATTATTAGTATACAAGTGAGGGCTTTATTAAGTTTAATTGAGAAATATATCCGATCTAAGGAGGATTAAGAGGTACTCGTTACGGTCGATGCGCTAATTTTGTAGATACGCTGAGTGCCTCTTCAGACATTTTGAAGAATGTTGATCTACTTTGATATTTTGTGAAAGAGAATTAATCATTATTTATAAATTTATTTATATTTTGTTTAATTAGCTAAGTTGGAGATTATTTACGATTATACAATTTTGACGATTGTTTTAAATAGGTATTACATTTTAGACGCGTACAGCTAGAAACATTTGAAAGTTTCTAAAGTGTATTTTGATTTGAGAGTGCAAGAGTACCAAAAGAATTGGTTTATTTTTTAACTATCTTTTAACTTACTACAAAATCTAACATTTTTACATTATATTGCCACTAATATAAATTATAATGCTATCACATAACTGAGTACCATTGGTATATTCAAATTAATTGCATTTTCGTCTCTGAAGAGAATATCAAATATAGTCAATTAGTAATAGAGACTTAATCGTAACTACTAATTGTACCTAGATAGAAATATATGTAAATTAAGTCAATAAGGATCATTAAGTATGTTCATTATATCTTTGTTTATATAACAAAAAGGTAATAGAACATTGATCTATTCTTTGTTTCTCATATAAATATATATATAAGTATTTAATGATTTTTGAGTTGAAATCGTTTATTGTAATGCAATAGTTACAAAATAGTTTTAGAGCTGATTTTAAAGGGTAAATCTTTATCAAGGCTCTAATTCAAATTTATTGTTTTGACATTTTGGTACAATTTATATAAAACAAAGTCAGTGGGTGAAAGGAACACAAAACTATAAGTCTTAGTGAAGTTTGTTCACAACTTCGAACGTGAACAGCTAAGTGTCATGTCAGTATCTATTTGGTAAATCTTATGGACTATGTTACTTTGGATAGAAGTTTGGTATGTAAACACACACAATTACTCGATTAATCTATGTTTTTTCGTATTCAATACAGTGTAAAGTACAACAAAACCAATGAACATCATAAAAATACTGGGATTTTACTATTAACTAGCTGTCCCCCGCGACTTTGTTCGCGTGTTTTAGTTTCAACGGTTTTTCATTTTTGCAACATTTTTTCATTTATGCTCCGCTCCTATTGGTCGTAGCGTGATGTTATATAGCCTATAGCCTTCCCCAATAAACGGACTATCCAATACAAAAAGAATTTTTCAATTCGAACCAGAAGTTCCTGAGATTAGCGCGTTCAAACAAACAAACAAACAAACAAACTCTTCAGCTTTATAATATTAAGTATAGATGAGAAACAAAATCCGATCTATAATGTTCGAATTTTCTAACCAAAGAAATAAAAATGATTGTTAAATTCGTACCATTTAATAAAAAAAAATGTTAAATTACTCTTGAAAACATTATGACAAGTGTAGTATGTAATTATTTTTAATAGATTTAATTCAAAGCTTCATAATTATCTCATTTATTTCATCCTTTTATATATAGTTGAGAGATCTTCAACAAAGACAAGTGCCCACTCGCGGAACCCTCAGACATTTACCAGACTATATTAAAGTCTGGAAGTAGGTACAGTTATAGCTAACAAAAGATCTCTTTGATAGCGCCCCTGCATCTCCCCAAGTTAAACATTAGTGAAAACTTTCCGAATAATTATAATGCGTTGCAGGGGATCGACGTGAGAAGTGTACTCCAGAATAATGACGCTCTAAGAACAGAGATATCGAAATTATATAATTTCTGGATATGACAATGTTTTCTTGTAGTTTCTTAAACTGGTATTACACTATAATTCAGTGTTTATAGATGTCGAAAAAATAAAAGAACTGATACGTGTAAACTTTGAGATTATTTCAACTTTGTATGGAGTCGTGAGTAATATTGGGGGCATGCACGTCTCCAAAGAATTTGCGGCACACACTGTGATAAAACCTCACCTGAGTGTAAATGTGTAATATTGGGATTTATTGTGGAAAATTAAATGCCAGAATAAACCAGTATTATTATTCATAAACAACTCTACGAAAGTTATCGGCTTAAACAGACTAAAATTATTAATAAAAAAAACTTAAATGTGAAGCAGTTGTACCTTACCCACCCTTAAGTGTCGTAATGGGAACAAGATTATAATGTTTTAATCCAGTAGGCTTTTAAACATCCTATCATATTTTTAAAGACATATTTTTTGCAGTAGGTATTTGTCACTGATTTTTTTTTGGATAACTTTACCGATGTAAATTCATTGGCAGTTTTTTCGGGGTCGAAGCTTACCACATACCAAGTTTTATCAAATTTGGTTCAACGGTTTAGCCGTGAAAGCGTAACAGACAGACACAGTTACATTCGCATTTAAATTATTAGGATAGATTTATAATAAAAAAATTCTTTAGTGTCGCTGTTGCCATTATTTCAATTTACTTTTCGTTTTCCAAAAAGCGGCAATACCCGCTTGGCCGCACTAATCTGTGTTTATCGCATTTATTCTAATGCAGGGCGAAACACGTCTAGCATATAGATTTTATTCAAGTTTCGTGACCGGAATCTGAACTAAGCGCGAAGAAGACACATTGTATTTAGCAACCCTCGCGAATCGATACATGTAGTGGAATATTTTTTGTAGGGATGAGTAGTGTAGTAATTACTTTTCTTTTCTGTGTATATATGTTGTAATGTATTACTTATTTAATGCTGACAACTGATAGGGGTGATTGATAATGATGTATGCTGATGTTTATTTAGAGTATTTTCTTAATTATAATAACATATATGTGTTGAAAAAGGTTTGAATTAATACAGTATAAAAAAATCGAAGCTAAAGTTTAAAAAACAACTATTACAAGTTACATTATTTTCATGAATATAGTCAGGAACTTATGTACTTTATTTAAGGAGTTAATAGGAACAATTGAAATTTCGACAATGTCGCACAGGCCGTGATCGAAATTTGAAAAAAAAAAAACTTACAAAATAGATGACTAGGAAGAAATCATAGACTTAAAATATCACACAGAAATGATGTATATCAGTATGCAGTTTGCTAAGTATTTAAAAGTCGATATCAACTTACCTCTTTAGAAAGTACTCTCAGACTTCTCAGCTAACACAATCAACAATGACAGGATTAGACTGCTTTCATGGAGCAAAGGTAACGTTTATGAATCCTCCTTCGAAGTCCCATTGTTATGCAATCCTTACTTAGTACGAGCCGTATGACAAGCTTCGAGCTGACGTCACGGATAATTTAATACAATGAAGAATAAAACACGCTACTAAATAAATTACGTATTTGAAAGTCGAAATACAAACATGCCATTAAATTAAATAAAGAAATAAATTCATGAGATGATTTATTTAATCCGTCAGTCATTTGTTTTTGCGTGTTTACATAATATTGTCTGTGGTAATATTGACAAGTAGGTATAATATGTTAAATCGAATTTGTTCGTGCTTATTTTGATATTGGTTTTAAGTCTAGGTGTTTATAATTAAACTATACGTATACAATATTGTTATATGAGCAAATCCTATTACCTACCTACCTAGTAACAAATCCTAAAAAATAATTGTTGACAAAATGACATAAATATTCATAATAGAACAAGCTTACCTATTTATCCCAATCCTTATGAAATTAAACGTTCACAAAAATAGCACCTATGTTTCCAGATATTTAGTTAAAAACAAAGATTATTTACAAAGAATAATCTTATCTATAAAGTTTGTTTACATTCCGTATATTTTCAGGCGATGCAACATAAGTGCAAACCCCGCAGCGCTTAGTAACGACTATAGCACTAAAGATAGAGCTTCTTACCTTTAAAACAAACTTAACGGTTTTTTAACAGAGATAACAATGGCTTGATATTAAAACAGCGACCAAAATCATAGATTAAAAAAGAGAAGATTTCGAAATATAGAATCTTTTAAAACATAGATTTGGTTAAAATAGTGAAGGGTAATGTGTTTAGTTTCCCCCTTTTGTGTTTCGGTCGTATTCCTGTTACCAACTAAACATTTACAAGTATTTGACGTAGAGGGACTATCTGACTTTCTAACTTCGAAAGCACTGGTTTTTATAAAATATATGGTATCTCTAAGTAGGTACTCATTGAGCTTAAATACTAAACACCAATAATACAAAAGTACTGCATATTTCTTTCAAAACCTCTTTCAACACATATGCGAGATAATAATAAAAAAAAAATACTGTGATCTTACATGCCTAAACCTATTCATATAAAATATGTCATTCTATAAAATCTAAGAGAAGAAATTTGGGTTTAATGTACCTTAGTTCAAAAGTACATTAAAGTACTTATTGTTCAATTTTACTGATAACAAAGATTTATAGGATATTGAACCCTTTTCTGATTATGTATATAAAATATTTTACAACCCTATAACCTCTTAACATTTCAGCATAAATTTCTATCTTTGTAATCTAGTTAATTGTAATGTTTTAGCTTATCGAACGATACCAACTTCGAGGCTTAATTCACTATTACTGCAAATTAATATGGTAATTTTATGTCTTTTATTTCTTTGATTTTATCAGCTCTTTATTTTTGTTCTAGAAATTATTCTCTAGAATGTGGACACGACTAAATATCAAAAAACAACGTGGTAACCCTAAAAAAATGGCTTTATGAGAGTAACTATTATTTATGTACTTGAAAGGAAGGAGAAACAGGACTATACATACTCCCACAAGTTAAAGCTACGTTACTTCTATGTTCTTAATTTCTTTACGTTTTACTGCCTACTATATGAAAATCTTTATAAAACAAAATAGTCGTATTACCAATCACAAGAAGCATTACAACCTTATAGCTATAGGCATACGATCTACTTCTGCTATCATCCCCTTAAGTCCTCACTTGCTCAATCCGATTATTCACGACGTGTTTTGAACACGAGCGACGCACGCCGCAACCGTCTCGAGTCAGTCTGATCGAGCGATCCGACTGTTTGTCTGGAGTCTGTCATCTATAAACCAGCTATACATGGTCTCTACTTAGCAGATGTAGGTACTTAACACAAAGGATGTCTGAAAAAAACGGATTTTAAGTAACAATAATTACAATATTTTTTACACGGTACAAGCCAGAAAAATTATAACAATAAAATTAGTTTAGACCTCGTTTTTTATTTTAAACTCAAGTAAATAACCACTCAGGAACGTATTTACGAACTACCTCCAATCCCCGACAAATACGTCATCATATTCATAACTCGATATAAAACACAGACATATTAAAGAATAAACAATAGTCAAAAAACAAACGACTGTCTACGAACATTCACTGAGCTATTTTTATCACACAAGTCTTCTTCTATTTAAAAGGAAAATGCAAATAACGCCATGTAAAATTCTTTTTAAGCAGTAAGCACATTGTTCTTTGTGAAGTATCATAACATAGAGTTGGCATATTAATATTAAACATGACATAGATTAACACTATAGTGCAGACATGTCTTTAGGTCCGTATCTACCGTATCAGTTTATCGTAGGTATGACAAACACCAACAATAGGACGTCTATATGCACAGTAACTTGCTAGCTAAAGCAAGTTGGTGGAGTTGAAGACCTTAGGGATGCCTTTTGGACAGATTGCCTCCAGGAAAGAGCGATGGTGGTAAAAGTTTTGACAGTGAATAAAAAGTATGAGTTTCATCACGTTCCAACTTTTGAAACCTAAATGGAGTGTTTTTTTATGTAAATGATTGTTTTAATATTTTTAATGTGAGTGTTAAAATGTTTCTTAAATTATCGCACGAAGATTTATTGATGGATGCAACCGATGATGATTAATTAATAATAATTTTATTTTGCTAGAAACACGGTATATAAAGTTGTTAATTATTTTTATTTTTTTCATTATTTCAGAACTTTGTCGCTTAGCAAGTTCATCATGTTTCGCCGGGACAGCGGCATGCAAAATCAAATACACAAATATTCGTAATTTACATCTTATAACCCAATTTACAATAATCATGAATAAAAGCGAGATACTATATAAATTATTTATGTCTGTATCTCAAATATACACGGATATTTCGCTAAAAACTCATTTAAAGAATAAAAACACTCCCGTAACAACCACTTATTCAGTTCCGTGTAAAACTTTTTGAAGCGTAATTCAGTAATTGATGTAGGCAGGGCATTATAAATTAATTGATTATTGAATAGATGGAATTTAATGAAATTTGTACACAGGATAGAAGGTGTTAAACCTAGGATACTTTGAATATTTCTATGGGATACACAACACATATAGGTAACTGCGACCTACAGTATTTGAGGAATAATTTACTGGAAAATTGTAGTAAGTTTACAATAAGCATCTTAACTTATCTGCTCAAAAACATCACTAAAGTGCTAGTTCAGTCAAAAGAGCAAATTGTGTACGGGTACCTCTACTTTCAAGACAGGATTTGCTGTGTACTGAAAATAAAACGAGCTTGGAGAGTTGCTGAGATTGTCTGCCCGACACAATTTATCCACAGCACTGAAACGTGGACAAGGAAAAGGTGCAAAACATTTCTACTAATAATGATTAAACGGTTTTCGTTACGTTCTAGAGCAGAATTTTAGTTAAAAACGGTGTCTAGCTTATGGTATAGGTTCAACCAGTTGCTGTTTTTAAAAAAACAAGTTGTCTATGCAGATTTTAACAACGTATTGTCGCAATACATATTGCTCTTATTTTCAGATAATTAACAAATTTGATTACACTTGTGGTAGTGTGGTGCATTGAGTTTGCGGCTAATAAAATGTGGGCATAATGTAGTTCTCGTATAAGATCCTTAACCATATATGATTTATATTTTACATTGTCAGCAGCAGAACTTGTTTCGGTAAAAAAACCCCTGCTAGAGAAACTCACTATTTAAAAAATTAAAATGATTAAATATTTTCGGAGGCCAAAGTTTCGCTAGATTAGTCTATGTCCCAGGCCTCGGATAAATGGAGCGTCTCAGGTCATGCGAGCGGTGCGGCGCACGTGGCGTGTCCTGTCCATTTGCATGCTAATACAACAGACCGCCGGAACGAGCCTTCCTGCCGCCGCATTGTATTGTAAACACTGTGTGATTCACGCCACACAACATCCAACACAATTTGATGTGATTAGAATTGTTAAACAGCCGTTAGTACGTTTACACTTTCGTTTACCTTACTACCGAAACTCAGGTAGTATGTCAAAGATGAGAGATAGGCTAATGTTACTGACTAACCAGTCGTACTACTATACTACATTAAGATGCACATATAAGATTCCTCATACATCTACTGTACTACGCTGTCTGGACTTTAAAAGAGGCCGTGACCCCTGAGTTTGTACGGCATTTCTTCTCAGTGTAGCCAGTAAGAAAATGTTGACCCTAGCGTTCTCAAAACAATATATTATTATGACATGTAAAAGTGAGGATATTATCCTAGTTACAGAATAAAATTATTTCAATTTATTTCACATTACATGAAAGATTATCAGAAGTACACATACAAATAATTAGGTCCGAAAACTGAAAACATTTTACATAGCTTTTCTATTCTCTAAAATATTAAAACTTACGCTGCAAAACTTGTAAAATGTATAAGAAAAGTACAAAGCAAATAAGATTAGCAGATACTACACGGGATGTCGTATTTATAAAATCTAAAAAGCTTTTTTTAAACTGCTTTGATGACGCAAGTAATTTCGTTGTCGATGTATTCGCTGCACGTAAGAACGTTTACCGTCAATTAAATGATACATTACCAATACATTTTCTAACAATGTAGTTAAAACACCAGTTCAATTAATGTTCAACCTTAGAGAAAAAATAAGTAAACTATAGAGTGCGCATATCGAGTATGAACTGTAGGCACTAGTGTAACGTAATAAAATCGTAAAATTGGTGTCAAAACAGAGCGCGCCGTTTTATTTAAACTATCTCAAACCTAATATTACACTAATAATATCGAAACCATTGATATTTTTGCATAAACGTCTGTCGTTGCACGGAAAATCACTTAAATAAGTAAACAAGCGTAGTACTTTTACCTAAAATTTTGCTTACGCTCGGCACATGGGACTACTACTGATGCGCGCATTCTATGATTGTCTATGGTTACTCTAAGGTAACAACTATTTAACAGTCGACACACGAAGCAAATACGACCAAAGTTTTCAAACGGCGCTTCGTTCCACACTTTTAAAGAAAGAAGAAAAATACATGACTTTCATAATTACGTCATAGAATTTTATTTGTATTGGTCGTCTTCAAATTAGTAGATACAAAAATATGTGTGCCTTATCTAAGAACTTGAAATCCGTACCTTCGTGCGCTCTAAATATTATCTTAGTTTTTTATAAACATTGTTTCTCAGTAAGTAAATTACGTATGCAATTATTTATGAGAAATAAAGTTGTTCTAACCGTAAATCAAGTTCAACTTCAAAATATGTAAATAAACCCTAATTAATCTAATAAATTCTACGGATTTTTTTGTACGTTAATGCAATATAGTGTACATACCTATTTGAGTCCTGAACAAATGTAAACCTTCTTTATTTCTACCTAAAATTTCATAAACTTCTTACAGCAGTCTTCAAAGCTAACATCAAAAAACAAAGTCTAAACACCTAGCTGAAGCTCACAGATCAAAGGTGCATTCGATCGCTACGTAAACTTGGACCGGGCTCTCCAATGCTTTGAGGAAACCGTTGAATTTTGTATGAAATAGCTGATGCGACCGTGCCATCGCTAGATAGATGATATTTCCTTTCCAGACTTCTTAGTACGACATAAAATATGTAGGATGTATTTTTACTTCTCGATTTTATGTTAGAAGCAGTAAATGACAATTTTTAGTGTCGAGTTCGATTTCGTAAAACTGATTGCTTCCGTGATCCTATTGGATAAACAAATGGTGATGGAGTTTTATGGTATGAACTATGGCCAAATTAAGCGCTAATGCAGTTTTAAATTTATTATTTGTTTTAAGTTCTTAAAAATTTGTGCGCTGGAATCGGCAGAATATCATGGATCGAAATTTTTTGTTACATCCTAACTGTATCATATTTTTACAAATAAATTTATCTTTATTTTTGGCATATACTTTCAGAAATTATTTTAAAAGAATATACAATTCTTTTAAATTGGATAAATCTTATAAAAAAGTGGAAGTGTGACGTATCTATTGTAAGAATGATATTAGCAGTTCAAAAGTGTTTGTATACCAAAATACCAAACAAAAAGTAAACCAAATAGAACCAACAAATTTATATAACAACCATAATATATTAATACCATTTAATTGTTAGAACAAATAATCCAAAACAAACAATATGGAAAATGTAAATTCGTAAATTAATAGCAAACAATGAAAAATATTTATTTGTACCGACTCATTCAACCGTACAGACTGCAGCTGTCAAATAAATAGATACTGTCCATGTATTTAACTTCTCTGCAATATTTAATTTAATGCAAATTAATTACATAACATTTTACTATAGACAGATTTTAAATTAATGAGCACGGCAATATATTATGAATTGGAGTGTTTTTCATGGGCGCTGGTCACAAATAAAAAATTTTAATTAAAACAGTAAAGTCTCATCAAAATCATGTATTTATGTGTCAGGTAATATTAGTAAAAATATGTATCACGTTCGTTTATGTGAACATAATGAATACAATATTTAGGTACCTACTTCACTTTCTTAATTTATGACTTTATCACTATTTCTGAAAAAATCGCAAATTTTAATTTAAAATTTTGTTGGTCTATCATACGAATGGTTTTTAAACCTTTGTCGTGCATCAATTTTATGCCCAACTACACTAATAAAAATCCGAATAAAGTTCCAAAGTTGAAAAAAACGATTGAAACTGTTTGGGAGGTAAAAACAAAAAAAAAACGGTGCTTCCCAAATATATTTCGTGCCAGAGCCTGTGATTCTCAAATGTTCGTTGGTCAATATTTATAAAAATCACATTCATGTCATAAAAATATACACTCGCGAACTCAAAAATTTACAAACTAGATTTATATGCATCAGGCTCACATCAAACTCAGAGCGACTATATTTATGACATTTTAAATTTTATAAAAAAGATTAAGGACACTTTTCAAAAAAATTTCATGCTTTAATACCACATCTCAAGACCACGTAGATAGTAAAAAGTACCTATAAGATGAAAAACATTGGCGTGATATAGAAACACGATTTTAAATTGTAAACTTATAAAAGTTTTTTACTTACAATAACGTATACTTTCTGACATAAATCGTTTTTTTTTTAACGCTCTCGAAATACGAGAAAAATAATGAAGTAGGTACTTACAGTAATATTTTGTGAGATTTACGCGAATCACATTTCAACAACGTAGAATATTCGAAAATGGTTTCGGATTCTCTTTTTGCTGTCATTCTCGGCGTGGCGGGGATTGAAAACGAACCGGCTAAAAAAAATGTACGTACAGAATTGTAATGTCAATCAAAATAAATGTACCTGTGTGCTTAAAAAAAATTCATTCGTGTTTATTTGTGTTTTAGTGTCGCTTGTCATTGTCAATGGATGTCTGGAGAACGACTGGGACACCAATAGTGATAATATATCAATGTGTCCTTATAAAGAGGCTAGAAAATACTTTCAACTATAAAAGATTTAATAAAAAATTAGAAAAAAATCTTTTTCTAACAGGATGGGTAACTCTTGAATGAATTTTAATTCTAATACAATTCCGATGCAAAATTTTTATTCATTTAGCAGTCACACAAACAACATAATGCAAAAAATACTGTCAATGTTTAGATTTCAGTTAGTTCCTTTTATTGACAGTATGTTTTATCAAGCAAAATGTGTCACGTGTGCGCTAAACTAATATCAATTTTGCATTGGCATTGTACCTATTAGAATTAAAATTAATTAATTAAGTATATTAGCCTATAAAATAATATACTTATTTTTTAATGTTCGTGGTGGCCTAGCGGTTCAATGAACGGATTTTTGTGCACAAGGTTGAAGGTTCGAACCCGTTACAGGCAAGTACCAATGCGACTTTTTCAAAGTAATATGTACTTTCTTAATTATTCTAAGACATCATTGACAAACGGTGAAGGATAACATCGTGAAGAAATCTGGTTTCCAACAATTGGAATCTGAAATAGCCAACCAAAGCAAGCGTGGTAATCAATGCTCGTTCCTTCTCTATATGAGAAGAGGCCTGTGCCCAGCAGTGGGACATTTATAGGCTGTTATGATGATTAACCTATAAAATAAAAGTAACACCAACTAATAACAAAAAAATGTTCAAGCAGGTTTAACTTACGTAAGTATTGCATCACGAACAACATTATATAGAACATGGAATTAAAAATACGTAAAGAATGTAAATTCTCTATCCTCAACATTTAAGTACATACCTCTTCGATCGAGACAGCTAATGATAGTCGGGGGACAACGTAATAATGACCACTCTTGGCTAAATGAGCCAATCAGTGTAAGTACATTCACAGTATGGAGGAAATAGCTTTTTTCCCTGTCCTATTTAGGGAAAATCCAAAAAGTAAATAAACTAGGTATCTTTAGACTACGAATTTAGATACACGGCAGTGTATTACGCCAAGTTCACAACTACTTTATTTTGCTAAAATAAAAACAAAACACAAATATTTTTTTTATATTTAATCAGTATTAACAATAGGATTGTGTGATTCTGGTATTTACACTATTCAGGTAGTGCAATTATGTACAAAAAATGTAAGTGCCAAAAATTTAATAACTTTTTTTTAATAGGTTACTACCATAGAGGTATATTTAATCAATGTTTAGTCTCAAAAGAAATAGACTCAAATTATGTCTATCATTTCATTAGGTAAGTTTCTATTCCTCTCAATTGATTAGGTATACAATACCCGCAATATAAATTACTCGACTAATCCATGGTCACCGTAAATGTCTTTTACTGGACGTGACTTTAAGCCTTCCCTTGCAGTGCTGTAAGCTGTTTCTAAGATGCAACCTTTGCTTGCCCACAATTTATAGTGTTGGTAAACCGTTGCTGGGCTAGATATCTCTTATAATGAACACGGTGTGTAATTAAGTGTTTAGAATCTACGTCTTAAACAAAATTATATTTTAAAAACATTTACAACAACGCATAAACTTTCCTTTTATTTTTGTTAAGTTTTTTAAATTGTCGTTCTTAATGTTTTTAAATTTCTTTTATATTAAATGTAATTATCTATTTCTTATTATAAATGAATGTAAAGTTTTTTATAAGAAATAAATTTCTATAAACCGAATGAATATGCTACTGAGATATCTTTGTTTGTCCAACAATCTCATGTCTTTATTATAAAATGTTTACAGGTTGTTAAAGTAGATTAAGTAAATAAATCTAGGTTACTCACCTCGCCTGTATATGTACAGTTTAATGTAATCTAGCTTGTTAATAGCCACCAGACCTAACTAGGTTATATTTTTCTTTTACTTGGTTTGTGTTACTGTGGCGAACAACATTTTTTTACTCAGTTACTATATGCCTAATAATATGTCTTCTCGGTAAACGTCTTCACTTCACACTTCTATAACAAATTATTGCATAACTAGCTTTCGCCCGCGGCTTTGCTCGCGTGGATATCGGTAATCGCGGTAAAATATATACTATGTCCTTTCTTGAAGTTCCATCTAACTTCATACCAAATTTCATTGAAATCGGTTTAGGGGCTAATCCGTTAGGGCTAATCCGCTAACCTAACCTAACAAAAAACAGACAGAGTTCATTTCGCATTACTACTACATACAAATTAACTACTACATGCAATTCACGTACTAAATAAAAATTGGAACCAAATAGAATGAATTACTAAAACAAAAGCCTAACAACAGATCCAGTTATTCCGGTTCACATTTTAGAATTAGTAGCAACACCGAACCATGTCATAGCTATCGTTCTCAACGCAAACTGCACAAACCGTTAATGTTCAAAATACGACGTACAGCCAATTCCCCGTACGTGTGCCGGTATGGAAGCACCGGACGACCGTAACGGCCAAATTCAACGTGTATGCAAGACACTTTATGCCTACCCCAAAAACATTTCCGGATTCTAGCCCAAATGTCACTTGTTTGTCTAGATTAGTGTGTACAAGCTTAAACGAGAAAAACCGTAGTTTTAATTCATTTCTAATAGATATCTTGTAAAAATTTGGATAGTAACATATCTACTACTAGCTGTCTACCGCGGCGCCGCCGCCGCCCGCATGGATATCGGCTATCGCGGCAAAAAGTAGCCTATGTCCTTTTTCAGTCTCTAGAGTATTTGTGTACCAAATTTCATTTAAATCGGTTCTGTAGTTTTGTCGTGAAAGCGCGACTGACAGACAGAGTTACTTTCGCATTTATAATATTAGTAAGGATTAAGAGAAGAGAGAAGGAAGTAGGTAAATGCGAAAACAAGCGAAACAAAATGTTCCGCAGTTTAGTTAAATAATTAATTTAAACTAAAATAAAAAGCAATTACTTAACATCAAAAAACGTAATTTAAAACAATCTTTTCGTGTTCTACAATCGTAAGAAAAGGAGAACTCGAAAAAAATATAGAAGTAATTAATTTTAAAGACAAAGTTAATAACAAGTACCTAGGTACGGTGCCACAAACCGTGGCAAGCAGCCAAACCTGGAGGCTAGAACCAGAATTTAGAATGCCACAAGTTTTATGTACATTTTAACGCTACGAACACATACATAATCATGTAACTACATGTTGCAATGAGCTTCTACCTTTTCCCAAGCTAAGTAGGACTCAGTTTTCAGACCCACCGGATTCAGCTGAATACTGCCTTTATTAGACCTCCACAAGCGAGTTCACTGGGTAATACAATAATCTTAGAATAATACATTACTGTAAGTACCTAACACTTACGAAACAATGGCTGTCAGAATTATGAATTCTCAAATGACTGTCAATCAACGTTTGTCCGACCGACGACGGCTCAACAAGCTACCTATCCATGGCCTTACCGCGGCTAGTGCGGTTTACCCTTCTATATCTGTCTAAACGTAAGGCTCACACTTAGGTATGAGCCCCACACTTTATTATTTAGTACACCTTTGAGTGGCAACCGGAGGGTAGGCGAAGACGCGGACGGCCAGTACACACGTGGAGGAGATCGGTGGACAAGGAGCTCAGGAAGAACTCAAATGGGAAGACGCTCGAAGAATCGCGCGGGACCGGCCGGCTTGGAGAAAACTTGTTGGGGCCCTCTGCACCAGCGGGGCGCCTTAGGACTACAACAACAACACCATAAAGTAACATGTAGCTCTAGTTCGTTTTCTTCATTACGCCTCGTATTCTCGGCCGCTTGCCAAAGTAAGTTATCCTTAATAGACTTTTTTACGCCACATCGGTCGCCACACGCATTCTTAAGGTTTTTGGTAAAGGAAAATGTTATTGCGTTTATCTGTGTAAGGAAATTGTCTGTGGTTCCGATGTATATATCAATCAACAGATTAGCTAACTTAATATTTAAACGGCAGACTGACTTTATTTGTAAAAAAATATTAATTAATATAAAATAAATGAGATTTCGGTTAGCATTTTCTTTTTAAGTGTTTGCTCAATTAATGATGGTAACAAATCGGTACAATAAATACAGCTACTAACGGCCGTTGAATAAATACATTGTTTAAAATTAATTATGTAAATGCAAATTAGGTAAACACATTTATCATGGACTATTATTTCTGACGATAGGTACCTACACTAAATGTTTTATTCTATTAATAAGTTATTTATTTTCAAAACAACGCATTAAAACCTCATCACATCAAGTTAGTAAATTAGGTTGTTCTATGCCTAATTTTTTTTTTCCTTAGGTTTTAGGTATTATCAGCTTGTTGCCTCGAGCGAACTAGCTCCGGCGTAATTTTGCATTGCCCTTGAATTTATTCAAGATTAACCCTGCCGTTGAGTCACAATATGATCTACCTATATACCAATATGTAAAAGGAGAAAGCCTGACTTACTGACTCATATTCGCCCAGCCTGACCCCTTGGACCTGGAAAGTTGCACAGGTGTTGCTTTTAATATGTAGACTATTAACAAGATTTTTTTAAATTCAACCCTAAAGGGGGTGAAAAAGGGTTTTTAAGTTTTTATGGAAATCCGTCATTTTCAAAGTAAGAGGTATGATATTTCATATACAAGCTTCTGGTTAGAAATAAATAGACACGTATATCAGTGGATTTTTTTTAATTAACCTCCAAAAAGGTGAAATACGGGTTGGAAGTTCATAGGGGAAGTCCGTCATTTTCAAAGTTAGAGGCTGGAAATTTTATATGCAAGCTTCTGGTTAGAAATAACTAGACATCAGCATTTTTTTAATCTCCCCTGTAAACGGTTTTAATAGGGTCAACTCACACCGAAGGGCAGCGAAGCGCAGCGACCCGCTCGGTAGAGAAGGCACGCGGATTCCGCGACAGCTCAAGAAGTCGCTGGAATACATGAGAAGTCGTGGGACTCCGCGCGCCTTCGAGCCCGCCCACCATGAATTCACAGGTCGCTCTCTTATGCGCAGTTCACTTTCAACAAAACTCGAGGAAACTTGTGTTTAAGCAGTAAAAATGGGTATTTTGGATTTAATTATTATTGCACATATATATTATATGGGGCGGGGCGGGATATTGCCAGCGGCCGCTCGCGACTGCTCGAGCATTCTCGAGACTTCCCGCGCCTTCTCGCGCAGTCGCGCGGCTCTGTTTATGGAATTGGCCGGAATTCCCGCGGCGCCGCGGGCATCCGCGCGACTCGTTCGAGTTTCTCATGCGATAATAAGTATTATAGTAATGAAAAAAAAGTTGAAATTCATATGACACTGAAACTGCGCTCCGCTTCGCTGCGCTTCGACGCTCTTTTGGTGTGAGTTGAGCCATAGGGGTAAAAGTCTGGTTGGACCGATTTTCATGACCTTTGATGTGTTGGATTTTTCTCCGTCCCTAACAGCAAAAGAAATATGTCACACGGGAACGGGATCTACTTACGCGGGTAAAACCGCTCCGGAAAAGCTACTTAATAATAATTATCATGTGTTATACAAAATTCTTTATTTATGAACCAAAAAGTTTTACATCACTTGGTGATGGAAGCCTCCTTTTAAGCAACTAATTCCTTTGTTAGAAGACTCCGCTCTTCCACAACAGTTTAAGATTGTGTTGTACAAAATAATTATTTAAATTATGCCAGAAAATAATAATGTTATCCAAGTATTTATTTATGACGTGAAAATGATGAATAAACACTAGCTGTTGTCTGCGTCTTCGCTCGCGCGTATACTTAAGCACACGATAAATGGTTGTATGGTAGTCTCTGATTTTCAAAGAAAGAAGCATGAAATTTCATTCTTGTTAATAAAATACAATTTAAGAGTTCTTTAAATTTTAATTCATAGTTAAAATTATAATCATCAGTGAACTTTCTGTAATTTGTCTTAATATATATTTTATTGACCTATAAACTTTGAACTCCTATTTTAATCTCATAGGAAGTAGATTTTCAGAAATGCTGAAATACGTGTTTGTCTGTTTTTCTGTTACGCTTTCAAGGTTACACGGCTAAACTGATTTTGATAAAATTTCGTTTGGTACTAAAGTAGCCTGCAGGCTTACTCCCGAAACTGATTTGATTCTGTTTTTATTTTGATTCGAACTCGATTTCGTTCTGATTTGGTACTCCCGAACCAAACCGAGATCCATTGTTATAAATGAGAGTAATCGGCGTCGTTAGCTGTTTACACATCTGACTACATCATAAAGTTCTAAAAGTTTTTGGTTTATTCACTTTTATTGATAGTCTTCTAATGATTTCTGCCGGATTTTCTCTTAGGTAATTAGATAGTTACAACTCGTGCCACTGCACGATCTGGCGGTAGAGTTAGGATCAAGAGTACTCGATCTTAAATCGATTGAAACAGTACTCCATGCAGTAAGCTAGTAAGGCTCCTGTATCCTTTCTTGACACCAACCGCCCCGACCGACCGACCACCAAGAAAGGACACAGGCAACTTTTGCCGATAACCGATATCCACGCGGAAGGAGCCGAATGAAGAAGCTTGTATTATATGCAAATAATAATTTAGTTAGTTTTACTGGTTTTTTTCCGCACTTAACCTCTTGATTGGGTCGTTTTGCGTGCATAGTTTTCCATTACAAAAAACAGGAGGCCCTGACGCCGCAATGACCTTCAGAACAATATAATATATGTATATATATCAAGTTATTTCTTGATCTTCACCAGTTTCATCCCACAAACCATAGAGGCAACAACAATTAATTAATTAATCTAAATTAATTAATTATATTAAAAATGTTTAAGTTACAGTGTTTGTTCGTGTACGTTTGTTACGCAGCTGCCGTTTCCATTGCAAGCAAAGGTAAGACATTTCTTATAATATGACAGGGTTTCAGAGTTTCGTCCCCTTTCTTGATATACCTATTGAAAAATAAGTTCGATTTAACCAACTATAAGTTTCTTCTCTGCCCTATGGAAACAGAGATACATGTCAAGTTACCGATTAGATCTACGGAAGTACTTCTTTGTTTCCTGAACAGGGAACCAGGCGAAAACATTTAGAAGCTAAAGCGCTGCACCAACGTGTGTCTTGTGTCGAAGACAAGCCACCAGGGAATATTTAGTTTTTTATAGAATCAATACGAAATCAGACACTCCCCGCACAGACAGAGAACCTTAAGTATCCAGTTGGTTTTAGATTAATGACTCTTTTGCAGTTCCCTTCATCGACAAATGCAAATGGGACGATAAGGCCTGCCTACTAAAGTCTACTCAGAAAGCTGTGCCGTACGTGGCGGCTGGTGTACCCGACATTGGTCTACCACCTCTTGACCCCGTACATTTGGACAAGGTTGTGTACGATGAAGGAGGCTTAGCACTCACCTTCGAGGAAATGATCCTGACAGGAACTACCAATTGCCAGATTAAAAAAGTGGAGTAAGTGACTATTTGAAAATATTCATCTAGTTTTAAGAATGGGCAATACGCAACCACAGAACCCTTAATACGAAAATGGGGTAAACGACTAGATATAAAAAAAAACTACTTACATAGTCCGTAAGTTAGATAATACAAAAATATGGAATAAAGTTTTATTATATTTTTTTCATAATTATTCTGATATTCGGGATGGAGACAAATCCCACAAATAAATTATTATGAAAATTAGTCCATCCGTTCTTGAATTAAAAATTGTGTAATTAACCGGACTTCGGTTTAAAGAACTGTATTTCTCACTAGCTGTCCCCCGCGACTTTGTCCGCGTCTTTTAGTTTAGTTTTTCATTTTTGCAACATTTTTCATTTATGATCCGCTCCTTTTGGTCGCAGCGTAATGTTATATGGCTTATAGCCGTCCTCAATAAATGGGATATCCAACACTAAAAGATTTTTTTTATTCGGACCAGTAGTGCCTGAGATTAGCGCGTTCAAACAAACAAACTAACTCTTCAGCTTTATATCTATACTAATATTATAAAGCTCAAGAGTTTGTTTGTTTGAACGCGCTAATCTCAGGAACTACTGGTTCGAAATGAAAAATTATTTTTGTATTGGATAGTCCGTTTATTGAGGAAGGCTATATAACATCACGCTACGACCAATAGGAGCGAAGCATAAATGAAAAATATTGCAAAAATGAAAAACCGTTGAAACTAAAACACGCGAACAAAGTCGCGGGGGACAGCTAGTATTAGTATATAGATTAAGTCAAACGTCACTTAGGTACATGAGAACAGTAACACGAAAAAGTAATAACAAAGGTAGTCGCGGGTGATAGTATTAAAAATTTGACTTTGTTTTATATAGATGTTTAGTCACGTACCCCATTGTAGATACCGCCTTATATCGGCCGAGAAGATATAAGTTCGTTAACATACTACTTTATATTAATGCTATAACTTTTTACCGCTCACAAAAGACAATTATAACGTTATTTATTAACGTTATAATTGTCTTTTTTTTATTGTTTCATAACTTTTCTAAACAAAAGCATTAGTAGTTTGCTTTTAATGCTTTTGTGTGGATCTTGCAAATAGACTTTTAAATAATAGCTATATATCGTCAATTTTTTATCACATTTCTTAAGTTTCTGTACCTATCCTACAGAGTGATGGTTGAAGAAGTTCAGGATGAGCGACATTTTTTTGTTGTTGTTAAGCTTAACATTATCATTTAACCTTTTGTACTGATCATAATAAAGAAAAACAACTAAACAGGTTGATCACATTTACATGCTATGAATATTGAAGCCTGACAACAATTCTAGAACGAGACTGGACAAATAGACTAATTAATAATATAAATAGCTTTGATTTAGAGTGACTAATTCAGTTGACAAAATGTGAATAATCATAATTATTTACACAAGTCAACAACAATAGCGCAATAGTTAAACTGTTATATTTGTTTAAAATTATTTCACAACAACTAAATAAAATATATAAGAAACGAAAAATATTTCAGACGTTTGATAATAAAATTTCTTATTATTCTTACAATCAAGTCTTAATATTACAATGACGCTACAAAGAATTAGAATGGGTGTAAATAAATGAAGATCTGATATTGTGTGCAAAGCCTTTCAGGAACGATTTGGAGCAATACGTTATGGAACATGTCCCCAGCAAGACGTGGAATGTCCTGTGACATGCGCTCGCTCTAGGAGCGACCGGGTCACTCTGCAACACGTGCATTTGAGCATGGCGCGTCATGTTAAGGAACATTTAATCCCCTAGTGAATCCTTGGCTTTTGTTTACAGGCGCGACATATCCAAGTCACTCTTGTTTATTCAGGCTGAATGTCCCATCAATGTGAAAGGCATCTACACAGCATCAGGCCAAGTTTTAATCTTACCCATTGAAGGACACGGAAAGTTTACCGTATCGACAGGTACTTAGCAATTACACTTTTTAATGTTTATTTTTTTATTCAATTTACATTGAAATTTGGCAGTCGTTAATTTAAAACAATTCCGACAACCGGTACCATTATAAGATATTGTATTACCCAGTAAAAAGGGAAATGGAGGCTCGCTCCTCTAAATGATATTCAACTGAATCCGGTAAGACTAGAAGCCGACCCCAGCATAGCTTGGGAAAAGGCTTCGCAGAAGATGAAGAATACATACGTATATTTTTCTTGATTTCTTCTTGGAACATTAATTTTGAAATAAGAATAACACACACAATTTATTAAAACTTATTTTTAAATTCATTGTACGGATGTGTACATACCAGTTAATACATATTATTTAAACTGCAGTTCACGCCATATAATTAAAACTAAATTTTGCAGAGAAAGTCTTCTTTTCAATTAAAGCTGGTATAGACTACGTCGATGGTAAAGATGGAGTGGCACACTGGAAGGTTGGCAGGACTGATTACACTTTCGACTTCATAGAAAAAGTCAATTTGAACTTTGAGAATTTGTTCAATGGCGACAAGGAAAAATGTAAGTTTTTAATACTAGTAATAATAAAATAACAGCCTGTTATGTCCAACGTCTTAAAGAAGAAACATGTCCCATATAAAAGTAAAAAAAAAATAAGAAATTTCTCTTTAAGTGCATAGAACATAAAAAAATAAACTTTGCAGTGCTCGCAATGTTAGCTTATGACAAGATGAAGTTTTCAGCTTATATGTATCATCGTGACGTCTTCGTTCAATACGCGACGTCAACAGTGTGCTCGTTCTAAAAAATAAATTTATGATTAAAAAAGCGACATAGACAAAGAAAAATAGACACAGTGAAGACACTGGCACGAATCTAATTCTTTTTTTAAAGTAATTTATAAAACCATTTTTCTTTTCAGCTGACGCATTAAACGCGGTCTTTGACCAGAGCTGGAAGGATTTATCTCTGGCCATCGGCAAACCCATTGTCGACGAAGTAATCAAAAAAATTCTCGGCGTACTCAAATCGATATCTTCTAAAATACCAGCCAGTGACTTGGAACTATAAAAAGCCACGTTTTTTTTTTCTTATAATTTTTAAATTTTTCAAGCACATTTCCAAAACAGCCGGAACGCCTACAATATTTTTAATGACATCGGGTATTTAAAAAAACATATGAGACACGTAATTTTTTTTCTTTTTTACATAACCAAAAGCTCACGACTATACATAGATTTATAATGTAGCATGACGTTAAAAAGTCGTAAATTTTGTGCAAGATCGTGACGTCATTATTTCACACACCTAAACTTTGATTTGCTTTATCTCCTTAATTTGTACATAGGTACTATTTTGAAAAGGCAAAAATTACGTGTCCTTTATTTTTTTATCGTCTAACCTATTTACTATATAGATTTTTACTTGTCATACCCAGTTAACATCCCTCCGAAATTTCTGTTTTTAATTATACCGTATTATAAATGTATTTTTTGTTAATTTGTCTTTTATTTTACTGGATTGAATTATGTAAATAGTAAGTATAAAATGTATTACGTGTGACGAAGCAAATAAATTGTTTGGTAATGACATATATTTGCTATTAACATAAAAAAGTATAATCTCATTGGAGAATAACATTCACACTATGCGCCCTTGTGCAAACAAAAAATTAAAATTTACTAATTCCGATATTTCATCACCATTTATAGACATACCATAGAGTTTAATAACTTGAGCGCATGCGCAGGCTTTAATTATCTACACAAACATGAACGACTCAATCAAATTATCGTAAATACTTTACAGTAAAAATATTAATGATGCATTTGATGGCAACACCACCACCTACCGTGTTCACCATAAAATAAATATAATATTTTATTACTGGCTACTTATAGAATTGTTTAATTAATTTAATACGCTTCGATAATTATCCGGTTTGTTAGTGTCGATGTTTACAAATTAATATGTTATTTGAAACAATAAAATAGCTTTAAAGATTTAACTATTATTTTTGTCAATATGTTTAACAATAGATAATTATTTACCAAAGAGCTTAAATAATTACTAATTGCACATTTTTATTTTATGTTCAAAATATATCAATAAAAATATCAGTATTTAGTAAACAGATTTACCATTTTGTACCTACATACAAATGACAATCTTTAGAGGTAGTTAAAAAAATATGTAACAGCTCATGTTTACCGGATTTTTAAACAACTGAATTCGTCAGGGTCTTCACACATATCTAATGTCAGCCACAAATGCACATTATGTATCTTGCAAATATCGCTATCAAAAAGCATTTTTGATAGCGATATTTGCAAGATTTGTAGCAAAATTTGTACAACTATTACTGTCTAATTTCTAATTTGTATTTAATTAATAATTTGACGCAATATTTTTGCTTTCATATGCTTTTCCAAGATACCTAAGACGGCAGACTTGCACAAGTATATCGCTAAATGTGTGGCCGGTATTATGGAGTTAGGCTAACTTGCTTCATGTTGATCTCTCAAAAAGTATGTAATGGACCCTATTTGAAGAGCTAATGAAAGCTCTTTATTTAATATGACTTGCGGATAGCCGAGGGGTATAGGTCACCACGCCACAAAGCACTATGCGCGACGTGCCGCAGGTTCGATCCCCGCATAGGACAAGTTTATGTGTAATCCACAATTACTTGTTCCAAGTGTGGGTGATATTAGTGTATGTGGATTGTCCTCCGCGCTATAATGATTATATTCACTAGAACGGAAGGCGTTTTTTTAAAAAAGTAGAAGATAAAGATAATTTGCTAAAATTATATAAAAATAAACTTTACTCATACACATTTCGTTTAATGTTTAGATTTTTTATTCTAAAAGTTGACACAAATCGATCACACATTTGCATACCATTTGGCTTTGCATAATCGACTAATCAATACGTTCCGTGACAAGTGCAGGCGTTAATCACTCAAATCACTTCTACGCTGAACTAAATTCAAATCGCATCGGCCTAGTCAATATTCAGGGATGTCGGCTGAGTGCTCTAATTAGAGTGCTGCCATTGAAGGGTGACGCGGCTACCGGACAAATGACGCTTCGAATAATAGAGTAGGTGTTCAGTGGACGAACACTCCTTGAATATTAAGAGACACCCCTGAACAGTTTTGAGGAAGCAATTTGTTTTTTCGCGTGTTGATGTTTTCGTTGTACTAGTTTGTATTTAGGTTTGTTTTTTAATTCATTTTGCTTTAAGCTTTATTGAAGTGTGGATTACGGAAAGATTTTTAATTGGGATTTTTCCAACTGCGGAGTTTGTTTTCGTTGTTCATTATAAAATGTAGGTGTTACACAATAAATTTTACTTTTGATAAAGTAAATAATTGTATAATTACTTCTTCGGCCTTCCTTATTTAACTAACACATGGAAATCAATTAGTTACTAGTAGGCTTATTCGCTATCTCCAGTTGTCAACCCAAGCAATTTTTACTAGATAAAAATAGCGGTAAAAATGCTAATTCAGTATCGGCTAACGTCGGTGACCAACCACGTCGTAGTAGATCATTGAAGTTAGATGATACGAAATATATGCTTTTATAGTGTTTTTATAAAGCAATTATCGCTTTAGTTGTGAACCGCCATAGCGAATAACAGTAAAGAAACTATCTTATATCGTTATTTTTTAAATGTACCTTCTATCATCTATTATAGTAATTAGGTTTAGATTAGACAAACACATTATCTTACAAAAACCATAATTCTTGTCAACTTTCATAATATAAAAGATTAGGGGCAAAGCTAATTTACCTACATTACTCCGTAGTTATCCATCATATTTAGAAAGTTAAGAAGAGAATAAACTCATAAACAGACAGCTATAAACTAACAATATTTCGAGTTGTTCAACCTGGCCAACCGCAGAATATTAACAAGTTTTATGTCGGAATGCGTCTCGTAAAATATTTTATTTACCATTTTGTATAAACAATAACGCGCCTGTTAGTTTAATCTTAGATATTATTGTGAGGAAACGTGATATGTGCTGTTTTAAAATCTGTCTTAAAGAAGTGTAGATCAGATGTAATTGGTTGAATATTCTTTATTGTACAGCATTAGAGGTACAGTATTATATGAGGCAGAATAGTGAAATTATTAGGATGAGCTACAAAAAAAATATTGCAGGGGAACACCAAATCTAACTTCATTACAAAAGCATAAAGTCTCGTTGACACTGAGAGTCTAGAATCATAGTGAAAACATCCTAAGTCTCATTCAGTATGAGAGCTTATACATAATTATCTATACTAATATTATAAAGCTAAAGAGTTTGTTTGTTTGTTTGTTTGTTTGAACGCGCTAATCTCAGGAACTACTGGTTCGAATTGAAAAATTCTTTTTGTATTGGATAGTCCGTTTATTGAGGTAGGCTATAGGCTATATAACATCACGCTATGACCAATAGGAGCGGAGCATAAATGAAAAATGTTGCAAAATTGAAAAACCGTTGAAACTAAAACACGCGAACAAAGTCGCGGGGGACAGCTAGTTATTCTTATAAACATGTCAATGGGCTAGATGAATTGGTATTTTTTCACGTATTTTATGTTTGTATGTAGAAGAAAACACTAAGTAGATAAAGCGAATCAAAGTTCACGATAGGATAATGACGTCATACTTTCGCACAATATGTACGAAATCGTGACATCATGCGACATTTGAAATCAATGTATCGTCGATAGTTTTTGGTGAAAAATAAAAAAAAAAATTCGTCATCTATCCCCTTGTCATATTTATACTCGTACCATGTTTGTACCCGTAAATAAATAAATATCTATATCAACGGTGCATTAAGAGACTATTCAATTACTTCTAATCTATCTACCTCCTAGTACATGTTACTAAACCCTGCAAAGCTCCAACTGTGAATTCACAGATGCGACGAACACAGTTTAAGTGAAAAGTTTGACGTTACGCTCGCATCAACTAACTTCTAAAATAAAATGTCCAAGAACAGTTTTTTTCTTAGTCTCGTCTGTACTGCAGTTTGCACTGACAAACTTAACTTGTGTTTTACGTTAAGACTTTTGTTACAAAGATTTATTGGTCTTTTGAAGTTACGGACTGTGATTTTGGAGAGCATTATCTCCTTTCAGTGGCAGTTTTGAATAGTCGTTTTTTCATTTTTATACAGTACTTTGCACAGTTAATGTTATTGCCTTAAATGGTATAGGAATTTGGGTTTTTAGGGTTGTTTGCAATCGAAATAAAATGGTGGGTTTTTTTTAACAATCGAAGGAATAGCTATTATTTTATAGGTAAATTAGAAAACCAAAGTCCTACCAAGCAATAAGCAGACACAATTCTAGATCAAAAACTTTTTAAAGTAGTAGTAAGCCATTACCTAAAAATGTTAAAGAATTAACGCACTTTATTGTCTCCAGAAATATTCTACATTAATAACTCAAAATGCAATGTAAAGCTGCTTTTTTGGTATGTTATTTTTACCTAATGACGTAGTTTTACACCCCCCTAAGGGGTCCAAAAAACATACAAAAAAAACGCTTTACATCGCGTTTTTCGTTTTTATGTCATGTAAGATTTGTGGTCTCAATTAAAAAGCATTAATTCATTCAAACGGCTGTCATTTAGAGAAATTATAAACCTATTATTCCTACATATCGAAAATCATTTTTGTAATTTAACCAAAATTCTAACCTATAAAATATTCAAATAACATCAAATGCTAAAATATTTCGTAACGATGTCCTGTTTCAGTGGCTTTAATAATATTCAGTTTAATGTAAATTAGGTTTGTTCATTCACCATTTATTTTATGAACTGCACTACGTTGTTGTAATTATTCCGCTATGACATTTAATTTTAATTATGTTCTAATTTGCATTTGAAATAAGGGTGTTTATTGACTTTACTTAAACGTAATTGACTCTTCAAGGCAAAATTCTCTTCTTATTGCAAAAAACATTGATTACCACCCTTGCTCATTCACACGATAAGTTTGAGATTTCAAACTGTTCAGAATATCACTTGTTTTTTTTTATTTAATTCTTACCCCTGAATCTCCGCCTGCAATGACATCTTTTATAAACGCAATAAATTTAACAAAAACATGGCTATTAAATTGATGTCAGTAAAAGATTTTTAAGAATATCTAAGATTGAAAACGAAATAGCTGGTCTTTATGATATTATATTTTCCCTAGCAAAATGGCCGTTTTAAAAGCAATTTCTTTTATTATATTCCTACATTAATGCTCGCAAATTGTCCAACATCGCATAAATAAAGTCTTTCCGTCAAGTATAATCCTTGAAAATTGCATGCATTTATAATGTATTAATAGGAACAAATTGCTAGCCGTACACGATTCATAATAGCTCCTCAATTAACCAATGAACATAATACTAAGCCAGTAAGTTATAAATATGTAATAATGTCTCCATTATGCCACCTATTACGTGTCACATAAAAGTGACCGTGTTATTTTCCTTGTCAATATTGTAATTTGTTTGAGTAATCCTTATATAGAATAGACAAACATATAATTGCAACATGTTTTTTTTTTTGTGAATGATTATAACTCGATTCCATAGTATTTGTGCTGCGAACTTGCAAATCCAATTGGAGTCTAGTTTTACAGATCAATTATTCAGTAAATTTGATCTTTTTGTTTCTGATTAATTATCTAAATAATGTTCTGATGCAGTCGAGTAAGGTATATTATTTCATTTTAATTTTTATTTATTTAAAAGTTTTATGCAAAAAATGGTACAAAGACGGACTTAATGCCTTAGGCATTCTCTACCAGTCAACCAAAGGGGTTATAGAGATAGGTGTGGTAAGTGCAATAACATTTAATAAAGAATTATTAGATACGTTAACGTTCAAAACATAAATTAATTAATTACCCAATGCTTACAAAACACATATTTTTATTTTTATTTTAAAAGAAAAACTCCCGGGCTTCCAGCTTTTCTACGTGTACAATTTACTTTTAAACAAACAACATGAATGTTAATATATTCATTATAATAATTAAAACTTGGCGCCTAGTAACATACGCAAAGCAATGAATATTTACAACGTATATTACAAAACATTTCTGAGAATCATTATAAAACGTAAAACATTATACCAACTGTAATCTAACACGGTACGAAGAATTTATTATTGCTATATTTTTAAAAATATACAAACACACCGTCGTTGATTACAAAAACTAATAAAATAACTGTATACGTCATTCGAACTGTATTTGTATATTGCAAAAGCAAAGGGGAAGCAAAATAGAAACAAAAATTTATTGCTGTCGAAATACTGTCAACATACTGGTTTTATATAACCCTTTAGCTTCCCACTGCTGGGCAAAGGCCGCCTCCAATTCGCTCTAGATTTTTCTGTTTGGAGCTGCTTGCGTCATACAATTTTCGCTGTTGAATTCTACCGCTTTGCTTTACGAACATACATAATGCCGCTTCAGAATGGCGTAAGCAGTTAATCTCGTTTATTAGAACTAGAAGTCAATATTTTGATATTCATGATACAAGTTCCATGTAGATGTTGAATCTATTGCCATTTGTTGCTAACGGCCTCATATTATTAACATCTACAATCTACAAAGAGGTAGGTATAGTTTTTATGTTCGATAATAACCATTTGATTAAAAAAAATAACAGACAGATGGCTACGTTGTCTGGGTTATGTTTTTATTAATGTTTCTGTGGTTACATGTAGAAAATAAATTTAAATGTGAGCGAAGCAGAAAGCAGAGACTAGTGACTACAAGTATTGTGTTTATAATAATCAGTCATAAAAAACCTCTTAAATTTTTAAATTAAATGCAATAATTGTCAAGAAAAATATCACCTATTCTTTAATAAAAACCCTAAATTAGTTTAGTTATTAAATAAAAAACTAACAACTATGTATAATGATTTGTAACGAGTCTTAGTAAATTTATCTTTGAAGTATTTTTTCTTGCCAAGTAAATATAAATACATCTAGCTCAAATAAATAAAAATAATATAACAAAGTTGAACTATTAAGCAACTTTTAATAATACACATTGTATATTTTTCTTTTGTTTTGAAACAGTAAATCAGAGTCATTTAAAATTTGTTTAGTTTTATGTTTTTTGAACGCTGATATAAAAATAAAAACCCATTTATCCTTTACAGACGAGTATAATATGACCCTAAAGAGTATTTTGCATTTATTGAGTTTCTAAACTTTTTTATTTTAAACAAAGATAAAATAAAATATTTCGTTTTTTATTATAAGAAAAAGTTGAAATCATCTTTCTATGTGAGCAAAAACCTAGATAGTATGTTTGAAAGACGCATAGTTAATAACTTAACATATAATAATGTTAAAAAGGTGTTAGGCCAAATATTCGTTAAACAGTAATAATGCCACGCATTTATTAATGGAAATCATTTGAAATTCATTCTTAGCCGCAATATTTCCTGACTTTTTATTAAAAAAATACACACAATAGCAAAGAAATGTTAAAATTATGAGTCTTTACACAATGAAAAATGTCCCAGAAAGTCCGTCTGACTCGAGACTCTTGAGTAATGAAGTAATTGTACTTTAATCCTGTACAAATCTGTGGTTTGCAGAAGAAATACAGATTACTTAGGGTTCCTTTCCGCTTTTCAGCAAAATAACACGGGGCTCAATAATCAAACTTTCAAATAAAATGCCCGCTTCACTATATATTATTATTATTATTACATACACACATCCATCCTCCATTCTCTTTTATATTACTTTTCAAATGAAAAACCCAGTACCTAAAGTATACGTCTTTAAACTTTTTTTTAAGTTATTGACATGAAACGCAAGAAGCGTACGTAGGTACTATACCACAAAAGATGTGTGATAACATACTCTACACAGAAACAATTGACAGTCAACGTCACTATCATCACATAAAATACTCAATAAACATGTTCATTGTCTGTACGTTGTAACTTGTTGTACAGTCTAAGCAAACACAGTTTGACCTATAACTTGCAAGCAAGCCAGCCGCAATACTGTCATCAATGTGTTACTGAAGCGTTGGCAGCTTAGTAATTAAACTGGACGATACGGAGAGACTTGGTCCCGGATGTACGAACAGGGCTACCGGGAAATTAGCTGCGAATTTGTACAAACAGATCGCTAGATGTTGCCTCCGTAGAATTATGGAGCTGAACGATGTAGTTTAATTAGTGTTGCGAACTTCTTGCGATGGTAAAAGGTTGTTCCAGTATTATTTATAGCGGAGTAGGTCATAGTTGTGGGTATGCTTTGGATTTTATGGAATTGAATTTCTAAACAGACCAGTGGAAGAGAAATATGATGAAATAAGAAATTTATTGATTTAAATAATTCATTTTGTTCTGCGTACTGGATTTTAGTCTATGATGTCTGGACCCTAAGAGTAAAAATATGTAAACTTTAGAGTGCGCCTAACAGAGTATGAACTGCGAGCACCAGTATGAACAAGTAAAATCGTAAAATTTGTGTCAAAACAGAGCGCGCCGTTTGAATAAAACTATCTCAAAACCTAATACTACCCTAATAATATCGGAACCATCGATATTTTCGCTTTAACGTCTATCGTCGCACGGAAATCAGTAAACGAGCGAGAGCGTAGGTCCAACGAGCTACTAGCGCTCTTTACTTGGCTGTGTAGACTATAAGTCTAGACCGCGTTAAGATGAAAAAAATTGTTTAAACATATACTCTCCAAGTCAATTATGACAATCTCAACACAAAAAGACATTTTGTAGCTATGTACATCATACGAATAAATACTATTACTGGAAGGCATCGTTTTATACGAAACTTAAATAAACAAGAGACTGTCACCATCATTATATTGGAAGTCGTAACTCTTACATGTTACCGACCAGCGCCGCAAGCGACAGGACACAAGAGGGACACAAATACTTTGGTAATATCCCCCTTCAGTATATATAATACCCCCCCCCCTCTCCCCCCCATACATATGCTAAGCGCAGTCAACGGAAAAAATACGTTTCCCAAACTCCTGTTTGTTTTTTTACACATGACTGGAGAAAGGAAGTTATGATATTAGTTTTATACTTATACTTGTACGTTCTTCCTTAAATCGATTTGTCTTAAACGATATTGGTAAAGTTTTGATTTATCGTAATCGTCAATCATCTGGACTCGGGTAATTTGTAGGTTTTATCATACGGGTGAAAGCCTAGAGAGGTAGCATTTATACAGTGGAATACAAATACTTAATTACGGTGAATACGGGTTTTACGTAATGTACCATTGTTTACCCTATGCTCATGATTGCGGGCAATGGCTTCCCTTTAGTTTGTTTTTAAGTACATTTATCAGATTTTTTTATGAATACAAGAATACTTTTGGCCTAAATCCAGTCTACAATAATAAAATATTTGCCATATACACAACATTTTATTAACAGCTTCAAAACAAGTAAAAATATGTATACCTATATACAACCAAAATTACTGCTATTACTAGCATATCTTTAAAAAGCCATAGTGAAAAATCATTTGTTTGTGTCTAAGATTAAAAACAGACTAAAATCCTTTAAATTAAGAGGAGTAAGTCCTCTGTTTTTGGAGGAAAGATGATTATTTCTAGTAAGATCCTCGTATAATCTACCAGACGATATCCCAACAAACGCATCCACTACATAGTGGATTAGAGTCTGAAACCCATAAATATTCATTCACCAAACTCAACAGACTGGCGCAAGTGGAAATTGAAGGCATTCCACGCCGACCGCTCGATACATCCCGCAGACGTATCGACCACTCAAACTGACACCTTTACCTCTGAAGGGAACTATTCACGTCTTGTACCTGGATTCAGCATTCATACATATTCTAGAACAAATCACTATACGTTTATTAATATTTTCTTGGAGAAATACACACTGATATTGAAAGTAATAACCTCAGTAGTACCTACCAAAGTTATTACCTCAAAAGATGTCCCACACAGCGTTTTTTTGTGTATTATGTTTAAACTTAACATTAGGTAAAGTTTACTTTACTTGCTACTTTACTTTTTTTTTAAACATATCAGGGCCACCTTTTATGGTTAGTAACTGGCGTACGGTCCTTTTTAAACCCCCGACGTGAAAAAGAGGAGTGTGGAAGTTTGACGTGTCGGTCTGTATGTCCGTGTGCGTGTGGCGTCGTAGCTGCTAAACGAATAGACGGATTATGATGCGGTTTTCTTGTTTGAAAGTTGACGTGATCGAGACGATTTTTAATCATAATTGATTAAGAGTTATAAATTTATTATTTATCAGCAATTACCTGGTCGGGGTTTCTTAAACTTTTTATGTATAGTGAGGCCTACAGTTTTACGTCGATACATCTAGAATACTTTGAAAAAAAAAATGGTTTAAAAGACGTTAAAAACGAAAACTAGACTTAATTTAAAGTCTACACTCTGTATGTAACACGAATATAAAATTACCGATACTTTGGTGTTTGGTACGTATGGAAAAAAAGCTATAAACACTTAGGTTACTTTCTCGGCCCGAAGGTATCTAGCTAGCCGGCACGAGCCTGTGATTTGAGCCAGTAGAGGGCTATTTTCGCATGCCATTTGCTAAAGGGCCCGTGAGAGTAACCTATCTTAGCACGCCTTAAAACACATGCGTGATTCTAAGAATTTTGCTGGACTAACAAGAGTAGATAATGTGTGCTATTTTGAGATTGTATTCGTTCGTTTAGTTTCAAAGTGTGAACCTTGTATTACGATATTGTTCTGGTAAATAAGTATTTTTAAGCGAATAATTAAGAGAGGCACGCAAACTATTATATCATACGGCTAATCTGAGAAAGCAAAATATTTAAACATACATAAAGTAAAATTGTTACATACTTCTATACAAGGATAAGGATATTCGATACTACAGGACAAAGATTCTTCTAATAATAATAATAACCCCTCGGGGCAAGCCGTTACCTCATCATGAGAATAACGCAATACCTGAGGGCATATTAACTTGCTTTTTTCAACTTTGAGATATAAATAAAAAATGTATCTTAAGGTCTATGTAGGAGCATACATCCGCAGGGCAGCTTGTGGCGAGCTGTTTGTGAGTGGCGACACAACGGACCTGAGTGCTCCAGGGAGTCACTCCTTAGGAGGGCTCCCAGCTCTTTCTTGCCTTAACTGGCTGGCTAGAGAGGGGTCGCTAGAGCTATAAGCTCGGGGGTGGAAGTGTCTAATGGCGTAATAGCGAGGAAACCCGCTCCGGGTCCGCTACTGTGACCCGCGATGGCGAAATCGGGGCCGCACCGCTCGACACCCCTAGCCGCTCGCACTGGTGTTGCCTCCTGCTGCCTACCGTGGCGGTTATGTTGGGGGGCCCATCTGGTGAGCTGGCGAGTCACCACCTGCCTATTTGATTGCATTTACATGTGTTAGAAGGCAGGTGCCATAGTTTTCCGATTTAGTTTTATTAACCAATTCACTAACATTTACCTACACATAGCCTAAATTTTTACTTTCCATTCATAATTTACAATAGCTCTGTATCTACTTTGGACCATTCAGGTCTGTTCTTAAATAGAGCAGAGGTGGATGGGCCCTAGTAGATGCCCTATCCCAATTTAGAGTAAAGTTCTCAACAAGGCCACTGCGTGTTGGACCTGTGTCCCCACGTAAGCCTTTCAAAGGACCGGGTATTCTCGATTCTGAGGATAACCCGTGAAAAAAGAGAGATACAGATAATAATATCTTGGGACATCTCACACACGGTCATCTGATCCCAAACTAGGCAGAGCCTGTGCTATGGTAACCAGACAACTGATAAACATACTTATATATTTCTAAATACATACATATTATAGATAAATTACACCCAGACACAGAACAAATGATCGTGCTCATCACACAAAGATTCGTCCTGGGTGGGAATCGAACCCACGACCTCCGGTTTAGCAGTCAGGGTCACTAACCACTAGACCAACAGGCCCGTCAGGGCCGTTCATTCTTCTAATATAAAGAATGTTGTTGAGCCTTTATTGCTGTAGAACTAAACACAAGTATAATATAATAGTACCTATTATAAAACTTAAATCTAACACAACGGGTTTTCCGGTTCAGTGATCAGCTTCTTCCAGCTGTTTCTACTCATTTCTGTCTCTAGCTTATCTAGACCTAGAAGCGCCTCCAATTTTTATCGTCTATCTCTTTGCCTGTCTTTTCCTTTTCCTTTTGCAATAGCGTGGTTGCCACTCTGTAATAATTTTTGTCCATTTTAACTTACTGTCTCTCGTCATGTGTCCTCACCAGCTCCATTTAAACTGTCTTTCTTTTTTTATTATATTTTCTACTTTGGTTCTGGATCGTATTTCATCTGTTCATAACCGAACTCTACAAAACTACGTCTGTTTTCAAAAGTGTCGTCAATATATTTTACTGGACAACATAGTAATTTTTTTCCCAGGATTAAAACTTACGAAAATATCGTTGACATAAAACTCCTCAGGATACTCCGTTCAAACCGATGGCCTATAAATGTCAAATACTTAATCATTTTTAGGCACATTCACGTCGTAAAATGGACACAATATTTCATGGACCGCAGAATAAGTACCTACTGTATTATTAAATACTCGGTTTCTATAACACGTACGTATTTTTTAAATATTTGGAGGCAAATTCACGACTAACTTTCGATATTTTTATGAAATACTAGCTGTCCCCCGCGACTTTGTTCGCGTGTTTTAGTTTTAACGGTTAACATTTTTCACTTATGCTCCATTCCTATTGGTCGTAGCGTGATGTTATATATGCCTATAGCCTTCCTCAATAAACGGACTATCCAATAGAAAAAAAATTTTTCAATTCGAACCAGTAGTTCCTGAGATTAGCGCGTTTAAACAAACAAACAAACAATCTCTTCAGCTTTATAATATTAGTATAGATAAGAAGATGATGAGTAGCTACTGTACTATTATTGACCCATCATTGAAACATTATGCCTTTCAGCGAAATTAAATGTCACATACACACGACACAACTATTTGCGAATCATAAACACATAAAAAATAATTTATCGTTTAAATTTCAATTATCCTCTTAAAAAAATTCTCAGAATTCACTCTTTGTCGGTCATGACATAATCAAACAAAATGACAATCGTAATTACATCTTTATATATCTACAAACTATTAGTAGGTAGGTATATTATTAGGTTTACAAAAAGCACGTGTACTTAATATAACAATACGCGTTATTGACCTTATTAACGATGTAGGTGGCGCCGAGAACCGCAAGTGTCGACGTGCGGCGTCGTATTACAAAAACGAAGACAACCGTCCTTTAATTAGCGAATGACGGTCTCTGAAGTTTGAACACACAATGAAACACGCTGAAGTCTAAACGACAATTTATAATCGTCCGCTTGGAGGAATCCTACTCATCCATCTTTGTGAAATACAAAAGTATTTCTGCTAAGTCGTTTGATCGTCAATTGTTTAAGTATTTTAAACATGGAACTAATTTTGATTTGCTTTTTCAGCGTTTTATTCGATATATTTAATTTAATATTTATTAAATATTTGTTTTTTCAACATAATCTGTTTTGGTGAATATAATATCACTTTAAAGGATACTTGGGTTACTTTTTATCCTTGAAAGTTTACGGTAACATTCTTTCCGAGAACGAAGTCGCAGGTGAATATTAAAAGAATGTATTATTGTTTAGTTAATTTATAAGTTAATGGCATAGACATAGAACTTACAATTTCTTATATAGTTTGCTGTAAGCCGTTTAATATATTCCAAGTAGCCACACGTAGCCTGAAATGAAACAAAACCGTTTGAAGCTCTTGTTACTGTCTCTTCTGCTTACCCAATAAAGAAAAGACCGTGACGTATACAAACGGTGCAAGGCGAGACAAACCGACGTACACTCCACCACACATCAAGAACTACCACTTAAATTAACATCGTCTTTATTACAACGCAGTAAGATTGTAATTCGTGTAAATTGTTGTCGTTGACGTGCGGTCGTATACCCAAACAATTTGTCAATGAGACGCAGTGGCAGTTATACACGAGTTATACGTCTACCACACAAATTATCGCCTGACTGCAACTTCGACACAAACTAATGGATTTTTTAATAATAGTGAAGTGGAACAGTCAAACATATCGATAGTTAAACGCTTTCTCTACTAATATTTGTTCTGGCACCTCCAGACCTTATAAGCTATCGCAGCTATTAATTTCGTCGATTAAACACACAAAGGATTGTTTAATTTAGCCTCGAATTAGTAAACATAGAGTTTATACGTTCTCTTGTTTAAAGAAATCAAGCAATAGGTAATAAAACAAATGAATAAATATCTCAATGATAAAGATCTTTTTTATTTTAGTCAACAATTTAGCCGCATTGGCGTAACACTAATGGGACCGACTCAATTCATACCTAAGTAGATATCACAACGAGCATCATTAATCAAATTCGCATTAAAACAAAACACGGTGCTTCTCTGTGCTTCTAGTTGGAAAACGTTGGCTTAGCCTCGGGCAAGTAAACCCGTCCCACACATACACAGTAACAAATTAACGCTTCTATCCGTGGTGTTCCTTTTTATCCTCATTCATCCACTTACACGCATGTCTTGGGTTTTAAGTGAATGTTAATGTTCTTCATCATAGAGTTAATTTAGTCTGTCATTTTTACTTTTATATTTAACTTTTGTTTTCAGTTTGAGTTATGAATAATTTTCTGTTATACGTAATACCTCAATGTTAAATTGCTTTTCTGCGAGTGTAATATTTGTTTTTTTTTTGTTGTTTTCTCGTTCTCATTTCTTATTATTATTTTTTTGCATTGAGGATGTTTAGATTTCTGTGCGTCATATACCTATCATCATCATCATTAACTCAGCCTTTCGCACTCCACTGCTGGACATTGGCCTCTCCCAAAATGCGCCCCAAGACCCTTTGTGTAGGTACAGTACGATGCAAACTTAAAGGCGGCTGTGAACACGAGTCGAGTCGCTGCGCAGTACAAAACTTTTGCGCCAGCGGGGGTGCGGGGCGAGGTACTGCGCAGCGTTTAGCGCACTTCACAGCCGCCATTAAGTTTGAATTGAACTATACCTATATTATATAATTATTTTATTAAAGGTATAGATTTGTACTCATCATACAATTTCGAGTTCAAATATAATTTAATATCTTGCCATTACATGTCCTATTAGATCCCAATGTCAATAACCATCACTTTATTTGAATAAGGGGTAAATGTAGCGCAGTTTATTAACTCTAGTTTAATATAAAAGGTATGATTGTGTGTACTAAAGGTATTTAAAGCTTTCGTTATAATGAGATTAATAGCATCATGGACTTACACATAGATTACTAGTACAATAAACACGCGATGACAATACAAATTTATTAATCTTCATTAAATGCGTCACTAAGCAGTCGCAACTGCTTGCATAACTTCACAAGACAACGAGTACTACATATTAATATTATCTATGTCAGTTTTAAAAAATAAATAATCATTCAAATCACACATCTTTTTAGTTCAGTAAGCAAAGTTTATTGCAAAATTATCAAAAAGTCTATTGTCTTTATATAATAGTTTTTCTAACTATTTTCACTTATTGTATTGTAACATTGAGGCATTACTTACTTGTAATAAAGATAATTCTTTATTTTTCCTGACCTTATTCCATATCTATAACTTAGAGTCGTCGCAAAAAAATTCGCTTCCTTTTTACCCTGTTGTCCGCTAACATTTGAGATCACACTAACTCTAAAAGTATAATTTACTGATAAATTGAACAGCAGAATTCAATTCTACGAAAGGTCTCGGCTGTTCATAGTGTATTTAGCTTCTAGTATCTAGATCAAGCCGCTTCATGCCACAAAGCTTTGCAAATTTTGAACCATTTTCATCACAGTTAAACTGAGCACTGTGAACGTTAATCCCTAGCGCTGGTTAAATCCAGCAGTTTTCGTTAAGTTTTTAGTATTCCATTAAATATAAATGTAACATAGTATAGGGTTGTTTTAATAAGTATTTCCTTATTAGGAATTCTTTAATTTAAATTTTTTATGTGGTCTTTATTATCAGGACAAGGTTTGCATAAAAAATATTCAGTGCCCTTACTTTTCAATTAATTTTTATTCCAAAACAATACCATTGCAAAATTAATATTAGTTCAGCAGGCACGTGATTCAGTTATCGCGAAAAAAAAACTCTCAATGAAAGAACTAACTTGAATATAAGCATTGACAGTATTTTTTGTAGTTATTTTGTGTGTTTTGTACAATTTTTGTTTTGGCATTGTATAAGAATTGAAATTAATTCGAAAGTAACCCCCCGGAAGCTTAATTCAATCCTATACTAATAAACAACTGAACAGACGTAGATCCTCTAGTACACCTCTGGGTCTACTTAGATCATAATTACCCATTAACTCAAAACAACGGTCAAGTCCAATGAAATCTAGCAACTCGATTTCTCAACTCGATATTATTATCGTTACCACAGCCCGCAAGTTACTCGACTACATAATATACGAATAGGGTGTAACCTTCACGCTTCGAGTGGGTTGACCTGTCGGACTTATTAAAGGTCCCTTCCCTAAGATGGTATCTTATCCCATCGTCTTAGGATTATTGCAACCCGGCCTTCTGATTAAGGACACAGCTTGTCGTAATTTCTATCTTATTCCACTTATTTTTAAGGGTGTCGTAAAGGGTTTTATGTGTTAAATGAAATTCTAATTAAGTTGGGCGCCATTAATTACATTTTTAGAATATGCCTACTTGTATACGGAAAATTATATCTAGTGACAAAATTTTAAGTAAAAAGGACTAATGATAAAATAATTTTATTGAAGTGGTAAATAACCACCACATATCTTCTTAAACTTTTTTTAATTCACGGACTTTTTTATGTAATAGAAAAATAGACGCTTGTATTGTTTCTTTATTTTGAAACGAATTCTGTCCGGCTCACGTCACGTCGTTTGTATACAATAGACAGAAATCCATATTACTTTTCTACTCAAAATATCGTCAATAAAATGGATGACCCTAACAGAAGTACCCAAAAAACGTGGAACAAATGGCCCAGCGAACAACAGATGCGAGTAATTGGGATAAGTGATAGAAAATTACGAACGAACCACTTTCTACGTAGAAGAACATAATTTGTGCTAAAGTATTTTTAACGCCCAAAGTTTGTCATTAAAATTCGGTTAACTTAAATTTTACTTTGCCGACGGGCAGTTGAAAACATGGCACTTATTTAGCTTCTAATTTTTATTTAATAAGATATACTGGCTGAACTTGAAAAGGCAACCAAACAAGATAACAAACTACAATCCTTTTGGGAGTAAATACTACTTATACACAAAACATAAACTGAGCGATTTTTTTATGTCAATCTTTTTTTTTCAATAGCCGTAATTGTGTTAATCCAGGTGCCATATTATGGAATGTAATTTGCACGTAATTTGTCTTAAAATCATCAATGGTCGATAGCGCTGTCAAAAAGAATCGAAACTTAAAAGACGTTCGAAGTTTAAAATATATAGAAATGATGTTGACTTTCTTTTCAAAGTAGGTACTCAAAGTTCATATAAAAAAATTTAAACGAGTTAAATAGGCAGAGGTGTCGTGTGTCGCATAACATCAAATGCTTGAGTGGAAAAAAGGCAAAAATTACTAATTTTTTTTTTGCTTATCAATTTAGATACAGATATGTGTAGATCTAGTGGTAAGCAGTGGTAGTGGTATCAGTAGTCTTGCCTGACAAAAATACATTTTCGCTAGTCAACGTAATGTTCATTTACTTTTCTAATTGACGCCAGAAATAAATTATTAATTGATGACTTCATTCTCTATTTGCGTTTGTTAAGTTACCCATGGAAAAGTTTCATGCAAGAGATTGGAACGTCCACGAAAGAGTTACGTAAAATACGAGTATTAATTAACACCTGCAGCGATACGCGAAAAACCGGAGCAGTTCGTAAAATATTTGCAAATTTTCGGGCACAAAATCGCAAGCGCAACACAGCGCTTGAATAATCCCCATGATTGCCAAAAACTCTAATTGCGACATCGTTTATTTTGACGGCAATTCACAATATTTCGAAATAATCCTGCTTTCTTTCTTCAAAACTCGCTTAACTGTTGTATAATACAATAAATCGAATTATTAAACAAAATTAGTGTAATTTGATTCGTTTAAATGATGACACTGAACCTATTAAAACATATCGATTGGACACAACCCGGAATTTCAATTAGAACAAAAAATATATATCGAATTACTTGCACAGGTGAAAAAGGTGGTCGTATTACCACATCGATATACGCTGTATCGAGCTCACGTTCGTCGATATCGATTCTCTGAACACTTTTCTCGTCCACACGAGTCGCGACGATGACTCGCAAGTATTTGGCCACAACACTATTGTGATGCAATTCGACAACATCGACCTCCAGCGAGACGTAATTTGATCTAACATGAGATAACTAATTGGTAACGGCGAGGCGTAATAGAATAGAACAAAAAATATGGTAAACATAACCCTTTTATAACACTTTGAGTCATGACATGATGAGGGATAGCTGGCTTTTTTTCTTAATTACTTTGAAGCTAGGTCGTATATGGCAGCTAAAACAAATTTAATGTTTATCAGTATATAATACCTATTGTTGAGAAAATTCTCAGCGAAGTAGGCCAAACGTTTAGTCACTGCGGTAATCGAATTATTTTAAAAGATTTTTATTACACATTTCTCACATGAGAAATGAGATTACATTCTGTAACCAATGATTCATGCGAACGAATAACTTTAACACTCCGAGGTATTGAGTAATATAATTTACTGTCGAAGTCTTGACATTCAATTTTCTGACTGATAAATTCTCAGAGCTATGGAGCCGAATGCTAGTTTCGATAACTTGGAAACGAATTCCAACCATTACTTTAAACCTCAGTGTGCAATAAAGAAGTCTCCACAATGTGATCTTAAATCTCTCGCGGGGTCAGACGGGCAACGCTCCCATAGATTCCGCTTAGTCAGTCGGTCTAATTACACGTTACTGAGATCGTACTCAGATTATATCAGAGCCAGCTTCACCATTTGTCAAAACACCGTTCCACGCTCACAATACTTAAAAGGTAACAGTTATTTTGCATAATGTTTACAAAAGAACGACTAGATGACTCGCTGATGCCCGATACTATATAATCACTGTGGGATAACTGGATAACCGCTGACAGCGGTAGATAAAATATGGATAAAGATTACAGCAATCATAAGCGTTTTGCGTATCGGTATTTATGAATTATTACTTTACCCACAAAATAATACTACGCCTATACTGCGCCTATCGATACATGTATGTCGTATGTATCATTTACAAAACAAAGAGGTAGAACGCAAACGCCTACCTTTGATTATGGCACAGAGTGGGAAGAAATAGCGTCCTATAACAAAGCTCTAACCTCAATACACTAACGATGACACACGTATAAGAAAGTCGTCGTATTATCTAAGCAAATTACAAGTATAGCAGCGGTCTGAGGTCGACTGCACCGTTTAATAGATAGTTCCTTGAAATCAGAATTGCATGTATGGGACGACTTTGAAACTATTGTTGTTGGTGGTTTTTTATCCGTAAAAGTCGCGTGTGCCCACAGATCGATAACCAGTCCCGCCTATTTACAGCTAGGTGGTCGACGGATGGTAACAAACAACTCGATCTATTATCCAATTGGATGGCACCCACGCTGAATAATAAATCCGAATTTGTCTCGTCTAATTGGTGTGCTCTTGGAGGCCGGCTGAAGGACCGGCTGCGGGCTGCAGGCAAATTGCACTACTCTCACAGAACGATGGCTCTCAACTGCACTAGAAGCTTGCTGCGTGCCAAATTGGCTAGGACCTTTATTATTAAATTGAACAACATAATGCCTTGTCTAGTGCTCACTAAACTACGTTTCACGAGGCGAGCTCAGCCAAGGAATATGTGATCTTTTTCATTTACACTCATATTGAAACGCACAATATAAAAAGCATTATGCAAAAAGAAGACAGTCAGTTTAAATTAAATGAAGAATATTTACTAAGGGTTTTAGTCCCTGTAATGTTCGCTTCCATATCGCAGCCATACTGGCGTACCTAAACGTTTGCGTTGTTCGATTTCAACGTTATTTATTCTAACCCCACCTGACTCTGATTTTTAGGCAATGTATTCAAGTTAAATGTCGAACATGAAAAGCTTTACATCCCATACACGATATGTATTCATCACTCTGAATTCGACAGAGCTTTCACGTATAGATGGTTTGTCTGATTTGACGTCACACAAAACAAACATTTGCCCTGAAATGTTTTGTTGACACTGAGTGAGACCACTACGTCCAAGTACTAAAGTATTTTTACATACGTAAATAAAAATGACGTAAGATTATGTGGAAATGGAATTTTCCTTCCAAGATAAGATTTTAAGTCAAAAATGATCCATTATCAACTAGCACCGGACAGCTTAAATGTCGTAAACGGATTAATTAATTATAATCATAAGATTGACTTCAAAATTAAATTAAACTACATTAAACACAGTTGAGACAAGCAATTTAAGTTTTTAAATATTCTCATCAAAAATCTTTAATAAACATTGCATGCTGTGAGAGTGTAATTAGAAACTATTACAATACACGTAATAGTTTTTAATGTGAAACTAACATTCAATTAATTAACAGAAAAATCACACATGAAAATAAATCTGCAAAAATGTAAGATGAGAAAAAATAAGAGGAAATGTTAGTAAAACATCTTTGTAGTATTTTTAAACAAACATCTTCCCATCGCTTAAGGTTGGCAGATAACCAGCTCAAATAATGGACTTAAAAAGCTGAAATGGTAAATCAAGTTACTATAAAGCCATTAGATCTCGTGGTTTGGCACACGCCTTTATGAGATCAAACCAACATGAACGACGGTTTGCAATGCGGGAGGGGTAAATAAAGAACTTATCTGGAATCCGGTCGTAAATGACAATAGAATAATATACATTAGAACTAGGTCTCGGTGACTAGATTATGGCTTACCAAAATTTTATGAGACGCCGACTTTTATTTTATTCATATGAACATTGCGGGTTTTGAAATTTACTTGTCTCCTGCCAAACTTCAGAATAGTTTGTCAGCAGCGTTTCCGTGGATTCACTAGTTCATAGATTCACAATTGCTTACAATCATTATACTTACAATACACATAATCAAGAAAAATAAATCAGTGGCTGTATGCCTCTACGTTTGTGGAGGCATACAGCCACTGTTTTTTTTTTTTTATAAACGAGACTGTAGGTATATTTACCTAATATCTTTTTAATCTCATTTTTTTATATACCGTCTGTATCATTTATAGTTTAAGATAAAAAGAACAAAGTTTTGGAATTTTATCAGCCTCAGCCTATATCGGTCCACTTGCTGGACACAGGCCTCTTTGCTCTTGGGCTATACATGAAATAATCTACTTGTTTTAATCTACTTGTATTTTTTTTTGTCAATTAGTCTTTACAAGCTTTGCTATCCAAAAATAAATAAAGATAATTATCAGCAACTTATCATTTTAATGACGTCATTAGAAATGAAAGCGTATACCTTTCATTAGGCTATCGATTCTACTCTACTCTACTCTAAACTTCGATGTAAGCCCTACCTAGGATATTGCAAACAACGCTGTACCATAAATCCTATAAAAATGGAATACAGTCATTTGGCGCGGACGATATGAAGGGTCCTCGTAAATAAAAGTTAGGCCGCACCTGTCTGACAGAAAGTGTTCGTATTGAACGTACCCTTTTATCTGTTTACTCATGACAAAGGAGGTTGGACAACGTTTACTTATTTACGATGTTTGTTTAAACTAGTTATTGGAGTTTGAACAAACAAAGTAGTAGTCGGTGTTTAAAACTGTCACTGCAGAAATGGGTATGTCTTATTCATTATCTAGAACCTCAAGAACCTACTAATTAATACCTTTTGTGATGAGCATGATCATTTGTTCTTTGTCTGGGTGTAATTTCTCTATAATATTTACGTATTTAGAAATATATAAGAATGTTTATCAGTTGCCTGGTTGCCATAATACAGGCTCTGCCTAGTTTGGGATCAGGTGGCAATGTGTAAGTTGTCTTAAGAAATTACTATATATACAGTTTTACCAGACCGATAATTTAATCGAAATACAGACAGGCAACATACCTAATTCTTAATAATTCACCTATTAGATATTACTATACTTACTTTGGGATATTGTGTTACTCAGTCAAATGTGTTTTGGAGGTCAGATAGGCAGTCACTTCATGTAAATTACGGTATACAGCTATCGGTATAAGACTGGAATCCGACCCCAACATATCTTGGGAAAAGTCTACTCAGAAGAAGAAGGTATTACTACACTTGTCAAATCCAAGTTCAAAGACACAAATACATCAAGTAGCTATCTATTTGTACATTCTAAAACAATGCCTAAGCAACAATGTACAAGCAACACTTGAACCCGGGATTGCTAAAGTTTTAACTATGCCCGTGTCAGTATGTTACCGCAAAATATGACCACGGTAGAACTGTGACGACATGCGTTCCGGGAATATGCCACGTCAGGCTTTGACGACTCGCAGTTATGAAACTGCATAGAAATGCAACTAGAATTCTATTACAGGACGAGTGGAATTGCTGCGTACGTATGCTGTCTTGGTATGAAATAGGCATTGTATTTTTAGTTAGAGATATGGATTGTATAAGATAGAGCGAGTATGTTTGGGCAACAGGGGAACGGACTGGGTATGAAAAGGAAATATCCATTTAGTCTGCCAGATACAAAAAAAAATTGAAAATACTCGTATTTTTTCTTTTATCAAATCAATAAAAAGTGTCAAAGTTAAAGCTAACAAAGCTGAACTTAAAATAAAGTTCAGGAGAAGGGGCTTGTGACGTCACTTGTAAAAAATAGTCCACACCCCTATTATTGGTAACAACAAATAACATGACCTTTAAAAAAAATTAAGGGTAAGGTTTAGAAACCCTTTGGGGTTGTTGCGGAACATAGGCTTCTCCAAAGTTGCGCGCCACTACACCCGGTCCTCCGCATCCAGTCCAACCCAGCTACCTTATTCAGGACATCGTCGTCGATCCATCCATTGAGCTTTGAAATAAAAACACTGAAGTAACTGCACATTTCGTTCTTTGTTAAATAAAATGCTAAATAGAATTATTAAATTACACTCACTTCCCACTATTTTCCTTCCTTCGTAACTACGTTGCGCAAAATGTGCAGTGTAATTACCATCCTAAAAGGAATTAATATGCCATGAGGTCCTGACGGCTGTCGGCATTCTAAAGTAACTAACGAACTAACTACATTCTACATAACTCCCGTAACTAGCTCCTACGTTATAGAAAAGAAAATCATAATAAAGAAATCAAATAAAACAGAAAAGTAAATTACGGACCAACAATTCCATAAAGAAATTGCTTATAAAAACTTTGAGTGAATCTAATTTACAAAGTTCCGAAGTTGCCTAGAAAATACAATTGAAACAAAGCAATTATTATATTAAAGTAAACTTTTTTTATTTCAATTAAGAAACACAAATTATATAGTATCCAAGAGACACAAGCGGGCAATTTGTTCTCAACGCCGCGTCGTACATTTTATTCTGAAGAATTCCGTACGTATGTGGAAGCTTTGAAACAATTGTGCGCCCAGAATTGTTCCTGTCTGTATGCGAACGACGTCCTGGGAGGGCTTACACATTCCTTATTTTTAAATATGTAGGTTATGTCGTTTAAATTGTTTGTCAATGATTTATAATAACTTTACGTGTTTAGTTTATTTGCTAACTGTAGAAATAGGTAGTTTTGGATCACATGAATATGGGACGTATAGAATAAGATCTGAATAAAATACTTTGTTTGTTAACTAAAACTTTATCATATATAATTTCTTCCAGCGAGACTGTATTCTTTAACTTACACACATTTACTCGCAGATCATCTTGCACTTGCAATTTTTACTTTACATGACACATGAACAGTCGGGTGAAGTACTAAAAAAACTTTAACTATCTCGACTAAACTTCTACTCATAGCAACTGTTCTAATAAATATTGCAACCCTAAGTCATAAGGGAGAATTCACTTACCAAGTAAAAGTAGCACTCTATAAAAACCATTAATTTGTCCCTCGACATTTGTGTCAAAACCAGGGAATCAGAAGCTGGCAGCAATAGTTATCAATAACATTAACATAAATAATTAACAATGTATTCCGTCGGCCGCAGACGTGGGCGGAGCAGGAAGCAACGCCCAGTGTAACACAAGTACAAGTTGTACCAGGAGATAAGGAGATACAGTAATCCCACTCCCTGTGATGCTTGGTTATCAAGATCAATAGATGAACATGTTCCATGTCGGTTACACGATTTTGTTGAACATCGGATAGCAACCTGAGCAGATATTTTTGTATAGCGGTATTACTTGTCTGGAATAATAAGTTTCCAAATTAAAAAAACACTTAATCATAAATAAAATAAAAAAACTAAACATGTCAAATATTTAGTTGTCTTTGTTTTTGTGCGTAGTTTAAAAAAAAACAAACGATTATTTTTCATCTGTAGGTATAATTTTTTCGTTCATGCAGAATTACCAGATAGAATAATCAAAACACGTAGGTGCCAAATCAATATTCTTTGGTCGATGATCCATTATGGAACTATGTTAAAAAAAAACAACAATGAGTAATATACTGCTATCACAGCCTTACTTATCTAGGTATCACAATAGACATGACTATAGAGTGCGCATATGGAGTATGAACTGTAGGCACTAGTAAGAACATGTAAAATCGTAAAATTTGTGACAAAACAGAACGCACCGTTTTATTAAAACTATCTGAAAACCTAATATTATCCTAATAATATCGAAACCATCGATATTTTTGCATAAACATCTGTCTTTGCACAGAAAATCACTTAAATCAGTAAAAGAGCTTAGTACATTTATATAAAAATATGCTTACGCTCGGTATAAAAGGCTGCTAGCGATGCGCAGAGCGTGCGCATCGCTAGCAGCCTTTCCTTCATGCTTGTCTATGCTTACTCTATTTATTCCTCTAATCATATGACCTTCTGATTGTTTTACCATATCTAGCAATACGTAGTAGTTCGGTTGCAACTAACTTGTTAACATTACGCATGATAAATACGCTTCTATTTCTGTTGGAGGTACTAATTCTGTTGTATGGACGTATAGGCACGGACGGCTTGACGTATTGATGCTAAAGTTGCACTTTCTAACCTACAAATAACCTACTAATGAGGCTCATCCATTGCCGTTTTAAACTCGTAAGACTGTAAAATGCTTTATTAGTGTGTCTTGCCATTGTAAGCCCGAAGACGTTATAAATTATCTACAAGACATACAAGAAATTTATCTAAAAGTCTATCGTTACGTCTAAAGTTGACTTTTCTTAAATATTGAAGTGGATCAATTTATAGGTTTAGACACTTCGGATAGAGGCATTGGACATAGTGGACGTGACTCAGTCCATCTTTATTCCAGGTCAGGTAAACTTATATTGGAAATTGCCGCGGCATAAAATGCAGTAGCGTTTCTCGATGTTCAAGATTAACGCCAACGGCTCTTTATAACAGAACAAACTAACGACGAAATCAGGTTATTCAACAAGATATGTCAGGCTAGCTTCAGGTATAAACATAGAGTAATAACACAGAGACCAGCAATGCATGTCACATTAAATCTTACCTACTATGTAATTTCACTCAAAGGATTTCAAACTCGATGTAGCTCGCTTATCAGGATCAAAACATGTATCTACCTTAATACATATGTTCACTCCACTTAATCCATGCAACATTGATACAGTGTTTACTGCGTCATAATCTTAACCGATTATCTTCTGTGCTCCGAGCGTTATTGTTCTATTAGATACAGGGAACTAAGATTACAACGATCCCCGATTGTATATGATCCAATAGATTGCTGATCGGCCGATGTAGATCGGTTTATTGTGTATCGTGTTTAGTAAACAAGACACAAATACACAAATATGAGAAAGAGAATGTTTTTTACTCCTGATTTTAAAATGTCAAAAAATATAGCACTTTTTTAGAAAAGTAACATCAAAATTACTGGCCCGTTACTAGTCATGCTAACAAAACGAAGAGCTATCGTACTGGTTGAAAATAAAAATAACTATCACCGAAAACAAGGAGTTTTAACGCAAGAGTCGTATAAAACCTTCTTAGCATTAATAGTATAAAGTAATCCTTGCTTTCAGTTTGCAGGTCTCCTACTTTTAAGAGATATTTTTAAAAAGCGTCTTTCTAAAACTTTATAATAACATAATTATGTATGTGCATTGTGCAGTGACTGTCCTACTTAGAAATTAAGTCAATAATCTGCAAGTATCGACCAGACGAAGAAACTGCTCATGGTCGTGAACTTAAGTAACAACTTGTGATAACAATGTCCTTATTATAGTGTCTATTTAAAAGTAGTAAGATGGTCTCTTTCAGAATTTTGAAATTCAGATGTCTGTCGTAACTGTAAAACTATTTTTGGTAGTAATCAAAAGTTGTGGTTATTGGCCGGTAAATATGTTTTCTACGTCAAACCAATGTATATAGGATAAATAAATACAACAAAACATTAGGTAGAACAAGTTTTAGTGTTAGTAAAACATCAAAGGACAAGATTCCTGCAACGAATACCAGGATTTATACGGCTCTAACACACGTACACAAAACAGCAAAGCTTTATCGCTCATAATACCAAACAAGACACTGCGTGCGGCCTATTCCCATTCATGACCTAATACGAACCAATCTCACTTCGTTCTACGACTACTAACTACACTGAACGAATTCATATCACACTGCACATCAATTATGATCCAAGTACTGAGTACAATCGAAGTCAGCGATCGTTGGCACGCTGACGGCTTAACAAAAACTTTTCGCGCGAATAATCATTCACAACGGTCTACGGGTAGCGGCACGTGCCAAAATACTGCACACCGTGACTGTACTTCTTAAACTTGTACCTGTAGTCTTTAATGCTTGAGAATAAGGTTCAGTTTTGAAAAGCAAATATTTTACTAGAGGCAACAATATGTTGTTTGTATGTTTAGTATTTACGCTTGTATGTATGATTCCTATTTCATTGGATAACGGGCACGTTGTTAGTTCTAGCTGATATTTTTGCGTACGAATTCGTTATGAAATAACAAGTGACAGGTTTATTCCATATAATAATACGAATGGACACAAATAAAAAACAGAATACAATACAATAATATTTATCTATAATATGTATGTATTTAGAAATTTATAAGTACTCGATGTTTATCAGTTGTCTGGTTGCCATAGCACAGGCTCTGCCTAGTTTGGGATCAGATGACCGTGTGTGAGATGTCCTAAGATATTATATTATATTATTTATATTACAATATGTTTTAGGAATTTTAGGTTTTTTTAGGAACAAATTGTATTAACTTAGTTGTATTGTTGTAAACATTTCTATAATATATGTAAATACATAAGCAAAAACCTTTGCAATATAATATGACACCTTATACCGTGTCTATTTCTATTGCGCAAAAATTATTAAGCCATATCAACAAAACAAATGCAAGACTATATTTCTGTATCGTCTAAATAAAACTAAATTATGTAAAAATAGATACCTAATTTATAAAGAACATACCTACACCGCTCTTTATATACTGTTAATTTAAATTTGCTGAATGCAGAAATAAGAGTGAAACAATCTATTTTAAAACGGTGGGTACTTCAATAAGACATCTCAGAGAGCATGAGTCTGATCCGGTTGTTTCACAAAAATAAAACATTGCTCATATAATGTTTATTACTATTTTGTTTGTTACGCAACAAACAAAATAGTAATGAATGACGAACATTTCTTTTATAGAAACTATTTATTTAATTTTTAGAATTTTAAAAACTAAAAGGAGCCTTAAACGGTCACACATAGTGTGTTCTGCACATAAATTCAAAAAATAGGCTAAATATAAATTTGATGGTGTTTTGTTTTTAAGTTCATTTGTTTATTTCTGGTAATTTCTCCGCGATGATGGGAAAATATCGCACCAAAATAACTTCATAATGTTTCCGCTTTATCAATTTTGGTTTGTAACCCTAAAAATATATTATGTTGTTCCGAGGACGCCTACACTTGGGTCCCAATAATCCCTTACGATAAAAGGTCGTAGGGGAGTTTTGTTATAATTAACACTTTGGGCTAAAGGACTGGTCCCCCGATTGACAAAGCATTTACCACTAATGTACAACATATGAAGGTGCTACCTAACCCGGCCTCTAATAAAATATCTGTTCTATGGTGTAATAGTTCTTTCCTTCTGATCAAAGAACAATGAACGATGAAGATTTATTCTTTTTCTCTCCTAAGAAACTGTGCTGTGACAATTTGCCACACATGAACAAGGCTCATAATTGCTACTTTATTTCCAAATGTACCACATAGATTTATGTACTATATTATGAAACACAATAAAGTAATTATTATCGAACAACCAATACTGGACATTTACCTAACTGAAACAGTAGCCTTTTTAAAACTTGCTCCCCAAAATGTTTGTGACTCAAAACATTTTGAACAATGATATCATAGTACTCACTGTAGATACTATATCTAGCCACTGTACTTATAGATATATATACCAAAATCAAATCAAACTCAGAATTTATTTATTTCAAATAAAGTTACTATGTAGAACTTTTTAAAAGTCAACATATCAGACAGCTGAACCTATTTGCCCACCCTGTGGCTGTGGAGGAGAAACAGCGCAACAAACTCCCCAGCAGCACGCTGTGTCTCATTTTACAACAACAATTATTTTATCATTACTTAAGAACCGCGCAAGATAAACAAGCGTTTAGGGTCGTTAGACACGTCTATGAATTTATAATTTGAACTACAAAGACCGAGGTCAGCAGAACGACCAGTCACTGCATTTATGTCTACAGATTATAACATGTTAGCGTACACTTATCGAATTTGAAATCTTGCGACATTCACTGAGAAAAACGGATGTGACACACGAATGTGAGAGAAATCTTATTAGTGTTTGCACTTCTCATTTTATGTACGGAACTAAAGAAAAGGCGTTTTCAATTCTTTTCTTTGTGCTTTAAGATCTAAGCCTTTTAAGGAATCATATTTTGATATATTAGCGCTAAAATGAGACTGACTTCTATAATAGATATAGCTATTTCTTTATAGAGTTGATTTAGCTCTAAACCTCTACCTTTTTTTCAATATTTATACATATAATATGCCAAATAATTCTTTGTATAAAAAAACTGTTCATAATAAATATAAGACATGTATTTATTTTTTTTTGTTTTATCTATACTTAATATTATAAAGCTGAAGAGTTTGTTTGTTTGTTTGAACGCGCTAATCTCAGGAACTACTGGGTCGAATTGAAAAATTCTTTTTGTATTGGATAGTCCGTTTATTGAGGAAGGCTATATAGGCTATATAACATCACGCTACGACCAACAGGAGCGGAGCATAAATGAAAAATGTTGCAAAAATGAAAAACCGTTGAAACTAAAACATAAGAAGATAAAGCTAATCTAGCTAGAGGGGGCTAATAACGTCATGCTTGCGCTCAAAATGCACAAAATTATAACGACATGCGACATTTTAAATCAATTTATCTCCGTGAGTTTTTGGTTAAGTTAAATGAGAAAAATCCGTGTCTAATATTTTTTATTAAAATATATGAGAGACATTTAAAAAAAAATGTCATCTACCCAATTCTTAAGATTTACGAGAAGAGATTTAGAATGCAATGCAGCGTGTGCATAATTCAAATCACTTGAATATTAACGATAATTTCCAAGAAAACACAACAATCGTTTATATTCCAGAGGAAGAAATAAAAGACGGTTTGTTGGCACGTGTCGTATACATGTTCCACTCAATATGCGAATTAAAACAATAGCCCAATATGTTACTTACCGAAATACTTGGCAATTTTAATACTGTTAAATAATCACTCGGAGAAGTGATAAGAATTGATGATTAAATTTACGTGTGTGATTGAATACGAATGTTGTGAATCATATTTTGGCTGCTTTTAGGTCGTTGAACTTACTTAGATATATGCAATTCAGATTTTATAAGACAGAAAAGTTTTAACGATCTCCGAGGTCGAGTGGCGTACACACCGGTTTGCAAGGTGTCGCTAGCTCTGAGGTCCCGGGTTCGATCCTCGGACGGGTCAATGTAGAAAACCACTTTGCTACATTCTCTCGGCTCTGGGTGTTTGTGGTACATTCGTTGACAGTGATTTCATAACACAAGTGACTTAGCTACTTACTTTGGGTTCAGAGCAATGTATGAGATGTTTTCCACATTTATTATTTATTAAACGCAGCCGCACTCTCATATTACTCTACATTTATTTACACAGAACTAAATGTAATGCGTTTATAATTGTTAATTATTTATTGCACATTAACGCATACGGAGCGAATATTTGTAATTAAATACAAATAGTACAAAGAAAAAACTTAAACCTCAAACAGGACTCAAACCTGCGACCACTGGCTCAACGCGCCAGTCGCTTTACCAACGAAGCTACCAAGGTCAATGACTGAAAAACACTGACTAAATGTGTTTAGTTAGTTTTATTTGATAAAATATTGTCAAAGTTATATGAGACCACGTGATTCCTTGGTCCAATCCAATGTGTTTCGTATTTTATTGAAACTCATCGCCTAACGGGGTTAAAAAGGGGTAAAAAGTTATTTTGGGGGTTGATTTGCATCAAAGTTTGTATCAATACTCCTTAGCTTTTGATTTTAATCCCTTTTTATTTTGACACATGTTTGAAAACTCAGTTCCATTTTATTCAAAAAACTGTGAACTCACATAAAACCATGGTGCAATGCAATACTCTTTAAAATTTGAATGTCAAGAACCATATTCTACTTTTACGCGGACGAAGTCGCGGGGAAATTCTAGTCCACATATATATGAGCGCTTTACAAAGTTCCAAATTAATATGGGTCTCTGCATTCCAAACTGTATAGCTGTAAATATCAATTCGCCGAGCAATACCGAACGATTTGGTCATATAAACAATAACCCCTCGCTCGCTGACTAAGCAATGATCGCTAATTTAAATTCATAGTGTTTCTCTAGTAATAGGTATTAATCTCAAACCATATCAATTGCATAGCTCATGCATAATAAAGGTAGTACCGATAATTGGATGCTGATGCGGCTCACCTAACAGACACAGGAGATGAAGCTAATTGTTTTGTGTAATACAGTTCATTATTGCGTCTAATTGAGCGCTATAATGTCGTTAATTACATAATACGAGATATGGAGGAGAAATATTCCCAATAGTATGGCGATTAAACCTTAGGTAAAAATCTATGTTATAACCTATCTATACCTACTATGTATACTGTTCTAGGGTAATACCACAGATATAAATAGACCTAGATATCGCAAGTATCGCGATCTATATAAAAAAACCGGCCAAGTGCGAGTCAGACTCGCGCACCGAGGGTTCCGTACAAACCTGTAGGTATATAAGTAAAAGTTATGGTATTTTTATTGCTAAATGAAATCCATAACATAACAATGTGGAAAGCTGACGGTACCTTGTCAATACATATATGAAAACATTATGTATGTTCGGAAAAATCTTCATCTCTTTAAGAAGAGAAGTGATAGACATAATTTTAATACTAGAAATTTGCATGAAATTTTGTGTGCATATCGGGTAGGTCTGAGAATCGGCCAACATCTGTTTTTTTTTTTTAATCGCTGAACAACGTTTGCTGGGTCAGCTAGTAAGTTTATGATTATTAAAAAAAATATACTATGTGATGTAACTAAAAATTTAAGATTTTCGGAATTTTTCCTATATGTGTACTTTATAACGTTGCTTCATGCCAAATTTCAAGATTCCAGGTCGTCTGGAAGTATCCTTTAGGTTTTGATTCCCTTGCGAGTAGTTGCGAGTTTCAAAATATGCGGCTTTAATTGCTGTATCTTTTGATTGCGTTGACGTAGAAGTTTGATTTTGTTACAGCTTAAAGATATTATAGACTTGAGTATTTGTTAAGAATTTCAATATAATACCACTACGCGTTCATGAGTAAAGGGGTAATAAGTTTAAAATTATTAAAAATATTTTTATTATATGATGTAACTAAAAAATTATGCTTTTCGCAATTTTTCCTTTATCTGTGTTATAAGACGTTGCTTCGTACCAAATTTCAAGATTCTGAGTTCACGGGAAGTACCCTGTAGGTTTTGATTCCCTTGCGAGTGTCGAAAATTTGCGGCATAAACGGGAGTATCTTTTGATCGCGTTGACTTAGAAGTTTGATTTTTTCACAGCTCCAAGAGACCATAGACTTGAGTATTTGATATGAATTTCAGCTTGATACCTCCACGCGTTCCTGAGAAAAAAGGTCTTGACAGACAGACAGACGGACAACAAAGTGATCCTATAAGGGTTCCGTTTTTACCTTTTGAGGTACGGAACCCTAAAAACAAGCGTACCATTTTTTGATAGTAGGTAGCTATTATAACGTCTCAAGCACTATTAAGTGATGATTTTAAACCAGAATTAACTTAAAAATATGATGAAGGTACACTTCGTTTGTCAATAATGCCCAGTACGGAGTGGTGAAAACTAGCGCGGCGAACCGATGCAGACTGAGAGCGACAATTGCGACGGAATGCCACGTTAAGCATATTATGCTTAAGCCTGGCACGCAAAGTAGATGCTCTTGTGTTATCTAGGTCTAACTATATCTGTGGGTAATACACAATTAATATAAACCACAAACAGCAATACATTATTCAGGTTTTTTTTTTGTAAACATTTGTAAAAGAAAAATGAAATAGATCAGTTTTTTGTTTTAATGTTTCGGTACCTAAAAGTGCTTTAAGATATATTATTTACTAACTGACTTTCATGGCTTTAGTGAACTATTCTACCATTTCTGTACCCATCCTACTAGTCTGTTAATCTAACAAAACCATATTTATTGAACTCAATATTGTGATCTAAAAATAAACACCACAATACTACAAAACAGGTCTGTTTACACATCTACGTGAATAAATTAATAGACTTGTCATTATTTGAAAAAAGAGTACAAAGGCATGTCTACAATGGCCGACTTTGTACACGAGAGTAATAATGTGTGTGCACCCGTGTGTAACGGGAAGGAGACGTGCAAATCAAAAGAAATGACCAATGACATTTCTTTTGTTATACAACGAGGCGCTAGTCTGTGTAAAACATGACGAGGTATTTATTTTCCTACTTTTATTTATTAATTTACTAAAGAAACCAGAATATATACAAACATGGGTATTTTCATGGTATAAATCCTCTAAAACTGGCACATTTATGTGAAAATTAAGTACCTTACTAAGCGAATACATGTGCCATAAAAATATTATTCATATACAAGTCCATACCTTCTTTCATCCCCTTTGGTGATCGTAAAAACAAACACACCCCACTGCTTTATTACGCATTACATATGGCTAATAAAAAGCGTGCATAGCTAGTTTTAGATATGTATCGTGCTAAAGTTCTTAGTACAATGAAAATAAAGTTAGTTTTCAACTGATGTGTAACACGGTAAACGGACCGAACACCCGTGGCGCCATCGCTTAAACTAGTTAAGTTAACACAATAAAACGTAACTCTAAATTAGCTTCTCGTTTTACAAGCAATAAATTTAATAGACCCCTGCAAGGGTAAGTCACGCTTAAAATTGTAACTCGGTGACAATTCGTTTATAGACTTTCAAAGTTGAAGTGAGATTAAAAGTTATATCAACATAAGTACCTACTTGTAGGTAACGTTTGTAATTAACTTTGGCAGAGTTGTCAGTGACGTAAATGTATTTATTTGGACCGGTACAGTTTTGTCAGCTTTGTAGCTTTTACTATACAGTGCGATAGCTTCAGGGTGGCATTTCTTTTTAATTTACAAAACGAACTGTCCATAAATTCCTTAACTTGAATACTTATCATTTAAAACTTGAGCCTCGCCAGTTGTGGTTACTGAAAGCGAAAACAATTAAGATAATTTATTCACAACTAAATTAGTTCCATCTTCATGATCCTTGTAAGCAAAAGTTTACTAGTTACGCTTCAGTGAACGACAACGTTTATTTAAACGCTAGGAGACATATTTCACGCTTGTGACGTCACCGCACGCGCCGCTCATTACCAATGCTTGGCGCGTAGGATTCGTCTGTCATTCAGACATATAACGGATTGAAAGCTATAAGTAGTTAGTACGCAACGATAAAAGCCTGTTGTCTTACGATTGGTGTTTAGATCTTTAAATGAAAAAAATAAAGTGAGTGTGTCGGTAAAGATTTTATACACACGAAACCTGAGAGGTCTTTCAATTTCTGATCAGCTTTAATACTTCTTCTGCCTAGCCTTTTTTATATTCGGCTCGGCTTACAGTTGCACCAGATCCAAATAACTAGGTACTGCATTTTACATGGAACTATTTGACCTTCACAACACATTTTCCTGGGTAATACAGAGTCTCATAGTAAGACATGGTTGTCAGAATTATAATGACTTAACAACTGCGAAAGATCAACTATATGTATGGCAGCTGGGCCCAATGGCCTAACGTGCTTTACGTGACAGGGCAGCTTTAATTACTCTTGTTTTAAAGATGTCGAGAAGGCAATTAACGTGACTAAGAAATTAATGTTCTTTTCAGGGGTGACAAACTGACCATGGATCACTTGCTACCCTTTTTAATAAGTCCCGACTTCTATGTAATCAAGAACATCTTTGACTTTGATTTATATTTACACAGGCAATCCAAATTATCGCAGAAATCCTATAAAACGCTGAAATAGTTTATAAAGGATAATTCCGCACAATTTTCTGTAAAGTAACATCCAAAAAGATCCGTGATATGTGTTTCCATGAAACACTTCTAACTCTCATACTTTATAAAAATATTATAAGATCCTCTCCATTGCTTCCTTTTCTTTATCTGAAACTGTTAAGTCGTAAAATATTTTATCATAAAAATATTCTGTTTGCTGACATAATTTTGTCTTGCATAGGGGTCCCCTAGTCAAAAATCATCTTAATAATCAACTTTTACTGTATATATTGGATTATGAATTCCCTGAGGGTTGAGGGATAAACTACACAGGGGGCCACTTTGCTATGAGTGGTTCAATTTGTATTGATGAATGAACTATGAAGATTAAAGTGCGGATTTCCCTTTAGAGTTTTAGAGCTAACATGATGGTGACAACTCGATAATGTCGTTATTATCGACTAACAAAGGCCGCTATAAAAAATATATTGGTATAAAAAAGAAAACAAAAAAAAACTTTTTTTTATTTCTAGGCATTCATTCGTTATCATATCTTACCAGCCATTTATTTCAATAGAAAACGTTCGACTTTTAAAAATATAGGGACATTTTGGCCTAACAAATCATAAATCGAATTAATGTCTGCAGTATCTCTTAAATGCTATGTTCAAGTTCCTACAAAGGCAGAAAACACAGATTCATTGCAATATTTATGAGCACCGTAATTGGTTTTAATTCTTAGAAATCAGCCCGAGGTGGTGCAAACTAGTTATAGTACCTAACTATTCAATCAAATGTTATAGCATAAAATACCAATATCAATAAGGAAAATAATTTCGATGATAGGTTTCCATTAGTTACGTCTCTATACTTGCTATGAAGAACCGAAGATATTTTATTGTTTATTGCTATTTCAACTTACTGCAATTATCGTAAAACTGGATAAATTACACAATATTAACAATATCCTGTAACTATTACAGTGAAGGGTAAACACTAAAAGCCACTTTCTCATCTAAAGAAAAAACAAAAATTTTACGTCATTATTTTATACCAGGGTTCTTGGATTTTCTTATTAATTTAATAATAATATTGCTATCATATCAATCTACATACTTACTTCACCACTTATTTTTCTCCACTATCAATTTATCCAATGTACAATAGAAACCATATCCTAAATCAATACTTGAATCAAAACACATCCCTTCACAGTAAACATTTTGGAAATCTCATTTTACATCGTATGTTCAGACATCCTGTTCTATTTGGTTGACATTTCCTATTTTATTCCACCATTATAGTTTCTCCGACCCAAACCCATCAAAGCACCTACCTGCTTACCCGTGTGACAATAACTATCGGAAAGATATTGTTGTTGAAAGGATTTGTAATCACGCTACCCGAAAGTTTTCCTTTATGCTCTCATCGAAATGTAGGTGTAGTATCGTTAGGGACACTATATTGATTCCTATTATTAGTTCGTGTAAGCATTTTCATATCACGTGTTGCTCGTTGGTATTTATTATGTTTATGACCGAATACTGAACCGTCAATCAGTTTTAAGTCGTCGATAATTCTCATGCTATCTCTGTCACTTTAAACGTGTAAAGTAGCGACAAGTAGACATTTATAATTTCTTAAAGTTAAGCTGCGTTTCAATATTTGGGGTGAGACATTTTATTGGAACGAGTTTTTTTTAATAGTGAGTCAGATTTAAATCTGTGTCAATTGATTATTTTATATACACCTATACTAGATTATTTTTTCTATTCACTACTGAGCAACGTTAAAAATAAACATATCCAATAATAGAATCTCACGGTACCTACCGGGTAAGCAGAACACAATTTCAATAAAAACAAAGTACTTCAAACTCCGTTCCTCTTCAGACAAAATAGTTCGAGCTCATTTCAGCCAGCGAATGCCGCCGTAATAAAGCGAAGAACTTAAACATCAAGCTCAACAGATATCCGCTGATAAAATACCTTGACATAATAATATACTGACGTCTGTTACGTCACAATGTTTTCACAGAGAAAATTGACAATGAATCGCAGGTTCGCCCATAATGGTGATGTAATTTGGGCAAACGGCCCTTACATCCGGCCCGTTTAATTCAATATAACTACATGTAAATAAAAAAAGTATTTATCGTTAATGGACTATAATGGATAGTCACCGTACCGTGAATAGAATTCTAATGCGCTAGAGGATAACGTATACCATAGATGTTAGAGTACTTTATGTGGGAAAACGCTGTGTCAACACTGCGTTGCCATGACATTATTTGGAGATTGCTAACAGCCGGTATAAGTCAGCTTTTCAGCTTCGGATGGAGAATTTTATAGATAGTACGCCGTTAATGGCTTGAAGGGTGATGCAATGGAGATACGCAGTAAGGAAAAGATTGGACAAAACCTTAATAAATGGATGAAAAAGGAACTTAGTTTTGAGATTGAGAGACTGCACGGATAGCCGAATGGTTATAGGTCACCACGCTAACTGCCACTGTGCGCGACGTGCTGCGGGTTCGATCCCCGCATGGGCCAAACAATTGTGAGATACACAAATGCTTGTTCTAAGTCTGGGTGTTCTTTGTGCATGTGATTTGAATTTGTGTAACCCCCGCGACACAAGGATAAAATTCCTTAGTGCGAGAGTCGATTTGCTTTTAAAGAATAGAAGACAAGAAAATTGGAAGAATTCTGATTTTGGAAACCATTTGCCTGGAAACAGAGCTGCAAGATAGTATGCTATAACCGTCTTATTCGTCGAGTGCTTGCAATCACGGCTGCCAATCGTGAGTTTTCCAGGTCAGGCAAACTATTATTGGGTTTTAGGATCTAGAAATTCTCTGTAACACTTTGTACTTGGGAACTGTTTAAGGTAAATGCAATTTGCTTTGTAATAATGCTTGGTAATATGCGCAATTTGTACAGAAGGTAATCGACAATGTATTTTAATAACATCAAAAATCTGATTCCGGTGAGTTTGTACAATAAGATATATTGCTTTCCTAGTGTTTTATTAACTTATTAACCGATAGCCTTAATCCATAATAATCGTTGAAAAAACTTTTGAATAAAAAAATAGATTATTGTATTGAATTAAAGTAAATGAAATAGATGTCTCCATATAGTTTTTCTTAATAATGCTTCTTCTTAATATCTTCGTTTCAATGTCGTAGTCAAAAACAAAATAGTAATTATTTAGTAAATACATAGAGTATTGTCACAATATATATTACAAAATATTGTAAATGCCGATTTAAAGCCTCAAAAGTTGTATAGGCTCAATTGGCAGTTAAGCTTTCACATTTCCGTAACCTTCGACACTAGACCCAGCAGTCAAGTGAAATTCCAATTGTAATGTCCACATTTCAATTCCAACGAATATATTTTATTACCCATGATTAGTTTGATTGAATAAATAGAAAGTTAGTATCTCGTAAAATTTTCTTGAGAACTTAATTATATCAAAAAGTGTGTTACCGAAAGAGACATCTATAATAAATAGATGAACAGTAAATCTATTTATGTCACTAGGATGCCTTAAATCAAGTTTTGGTCACTAACGACTTAGCTTAACGAGTCAGTCAGGTCAGGTCCAATAACTACCGTTACTCATAACACCATAAATTATAATAAAACCGTGGCACTAATATCTAGAACTCCTGTGCCAGAAAAATATAAAATAAAAGAATTCAGTACTGACTTAACTGAAGGACTGGTGGTGATCTTATGACAATTGGGGTAAAGAGGTAAAAGTGAACAATAAAGTAAACATTCTCTGACTATATAACCTTACATTTCTATTTAAACAAGAAGCAATTACATTAATAATATTCTGCTAACTGCGAAGGCCAAGTCTTTCTATGGCTGCAGTGGTTTCAGAAAAAAACTTAGTAGAACAATTTTACAAAGGCATACTTCTATCAAAGCTTCTAAAATGAGGACTGATACAATTAGTTTCCGGAAACTATATAAAGCCTTGACTAGTGGAACAATACTGGCTGATCATAGTAAATAGGTTTTACTACTTAATGGAAATATTCAAAGAGGTCTAACAGGTCATACATTTACAATAAATCGGTGTCAGCTTAATTACGACTTCCTTCACGATACTTAAAGGTCTGTATGTCAACTACTATTTGAACATCACTTATTACAAGTTACTTTTACCACTCGTGTTTATTTTCCCGTGCCTCTGTACAGTCTATGATATCCGTGTGTAAGTTTGCAATCAATGCATGCATGACAAGCAAACTTACACCAACTTACCCATTTTTTTCTTCTTGTACGCCTTCGCCTTCTCTATTTTCATATATCCCAAATTTCTCCGATCTGTCATTCTGTGTGTCCCTTTTCTAGGTAATTTTAATACTTACATATAAATAAAAAAAAATTGTCGCCTTTCATATATTTGCAGAGGTAAGTAAAGACGAACTTTTTTCGTCAAACACCAACATCCTAAAAATTTTGAGAGAATCAACACTAAAAATAATTATACGAACTTGAACTTTAATCTTTTTGTCTAAAACATTACCATCATAAACCTACTATGAGAAGTTTTTACGTGGGTAGATAATTTACAACACAAACAAATTTCAACAGACTTTAGTAGTGTAGTGATGTAACTTCGTGTTACATGTCAAATTATATTGAGCTCTATCAAATAATTAACTTAGTAGATTCAATTTACATTGACATATTTATGAAGCCTAAATTAGGTCAATTTAGATGATTGTAGAGTATGAATTCTGAACAAGTATTTTTAACTTTACTTGTGTTAACAACGTGTACTTAGTGGAAATGAATGCATTAGTAACAAATCCACTTGCAAAGTCATGTAGACATTCAAACTGATATTAAATTAAGTAGGTAGGTACGTTAAACATTATATGTATAAAATATTTCATACAACTCACAATAAAAATCATAGAATATAGATTTGCAGATACTTACATTTAATTTATTCTTATTATCGAATATTACATTGACTTTAGGAAAATGTGTAGGTAAATCTGCCGGAAATAAAAGAAACAACAAAATTAAACCTATTTAATTTCCACAGTGCCGCTGAACAAATATTTACAATAGCAATTTGTCTATTAAAGGGCCGAGCCTAAGCCTTGAGTCACAAAACCCCGTAAACAAACGCTTTTAGTACAATCACTTCGTAACCTTTTTGTTAAAACAATAGGTCACTGCCAAACAAGGTATCACGGTTCACTAGAGGAAGTGAATAATCAAGAGCTATATTTGTACCTTTATTCTTTGTAATCTTGTTCGTAAAATACAAAAGAACGCCCCTTGTTCTAAGGTACCTGTACCTACTACGGATATTCTTAACGCGGTTGAGAAATCAATTTTGTAAACCTGTTCTTTAGTCGACAGAAATATTTGTGGGATCTGCAAAAAGTTCTGAATCTGGGCTTCTGTAGTCAATAGATAGCCTTTTACATAATAGTATTTTGTTACATTCTTTATATAATCTTTAGGTATCCGATTTTGTGCAGTCGTTCAGAAGTAATGGCGTGACCAAGGGAAATCTGGATTCATTTTTATACATATAATTATAGATGTGACATGTAAAGTCGTTCAGATATGACCTCTGCAGAAGCGACTACTAATTGAATGGTTAAGTTTATCTAATCCTTAATAATATTATAAATGCGAAAGTAACTCTGTCTGTCTGTCGCACTTTAACGCCTAAACTACTGAACCGATTTAAATGAAATTTGGTACACAGATAGTCTAGAGCCTGAGAAAGGACATCGGCTACTTTTTGCAGCGATAACCGAGATCCACGCCGGCGGAGCCGTAGGAAACAGCTAGTAATCTATATATTTATGTACTAAGTTAATTATTATTTTCTTGCCGACTGCGAGCACAATGCATATTAACTTTTTTGGAGATTTGCACAGTATCATAAGTCTCAAGTTTAAGGTGTTATATTTAAATTAACACCCACACGTCATACAGCCCGCCTACGTCGAACCAACGGCTTTATACTTGACCCGGTTCCTCCTTGTACAAAACACTTATATCAAAGATAAATTTACAAATCCACTAATAATAGATTAGAGATGGTGTAACTTTATTGATTGACTCTAAAGAAGGCTTGATGTTGTTTCAAATTATTTCGTGTTATGGATATTCATGATACTTATTTATTAGTTTAAAGGTAGAGTCATATATCATAAACTACAGTTTGCAGATAATATCATATCACATAGATCAACCTTGCTATACAGAAAACAAAACTTGTCAATACCAGCCCCTATAGCCAAGTGACATTTCCACAAGCGCTAACGCTGATTTAATCGCTCTAATGTATGGAAGTGACAAGTCTAAGTCACGTGACTTATCTAAATGACATGTCATTTCCATACATTTAATGCCGTTTACGCGATTTCTATTATCGTTAGCGCTTGTAGAAATGTCACTTGGCTGCAGGGGCGGGTTCCAAACCTAACCTACCTAATATATCTAAAAACAATACAAAACCTTCTAAAGTAATGTGTAGATATCTAGAAATCGTTACAAATAGCTTACTCTTACGTTTGACTTCTTATTCCATAAAGAACAATGCAACCTTTCACCTCGAAGCAATAAATATTACTTACTTGGAAACCTCACGTACACAGCGAACAATTCCACTCTACAGAATGTCATTTAAATAATACAAAAAACACTTGTGTCTCATATTCTGGTCGTTAGGCAAACGCCCTTCCTGATTACTCTTAATTAATGATTTAAAAACTCGTTTACAGCCCTGTACATCCTCTGCTGGACAAAATATGTGGGTGTTCAACCGCAGATATTACGAGAATGACAAGTACATTTGGGGCCTTTGAATAAAACAACACGGGACTGTATTAGATGCCCGTGTACATACATACAAAGTTTTTTCTCATTGTCTTGTGAATGTGAGCCAAATTCAATCAGGTAACCTGCGACCTGCGTCATCAGACACTTTTGTACTCAGATCACGGTACTTCGTATTTACGACCTTACGTAACTGTGTTATACAGTTGTTTCGAACCGTCGTTGTTGCAAAAAATATAAAATCGATATAGTTTTTGTCGTCAGTGTCTCACCAAGATGTGCTGTTATTTATTGGCCACTAGATTACGCACATTATATGTGTAACGCGGTTTTCCTGTTCAACATATTTATCTTCGGCGTTTATTTATTGAGTTCGCTTTTTTGTGGTGTATAAATTGCATTTGTTTTTTGTTAATATATTACTTTTATCGAACGATATTTCATTTTTTTATCTAGAATAATAAACAAAAATTATTAATGGGTTCAATCAAAATATACAGACATTTTATATTTTGTTCTAGGCTTGAATATTTGCAACGACAAGGTTTTAAACACAAATGTATTCGGGTTAGTTTCAAGTATAAAACTATAAAGCCGTAATAGTTTAATAATAGTTTTAACTGAAAAAACTAAAAAAATCGTGATTGGAAATATCTAACTTTCTTTTTATCTATGTCATTTTGTGCTTAATAGTAGCAGACGTTCATCGTTTATACATCCGCGTTCGCCCCGCGCGCCGCCATACAGAAAATTGAGAAAAACTTTTAATGGAAATGAGCATTTCAAAGCGAATGCAAGCAAGTGAGCTTATTATATAGCTGCCTATTGAAGGCATAAATGGCGGCCATGTTTGCCTCTCATTTTTATTCTGTTTACATGGACCAGCTGCTCCATTTCTGGCCCCGCTCGTAAAAACTGAATTGGAAACAGAATAAAACATGTATTTTTAATGTCAGTACTCGCGCATTTTACAACATCTTCATATAATGGCAACATTAAGAAAAAGGAGTGCATTAAAATCATCAAGCTCGTTTATAAATTTCTTTAATTACATATCTATACAAACATCAGCCAATTGAATTACAACTACACAATAATTTACAGTCTTTCCGATTAATACTTAAAACATTTTAATTATTTAAAAATTATAATAAATACGAAGAAGCAAACCTTTTCAAATGCGAAAATTTGGTATCGTTATTGTACAAAAGTTACACATATGCTATTAAGATACTCGTAGATTATAAAGTTCTATAAATATTTACAACTTCGGACGATTTTCGTCTATACAACAAAACAAGTTCTTTAGCGTTTGCCTAAGGCTAATTCTAAGACCTACAGATCAATATTTAAGAGATCGTTTGGGTTAGTGTTGTCTGAGGTCCTTCATACCAGGTACGTTTGCACAGTGTGCTGGAACACCACGGACTGCGGCTGATTGTGCCGGCCTTGGAAGTCGGTGGACGAGTAGTCCGAATCTATCGTGGAATAAATGTGCTCGGACAGCGGCCGGTCGCACGGCGAGCGTTCCGCTGAGTTGGCAGACTTGCCGCACAGCGTCTGGCAAGTACTGTTCAACACTGACGCGTCCATAGTATAAGTGTTGGAATTTCTTCCATAATTAAGTCTTTTCAATTTCTGTCCATGTCGCTTTGATGACGGCATGGCATAACGTAACCTCTCCCAGAACCGTTTCTCTTTCCACGTTATCTCCAAACCCGTTTTGAAATATGACTTCAACTCCGGATCTCGTGGGATGAGCCCAACGCTCACTATTATTAATTTATGTGGATTCTTCCGAAGCGCTTTCTGTAAAGCTTGTCGGAACTCTATCTGTGACCACTCGGTCGAGATAAAGTTCTTTGTTAAAACTACTATGATACGCCTCGACGCCTCGGTGGCCTCGACCACCAAGTCGGGGAACTGAGCGTACGTCGCTTCGAACTGCGGAACGTCTCGGTAGTGTAGGCAGAGATGGTATGACGGATAACCGGTCTCTAATTCACGAGCGAGCGATTCTACAACGAACTCCTCGTCTTTAGGGCTGTAACAAATATACGCGTCGTAAAGCTTATCAGCATCCTTAAAAGCGCCCGCTAGAGGGGAGAGCTTAATTCCGCAATTCGAATACAACCACATTCTACAAGCGTATCTAAATGTGAATACTAAAGCTAATATTAATAAAATAAGCATGAACCCAGTCAAAGCCGAGGCCAATAATGGCAAGTTGTGAGAGACGAAGAACGCGCTTATCATCGAGGAATCGCTTATTTCACTGCAAACTGACACATTTAAATTCAATGGCTTCTTGGCTGGGTTCATGTTCTCATTCACACACCATAGGTTGGGAATATCAACAATTTTCTCAACATTTTGTGATACATAAGTTAAAAAACCTTGCAAATATTTACAATCGCAGGACCAGTTGTTACTGCCAATATACAATGTTTGTAACTTTTTGTTATTGTCTAAATGCCACAGACCATACTTCACGAGTCTGTTTCCATCCAGCCGCAAAACTTCTAGAGCTCCCAAAAGAGAAAAAGTTTCATTTGAAATGTACTCAATTAAATTACTTTGAAGATACAGTTCTTTTAAGTTGCTTAGCTTTGAGAACTCGAGACCCCGTAATTGTTTCAGTTTGTTGTTGTCTAAGTGTAGTATTCTTAGATCCCTGAGTCGACTGAACGTATTGTTGTGTATGTTTATAATATTACTTGCGTTCAGATATACAACGACAGCTTTACTCATTGAATCGAAAACAGACTCGTTAAGTTCACTATAAACATTTCCATCCAAATATATATGAGTTGCGTCTAAAGGAAAGTCGTGTGGAATCGTCTTCAATTGTTTAACAGAACAATCGACAACGCTTGTACTTTTTGACGAATCGTGATAACATGAACAATTAATTGGGCACAGTGTCTTACAGTTACAGTTATTGAAATCGCAACAATGACAACCATCTGGACAATAACTGTCGTATTTACACAAAAAATCTTTTATGTGAAGAGAACTGACCGGGAGATATTTCACACCGCGTACGTAGGATTCCTTGCAGATTACATTCTCCAAGTCCATCACGCGCGGATATTCTCGACTCGTAATGGAATTGATGAGCAAAAGCCATTTCATTGTGCAATCGCAACGAAAAGGATTACCGCTAATGTAAAACTCGGGCAGCACTCGTTCGTCAGCCACTCTCGAAACACGCAAACTATTTATGTCCAAACTTTCAATCTCATTGGCATACATATCAACGCGAGTTAAATTTCTCTTTTCAAGGAATGTATCTGTATCTATACTCGTAATAAAATTATTATTTATAAACAAAAGCTCCACACTATTTGGTATAGACATCGGCGACAGAGTTACTAACCGATTATGACTGGCGTCTAAAGTTTTTACGTGTAACTCTTTTTGTATTTTGTAGTAATTTCCAAGAATTTCTATAAAATTTGCATGGATATCCAGCCATTTTAAGCTTCCCGGAACAAATGCGTAGTCAAACCAGACTAAATGATTCTCGGATAAATTAAGCCATAACAGTTTAGTCAGAGCCACAAACACGCCGTTAATGTCAGAAATGAAGTTGCCGTCCAAACGCACGGCTTCCAATTGAGTATTCTTTTGAAAGGTTTCGGTTTCGATCGACTGTATTTTATTTTTTGCCAAATTGAGTACTTGTAGGCTCGGCAAGCCCCAGAACATACCCGCGGTAAGGTTTCCAATTTGATTGTCTATTAAACGTAACCCGGTCAGCTGCGATAGATTTTGAAATGAGTTGTTTGCTATCTCAATTAATAAATTTTCTCCTAAGTCTAGCGATTTCAAGAACGATAATTGCATTATGGCTTCTGGTACTTTTGTCATTTTATTAGAACTTAGATCTAATTCTTTTAAATCTGAACAGTTTTTAAATGCGTTCTCACTGATATAAGATAGTAAGTTATTATTTAAATTTAATTTATTCAATATGAACAATCCATTAAATATTTGGTCTTCAATAGCTTGTAATTTATTCTGACCTAAATTCAGTGTGTGTAGATTAAAAAGCGGTGAAAACGCATTGTCCTCTATGAACCCTACGGAGTTATTGTACAGATTCAAAATTTGTAAAAAAAACAAGTCTTTGAACATGTTGCGTGTGATCCGTGCGACAGCGTTATGCGACAGGTCGAGCACGATTAATCTTATTAGACCACCGAACGTTTCATCTTCTATGTGGTCGCTCCTCAATTTATTCGCCGAAAGATCTAAAACGAGCAATTGTTCCAACCGATTAAATATTCTCTTAGGCAAAGTTTCCAGTTCATTATTTTGTATATAAATTTCTCGAATTTCCCTAGTGTTATAAAATAATCCTTCTGGTAAATAACTAATAGCATTATCCGAAAGGTTCACAACTTTTAACGAAAGTAAGTCACTAAAAACTTCCCCTGGCAACTCATTAATTTTATTATTTTGAAGAAATAACTGCGTCAACCGGCGTAAATGTAAAATTTCGGAGTCAGCTGGCAACGACATGATGTCGTTATAACTTAAATCTATAGTCTGCAGTGTGGACCCGCATTTATGACCGAAACCCAGTTCATCGACAAACTTGATTTTGTTGTGCGTTAAATTAAGTGAAATTATATTTTCCAACGCGCAAAACAGGTCTGATGGTATCTTTCTTATGTTGTTATACGGCAGGTCTAACGTATGCAGTTCTCTCAGACCGTTGAATGCTCCTAAAGACAGCTCCAATTCTTTGTTGTTGCTCCACACGTTGTTCATAGTGCGAATTTTCAAAGTTTTCAAGCCTCGTAAGCCCTCGAACACGTTGCCAGGAAGTCGCAGCACTTTGCAGTTATCTATGGTTATCTCCGCCAAACCTTGCATTCTTCCGAAGTGGTGGTCCCGCAGCGAGCTCTCGAGCAGCAGCGGGCTGCACCGGATCGCGAGCCGCTCCGCGCCATCCGAGTGCATCGAACCGGCTACGTCCCTGTCCGACGACAGCGTCCGTACGTTGCACTCCACCAAACCATTCTCACCGGACACACGGAAACAAACATCTGCATCGTCAGGCGCTTCCGTAAGCGCCGCGCCCATCACTAAACAAAAGAATATCGCGTTAATTATCATTTTAAACGGCACTGTGTCCATATCATTTTCGTCACTTGTCAGTTTAAAGTTTTGATGAATGAAAGTTGAGTTCGTAAGTCGCGCACTGTCATGTTCAGCTGTTGGCTACGCGTGTACTGTACGGAAACGTTTCGATAACGACGATTATGAGCGGTGTAGTAAATAGAGCAGTGTGAGTGCGGCGGAGCATGGCAACGCAAGCACGCGATCCCCCCGCGGTGGCGAGGCCGCGACTGCCGCGTACAATGAAATGCCATGAATGCGCGGCGACTTGGATGGAGGGAACAAACCGCACCAGCAATTCTATTGCCGCATAATAAGTAACCCTCGTAGTTTTTACTTTGGAACCAAACGGAAACCGTTACGTCAATTTACTTAGATTAATTTTATCCATGAATTATAATTTTTAAAACTGTTTTAATGATGTAAAAAGGGCACATATTAATTTCTTTAAAATTGTGAATAGGTACCTGGTACGTAATTAGCAAGTCACCTAATTTACTATAATTTAATTATTAATTTGGAATTAAGTAGGTACCTATCTATTGATTTATTAGTTTTTAAGTACACTTTTTATTTGCAAACATTTAATAAAGTTATTTTATTCCTTTAAATATCAATCGATTGTACTGTTATTCCCAGGGGGGTAAACAGATGTGCATAGTAACTGTACAGTAACAGTTCAATGACACCTGGCACAATTCCAAACACTGGATAACTAATGACAATATCCTGGCAGAAAAATAAATTGTACTGTGCAACCTAGAAAACGTGCCCAGGACAAGCTTACACAGTAACTAGATATTTATTAGCTGATAAATTAATAAAACTACGAAACTTGTATATAAGAATTCACAAATTACTTACTTATAAAACATCAGAGTCCGAGAAATTCTTTCTTTAATTTATCAGAGATCAGACCAAAACGCATTAATTGCTATAAAGTAGATAGGTACAGGCATGTAATTTATAATGTTGGTCCGTTTTTTTGTTCAATCTATATCCATAGAATTACGCATAACTAATTTGAAGTACTTAGTATTATTATTATTATATTTATATGATACTAGTTATGAAATTTAATTAGCAAAAAGTGACGGAAGGATGAAGGAATAAACATAGGCTGGACATCAATGGCCTTATTTATAAAAATAGCGAAGGTGTTTATCAGATTCTTAAAGTTTTCAATAGAGAATGTGAATTTGGAATCTGCAGTCCTTTTTTTTTTTTTTAAATAAGGCCAAATAATATAAATTCGTATCGCGTAACTCTGTATGTACAGTATGATGACCTTCTGACTACGTTAGGGTTGTCTTCTTTTAATAAAATTAAGTAATCTAAATATGTGATTACTAATCGTGTCCATTAAAATACTTTTTTGAGCAAAATGACTTTTTTAATAAAACTAATCTTGGTGCTTACTTAGTTGTATGTACTTATATTAAAAAACTATTTTATTTTACAATAAGTATAGGTATCTTCATAGGTACTTTAATGATGATGAGAAAATAAGCTAGTCTAAAATATACCTACATACCTAAATTACATTTAAATTTACTTCGCATACTTCAAATTTATCATAACCGCTCAGTACCTACTTGGGTACGATGTTCCGGTCAAGTTTTGTTGAGTTTGTTTATACATCCTAAGACCAATTACAATTAAAAAAAATATATATATATACGATATTAAGAATTTTGTAGGACATTCTAACTAGAGGCTAGCTAGCCATGGAATCCAAGTTTAGGTCATACCAAGTTCCATCAAAATCGGTTCAGCAGTATAGCCGTGAAAGAGTAACAGACAGACAGAAAGACAGAGTTCGCTTTCGCTTTCGCATTTATAATATGTATTAGTAAGGATGTACGAAAGTGATTCACGAACATTTTCGTTTGGTTCCTGTCAACTTTCTAGATCATATAAACAGAAAAATGCATCAAAATCGGTACATACATATTACCTACAGGTATAAAACTGAACTAAGCATTTTTAATATATAATTTAATTTATATATCCACACAGGTTTATCGGTGGAAAAATAACTTTACGCGCATTGTGACCCTGAACATGGACAACTGAATTTCATCAAATCAAATATCTTTACTTATTTGCCAAAAAATGTGGGACAGAGGATGGTGATACAATGTTATAAAACAACACACATTTTGCTTATATCTACCTAATTTATTAATTACTAACTGGATACCTACTAATTAAACTTCACATACAGACACAGCTATTATTTATGTGTTACTTAACGCAATGGCTAACTGTTGTACCAAGCCTTCTGCAACGGAGAGACCTATTAGCAGGTTCGATTTACGCACAGATTTTTTTTAATCCTTAGTAAGTACCTACCTACTTATTTTTATATATCCATGCAAAAATATATGTATCTGTGTGTCTGTCTGTAGTATAGTAGCACCTGAACGAATGGACCGGTAATGAGTATTTTTTTGTTTAAAAGCTGACGTGGTCGAGATGGTTCATAGCTTTAATTTATCAAGATCTGTTCAAAATTTTAAAAGTAAACTTGTCACAGGCTTTTTAATTTTTTCATTTATAGTTATTAATGCAGCTTCTAAGCCACACATTACCTACACATAATTTTAATTAATCTTAATCATTTACTTTCTAAAATCTATTTAACACATTTCGTCGTCATGATTCTGCGCCAGCGTGCCTTACAAGATATCTATTCATCAAAATAATTGGTTAGAAAAAAAGTTATACTTATAATAAAGGGACAGGTCAGGTAGCCACCGCCACATAGGTACCACATTTTGTCCTCGGCTATTATAACGTGTGACACATTTACACAATGTGTTTGGTTTAGTTTACCCGCCCATTGCAGCTGGCGCCCGGAAGTACGTATAGAAAGAAACCCGACTGCCAAAATACAAACTAAAAAGCTTTGCTAAAAAGTAAACAAACAAGTTGTATTGGTTTTTTATTTAAAACAATATTTTATTGTAATGCCAAGTTTTAAATTATCGTTATTATTTTTAGATTGTGCTCGTCAAGACCTTCAATTTGACATCCATATTGTCACATTTGAAAATGGCCATGCGTAGTCATACCTATAATAATTATAGTTGACTTTTTATATTGGATGTATCATTTTCGTACTCGTCTTTTAAAAGAAAGAATTTTAAATAAATAAATGTGGGCAACATCACACTTTGCTCAGAACCCAAAGTAGGTAAAACACTAATAATTGTGTTATGGAATAGAGACAACGAATGTACCACAAAACAAACACCCAGACCCGAGACAATGTAGAAAAGTGGTTTTCTACATTGACCTGTCCGGGGGGGATCGCTCCCGGGACATCAGAGATGGCGACACCTTGAAAATCGGTGTGTACGCCAAAATTCAAAATTCTCCTTTAACTCACAGTAGCTACGTAAGTACATAACTACTGTGAGATGTCACGTCACCGTATAGTCCTGTAGATATAAAATAAGTAATGAACAATATTATATTACCTATCTACCTATTCTATTGACAGAAACATGGGGTGGAAGAGCGTAGATGACATTTTTTTCAATATCCCTCCTAGATTGGTAATAAATATTAGACACGTATTTTTTTGTAATTTTAGAGTAACAAAAACTTGCTGTGCGGCACATTTATTTAAAACTAGCTGTTTCTCGCGGCTCCGCCCGCTTGGATGTCGGTTATCGCGGAAAAAGTAGCCTATGTCCCTTCTTAGGCTCTAGACTATCTGTGTACCAAATTTCATTTAAATCGGTTCAGTAGTTATAAGCGTCTTTTTAAAAGTAACTGACGGACTAAATAGATTTTAATACTTATTCTTTGTAATTTACAGGATTTGCTTAACATATTGATTATCAGTTGTCTGGGTGAAACTGCCGAAAGCGATAAAGCGCAGGGTCGCTTTTGTAAACCCGTACCAAAATTAACTTTGCTACATTTTGCTAGTTTTAGTGTTTAGTTTTTTAGTTTAGTAGTTTTTACTATTAATAAAAGTAAATACACTTATTCTGAAATCGCATAACTCTCAACAGTAACTGAAATGTTTCTGTGACAAAATTGTAAGGCGCTTAAGCGGTGGTTCGCTTACCTGCTATTGCCTTCTTGCTTTACAAGAGATCTTCTAGAATACTAGTATCACGCTGATCGACAAACACCCAGAATTAGCTCTAAAAATAAAGGGTTATCCATTAGATAAGTAGTCGTTTAATATTTTTTGGAGCTCAAAGAAAATAAAACAACAATTTATTTTTTCTTTTTATTTTATTATAGTCTAGACTTAATTTTATACTATTTACAACGAAAAGTTAGACTGACAAAACAATTGGATAAGTCACATTTATAGCCATAACCATTTTACAATAGTGACAGAATTCTTATATATTATAGTCAAGATGAATGTGAGAAGAAAACATTACAGCTCATTACTTAGCTAATTACTTCATGAGCAATAAATAAATAAATAGCTATTACAATATACTGAGTTAATACGATCCTCACCATAATGTTCTCTCCCTAAACTTTTCCAATTACTTAGACATTAAGAAATAGTGGTACAATTTAGAAGGCTAAACACCTAAGTAGAATGGAACTACCTCAATATTGGAATAGTTATAACATCATCAAAACTTGAGTACACACGAACATAAAAACAATAATTCAACACCAAATACATTTTATAAAACTCATAAGATACAAATTTCATGGTCACGATTCCAAAATTAATCACAAATGGTCTAAAAACAACAAAACAAATAATATAAATACAAAAATAGAACTAAATCATAAAGCTCTCACAGCAAATCTGTCTAAAGTATTACAATCGCTGGGTAAATGATGTCTAAAACTATATTCATCAAGCATTGCCATTTTATAATAGTATGTTGGTATCACAAATGATTACTTAGAATTACACGAGTCTTTTTACACTATAAACGAGTCGCCATCAGCTGGCAGTGACAATATCTATAATTGGACTAATTTATCAACTGGCTGCACTGTTATTGTTCCGGAAATTCAGTCTTACGTATGATCCGGTCTCAATACAAACTGTAACATGTTGTTTGGTATACGCGGAGACGTAATATTGTTCATTTATTTACAGTTAGTACAGCTTCAATAACATTTTATAATTATTCATAACTTTGGCAAACGCAGTATAAACACAGCATCAATTTGATAGTGTCTTTTTAAAATGCTTTTATTACGTAAAATTCCCTATCTAGCATAGTGTTATATAAAGCCCTTTATGTAATTTTCTTGATATGAATAGATTTACAACTTCAAGAACAATGTTGACAATATTAATTTATAAACTTGTAACGGTATCTACATACTTTAATCTACAAGTCTGATTTAAAAGTACTGCAACTACCTAAGATGTTAATAACTTTAATCGCGAACGACACTTGTAGATATGCAAAATATATCTGCAAAATAATTACTACACAACCATAAATCTAATTATTGCAGTTAACTGTAACAGCTATCAAGGCCACGTTTATAGCTACTTGTATACATAATATTATTGCTTAAAAAATATAGAAATCTGTTACTCTTATACAGTTCAGCAAGAACTTATCATTCAATTCGTATTATTACAGCTAGAAAACTTTAGCGCTACTACTGATAAGGAAGATATCGAGTAACTTGAAAATGGGGAGCATTCCTTTTCTGTGGTCCAATATCAAAGAGCCCATTTGTAACTTACACGTTGTAAGGTCAGGCCACGCCACTTATAACAATCGCTTTAATACATCGCCTCAAATCCACACAGGACACTTATAGATAACAACTTGCAACCAACCAAATTATATTACATACAGAATTTGATCGGTCATTTAGTGATCGATAGCGCAGATCAATGTCAATGAAGTACAATCGATAGAGTACGTGTACATTGATCAGGTTGATCGACACCGGCTGACAAACGAAACTAAACAGAGCTTCGAGCTCTTACAAATAATATCACACGCAGTCCTCATTCTGCTTTATATGACACCGCATCATCGACTTTTATTTACGAGTTCACTGTCACTTAGCACCATCGGCGTTTCTTAGTCAAGTCATTGTTTTCGCCGGGGTGTGACCAAGTCTATTTGTCGACAGCCTTTATGTGGTCAGGGCGGTCACCTCGCGCGTACCTCTGCCACATCTTATTGTATAACATTTCTAAGCCGGTGGCGTACGCCTTGCAGTCGAAGAGTGGACTGTCTGTGCGTGCCGTCCACACTTTAGCGCGGATACCTTTTAAACTGAAATTAGAAAACAACATAGATTAGTGAACATTCTTTATATTAATATCTAGTGCTGCTTGAAACATATTCGTAATTCATACACTTAAGAAATACAACCTAGAATGAGTTTTATGAACTGTGATTATTTACTAAATTCGCCTAAAGTATAGTGATATTATATAAAAGATTGAATTCTTATACTTACTATTCCCTATCAGTTCCTAGTCTTACAGCTATGTCTTGGTATTCTTGCCTCGTTCTCGCAATTAACTCAGGACAACCAAGTGTGTTCAACTGAGACGCTGCCACTCTGTAACAATATTACAAAATATTGTTAGATCATAATTTTGTTATTAAATATATTTTCTTTAAAAGTGAACATAATTTTTTACACAACTGTTTCAAAAGCCTCGCCTTCTTTATATTGCTGTTCCTTAAATATGGCGTACCCTTAAGAAAACAACATGATATGATTCTAAACACATTTTTCTTCTTTAATTACCTTGAAGCCAGCGTTTCTCCAGGAAGCGTGACTACCGGCGTTCCCGTCCATAAGATGTCCATGCTGGTTGTGTGGCCGTTACACAATGGCGTATCGAGACACACATCTGCCAACTGACCGCGACGAACATGTTCCTCTTTAGCAGCCACGTTCGAGAAGATTATACGTCCGGGGGGAAGACCTGAGTACAATGAATAATCAATTAGTGAAGGCTTACTATTTGTCGATTATAATAATAATACTATAGAAGATATTTGTATTGACTATTATTGAGATTTATCAATCAAATTCAGCCAAAAATTCTATCCTCTGTATGAACAAATGTCTTGCTCTAAAGTGTGAGAATTATCTGATCTGATATTTTTATCTATCCCATTTGTAACCCATCAAAGACCTTACGAAGTTTAATTTGCCCATTAATTTAATAAAAACTATGACTAAGAAGCTATCTTACCTAATTGTTGAGCAGTTGTCTGCAGATTAGGTTCTCCTACAGCCGGGAACCTCAACAGCCACAGCACACTGTTCGGCACGTGCTTCAATATGTAAACCCACATATGTAAGGTCAGCGGGTCTATTTTGTACAGCTGGTTGAAGTTGCAGTACACCACTGCGTCATCGGGAAGACCGTATTGTTGCCGTGTCGTGATTACTATGGATTGTGGAACTTCTTCGCCTGTTGCCGCCTTGTTGTTCGTCTGGGTTGTTGCTAAGCCGTTTTGTAGAATTACTCCGTTTACTGATGTCTGTAATAAGAAGGTACATGTTAAGTTTAGATACTGTTTACTTTATTAGTGTTTCATTTTTAAAATTTGAAGGTTTCAATGTATTTTTTCATCAAGTTTAACATTGGTAATTTCTTCTAAAATAAAACAGTAAGTTTAAAAGAATATTACCTGTACTTGTCCAGATGCTATCATTGTCTCAATTGGTGTTGTTGTCGGTAGTTCGGCAACTTTAAGTGAAATTTCCAAGGGTCTTGCTGCTCTCACGATTTCTTTAATTTCCTTAATGTCAGTGTTCTCAACGAGTGGGGACAAATCAGTTGCATTAATAACCGCCACATTATCCGCAAGACTACCCAAGTTGTTATGAGATTTAACTTTGTCGCTAAGAATAAGTCGCTCTTGTAAATGCGGAAACATTTGTTTGTGATCGCCCACAAAGTATGTATGCGGCATGTAAGCCAATTTCTCGCTGTATTGACTCGCCAATTCCACGGGTGATGTAACTGCATCCGTCACTAAATAATCCATATAGCTAGCACCGCTAGTTCCCGGATATCCCAACCACATGACTTGCACGGGGGCCGGGCGTAACGCAAATATCTCATTCCTCGCCCCTTTAGTGTAACCGTTCATATTGACGAGAATGTGAATTCCGTCACCATATATTTTATCGGCAGCTTTGCCGTTACATTGCATCTGAGATAAGTCAGTGAAGTGTTCAGCTTCTCGGGCGATTTTAGATCGGAATGTGGTACCGTCATCGGGGCTAAGAGCATAACAAAATATTTCTACTTTAGTACGATCGTGCAGACCTGGTACTGACTGCATTAAATGCGAAGTTGGGTGGTTACCGAAGTCGCTGCTCACGTAACCGATACGTAGGCGTCCTTGTAACTCTCGAGGGAAATTAAACGGTATTTTATGTAGAACCTGAACTTTTTCAAGGCACAAGTTAGCATGTCGCGCAGCGATGGCTTTTCTGTAGTCATGAGTTAATGGATATAACATAGAATGGTGAGGATGAACTGATGGAAGTCGGTTCTTGTCGAGCTGTTCGGCCACGATGCTAACTAACTTCTTCATGCGCGCCTCATAATCAGTCCAATCGCATACAATTTGTAGACAATGCGCCAAGTTGCAGTACGCATCGGGGAAGTCTGGTTTCAATTTCAATGCTGTTCTATACGACTGGATAGCTTCGGGAATATTTCCAGAATCTTTATGAATGCTAGCAAGGTTGCTATGAGCGTCCGCAAATGCAGGATTAATCTGTATAGCTCTGGTGTAACACTGCAGAGCCCCCGCTACGTCCTGCATCTCTTTAAGCGTGTTACCCATGTTACTGTATGCATCAGCGAAGGTTGGCTGAATTCGTATGGCCTCTTTATAATGCATGAGCGCCTCAGTTAGCTTGCCTTGCTGTTGCAATACAGACGCCAGGTTGCTATGAGCTGCCGCAAATTCAGGGAACACTTCCAAAGCTTTCAAATACAAACGAGTTGCTTCCTCGATATATCCTTGTTCACGTTTTATGTTTGCCAAATTGTTCAGAGAGTCGGCGTGTGACGGACAGAGCCGTAATGCTGTGTTGTAACATTCTTCGGCGTCGACGACTTGTCCTTTCTCTTTTAGGGCATTCGCTAGATTACAATACGCGTCGGGGAAGTTCGGTTGCAATTCAATAGCTCGCCTATAAGTATCAACTGCCAAGTCAATCAATCCTTGTTCATAGTACACGCACGCCAGATTGCCGTGAACTACAGCATTATTTGGCGACAAATTCAACGCGCGAAGATACGCTGCCACAGCCCTATTAAACAAAGATAAATATAGTTTAAAGAAATGTATAGGCATTATCTATTGCAATGTTTAGTCTACTTCAAAATTAGTTTTTCTTTTAGTATTTTCACTTTTTTCCTGTTTAGTTAACGAAATTATAATTCACAAAATTCTTATTTCTCTGCGTAAATATATATTATATGGATAACAGTTTATTAGACAACTCACCGGTCAAAAATTCTTGCTTCCTTGAGGACATTTCCTAAATTAATGTAGGCGTCCAAAAAATTAGGATCTAGAGCTACAGCCTTTTCAAAGTGATGTATGGCTAACCAGATTTCACTCTGTGCGTTAAACACGCATCCCAAATTACTCCATGCCACAGCAAAGTCTGGCCTCGTTTCAATTGCCTTCAAGTAACAAGCCTACACACACGGAAAAAACACATGTTAACAATTACACGATAATTATGTTTTAATGTTATGATGTTCTGAAATGTATGTTACGCCAATGTCAGAGATTACACCATAGCGTCGAGTAACGCTGGGTGATCGACGTGTATTCCAAAAGCGTCAGATCACCTAACCTTAATCGCGTTCAAATACAACTATTACGCAAACAGCACCCTAATGAAACGATACTACGCCGATTGCCACACGCATCAGTAGGAAATGCAAACGAAACCCAGTGCAATCGAAGTGCAACACAGCAATATCTTGTAAAAGAATAAAATGATGTACCGACATAAGTCATGAAACAATCGAACCAACCGCAAGTGAAACGCTTCCACTTCCTAGCCGATGAGAGAAGATGGTCACGACAATGGATAAGTCAAAGAGCACGAGTATATCCGATTTTCCTGTTCTTACTTTATTTCTTGCAAACCTTTTCCACTTTACCTGCAGCAGGCATGGTGTCATCGCGGCGGGATAGCGAGTGTCGTACGAACCATAACCCAGCTAGATACAGCAGCGGTCACACCTACACTTGCCTTACCAGACAATACCTTGTGAAAATATAATAGAAAATTAGTTGATTTTGAGTCAATTTGTTTTACCCGATCGGCTTCTTAAACAAATTTCAATGCAAATCAAATATTTATGATTCGAGGATCATTGTCCAACTCACGCTGTCATCGAGCAGAGTATTGCGACAGGCATAATGTAGATGACGAAATCATATAATACAAATAAACACTACGTCATGTCGCTAAATGAAATAAACACTACTGTCTCCTCTGATCCTCCATTGTAATAGATATCACTACAAGCACAGGATTAACATATACTAGGTACATTTGAAGGTAACAGGATTCAATGCTTTCACATAAATTGAATATTACGATGCCAATTAGTTTACTCTCCTTAACTGTTCAATAATCCACGCAACATTGTTTGACATGCAACACCATTGTTAGTCACCACATACATCAATAGCTATAAACGTTTCATAAAACTAATGTTGCGTAGAGAATTGAGATTTATACGCATAAACGCTGCCACAAAATATTAAGCTACTGTGGTTCCCTTAAACTGCTTTGTAAAATTTCATATAATGTATGTACTTTATTGTGTACTTGATTTGTATTCAATGTGAGACCCACGTGTACAGTATGCTTTAATAAAAATGTTTGTATGATACATGCTACGCAAAATGTCCTTCTGCTCCGTGAATGTCAACTGATCAAACTTTATCAAACGCAATTTTATTATAAGATAACGATACACTTAAGATATTTAATATTTTGTGACTGTTTCATACCGTGCTACAAGATTGGAACCGAAGTTTGAAAACCGAAACAAAGAGTTCGGTTTCCCATCCTGTTTTAAAAAAGTGTTAATGGTTACGACAAACTGGAATTCTGCCAGTAGGTACTGTTTATTTTGAATGTAAGGTAAATGTAATGAAAAAAAATACCAAATTGTCGTAACCATTAAGAGGAATACTTGGACGCAAGTTGCAAATTATTTGGATGTAGATACGCAATAGCAGTGTACGCTTACAGAGCCAGAGAGTACGCTAATTGTATACAGTACAAAGGAAACTTTCAGAGGATCCTGTTAACTTCGGAGCAAACCAGAAAGCAGCGGAGGAAATTGTATTTACCTTTGCCTCATCCAGACGTCCGAGAGCTTTAAGCAAATTGCCTAAGTCACTTCTGACGCAGTAAAGGTCCTGTAAAAACAAAATGTTATTCAGAATGACACGTCACTATTTTATTGGGATCACGAGTCACCTTTAAACAGTTTATAAATATTTAAATAACAAGAAAATAGTCGTGTATTATATCGTGAACTGCTATATTTTCCGTAGCTAGTTTATAATCGATAATAATTTCTAATCAAAGTTCACCTTTGTACAATTATTGAAGCTTGCTTCTTTTCATCTTTTATGTATTGAAAAAGAATTTTCGTGTAATTTGGCCTTAGTAAGAAACCTCCATTTATTTCAGTCGCCAGATACTAAAACAAATTAGCATCAACTAAAAGTGCTAAATGTTACTAAATCATAAGACAGAGCTATTTAAAAACTGCAATTTAACCTTCTAGCGATAAACAGACATAGGTACATGTTTTACGGATGTGTTTGATTTGTACCAAGAAAATATGAGCTGTAATAAAACAGTCATCATGATGGATTATTTAAACCGAACGCTCATTATTTGTTATTAACGTCATAAAATTGAAATTGAGTACTCAAGAAAATGAAAAGAAAAAAAAACTGTAACTCGTATTGTTATAGCAGAATTTTAAGTTGAAATTGGCGTTTCTAAATGTAAAATTTCGAGCATCATTATTAGGTTTTACTCAAAGACGTCAAAGTTAATATCGGACAAATGCGAATTATTTTTAAATATTTCGTAATAGAAAAAATATTGCTCGAGCTGTCTCCAAACTAGATAGTTTTACACTCGACTCAATAAAAAAATAATTTCATACAAAATTTTAGGATCGTTTGTCTGTTGTTTTTGAATAATTTAAAATAAAATAAATATCAGCTTGTTACTCTCCCATTGTAGGGGAAAGACCTCTGCTTATTACTTGAATGCATGGCGGAGTATTTTAATCATTTGTTTTATCCAGGTTTCATAACTATGTTTGCCTTCACCGCTAGTCAATGTCGCTATGGAAAAACATATTGCATAATCGCTAACAAACTAAAAATAAACTATTTTCTAATACATAAGGTCATCTTTCTAGATTGTAACGAGACAAACATATTTAAAACGAATGATCGTAAGGAAAAAAACATGGAATATTACCGCTTCGTCTGATTGCTATGACAAAGGTAACAATAGGTTATTACTGAGAACAAGGATATTGGTCTATTAATAGGATAATAATATATAAACTCTTTGAAGTTTTATCTATATTCTTAAAACCAAAAGTTTTTTTTTAAGACTTTCACACACCATTTTACGTAACCTAAGTTAAGTGACACGTTCATTGTTTACTAACTTAGAAATATATTTTGTAACACTTGGGTGGGAAGGAAATATGCTCGGAGAATTATGCACCTTGTTGTGCGTACTTAAGGCATGCAATCCGTTGATTAATCTGTATAAAAATATATGCAAAGTTATTTTTAGTGTTCTAAGATTCAATGTTATAGAAGCTCTTAAATTATTTATTAAATACACAACTGGTGTATGACAACGGTAAACTGAGCTGACCAGAAGTCACAATATAGAAAAGAACGCGGAACGGAGATGACGACTTAGATAAATACATCTATCTATCAAAGAAACTCACAATGACGAGTAGAAGAAGACCGTCTCTCTTCTGGGTAAAGGCTTCCTTATGAGTATACGGAAGCCCCAGACAGAAATGGGACAGTCTGGCTTAAAGTTAAAGTTTCCCTCAAGCTTCGCGTAGATTACCACAAAAAGATACAAAAAATCTGTCGTATATAAATTATTTTTTTAAATTAACATACACGAAACTAATGACTTACTATTTTTGCATACATCATAGTCTATAGGGAGATATAAAAAAATGGTGTAACAAAGGTATTATTTACAAAGCGTTGATTTACATATTAAAATAGGTTAAATAGACTTAGTCTGAAACACGGTGGTCTAACAACTATTCTGTGTACGTAGGCAAGATACTATACTAGTTTTATGAAGGCCAAATGTACTGTATATCTAAGTACTTATACAATAAAATGTGTTGATTAAATTATTGTTAGGTATTTGACTGTACACGACTGTCAACAAAGTAGGAAATGTACGGTAGTTTATCCTAATTAGCCAGACAAAGTTCAGCCGTATTTGTTGAATTCACACTATAACTTATTTGTGTGAGTTTTGTTTTAGAATAAGTAAAATATATTTTTATTTTTTATGTAAAACAATTGGTAGTAGCCCAAGAGCCTACGATGTACTGACCTTAGTTATTTTATAAAGGCTAAAATATATCTGTGTATAGCCCCAAGGCCAATATAGGTAAGAAGGATCCCCTAATATACAGTTTAGATCATGGCTTTGGCAGTTATGAGGCAACAAAGGTGCGTTACGTAGGGCCTTACGTCGTCATTTTATATTTAGATATATTTTAGTTAGGATAGTTCTAGAAGTCACACCGACTAGTTAGTAGACGCCTAGTCCGATTCTTTGGGGTGTATTTTCGAGTATTAAACTGAATTTTGCATATGTTACTTGGGAAACTAAAAAAATATGTTTCAGGCCATTTCAATTCCTACACCTTGGCAGACACAGCTGAAGTTGCGACCGCGAGATGTGAATTTTAAAATTCCATTGCGCTCTCTCAGTTTAACCCAACATGTTTATTTGAGAGATTTGATCAAAATGATTAACCCTATCGATTAATACCATAAAAGTACAGGATATTAATTTTTGAAAAGTAGGTTTTTAATTTTTGGAATTTAATACATACTTACCTATATTGGGACTATACAAAATAAAAGTATCAGCGTTTATAAAATGACTAAGATCAAAAAGTCGCAGCCTCTCGATCCATATTACCTCCTACTAAACAAATGCTGCATCATAGTGCTTAAAATTCTGCTCAATTACATTATTACGTCATTGCGCAAACATGATTCATTATGTCATTTAGGTACTGATTAAAGAAAAACGTGCAACGCAAATCAGAAAATCTGGAATAATCGAGAATTATTAACTGGAAATTACTACGAAATTATGTCGTACAGCACGTTCTAAGCCGGTATTTATAATGAGTACACAATACTTTAATTCGTCTTAGTTCGTATGCCTACAAGGCTACAAATGACACAAATTGTTGATAAAGGTGTTGACTAATCACTTTATGAGAGCCTTATCGGCATTTAGATTATACAACTTTTAACGCCATAATGCAAAACAGAAAAGATAATTATAGAGGACATAATGTACCTTCTCAAATTAAGCCATTTGGCAGCATGGAAAATGCTTAGGATGTAAGCTATCCGAATACTATTTAACCCGTAATTACTACGCTTTTAGAGGTGCAAATAACAGCAAAAATCACGGGTTAGTGTCAATATTCCCAGACCAGGAAAGCTATCAAAATTACTTAGAGGGCACTACGTCCTACAAATAATATAGTGTTCGCAAAAAATCTTAGCTCCAAAAATACGTTTAAACGTACACATAGTATACATACGTGTAAACGTACAGAAGAATAGTACCCTAATAGCCAAAATACTGAAAAGTTAATCAGGTTTAAAGCGCCGATAAATCTCTTGCTATCTCTGTCTCTTTAAGGTGTAAAGTAATGACAGATAGATATTTAAGAACGTGTTAAGTTAAATGGGGTTTTAGTATTCGGGAATAAAACCTTCAACATTAAATTATTAGTTCATAACTCACCGGATTATACTGTAGGGCGGTGACGTAAGCCTGGACAGCCTGTTCCATGTCCCCGGCGGCAACCAAAGCAGCCGCCAGGTTGATGTAGCCATCGATGAAGTCTGGCTTTAGTCTGACTGCGTGTCTATAGTTCTCCAACGCCTCTTGCAACTGACCACGCTCTTTGTACACGTTACCTAAATTGCTGGAGAAACGGAAATTCAATTTTCAGTTAATAAATATTGTCATCAAACATTGTCTTATCAAATAGATGCTGATAAAAATTGTTTTACTGTAGACTAGAGCAATAGTTAGATTTTATGCAGCAAAATTTGGAAAGGGTTGGCCAATACAAAAAGTAAGAAGTTTATTTTTGCTGATGTTCAATAAATTGTAATCTTTGAAGTGACTGTCCATCATAACAACAAAAAACGGACAAGTGCGAGTTAAACTCGCGCAAAGAGAGTTCCGTACAATTGATAAATTTCCTATTACTTTAAATACCATAGATTTTTTAAAGGTTTAAATCGGTCCGGTAGTTTTGGAGCAAATTGGGTTTGACAGACGTGTTTCTGTCCGTCCGTCTGAAAAAACCAATCTGCTCCAAAACTAAAGGACCGATTGAAACTTTAAAAAAATCTGTTGACAGTAGTAAAAATTTTAAAGTATTTAGAGTGCATAAATGTATATTTTTTAGTTAAAAACTAGCTGTTGCCCCCGGCTTCGTTTGCACGTATGTATAGATACTTGCATAGGATAAATGGTTGTATAAAAGTCCTAATTTTCAAAGTAACATGAAATTTCATTCTGTTTTGTTTTTGTTAACGTGCTATCCATTCAAAACAAAAATGCTTTGCACCAAGGTTTAAAGTGACTAACGGTTTTGGAATAAAATCGAATTGAGTTTTCAAACATGTGTCAAAATAAAATGTACCTTATTTATTATTTATAAATCCAAAGCACTAAAGAGTATTGATATCAACTCCGAAAAATAACTTCCCACCCTTTTTTAACCCCGTTAGTCGATAAGATTCTATCTGTAAAATCCGAATCACGTCTTTTATGAATTCTGTTAAAAATTGTTTATGCAATTTTTTAAGTAAATTGGACCAAGGAATCACGTTGTCCCATACAAACTTTGTCCCCGTTTTACACCCCCTTAGGGTCAGAATTTCGGAAAAATTTCGGCTTTAATATTCATATTCATTTATACTGCTTTATAATGAAGGTCTCTCCTTATCTTACACCTATTTCACTCACTTAAGGCCTGTGCAGACCACGTTTTTCAAACGCGCCGTTGACGCGTTTGTAGCGATACAGACGCGCGTGTAGCGATACAGCTGCACCGGTGACGCGCGTTTGAATCGATATAAAGGCGATGCTGACGCGCGTGTTTATCGATACAAACGACAACAAACACGTTTCTAAAACGCGCGTCGACGGCGCTCTTAAAAAAAACGTGGTGTGCACAGGCCCTAGGGCGTGGATTTTTTAAGCGCTGAATTACGTTTTTTGGTTGCTGAGAATCTTAAACAATTAATCTCATTATTTTTACTTGAAAACGACGGACTTATATACAAATTTAAAAACCCTTAATCACCTCCTTTCTAAAAATGCATGATACATCTTAAAAACAACGCCTGTGAAAAATTCAACTATCTGGGTCCAAGGATTAAGGCGGAGCATATAAGACTCAATGAGTCACTCCTTATATATAGAAGAAGATAAGGCCAAATCTCTTAAACAACTTTAAAATGGCCTAATTTTTTAAAAGGTTGCTGGTGCCAAAATGCTGTCAGCATCACAACAAATTATTTTACTGAGTACATTTAATTATACAGAAATAGCTTTTGATATAGGCTCAGATTAAAAATATGTTATTTTTCCATGACATTGAGTGTATAAACAAATATTGTTGATTTTGTATTCTTTTATTTTCATTTTTAAATAAACATGAATGTAATAAATTATATACATATTTCAGTTCAAATGAAAACAAACATTGTATTTATTTTGTTTTTTTGGAGAGTTATGGAAACTTTTTAATATTAAAACCGTTTACAATAATTTTGTCCATCAGTTCCAATCCAATAAATAATGGTATTTGTTCACAAAAATATGAAATACTAGTAGGTTTTCCAAGTGGAAAGCAATCAATAGCAATGCTAAACATATCAATGTTATGTCTGTTGCTTATATTACACTTCCTGTTTGAGCAAGTATTAGTGTTCAATACAAAAAGGTATTGGCTTAAGTACTGCTCAGTAACTATACAGTGTAGCACATAAAAAAAAAAAACAAAATTATTTGCCTACCTGTATATATATTGATAAGACAAACAACTATAAATATATATAATAATGTTGTTTACAACATAATTGTGTCATTGAGAATACTCCAAGGCCTGGAATTTGAGCTATTTCTTTTGTGTTGGAAGATAATAGTAAAGCATTGTTTAACAACCAAGCTGGAGTTGCCAGTTTATAAACATGACATTCATACTCCAAGGTTAAACAATTATAAAAAGGAATATACAATACTGTCATAACAAGTGCAGCTGTGATAATGAAAATAGTAATATTTAGACATTTTATGCAGCCATTATAAGTTAATCTTATTACTGTATCTTAACTATGACAAATCCATTGTTTATTGAATGATAAGCCATTAATTTTCTTCATAAATGTAAAGCTAAGTTTTATTAAAAAATATATTATTGTGGAGATAAAATGTACCTGTAAGCTTCAGCCAGCAGTGGATTTTGTTTGATTGCTAATGTAGAGAAGTGGGCAGATTTATCCAATCTCCGACATTGAAAGTGGATGGAAGACAGAAGTAGAAGTACACCAGTGTTGGTGCCATCTTGCCGCCACAACTGCATACAGTGTAACTCAGCACTCTCATAGTCCCCAGCCTGATACTCGCGATGGGCCAGTTCCAGAAGACCTATTAACATTACATTAAAAGTTATAACAGTTGTTAAATGTACAAATATTTTAAAGCTATGGAAAACATTCAATTATAAAATTATTTATTATGCATTATATGAGATGTGCTAATTGCTAATAAAAATTAAGGTAACAACAGAAGTTAAAACAAACGCAAAGAAACTTTTGAACAGTAAAAAAAATACAAAGAGAGAAAACAAGTAACTTAATAGTAAAGAAGAAGAGAACATAAAATATTTATGACTTGACTATGATTAATATATAAACTTAGAACAAAACAAAGAATACAAAAGTTTAGATTTTGTTTTTTTTTAATTAGTATCAAAAATACCACAATCAACACATTGTAGGTAATCTAGAAATAACACCTGTTGTTTACGTTAGTTAAATAATGGAGAAGGGCAGTATAAAATTAACCCTACAACATATTTACACTTTTTTTAACACATTCATAATGTATTAGTAGTGGAATGATTTATGGTTCAAGGCTACTTTACCAGCATATATTTCCATTAATAGTTTAGACCGTTAAGATGTAAATTATTTAAAGTTTAACCTAAGAACCTGAAAAAGAATACATAACCTAACATTGAGAATGATCACATGAAAGCTTCAAAACAAAAATAAAATGGAGTAAATACCAAACGTGTTCGCCACCTTGTGCTTATGAAAATAGACGAGCCAGGATGCTACTCGTGCTTACTACTATCGAAATGCTACAACAAAGCTCTAATTGACATTTCTAAGGAAAAATCCCAAGATCATGGAAAGTTTCAGTTTAACTGAAAATCACACAATTTACAAATAGTACACGTAATACATACCAACTGAAGAAATCTGTTGGATATCAGACATTTTCAGTATCACCGCATTTGCTGGAACTCCAACACCAACTATTTGCTGAGACTGTGGCTGAGTTGTGACAGATTGTGGCACGGCCACCACATTCGCTTGTGATTGCATCTTGGTTATCATCGTTCAATTCTTCTACAAATCTTCACACAACACAATAATACAGGAGTCCATAAAAAATAGTTGCTTTTATTTTCTATAAGCCATGAGGAACTGAAAGCACTGTATATATCGCCACTCACATAAACTCACAAGCTACAATTTGCTATTGCTACAATTCGCACGGCGCACACTCGCACAGGGACATACGACGCGACGGATAACGGAAACAACTTTTTTTAATAATACTTCTAATGGAAATTACATTGACTGTAAATTTTGATATTCAATTCTGGTCTTTACGTAATGGGAACAATGTGTATTGTAGGCTGACAAGTATTAGTGGATCTGCACAACGACGCTTTGCAATTTTATTATTTGTCTATGGTAATTAAGTATGTAATGTAGTTATTTATTGCGTATTATTGATATATTTAAATATATGTCATAAGGAAAATAACCTTATAATTTAAGATGCATAATTAATTCTTCATTTTAATTAAAATAAACCGTTTTCGAGTAGCTTGCGACAAAAGATTTGATCCAACTGTTTCCGGTGCCGTCATGGCGGGAATTTAAAAAGTACCAAGCCTAGTCATGATTAGGGATGTGGATGCAACGATAGTAGTAAATATGAGTACCATACTCAATAGTTTCATTTGATACCAAGTACTTATTACATAATAGTATTGGTTCCAAGTATTTGTATTAGTATTTGAACAAACAGTAGAACGCAACGCATTATAGCAAACTAGCGCAAAGGTGTCTATTTTAAAATTCTATTCTGCGCTTAATACCTATTATTAGACAAAATAATGGAAGATTTAAAACCTGTGTTTCTACTATCATATAAACACGCGCTTCTTTTTAATACTATTATAAATGCTTTAACTGTACTCAGTAATGTTAGAAATTGTTTTTTGTGAAAGCCATAAAGGCTTCAAAAAATAATTTCTAAGCAAAGTTATTTACTTAACTTGGTGGTTTTAACTAGAATTTTATTTAATTATCGCTTAGGAAGTATCGATACTTTTACACCTAAACCAAGTAGGTATCGATACTTTCATTTGATGCAGCGCTAAGTATCGATACCGCGGAGGTGTCGTTACTTCCCTAGTCATGAACTCACGGTCATGATACAAATGTTAGTTGAATGAATTGAATATTATATTATTGAGTGCATACTTGAATGCATATAGGTGAGGCCGAATTAAGTATTATTTTGTACTCGTTTTATGAAACACCATGATCACCGTTACAGAATAAGACAACGTTAATATTAGTATTCGGCTTGACATCGTTTCTGTTATAATATTCATCGATCCTTCGAAAATAAAACAACAGTTTAAATTTAATATTTATTTTGATAACATGATAAACTTAGGTACCTATGTTAATGACACTTAATTTTATTGGACGGATTTTAATAAAAATATGTATAAAATATAAATAATGTACCTATATAATAAAGACTTTCTTATATAAAATAGGATATTAAAATTATTGTAAAAAAGATTTATTCTAAATAAGAGAGCAAATAAGCAACTTCAGTAAGATCTTGAGGTACAGATTCATGGTAGCACAAATATAATTCCCTTGGCTCGGGATCGCTAAAAACGCGTCTGAAAAAAAATGCTTCAATTAAAAGTACAGTTAGACAATTACAAGTAGGTATCATAGTTAACTAACTGCAATATTGGTTAACAGAATTCAACATATCGGAAACACATATAAATATGGTTAATTTAATACACAGAGAGGTGCTAGAACAAATTGTTGCAAATCCAAAGGGATGTAACTAAATAATCTGTGGTATGTTAAGAAAAAAATATGCTCAATATTAAAAACAATATATAATGATATTTACCCAACAACCCAAAACAAATAAGGTTCTGTGTTCTTCTTGTTTACACCACATTGGCTCAAAATATCGAGTGGTGCCTGGAATAGCATACCGTGCTCTTTGACAGCCACTAAAATTTTGTTTAGAGGATTAGAAGGCGCGTGGTTCTTCTTAAATCTGAAAACATACAAATATTTTTAGTACCGAAGAAGAAACCGCAATGATAAGTGCCGCACCATTATGAAAGAAGATTTTTCTGCTTTATTAGATTTTTCGGCTTCCGTACGCAACGGCTAACAACGGGACTCTTAACTCGTAACTCGTTTTACTAAATCTCCGTCGTCCGTCCGTTTGTCTGTCAGCGGGCTGCATCTGCATGAATCAAAATAGCTATAGAGTTGAAGTTACGCAATGTGTTACGCTGTTGCAGCTATAACAACAAATAATAAAAATAAATAAATACATACAAGAGTTGTGGTTCTTAAGGATTTTGCTCCATTTTAGCTGCCGGCATAAATTGTACTATAGTACGGAACCTGCAACTCACACTTGGCCGGTTTTTATTTAACTAAATAACATTCAGAAACCTTATACTATGCTGTAACAAATCATGTATCTGTTTACACGCCGATCTAAACGTTTTGAGTATGTACGAGTATAGCAAATTGTTGGCCTGCATTTCTATATTCTTTACTGGAGCTATTAACATTCCTTTTTCCGATTCCAGCTGCACAAAATGGAATAAAACGTTTTCTTCTCCTGCTGTTATTCTGAAAGGGAAATGTGTTTATTAACGTTTGATTTTAAGAACTACGTATTGTAAAAAATAATTAATTTTTAATTTACCGATGTGTTGTCACGTGATTAATTTCATTTAATAAAGACTTTCTTATATCAGACATGTCCATACTGCCGCTTGCTCTACTCCCATCCTTTGATAGTAAAAAAAAAAAGAAAATTATTAATTAGACAAAGAATTTTTTAAATTCTTGTAGTTCTGATATGTTTACTGTGTGACCTTCGCAAAGTACCAACTTCCTTATAATAAACAAGCAAATAAAATCAGAACATTATTATTGTTTATGTATTGATTTGTTATTGCCTAAATACATTTTACTTAAATTTATTAAATTAAAATATTTGCATATTCAAGAGTAGAAATATTCATTGTCGTATGTTGATCTTTGGTAGTCGTTAAGTCATTAAAACCAGTCTTACTTTGGTATACTGTGTTACCCAGTAAAATGGGTTGTGGAGGTCAGATAGGCAGTGGCTCCATGTAAAATACGGTATTCAGCCGAATCCGATAAGACTGGAAGCCGACCCCAACATGGCTTAGGACAAGACTAGGCAAAAAAAGAGTATAAATATTTAAGTCGGGCCTGTTGGTCTAGTGGTTTGTGACCCTGACTGCTAAACCGGAGGTCGTGGGTTCGATTCCCACCCAGGACGAATCTTTGTGTGATGAGCACGATCATTTGTTCTGTGTCTGGGTGTATTTTATCTATAATATGTATGTATTTAGAAATATATAAGTATGTTTATCAGTTGTCTGGTTGCCATAGCACAGGCTCTGCCTAGTTTGGGATCAGATGACCGTGTGTGAGATGTCCCAAGATATTATTATATTATTAAGTGTTTACCAGTCTATCCCAGTCTGAGTCTGAACCCGAGGAATCGCGTCTATTCCTTTGTTCTCTATCCGCTCTTCTGCCTTGCACGCGTTCTTCACTCATTTCACTGAAACAATATATAAAATTGTTAATTTATTTATTAAAGACAATATTTTTTGTTTAAAGTTCGATATATTGTTAACATTAATTATACTAGCTGTCCCCCGCGACTTCGTCCGGGTGTTTTACTTTCATGAGTTACGTGTGTTTTGCGCGAAACCCTAAGTCTTTTTCTAGAATAAAATTACATAATATGAATAATATAACCTCAGCCCATAACTCAGAAGTAAATAATAGTTTACCCGTTTTTGCAACGTTTTTCATTGATGCTCCGCTCCTATTGGTCGTAGCGTAATGTTATATCGCCTATAGCCTTTCTCAATAAACGAACTATCCAATACAAACATATTTTTTCAATAAGAACCCGTAGTTCCTGAGATTAGCGCGTTCAAACAAACAAACTCTTCAGCTTTATAATATTACTAGCTGTCCCCCGCGACTTTGTCCGCGTGTTTTAGTTTCAACGGTTTTTCATTTTTGCGACATTTTTCATTTATGCTCCGCTCCTATTGGTCGTAGCGTGATGTTATATAGCCTATAGCCTTCCACAATAAACGGACTATCCAATACAAAAATAATTTTTCAATTCGAACCAGTAGTTCCTGAGATTAGCGCGTTCAAACAAACAAATAAACAAACAAACAAACAAACAAACAAACTTTTCAGCTTTATAATATTAGTATAGATATAGTATATAGTATAGATAGAAATAACAGTGTGTTTTAAGATATACTTACCTATTGCTTTTTAAACTGTTAGAATCTTCAGAATAACTGACATCTAGACTCGAATGTCTGTACTTGTGGGCAGTGTTATACGAATGCGCGTACAAAGTGTGGTGGCTTCCGTAAATTGTGAGAGAATTCATGTCACTGTTACTGGATCCAACGTTGATCTGTTCAGAAGAATTGTGACGTCGTTTGTCCGATTGTGATTTTGTCAGTTTTAGTGTCGATGTCTTGAAGGTTGACTCCGGTCTTAAAGCTGAAACAGGTGTTAGGGATATGAATATGAGGCAATTAGACTGGAAGCACAAAAAAGTGTTTAAGAAACACTATGATAATAAGAATAATAAAAAAAGAAAAATCTAATAAGATAAAAAAAAATAAGTTCAGAGGTGGGGGCTAGACGTCATGCCACATTTCAAATCAATATATTGTTGTAAGTTTTTGTATACATAAAAAATACGTGTCTAATATTTTTTATATTTATCTATCTGATGGACATTAATCACCCCATTGTCGTTACTTTTGAAAACATGGGAACATTTAGATAAATCTTTTGGTTTGTGGGCCCAAAAAGCCAAGTATTTAAAGGCTTAACTAAAATATTAAAACAGGTTGCAAAATAATAAACAACTAAGCTTGCTTAAGTTCAAGGCTTTAAAATAAGGAACCCATTCAAAACATGAGATCTTGATTAAGTATATAGTAAGAATACAGATGCACTCACTATTTATGTCTCTTATTTTCCTTCCATATTTCGTCAGATATTCAGGCGAGGTCTCGACCTGTGGCTGGGTATTGGAACAGAACCAAGTGCCCAGATATTTGTGAAGTCCAACGTCATACAACAGTTCTAAGCAACTTTCACATTCTTCCACGTAGAACGGCGATGGTGGTGTTATTCCAACAGCCTGTAAATTCATATATCATAGGGTAAAGTTACATTACTTAACTTTTTAGCCATAATTCGTAAGTCCGGAAGACGTCCAAATTATAGTTGGAGTAAGGCTAAGCAGACTGATGATACAGTAAAGCTACATAAAGTTAACTATAATTTTAATTTGAACAAAGTGATACTTTTTTTTTTTTTTTTTTCTTATTTTGTGGTTGTAAATACTAACAAAGGGGCGTAGTTGCCAGAAATTTTCGTTTGTTTTTTTTTTACATTAGGTAGTAACACAAAATAATAATACTCACATCTTCTGTGCAACCACCAGCTTCCATGAGAGTTGACAATATAAAATGACCTTTGCCGACGGTAAGAAGAAACCAACGTCCATCTAACACCCTATAAATAAATATTCTAATTAACGCAGGAAAGGTCAAAAAGTACGTCGAAATCGAGCTTTAAACTCTTATGCTCGATAGACACTTACCGCGCAAATCGCGCGTGAAACCGCGAAAGTGGCGTAAACGCGTAATGAGGAGCCGTTTTTCTCCGATTTTCGTCGGTTTTTGCTTCGCGCCAAAGGGATCGCGAAGCCCGAACATATCTAGACTTCTGCGATCAATGCAATGTGGAGCTTTGTAGAATATCACGCTGCAGTCGCGCCGCGCTTTCGTGTGCGATTCGCGGGGTAAGTGTGGAGCGAGCATTACAAATAAATGATTAATTATACTTTTAAAGTTTACCTATACTCATTCCCATCATTCTTATTCTGTTTTCTATGTTCATTAATAAACACTTCTTTCCACATAACAAGTTTCTCCAATTCTTTATCTGTACTCAGTTTTAAGACACCATTCAACCGCAAATACGAGTTTATTTCTTTCAAATCTTCATCTTGCAAGTGTGAACTTAATAGATGTCCAGAGTAATATAAGCAGGCACCAATCACAGTGTACAGTCTTTGAAAATTTTCGACATCATCAGTCTGAAAACATATAATTGTTATTGTAATTAATTATTAATTATTAGTTAATGAACTAGCTCACCGGACAGTCGTTGGCCTGTCTATCATCTATACAATTTCAATATAAAAATATTAAAATACCATTTGAATTTTAGACATTTCCCACGGCAAATTTTCGTACATACAACCCTTGAAAAACATAAAAATACGCGTATCACAGGAACCACGATTCTTCGGACTTTAAATCAAACCATGAAAAATAATAAATAGTCCTCTCTGTGACCCATATTTTTTGTCGGTCTCGTTAACAAACACATAGATTACCAATCATTATTAATAAATACCGTAATTCGAGAGGGAAAGAGAGAAAATAATCATTTTTACTGATGATATTATAAATTTAACCTTGGTACTGAAAAATGAAATAAATAGTGGCCAAGGCTTGGTCGGATATACGAAGAGATAATGGGTGTTTTATTTGATCGCTATACAGCAGTGGCGGATCCAGGATTATCATTCCTTTTACTAATGTCTGTATCAAAGATGATCTATGAATTTACCACTTGAGCATAGGTTGTTGAACTGTAAATGCCAATTATAATTAATACATAAAAACAATAACATTTACCCATTCACGATAATCAGCTGCTTCCAGCTCTGCAATAGCATCATCAACTTGTACCTTAACTTCCAAAGGCAAAGTAACAGAATGTGCGGCCAATGTATCCTCTAAATACAAACCAACATTCCTAGACCCGTCATCTTTAATCTCCTTGTTATTTATTATCAAAGTAACAAAAACTCGGGAAAATAAACTATCTAATTTATCAACATTATTAGGTTTAGTAAAGCAAGACTTTAAAGATCCATATAAAAATTCTAACAGTCTTACAATATCAGCTATAATTTTTTTTGCTGCAAATAAATCAACCTCTTTATTCGGAAATGCTATTAACAGGAGGTCATTGTAATGTGAGGTATAAGTTATGTTTATAAGAGTATTGTTATGAAATACTGTTGAATTTGTTGGTTCACTTGTACCCAGAGATTTGGGAGCTAAATGATTTAAAGTTACGTAAGCTCCTCTTGTATTGTACAAAAAGTTTTGATTGAAAGGTCTTGGGTAACAGTATAATACGCCTTTATCATCATTACTGTTATACTCAATATCATTGCAGCATAAATATAATACTGAGCATAGAGAATCTCTTAATAACTGTGTCAAAGAATTTTCTGGAGCTTTTTTTAATTTCAGTAACCTTTCTATGTCTATGTAACTTTCTTCAGTTGGCACTTGAAATGTAAGCCTTGGGCTATTGTGATCTTCAATAATCCTTTGCAGTATATTATTTATGTTATATGAATTTACTTCAACGCCATTTATTTTTGACAAATAATAGCCTTTCTTTATTTTCGGTGTGTAAATAGCTTTGGCTTCAGTTAAAAAATCTGTAACCACTAAAGTCTTGCCATCTGCATGTGTCTCTAAACTTAAACCAAAAAGCTTTTCTAGCTGACAGTTCTTTTCACTGCTAAATATCATGTTTTTGCTGACCTGAAACAGAAAATTAAGATATTATTGTGTATCAATTGAATAAATAAAATGGTTATTAAATTAAGAACTTACCTGAATAATTATAAACTTGTCTTCATTGAACATATTTTTATTAACATTTGTTGCAGATATACCATCACTTTCTTTTTTGCTAACATTATCTATGTTTTTTGATTTATGTGCTTTTAACACCTTTAATATTCTCCCTTAAAAGGTAAATATAAAATAAAAAGAAATATAAATCTAAAGATAAATAAAAAACAGTATCAAAATAATATCAGTTACTGGTTTTTAATTGCAATGATTTAGGAATAAATAATACAAAACTTATACCTTTTGTGGACCGTCTAGTTGAAGATCTTTTAAAGTTATTCCTTAGTTTGAATGTTTCACAACTTTCCAACAAAGGTGCTTTAGTTTCGTCAGTATTCGCATTACTTATTTTTGTTTTAATGTACACCAATTCCCCATCGTCACTAACATCTGAATCCCATTCTGGTACAGAACTATAAAATAATATATTAATGTGTAAATAACTATTGATCTTTCTATTAGTTATTTGACTTTAAACATGTCTGTTTTTAAAACGTTACCTTTCCGAATCCGAATACTTAGAATCGTTCGATGAATTAGTCCAATCATTATCTGAATCACAAGGACTATCGTAACTTATTTTACTTTTAAATTTATTCATATTGTTTATGTAATAAAATCAATTTGTCGTCATTTATCATCAATAAACATCATTTTGTTTATTTTGTCCTGTAAAACCACAGAGCTCGAATGATACTAAAAGTACTCTGTGAATGATACTGACTACTGACGTGCTTGAAATTAAAGCGTCAGTGTCACTCGTCTTAACTTGACAGTGTTACTAAATCCTACTAAAATTTACATCCCTCTAAAATAAGGCAGTATAGGTTCTCATGTATTATTTTTGACGTGACAACGTCTTATAAATTGGTTTGCCGGGTGACACTTCAAGAAACTGGGTAACGCTCCGCTCACGTTATGCGCTCACAATGAGAGCGAGTGAGAGGCACGCGTCCCTTCCACTCGGGCATGGTTAGCCCGCCTAAGAGCGAGAGAGACAGACATTGACATTGACAGTCGTTGTCACGTAAAACTTTCGCCCGTATACCGACTTTACAGGCAACCAACGATTTTTTTTTTTTTTATGTAGTACCCAACTGCCAATGTCTTCCGTAACTAATAAAATTAAACCGTTTTTCCCATTGTTTTCTTTTAACGTATTTACTCGTATCGTAACTCGTACCACAATGTCTAAAACAATTGGTACAAAAAGAGATTCAAGAGCCCTTTACATAACATAAACTTCAAATGTCAGTCAGGTCGTCAGACATCACAATCGAACGGAACGAACATACGAGAACGAAACGTATGTATAAATAATACGGGTAATTGTTATTCCTATTCTATTCCTATCGTTGTTAAATCAAAATTGTAGGTTTTGTTTGAACTTCCTGAAACGTCATAAACAATTTCTGGCCCACAAAATCCTCATTTAACTTCTTCCCCCTAAGTAAGGGGAAAGCCTCAAGGTTGGCAATAATATGACTGGACTCTCTTACGATGACAGATTAAAGAAATATCTGTCAAAAACACTGCTTCAGCTTCAGAACGACAATGTGCGTTATGTTTATTGTCCCAATATTTCTCAGCAATCATTGCGTATATTTTTTGTAAAAGGTTGGTTCAGCAAAAACATTATTGCATATGTTTATAATAAAATCGCTTTTATCTATAAAATATTACTGACGCAAATAAGAATAAATAAAAACTTAATCTAAGATTTAATTTAGTAATATTTCTACTTTGCCACTAAAACGAACAATCCTTCTTTTCAAACAAAAATGGCACCAAAATTAAAAAATGGCAAACCTTAATATTTTAATGTTTTTATATTCCTAAACATCTTAATTATTTACAAAAGTATTTTCAATAATTGTGTACAAATACACATTGATGCTGCGTTTAAGTATTCTGTACACTTATTAAAAACTTTACCTAATGGATGACTGTTACGATGAAAATTATAATAATGGACTGGTTGATTCGTCTAGCTACATTATAAGTGGTAATAATGTAGTGGACAGAAAAAATGTTAAAAAAGCTCAAATTCAGATCAGCAGTCATCCATTGGGGAAGAAGATCCAAACGAAGAAGAAAGAAGATATGAGTTTACAAGTTTCTCGTCAGACGTCAGCAGTGCCAAAGAGAGCTGTTCCAGTCCTGAAGAATCAAGCTTCTGATGCAAGAAATGTGACACCGGAGAAAAACTCTACGAATCCATTCTGCCATGTTAAGATGGTCAGTCAAATAAACAATTTTTTTTCATACCTTCTCGACTTTACCTAGGTATGTCACATAATTCTTGTCTTGTGGGTCACACAAATGTCTGTCCCATGCGGGGATGAAACCCTGTTCTCGTCACGCTCCGTGTTAATTGGCGTTGTGAACTATACCACTCGGCTATCCGTGCATGCTTTGTAGTAGATGTTGAGTAAAATAAAGGATCAATAAATTTACGTGTGAAATTTTGCACTAGCTAGTTTGCAAAGAGTAGGTAGGTATAACTTAAATGCAGAAAATATTTGTGCGCAAATGTTTGAGAGAGCAATTTACATATCTACATAATATTATGCAATAATCCCGCTTCCTAACCTGCGGGACTGAACCCAAATGATTCGACATTTGACTTAAGGCACCTACAGACAGATAGCTACGTGACTACACTTGGGTTTTCTATATATATCTGTTTTAGGATTCCATAATCAAGTTGAAAGATAGCACGAAAAAGCTGCTATGTTTACTAGAAGAGATTCAGTCGAAAACCCATTCAAAGCAGACTCCGCCTCCTGATACCACCAAGAGCGAAGTCCAAACGAAACCATCCACAGAAAACGTACCTATTTATTATTTTTAATTTTATTTTTATTAATTTGAGTATACTAACACAATTGGTAAGAATTATTTATAGATAGAAATCCATTATACTTGTCTGAATACGTAACAATGACCTAAGTACCTACATAATATAAAACGTATTTAACAATAACCATTCTTCTCCTTGGGCAGAAAGGTAAACACACAAATAGGTATAATTTACCTCTTACCTACCCTCATTTCAGTTAATTTGAATGTAAACTGCAGCTTAAAAAATACAATGTATATATTAACTAGGGTAAATTTTGTTTGTATTTAATTGCAGTACTTAGGCTTAAATAAGTAGCAGGTACATTTTGTTTTATTTACTTGTTCTCAGTTACCTGTAGTGACTGATGTGGTAGTTGGACCAGCACTGGATAAGTTGGAAAGTCAAACGAAAACATTAAATGCAATATACATCGAGGTAAATAAACATGAATAAAGAAAAAATACCTTAAAAATCCGCCTATGTTTTACTCACACAATTTATTTCAACAGGATGAAGATGATGATTGTTCAATATTTAAAAGGCTAACTAGAAAATGCAATTGTTTAAATCAAATGGAATATAATGATTTCGTAATACATTTTAACGAAGACACTAAATACTTTACAAGCACCATAGGAGAAATTATTAAAAACATGCGTATTTTAAAACGGTTTTTGTATATGGGTGGCAAATATACAAAGAATGCATTGATATTTTTAAATGAGGTAAGTTTTCAGCATCACATTATTAACAAAATGTAGGTATGTAAGTATTTTAATCTACTTAGAATTTCATCAGACTTCATTAGATTAAAGCATAGGCAGACTCATATTTTTGATGATGTGAACCTAGACGATTTGAGATATGCTAGTGCGTTTTGTTTAGGTATCAACTACCTAACTACTAATTCCTTATCAGAAGTAACCCTTTCGTAAGTATTAATAACTCATTTTAATAAAGGACACCTCACTCGAACCTTAATCTCAGAATCTCATTCTAGAACATGGTATTTTTAGGAAAGAGTTCCCCAAGGTTCTATATTGCGACCTTTATCGCCCGCTTATTCAAAACGTTACTAGAAATAAACATGTTCAAATTCCTCGTTTACAGGGTTTAAGTGATTCGGCATATGCCGAAAAAGTAGAAATAACACAAGGATGTGCACATTCTGACATGTGTAACGTTTTTGAAGAACAATCTATAGTGGCGACGTGTATATCGTGGCCGGGCAAAATTGAATGCTATTCGGATACTGCGACTCAGGTTTGTTTTCCGAAACTCCACAGAGCTTTTGAAATTTGTCAGAATTTAAAACCCAACGCTATTTCACTATCGTGCAGATTACTGCTTCTCACAATATTTGTACCTACCTATATCTATTCCTAACTCTTTCGAGATAGAGATCGGATCAGTGAAGATCAATGACTTAATATAGGTACTTACCTACTTTATCGAATATAGGTATCAAGTATCGCAAATCTTACAATAAAAAAGATCTACTTTGAGACAGTTCGATTGCAAACAAGACTTATCTAATTAGATACATTTATAGAAATAGTTTGCTAAGTCCAAATACACATTACAGAATTTAGCAGCAGCATTCTTGAACAAACTAGCCCAACTGGAAGAAGGGCGACGATACTTAAAATTCACATCCAAAATAACAAATGATATTAAAAAGGTTCTTAGAAGAAAAGGATCAAAACTAGACATGGATACCAGAGAAACTTTAAATGCCACATTAGATCTGATGCTACCGCCAAAGACACAACATGTTAATGTCACATACTACTGCAGGCCAATTGACGAAGGTAAAATGAAGTTTTCTTCCAAGGTCAAAGCTACTCAAAGTAAAAATGAATCTGCAAATCTACCTCAAATTGATAATGTTGGAGTAAAGGCTGACGCTATTAAAAAGAGACAAAGGATTGTTCCTACCTATACTGATTAACATGATGGATATTTGGCATTTTGGAGATAGATGCAGGTACTATCCTAAGAACAGTTTTATTTTAAAGTGTAGAATTTGTACTATGAGTTTGCTATTTTTAGGTTACGGGAACGAAACTATAAAAGCTTTATTGCAATACAGAGAGTATATGACATTAGATGAAATTTTTACTCATTTAGACTTGCTACATAACTTGAGTAATGAGGAGAAAGACAAAACAGATTTAACTTCACTCCTTCCTGCTTTACTACTTTTGTTTAAACAGATGCTTAAGGACTATGACAACAGTGAAATGAATATAATAATAACAAATATTTTAAACAATATTGTATCAAAGAACATGTTAAAAGAAAAGTCTCAAAAGTTGCCTAAAACAATGGTCTATGCAGATATTGCTACTGAGGTACTGTTTTACATATTAAATACTACTATGTAATGATTTATTTTTGTGCGAATAATGAACGTTAAAATATTTTTTAGCCAATTAAAATGAAAAACCAAATAATTCAAATGCCACCTAAGAAAATAATCAACAAGAAACCAAACAACAAATCCAAAAGTTACTCAGCTGTATCATCAAGTAAATTCAGGCAGGCATCAAGACGCAAAGGTATTAATAAATAAATTAATTCAAAAAATATGTACATACCTGAGGTAGACAATTAATTATAAAATTGTTTGAAATTTTTAGTTTCAGAACGGGAAACCCCTTTTACTGAACCAGCCAAAATAGTTGAAAAATAAATAAATTGTTTTATAATATTTTCAATAAAATTTAAACTACTATTTTTTTGCAGAAAGAAGTCAAAGTAACGTCATAGTAGTTCCAATTGAAAAAATAAAAACAATTTTATAATAAAAAAACTATAATATCAGTAACATTACTACAGCCCATACAGAAATGTACAATAACAAAGTATCATTGATATAAATTATATTATAAAATATTGTAAACAATTGTTCTGGATTTTATATAACAATATATTTTCTATAATCTTAATTGCTTTTTATTTTATGTTATCCCTATAAACCATCATATCCCTCCCTATAAACCATCAAATACCATCAAAGAAAAAAATGCATTAGGAATGGTGATTACGTAATCTTATAATTTTATTTACATAATAATGTTCAAATATTATGAATTATTACTAAGTTAAAATAAATAATATATCAAAATTCTTCAAACAAATGAGATCTAAAGTAAAAATTAATTACAAAATGTTATCACACTTCACTAACAAAGATGAACTTTGGAGATTAGAAAATTAAAGTAAAATAATAACAATTAGTCAAACTGACCATTGTAATGATGATCATATCTTGGTTGTGATGAGTCATATCCTATTGCTCGTTTATTTGTGGTAACTGGAGCAGTTTGTTTAAATAACATGGCTAATAATATATAAAAGCCTCCAATGATTTTGCTGAAGAAATCTAACAACCCAAGGAACATGGGTGTAGAGTACTTAACAAATATAGACATTTCCCTTATTAGTGCTAATATAAAGTTACCAAGAAAATTTATAAATGCAGTGCTACCAGTAAAGATCGCAATAACAAAAGCAAACAAAAATGTTACAAATTCTTTTACATTACTTATAGATAAAAAACTTTTTAAAGTATCAACAATATCAGAATATGTCTCATTTAGAGATTGCACACTAGTATTAGGTTTCTTCTCGTCATTTTCTGAATGTTTTGATGTTTTCGTAGCTCCCGTTAATAGTGGCTCAATTTCGATAAATGCGTCTGATATATGCCTTAAACATTTCAGTATAACTAAAATTTCACCATCCCTGAATTTTAGACTCTTAATTTGAAACCAAAATGCACCGAATGGTTGATTATCAATCTCTGTCCATAAGCAAACACCGGGCGTATTAATTTCCAATGGTTCTGTATCTGTGATGCCGATCCAGGGCTTTGTATTAGCAAAAGCAGTAATCAATTTTTGCTGGGCTTCTGTTAAGTCCCTTTTAAGTTCTACTTCAGCGCTACTTACTAAAACTATATCACGATACCCAATTCGTGTGTTAGCGAGTCTTCTTTCTATATAACGGCCTAAGAAAATACGTGACTTCAACATTTCTTTCACATAATTTTTTAATTTTGTCGGTTCCACATCCTCCTGGCTGTCGTATAGAGAAGAAGTTAATGATGAATTGAACGATGAATTTGACCGCACAGTACTCATTTTTGAAACTTTAATGGTATAAACAAAATTACTTAAATAAGATTAAAAATATAGTTGAGAAAAACGTCAACAAACTACAGTCTACAAGGCCGTCATCCTTTTTTTTTTCGGACTTTGACATCTACTTTCGTTTAAAAACGAATTATTAGACAGTAAGACTACAATGGCAACCGTTCGGAAACTTTTGAATAAGATAAGATAATGATCTTTATTTTTATTTTAAATCAATAAACACCGTTTTTATTATTATTTTTTTTTACAAAAGGTAACTTACAGTGAAATCACAAAAGTTTATATATATCATCGAAATTGCTAATTATTTAAATACGTTGCATTTATCAGTGCTAAGTGTTTTGTAAACATAATACCTACACAGTTGCGGCCTTATGGGGTGGCGAATAGGGCAGTCGCCCGGGGCCTGGCGCAAGAACCCAAGTAGATTATTTGTCAGAACAGTTTTTGAATTTCGCGCCTAGTAAACTTCAAGCTCGGTTTCTGTAAAAATACAGGGATTCCCCGAGCGCTACACGGAACATCGTATACCTGCCTCCCGCTCGGGGAATCCCCCATGCTTCATTTCGTTTGACAATTATTTTTGCAGTTTACGCTTATTTATATTAGTTGTATGCGTTCCAAATTAGTATTGTATATAATATTATCTCGTATATCTACATAAATAATACTATTCTCTTGTTATAACATATACGGCTACAGGCTAAAATTACAATAATAAGAAAATGAAACAGTAAGAAATGTTAATTTATGAAATTAGTACAATTTAATGAAATTTATAATAAGGTACCGACAGTCAACTTAATTATATGCAAGTCGATCCAGTAATTAGGTAAATAATGAAACAATAGGTATCCTTTTAAACATATTTTAATGATAGTCAGACCTTTTAATAATTTGATCTCAATCACAATTAGGTACTGTCGCAGAGATATTTTATTTAAGAAGTATTCTTATGATTTAATACTAAAAACTATTACACTTTTTTATTTGAATCTCATTGATAAATCAGCAAACAATGAAAATTCTTGTAGTCTGGCCTAAGACTCTTATAATAAGAAAATATGTATTCTTATGTACGTGTAGTTATATCTATACATATTATAAAACAAAGTCCCCCGCCGCGTCTGTCTGCCTGTCGGTGTAAACGCGATAAACGCAAATACTAACAGACTGATTTTCATATGGTTTTCACCAATAGATAGAGTTATTTAAGAGGAAGGTTTGTGTGTATAATTCACACTCTTGCGAAGACGGAACAGATTCCTAGTTTAATACGTAAATTAATAGGTTATCAGAATATGATAAAACATCTTGTCAGCAAGATTACATTAAACATTATTCTCATATAGGAACAGTGAATATAATATTGCTATGAAAGAACTTAATAATTACTTATTAGCATCATAAAACCTCAAAGTTACTCAAGTATACTTAATTGAAAAGAAGAAAATTATTTCTTGGCAGTAACAAAATGTTCTCAAGCTTCATTTATAAACTATTATAAAAATAAATATATAAAACTAAACATATTTAACCTTAGAATATAATGAAGAATCTTTGTATAACTACTTAGGATTATTGGCAATTATTATTTAAAGACATAGGCATAACATATTTAATTTAAACATGTCTGTATTTTCAATAAAACATCTTACAGTTTGCGATGAGAGTAACACAAATCTAGTATTTGAATGAATACTATCTATCTAAAAACTTATATAGTTAAAAAATAAAATAAAGGTACTGACTAACTGCCAAAATGTCACAGTAAAAAGACTAGTTTCACAAAATAGTATGGAAGTTCAAAGAGGTAAATTGAAATCAATTTAACATTAAGGCATTAAAATAAAAAAAATAGGGGGATGCTGACTTAATTCTTTTCAATTTCCGTCAGGTAGTTTAATTTAAAACATTAGACACGTATTGTTTCTTTTTTTACGTTACTAAAATCAACCGACAATACATTCCTGGTACTTATAGCACAGGGCTTCCTATTTTAAGTACCAGGAGTGCATTAACATTTGAACATAAGTTTTCTACCATGCGTGTAAACATTTTTTAAGTAGATCTAAAGTATCTGGCTTAAATAAACTTAACTATATATACACACAAAACAAATAATAAAAGGCTGGCGGCATTGCCACGTTGTATGGCAATGCTTATCCTCTGTCCAAGGTAAAAGCCAGACCTTTGGGAACACTCCCAGTGGACAGCGATGTGGACGAATTTTTTGATGCCATATTTTAGGTTTATGTTTAATTAGATTAGTTTATTTTATTATTACTTTTGTATGTATATTTTTTAAGTTAGACAAATAAACATATAATACATATTGATTCGAAATGTCGCATGACCTCACGATGTCGTTCGGTTTGTGTAACATCGTGACGTAACTAGTACCCCCCACTCCTGAAGTTTGATTCGCTTTATCTCATACGTTTTTAGTTATTTTGTAAAGGTAAAAAATACGTGTCTATTATTTTTTTATTATCTATTATAAAATAGATTTTTACTTTTCATACCCAATCAACATCCCTGTTATAACAATATTTGGTCAACAAGTCCAAAAAGGAGTAAGTACCGTTTGAGATAGAGTTTAAAAAAAACGTTTTTTTTTTTTGTAAGAGATTTACGCAGTTAGCCTGAGCGCAGGATTTGACTGCTTCACCGGACTTTTAAAAAAAAACTAATGATGTGTACACTTAACGCATCATTACTTTGTTTTTTTAAATCACTTTGAGTGACTGTGACTTTCAAGCTTGAAAATAGAAGTCGCCTAAATTAATAAATTACCAAACAAAAGGTCATGATATTTTGTGAGAATGTAAAATCTAAGAACATCAATATGTTTGGATAGTACCTATCGTAAATCCATATTCTATGTTCCATATGAAAAAATAGACATATTGTTCTTCTAACTATGTCTGTTTTGAATCTAACCGACACAAATCGTTCACATTTATAAGCAGTTATCTGTACTCTAGTCGAATCAATTCGATTAATAAGACGTTAAGTATTTAAATATTAATCAATTTAATGACTCAATCTTAACGAGTACTTAGCGGAAAAAGACGACAACTAATTACGAAATCTACGCTTTTGTACCTACGGGTACTAGCTTGTATGTAGAATAAGTTCTACTTACAGGTAATACTGCAATTGTATTAAACTACAGAAAAAATAACAGGAATTTAGCTTTCTTTTTCTGTAGTAATTCTACACAAAAAAAAAACTAAATTTCTGAATCGACTACTAACCCTGTAAGATTAAAGCGAAAACATAGAAAATATATCAACATAAAATTTATGAGTTTTTCATTCCTATAAAAAAGGAACATAAAAATTATGTTGACCCGTTACATGACTACAAGTGAGCATAATTAATTTTAAAAAAGACGATTGGTAACACCCATAGACTTTTGTATATTAAATAATGCCTACTTTACAGCAATTTTATTGGGTTAATTGGGTACTTGTTGCACCGATGAAATAGGCTTGTTTATTTAAATTTGAATTTAACTATCAATTGTTTTTAAAATTTATACATTTAAGTATAATCAACAAAGAAATTTAATATTTACATTATTAATAAGAAATACGAATAAGATGACAATTTATTTACTAATTTAATAAGACGGAGTAAAACCTGCAATATATACGCAAAAGTGCTACACACATTTCTCTTATATTATTGTAAACTCATTGCGGCTTACATATGCTTAGCTCGATAAAAATCACAAATTCTCTAGTTAGCATAAAAGTACCAAAATTGTACTCTTACTCACTCGTAAGAAATAAATACTTACCACGATAAATATTTTCTGCATTTTTTACACATTCACAACCATATTCATAGTATATATTTATATTTATAAAATTTAAATATTATACTTCGTTGTGAACATAAGAGATTGCAGAATATTTAGGCCGCGTTCACACCAGACTATTTGCTGAGCGAGCATTACGCAGTGTACTACTAACTAAACACAATACATTTTTAGTTAACTTCCCACCGACGATACCCAATTTCATCACACATATGGTGTGAAAATGATTAAAAAAAGATAACAAATTTCTTTAAACATTAACTTAAGACATAGAGAAAACAGTCATCCAAATTCTGAGCACCCTGTGCAATTAAGCCACCGTTTTGAAAACAAACAAACACATTTTTCTGATGGCACGAAACGTCATACTAAACTAAACTATAATACACAATAGTGTTTCAATTATATTGGTAGTCCGTACCAGGACTTAAAATTAATAAATTAAAACTATTTAATATCTCAAACATTCGAGTCGCATTACTTACGAAAACTCGCGACCAATTCGCTCATTTCAGGACATTCACATTACGATCATAAACAATTATTATTTATATCTCTTTAAAATCCTTGAGACAGGAAGTTGAGAAAGGCTATACGCCAACATAGCTTTGTTCCAACTATTTTATCGTGAGAATTTATTTTACAATGAGGAAACCATGTACTCTCGCTAGGAATTTATCGAAGTTATCTTGGAAACGTAGTTTGTGTGGCCTCATGCCGTCGAATAGAACTCCGTTGGTTAGTACATCAAATGCTTCCTCCAGACGGGGTACGTTCGCGGGATCGTTGGCAGCATACGCTTCAATAAGTTGTCTGGCCAACCCTTCAAGTAAAGCTGGCTTAACGCATGTCAGCGAGTAAATAGCTGCCCCAGCTGCCGGTATAGAATCCGGTGGTATTTCCATTTTAATAATTAACATTAGAAGAAGTTCAGCGAGTGTTAGTAAGGATATTGCGTAGGGATTGCCGTCGCCTAACGTGCGAACTTTGTTGGACAGCCCGACTATAGTGTCGCAGCATAGTGTTGAGACGTCACAAGATACTGCTGTAAGACCAACGCGTAACGCGGTCACCACCATGTTGAAGTCTTCTATAGGTAGTTTTGTTAGCTGAAAGTAAACACATTAGTCTTCAGGTAAAAGTAAAATTTCTAAAAGCATGAACCAGTCTATCAGTTAAGTTGAATTAGCAAATTATTGTATGCGTGTGTAAACTTAAATTTTAGGAAAGCGGAATGTTTAAATAAAATAAGCATAAGAGTAGTAGGTACTTCGGTTTTCTAGCCACAACAATAAATCTGCTGCTATTGGGAAATAGGTCCCTCTCCCAAGTGTATTATTAAACTATTTTAGGGCTAACACATAAATTGTATGCATGCTATGCTTGAGAAACAATAAAAACAAATAACTCTTCGTCGGTCACCGGTGACCGAAAAGGCATCGAGTTGAGAAACAATAAAGTGTTCATCGGTCACCGGTGACCGACAAGGCTTTCAGCATCAAGTAAGTCGGAAATTTGAGTTGTATAGTGTAAGATAGAATGGTAGAACAGACCTGGTCGGTGTTGTCCAAGTCGCGCAGCATGCGGTAGGCGTGCTGGGCCAGCGCGGGCAGCGCCAGCAGCGGCGGCGTGACGAGCGGCAGCAGCAGGCGCACGCCGCGCGCGCACGTGTCGCCCACGCCGCGCTCCGCGCCCGAGCGCGCCACGCAGCAGATCACGTCCATCAGCGCGCAGATGTCCTGCACAACACGATTACATTCCATTTTGACGACCTCCCTGGTCGAGTGTACACACCGGTTTTCAAGGTGTCGCCAGCTCTGAGGTCCCGGGTAATGTAGAAAACCACTTTTCTATATTGTCTCGGGTCTGGGTGCTTGTGTAACCTTCGTTGTCTCTGAATTCCATAACAGAAGTGCTTTAGCTACTTACTTTGGGTTCAGAGCAATGTATGTGATGTTGTCCACATTTATTTATTTATCCATGGAGAAAAACAATCGGTATTGACGTGGTGGCTTAGTGATTCATGACCGGCATATACGGCAAAGGAGGCCGGAGGAGGAAAGAAAAAGAGGGGCGTTTTAGTTTCAGTATCGGTGTAAATGTTTGAAACATCGTAGCTCCCAATTTTTTTTTTCAAGATTACGATTTCTGCGGTTGGATTTAGCCGTTGAATGACAAAATTATAATGAAATTTTTTGTTAATTAAAGTAAAATATATATTATTTTATTTAACTAAACACGCTTGATTTGGAGTACCTATCATGTTGAAGCCAGTTTTTTTTAACTTACCTCATATACTTCTTCTTCGGCGTCTTGAGGAATACTAGAAATTTTCCCGGAATTCCATCTCATGTAGACTTCAAAAGTCGTATTGCATACTTCCAGAAACCTGTTATCATATAAATTAAATGTGTAATGTTTAATGTAAGTAATTTCACATTGTCTAAAAATGTTAAATAAATGTTTAAAAAAATGGATGTCAATTTAATAAATCTAAAATAAACATACTTGTTCACATTTTGTGGATGTACAGAATGTAGCATCCTTTTAGCGCTTTTGGAGAGAAAATTCAAGCATGGCAACACTACGCCAGGGTAGTTGTGATATCTGTATATGATTGCCGGTATCTTGTCTAATGCACCGATGAGCATCATGAATTGTTCGTCCATAGTTCCGACCTGTAATAAAAAACAATTATCTCATCCTTAAAAAAATTGTATCACCAATAAAATAAACTCGCCAATTTTGGTTTAGGTATAAATATGTTAAAACATGTTGCATTGAGTTTTTTTTATTCGATAAGATCGGGTGTTTTAATAAAACTTGGGAGAGCGTATATGCAGTAGTAGACCGTGGTGGGCTAGGTCTATTAATTAATTAGTTTTTCTTTTATTTCTCAAATACCGAATAGAAAGTGCAACTTATCATGAATAAACGGTTTAAAAATAATAAATCAATGTCAAAAAATTTTGACGTCAGATTCAGGTATATTTGACTGAAGACCATCTATAGATAGTTGCCGAACCTATTGAAAATATAAATTTTAAATAAAATGTTCGACGCATACCTCCAAAATTCTATGTCCAGTTTCTAGATAAGTTTTCAAATATAATGATAACTAAAGGTACTTACTTCTAATACACCTTCAGTGATACCAACGAAGCAGTCCAGGGTATCAGCCAGCATGTTCCTAACTGGCTCCGTATCAGAATCCATATTAATAATGTTCATTAACTTCTCTTGTAACGCTACTGTACTTGATAGCAGGCGGTTCCGTACGTCACCTGAAAAGCAAATGTCTTGTAGTTTCAACCCTCTCACTCACGCGCGCAAACATTTCGACAAAGATTCGCGCGCTTTGATATCTGTTATAAAACCTACGCAGCTTCGAAATGAAATAATTTGCAAATGTAGTCCTGCACTTGTGGGTTTGCGTATTCGTGCGAATGTGAGTGACGGGCATTAGTGTATGTTAAAAAATGCGAAGTTTGAAAAGTTTTTTATTGGATTTTTTTATGACATCTGTCTGACAGACTGTTGTCAGTCTGCCTTTCTGAGCATTTTTTCAGTTTCTGGGTTGAAACTGCTTGTCTGCTTCTTTCATTTTATTACTTGGTCGAAAGGAATAAATTAGTGAGGAAAGTTCGATTGACATTATTTAAAGCTACTATTACCTATGGTGGTAATTATCGAATATTTTTGGCATACCTTCGGCGTATGTAGCGGTTATAGCGAAAGCTCTATGCAGTTCCTTCCTCAAATCTCCCGGTAGATTGCAGCCTGATGCTTCCCATTGTAGTAAAGCAAGAAATTCTTCGCAACTTGCCAAAGGATTTTGCCTGTAATTAAAGCATTATGTTTATGTAGGTAGATTAACAAAACTTGGGCTTTAAGTAGTGCAGTAGAATTAACTTAAAATATATTTTTAAAGTTATTTAAATTAATGATGAATTAAAATTATTGACGAATGAAAAAGACCATTAATTAAGTAATAAAAATGTTTTGTCAAAAGAAAAATAAATGAAAAGAATACAAATGCCGTTCAATAGTATTTTTATGGACTCCTATGTGTGCATCGGTTTTTTTTTTTGTAGGGTTGTCTGTTAAGCAATGTCGACTCCAGCTAGCTTAAAAAATATAATATGACAAGTAGTAATAAAAAGTGAGTTTAAACAAGTAAGAGTAGTAAACGAGCAATGAAAGAGTAGTAACTTGTGGTGCGAGTGCGCCAGCGTGGTGAGCAGGTTCGCGGCGTGCGTGGCGGCCGTGCGCTGCGCCGCCAGGTGCCGCAAGCACGCGGCCGCGCGCCCCGCCAGCCGCGACACCACCCACGCCACGCCGCGCGACCCGCGCCCGAACGCCGCCTCCAGGATCGGAGACATCTGGTATGGACACATCGTGTCATTAAAAAGCGACCTTCAAGGGTGTAGGACACCTTTTTAACCAAAATAATCCACAAAATTTTAGAAAAAAGCTGATAATCTTTAAACTCTTGAACAGATTTGTCAAATAAAACAATCTCGAATACTCTTTAAAACGAAAAATATCTAAGAGATTTAAAGACCACTAGCTGTCCCCCGCGACTTTGTTCGCGTGTTTTAGTTTCAACGGTTTTTCATTTTTGCAACATTTTTCATTTATGCTCCACTCCTATTGGTCGTAGCGTGATGTTATATAGCCTATAGCCTTCCTCAATAAACGGACTATCCAATACAAAAAGAATTTTTCAATTCGAACCAGTAGTTCCTGAGATTAGCGCGTTCAAACAAACAAACAAACAAACAAACAAACAAACAAACTCTTCAGCTTTATAATATTAGTATAGAAGTATAGATTACAAAAGTTTGGCCATAGAGGTTTTATGACAAAGGGTTATTGTGCTGCCTACAAAAGGTTAATTTTATTAACCCCCGACACAAAAAGAGAGGAGTTATAAGTTTAATGTGTACGTCTTTGGCATCATAGCACCTAAACAAATGGACCATTTATGATGTTTTTTTTTTGTTTCTAAGCTTACGTGATCGAGATGGTTCTTCGCTATTATTTAATCTTACTCAATTTGTGTAATTAATCCGATCAATTTTATTTTTTGAAAAAATTCATAATATCTACGTACACTAAATGACTAAATTAAGTATCCAGTGACAGCATCACACCGATCATCTTCTCTACCAAAATATAGACGAAAATTAACTCATTTTAACATAGAATTGAATATGGGACATATAAATAAACAGGCCACATTCTACAATGTGTGTTTACGATCAATACGTTAGCAGGCGTTACTAAAGTTTTAATAAAGTAATCGCGAAATGCTGTATTTACGATAATTCTTTCATCTTATCGAGTACATAACAATAGTGTGCGGTAATGAGTTCTATTGTTAATGCTTACAATCCGTATCGTATCGTTTTAAACCTGATAAGAGCTGTTCTAAAATTTGTTATTGCACTGTATTGCAAAGGCATTCAATCTCGTGTTAAAAAAAACTGCCTGACGCCTTAGTACTGGACAAAACCCCATTTTTGCACGAAAGAAAAAGTAAATAAGTTTGATCAAACTAATATCAAAAATTAAGAAGATAACTGTCTGTTAATCTTTCACGGCTAAACCGCTGAACCAATTTTGATGAAAGTTGGTAAGAGTGCAGATTGGATTCCAAGAATGGAAATAGGCAACAATAACCATATATTCGCGGGTAAAACTTAATAAATAAATGTTAATATTTATTTATTTGTCTGAGCATATAAATATTTCGTTTAAGCGTTCCCTCCATAATGGACCGTTATGTACTAATATAACGTTAGCTATTAGTAAAAAAAACGCTAAAATGAACCAATATATACGTGGGTTGGTACCATGCATACTTTTTGTCGCAATAATAATCAACACCCACGCTGTCGAATCCGCGGGCAGAAGCTAGTATTCCATATATTTTATTACGTACCTCTGAGTAAACTGATGGTTGCGGCATCAGGTAGGAATTGGACCATATCTTGAGTAACCAGGAGATGGTGGCTGATAGTTCTGGACTGAACACATTTCCAAGACCAGCTTCTAACGCTGCACATTCCCATGCACTGATGCGGAGGATTTCTCCCACCAACCTGTTAAAATATGAATAAAAAATAGTAATTTTAACGTTTCTTAAGCGCTTGTATTAGGTACATACAAAAATTTTGGATTTGATTTTAGAAAAATAAATATTCTAATATCATATATATACATATACATATATACAAATGAATCCCGATTTTCCTTGGTCATGCCATAACTTCCGAACGACTGCACCAAATCGGATAATTCGTTGTTGTTATGTTCCTTATTGTAAAGACAAAGTTAAAAAAAAATACCGTATAAATATTTTGAAAATCTTTCATCACCAGATCGAGTTCTGGTCCGGCAGCTGTTATACCTATAGATAAACGTTCAAGCACAAGTCTTCAGGAAAACTAACCTAACAGTTTTAAAATAAACGCACTATATAATGTTAATGTGTCAAAATACTTTTCATTAATATGCAATTGAGTGGACAAATTGTTTTTGCTGTTAGTAGCAGGCAGATATTTCATTACATGTGTTAGAAGAGTGTGATCGGTTTTATATAATGTCGAAGCTGGAATGCAGAACCCTAAGAATTATCGTAGAAAATGTAACTAACATGATTATATAAAAAAAAAAAAAAAAAAAAAAAAAAACAAATAAAAAGTGACAAAATTGTATACACCTTTGTACCTACCTATTTTCATTTTATATTTTTTTTTTATTTTTATTTTAAAAAAACGACTCCCTCACTAAGGAATTTAATCCTTGTGTCGCGGGGGTTCCACAAACATTCAAATCACATGCACAAAGAACACCCAGATTTGGAACAAGCATTTGTGGGTTACACAAATGCTTGTCCCATGCGGGGATCGAACCCGCGGCACGTCGCGCTCAGAGGTAATTGGCTCGGTGACCTATACCACTCGGCTATCCGTGCAGTCAGTCAAAGTATTCTTTGTTTTGTTACACAAATACACATATACGTCATTAGACGAATAATTTAAGGTATCAGTGTCTGTTATCAAGAATTATTTATTCAAAATGCATTCACATTTATCCTCATACATATCGTCTTTTAAATGCAAATTGCTCATACAATATTTTCCTTAGTTTATTACGTCAGTATTCTGCATAAGAATAGAATGCGTGGTGTAACTTACATTACCTACACATCATAACAACGGGCCGGAAACTTGATAACACTGAACTTCCTATTGTGTTGTATGCATAGGTGATACTCATGATGATTTTCATGTGCTTGAAATACAGATAACAACACATTATAATACTGGATCTATTTACAGATTCAGCTGATCATGTAGGCTGATATAATCGACAACAACATTGCGTATACAGTGTTACCGCAACATCTATCCAAAAGGGGTGAAGAGTATCTAGTATAGTCGGATTACAAAAAATCAGCTCTAAATAACTTTAAATAATTAATGATACCCAATTTTGTCGCATCAGTTATCAGACATTCAAAATCATAACAAAACGTGTCACCGCACTACGAAGGTCAATACCTTATTACGTCACTTGCTAAGTGTTAAGATATATTAATTCAGCGGTCTGGTAATGGTTTTGGGTGTCGAATAATTGATACGAAAAATTGGATATTAATTATTCAATTAATTCACTTTAAGCTGAAATTTTAGTAAATTGACTCTATACCAGATGTACTCTTCACCCCTATTGGATTGTTATGACCTTTCAGTAACAGCCTGTATAGGTATAAATAGCTATGCTATAGGCAGTATGCATGATATTATTTCACTATATTGTCTTACATTATTTTTTATATCCTATTGAAGAGAAATGGCTTCTTCTTCAGAGCATTTATCGAGACGATTGCTCACTGTTGGTTGGAAATTTCAGATTTTTTATTTTTCTTATCTCATCTCGTGGGCAACTTTGACAAAAGACATTACTTATAAATGGCATAATTTTGAAAACTTACGTATAGTAGAAAGATTTAAAGGAGAAGATGAAGATGAAGAGAAGATGAAGAGAAAAAAGATTTCAAGAACAAACTATTTTTTTATATTTGGATAGGCTGAGCTAAGATAAATATTTTTTTATAAATCTTCTTTTGCCTAGCCTTTTCCCAAATTATGTTGGGGTCGGCTTCCAGTCTCACTGGATTCGGCTGAATACCTTATTTTACATGGAGCGACTGCCAATCAGACCTCCACAACCCATTTTACTGGGTAACACAGTATCCCAAAGTAAGACTGGTTTTTAGAATTGTATTTATTTATTTATTCTTTTTTGTACATAAATGTATAATGAAATAAAATATAAACTAGAGTAGTATAATGACTAATATGTACAAAAGGCGGCCTTATTGCACAAGGCTTTCTATTGTAATGACTTAACGACTGTCAAAGATCAACGTATGGCAGTCGGGACCAACGGCTTAAAGTGCTTTCCGAGGCACGTAGGGGTCTTGGTATGTTTGCAAATGGTCACCCAACCACGGACCAACCGCGGCGAGCGTGGCTTAACCTGTATTATCGGTCAAACCGCACGGCTTGCACTTAGCCCCTCAAATAATTGTTTATTAAAATAAACGTTTAAGACACTTACTTGAGTATAGGATCGACGCCGTCCGTATTATTGTTCTCGCCGACTAAGTATCTCAGAGAGGCGTCGGTATTGGCATTCTCCATTAGGCTGAAGTGGATGATCTCTGCGGGAATCATCACTGTTTCTCCCTCCGTGCAGTCTATAGCCAGGAAGTGACCTGAATTTGTTAATTAATGATTAGGTACTATATTTTTCGCTCGTGTATACATGTTTAGTATAGGAGATACTATACCTAATACACATGATAAGTTGAGTATGTAAAGTGAGTTGCGTGGTATACTCCGCTTGCAATTTAAATGCCAAAAATATAAAAAAAAAGAAAAATGTTTCTGAAAATGTTTTTTTTTTTCTAAAACTCGTCTTTGTTTATATTTTTGGCGAACTGAACCTGATGTGTAAGCATTTACACATCAGGTTCAGTTTGCCTTACAACTTCATATTATTAAAGCCTTATTCAATAGTATTTGTTAGTCTAAAATGAACTTTATTTACACTTGTTTAAAGTTGTTGTTTGTTTAAGTGGAAATAACATTAATTGGCACCACAATTACAATAGGACTATACTATATTAGCCGAAATAGAAATATATTAAGTATTTTAGGATGTGTCTTGTTTACCCACCAACATATAATTTTAACCTTTCTTTTCTTCTCGTAATAAATGCGTATGATGATTTTAAAGAAATACGGGTATACTAATACTATAACATATTTCGATAATACCATTATTTCTTAATCAAATTAGGTGAAATGCCTATAAATTACCAATGATAATCATTAAATTAGTAAATGTGAGTAAATATCTAAACTACATACTGTTCTGCGATTTTCCTCCACCCATGCAATCAGTGCGTTCATTATGTTTTATTTGTTTCTAAATTATGCAGACGCTGATTATTAAAAAAGTTTTAGTTTATCTTACCAGTAATCATGAGTATCCAGTGCAGATCTTCAAAGAGGTTGACTAATTCTTCGCCTCCATTCGCTGGTAGTTTGCCCACGTGCATTAAATGGAATTGGTTCTCAAGGCTATAACAAAAAAAACAAGGTTTTAACATAAAATATCGACTAAAGAATTATGACGGGCCTGTTGGTCTAGTGGTTAGTGACCCTGACTGCTAAACCGGAGGTCGCGGGTTGGATTCCCGCCCAGGACAGATCTTTGTGTGATGAGCACGATCATTTGTTCTGAGTCTGGGTGTAATTTATCTATAATATGTATGTATTTAGAAATATATAAGTATGTTTATCAGTAGTCTGGTTGCCACAATACAGGCTCTACCTAGTTTGCGATCAGATGGCCGTGTGTGAGTTGTCCCATGATATTACTTAGCCACAGAAAGTTAAAAACACACCACATCAAACCACCGCGAGAGGTGGTTCGAAGTGGTGTGGGTAAGGATTCATTGAAAGACTTGGGTGAAGCCTGTGCCTAGGAATCGGAAATAAGATATATTTACTAAGCATGAACTGTTTGTTTGTCTTTCCATATATTTTAGTTAGCGGTTATTTGTTGCTAATCCTTGTATTCTTCCAATTCGTCCGGAGTGTAAAAGCTAAGAAAAAAAAGAGAATCAAGCCATGGTCCCACTTATAGGGAAATAGCTTTAGCCCACTTCTATTTAGACCTTATCTGTAATCTGCTATAACCAGGACACACAGTTTTAGTATTAATAGCCAAATTAAAAAAAGGAAATATTCTAATTACCATTAAAAACGCAATAAAAAAACCATGAAGTTTCAATTAATAGGAAACAACGTTTTTAATCATTAAATACAACGGTAGGTTTATCCGATATAAAATCGAATCATGGTGGTATTCAATCTTCTCATTACAGTCGAAAATATCAACATTGGTCAAACTTTTAAGCCTATAGAGACTACTAGAGCTGAATTTTGATCCCCATTGTGACATATAAAGTTTATTGACATCCACATCTTATACTGCAAACGAAAAAAAAATGAGAGATCAGGCACAGCACCAACAGCTGTACGTGCTTTCCGAGGCACGGGAAACACCGCCGCCCTTCCTAACTCCAAGTTGTACTGAGTTAAACTATTTTTGCTGGACCCGGGATTCTAAACCGAGATCTCGTGCTCAGTAATCGCGCTTGCGACCAACGAGGCAGTCAAACAATAGTAGATCTAGGTACTACTTCATAAAATAACAAAAATTAATTTGAAGGTATAGGGGATATAAATTACCACAGAATAAAAAAAATATTACTACAGAAGATTCACTTTGCAATAGAAAATATTTAAATAGCGACTCTAGCCATAACGCAACAAAGTGCAATTTAGGTCGCATAAACGCTTTATGTCAAACGCGATATTTACCTAAACATTACCGATCTCTTAACGACTCTGTCGTTCTCTGGAATGACGCCGCGCGTTAATTAATGTCCGTTGAATAAAACATATATTTATTCAATGTGTATGTTTATTACAACCTATTATTTATGTAAGCAGTCAACTCATTGCTATTCATAATCATCATTCAGTAAAGATGCTTAGGCAAATACTCGCGACGCAGCTAGCGATCACGTACTGCACTACGCCTGCTCGGGAGGTACTCCGGCCGTACGTACCTAAACTGACGAGTGAAACCCCTCTGGCAATACTCACCGCTTACTCCTATCTTGAAGTAGTGTGAATAGAACATGACTGCAGTGAGCGGGTGCTTTCCTTGCAATTGCACCTATCGTCATCAGGACATTGCTGTGCAGCTTGCGTTCGTCCTCTTCCAAATCATCCTTGATATCCTCTTCGGTGTTTTCTGTGCCTCTAATCATAGAAAAAGTTAATAATGACTAATTCATATTTGCAGCAAGTACCTACAAATAAAACTTTTTAGTTAGGGTTCAGAGTGAACTAGGTCATATAATTTGAAAAATCTTACATATTGTTGATCAAATTAGTGTTTAAAGATGCTTATGAGATTTAACAAAGTTTTACAAACTGTGCTAAATGACTTCCAAATGATATGTTCAACTATTTACTCCGCATTTTTTTAAAGCAACGCTCCTAATAATATGGGACCGTAAACTCAATACTTTAGTGGGTTAATTGTTACAACCTTAAGAGAGAAAAGTGTAATGATATCTCTACACTAATTTGAACAGAAAACAAAAATGTAAGATTCTGCGCAAACAGGCCCCCGAACTCAGCCACTGGTGGCTTAATAATTATTTTTTAATAAGATGATTTTTTTTTTTGGAATTTACTTAAGAGAGACTCATAGAGATAGCAAAAACCAAATCTCACATACCTTGTTCCATCTGGTGGAGCTAGTCTGCACTGCAGATAAGTGTTAAATATTTCTATACATGGATTCATCAGTGTTTCATTAGAATATCCATCAGTCTCGTGAACTAGGGTACTCCAGCTATGAAGGAACTTGTTCAACGATTCCCTCAATACTGTGTCATCATTTATCTGCAGAAAAAGTACATTGAGACCATTGAGTTATAACTTCTAATAAAAGTACACTATACAGTATGTAACAAAAACTCTGTCCGATCCAATAAAGGCGTATTTCTGGTTCAACATACGTACTAGAAAAAAACGTCTCGCTTCTTTGATACAAAACTGTAGGTAATGCACGTGAACTTTGTCGAGCGATCAGTGCTTTTGATCAGTTTTAAAGATCGAACAGGATTTTTGTTGCATGCTGTATAGACTCTTGATAGCTAGATGTATGAATGTCCATATGGAAAAAGAAATCTTAACTTACCCTCTCCTCAATCATGGCTCCTCTTATACAATGACAAGTCAGTGTCGTCAAAGTTTGTAGAAAAGCAGGCGGTGTCGCAGCAATCATAGTAGGCGCAAAAAATTGAATCAACCTGCGATAGATATCTGAGAGTCCAAGCATCTCCCTTTCGACCGGCTGTACATACGTCATCATATTCAAGAAGCCATTCACATAGTTCTCCAAATACTGTTGTTTAAGGTTACTCTTAGATACAAGTACACCGCTGAGACTGGCCAGTTGCACTAAACATGTGAGGGATGGACTAATTAATTCTTGATTTGACCTCACATATATATGAATCTCGAAGAACAACGACAATAGTTCAGGCTGCATTATCGTGTCGCGCCATCTTGGACTTAAACGCAGTTCCGGTGCAGAATCGCTTTCGTAAATAGCCTCAAAAGCACTAAACAATCTCTTACAAAATAATGGAATTACATGACTCCAGCACAATACTGACTCCACTATTGTTAACAGTTGCTTTGTCAATGAAGCCTGTTCTCCTTCTGGACGATGACCAGAACGCACTATCTGTTCCAATATGCCTACAGTAAACCTAAATATTCTCTTCAAATCTAATGCTTCAAAAGATTTCTTCAGTCGGAAGTGAACCTCCCATATCAGTCCAACATCAGCTGATTTCACTGTTATAGCAAATTCTTGCATAATCGCTAGTATAAGTGAGCATGCCAACTTTTGTTGGCTTATAGGCGAGCTAAGAATGATTTTTTCCAATTCATCAATTAATAGCTTTCTTTCTCTTCCACCATCATTAATGCTGCCTCGTTTGATGATTATAGCAATAGTCTGAAATATATTAAAATACTTAACCAAAAATACTATTAACAAACTTGTGACCAAATAATGAAAATTTGTTCATATGATAATCACAGAAAGTAAGGGAATTATATAATTGTTACATTGCCATCCTGAATATTAAAATGATTTGCCAGCATGACATGACAAATTAAAATAGGTCAAGTGATGGAGTACAGATTGTTTAGACAGCAAGGACGGTGAGGTTAACCATTCAGGGAACACCAGACTGTCTAAGTAAAATGCAGTATTTATAGCCCTAAATTTAACAAGGGATTTAAACAACAGTTACCTGTAAAAGCTTCTCTCTCAAAAATGCAGGACACTCTCTTCGTAACAAATAAGCAAGTAAGTACTCTCTTAGTGAATAAATATCATTTGCAGACAGTAAACTCCATTCTCTTATTAAAGCAGCTTTTAATAAACCGGCTGCTTCAAAGAGTACATAATCTGATGAAGACTTCTCTAATATTTCCCTACACAGTTGATAAGGGTTCTTAGTGCTTCGAAACTCAAGGAATACACTTTCAGCTTGATGCCGTTGCTCGGATGTCACTATGTTTGGTGGTGCCTAGGAAGGTAACATTAAAACTCATACTCATTGTTGTACATTACTTGATTTATAAATGACATAAAATAAACACATATAAAGGAGACAGTTCAAGACTTATTAGTACTCAGTTATCAATGTTGGTACTAAGGAAAAATACCATGCTTATAAAACCGAATCAAAGTTAAATAAATATTGAAACTTATTGTGTGGTATTAAAATAAACTGTACATGTACTTCAAATAACAACATGACATTGAAACCATATTTATGAGTTAAAAGATTTCATTAGTAAGAATCAATAACATTTGGAATAGAAATAAACATTTGATTAATTCGTTTCTGTAGTAATCATTTAATCCTGAAAGTATACACATGATCACTATTGTTTTTTCAGGGATAAATAGATTTCCTCACCATCAACATCTGAGCAGCTGCTTCCAACGTTTGTAAAGCAGTATTATCCATTGTGACTATTTATGGTAAGTAAAATTACAATAATAAGCAATATTTATATATATTATATTGACCACACGGGAAACGTACGATCACGATTTTATTACATATTTTCGTAAATTTTGGTAATCCAGACCTGTCACTGTCAAATAGTCAACCATTGCAAATACATGCAAATACAAAGACCTAAAAAAACAATGATAACCACAGATAATCCATCAACGCATTTAACATTTTTTAATATTTATCTTGCAAGTTCACGGTTGAATGCAAACTCCTTGAATATCTTGTAGGGATACGAGTTCTAATACATAAATATAATAGCAAATATAGTAATCATTCATTATTACAACGACGCTTCTGATGAACATCTTTATATTGAAGTGCTGGATAGCAATTCACTATCAAGTGCTAGGTAATTGCTACGTACCTACTTAACTCTTATGTTATAGTACCTACAAGTGTTGTACTACAACATTCATTTCCTACTTTTGACTAATATAGATTAATAATTATCATTTAAATAAGTACCCACTTGTGTAACATAAGGCTTCATACGAAACCTAAGTACCTATCTACCTACTACTTATCTGCTCATAATCATCAAATCATAAAAATCAGAATCAAGAGAAAGATAGATAGACCTTTTTTTTTTGTTACGGTGTGATAATGTAATTACTTTAACCCACACCGAGGGTACGACACGACGTGGGGATTTGTCAGATTTGCAACGACCAAAAACACCCCGGTCTTGTCCTTGCCTTTGCCGGAGTCCCGGATTCGCTAAAGCATGCTCGGCGGGGCTTCATGGGAAGATAGATGGACCTAACAGGTTTTGCACAAAACGCAGTTCATAACATGTACCAACTAAAACAAAAAGAAGCATAAACAAAGTAACGGGTTGTGATCTGAGAGTGTGGTAGGTAATTTATCAGACTATTTAAATGGTGTCTTTGTTCTTCCCGGGAAATCACCTTAAAAGATGTAGAGATAATTTAGAAATGGCTGTAGCTACGTAATGTCATTTGCCAACGTAATAATATTCGTAGGAGGTAAATACGGGGCAAGAGTCTAATTACAATAAACCGCATTTGCCACAATGTGTATCTACTTTAATGTAATTGAAAACTTAACTAAAAATAAACACTGGTCGAGGGCGTGTCAATCACTAGCGAAGTCCTTTGGCTGCTAGTCAAATATCAACGATATATTTTTCATAAAATAGTTCCACCTTTTACATCAATTTACAAATAAATGTTCATCAAAACAGATGTCTTTTCAACCCACAATAAAAGGGTTTTTTTTTTATTTACTACAATCTACTTTATACTTATATACCATTAGCGGGGTCAAGCCTCCCCAAACGACAATCTTGGATACGCCACTGGTTAAATGTGTATGTCTTTGGCATAATTTCACCCAAATGGATGAATCGTTTTTGATAACAATTAAAGAAAATAGATACTCTGAAACAATAGTGGCCGCCTATTTAGCTAGTAGGTAGGATGACTAGAAGAGATATATAATGTATTGCTTTATGCTAGATAAATAGAGTTAAACTCAAGGTAAACATGTTTAGAATCAATCAGCGTGCAGCTATTATTAGCATTGCATGATTTCCCTACCCACATATATATTGGTTCATTATAGCGGCTCTTATTTTAATAGTAAACTTTATAAGTATATGGGTCCATTATGCTGCATTTATTTACACAATTTATTAAAATGATTTACAAAGATTGTCTGGACTTTAAAGAGGCTGACCCCTGAGTTTGTTTCAATATTTCTTTTCAGTGTAGCCAATTAGGAAATGTCGAAACCAGCGAGCTCAAAATATATATAGTTATGTATATCCCAGTTAGTTACAAAAATAAATGAATTGATTTGATTATTGACAACGCAACTTACGCGATGCGAAAAACGTAGACACCTTTTCACCCCCAGGATACCGTACTTGCGGTGACCCGTTGCAGCACTCGGACACAGTCACCCGTTGCCTGTTACCGACACAGCACATCACCCGAAACAATATGTGTCGTACACACAGGATACAACACCGACTGCAACGTTTTAAATTTATGAGGAAACTAGCTGTTGCCCGCAGCTCCACCCGCTTGGCTGTCGGTAATTATCGCGGCAAGAAGTAGCTTATGTCCTTTTTTAGGATCCAAGCTCAACCCGACCAAGTTTCATCGAAATCGGTTAAGCGTTTTAACCGAGAAAGCGTGACAGACAGAAAGACAAAGTTACTTTCGAATTTATAATATTAGTATGGATTTGTTAATGCTCCTTGTGACTTCAACTAACGACTTTTAGTTGCCAGATATCGACACCGAACCCTTTTTGATTGGCGATCGGTATATTATTATGACAATTGGAAGCAACTGGATAAAAATATTCACTGGTGGCTTGTGCCCGATACAAGACACACATTTGCAAAGCGCCATAATCGAAACATTTATGTAGTAGTACCTATTTATTTATTATAAGCCTTAACTTTGCCACTGCAAGGCAAATGCTTCCCTTTCTTCAATAAACTATTTTCGGAAAGAGCTAATGCGAGTTCTCATTGGTGCAGAATTAGAGATGGGCCTGATGCTAAACGGGCATTAGAAAACCTAGCCGATTTTTTCTCGCGAATTTGCGATAGCCCCTATTGATGCCTCTCCTTAGTTTTCTTGTATGCGTCTAGTTTACCCCTCCATCTTCGCCAGGGTCTTCCAAGCGGCCTTCGTTAATAGACGAAGGGACCGCCCAATAGGGAACACAGTCTGTTTAGTACACCCAACAGTCACTTGTTCGGACGTTCTATAACTAATGTTATTTTCTATATCTATAGGTACCTACTCTAGAGTATATTACCTACCTACCTACCTACCCTACCCTGCCTATGTCCTTCTCCTGGTTCTAAGCTACCTCCAGACCAATTTTCAGCCGTTCAGCCGTTCTTTTGTTATAAATAGTGTAACTAACACGACTTTCTTTTATATATCTATACTAATATTATAAAGCTGAAGAGTTTGTTTGTTTGTTTGTTTGTTTGTTTGAACGCGCTAATCTCAGGAACTACTGGTCCGATTTGAAAAATTCTTTCAGTGTTGGATAGCTCATTTATTGAGGAAGGCTATAGGCTATATAACATTACGCTACGACCAATAGGAGCGGAGCATAAATGAAAAATGTTGCTAAAATGAAAAACCGTTAAAACTTAAACACGCGGACAAAGTCGCGGGGGACAGCTAGTATAAATATAAAGCTGATGAATTTTTTTGGTTGAACGCACTAATCTCAGGACCTACTGGTTCAAATTGAAACAATATTTTTGTGTTGTATAGTCCACTTATCGCGGCAAGTTACAAAAACAAATAAATTGATTTGCTGTATAATGATCAAGTTGGTACCTACCACGTATAAACGCGCTAATCTCTGGCTGGAACCAACATACCGATTCTAATGAAACTATTACTGGCAGCTGAGTTCTGATAGCTGAGGGTATGGAAATTAATATGCAAACTTTTATTTCTGAAAAAAATTATGGGATCCGCGCATAACATTTTCATGTGGTTCATGGGTTTTGTAATCTCATGAAACTAAAACATGCGGACGAAGTCGGACAGCTAGTTTTCAAAATGCATAAGGTTCAAATTAAACAAAAATTACATAGATTTCTTTTAATATGCATAAATTTTAGGATAAATCAGTTTGAAAGATAAAACAAACAACAACACTTGTGTTTATTATGTGCTGTCCTTCACAGTAGACACGTGTTTTAATGTATTCAGCACATTAGAAGTATTAATTTATGCTGATGATGTTGACTGATACATACCTAAGTACCTACCACTTATACGTAAGTGGTTTTTCTACAACAATTATACCTTAAGGAAGTCATGTTTATTTCTGCTATTTTTCATTCTCAATTATTTGCAATCTCTTTTCGAGTAGATGTTTGTCTAACTTATGCATGCATAAAAATTGGCCATTAAGAAATAATACTGGTATGTCGTGTCTGTACAATCTTAACCATCTAAGATTTTCTTTTTCAGTAATATCTACTTTTTCGATAACTATTCTATTTTTATATGGCTCTATTTCTTCCATAACTATATCACATAAACCACATGGGTCTTTAGTGTAAAATGTTAAAACTGGTAGGCCATCTGTAGTGTGGGTTCTGTAATAGTAAACCATTGGAATAATTAATAAAAGAAGTATTAGTAAAAATATTTTATTGATTTATTCTATTGAATACAACCATTAACACTTCCATATTGCTGTTTATATACAAGAGATATATGGATATAAAATTACATATTTTCTCAACGATATAATAAAAATCTGTTAATTCTTAGCAAATACACAAAACATTCATTATAATTTATAAGCAAATAATTCTTAAAAGGCACAGTAATGAAACAAGGTGGTCACAAATAGTAAAACTTACAATTTTTCAATCATGATGGAAGAGGCACCACCCCCTCCATTACAAATTGAAGCTACTCCTTTTTCACCTTTCTTAAGAGCATGGCATAAGTGTACAACAAGTCTTGCACCCGACATACCAATGGGGTGACCAAGACTCACAGCTCCTCCATGAACGTTGATTTTGCTATGGTCAATGCCCAACAGTTTCTGGTTAGCAACAGCCACCACACTGAAAGCTTCATTAATCTCCCACAATGCTACATCATCTTTATTTACACCAGTTTTTTCTAGCAATTTGGGAATAGCAACTGCTGGGGCAATTGGGAAGTCAATGGGATCACATTCTCCATCAGCATAGCCAACAACTCTGGCAAGGGGTTTTATGTTTAGTCTTTGAGCAGCTTCAGCAGTCATCAGAACCAATGCTGCAGCACCATCATTTAAGGTTGAGGCATTGCCAGCAGTTACAGTGCCATTTTCTTTTTGGAATACAGTTGACAATTTGGTGAACTTTTCAAAGTTTACCTTTTTGTACTCCTCGTCTTCTGAGAACAAAACCGGTGGGGCACCTCTTCTCTGGGGTACTGGGACTGGTACAATTTCATCAGCAAAAGCTTTAGCTTCATACGCTGCTGCACTTCTCTTATAACTAGAAATAGCATAGTCATCTTGCTGCTGTCTTGAGATTTCCAATTTCTTTGCTGTGTTCTCAGCACAGTTACCCATGTGGAATTTATTGTAAACATCAGTGAGGCCATCAAACACAATGCCATCTACTAACTGCATGCCACCATATGAAGTTTCACCTCTCTTTAAATAGAAAGGCACATTTGACATAGATTCCATACCTCCAGCTAAGATAATATCATGGGTACCAGTTTGTAAGCCTTGTGTAGCTAACATAACTGCTTTCATGCCTGATGAACACACTTTGTTCACTGTTGTGCAGATTGTGCTTTTAGGAAGACCAGCAAAAATTACAGCTTGTCGAGCCGGAGCTTGACCCAAATTGGCAGAACATACATTGCCAATGTATACCTAGAATGAATAAAAACGACATATAACTATGTTTATTTTTGACCCATCATTATTATCTAAATAACTACTATAAATATAAACTAATAACTGTAAATTTACACACAGCATAACTGTAAATTTTAAGGTTTCCTGCCCCAGAGGAAACCTGCAAATTTACAAAATTTACTAACTTTAAAATTTTACAAAATTTAAACTACTAAATGTTTTTGTTTAGTGCTAGGATTGAAAAACAGATGAGCCATACCTTTGTAAATAAATTAGAAACTAAAGTAAGGAGATCCAACAATTACATAGTTTAATTTTTATATACATCACAATTTTAATAAATACCTAAACTGTTATCATAATCAGAGATTTTGTTATCATTAACTTGTTGATAGTACCAACAAGTTCTTATAATCCTTTCAAAAAAGGACAAATGACAATAGGGGAAGGAAAAAAATCTGTAAGTTCAAATGTATTTGAATAATGATCTGACCAAAAAATTTACTAAGAAAAAAAAAGTATTTTTGATTGTACATCAAATATTTGTTTTAATGCTAACCATAAGAAAAATAATTTTAACATAACTAACTACTCAAAATATACATCACATATAACCTACTTACAGCTTGCTTTAATGACATACAGTTAAATAACTGTAAATCAATGGAAAACATAAGAGAAAGTGTTGAATTTATTAACCTCTTTAATTTCCTCCTTAGGAATGCCGGCTCTTTCTATTGCTCCTTTGACGGCGACTGCACCAAGTTCCGGGGCTGAAAGACTGGCCAGGCTACCCCTAAAGGAGCCTATGGGAGTCCTCACAGCTGAAGCTATGACCACTTCGTTCAGGGAAACTTTCGTAGAATACGCAGCCATGGCTTTGTAAAGCTGTCGATTGAATAGATAGATCAGTAAACTCCCTAAACTATTAGGTATAACAAAATTTAACACGAAACAATAAATTAAAATTAAAATGAATATTCTTCACGGAACCTAGCGACCAGGTAGGCAATCGATCCACGACTGACGAAAGATAAATAAACTTTGGTTGGAGGAAGGCAAACAAACCTTATTTATGGGGCGCATTCTGATGGTAATAATTCTACTTCCTTTAAAAAATAACATGATTTATGCAAAACCTATTGTAGCTAGATATTCACTAAGACGAACGACTGACGAACTGATTGAAAATGATAATACTTATCGCTCGTAATTATAAAAAAAACATTTACATAAACTTATCTATTCGGATTATGCAGTTTAGGAGTTCCAATTTACATACTTATTTTAAAGACTATAAGGTTGATAATCGTAATTTTAAAGTTTACTATCAAATTGCGAAGAAATATACTTTGACCCGTGGACTGCTCATTTTATAGACTCAACTTGTAATAATAGAGGTTTTTTTTAGTTGGATTTGCAAGGTTCTTAGATATGAATGGATGCTAATATATAGAATGATATGAAAGAATCAGACTGGCAAAAATAAACCTTACTATAAAATAAGTAAAATATTATAACAAATACGCAATTTAAAAATGAATAATAGTTAAGTAAACTCTAAAACGAACACGCTCCTTGTCGCCCTAAAGCCCGGTCTACCGAGCTTGTTTTTGCACAAGCCACTGTTAGAAAAATACATAAGGGGTGTGGCCTAAAGGTTTTGCCGAATAAACAATTGAACAATCATTGTTAGAAAAATACATTAGGGATGTGGCCAGAGGTTTTGCCGAATAAACAGTCGACCAAGTTAGGCTACAGTTTTAATTTATGTTTTCTATCAATGTTTTATGCAAAAAGCTAGCGCTGTAGACACTCACACAGCTTTATTTTTCACTTTATTTTTTTTCTCTCCCTCTTGGAATAGGAGTCTTTTGGCACATTTGTGCATCTGCCATATTCAAGTTTTGTAGCCGTAACAGATTAGGAAAGAGTATAATTTTATGGAAATAAAAGTAGAGAGAGAAAGAGATAAATAACGTACTAGCGGCCCGCCCCGGCTCCACATGAGTGGACGTTAATAAAGTTGTTGTTGTGACATTTTAGTCTGTTGGGTTATCTGTAGTGACTGGTGGAGACAACTCTACTCTAGTGTGTAGAACCAGTTGTGTATAATCTATGGTTGCGTACCTAATCGTAATCAGATTAAATTTACCTAACTTGTGTGTCTGTGTGATAAATGAAATGATATTGTTCTGTGTTCTGTGCTGTGGTTCTGTGGTAATCAGTAATGTGTATTGCTTGCATTAAAGCTGCCCGACAAAATATAACAATATTTTTTATTATTACAATACATCACATAATTTGAATAAGTATATAATACATAGTTTCAGTTTTAGTGTGATATAAACAAATTAAAGTATTGCTTAATTTGGTAAAAAAATGAGTGTAATCGGGTAGTATTGTTTTCGTAGACAGCTGATGATTAGGTGAAGTGTCTTTAGTCAGGAAATCAGGTTAGTGTTTTAAACTTATATTTAACTATCATCAAAATAGTTTACTCCGTTATAGCTATTGTGATACTTTCCGGTAAACAGTGTAAATAACCACATACCTATCAGGTATCGTGTTGGTTAGCCTGGTTTGCATTTGTCTAGCTTGGTGGAAGTCTTGCATAGGTTGGCCAACAATTATTTAACATTAGTTGTTCAGTTTCTTAACGTCTATTCTTACTACATATAACATAATTTATTTATAATTAATAATAGTGTCATAGGTTACATAAAAAGTAACTGTTAACAGTTGAATTTACAGTTCTTTTACTTTCTTATAGTGATTATGGGTGTGAAATTTGATTACAATATTTTTTAAAATAAAGCTTGTAGACAATAAAATCTATTAAAATCATTTAAATATATTACAAGTATTGTTTACTTTTGTTTGCTATAAATATAATATTTTATACATAGGTTATGTCTTAGGCCAGCCAGTTCCCCGTGATTACAGGTATATTACTTTGATTTATTACATAAATGATTTAGATAAATATACCTATGTCATCTTAACTTCCATGGTATTATTTTAATTTACATGCATAAATTTTTGTATTATGAGCTCATACTGTATCATAGACGCTGACTATTCAGGGTGCATGATATTGAAACAAGGGTAGTCTACTACTTGTTTGAAAGGAAATTTCAAAAGGCAATTTCTGTTACTTCTTAAAAGACCATCCTTGAAGTTAAAGTTAAAGCACTTCCCTGGAATAACTCCCTAAGCGTCTATGCACAGCTGTCTTTTTCAAGGTCAAGACTAGTCTACCCTACACATACAAATATGTTATTGAAGTTGTATATAATTTAATGTAAACCTATTACTTGTTTTACCTCCATAATTACTTAGTTAATTTGATTTCTCCAATACAATGACCATTCATTAAATGACATCATGAATTGAATGAGCTGCATGCATGAGATCAGATATTATCTATCCTTATCTGTTTTTTCACTTGTCTTGGGAAATATCTGTACTTTATAATTTATATGTATGATAAAATTAATCACTATTATGAAAGACCTGCAGTTTACATAGCATTTGTAATTTCTTCCTCTTATCTTGTTTTCGTAGATAAAGTGATTGTAAAGTGAAGTATTATATTCAGTAACAGATATTTTACTTTGATAAGTTGTTTGTAATTTAACTGTGACTTTCCAAGATATTAATTTGTTTTGTTTGTTCTGTATTTGAGACCAGTGTTTTACTCCATTAAATTAGTTACAGTTTGGTATTATTACTTTGTATGTCATTTATAACCTGGCAAATGCTGTTTTGCAATATAAATTTGTAAAAAATCTCGAGTGGACTACCCTTATAACCTAGCTAGGGTATAAAAAAATAGCCTACAATCTATTCTGAGACCTACTACTAAATATACACAAAAAGTGGAGTTTGAAAACAAACACTGTGACTTAAGACTTTAGATTAGATTAAGTGATCAGTTAAATTTAAACAGTGATAAAACGTTTGCAAATTTTATTAGTCTTAGATAATAATAAAATATTAGATGTGTATATTTTGTTTTTTTTTTTAATAATTAAAAAAACTAAGTTGATAAGAGAATCAAAGTTTGGGAGTGGCGGCTAATTACGACATGCTTGTGTATAAAATGCACGAAATTGTGACGTCATGCGACATTTCAAATAAATTTATCGTCGTGAGTTTTCGTTTACGTAAAATAAGAAAAAACACGTGTCATATATATTTCTCAATAATCTTTTAGACGGCCATTAAAAAAAATAGTAATTTACCCAATTAGTACTGTGTGCTATATTACCTGTAAAAAAGTCTTTCTGTTGTTGAGTGCTCATTAATTTGTTTTTAATTGCTGTAATTTAAATTAATTTCTTAGGAAATATGGGTGGTCTGGGGTGGGTTTTATTTTTAAAATCCTGTTTTCTTTCACATTTGAAATAACTTCATTTCATTTTGTGTAAAATTGCTTTATAAATCTTTTGCTCTGAAATATTTAAAATGGAAAGTTGCATATAAAGGTATCTAAAAACTATAGAAAATTTAAGAACATTCTAATAACCATTTTATCTATGTTTGATGAGTGCTTATCATAAATGATTCATACTTGTGTACTATTTTGCAAACAGGTACTCGACTATCTTGGCATTAGTGTGCTAACATCAAGCCACATTTGCTGCACTGTTACATACAATAATTAGGCTTATTAACAAGTTATTCATATGTAAATATGAAGAACATTCTGCCTTCACTTGTTTAACCATGCACAAGCTGTGGAACTTCATTACTGCAAAATGTGCTGTATTTTTCAGTTATTTTTAATAAACATAGGTTTTTCTTAAGTTTAGACCATAATAATTAGTAAAGTCCTTGTTGCAGGGTCAGCACAGCGAGCGGGCTATGACTTAGGCCATGCAATAAAAATGGAAGTTGTTAACATAGGCGAAGGTCGGTACGAACAAAGCGAAAATGTACCGGGAAGTAGTGTTGACAGTGACGCTTCTAGCAGCGTGTTCGAAAGCAACGACAGCGATCATTATTCAGAAGACTTAGACAAGATATCGGAAGATGGAGACTTAAAAGAAGACTTACAAAAGACAATACCAGAATGTTACAAATCAGACTCAAACTTCTCATCACATACAACAAGCATCACAAACGACGAAGAGTTTCAAGCGACAGCGTTATGTCAGTTCATGGATATATTGAATGATCTAGACGAAGTTTTAGATAAGTCTTTACTAGCATGTCTTGATGATGGTACGAAAAATTTTGATAGCGACGAAGAGGATCTCATTTGTAAGCTTAAAGAATGCATTGGCGATGTTCACGATGAATCAGAACGTTCAGAGGCTCAAAGTTCATTTGACGACAATACACAAGTCATCACGTGTTCTAATGCTTTGCCATCAGCACCACCTGCAGAAGAAATCAACATCACACCAAGTTTTTCCGAAAGGTCAAATCTTACAAGCCTAGGCAGATCGAAAAGTTTTTCAGAATTAACTGAAAATGATCGACAGGCTTTGGTTTCATCATTAGAACGAGCAAGCACAATAAATGACAACTTGCGCAACTCAATGAGGAGATTAGATCCTATTGTTTTGCCTGCGATAACGGCAGAGTCGTCTTGCGAGCCTCTAACGCTGCCAGTGATACTTTTTTTAGAGCATAATATTAACATGCGGCCAACTAGCGCGCCCATACAGTTACAAGTGACGGCGGCGAATCTCAGTAGTGATGGTGCTTCGGGACCTCTTATTGTAGGGCGGCGTGCTTTACTTATGAACCGTACGCTTTCATTACCGTCACCGGGAGAGAGTGACATCACCGCTGGGGACTGGACTGGACGAAATACGGCCAGGAGTACTGCAAGAAGCACTAGTACATCAAGTTCCTCCACTGAATCGTTAAATGTTGCTCCAGCCGCCCAAAATACAACGAATGCCACTGAGGAGAGGTAATAACATTCTTAACATGTAAATCAGTGTGTTAAAATTTTATTCTTCTAAGTGCAACTCATGCATTAAGCAACCTTCGAGATTTCGTTAATACATTACACGTTACATTCTGAAAAATGAGGTCATAGGATGTGATTTGATGATTAACGAAATCATTGTTACGATTTTTGTTGAATGAAGCATTGATAAGTAAAAGTTTTATAATTGTTTGCAGAAACGAAGAGACTGAAGAACCTCCATTTGGGGTGTGGCCACACCGTATGAGTGCCATGCTGGCGTGCCTCAGTTGTACCGTGGGAATATTTAATATATCTAGATTTGCCATATTCAGTGTTCATTTTGGAGGTAACGAACAACTTTTTACGTAATTAATTGGATTCACCTAATTTCCTCGTATCTTTACAAAGGATCTTTTTTATTGTTGCAGCAAGCTTCATAATACAGTTTTTTATGCTGTCTCTTATAATTGGAATTCCGCTATTCACCTTACATTTGTGTTTGGGCCAAGTGTTGGAGTCTGGGCCAGTGGACATGTGGCGTATATCGCCGATATTCCAAGGCGTCGGCGTTTCATTACTCATCATACAAGCCGTGATCGGCATGTACAGTATAATAGGCCTGTCGTGGATATTTGTTTTCTTTCGCGACTCTTTTATAACATCTAACGACAAATACAAATGGGCACTGCCACATGAATTGAGTTTTGAAGGTGAGTCAGCAATTACATGATTAAATAGTTCATTGTTTGAGCAATGTCAACAAATTCAGTGGAATCAATCAACAAATTAAGCAGGAAGTATGAATGAAGGTCGGCGATAATTTAGACAATTACTTTTTCCGTTTGTATACTACAAGAAATTACGAGTCATATTGAAAAAATGTTTAAACATTTCAGATGGTGTTGCGAAGAACGGTACTTATAAAATACAAGAGACTTTACCTCAATATTTTCATGGCGAGGTTTTACAGAGGAATTTGGGGTCCAATACTAGTTCATATTTCGGCACAATAAAGTTTCAAGTAGCATTCAATTTAGCTGTAGTATGGATGATAGTATTCGTCGCTTTGAGCAAAGGATTGAGATCTTACGGCAAGGTAAATATAACATCCATTCACTAACATGTATTTTTTATAACTATGAAAGGTTAATATTATGTTATTGTGTTTGCAGGCTGTTTACATGCTGATATTTTTACCGATTTGCGGTACATTGGTGCTGTGTACGAAATTACTTACACTTATACCGTATGACAATGTCATTAACATATTCTCAGAGACTGAATGGAGCGAATTCTTTATAAATAGTAATGTAAGTATATTTTGTTTTTGTTAGAACAACTAAACATGTATTAAGTAGCATTTAATGTATGATTTAAGTCCACTGTCTGGACAGTAAACACGATTTAAACAATGGAAATATTCCTATGTGATTCATTGATTGGGCATTGGTCATCATTGGTAATTTTATATTAAAATCAATGTTTGTGAAGTATTGTCCTATTTAAATACTTTGAATGTTTTTAATTTATAAGCCAGAATCGACACTTATAAATAGATAAATAGCCCACGCAAGCACGTTACCGAGATAAAACTTAAATGTAAAATGCTTTTTTGTGGTTCTAATTGTCCAAAAATTACATTATATTATGTCCATGGGCCGCGATGATCCCTTTCCATCAAAGAGAGGTGCTTGCCCATTTGCTGGATTTATTTAAAAAAAAAATATGATTCTTGAAGGCTTCTTTACAAAATATACCTTATGTTTCCAGAGCTGGGCAGCGGCTGCCCAAGAGACCTTTCTCACTTGGGGTCTCCTAGGTGCCTGTATAATGCAACTAACATCACATAAGAACGCAAAAAACAAGACAAATACAATGCTGCAGAAGGAAAGTGCGTGTATTGTTGCGTTTACATTCGCCGTGTTGCTGCTCGGGTCGTTTTTGGCTAACACCTGCGTGCAAATATTGAAGAATTATGGATACGCCTATATACCGGGCAGTTTTGGTAAGTTTAATGATTATGTAGTTTGTTGAATATATTTTCTTTCTGCCCTTTCTCAATTTATTTAGTTTCGGCGCACGCTGTTTTCTCCTCCCATTCTACCATCATACATTCATTGACTTTTTCATATCATATCTCATAATCCATACACCTTTTACTCCGGCTTTCCTCTCTCTCTCTCTCTCTCTCTCTCTCTATATATATATAAATGATTAAAAATAATAAGTTTTATATATTATTATATAATTATTTTTCTTATGGATTCTTAGTTCATGTCATGTAAACCTAGAAACAATTAAAGACAATTGTGGTCAGAATCTTTTTATAATTTTGTTGTTGGAAGGCAATTTATCTTACTTTGTAGTTAATCGTAATTAAAAGGTGTCTAGGTAGTACTTAACTACTTACTATGATGCTGTGTGTTAATCGTAAAATCTTGTTACGTATTTACAATTGTTTGCCAAATTATGACATTGTCAAAGGTCCTTGTAAACTTGTAGAATGCACGTACGCCGTATAGCAAAACTGTGACGTCATATTTAGAGAGCTACACTTCAAAGCGCATCGTAAACATAATCACATTACGTATAGTAAACAATCATATAATTTAATTCCGTTTTCAAAAATATTTTTTTTGGAAGTGACATTCAATTTAGACCGAAACATTGATGCTGTATGTGGCCAGATATGAAATTGTATAAAAGGAGGTCACGTCTTGAATACGTCAACCTTATTTTCCAGATCTCACGAAATATGAATAAGATATGACGTCATATATGGAGGCGTATTATTTCGTCATTAAACAAGTTTTGTGAATGATGACTTTTCAATGTCAATGTTTTCTTAGTAATAATCAAATAAGTTAGTAATGGAAGATACCATTGACTAATCGATTTTTCCACAAATATGGGAATCACCTAAAATAAAGCACAGAATATTGGTGCAAATAACAAAATATTCCATTCCGTAGAATATAATGCGTGATGTTTTTATAGGTTAATTGAGATTTTTACGCACGAGAATTTGCAATACTTTATTTACTTGCTTACAGAAATACAGAACATTGCTCAGTATGTGTAATTTTCACTTCACATGTATTTTTATTTTTATTAGGCTCGGCTTATATTTGAAAAAAGCGATCGATATCGTCTCGCCAGCGTCTTTTCGGCCTATCCCGTTTTCTAGTTCCGGCTCTAGGTACCCACTCGGTTGCAATTCTAGCCCATCTATCCAGACCCATGCGGCTAATATGCCCAGCTCAATTTTTTTCCTATTCTTATTGGATCAAATATTTTCCTGTTATTTAGGGACAAAAAGTAATAAATTAATATTTATATAAAAAGTTTAGTTAATAATGCAATGAATTTTGTTCTAGAAACATTAAAATCTACGCAATTCCTATGGCCATTATCTGAACCGATGCCTGGCAATGTAGTTTCCACGCCAGTGCGATACATGGGCCACTACGGTAGCTTAGTTGGCGTAACCGTATGGAAAACTGGCACAGCTGCGCGCGCGCTCAGCGGTTGGCAACCACTGCAGTTGGCAACACAGGTCGTGCCCGCCACACTGGCGGTGTTACCAGCTAATTTGGTAAGTTAATTTTGTTAATTGACATTTGTTAACATTGCTGTGTTTTGTAAGGATATGTGAATCATTTTTAATTATTACGCATAATAGTATTGTTTTTTTCCACATAAACATGTATAAACGTAATTCAAACTACATTTAAACATGTTTAGTTTATGTATACATGTAGTTTGATCTACTTGTTAACGAATACTATTTATTTCATTTATGAAACGTTATATCACTGCGATCATTTTATAGTAATAATTACATAAGTTTAACTCGATTTCCTATTGATCTAATTCGAGACATTATATAATCTTAAATTATACCAAATTGTTTATAACTTAAGATTTATGGTCGGAACACACGTCAATGAAATATCATGTTATTGCCAAGCATTTGTAAAAGAATATAACCTTGATGCTGTGGCCTAGAATTCTTTTACGACCGTGTGTACCATACGTTATTGTTTAAATAAGCTTTGTTTTCTAAATTTCGCACTATCTAGTCAACTAGTTGAAAGACGTGTGGTAAAATTATAATAAAGCATTTCAGTTTTCAAATACTTAACACTTTGAAACTGCAAACACATTAGAAAATTATAGTTTTTTGGTTAAAGACTAGTCCTGCGAAGTCTTTATACTTGCACTTTTTGAAAGTTAACATATCAGACAGCACCCCAATTCGCCCACCCTTCACCGCTTTCTAAGTGCTCTGGCTATGGAGAAGAAACGGCGCAACAAACTCCAAATATAAAAAAAACCGGCCAAGTGCGAGTCGGACTCGCGCACCGAGGGTTCCGTACAAACCTGTAGGTATAAAAGTAAAAGTTCACGCATCACGATGATCGAGTCATAGTCGTAGTTATGGTATTTTTATTGGTAAAATGAAAAAAATATATATATATATTAAAAATATTTTTATTATATGATGTAAGAAAAAATTGACGGTTTTCGCAATTTTTCATTTATCTGTACTATAAGACGTTACTTCGTACCAAATTTCAAGATTCTGAGTTCACGGGAAGTACCCTGTAGGTTTTGATTCCCTTGCGAGTGTCGAAAATTTGCGGCATAAACGGGAGTATCTTTTGATCGCGTTGACTTAGAAGTTTGATTTTTTCACAGCTCCAAGAGACCATAGACTTGAGTATTTGATATGAATTTCAGCTTGATACCTCCACGCGTTCCTGAGAAAAAAGGTCTTGACAGACAGACAGACAGACGGACAACAAAGTGATCCTATAAGGGTTCCGTTTTTACCTTTTGAGGTACGGAACCCTAAAAAACTAAGTAAATATCAATAAGTCTACAAAAATGGTTTTAAATCCAGGTATTTGTTCAAGTACAATTCAGAACCGTTAAATAAAATCAAATCTAACAAAAAGAAGTAGGTATGTAGCCGTTGCGTAAAATAATATAAATAAAACTGTATATTTGTGTTTTACATACTTCTCGCATTTTACATGCATGTTTAGCCATGCGGGTATTAAATTATGATACCTAACTGTTTGTTTTTATCGCAGCTAAATACTTGTTGGTTTAACTTTAGTAAATATTTGGCACCATCTGAATGACGGGGATAGGGGTAAACATAATTTACGTTTGATACACTGTTCACTATTATATTCTAGCTAGAGATTTGTATAGTTGCCTGTAATAGACCGAGATTTAGTAATAAATGGCCTTTTTTATAAAAATCTCAACGATGATTAGCAGATTATTATTGCAATTTTTCTATAGAGATTATTAATTTAGAACTTCCTTAGCAATTGCTTTTGCACTGTCGATATTTTTATAAATAAGGCGATAAATGGCTAATTATATTTTTTAAAATCTATCTTCCTAGCCGGACATCGATCCTACTTATTTGGAAAAATAAACGCTTTTTGATGTCCTATACCATCAAATACTTTCATTATAAAAGTAATTAAATACACAATACCTTTAACAAAGTGCACGTCCTTGAAAAAAAAAGTAATTAAAAAAAGGTATTTATAAAGGTTGCTTCAACAAACATTGACATATTCAACAAACTTTAAATACCTATGCGTGCGTTAAATAATAGGTCGCAGTATGAGAATTTTATACTGACTTAACGTTGACGAACGGACTTACGATAACTTAGGTGAGGTTAGCCTACTAAAATGCCTCCATCTTTCAATACCAGATAAAAACTATATAAAATTTATTTTCCTTTCAGCTATCACCAGCATGGGCAGTTATATTCTACTTCATCCTAATAATGTTCGGCATAGCGCAGCAGCTCGCGATATGGCACTGCGTTATAACTGGTATCATGGCTATCAACGCTGAGGCCCTCAAAGTTTGGGAGACCACTATAACGTTTCTAAGTTGTGTGTTCGGACTTGCCATGGGATTGCTGCTTAGTACTGATGTGAGTATTGTATTAATTAAAATATATAAATAAGCAAATGTGGCTACTGCAAAGTAGACTTGGGACCTTTTTAATTATTTTATTGATCTCTATACTAATTGAAATATTAACCTCTAATAACTTAGGGAAAATTTAGGCACATAAAGAAATATTAAGCTTCAAAAAATTTGTATAAATCAATTGCCACATGTATAACAGAGCATCACTTAAGAACGTATCGACCAACAAGACAAAAATTTTTTCAAGAGGACAAAGTTTGTCTAATCGAAAATTTGTGAAAAACCCGCGGGAAATGTCGATAAAAAATATGACATCGCATATTTGCATATATTGCTAAGACAACGACTGTCGGGTCCGCTAGTAGGTTTTATTTTCAATGACATTCCACTTATGGTACAGACGATTGTACATCTGTAGTAAAAATTAATGACAAAAATCTACTTAGCATGCATTGCCAAAAAATTTACAGTATTATCGGTTGGATGGATAGATTTTTACTTAAGAGTATTAAAAATAATACTAATAAATACAGTTCACATATCAAGGACTATTTAGTCCCCATTTGTAAGTATATACATATTTGCATAATCTGTACTCATATATAAAGCTGCAGAGTTTGTTTGTTTGAACGCGCTAATCTCAGGCACTACTGGTCCGATTTGAAAACTCATTTCAGTGTTGGATAGCCCATTTATTGAGGAAGGCTATAAGCTATATAACACGCTGCGACCAAAAGGAGCGGACGAAGGTTTTTCATTTTTACAACATTTTACATTTATGTAAAATGTTGTAAAAATGAAAAACCTTTGAAACTAAAACACGCGGACAAAGTCGCGGGGGACAGCTAGTATTTAGAATATAACACGACTAAAATACATTTTTGTCTTTCCAGGCTGGCATCCGCATAGTCCACTTCATAGACTACGTATGGGTAGGCTCGTGGTGGCAGATCGTGATCCAAGTGTCGCTCGCTTGCGGCGTGTTCGTGGTCCGTGGCCGGCCGTACTCGCCTGATATTGTGGTCGCCGCCTTATATTCATCAAGTACGAGGATATCGGCTACCTTAGCTGCGTTACTTAGCTTCACTTGGACCGTTGTTTTGCCGGTCTTGTTATGTGTGAGTATGAGTATACTTAGTAAGATTTTTTAAATTGTCTCTATTTGTGTGTGTGAGGGGGTGTTTTTTGAGTGTGAGAGTAATGGCTAAGAGTTAATGTAAATTGGAACCAGACCTCCTATGGGTCTGGAGCTTGGAGGGACGATACTATACAATTTCCACGCCGCTGTGTAAATAGTCATGAGCAAATTATTTTTTATCAATTGATATAAAAAAAAAATTATATAAAATTAATAGCACCACAAAATATACATTTATGTTTTTTTTTCAAAATTGATATAGTTGTTTATTAAGCATTTTTTATGAAGACATATAATTAAATAATTGTTCCAGGCAATATGCGTGATGGACTTTCGAGTGGGCCAACAAAAGCAGATGTATAGTTGGAGGAAACCAGTCGGGTAAGCAATATTATGACAATATTTAGGAAATTCTGATATAAACTAGATTATAAATGAACTAGCTGCGCCCCGCGGTTTCACTCGCGTTTTGATGAAAAATGGTGATAATGATGATGATGATGATGAAAAGTTAGCCGTAATAATTTATCTATTTACCAAATTTCATTTTATTCCGTTTTGCTGTTTTATCTATATATCCATCCATCCATCCATCCTCCATCAATATTAGGGCAAGGAACGATTATCATAATATTTTGATATTTATTATTTTAGTTACTGGCCCATATGGACCCGTCAAGTGGCGGTGTTTCTGCAACAAGGACCATTGCTGTTAGTGCCTATAGTCGCGTTCATACAAACGTGGCGCTACATGAATAAAGGCCCTCCTGATATTCTCGATGTAAGTTATTTCATTTATATATTTTATTAATAATTATATTTTTTATTTGTTTTTTTCCTTATATAGAAGTTGTCGATATATTGTAATGTTTCTTTAGTAATATGTTATGGTTGTTTATGCATATCAAGGATTACGGGACAAACGATTGTATTGAAGAATTGGTAAGAAAACATGTATTTTGTATCTGATTACTACTGTCAAGAAAATTATGTTTAGGTCACTCACAGCATTTAGTTTATTTCGATAGAGAGTAGTCTTATTTTTAAGTCATAAAAAAAATTTGATAAATAAACGTAACCTATGTTAATCTATAAAATACGTTCCAAACTCCAAGATACCTTTTGTATTCAATTGCCATTCGCTTTAATTAGATTTTATATCAGAATAATTTTCCGCCGTCATGATGCTTGTGCATATTGATAACATTAACAAAAGATATCAGCGCCTCTAGCGGTGAATAGTGTAACTAGTGTTTGGATGGACTTTGTTCTTATTCTTTATTGTACACATTCACAATTTACGAAATACAATAATTTATCATTTGATGTACAGAGGCGAGATAAACTCATAATTGAGTTTTCTACCAGCAAACCTTTGAGTGATGGAGAGATTTTAATATTTTTTTGTGATTAATACTGTAAGATATAAATGTTATTTGTTGTCTGGCAGCGCATACAGAACCTGTACCGTCCGCGCATGGGCCCGGGCGCGCCAACGGTGCCCGTGCGCCCCCCGGCGCCCGCGCCCGCGCCCCCCGACCCGCCGCCCAAGTACACGCCGCCGCCCTCCTACTCCACGGCCACGGGCGCGCGCCTGCTCAACACCATCCGCCGGAGCTTTAGGACGCTCAGGAGGTATGTCTATAAACTCTATTCATTTACAGTATCACTAAATTGTTACCCCGTCACGTCAGTCCAACTTGTATTAAGTCCATATTCTGTCTTGATCAGCCATTTTCTAAACTATGTTGGGATCACAAATATTTTACAGGGAGCAACTGCCTATCTGCCCCCCTAGACAAGTGACGTTTTGACAAGCGATAACGCTGATTGAATCGTTCAAATGTATGGAAGTGACAAGTCCAAGCCACGTGACTTATCGAAACGAAATGTCATTTCCATACATTTAACGTCATTTAATCGATTTCTATCATCGTTAACGCTTGTTTCGAAATGCCACTTGTCTAAGAGGGCTTGCTTCACAACCCATTTACTTGTTAATACGATATCCCATGAAAATACTATTTGTCATGGATCTTATCGGGACTAGCACCTGAACATGTTTTCAAAAGCACAGAATTTGGGACCTATAAACAGACACATCGACTTTTAAGTAACAACAAAAACTAAGTTTTATAACACATTTTTTTTATTTGATTGAGGCTATTTTTGTATTTAATTTTCATTTAATTAGTATTCTTATTTCTTAATTATAACGTATCATTACAGAATCACAACGTCACGCGCCGAACAGTCACCAGCTGAAGACACAACACAACTACCAATCACAGTGAGCGAAACAGTGGACCGAGATGTTCTGATTTCACTCGAATCTCAACCTCCAGACTATAGCGGCGTATTCGCTGCTCCCTCTATCACAATCACCGATGAAACAGATTCCAGACCAACTCGGCCACGCTCCTCTACGTCACGGAACTCTTTATCCCTAACTCGCGACTACCTACGACGTTCGTTCGTACGTAAAAGCGATTCAGCCAAAAGTATCCGGTCTAGTTTACGCAGGAGCTTCAAGTACGGCGGTGCCTTAACCAGCAGTCACGAGCATTTAGTTCGCGGCGCGGAACCCATGTCCAGCACTGTCGCCATGTCCGCGGTCCGTACGTCACACGACGCGCACAGCCGAGCCTCCCTCATATGACTTACATAACCCGCCTTACAGGCACCACGAATTTTTGTATCGTTTGCCTAACCCCGTTACAATGTATTTTTAAGAAGCGTAATAGATCTACGATAGTTAACAATAGTATTCAGTACTTAAATGTACGTAATCTTTACACTACCGACTAAATTGACGTCGGGATTGTATTCCCGTTTTGAACAGTTGATGTTTTTTTATTTGACGTCGACTGCGTCGTTTGTTATTAATTCGTATTTAGATTAAGCTTAGATTCGTGTTAGTACTTATTCGAAGATAACATAATAAGTAATCATAATGAAGAGGAATCTCAGTTACTCCACTATTTTTTTAAACATTGTTTATCCTTTATTTTGTGTAAGCACAATAATTGAGCCATTAGCTAGATGTATAAGGATTACAATAAATAGGTGTTCTTATATTGTATACTTAAATTGATAATAACCTCAGAGCTTAGAAAAAAATGTGTTTAACGTTTGGAAAATGTGAAAACAAATTGTTAACAGTTATTTTTAAGACAAATTGTGAAGCGGACAACAATGTGTTCTTGGTTAATTGTTTTGAGCGTCTTTTACTAAATTATGAGAATGAATCTTTGGCAATGAATGTAGTTTAGTGATTTATCAGTTAGTTAGTGTGATATCTTGTGAAGAGTGGAACCCTCGCCTATTGATAATAATGTGTGAAACCCCATTTTGTTATGGAATAAATGTATTGAAAATCGATTCATAAATATCGATCAATAGATATAGGTTGCAATTTTTATATTCCATTTTATGGAAATAAAATTCGTAAAGTAAATATATAAAACTAAATAAATTGCATAGGTGCTCGATGATTATTATTGGCAGCATTTTGAGGATATCGATTTATAATCGATTTTAATAACGATAAAGTAAAGAAGCCATACAATAATTCAGTGAATGGTGTTGAATGCGTTAAGTACAATGAATTTAGATCAGTAAGCGAACCGGTTGTTCGATTAGTTATAGGTGATATTATCGGCTGCTTGTTTAGTTCCTTTCGTGCATTTATGTTCAAACTGGCTACTTACAATTAAAAGTTATGTTTTCCTTTTCGAGTCAGCGTATACCGATAGAAATTACAAATTGTTTTAGCAAAGATACTTAAGCAATCTGATCATACATTTTAAAAATAAAAATTCTTAATAAACAGTAAGTTAAAGTAAAATATTCCTTAAAGTTAGATTAATAAGGGTTATTTTTATACTTAAAAATGGAAAAATACTAAAATATTATGCCATGCCTTTTTTGTGTCATAATGTGTTCATGATCGTTAAGGTCATTTAAATCTTGAAGTTAAGCGGCTAGTTGACGGGTTGAATACGTTAAAAATACTCTATATTTTTAGTCAATTTGTTTGACAGAGTGGTTGTTTAAATATTTTTAACTCTTCGTATTCAAGTTATAGTCAGCTGACCTTAGTCATCTCAGAGTTGTGAACAGATGCTATTTAATCAGTATTAATTTGGTTGTAATTTCGGTACGAGTAGTGCGTAGCTGACTCAGTGCATTTTTATTCTCTTCAAAATTTATTTTATATTTTCTAGTCACACATGCTTCCACCTGTATAAAACTTAATAAACATTTGGTAACATCACATTTTAAAGCATATTATTATATTTTTTATTTTAGCACGTTTTTATTGCACTTCTATTATAATTTTACTTTTTATTATGATTTTGCTCGTTCCTTTACATTCCACATTGTTGCAATGTTTATGAATTAGATAATAAAACATTTTTACACTACCATGAAGTATTTGTTTTATTTATACGAAGTATTGTATTATTTTTTGCATAAACTTGTGCTCTGCAGATATTCTCCCACGATAAAAAAAAACATTCTAAAACTTGCTTTTTGCAACGCTGTATTTTAATAGTAATATACTACCTAACCTCTGCTTTTAAATCAATTTTTTTAGTTTGTTTGTGCAGTTAAATGAGAATAAAAACTTTCGTGAGACGTGTTAACTGGTATAACGTAGTAAATGGCTTTACTCACGGATTATTATCGGAGAAGCCCGACCGGGGCTTATGACGCAGCGGTGTCGCGAATTCATTGGACGCACTGGTTCGGGCTACTATTATTGCGCTCACCAATTGGAGTCACTGGCGCGTCAGCTCATCAGCTGTAAAAGCCCACCCTTGGTGGGAAACTATAGAATTTGACATTTCCAACATCACGTGGAGTGTGATACGTGACTTAAAAAAGTGTAACACCGAATAACACATCCCCGTAAGTTTACGAATACGAAACACTTAACAACGAATGCACGCTACCACGAAAAACTTAACGCCGTAGCAATGCGATCTCGAATAACTAAATCTCTAATATTCACTTTTTCGAAACACTTGAAAACGAATGCACGCTACCACTAAAAACTGAACACCGTAGCAATGTGATCTCGAATAACTAAACCTCTAAAAGACATCGTAAAAAGGCTTTATTCATATAACAATCAACTAAATAGAGAAAAAAAATGGAATAATTATGTGTACAAAAACATACAGAATTAATAGTTGAAAAATTAAATTCACACTATAAAATAGCACAAGTATGCAAGACCATCTAAAAATGTGATTTAGTCCATTGTTTCCTTTTTTTCCAAATGTTTATTAATTTTTCAACTATTAATTCTGTATGTTTTTGTACACATAATTATTCCATTTTTTTTCTCTATTTAGTTGATTGTTATATAAATAAAGCCTTTTTACGATGTCTTTTAGAGGTTTAGTTATTCGAGATCACATTGCTACGGTGTTCAGTTTTTAGTGGTAGCGTGCATTCGTTTTCAAGTGTTTCGAAAAAGTGAATATTAGAGATTTAGTTATTCGAGATCGCATTGCTACGGCGTTAAGTTTTTCGTGGTAGCGTGCATTCGTTGTTAAGTGTTTCGTATTCGTAAACTTACGGGGATGTGTTATTCGGTGTTACACTTTTCTAAGTCACGTATCACACTCCATCACGTGAGTCTAGCGCCTCTGGCAACGAAAATGGTAGCCATCATCCTAATAACATGAGATAAAAGATACCATGTCATGTCGAAGCCTTTATGTATATTCCAGACGATTTATGGCATTATCTAGTAAGTAAACAAACCGATTCGAGTTTGTTTGTATATTATGCGCATTACGTGATATTAAATAGAAAAACCATGCGTGGGAATGTAAATCTTTATTTTCTTATTGTAAAAATTACATACATTATTAAAAACATCTTAACACATACTTAAAGTCATACAAACAGTACAGTTAATTAAACAATGTCTAGTTTGTCCTTAAAACAAGGAAGCCGAGGTAATGAAATGGTGAAAGAAAGTTTAAGAAAAGTAAAAAATAAGAATAGAGAGAAAATTTAAATTGAAAGGAAACTTCTAGATTTCTAGAACCATAGAAATAGCCGCAAACGCATTTTACGACCTCAACTTCTCCTGATTTGTCAAAAATCAAATACAAGTAACAAAGTACGATTTCCAAAACCGCGACCATCAAAAGTGTTATTCGTTAAAATGATCAAATACATAAGTTCATTATAAAAATATACCACTGCCTACATTAATTTAGGCATGTATTTTCAGTTTAGAAGCAAACATTGCTATGTTACTTCATGCAAGATTATGTCAATAGAATCACAAGGATACACAACAATTTATTAAATAAAGTTAAGTCAATGTATACAAATGGCACAACATATATTTGTTGTAATTAAAACTAATTGTAAGATCACAAAGTCAGTCAATTGAATTATTTTGTAACTTGTCAAGTTACCTAATCAAAGAGTTAAGGTTTAATAACGATTTAGCTGCTTTGGAATCGGTGGGTTCTTTCTTTTTCGACGGATCCAACATGAAACATTTCCATAGTCTGAAAAGAGAACAAAATTATGAGCCATTTCATCACTATCAATAAGATAGATGTCAATTTTTATGTCCGTCGAACAGAATTGTTGTAAAATATTAGACACGTATTTTTTTTATTTTACGTAACCAAAAACTCACGACGTTACATTGATTTGTTTATTTTTTAATATATAACTGACGGAGTAATTAGATTTTGACTTTTCATACAAAGTACCCCATTGTAATTCATCATCAAAGAGTTTAGGTTTCTCGTCGAAGAGTGAAGACACGAAGCAACATTCCTACAACAAGAAAGTGAGACATGTACTGACTTTCTGCATACAATGCAGAACTAACTCACTTGATATATTACGAAATTTTCGACTAGTTTGGGAGCTCACTAGGTCTGGTACTTTTGGACTATTTATTTAATACACTCGTTAGTCTGTCTCGAGAGTATGTATGTGTAGGTGTCGGGTTTGGTATGTCCGCTGTTGGTATAACCAATATCTCCTGCGAGTACAGGTGTGTGTAGTGTTAATCAATGTATTAGATCTCATGATAGTTACACATACCTCAGTGTCTCATCAGCGCCGGCGGACAGCACGGTGGTGCCATCTGGCGAGAGCGCGAGATGCAAGACTCGCGCCATATGTCCGTTGAGCTCGGCCACGCGCGTCATGACGGGGTACTTCCAGATCACTAACTGGTTGTTCGCGTAGCCGTGGCCAGATATCAGCTCCTTGTAATGTGTGCTCCATGCGATTGAACACACCTGTACATAAAATTAATCAAGTTAGTAGGTGTGAGCTGTTGGGTAGTTTTTTTAACAGATGAAAATTTATTTATTTTAAGCTGTCCTGTCCTCCATTTCCACCCCATTTGGTCATGCTAATTAATAATAATAGGCAACTACGTTATATTTTTTGATGTCTACTCTTTCTTTCATACTTATTCACCTGAGACTTAGTATCAACAGTATTGAGGTTGGCTCCGGTCTTGATGTTCCAGATACGTATAGTTCTGTCGGCGGTTCCGCCACCGCTGGCGAGGATGCCGGCGCTCCAGGGGCACCACGCCAACCCCTTTACTGCCGCCAGGTGTTGGCTACACAGAAATCGGGTTACAACAATATGTACTGACAATTTAAATGTTTTCATACAAAATACAGGCTACTGAGTAAAACCAAAGCAAAAAAAAGTCCATCCGAGACAAATACAGAATAAGGCCTTGCCCTGCAGGGCAATGCAGTAAATTTGATGATTGAAGGAAACAAAGTAGCCTTAAAAAAATCTAAAGCTAGACATGTTTCACAATCATGTTAGTTACTTACTTGAAAGAATACAGGTATTGTGTTTGCGAATAATGCTGTCCTTGTGCAATAGGCCAAATATTCAGTAAATTGTCGTTGCCGCCCGATGCAAGACATTTACCGTCCGGAGACCATTTTAAACCGCAAATCTGTAAAATAAATACACTAATTTTCTAACCTGGATCAGTTGTTTACATAATATAATCTTTATTTGCGGATTATTTTCTCTTATGCATTTTAATAGTAATCTATACTATAATATTATAAAGCTGAAAAGTTTGTTTGTTTGTTTGAACGCGCTAATCTCAGGAACTACTGGTTCGAATTGAAAAATTATTTTTGTATTGGATAGTCCGTTTATTGAGGAAGGCTATAAGCTATATAACATCACGCTACGACCAATAGGAGCGGAGCATAAATGAAAAATGTCGCAAAAATGAAAAACCGTTGAAACTAAAACACGCGAACAAAGTCGCGGGGGACAGCTAGTACCAAATAAATGCGTTAATACTTTTCTGTCTACTCTTTCTAAATGATTTTGTCTGCTAAACCATAAAATCGATTTTAAATGAAATTCAAGACGTAATAAAGTTCCAGTTTCAAGGAAGGACATGCAATAATTTTTGTGCGATAACCGACATCCACGCTGGGGGGTTGAATGCGCAAGCATTATATAAACGTAGAATACTTACCTCTTGCGTATGAGCATGTATAGTAGCCACAGCATGATCCCTCTGACGCACGTCGTGGTGCACAATGTTACCGTCGCGAGCGCCGCTGCTCACGATATACATGTTCCACGCTAACGAACCCACGCGACCTGTGTGTCCGTCCATCACCTGTTGAAGTTTTACTCGTTATTATATATATATTTTAAAATTAAGTAATCAATAAGGCTATAGATGTTATAAGTTTAACATTAATATATTTTACCAATTTTAGCTTGATTTACATTCACAATAGGTATATAATTTACATATAGGTATACAATTTACGTATATTATTTGATTAAAATAATTAATAGTTAACAAAGCTATGATGATAATACTTACTAATATTATAAATGCGAAAGTAACTCTGTCTGTTTGTCGCGCTTTCACGCCAAAATTACAGAACCGATTTAAATGAAATTTAGTACACAGATAGATTAGAGCCTGAGAAAGGACATAGGCTACTTTTTGCCGCGATAACCAACATCCACGCGGGCGGAGCTGCGAAAAACAGCTAGTATAATATTGTTACATCGGAGATCGATCACATCACGGCGGCACCTCACCATGTCTTGGCGAGCCTTACAAATTATTTTGTAATACCTGTTTACAATTACCTGCTATGATAAACTTTCTAATGGTCTAAATTTGTGTGGGTCTACTAACATCGAATCAAGTCAGGCAATAACTTAATGTTCACGCTAAATAATTGTTAACATAATAATTGTATACATACCCTCAACCTCTTAATCTTCTCACAGTCCCACAGCTCTACAGTAGCGGAGGAGGTACCGACAGCGAGGTGTGACCCACCGCCCTGCACCCAGCCAACCGAACAAACTGTCTCGGAACCTTCTAGAGTCAGCAGCTGTTCTATCTGGCCTGAGCCCGCATTCCATAGGTACACTGAGTTGCCGAGCGCGACCGCTAGTATGTTTGAGGAACTCCAGTCGACTAGATTCAAATCTATATACAAAATGTTTAACTTGAGATACATTACATGGCTGGCCATAAAAAGTGGTTTTGGTTTAGGGTTAAGCTGTAAATCCACAGTAGGATACAATAATTTTGAAACATCAATCATGAAGTGAAGAGTTACAAAAAATTTACTTACAGTAATCATCTAAGATATCAGGGGCATCCAGTATTCTGTCAGGAGCTTGTGGAATATATCTTGTTGTGTTCTTCACTGAAGAAGGAACTTTGGCCTGCAAGCATTATGAAAATGTTATTGACATGTAACACTATTGTAAGCTATGTATGTGCATAGCTTAATTACAATAAGCGGACTACCTTGATTAGCAGCTGAAAAGTGGTTGAAAACTTAGCACCCGCACCTTGAAAGATGCTAGTTTTTTATCCAAAAGGCAAGAGTTCCAAAACCATTAAGAAGAATCACCAGACTATCAAAGAGTTACGATAACAGCTCTGTATCTCGATAGATTTAAAATAAAAATTGGTTGTTTGTAAAGTAGGTTTACGATCGAGATGTTTACGTGATAACGTCTTATTGGTGATATAAGTTTTTGGGAAGTAAGGAATTAATGAAGATAACAATTTTCTCAAATTTTCATAGTTTGTTTCACTGTTAAACATTCAACGAAAACTTAACCGCACGAGAAAATCTCCATTCGTTTGTATGCCGCTAGAGTGAGAGAGACGGAAGATCGGTCCACTCACTCGAACGCTATGCCAGCCTCTGCTCGTGAGGATTCCGCGTGACAAGTTTCACGGAATGACTGGCAGCGCTCGAGATGAGACGGGAGATCGGTCCGTCTCTCTCTCGTTATACCTGCGATCGCGCTCGTGAGGTTTTGGTGTGCCTCAAGTTTCTGAACATGTCACCCGACTAAAACGATTTTAAAGACGTTATCACAGATAAGAATCCAGTGGAATGTATTAGGTTGGAGCCTTGTTTTATTTCAGATTAAATCAAGATTACATGATATTCTCATAATAACAATAACATCTCGAGTGACTGCAGCGCCACCAGCGTGGAGGAGCTGGTTCTGGTCTGGGTCACCAAGATTTCAGTTTTTTAAACTTAGTGATTTTTGTACTTATTGAGCTATTGCATAGATTCTAACGCGGGCCTTGAGCGTGGGGACCGAATCCAAATAAAAATAAAAATAAAAATAAAAATAAAAATAAAAATAAAAATAAAAATAAAAATAAAAACAAAAAGTTTCACGGAATGACTGGCAGCGCTCGAGATGAGACGGGAGATCGGTCCGTCTCTCTCTCGTTATACCTGCGATCGCGCTCGTGAGGTTTTGGTGTGACACAAGTTTCTGAACATGTCACCCGACTAAAACGATTTTAAAGACGTTATCACGTCAAAAGGCCGTTTAGTAGTAGAATTTGAAATATAGGCTAACTTTATAATGAAAATACAGAAATAAATGTACATACAGAAGAAAAAGATGATAGCGCTTGGGGAAGGTTTGACGAGCTATTAAAAAAAAACCACAAGCGATTGCAACTGCGACAGCAATACGAGAAGTCCAAATGTATCTAGACGACGAAATGCTCCCAAGGAAAAAATCAACAGGGCAATGGAACAACCCGTCCCAATGGTGACGAGATCACAAAGTGATTTACCCGCATTTGTCTGAGATTTATCAAACAAAATAATAATAATAATAATAATAACTTTATTCAAATTAAAATGTTACAATTAATACTAAGTTACATGAAATCTTAATACATAGAGCTTACGTTACATGTGTGCCTGAACTAGGTAATCCTGTGTTTCAGGCGTTCAGTGCTAGCTAAATCTAAAACAAACAGAATTTTTTTATTACAATATAATTACAATATAATTGTTAGATACATAGTATAGATGAATCTATAATAGAGATACAGGTAAGTTGATTATTTTGCGAAGTAGACAAAATAATAAAATCTTTACATAACATAAAAAATCTTAATCCATTACCTTTACTAACTATTAACTATTCTAAATAACAGATCAACAGTATTTACCTTAACACAATTAATAGCTTCTCTGTATCTTCGTAGGACATGCTTTGGAGGGTATCCTTGAGGGTTAACTTACAATTTCGATAGTTGAGGGAATATATGCTTTTTATCGCATTTAATCTATTATAAAGAAACGGTCCTAGGAACACATAAAATTTAGTCGTAAAAGCATGCAGTGTTCTTATTTTTTGGGGGCAAACCATATCTTTCCGTCTTTTATTAGTAAATTCAGTGCTGAAAGGAAGGGCTGCATGCTGTTTTAATACAATGCTCATTATGAACAACTGTCGGACTGTTAAGACTTTACACGATTCATAGAGGAGGTTAGTGGGAAAAAGGAAAGGGCGGAAAGTACATACTTTGAGAATGGCTCTCTGGGCACGCTCGATGGTTAGTAGCAGTGTTTTACCCGCTCCACCCCATGCGGCAATACAGTAGGTTAATATAGATTGACATAAGGCAAAGTAAACTTGTTTAATTATTTTTTCGTTTGCAATGCATCGTAACTTTTTGAAGGTAAATATCAATTTACGTATTCTATTATTAAGAGCTCCTATATGATGTTTAAAGGAGAGAGTTTCATCTATTATACAACCTAGGTATTTTGTGTTATTAGTCCTTTTAAGCTTGGGGCAGACACATTGGTTAATGGTGGGGATCCTACAGTAATGAGCATGTAATGTTGGGTTATTTATTGACGCTAGTTTACGCATGCTAAACCTTATATAATTTGTTTTGTCCGCATTTAATGTTAGTAAATTCTGCTGAAGCCATTTATTTACAATATTGAATCCGTGTTGCGCGTGCATGTAGACGTTTTTTTCTGAATCAGCCGAAAATAGTAGAGCAGTATCGTCAGCGTATGAAATGATTATGCCATGATCTAGGTTAAGCTTACATAGGTCATTAATGTAAATTAAGAACAGAGTAGATGCTAAAATACTTCCTTGAGGAACTCCATAGGAAGTGTTTTTCTGATAAGTACTGTGTATATTGCCAATTCTTACGCATTGAGTACGGTCTTCTAGGTAGCTAGTGAAAAGTTTCAGCTGGTTACCTCTTATCCCTATAGCTTCAAGCTTACGTAATAGAATAGGGACAGAAACTGTGTCGAACGCTTTTGCGAGGTCCAGGAATATTCCTATAGTAAAATGCAATGTGGTCGCAACGTCTGTTCCATGTAAGCGCCTTTTTTTAAAAACAGGAATGCCTATCTACCAAAGACGGTGCAATCTGACGGGCCTGTTGTTCTAGTGGTTAGTGACCCTGACTGTTAAACCGGAGACGACCTCCGGTTTAACAGGGTTCGATTCCCACCCAGGAAGAATCTTTGTGTGATGAGCACGATCATTTGTTCCGTGTCTGGGTGTAATTTATCTATACTAATATTATAAAGCTGAAGAGTTTGTTTGTTTGTTTGTTTGAACGCGCTAATCTCAGGAACTACTGGTTCGAATTAAAAAATTATTTTTGTATTGGATAGTCCGTTTATTGAGGAAGGCTATAGGCTATATAACATCACGCTACGACCAATAGGAGCGGAGCATAAATGAAAAATGTTGCGAAAATGAAAAACCGTTGAAACTAAAACACGCGAACAAAGTCGCGGGGGACAGCTAGTCTATAATATGTATGTATTTAGAAATATATAAGTATGTTTATCACTTGTCTGGTTGCCATAGCACATGCTCTGCCTAGTTAGGGATCACATGACCGTGTGTGAGACGTCTCAAGATATAAAAAAAAAAAAAAAAAAAAAAGTATGGAGTTGAACAGCTCGCTCTTTTAAATGCGAACCTCAATCCAAAGAGGTTTGAAATATATAAAAAAAAAATATATATATATATATATATATATATAAATAAAAAAGGTAATTTGTAAATATTTTATTAGTTTAGGTTGATTGGTTGCCATAAATAGCTGATAACGCCCATCTCTAGGCTAACAGTCAGTCAGATCCACAGAACAAATATACTCTAGTCAGATTTTTGGCGTCTGCGTTGTAACACGTCTTTTGACCTTGAAATTGTTTATTCTGATTAATTCAGGGGATTTTTAGTAGAAGTGATAAACAATACTTCAGTATTATACATTCAACAATCAGTTTAATTCTGCTCATTATACCTAAAGGTAAAATTTATTCAACATCCAATATCCGGTTGCACGAGTCGTTTGTTAATGGAGAATTTATTCTTGTTTAAAATGCTATATAATGTCATGTAGGTTCCACTATGAAACCATAACATTCCAAACAAGAATATTTATCCGTGTATGTATCTATTTGAATAACTTTTACTAACAAAACGTTTCTTTTATTTTCAGATGGATATAAGGATGGATTATCGATATTATGTTGTTCAATTTTCGGATCCGCCCCACAGTGACATCGATCAATACGTTTGCATTCCGGATTCTTGGATTCAGCTACGTGAAATAGCAGACCAAGTAGTTGTTACTAAATTTCCCGTTGAAAATTTATCAATAACAAAAAAACGTGTTAAAGATGGTGAGGCTTTCTCAGATGGTTGGTCAATTTATGTGGCCGAAGTTAAATATGGCACTGGTGAGTAAATGGCTAAGATTCAAGTGTGTTATGATTTATATTTAATAAAGTTAGGATTTAAAACAGACTTTTATGGAAAAAATAGTATCAGTCGTAAAGCAAGCAAAAAGTCAAGACTAAAAAATTACACACTTATCACAAAAAAAGAGTTAAATTGATTTCCAGTGTGGTCTTTTTCTTATATCACTCGTTATTTCTTCAATTGATGTCATATGGGTGGATGTTTTCCGTAACAACAAAATTAATTGTTGATTGTGAGTACTCTTATCCTACGTATATAGCAAAAGATATGAAACATGCCTATTGGATTAAATTGAACAAACTTTAGAGTAGCTGTGGTTTGATATTTAAAGTTATTTTGGAATAAAAAAATATTTACATTAGAATATTGACATCAGAGATCAAAGCATTTAATCTTCAAAGTAGATAATTTTTTATTTTTTTTATTTTTTAAAGATTCTTATAACGACGCAGAAAAATACATCGAAAGACTCAAAGAAAAATTTATTAACGAACAAAACTGTTCAGGACTTATCAATAATGGCAAGTTTTTTTCGTTTTATTACAATACTTTTATAAATTATACCGTTTTTTTTTTTGTTTTTAGATAATCTTTGAAATTTATGGCAATGTTTGTTCTAGGCGATAGATTGTCGAAACCATCGAAAACTTTAAGAAGGTCTAAACGAAATAAGTCAAATCAAAGTGTAAACAAACCTCAAACATCTGAAGCTCCGTTAAATTATAGCATAGAACCAGTATCAGAACCGCTAGCGGTGATCAGTACAGAAATAGAAACTCCTGAGAAACAAACTAATGGAGTCGAGACTATAAACTTTACGAATAATATTACCGTTAGAGGAAAAAATAATACTGAAAAATCAAACAACGTTGATTCTATTAGAGATAATAATAGTCCAGAAAACATAGCAGGAAATAAATCACTAGCGAATCATGATGGCCCGCCATTAACGAATAAATCATTGGATGATATAATAATTAGCGAACCAATTTCGGATTTTGGCAACCTAGGTCAGGTGAAAAACGCCAGTGACTTTTGTGAAAAAGACTTATTATTATTACTTGATCATACGTGCGATGGATTTTTACAATGCTGTAAGTCTTTAGAAAAACTGATGGATAATATAAATAATCAATATTATTGTGGAAGTTATAATCCTATTAATACTACAATAAAAGATACGGTAGCTCCGTTGGTAGAAGAGAAAGAACGTGAAGAAAAAAAAAATGAAAAAAAAAGGCAAGTACCAAAAAGAACACAAGCTGAAATAGGAATTATCAAAAGAAGAGAAACCGAAAGAAACGAACAAGAAATTGATGATAGTGCTGATAATGATGATGGGAATGACGATAATAATGATGATGATGAGGATGACGATAATAATGATGATGATGATGATGACTATGTGAAAAGAAAACGATTTCAATCTCGCACACTTACCTTACCACCTGAATATGATAAAAATGACTCAAAATGGACTTTGAAGTATCGTGAGTACGCACCAGGGCTTGTTGAACTTATAGAACATACAGGCGTGTATATCAATGCTGTGAAACTCGTCAATTGTAAAAGATTAGCCAAAAATTCCAAAACACTAGCACGATTATTGTTAGTAGAAATTTTTACAGAGAGTGCGTTGTATACATGTTCCTTAACTGGCGCTAGAGCTAAGGCATTCGATATTGATGGGACACATGTAAGGCCTGGATTGGATGAAAATGCAAGAACTGTTTTATTGACTTACGTTGATCAGTATGCCCAAGCCAGTAAGTGGCCTAAAACAGACAATCAGTCTATTTTAAACAGTATACGTAATAAAATGCAAGAAATTAGATTCAAATGTAAAAAATGAATATATTCATAGATTATATCAATTTTTTATTGCCATTTTCATGGCCATGACGGGCCTATTGGTCTAGTGGTTTAGTTAGTGACCGACTGCTAAACCGGAGGTCGTGGGTTCGATCCCCACGAAGGACAAATCTTTGTGAGATGAGCACGACCATTTGTTCTGTGTCTGGGTGTAATTTATCTATAATATGTATGTATGTATTTAGAAATACTTAAGTATGTTTATCAGTTGTCTGGTTGCCATAGCACAGGCTCTGCCTAGTTTGGGATCAGATGGCCGTGTGTGAGTTGTCCTAAGATATTTATTATTTATTATTTATTTATTTATTATGGCCTTAAACATAGAACACATTTAATGTGTGTGTCAAAATAATACACTTGCTTTAGAGTGTATGTTCCAAGTTACATTACATTTGTATAATACATCATTGCTTCTTCGTTAGTGATTATTACGTCATCCATAAAAGAGACAAAGCGAGTCGAGAGTTGTCGCACTTATACGCTCACACCCATTTCACAGAGAAACGACGTTGATCAGCCCACCGTATGTTGACCGGATTCATTATCGGGTACGGCAGCTAACGCTGGCGTTATTTTCAGAAGCTCATAAACATTTGATTAAAATAAATTCTGCGACTTACTACTGTGATTTGCGCTTCATAATCCAACGATTGACATTGTTTATGTAGAGGAATGTTACCATGGAAGAGTATGCATTTTATATGTATTTTTATAGAAATTAAATCATAATATGTATCTAATAAAGCATTCTGCATAAATAAACCATTCATTATTCCATAACTAATTTGAAAATAGTAAAGCAGGTAAAGCTTTTCCAATTAGGAACAAAAATACTGAACAAAGTTCTGAAACACAGTGCCGGCAATCGAGGTATGTGCATGAAGAAAAAAATTCATTAAGTATGAGTTGACAATTATTAATTTTATATATTTACAGTAACCGTCACACACTTCGACTTCCTATTTTTCATAAATAGTCGTTTTCGAAAATTTCTAGATGACACACACCCCTGGATAGTACATGGTTATTGTGTGAAATACAATAAATGTGATAATAAAGCCTCATTTCTTTATGAGAAGAGATCTTTTTCCTACAGTGTGGCAGTGTGTTTTTTTTTTAAACAACAGTTAGACTTGTTAGTAACCAGCATAAGGTAAGTATGAAGCAAGCAGATATACCTGTGAATACACAACTCTTAGTCTGTTTTGATAGCCTTCGGGGGCAGCTGGAGCCTTGCAGGTGTACTGCAGGAGTCTTCCAGGTTCGGTATCAGCTAGAGCTCGGCCAATAGCCTCTCCGGCCGCTGTCTGTGCTGTGGCTTCTTCAATCTTGTCTTCTTCACGGCTCATCTAGTATAATACCAATGGTTATTTATGTACAACTCAAAGTGAAAAATAATTTAAATAATTACAACTCAAAGTAAAAAATAATTTAATTAATGTAACAGTAGTGTATAAACAGCTTAAGATAATTGAAAAGGTACTTTGTCATTATATTAAAACTACCTTGCCTTGATTCTGAAATAATAACCCATATTAGAGACAAACACATTGCAACATGCAGGGTTTACCATAAGTTCTAATTGTACATTTAAGGAGACAGGGATTACTACTGTCCTATATTTGTATACTCTGCATTCAAAAGAAATTAAGTAATTAGGATGTTTTCTTTGATAGCTATCACTTTTACTTCCGTGCTTATCCTATCTTTTGTACTATTCATTAGTACAATTAACAACATTTTGACATAATATATATAACAACTCACAAGTTAGCAAGAGTGGCTCATGTAGAAAAGGCACAAGCATTGATTTGTGCCTTTTCTACATGAGAAGAGGCCTGTGCCCAGCAGTGAAACATTTATAGGCCAGTATTATTATTATATTAATATACTAGTGCATCAGATTTTAATCTTCAGTAACCATGGAGGTGTTGAATTACATAATTTTATTTATGCAAAAATTAATCTTTAAGGATTATTTGAATATTATTTTTATGTAGAGGTTGATTCATATCATACTCTTTGATTTGGTTTGTTTAAAACGTCATATTTTTATTTTTATTAAATGTTGTTTCTTCCGGTGTTACTCATAGTGAAAAGACGGTCATATATACTTCCTCATACAAATAAATAGTAATTGTGGTTAAATAGTGTTTTAATATTTTTACTTTTACCCGTAACCTCCAACAGAAGGTAACATATCTTGTGTATTATATTATAGACAAGATTACCTCTACAACAGTAGCTTACCATGTAATGGCACAGGTCATAGTTAGAATTACTTCTTGATGGGATGAATCTGTCAGCTTTGTTAGGAGTCTTTGAGGCTTTGTTTGGAGTCGGCGTCGTGGATCGACCTGCAAGGTATAGACGGATAACTTTTCCTTCAAGGATTTCAGTTACATAACAAAATAATTATATAAGAGAGAAAAACTGCGATATCTTCGACGTTATCCATAACTTTGTATGAGTAAACGTGGCTAGTATCATATGGAAGAACAAAGACATGTTAGATTGTTACAGAAAATTAGTAATTTCATATTGTATAACAACTTTACCTGGAGATTTGTTCTTAGAAGGAGTCTTCTTTCCTTTTTTGTTATCATTTCGAGTCGGTGTCTTGTTACTTGAGAGCACACTGTTGTTACAACTCTGATTCGCAGATATGGACAACTTTTGCATAGACTGGTTGCAAGCACTGAGATTCACGTTCGAATGGTTCTTGAATGAAGCACTTAATGGGTTAATGTTCTCGCTATTTGACTTCTTCGCCCAACGCTGCAGCGGGCCACGCGTTATAGGCCCATCTATTGTAGCTAAACTGTTTATCTCATTCAAGTAATTAAACTGAGCCATTCTATCACCGGAAACACGTATATTTCACAGAAATCCGATATCGTTAATAAAACCGAAGTTTTCTCATTCGTAAATAAACGAATAACATTCAATAAAGATAAATCTATTTATTCATCAAAAGAATAAAATCAAAACCAACCGAAATGTCAGCCGATTCCAAAAATACGTTATTTTGAAATATTTGACGGAGTGGTGAAGTTTGAAAAGAAAACTAGAACATTAATGTTGCCAGTCTTTTTTAAATATCAAGATGCGACCTTCAAGTATTTGTTTATGGTTAAAATCAAGCTGAATAGTCTACGAAAAGGTACGAGAGGGTTCCGTCCAAATTTTTGTATTATGTTAGTTGTTACGGTTAAATTTCCCATAACAAACTTAACTGCGCAGTTGAAAAAAATGTTTTCTCATACATGATGTACCTGTGACATCGTCTTTATGTATGTTGATTATATATGTTTGTGAAGATCAAATCTTGCAAGCTAAATTAGTACCGATTCTTGACATCTGATCGAGCTCAAATTTAGCATAAACTCCATTTCACGAAAGAAGTCCCGCGGACAATTGTGGAACTAATTTTGACAGTTGGTAGATCGGCCATGTTGCCGTTTGTCGATGTGATCCAGGTGCGTTTGTTGTGGTCACAGAGTACTTTTATATAATATATATTATATATGGTTGTGGTAGATATTTTGTGAGTTTATTATTGGATTAGTGCGTTATAAGGTTTATTTATGATGCCAAAAGTTGTAAAAAGTGCAGGTCGAGAAATGATATTAAAAGTGAAGGAGTTCTGTGAAGCGGAACACGGTGTTTTAACCCATTTAAGCCCGCTGTGCCCAAACGAGGACACCTAACAAATACCCTCTAAATCGTGAAATTTTTAATTTTACTTATTTTAAACAGTGTTTATATGAAGTTTAATCGTTATTCCTTCTAAGAAAGCAAAAAAATATTTGTTAAAATAGCTAAAAGTGATTTTATTGTTTGGTTTATTTTAGTCATTGGAGAGTATGGTGTTCCTCAAAAGTTAGGATCAAATTATACTAAGTATTTGTTTAGAATTATATGTATTTCTATACTTAACGTTTTTAATATACTGTAAGGTTAGCAATACAATTTCATTTTACAGTAAAATCTGGTTTTACACAATCTGAAAAGCATGTTTATAGAGGTGTCCCCAATTGGGGCCAATGGGCCATTAGGAGTCATTTTTTCCATAAGCTATCAAAATAGCAGGGTTTGATTTTTGAGGCTACAATTAACTTCAAGGGCTTAAAATAGCAGTAGATACTATGATAGGATAATTATGACTCAGTAGTACGATTTATTGGCATTTCCTCCAAAACCAAGAACGATAATTGAAGAAAAAAAACGTGATAGCGACTGTATACAGATACATAACTTACCGCACGGTACTCAATGGAGAGTAAATAACGTATCCAGAAATTACAAAGACACCAGGGATAGTGGTGGTGACGAGCCATTGACTGCTGCTGTGGCTAAGAAATCGAAATTGAGCAACGAAACCGAATAGATCCTGAGAAGCCCAAACCGGAATAAATGTGCCCCTGTTTATGAACATATCATAAAGTCTATTGTTGCACGAAATGACTACAATGATGACGAAGAGATTGTGAAGGTACTGTAAATAAACAGGAAGGTGGTCAGTGTCCCCAGATTCTTTCGAAATCAAAAGGAATATGTAAAGAAACCCAAGCCAACCAGTTGTTTTCTTTGTATTGAACCGTAATGCGAAGGAAGAAGAGGTACTGGAATTTCACCTAAATGTTGGATTCCTCAGCATTTAGGTGTTAGATATTGCATGTACTAACTAAAGAAACACAGTTAGAGCAACATCAATTTCGACGATTTATAGTTTGCCACTAGTTGGGACCAAGTAACCTTCAGATATTTCACCCTACACCCTAGTCGCTTCGATGGTGCCGTGCCTGCAGTACTGGTTTTGATCGCTATTCTATGAATCGTATATAATATCGCTATATAATTCCACAAAAAAAACCACGTTGGCAATACAAAAAATGCTTGAAAATGATATTCGATAGAAAATAATAATTCGAAATTTTGACATTGCATGTGCCCATTGGCCCCATTTGAGGACGCCTTATTTTTTCTAACTTCTAAAAAATAATTTCACTTTTTCATTGTGTTTTTTTAATTATTAGATGAGTATCTAGCTATAAATAAAGAAATTTCAAATGAAATACAGGCACTTTGTATTTGGGTCCAAATGGGTTAATACCAATAAACAATGTAGTGTTGCCGATCGATAGTCGACTATCGATGATTAATCGATAGTCTATCGATAGCCAACTAATCGTAAGACTATCGATCGGCCTATCGATAGTATCGATATTATCGATTGTATCGATACTATCGATAGCACAGAACAAGGCAATACTATCGAATGTATTGTAGTATCCTAAAAACAGACTATCGATAATATCGATAGGATCGATACTGTCGATTTTATTTACGATAGTAAAGATAGTGTTGCTAGTATCGATTGTTTTGGACTATCGATAGTTTTAAATTTTACAATAGTATTTACAATTTTCAACTATAATAGTAAATCACAATCAACTATGAGGATGTAGAAATAAATAATATCAAACCGTTTTCCTTGCGTAATAATAATGGATGAATTATTTGTAAAAATTTGCTAAACTATCAATTGGTTTAATATTGATAGTTCGGCAACACTAATCGATTGTATCGATAGTATTGCACTCATTCGATAGTATTGCCTTGTTTTGTATTATCGATACTATCGATAGGCCTATCGATAGGGTACATGATTTTCGATGTAAACTATCGATTGTTTTAATATCGATAGTTCGGCAACACTAAAACAATGTTCGCAAGAGAGTCGCCGCCATGACCATGACAGGTAAATTTTGGGGCTGCCATATACAGATTTTTTCCCCGATTGATTTCTTACAGATTGGAATTAAGTTTTTTTAATGCATGATTTTTATTAAGGAAAATTTTAAAAGAAATTAACACAATACAACATAAAATTGTAAAGTTATATTTAACAATAATGTAATTAAATACGCAAATAATCATTCAAACTTGTTCATTTTATTTCAGGCGTGTCAGAGAAAACTGTAACGAGAGTTACAAAAGAAGGCGCAACAGCGGCGAGTACTTCTAAAGTTATCGTCACCCCAGGAAAGAGTCGCCCGCATCCCAAAAAGTTCGACTTGGATGGATTTGATTTGTGCGCTATACGGCACAAAATTCACAGTTTTTATGTTGTGAGGAAGGAATTACCAACATTGGCTAAATTACGTGCAGTTTTGAGAGAAGACATAAATTTTCAAGGAAGCATCACAACATTGCACCGTATATTGCAAAGTATCGGTTTCAAGTATAAGCGATGCCAATCGAAACGTAAATTACTTATGGAACGTTATGATATTACCGCATGGCGTTCAAAATATTTAGAGAGAATCCGCAGAAATCGCAATGTGGAGAAAAAACCTGTAGTATATTTAGACGAGACCTATATACACAACAATTATCATGCCAAAAGTTGCTGGCAAAGTGAGGATGAGCCTGGGATGTTTGTGTCAGAGTCATCAGGGAGTCGTTGGATAATTGCTCATGCGGGAACTGAAAATGGTTTTGTTAATGGTGCATTGTTAATGTTCAAATCCCAATCCAAATCCTCAGATTACCACGATAACATGAACTCAACAAATTTTTTGAAATGGATGAGTGAAAAAGTCATTCCTAACCTACAAGAAAGGTCACTTGTGGTAATGGACAATGCTCCGTATCACTGCACTCAAATCAAAAAAGCGCAATAAACGTGACATGCAGGAATGGCTGCGAGAAAAGGGAGTATATTTTGAAGACACATGGACAAAAGCTATATTATTTGAATTAATTAAACAAAACAAAGGTCCACCTACATATGCCGTGGATGCATTATTAAAATCTCACAATCATGAATTGCTAAAATTGCCGTCTTACCACTGCGATCTAAATCCGATCGAAAAAATGTGGAGCCTTGTAAAGAGACGGGTAGCAGATAAAAACGTGGGCCAAGATCCAAAAGAAATTGCACGCCTAACAGAAGAGGCTTTTGAAACTGTTAAAGTGGAAGATTGGGCAGCTCAATGTAAACATGTACAGCATTTGGAAGAATATTTAAAAAATGATGGTCTTATGCTTGAAGAAATGAATCGATTTATTATATCCACGGCTAGTGATAGTGAAACAGAATACATTTTTTTTTATCTAATTATTCGAGTCATAGTAGTTAATACAATGAAAGTAAATGAACTTCGATCACTTATTAAAAACATACATACACAGTCAGCGACAAAAAACGTCCTCACTGAAACTCCTAAAAATTTATATAAATAAAAATTGTTAATAAAAACACAAATAACTATGTATTAGTGTTATTACTAATACATAGTTATTTGTGTTTAATGTAATGTAGTCCAAATAATTTAATTGTAATGTTAGTTGAACTACATAGTTTGTCATAAATTTTATTAATTAATACCTACCGATTTGGTTATAAATTTGCATGCCGAACTAAGTAGGCGAAATATGAAGAACTGTACTAATTTATAAGATCTGTTATTTACTATATTTCAAGCAAATAAATAAATTCTATTCTATTCTATTCTCCACCCAATCAGAGATTTGGGTGCACTTTTATGTTAGTAGTGTTTGAACGCTCGGAACGTAAACATGCCTCAGTGCTCGTTTAAAAATTGCAAAAATCACACATCGAGGACGTTAAAAAAGGATGGAATTTCATATTTTCGGTAGTACTAATATTACCAATATATAATTACTATTACTGTGTTATAAATACTGATATTTCGTCAAGAAAACATCGTAAAACATTTATTTTTAAATTGTGAAAATTGTCATCAGGACTTATAAAGCACATAAATTGAAAAGACTTTTACTAAACGTACAATTTATACTGTCGCATGGCTTCTGATTTGTTCGGGTAATTAATTTTAATTAATAATTTTTTTTTTGTGCTTTGTAAATCCGACTTTAACTCATCCGAATAAGGTTGAATTTGTTTTGGTGTATATAGACCAGCTAGCTCAGGTCGTTAAAAATTTATTGCTTTTTTCGACTAGAATTTGACAAACCCACTTGACGCCAGTTTTAAGTTCGTTTTTGTATGGGATTGTGTATCTAGTTGTTATTAATGATCGAAGTAAATGAACGATAAATTATTTCCCTTGATTTCCCCATATTTAACCCTGGCTACATTATGTCGCGCGAATACAGCGCTGCGTCTGCGGGACTTCTTTCGTGAAATGGACTCTAGTCTAGTATGTATTTTTATGATATTATATTATTGTATTATTAAGCTGGTGTGATGATGGAACCATGGTTAAGGCATGTTTGATTTATCTTCATCAGTACTTTGAGCCTAGTTGATTTAAAGGCTTGTCTAATTATGTTTGTTTCAAAACTTTAAAAAATCAATAATTTTCGGATTAAATTATCGATGAACGCTGGCTGCACGTACGGTAAAAGCATGACTATATTGTACGCGGAACAAGCGATAGAAAAGCACGATCAGCCATGTTTTTTTTATGACGTTATCACGTAAAATTTATCGTCCGTAATCCGTAAACCGACTATTTTTCCTTCGCCTACTGGTAACGTTAGACCCAACATCATGCCGAATTTCAGGTACAGGTTTAGAGTTTCTTGGAAATGTTGGAAATCGCTTCAAAAACGACATAAAAAGCAGTATTTTTTTAATGCGTTGACATAGAAGCTTGAGTTGTTTATTGCTTCAACGTGTTGCAATACTTTCAATATCTAAAGTAAATTTAAAGTCGTGTGCTTTTATAAACAATAATACTTGAAAGTTATACAGATTAGCTATTTTTTGCACATTAGACTGTGTTAGTAGAAGTTAACTTAATAAGACTAAAATAATATAACAAAAACAAATATTGGTTTTCCATGAGCAACATTACTAATGTCGGTTGTTTAAAGTTCGTTTACTTATTCTGTATGTTCAACTGTTTACGGGACATTTAGTGGCGATAAATATTATTGTTGTCCCTATCGACACACCCCATTGATGAAGACAACAGCAATATAAAACGAAGGATTTGCACTACAGGTGGTTTAGCCGGTGAAGTAGTGAAAGCCTTTCTCGAGGATCGATAATGAAAAAATACTTCCAAAGTGCGAGTCGGACCCGCGTATGAAGGGTTCTCCGGTCCGTCGTAAAAGATTTATGCTGTTAAAATCGAGCTTAAATCTATAAAAGAACACGTCCCTTATATGGGGAAACCTTTTCATTTTTTATTCATATGTTGCTAAAGCAGCAACAGAAATACACACTCTGTGAAATTTCAAATCTCTAGCCATTACGATTTATGAAATACAGCACGTTGAAAAACATACCAACGGACAGCGGAATAATTTCTAAAGTCTCGATGGGGCCATCGAGATAGTAATAATCACGTAACCACGGGCGGGTGCATATGTCTATGTAGAGCAGTTGATCCCGTCCCGGCTATCAAGTCTTTGGACTAATATAGACTTTAGTCAGAGTCTTTGGATTGATTGCATATCGTCAATTTTCTTAAAAGTCAGACCACCAGTTTCAGTGTTTACTTACTATCCACTAAGTCGAACCGAGGCACGCGTTCTTTTTTAAATTAACCGGAGTTATCTGTTCACCAGGTACTGTTATATCCGGTGAGATTAAAAACCGGCCCCGAATACATTTCGGGTCCTGCTCGCCCATCCTTTTTGCTATATTGTTACCCTGGCGGAAGGACTGAAAGTCAGCAGGGCGAGAAAAAATAATAAAGGAAAATGAAAACCACTCTTTTTTATACGTGTATTAAATAAAATAACATATATTATCAAAAAATATATTTAAAAATACTTTCCTTATTACAAAAACCAATTATTATAATAAAATATAATTTCGATGTAACCTGAAAAAAAATTAAGACGATAGAAAATTGCATTAACATTTTGATCAATTATGCTGAGTCTAAAATCATTATATTAATTTATACACTATTTTGTAAAATACAAATTGAGCATTATAAACATTCGGGTTCCGTAGTCTAGTACACTAAACGTTGTTGCATTTTGATATATTGTATCTTGATTAGCTTTAAACTACAGATAGTTAAATTACCAGAGATTGAATTTTGACATGCTCCGTAAGAATAGGGATGTTTCCTGGGTATGAAAAGTTAAAATCTATTTAGTCCGTCAGTTAGATAATAAAAAAATATTAGACACGTAATTTTTTGTTTTATCAAAACAATAAAAAAATACAAAGATACACCGCTTTAAAGTTTCGGAGTGGGGGCTTATGACGCTACGCCTCGCTAAAAATCGTAGCGAGGAGTGACGTCACGCGAAACTTCCGTTCTCTGTATTTTGATCATTTTTTGTTTGCAGGAAAAAAGAAAAAATACGTGTCCAATAAAATTCATTAATCTACAAGACGGAAAAAAATAGGAAACAGGCCTATTATGTCAAACAGCAATCTCTAGTAGAAAAAAAGACCGATAGACAATATCAATTTCAGGCGGTAATAGAATCTCATTATAAAATATATGCTTATGCATGCATTATGCATCGTAAAAATAATACCACTGACTTTTGTGTAATGGAAACATTTTGTTCATAGTTCATTAGGCGGACCTTAGAGTCAATGATAATAAAATCATTTTTAATATTAACTTATTAAATATAATTACGTATTTATAACCGACTACGGAACCCAATCCTAACAACACACTGCAGGTTTTTATTAACCTTGTACCGAGTGATAAAAATGAATATATATAGTAATAATTTTCTAAAATAATAACATAACATTGTATAACCACTACAGCAAAAGGTTAAAGTCTCATAAACATTCTTTTACGTATAAAGAATATTTTAAAATGTATCCGACAACCCCTAAATGAAGAATTTTAAATAGATACATTTAAAAACCAATGTTTTTGTTTGGAAGAACCGAAATCGTTGCTTGTAGGCTTAGAGCAATAACAACGGGACTTTAGCCAGTTTTAGTGAAGAACGAGGTTGCACACTTATAAAACAAAAATGTATCCAGACAGACGTACAGCGATCTAATTTCGACACCTATAAAACGATACGTCAGTTTTTAGAAAAGGCTACGGTAAATTTTACCGTACGGACGGTACGTACTATGGCCGAGGGGAACGTCAGCGTATGGCATCTCCCGTTGTCAATGCTTTAAGCTTGAAGGTAATAAAAACATGGCCTTGAATTACAATTTTTTTAACACATTAAATAGCTCCTTTATCTCGGCCCATAAACTTGATAATTAAAATAATATTATTTATTCAAAGTAGAAACTGTAAATTACAAAAAAAAAGTAAAATATATTGTGACCTTTTTGTGTATATTTAATTTTGTGCGCCAGTTATAAGTCTTCATTGTTTGAGCTCTCATTAAATAGTACCTACATAGAGTTATTTTACAAACGTCTTTTCTCTTTGTTATTCTTTTCGTTGAATTGGTAATATTTATTTAGAGTTGTCGGCGGATATAAACTAGTATTATCTATCTTATAATCAAGCACCATTACAATATTTTAGTTCATAATTAAAAATATTCCTATATTTAATGGAGAGATCTATCATGGACTTAAATAAAATTACATATTTAAGAATACAATTGCCATACGCAATGACAAATACGTGATATGAAAAATTATCCAAACATTAATATTTTCATTGACGTTTTAGCACATTCAACTATGGGTGATACAAAAAATGTACTTTATAAATTTAATATAATAAAAATAAGGAGTTATATAATTGTCTAACTTCAAAAAAACATTTTTTGATTATTACATTAATGTTTTAGAACCGAAAAATGGCACATAATTCATACATAAACTATGTTACTCACTTTTTCTTATTTAAGAGATGAACCGAGTTTTGCCTGACTATGGGGGCCATATTGTGATGTCTTTATGCCAAGTTCGTTTTAGTGACAGATAAGTTTTATAGACACATAGCACCATCTCTTTTACTCAATCTATTAAGGCAAAAAGACTTAACAATACAGTCCCAGAAAATGTTTGATACTTTTATTGTTTGTCTATAAAATAATCATTTTGCGTAAATTTACTATTGAGTAAAGTTTTACTATTGACGGCTACTGTTATTGCGCTCACCAGTTGGCGCCACTGGCGCGTCAGTTGTCAAAGTTCACTAACAAACTATGGAATTTGACATTTCGGACATCGCGCGCGACTAGCGCCTCTGGCGGTAAAAATAGTAACAGTTGCCCTCATTGAATTAATTAATCAGTCACAAGTCGGTACATCTCTATCTAGACTATTTTATATTATTGCATTATTCAGAATACACATTGGGTTATAATACCCTAGTATTCGTAATAAAAGATTTTAATTATTTATTATTATTATCTAACGAACAAAAACAATAACTGTTGAAGCATTTTGATCTGGGTAGTTAAAATCCATTAGGCTTTTTAATTTTACATTAATGTAAAGTAAAAACAATAAAATTTCCTAATCACTGGATATCACACACAAATCAAATAAAGCATACCGAAACTGGTGGGATTAAGATTACAAAAATCTCATACTTATATGTACTATACTTAAGTAACAGTTTGTTCATGATTATATATGTAATGTTACATGTAACAATATCCATATAAAACACTATGAAAATGCACTGGACTAGTAGAGAAATGGAATATACAAATATTCTAGTTTAGTGTTCTTACTGTAATATAACTTGGATTAATCATTGAGTATCTGCACTGCGCTAAAAAGATATCGAGCATACACTGGAGAAAAGTTAGTTTTACGTGCCCCTACGTTGTTGTAAAAAAATGCAATGAGTAAAAAGTGAAATGCATTATAGTAACTGGTATCTTGCTACCGAACTAGCACCTGACGTAGTAAAAAATCAGCACCGTAAACAAGTGGTTTATCGAGTAAAATTATTTGGAGTATTTAATTGTTGGGTTTATATAATAATAAAGTTAATGGAATTAAGAATGTGTAAGATGCAACAGATTTTTATATTCCTATCGAGAGAGGATTTCGAGAGAGCTTGTGGGTTTATTCCCACCCAGGACAATATTAGAGAGATGAGCATGGTTCATTTGTTCTGTGTCTGGGTGTAATTTATCTATAATATGTATATATTTAGAAATATATAAGTATGTTTATCTGGTTACCATAATAAAGGCTCTGCTTAGTTTGGGTTCAGATGGCCATGTTTATTGTAATTATTAATAATAGTATATCATAGGACAACACTCATTCCTATGACATATTATTATTAATTAGATCAAATACAATATATGTGGAAAAATTAAATTACAAAATATGTGCAGAAATAAATGTACAACACATTATTATTTGCTCTCATTTCATCTCCATCAGGCATAAATAACAAACTATAATCCTTCACAATTAACTTCATATTTGGTTTTAAATGTTTTAAGCGCTAAAATTGCTATCTTACACATTCATGACTCTACAGTATATTTGTTATAAAGGATTCTTCAAATAAACAATAATATAAAAGTAAAATACGATCTAAGTAAGTTTTTCTTGAATTCGGTGACAAGAAAAAAAAAGCGAATAAAAAAATAAATGCATTGAAGGCAGTGTCCTTTGTGGTCAGTACAATAGTTGATTTAATAATCGATATGTAAAATATTCGTTTCGCTTTCACCACCTTAAACTTACATATCTCACAATTCCAGAAAATTATTTTATGTTACAAAGATACGATATTGTCATCAGTGTACAATTGAACCTAACATTCTAACATAATGTCAATGTCAAAATGACAGCTGTCATTGAGCAAGAGAGCAGACTTAGTGTGTGTTCCGAAATATAACCCAGTATACTGGCCAGTGCTCATGACGTCATGAATCCGACGCCATATTGTACTGGTGTGCCGCCATATTGTACTGGTGAGACAAGTGTGACGTGTATTAGTAGTAGATCATAGAGCTGTAAAAGTAACGAAAAAAAAACGTACCCGTATGTATTCGTTACTATACATTCATATTATACTATATATTCACTACAAAGAGCAAGCATCATCTCATCATCATCAGAATCACTATCAGATGAGTCAAATTGTGTTTCAACAACAACACGACATATTGTCACAACTGCTGGTATCTCCATCCTTAGGAAATAGATGATAATCGAAATTTTATAATATAGAAACTTTAATAACTTTTGGAGCAAAATTGTTTTAGTAAACGAGCACAAACACTATTCTCAATATGGCGTCAATTTATGACGTCAATGCACTGGCCAGTATATTTCGGAACGAATCAACAGTATGGCGTCGATTCATGACGTCATGAGCACTGGCCAGTATACTGGGTTATAATTCGGAACACACACATTAAAACTTGTAAATTAAAATGTTCTCAACGTTTTATCGTCCTTTTAAGACCTAGATTTGTTCTAGCACGGAGTATTATTAGAGTGGTTAATTTTCTAACACTAACACTAATACGTATTTTGATTCAAAATTATACGTCAGTAAGAGGGTTTAATTATGGATATTGCGGCATGTAACATATAATATGGCAGTGGCAGATTGCTATGTGCTAATTGACCTCATTACGTTCATGATATGGATATGGCCAGGGTTGTCGACTGTAACAAAACATGAGAACTTATCGTCGTGGCTTAGCCTCTTCGCGTTCATACCTGATAGCTTGATGCAGGCTAGGATTTCCTTCCTTTTAGAACCTTCTTTGCATCTGTAAAAATGATTAAATACGGGAATTAGAATAGAGTTCTCTGTTTACACTTCTTCTCACAACGATATTGTAATACATACATTTTTCCCTTCCAAATAGCTTTCCAGCATTGATGTGGCACAAAGTAACTATCACCGAAGAATACATTACGACTTGACGAAGTACTCGAGTTAAAGCTTGTATTCGGCGTATCACATTTACTTTCCAGCGGACTGCCGATCGGTGTTAATGCATTGTAGCTTCTGTAAAAGGAATATATGATTTAACATCTTTGTCATAATGGCTCTTGATTTCTGTTATATTCTGTTAAACACGAACTAAACTTATATTAGGTCCTATATCGGTATCTTTTTCGCTGGTATAAAATTAGCCAATAATGTGAATTAGAGCTGTCCAATTAGGTATATACTGAAATTGCATACGAAATTTGTCTACACAAAGAAATATGTACAATAAAAACACATTGGTGTCAAGTTCGGTCTTATCTATCACTTTCGTTCTCTCACCCTGTATGTAAGAAAAATACTAAATAAATTTTCGTTCAGTTCTTGAGAAAACAGAACGAACGGCAGAGAAATCTAACAAAAAAAAATACAGAAGTGGTACTAACATCTTTCCAATTTTGAATTTCTTTGCTCTCATAATATGCGTGATGTTCCACCAAACAATCTCCGTTGCCATGGTGACTAACACTAACGGTGGGTGTTCAGTATCTGCGTCATCGTCTTGTGTAGGGGAATATATTGGGTGCGGGGATGTCGCTAGAAACGAGTTGCGGCTCGAACGTTCAGGCACTGGTGAGAACGAACACCAGTGGACTTTCGACTTGTGGTGTTTAAGAAGGCTTAGTTGCCGCCTGCCTTTTACGTTCCAAATCTAGAATGAAAAAAAAAAGTTCGTTAAGGAAACTGTAATCCAGAAACAATAACAACAGAGTATTTTACAAAACAAAAGATCGTATTCGATAGCTGTCAACAAATCTTATCGAAGTCAAATAATAATAATATTTTGGGACAACATACACATGGCCATTGATCAATACTTATGTATTTCTAAATACATACATATTAAAGATTTCTTCTGGGAGTTGATGTTCATGTCTGAAGTGTAAATTTCCATACATTTAATGTCATATAAGCCATTTCTACCTAGTTAATGCTTGTAAAAATAACACTTTTGCAACAGGGACTGCAGTTCTTACTCGACTATAAAAATAAGTAATTACCACAACATTTCCGGAGCAGAGCCCCATGGCTAGAATATGGCCGTCCGCGGTGAGGTCACACGAGATGATAATGTTGTTCAGTCTGTATTCCTGGATAGTTTCCAGTTCCACTTCAGCATTTACTTTTAATTCGAATGTCTGAAAAATATGAATTATTTAATCTAGGTACATACATGTGAAACCTGAAATTAGTAGGTTTCACATCCGTAGGGAGGCAGCATCGAATTCCTATATCTAATAGATAAATAAACAAAGATTTTAATTTTCAGGCGTTAAGCATCAAATATTATATGGTGCGTTTCCAAACCAATATTTACAAGATATAAAACTTATAACAATAAAATAAAAATCTAGATTTTACCGAAACTACCTACAGACGACAAAAAAAAACAATACAGGTTTCTATGAATCATTAATTAAGTTACAAAATATTTTTTATTATTAATAAGAAACATACCTGGAAAGCCTTATTTTGTTTATCGGTTATCACAAGAATATTGCTTCGAAAGGCTGCAGAGCTGATACTGACATCGACTTGACGTCCATTCAGTATTGTTAAGAGCTTCAAACTTTGGTCCCATAACTTGATGGTCGCGTTAGATTCCACTGTAATGATCCCTACGCCTGGAACCCAGAAACAATCGACGAGCACGCTACCTCGACAGAGACTTTTTGTCTCTCCGTTTGGGAACGCGCGGTCTCTAGAACAAATACTCGTTTCGCTGCTTGAGCTTGATAACCTTTCTAAATGGCCGTTCTTTTTCTTTACGCCTGAAAAAGTTTAGGATAGAGATTTAAATAAATGGGAGGGACAGGTGGACCGACGACATCGTCAAGGTCGCGGGCAACTGGTGGATGTCAGCGGCAGGTCGCCGTTCGTTATGGCGTTTTATAAAGGAGGCCTTTGTTCAACAGTACATGTCTTTCGGCCGATGATTATGATATAAATAAAGATAAACAAACAAGGAGGTTCTATGTTCCACTGTATTAATTTTTTACAGTTTATTAATTACTAAATATAATCTATACTAATATTATAAATGGGAAAGTAACTCATTCACGGCTAAACCACTGATATGGATGAAATTGGTATGGCGTAAGCTTGGATCCTAAGAAAGGACACAGGCTACTTTTTGCCGAGATAACCGACACCCACGCGGGCGGAGTCGGGGGCAACAGCTAGTATGAAATATAAAGTAAATAAATATCCCACCTTGAATATCATTAAGTATCTCTTGCGATCCTAGATTATTATTCCCTCGTTGCATCATTTCTGGCTTCCAATCTCCTACGATCGAGAGCCTATACGCCATCAAACAATGATTTTTCCCAGCTACGATCATTAAATTTGGATTTACAAAGTTCAAGTACCGTACTGGGCTGTACACATCCATTATTGTGATAATCTCTTTTGTACGTAAAGTGTATTTTTTGATAGCTCCGGATTTTAGACCGTAAATAATGTATTGATTGCACGGAGAGATTTTGACGCGAGTGATGTATTCGTCTGATTTCTCGATAATTTCTGTTAGGACTTTTCTTCCGCGCATCACCTGTAATGGAAATAGAGATGAAGTAAGTAACCAATGATAATATAAAGCCCTTAAAGTAATTTTTTGCTGATAATTATGTTGTATATACAACGTTATTATGTGGTTATACATCCCGCGAAACAAGGAATAAATTTTTTAGTGCGGAAGTCGTAAAAAAGTAACAAATTTAGAGAAAACATATTAAACACAGTATTTACAGTAGATGTACTTTGTCATACCTGGATATTATTTTTATCATCAACAACTGCCAGCAAAGGTTGTAGTGCTCCATCATTATTGTTACAAATTCCTTTCAAGTTTAACGGTTTCAATGAGTTCCTATCAAGGCTCAAAGTATTTTTCAACATTGTTTTAGACACTTCCTTATGGTTCGCAAACGATTGATGTCGCTTTGGAGTGTTGTTCGCGCTTTCCGTGCCACTGTTAGGAGTAGAAAGATTTGGACTCTGCGGCGACAGTGGGTTCGCGAAACTTACGTCAAATTTCGTTGTTAAACGCACTCTCCTGAAACATAAACATTCATCTCTGAGTTATCATTAATGTAGGCTACCGTTATCAATTTCGCCGCCAGGGGCGCTAGTCGCGGCCGATGTCTGTAAACATCAAACTCCATTGTTTGTTGGTGGGCTTTGACAGCTGTCGCGCCAGTGACGCCAGCTGGCGAGTGTAATAACGGTGGCGCTCATTGATTTAGGTATATCATTACCTACTGAAATGTAAAAGTTGTGGATAGAAGATTATTGCACAGGGGTCCCACATACATTTAAATTTTAAACTCCTCTGAGATTGAGAATACATTCGAAAAATATCATCGAAAAGGTAACCATTTGGAAACGTATGTCTATCTACATTATTTATCCTACTTTATTATCCAGCTACTTTAAAACTTCTTTCATTTGTTGAATGCATGTAGGTAGCTTTTTAAGTTCATATTAAAGTAACACTTACCCGTTCCGTTGTGCCATCTGCGAAATATACGAAGCGTCCAAGTACCATACTTTGGCGGAGTCTTCGACACAGCCCGTGCCTGTTAGCAGGACGTCCGAACCAGGTTCGAAGTCATCCCACATTAACATTTCACTTACTGCCATTGCTACTACGTTACTGTAAGAAAATAATGTAAAAATTACAAGTTAGGAATATTGAACTCTATCAGACAGCTGGAAACTATATAAATGAGTATCACAAAATTTTTGGTGTACTACTGTTTAGACGTTTGATTTAAAGAGTCTTAAATTTAATTTGACTGTGTAATTTACCCTTCTAAGATGTGGCTATATGCAAGAGCTTTTTTGTATAATTATTTTGCAAAAGACATTGTCGAAATAAATAAGAAGCCTTCTAGGACTGACTTTGAAATTCCAAAAAAACATGAGTGTTTCATACTTCTTTAGCATTGGTTAATATTCTACAAAAGACAGTGCCACATTAAGTACAGCTATCATAAAACGTCTGTAAAAGTCGCACGGACAAATGATGATAAGTAGGGTTAAATTAAAAAACAAAATCTACATAATACTTACCCCCTCCGATTCTCAAGATCAAAAGACCTGGTGTAAGTCTTCAAATCGATACAAACAACCCTACTGTCATCAGTGGAAACAAACAGTAGCGTCCCAGTTTTGTTCACAGCTATCGATAAGAATGACAGGTTATCCTTTATATCGTCAGTAGCGATAACCCTCCTGCAACGCCAAGTGTTCGTTTTCATTGAGTTGATGTTCACTTTGACTTCGTGTTCTACGATCTCGTTGGCTTTGAGTGTTATGATTTTGCTGCTACCTGTGAAGATTTTATGGTTATATATATTGCTATAGCTCTAAAATGTTTACCGACTAGTTTTGTTATAAATAAAATGGTCAAACGATGGTCATCTATCTATGTTAATATTATAAGGAGCAAAATTTGTGTGTTTTTAAAATGAATAAAGTCAAAATCTACTGGAACAATTAAAAAAAAATCACATCACATTATCTCGTAACATACGCTATTGGTTTTAATTTCCATTTATCTTAGTACAATTTTTATATCTATATCCTATGTACTATCTCACAGCTTTATAACTAATTTATCTAATATATACAGAAACCAGAAATTGTAAATATACAGTAAAGTAATGTCTATCAATAGTTCAGTACTAGATATAGAATTTTAACTAAGCTTTATAAATTTTGTGACTAATTTCTATATGTACTAGAGAAAAACACCGATGGATAGGTTATAAGCGTAAGTCAACTTACCAGGAACTGTAACCATATCTAATACTATATCAGTCTCTTCAAACGTAATCACACGTTCCTTTGTTTTCAAATCTATCACCTCTACACATCTAGCATTCCCATCTGTCGCTACGATCACATACTTGTCATGATTACAAGGCACACAGCATAACACCTCGCGATCTCTCTCAAAATCTTGAATAGGTTTGACGATTTTATTAGTCTTGTGACGTTGTGGAGTGTAGAAGATGATCTTTTTGTTTGTGTGCATGATTAGGTATTCCTCGTTATTCGTCCATCTACAGTTTAGGTATGCGCCAACTATTGTCTCTGTGTCGGCATAGTTTTTGTTGCATACTTCTTCTGGTTCTGTAAATAATTAACTGATTTAGGGATGATTTTTTCGACACCAGGTATGATTTTGAATTTTTGACAGTTCTTTTATACAAAATCTGTCAGACGTCAATTTTATTCCACGAATTAAAATGTTCTGGTGTAAAATCAGAGTTTACTAAATAATCTTAATTTATTTAAAGATTATTCCGCAATGCGAAGACCCAAGTATCAATGAAGGGCAACTTCGTGACAAAAATTGATTTAATAAGTACAACATTGCCGTAGCGTAGGACAGTTGAGGAATATAATCGTTATTAAATCTTCAAAAATAACATAGAATTACATAGATATATTCGCTAGACATACAAACAAATTATACACCTTGAATTTTAGAATTTATTTATATCAAAGCAGTCAGGTTCATATTTTGTTACCACTCACTTAGATCCACCATGTAAACGTTAAACTGAATAAGAACTCGACATACAGTAAGGGCTCATTTACACGGGTTCCGTCATTGACAATACGTCAAAAGACACGATCATGACGGATGGACAATGTATACGGAATCGTCTTTTATCTTTCGGTGATATATCCAAATTGATATTCACATTCGTTTAGCGATTCAGAGTTCAGTCTTGGATGAACGACCGAACACGATTGACATCGAATCTGTCACAAGAAATTAACGATTCGTGTTTTTTTAAAAGACGATACGTGATTTAAGACCTGTCCGTAATTCTTCACAATTCGTGATGCGTGTAAAAAGGGGCATTAAAAAAGAATTGCGGCCATTAAAAAAATCGAGAAAAAAGACCATTCGGCGAATCGTCTTCGTGTGACTGAGCCCTAAGTACTTCTTCTAACATAAAAGCACATACCTTCTTCAATAACATCCTCCGTGTCATCATAGTCCACATCGTCGACGTACCACAGTTTGACAACGCCGTCGTAGGCGAGCGCGGCGACGATGGGCGGGGACTTGGTGCACGCTACACCGATCCATTTGATGGGCGAACCCGTACCGCGGAGTTCCTTGCGGAGCTTGTTCGTTGGGATGTGGAAGAACTATAAGGTAGAGAATTAGTTTCAGTTAGTTAATTTATTCTTTGATAACTTTATTGGACAACATTTATAATTAAGCCTATGCTCGCAAGGCAAAAGTCCCCTTCGCTCACAGGTAAAGAACTAGTTTTGATTACCATCTCTATTTGTTGACAATTTGGTGCGTGAACTGTGACATAAAAAAAAAAACGAAAAATTGATTTAAACCATCTTATTGCTGGACCAATGCAACTAAACTAACTTTAATCAAATTTGAAATATTGCAATTAAAACAATCTTAAATTATACCAGAGGGGTTTCACCCTGCAATTTAGTTACGTTCGGCCGAAGCGCCCCCCGGGCTGGCGAATGGCAGTAGGTTAGGCTACCGCGTCGCGCGTAAATTTACTATAAGATAATTATGTTGTCGTAAGCGACTAGCCTACAACTCTGACGTGCCGTGGCAGACAGAGTTACGCGGTAATGTTAAGGTAAATTAAGGTTATGCGGGGTGAATTGCACTTTGTTGCGTCGCAGCTAGAGTAGCTATTTATATATTTCTTACCGCGAAGTGAACCTTCTGTACTTTGGCTTTTCATATTAAGTCATTTTATAAAAAATGCTGTTTTTTTAATTTTCTTTATACAAACATTGTCCTGGCAATAACAACCAAAAAAAGAATTATAAAATTTGGTGCAGTGTTCGGAAGTTATGCGCATACATTCATTGTGGTGATTCATTTTTACATATGTATAGGATACATAACATACCTTAATCATGCCAGAGTTAGTGCCGACAAGCACATAATCACCAAGGAAGCACACCGCCGTGATCTTTTCCTTCACGTCAATCGTCGAGTGTTTGATTTCATCAACATTATGTTCATGTCTAGAAACAAATCAGAAAAAAAAATAGTTAACTAAACACTATCTCTATGAAACATATGTTTTTAAGATATAGGAAGATTACTGTACAAATATTTTAGATAGGCTTTGCTGAAATATGCAAATGAAATTAACAGCCAAGTAGTTTTAAAAGTAGCTAGAGATGCAGCCCTGAGAATCTTATGAGAATTGCATTTTTATATCAACAATCATTGCATGCTACTTCAATGAATGTGGATCACATCACATACATTGTACTGAAAGCAAAGTAGCTAAAGCACTTGTATTATAGAATCAAATAAAACGGAGATAGCACAAAAACCCAAACCCGAGACAATGTAGAAAAGTAGTTTTTCTAGATAGACCTCTCCGGGGATCAAACCCGTGACCTCAGAGCTGGCGACACCTTAAAAACCGGTCAGGACGTCACTCAACCACGAAGGTCACCAGTATTAAATCTGTTCTAATATGAGACGCTAATAAAGTATATTCAGATCATTGAACATCTGTTACGAGATGGGTTATTAGATGTCTGCCTTTGATATCTTATGGGTAATTAGATTGATATCAATATTACCATAGAGCATGCTATACTACATTGCTATTAACATATCAGTAACTGATGTATTTACACATAAGACATGCTAGTTAATATGCTATATATTTCATCAAATATGTTAAAGTAATCAGTGTAGAAATATATATACTACAAAAGAATGCAGTAAAATAATAGTATAATGCCGGTCACTCACATTCGCATGATTACGCAAAGCCACAGGAAGTATAGGACGACATTTGCAAACCTAGTTCGAATGTTTGCGCGCATGTGAGTGATCGGAGAAAGAATAGTTAGCATATAAGAATTAATATTATTATGCATGGATTGATGGAGTTTCCATTAATTACGAGACGTAATATAGGAATAGTACATTTAGGTGTAAAAAAAAAAGTAACAAAAACACCAGAAAAATAAATAAAAATACTTACAGAAACTCAAAATACAATTCATTCTTATTACAATTCTCTTGTGCGAGTTGCGACGCTTTTGAATAGAGTATGCCTTTAGAGTCGTTTTGCAGGATGCTTTGAACGATATCAGTGCATGGGTAATGGTAGAGGTCTGTTCCGTGCGTGCTTAGGAATCCTCTGATGTTGATCAGCAGATCCCTTTCTAATTCCTAAAGGTAAAGCATGATTAGGCAAATTAAACAAAAAAGAAATTATAATTTAACTGCCACCTTGGCTTCGCACGGGTGGTGTGAGATTTTCAAAACGTTTCCATACGTTTTTTTTTTATTTTCTTTTATAAAAGCTTCGTTCATACAATAAGGAACAACAAAAAAAAAGAATTATCGATTCGGTGTAGTCGTTCAGAAGTTATTGCGTGACCAAGGGAAGTCGGGATTCATTTTTATATAATACTAGCTGCCCGCCCCGGTTTCGCACAAGTGATGTGAGATTTTCATTTTTTTTTAATTGTCAATAATAATTAACACAACACAAAAATAATCAGCTAAATTGTTCCATCCGTTCACGCGTGATGCGATGGCCATGGCCATTCATTTTAATATATATATATAGATAGAATGAAGTACGATTGTATTTTAGGATAGGAATTGTGTTTAAATATGATAGAAAAAATATTTATATAATTATTTTGAAAAAGCAATACGTGTCAAATATTTTTTTATAATCAACAGACTAATTAGGACTAATTCGATTTTGACATTCATAACCAGTCATCTAACCAATTCTAAAAACTATTAAAAATATACTTACATTTGTAACAATATTGTTCTCATACTTTTGTAGATCAGACATCACGTCGGCCGGTCCCGTCAACCTTACTTTATTCCCCAAAAACTTCAAATTCAAGAACAACTTGTTGAACAAGCCATACTTATCATTCTGATTTTGCGTGTGCTTAATATGGTAGCCGATAAAGAATGCGATGTAACCATCATCAACAATTTCAACTGGAGGATTAGTATTGTAATATTTGTAGCTGTTTAGAAATTCCGCATGAAGTTTGCTGTTATCTTCCCCAGTGCTCCTTAAGTAATCCATTATAAGATCATGTATCTCGTACATATAGTTTCTTTGTTCCCGATCATAGAACTGAGAAATAAGGCTTTTGCTCCTAAGTTCCTTGATGATTGATTCAACTTGCCCGGCATCCTTATTCCATAGTTTGCTCAACACTTCGGCAGATACTTTGACGTTGTCAGGTAAGATTTTGAGCCGTTTAAATAATGGCAAAACGGTCTCGTTTAAAGAGTTACAGCATACTTCAATCGTAATCCGCGGATTATAGGTTTGATTTTTCGGGATACTGGAATTGGCAAAAAAAAATCCTTTACAAAAATGGAACATTTTATTAGCATAATATGAAATAAATAAACTTTTATGGACCTCCAATATTATAATAATAATCTATTGGGACAACTCACGCAGGGCCATCTGATCCCAAACTAGGCAGAGCCTGTATGGCAACCAGACAACTGATATACATACTTATATATTTCTAAAATAATAAGTAGTAATTTATCTATAATATGTATGTAACATATTATAGATAAATTACACTATTTACATATTACAGACACATAACAAATGATAGTGCTCATTACACAAAGATTTGTCCTGGGTGGGAATCAAACACACGACCTGCGGTTTAGCAGTCAGGCTCATTAATCATGGACTAAAGTGCAAAGTTCGAACAAATGTGGTTTATAATAATAGGTATAAATAATTTAACGAATATGGATGCCTCTATTTATAATTTTGGTTCATCTAAATATGAAGCAATCAATCAAGCCTATAGACTAATTATCATATACCAGCCGTGTGACTAATAAGCTTTTAAGGTAATAATCCAAAAACACGACAAGCTTTTTATTTATACAGGCAAATAACATTAGTCAGTAAACGAAAATGTCTTAGTTAGGATGGGTCAGTAATTATACGTACGAATTCCTAATTTTACTCGTTAACTGAAAGAAATAACAACACTTCGTGACGGACTACTATCGAGGAAATACATAATGTAATATTTAAGTATTAAACAATACTTAGTAAGTAAGTGTACACGTTTTCAAAGAGACCGACAGTACATTTACTATCGTCTCTACATAATCCAAAGGTCGACTTGAAGAAAATGCATTATGGCATAATTTCCTGCCTGCACAACTCACGTGAAAATTAAATAAATACTTACAATAAGAAGTGTTCTTTCTTTTCCAACTTCTTAATATAATAATTCCAGCGTTTCGGGTCATGCATCAACCTTTCTTTATTTTCCGCCAACTGGGCCCCGATTAAGCCGATATTAAAGGGGCTTCCCTTACATATTTCGTGAAGTTTTTTCGCCTGCCACGGTAACTGTGATACCTGCATGTCTAGTGAAGATGCAAAGATTTCTAAAGACTCCCTTTCTTCTAAACTGTTTTCTACCTGTGAATTTGAGGGAAATAATCCAGGTGAAAATATGTAAGAAAGAAATACGAAGCCACTTAATTTTGGAAATGTAAAACTGATTAGTATGGCGTAATTCCAATTACTTCATTTATTAATATGTTGCAACGTGGTCTTATCTAAACATAATATTTTATCGTAAATGTACTAATATTGCAAAATGATACAACTAAATAATTTACATCTAACCTTTTACTTCTTACGAACTGATTTGAAACGGATACGATAATCCGTTTGGATTTTCCAAATGGATTTGAGGGAGGTGATTTCAGGGTATTATAAAAATAAAACAATATACCTTAATGATTTGTGGATGAAAATTAGCAACAACATCGGTATCCCTAGTCGTCACCAAAATCTTGCATCCAATATCGAAGGCACCCAAACATTTCTTATCGTTCACTTCATCTAGCACCAAAAGGGATTCCTTCAAGGCTTGTTCGGAGAACTGTGCCTTTAATTTATCGCGAAGTTCATCCATTGTCCATTCATATGTCAAAGACGAATGACTATCGCCATTCGAACCGATACTTGACATAGAAACGGATGAGTTCATGTACGAATTTTGGGTGTAGATTGAGGATGCTTTCCTTAATAATCTGTAAGGAAAAGTGAACTACGATTATTTACTTAGATCAATAAGTATGTAGTATTGAATTTCGGGGAAGTTCCTAATGTGTAACTGATAAGACACATACAGACCCAAGTCTTGGAAGGCAAGAAAAAAATATATTCGTAAACAGCACTTATTTCGGTGTTTATCAGACAACAGACAATTTATATTTGGATAAAAATCTCAAAACCACTAAGCATATAATACGTACCTGCTTTGTTCGTAAATGATATCGTCATCAGTCTTGCAGTTGCCAAAGTTGAGCCAAAATACGACACCGTTGAATGTGCTCGCGACTAAGTCGGGATTATCTCGTAAAACGCTGAGAACTACACAAGTCTTTCCCGAACCCGACATTCCGTGAAGTACGAGGATCTTGTGCCGCGGAAGCAACTTTAACTTTTCCGCTACATTTTGCTCCTAAAATACATTTTAGATATGACAAGTAAAGAACAGACGCAATAGGACTTAGACGTGGGAAGAAGCCTCAGAAATTAATTTATTGATCGTAACAATTTGATGATAAACCCTATGCAAAAAAACAACTGACAACCAAATACGGTGACCTCTACTACACTGAAAGACAGTGATTGAATTGTATTAGAAAAACATGAAGTTATGACTCATCGATCGCTTAGCCATGGGCCAAGATATAAGTTAACCTTACATAAGATAACGTATGCTAAGTGAATATCAATGTTGTACAGTAGGTACAATGCTTTACATGTAAATGTAAATCAAATGTTGTCATGCAAAAACAGCAGATTGGCGGGAATAGTGAGATTTTACTTTGAATAACAAAAACTTAGATAAAAATATTCCCGCATTTGTCTTTTTTTTCAAATTCAAATGAACTTCTAACTAAAGAATTAAGCTAAAAAGCTTAAGTTTTTGTTTTTGTATAAATTGTTTGTGGTAATTGTATATACAAATAAAATATGCGATTGTGGTGGGAAATACACTGAAATGAACATCGCGAAAATGTACAGCAAAAAAATTGTTAGCGAGAAGTTTGTTTCCTTTGTTTTTTCGTAAATACAAAAACGACGTATATATAATAACTTACTATTTTCGCTCTCCTCACGTGATGGTCGGGCAGTCTAGGTACATCGCCTTTGCTGAGACTGTCTTCAAGGCTATCATTAGGCATCGGATTATTGTTTTCTACTGTAAATTTCTTCCAAAGCCAATTGTAATCTTTGATTAAGCTGTCTACGAATGTTTCATAAGTCCCGTTGTTACCATTACGAATCGTTTCCAGTAAGAATCGGGTTTGATCGATACGGCTCGACTGCAAAAAATACAGAACTTGATTAGTTGCACTTACTTGTGTAATGAAGTTACGAGTTCGTTTGGGCAGCATATAAGAGTTTTTATATGTCTTACCGCAAAAAGGTCTGAATGGATTCGCGCATAAGCGAAATTTGTTTAGTTTTGGAAGCTATTGCAGTACTTACGATACAGACATTAAAAACGAAAAATAAAAATGGCATAACAACCAATCACAACATAAACAAATTTCGTTGAGGAAAACTAGCACAGTTAACATTTGTTTCCACTGTTATAATAAATGTCTATTCACCAAAATATGGTTGCATAAAAACTGAATAAGGTTGTTAAGTCACATACCAGTCTAAAAATATGTTCGACCTCTTCTGACGAAATCGCGTGTTTCGTATACAGCTCATCAACGATGTAATTCACGTCTAAATCGTTGATGATGTCCTGCTGGTAACGCTGCAGGAGCATGCGTTTATTGTTGTCCATTTTCTACTTTCACTATTCATCTGAAAAATATCACCAATAAAATATTCACACTGCAGATACCTTAGAATATTTACAATTAAAATGACAACCTTGGATTTTAATTGATAATAGTAGAAAAAAATCACTTTAAACTCATGTTTTAAAATGTTGATTATGTCTGAAATTATCTTCCGAACACACTGGTGGACCAATGTAAATTAAGTTTTACACTAAGCATGACCAATAATACGACCTTGCGTATAGATGCCACCTACATAACGAGATAGGTAAACAAGTACCTCCTTATATTGAAATTTGAGAACATAAGTCTTTGACCGTAGTACACTGTCAAGGCCAAATACTCAATTAAACGGCAAACTATTTGGCCATAAATATTCAATTCAAATATGTTCCCAACTAGCTGTTTTCCGCGGCTCGCCCGCATGGATGTCGGTTATCGCGGCAAAAAGTAGCCATGTCCTTTCTCAGGCTCTAGACTATATGTTTTTTATTTAAATCGGTTCAGTAGTTTTGGCGTGAAAGCGCGACAGACAGACAGAGTTACTTTCGCATTTATAGGAATATTAGTAAGGATAATGCCTTCTCATACAGAAGGACATATTGTATACAGGATACAAAATGCTGCATAACAGTTTTTTGTCAGCATATGTTAGACATGCACACATAATTGTGTCGTACATACGAATGGGATAATAAACAGTGAATGGCGACTAATATAGAGACAATGGCAATCGAATCTTCAAAATTATAATCAATGCAAGTGTTAGTTGCAGTGACGACTGATTGGCAGAGACTGTGGTGAGGAATAAATCTACATCTATACTAATATATAAAGCTGAAGAGTTTGTTTGTTTGAACGCGCTAATCTCAGAAACTACTGGTCTGATTTAAAAAAATCATTCAGTGTTTGATAGCACATTTATTGAGGAAGGCTATAAGCTATATAACATTACGATGCGACTAAAAGGAGCGGAGCATAAATGAAAAATGTTGCAAAAATGAAAAACCGTTGAAACTAAAACACGCGGACAAAGTCGCGGGGGACAGCTAGTATATAATACAATTGACACCATGACAACTTTTCACATGTTTTAGTTATCGGAATCCTGACTATTCGACAATAATATGAATTGTTTAAGGTATTTAAAGTTGTTCGTTAATATAGTAAATTAAATTATAATAGTTATCAGTTTTCTATAAAAAATATGAATCACCTTAAACGTAAATCGGGATTTTGGAACGCAAAAAACTGATACTTAAATCTATACTAATATTATAAAGCTGAAGAGTTTGTTTGTTTGTTTGTTTATTTGTTTGTTTGAACGCGCTAATCTGAGGACCTACTGGTTCGAATTGAAAAATTATTTTTGTATTGGATAGTCCGTTTACTGAGGAAGGCTATAGGCTATATAACATCACGCTACGACCAATAGGAGCGGAGCATAAATGAAAAATGTTGCAAAAATGAAAAACCGTTGAAACTAAAAAACGCGAACAAAGTCGCGGGGGACAGCTAGTTAAAGATATAATATGACCTTTACATGCCGTTGACCGATAATATACGCCAAGCAGTAACAAATACAGAAAGTAACATATCTTTTGCGTGAAAGAGGAATAAACATTCAGACATCCATACATACAAACTTTCTAGTAAGGATATCTTCGTTCCCCGTTCGCATATTTGCAGCAAATTAAAATTACATATCGTAGATGCGAAAACCAGTTTTGTACAATTCGTGGTATTGGTAAACAACATTTTAGTCATAAACGCAACCTAACGGGATAACGGCAAACTCTTTTATGCGCCGATTACAACTACGCAAGTTTGGGTGTAAATAATTGCTTCGTGGACTCATGATTTTCCCGGAACTGTTTTTAAGGCGATGATTAATCGCTCGTCAGCTGTATCTGGCAAGAACCTATCCCAACACGGTTTGGAAAACATTACGATGAGGACGAGAAAGCAAGTTATAAATTAAACAAATGAATTTTACATAATGCCTTATGCTTTTATTTGTTAAATTTTGCATATATCGACCCACGAATAAAGTGTAAAACGATTGGAGAAATGATAGATGGTGTTATGGTGTAGTACAATGACGTGTTATTATGGCTTTAACATTATTCTGAACTTTATAGTTTTTAGCTATATTATTAATTAGTACCCAGTCTTCAAGCTTTGGTGACGTGTGTCTGTTATCTGCCTGTATTTACCGATAAGGCCTGCCTATTGTGGTCGTGGTTTTTACTTACGACAACTGGACCTAGGTTCGTTAGCCGTATTGCTACTTCGAGAACGATTCTATGATACTTGTAGGAGAATAAACACGGTGCTGCTCGCCAGTTCTGTTACTGGAACTTGGCTTGACACGCTCCCGCGTGTCTGGATAGGGAATATGCACAAATCACCGATTTGGTTTAAACTTTTACATCAAATACTATTTCAGTTCTAATTCCTAACGCAATGATAAGTTTTTTATTTCAATACAATAGATTACATCGCAAAATATACGCGTGATTTATAAATTATCAAAACGCAACGCCATTGGTCTGACCTAATATGACGTCATATGCTTTACTGCGTGTTATTGTTCCCGTTGACATCGACTCTGACGTTATACGCCTTAATGAAGATGGCGCCTGTTTTAAATGCTACAATTTTAATTATAATGTGAGAACTATATTCAATAGTTTACACATAATTTTGACATTCTATATCACATTTTTTGATTATGATGTTATATTTTCTAGTGAAAAGACAGTGTAACTGAAGAATCAAGCACATAAAAAAAATCATGCATAATATTCTCTTTTGTGCTAAGATAGTATATTGTGATAAGAATTAAAGCTACTATCCGATTGTACTGACTATCATGTCACTGACAGTAATGTTACCTATATAGAATATCCATTTCTAAAACTATGTTTAACACAAATATTTAAAGATTACACCATCCTTTTATGGGGCCAACTGTTTTAGTCAAATATAGAAAAATGGTTTTTCTGATAACTTCAGGAAATCCTTGTAAGGTTGTAAGGTTTGGTAAGGTTGGTTTATAAGGTGTTATCATGCCTTTTATTCCAAAAGTTATAAGGTTTAGTTTTGTAGTTCCTTGTTACAACAGATATGTGGTCAACCATACAAACACAACTTGCAATTAACATTGACATAAATAACTAACGAAAATATACTTTGGTGCTAAGGTCACCTCATTACCTAGACTAGTAGTCATTGGATAATTAGTGTCATTTGAACGGAAATTGTTGAACTGATAACAAACATACACTTGCCAAGTAATATCTGCTGTATAAGCAAAATCTGTGATTCATATTCTATGACAAACAGGTAGCAACATGATTTATAAACCAAACATGTTTTTATATAGAAATGTTATCAATCAATAGAAACATCGCAAATAAAATGAATAATATTTAACAATACTGTTATTGTAATGGTAATATGATTTATTACCAATGATTTATTCGTATTTGTTTCCAAAACATTTTGATACACAAATACTGAGGTATATGTTTTTGATTTGGTCAAAGAAATTACAGAAATGGTTATTCCCCAATATAAGAAAATATATAGCATCCTTACAAAATGATAAAGCTAGTTTTGCTATGTATTAGATAACAATAATAAAATAATCTACTTAATTGCTTTAAAAATTGCTGTTTTAGGATCATTGTCAAATGAATATTTAGTATCCCTACCAGCCTGATTAGTTAATAGCATAAACTTTTGGTTTCACTACACAGATAAGCACTATCAAGGATCAATCCGCACAACATTTGTCAAACACTTGCCAAGACACAATGAAATTGTGATGCAACTTACATCACATTTTATTAAAACATAATTTATGTGATAAATTAAATTGTGTAAAGCATTGCAATATGATAACTAAATTCTAGCTGACAATACAAAATTAGATATATGGGAGGCAAATATGTAGATTCAACACCACATGCATTTAAATGTTCCGTGTTTGTCCAGAGTTACACAGCAATGAATTGCAACATTTACCTATAAATACAAGCAACATTAGGCCAAAGTTTTTACATAATATACTAAATACAGTGCTCACATATGTTGTGACACTTTGACATTGACACCAGCTTTCTTTTGAAGATTTATGGTTGAATAACTACCCTTGGGTGTACTTAGAATGTGGGTATACAAAATCTAGGACTTGTACCTGTACCATATACTTTTAAAACAGTACTGTTGCCATTGTGGAAGCAAGACAGTGGACTACTTTGCCTGTAGCAGTGTCTCACTAACTCAACAGCCACAGTGCACACACTGCTTTGAGAGTTAATGGTAAGGGCTTGTGTTTACAATTTTCACATGACATTGAGACTGTCTTGATAAATAAATGAATTGGATACATTATGATAATTTGTCCAAGCAACAGCGGATGCTGTGTCTATGTATGCAATGTGTTTAATGGAAAGGAAATGGATTCCAATATCATAATAATTTACAGAAACTCACAAATGTTACTTGATTTAATATTCAATAACATTAGCAGTGTCTATTTAAATCTAAATCTTTATTGGATTTGTTAGTAAACTATCTTTTTGTGAGCATTAAAATGTCTTGATTTTAGGGGAATAAATCGAAACTGTAACACAAAATCAGCACTTTACCCCACAAACTTTATATAAGAAGATAATAAGAATAGTGTTATAAAAGTATTATAAGTCTTTTTTTATTGCTGTTTGGACGAATATGGTTAGGAAGTACAAGTAAGGCAATTAGGATGTTGCTTACTCATGATAAATATGAATGTGTGTTTTCTGTTGTCTAGTTAATAACTCTACGGTAAGTATTATATTATTGTTGTAAATAAGCTGTATTTTTTTTAAAGTACAATTTTCATCAACTCCCATATTATGGTGTTTAAAAATATGCTATTTTCATTCATATAAATGCTTAAATAAATAGAGGTTACGTTACATTTTTTTTCTTAAAACTGTAGATGTTAAATCATTTTTAGAGCTATTTATATCATGCCTAAAGGGGGATCAAGTGAGGTGGACATTTGTACACTCACAATCAACTCACAATAGTCCAATGACAAAACAAAGTCAAACTTATTGCTGTAAAACAAGTAGCTCTAAAGAGTGTCTATTCACAACAGCATACATAACAAGTATTTTGAGGTATAGATAATACATTTAGTTTTTATGTTTCAATTTGAATACAAGATTGTTTTCATTATTCTGTAAGAATAAAATGAAACTAGTTGCTAAGCACAAGCTTGAGTAGCTTTACAATATCTAAATTATTTGTATATATTCTGCTTAAACAACAATTATGAACAAGTTAGCCCCATGCATTTTGTACAAAAAGGGTTTTATATTCTGTGCTTAGTATAGGACATAGTTAAAGGTCCTAGCTCAAAATCAACAAGGATCATCATTTGGTTGATTATAAACTTAATAACACTTATTTTCATAGATATAACAAAGCCTTTGTCAAACAACCTAAGATTGATGAAATCAGAGTAAATACTAACAATATGGAGTGGAAAAGGTTTTAGGATATTCAGGAATATGTTAATATGTTATGGCTTAAAGGTTTTTGGCAACAAAATAGATATAACATACACAATTTCATATAGATCAACATCTGTTATTTTTAACTTATGTAATTACATTAGCTAAAATGTTTGATGCATAGAAAGCTATAATACTCATGTAATGAAAGAAATACATGTAACAGAAGGTACTCTTGTATTCAGCCAACTGCAGTTTCTACGAAATTAAATGGTTGCTGATGCAAGTCATCATGTAATTGGATAGCAAATAATTTAACTTGCAGCAAGTAGGAGCAAAACTTATCAGACTTTATTATATCAATGTAAAACATGGGAAACATATCGGTCGTGTGTACACATAGTTATTGCTATTATTAAGTTAGTGTTCAGTGAAAATCATAAATTAATCTAATTTTTTTGAACACTACATGTATTTTCGAAACTCGACTTCTAAAAAGTACAAAGACGGTAAAAAACAGACCAATAACATAACAAATTAGTTTTATTATTATCGCATGGTATCAATAATAAAACAAAATGTGAATCTGGACCAACTCACAAATAGTATTATCAAAATGAAAAATAACCGTTTTAAAAGTTTTAAAGATGAAGTTACTTACTCCTTTACTTGTAAACATGTATCCATATTTCAATCCAGGTACTATTTCTCATATAAAATGTTGATAGAATTAACACTCCAGCACCAAAAACTTGTTGAGCACTGGGTTCAAAACAACAAAGCAAACAAAGTGAATGCAACTGACTGCAATGCTCACGATGCACAACGTCAAAATGTTTGAGAGATGCATGTATAATTTAGAGTTCGTATACATTTGAAGCATTAATGTTATCATTTCTAGTACAGAACTCAAGCATAAATGACTACTTTATGCTCAAGGTGCTGCTATACACAGCTTGACAGTATTTCTAACTCGTTCATGATGTCAACATATGAAAATGAAACTATGTTAAGTTTATGATTGCCAGTCAAAATATTTTTGGTTTAATATTTTATATAAATGTATACTTAGATTTCTCTAGATATACTCGATAGTTTTTCTTTGTAGCTTTACATAGTTTTATTCAGGTCCCTAAGAAAAGGAGACAAGTACCTACTAATAAAATTATAGTTTTGTAAGAGATACAAGCGATGCTTAGTTTGCAGACCATTGTTTATAATAGTTAATGCTTGCTACAATTACATTTATCATTACTTTTAGTTTCATTTTTTGTTTTGAATTAACTGGTGTAATGTTTTAGGAACCAAATAAATTTATTCTTATTCTTAGCTTTGCATAATTTATGGCAACATTATAAAAAAAACTTAAATTAATATTTCTTTTTCGACAATCGTCGTTTTTATTTGCTTTTCGTTGATTTATATTTTATTTTAGGTGCTTATATTACTATCAATCTATTATTAGTTACTTTTACATGTTTTATTTGTTTTGCGTTCTAGTGCCGCCCTCTGTTGCACAAGTTAAATGCTATTATCCATCTTGGTTATGTCAAAATACAAAAAGTTCCCGAGGATTCCGTTTATCACACATAACACTACCGAATTACCGATCACGCTAAGTATCTACCACAGAGATTCTTTATTTTAATTCTGTCTGAGATTAAAAAAATATATTTTTACTCTTTTTGATGTAGGTATTTATTTAATTATTAATTTTATATTAACTTAAGACTATCATAACAGTGCATTTTAAAGTTCAACAACAATTTTATTTTTAACATTACCTAAATTCCCTGAACATAGGTAGGTACCTAAACGGTTGTAGGATCAAATTCGATGTTTTAGGCATGTAACTGTTATGTTGTATACTTTGATACAGGCAATTTTTTTAGCGAATTTACCCTGGACTGTTAACCACGCCACCATTTTTGTTACCTGGCTAATCACAACACTATTGCATGGCATGGAGTATGAGAGGTGTACAAATATGGAGCGTAGAAGAAGACGTACATTCAAAACGGAAGATGTTATCAATTTATTGTCGGTATTAGTATGTAGGTATCTTCTGGCGCGAAAGTATGGGTTAAAACAACATTTTAAAAAATAATATAAAAATGAACCTAGCTTGTTCCTAGACATACCACCAACTAGGTACCAAGGAGTATAAAAAAGTGTTTGAATGTTACTGTTAGGTACCCTACAATATTTTTACGACAACTTTTACTAGAAAAGTATACTTATGTGGAAAAGAAACATTGTTACATTTATCACCCACGTGGATTCAGGTAGAGCAGATGCACACGACAAAAGCTTTCCGCAATATCTGTAAACAAACCATTCTTTTGAGATCGGATCAAGGCCGCTTATGAATGGCGTTGCGGGTATAACTTTTAATAAGATTTATTGTAACCGATCTTGTTTTGACAATGACAATAGTGTGATTCTTGGCGGTAAATGGACATCTTTGTGTGGTCTCCTACAATATTGTAAGCAAAGTCAAAACTTTTGGCAGCACCTGGTTCATAAAAAAATATAATTAAGAAAAGATTTCATGTTTCCTTAGCCTATTACTTTCTTAGGTACCTATGTGAAATAAAAAGTATTTAAATGCACTTTATTATTTTGTTTGTATTTTTATGATTAAAATTTAAAAAAAATATTTGGCACGGCGTGGGCATATGTCGGACTCGCACCGACTAAAAACACCCCGATCCCGTCCTTGCCTTAGCCAGAGCCGCGGGATCGCTTGTGCATTCTCAGCGCAGCTCCGGCAAGCCTCGGTCTTTGAAGGACCCCTTCTAGAGAGGTGGGTGTAAATTGCCCACTCCTCGCTTCTTCCGAGTACGCACGCGAGGGACTTCGCGTGCTTATCCTCCGTGGCCTGTCAGCTGATCGGGTGACGGGTTGCCCTCCCCGTCACCCGCAGGCCAGACCTCACGGTGGTCGGAGGTCGTATTATCTAGATACCTACTACTACTACCTAGGTACCTACTTATACAACTTAATTTATTGATATTCTTATACGTATGAAATAATGAATATTAGTTATACTACTTATTTATTTATACTTAAATATTTTTAGAAAAGAAACATTAAAAATGACATCATAGCTCGAGAGCTATAAAGTAAAAAATAAAATGTCTAATTCCATGTGATGATGTGAGACTTGTTTACAAAATTATTGTTGCCTTCGACCACCATCATCTTTATCAAAGAAGCTTCATTTCGGACGGTTTTACAACTGATAGGTTACTATAACAACTCACAAATGCACCACAGCGATGATAGCGGTGAAACCCATCTGAGTTATGGTAATGCGTCCACAGATACTTACTTCTAAAGTCGCCTGCCCGCCAGCCTCAACGAACTCACATTCGGAACGTAGAAACACTTTAATCTTAACGACATATAAACATAAAGATGTCCACTTTCACATCACTAAAAGGCGATTGTTGTTAAATTTAATAGCACATAAAATAAAATAGTCTTACTCATGATAATTATTGACGAATATTTAGTTCTAGATCTCGTTAGCATTGACGATGGTTTTTTGACATTCATATTTATGTAAAAGCTCATAAAGAGCTTTACTCTATAAACTTCATGTTTTTGTCGCACATAACTTGACAATCTCGACACAAATAAATTAATTAGATGTATGCTAATGAGCCAATTAACGTTAATTTCAAGAATGGGAAGTAATTACAGGAATCATCTAATTATGTTTGAATTTATAGTTGACAGTATAATTTCCGCTTTTCATCGTTTTGATAGAAGCAGGTCTTTAACCCTGATTTAAAAAATAAGTGGATCTTCCTTCCTTGTAAGGATCTTCATGTTAAAGAATGAGATCACAAGGAATGATCAAACGGCAGAGCCAGGCTATGAACTTACATACTATCTACTATATTAACGAATTTATAGTTTTCAGTCCTGAACCGAATGTAGTATTGTTCGTAATATGTATAACCGAGTGTGCTATGAAATGCTGTCATAGCTTTTTTTAAGAAGATAAAGTTTATACAGTATGTAACAATAACCCTGTCCGATCAAATAAAGGCCAGGAATACTCCGGGTTCAACATACGTACTAACGAAAAAAAATGTCTTGCTCAGGCGACTTCTTTGCTATAAAGCTGTAGGTAGTACACGTGAACTTTGTCGAGCGATCAGTGTTGCCTTTGACCAGTTTTATTATTTAATTAAGTATATTCACCGGGGAAAAATAATAATCTCAAAACCATTCAATAGTTACGTATACGTGTACGCAGTACCATGCCGTATAATACTCATAAAGATCGGACAGGGTTTTTGTTGGATGCTGAATAATCTAAATTAAAGCGAAGTAGCGAAATACGTGTAATTGCTTACTCCTGCCCCCCTAGACAAGTGGCATTTCGACAAGCGTAAACGATGATAGAAATCGCTCAAATGACATTAAATGTATGGAAATGACATTTCGTTTCGATAAGTCACGTGACTTGGACTTGTCACTTCCATACATTTGAACGATTCCATCAGCGATATCGCTTGTCGAAATGTCGCTTGTCTAGGGGCTCTGTTATGTTACTAAAAGTTTAGTTATTTTCCTACTTAGGTACAAAGAGGCGTGAGAAAAAAGGTCCAGTATTATAATATATGCACGATAGGTAACAATATTTAATTTGCATTTATCGTTGAGCGAATGTCCACCGCGATAAGATAATACTTACTAGCATTTGAAATTCTGGATAGACAACATATCGTTTATTTGAAGACTCTACCAACATTATAGAACCTTTTACCAAAGGGATAAGACCATTAGATAAGTACCAACATGCTTTTCCAACATCTAAAAGAAATCACATTAAACTAATGGATATAAAAATAGTCGATTTCGGAGCAAATGTAACTATCGTATCGAACTTTTGTGTGAGTACATGTTCACACCGAAATTCTTTTGCGAGCAGTCTATTCACTTACAGTCCTATTTTTACAATACCATTGTTTAGATTACTATAGATTTCTAATCCTTTAGATCTATCTAAGATTGCGTTAGCTTATAGATACTATGGTTAAAAAGATAGGTCTCTTGTTGGTCCTATCTTAAATAACAAGTTATTTGGGTTGTACAATTTTCTATGAACAGCGGCGTGGGTGATTTCCAATAATATAATTTCATATAGAACAGAACAATACGGTCTTAAATCTGGTGGCAAGTAGGTATACCTACTACTTAAGGTACTCCTAAGTAACCTACAAAAGAAAGATGTGATACGGGCGGATAGAACATCGCATCATCTAAAACAGCTCTCTACTAACTAATATTCATTCAAAACAAAATTTTACCATGAAAAATAACAATTAAATACAGGTAAGTAGTTACACTAATTACATACTTACCTACTTATTGTATACAAGCTCATTAGATATTGTTACATTAGTTAATGTTATTAAGTAAAAACAAGTAAAAAATTACTAGTTATTTACGACAGCAGACAAAGGTAACAAACAATAGGATAGTATGGTAATAATTAGCATTAGCCTTTGAAGGAGATGTACAAAGACCTATAAATTGGCTTTATAAACGTTAATGTTGTTGATCTCGGTGTGACAACAATGGTCACGTTGAGGTAAACATCAGTTCGATAGTCCACACACGTCCGTGATTGGTCATTTCAGTATATCTCTGTAAGACGCAAAGCGAATCTCGAATGAATTACAGGAATTGTTTACAACGATACACGCCGATTTAGTCAAGATTGTAGAAACGAAGTTTGGGGCGCCTGTAGTTGTTTAAATAGCAAATTATTGGTTTAGCTCTTTTGTAGTCATTTAAAAATACAAGAAGCGTGGCCAAGTGCATGCTTGTATTTTTTACGAATCTGTCGTGTTTCTCTTCGAAAGATGTTCGTTACTCTCATAAATTAATAAGTTCCGGCATTATCAATGCATAATTCCATAGTAATATTACAAATGCGTAAATAAGTCTGTTACGCTTTCACGACTATACCACTGGACTTATTTTAATAAAATTTGGCATATAGAATTTTAAGACCCAAGAAAGAACATAGGATCCTTTTTTTAACCCTCTAAAGCACAGGAAAATGAAAGTGTGTATAAAACTTCGCCAGTTTTTAAGGTAGAGCTACGAAACTTGTATTTGTATGATTTTATAATAATGAACGTGTATATTTGGACTTGGAGATCTCAACCCTTAAAGGGCTGAAAAAGGGAATTAAATATTTTATAGGAAGTTAAAACATTTACTCCAGTAATAGAAACTAATAAAAGGTAGAACAGTATCTAACAAGTAGTATATTGAACACGATTTTGGGAGTTCCAAACTTTATTTATGACATCGCGTGCGTTTATTTCATTGCCGTAATTTATCATTACGTATTGACGTCATTGTACACCCGCCATTAACCGGGCTTAAACGATTTAATTTTGGACTTTCCCTCAAAACATTGATGGCACCTAATCACGGCCCACGGACAAGATAATCCTAAAATTTATAGGCCATAACAACAGACACTGTCGTCAATCGAATTGATATTGTGGTCATACAGATTTATAAACAGTTTGGTGCTAATGAAATTACATTGAATTGCCATAAATTAGATGCGACAATGTTCGAAGCTGGGGTGACCACAATGATGGCTATTTACAACGCACCGTAATATTTGGGTTAGTTACAAAAGTAAGACCACCCTAAATGTTTGGGTGCGTGTCGTGATTCTACAATAGAACTGGGAGCAAGATGTTTAGACTGTTACAAGAAACGAACGTTATTTATTAGGGCAGTTGGCTCATGACTTTAAGGTGACATTGAATGAAATCAAAGGTGCACAAAGTAAGTAGCAAGCAGTACCATATAATTCTTATATTAATTGATTTGAACACAGCGTTCAAATTACAACGCGTATTATTACAACTTTGATTATTAAATATCAAATTTTATTTTGAATCTTTTTATTATGGACGCGCTTTGCAACAATGGAAAATATAACACAAATAACGAACGTCTACGAAGTATAATTAAAGAGTTATGTTATATAACATTGCAGTTATTCTCACGAGCTTCCATTTGGTTCATGACGTGTCTAAAATTCTCGAGGACAAAGAGCCGGAGGCCGATAGGGCAGCCAGGAGCGTAGGTAGCTTCGGCCGCGGCCTTCCGTCAATATCGTGGACAGCGGGACACCATTGTCACTGGACCTATTGTACCCGCTGACGCTGCGAAGCACAGACCAAAAATCATTAATTTTGTATCACAAAGCAAGAACCCACAAATCGAAGGCCTGAAAAAAAATTAGGGCCCATTCAGGAGCGGTCACTGACACACGATGGGATGCACACTCGCGTAGCTCCGTGGATATTTCGATTTGAGTTTTAATTATATTATTTTATAAGACGGCGCGGCCGACAAAGATGCTATGATAGGAGTGATTCTGATATTGAAACTTGTGTGGACTATGGATAATGACTAAGTTTCTCATTTTGGAATTTTAAGCAATAGGTCAATCATAGCTTGTTTTATTAGTTACTCTTCAAAACAGTCTTTGTTCTCATTATGTATTTACAACCGCATGTTGAGTAGTTACTTGTACAACTAATAAAACACAACGCGTCTTTTGTTAATGTTGAATGTGAAGCCAGCTACTAAACTCTAGTTTCAACTGTAAATGGATCCGTGTTGGTGCATAGTTACATAAATCACGGGGTTTTTGTGATTAATGTCACAGTTAAACATAAAGATTCATATTTAGTGCAGTGGAGCTTGTACTAAAAGGTTCCGTGACAAACGTAACCGGATTAACCAGACCTATAAAATACTTTAAGAAATAAAACATTTCAGCTTACTGTTTACAGATCACGTCTATAATTATTTATTAAAATCCCCACATAAATTAAATTTCATGTGACTGTGTAATATCTTTTAGGATTCCGTAAAAACGAGAGCTGTTTAATGAAATTTGTATTATTTTATTGGTAGCAACAAATCATTACAGATAATTATTACTTGCACTGAATTCAAACCATTGATTACCATAAAGATCTTTAGAGAATAGCTGACATACATGCTCATGACTACAAACTCATCCAACAACTATACAGGCAAACAAGTTTTAAAGTTTCTCTCAGTCTACGGAACCCATTCAAGTAAACAGGCACCCGTATGTGCTTTGTGGCCTATCACCAAAATATTTAAACAAACCATTCAACTATTAATAACGTGTGGCGTAACAAATACGATTAAAACCGCTATAGAGTCCCAGCCAACACAGATGTTTGGGGGAAATTAAAAAGCAAGTCCAAAAAAAATGTCTCTTTGTGACGGCGAATTTCGCTTTATCCCGTAAACCGGAATCCGCGACCCTCCCTACAAAATAATGCTAATCATAATGGCATTACATTCATTCGTCGGATTTTGTCAAGTATCCTGAGATAGGTTACGAATTCTTTAACTTTTTTTTTATTCTGAGCTTCTCTCATTATAAAACATTAATGTAAGCGGTGCCTCCGATTGTGGTGGCTAATCAAAAATACGATTAGCTAATTGTGTAAATGACATTCAATGGGGCTTCTGTTAAATAGGCATAGTTTTTCAAGAAATAAATACGACGTACTTTTTTAGTATGTATTTCTTTTTTAATACTGGTATACTAAAAGCTAAGATAGTAGCGTAAAAATTTTTGTTTTGTATAAATAAAATAAGTAGGTACAATTGGGCACAATATCCCCAAATTAAATAACAATATGACCTTAATGCGGACTTTACAAACCATTAGCACAACTGATACAAAATATTTTGACATTTACTACCACCAAATATGTATGGGTCTATGGGGATTGCGGCCATTAGATCCCTGGAAACACAGCAACAATGTGAATGGCAGACAGCTAGGAAGATCGATTCGATTTATGCGTTTTTTGCTAAATCTCACAATAGCTCCTATTTATTGACAGATAATAGAATCCAGAAACCGTAGGGAACAGTTGGCGGGAATCGATTCAACTTGTAATGTGGTTAGTTATGGTGATCAAAATCACATGTTGATTTCATCCGCCATCATTAGATTAATGTGGTGTCTTCAATCGAATAAATTATCAGGAAGTACATCAAACACCTGTTTTTAAACTCTTTGTATCGCTTTTGTGAGCATAGTTTTGTAACTCGCTTTTTAAAGCCCACTTACGAAAGAGTTGTCATCGTTATTATAATATTTATCGTCGCGGAAGAGAGTTATTATAAACAATTTTTCAGAATATCAAAGTTCATAGAATAATGACATAAATTTATCATCAGCGTTTGTTCTGTGTTTCTGATTCATTACGGATATGAACTACGACAAGCGACGATGGAATGAGATTTTTTTTCTCGTCACTCATTTGAACCGCAGTGTTGTACGGATGTGTGTAATAAAAAGTAGATTTAACATTTTCAGCGGTTTGTCTAAATACTAACCAGAATACGGAGAGCGATGATTATAGAGGAAGAGTTGTATTTGTCGCCTGTTTAGTAAAAAGTTCGGGGGGTAAGGAAGGTCAACTTGTGTTGGTAGGTGCTTAAGAATCGTCTGACGAGTTGGTAGAGCTGTTGTGATTTACAACTTCCTGAGCGAGCGGGCGGCACGTTAGCACTGCACTTGATGTAACAAGGACACTTTCTGCATATTTTTAATAAATGTTAGGAAAAACACAGACTTTGTTAACATCAACCACAAATGTTAAATGCTTAATAAATTAAATGACATGCAGTGTTAAATAATTGAATACTCTCTCTCTTTTCAATTCAAAAGCGATTAAGGATTTGTTTTATGGTTTCGGGGACAAAATAATAGTTGTATTAATGTTGTCACATATGTCTGACACAGAAATGTGGTTAGTGAAACAGTACATGTTTTTATGGATTAACTGTATTAAGATATTGTTATTACAATAACCGCAGCTCTACATTTTCAAATAATTTATTAAGTGGCTATTTACGTGTTATTTAATTTTAATTTATTGTTTATGCATAGACTCGTATTACATAATTATTGTCTATTATTTAATTACTCATTAGGTACTGTATGAAAAAACATATGAAAGAATGGAGGTTTATCGCCAATGAATACTAATGTACCCTGTTTACTACTGACCAGGGAATAAGCTCCAAGTTTCACAACGGATTTGGTTTTATCACTGTTCCTTCCTTATGTCTGAAAGTGGCTTAAAAACAGTGGCAATAAAATATATTATCACAAATCGGGTTATTATATTACTGATCTGATATTGCCACTCCATAAAATCCACGTTAAGCCATCGGCACACGTCAGTTCGTTCCGAAGTGCACTCGTTTAGATCAGTTAACTCTTTGCGGTACAATTTTTGTGTTTCGCCGCCGAGAATGCCAATAAAGGCCTTTCATGTTCCCGACGCCTTTTGTTTGTTCATCTGAATCGCGTGTTCACTTTTACATTTGATTCTGTGATAACATACCAAAGACACCGAAGTATTGAAGGAAATTTGGTACAGGTAATAATATAATAATAATAATATCTTGGGACATCTCACACACGGTGATCTGATCCCAAACTAAGGTAGGTAGTGCTGTGTGGTTCTCGTTAATTGAAATTAATTTGACCTACTTATACATTTATAAATAGTTAAAGTACCTATAATATTTTATTTCATAAAAGGGAACAACATTTTTTAATGTTAAGGGTTAATCAACGTTAAACAAAATACCTGAGTATTTAATATGTACCTTCGCCAATAGATGGCAGCACCTTACTCCGATCGACAATCAGTTAATGATTCAATAACATTTGTTTATTTGCAATATTAATTCTAGGTATAAAGTTTAAAATACTATAAGTATTTTTAAATTTGGATTTGTGAACTTTAGAATAATTGTATCATGATGAATCGACCTCTATATTAATTTAAGATTTACTTTGTTTTCTCATGTCTTATTAACGGTTGGTATATTAATGATTTATTTTGATTGATATTAAAAATAACGTTACATTTAAATCGTGGGTAAGTTTTGACTATATTTTATAAGGTTATTTATGAACATTAATTTTAAAATTAATGATTTGTAAAAAGACATCGAACAGATGCAACAAAGAACCTTACTTCCGTACACTTTAATCCTTTGCTCTATTATCAGTCGTTCAAATTTAAAAAGAGTTTTTATGGTTCATGGTGTGGAACACTTTACTGATGATGTCATCATGAGTAAGTTGTCAAGTGATCTAGATAAGACGGGTTATCGCAAATGCGTCAGAGCCCAGGTACCTCCCGATTTGTAAAACAAAAGACGGTTGTCAGAATTTATTCGGAATGGTATTGCATTATCAGAAATCATGTGAAAATATGCACGTAGTTCTCAGGTCCGGTTACATTGATAAAAAGTGATAAAAATCGTAGGTAGTTATCGCTTGTTGTTATAATGTCTTATGCTATTGTATTTAAACTAAGATTGCGTATTTACATGTAACGTTATCAATAATAACATATTTTTTGTAATTTTTTATAATTACAAATATTTGGAATTAGTATAAAATTAATTTAAATTGAATACGACCACCACGACATACGAGTATAAATAAATTCTTTAAGTTCGCACGCTTTTCAGTCGGAACTCTATTGAAATTTTATGATTAGACAAAACAAACAAAGTAAGGACCGCCATGTTTATAAAAGCTCGCAAAGCGCGCTTCTGTTCATGCCAATCTTGCGGCGAGCAACTTGTTGCCGTTGTGAACTTTTTAACTAAGAGAGACGGAGATATCGGTGGCCTTTGTCAGGGGAGGAGCAACCGTGCGCGGGGAGCGTGCCGCCGCCGGCCGGTCGCTCAACTTGCTTCGCGCTATACTCAGTCGCTTCTCACGAGTCTTCGAGAGAGGCGCTTGCTGCACCTCAGCTCGCCTAACTCGCGCCGTTATGTATCGCACTTCGAAACAAGTTTGACGGGAAATTCGTGAAGTTTTCCGAGCGCGTCCGGACTAATGTAGCGATGTGCGCGATAATATCGAGTCAAACGTTGACAATTTAAATAAAGTGACAGTTTAAAGTGAGTTATTCGAGATGTTATCGATGGGATTATTGGCTGTGTGGTATGCCGCATGGAGTTGGATGTACCTGAGTGTCAGCGCTGCGTCGTTGACTAGCCGTGTCGCTGAGGCGCCTCAGGAGTGCGAGTGGCAACGAGTGTCGGGAGATGCCAGTGAATCTACTCGAGTTCAGCTGGCGTGTTCCTTACGGACCGCTGCCGGCGCAACAGACCTATTGGCCGGCCTTAGTTCCTCACAGGCGCAACGCATTACAGTCCTAGATCTACACTGTACTGACGTTCTCTTTTTCGAGAGCTCTTTAGATTTCGGAAGAAGAAAAGAAGAAGGAACACAGCTTCTGTCCCGGTTTCACAATTTACGGGAACTGAGGATAGAGTCTTGTAAGATTCGATATGTTCCCTCTGCAGTACTGTCGCCGCTTAGTGGATTAAGGAGCTTGACTATCCGAACGCACAACACGGATTGGTCTGCAATGTCTATGGAGTTTCACAGAGATTCGTTTCGTGGACTTACTGACTTACGAACTTTGGATTTGGGTGACAACAATATTTGGAACTTACCGCCGGAGATATTTTGTCTTCTGTATAACCTAAAAGAACTCAACATCACACAAAATAGATTACAAGACATATCAAACCTAGGGTTTTCCGACTGGGGCAATGGACCAACAGCACCTGGTAAATCTTGCAACACTGTCTTAGAAACATTAGATATGTCATATAATGAAATAAGGACTCTACCTGATAACGGATTGTCAAGTTTACGCGCTCTTCAAAAGCTATTTTTACAAAATAACAGAATATCTGCTGTCGCAGATAGGGCATTTGTAGGCCTCAGTGATTTACAAATTCTTAATCTATCAACAAACGCCCTGACCGCCTTACCGCCTGAAATGTTCCAGTCCTCAAGAGATATCAAACAAATATACTTAAACAATAACTCGATAAGCGTTCTAGCGCCTGGACTATTGGAAGGATTGGATCAATTACAGATATTAGATCTATCAGTGAATGAATTGACAAGTGAGTGGGTAAATAGAGACACATTTTCCGGACTTGTCCGTCTGATAGTTTTGAATTTATCCCACAATAGAATAACAAAAATAGACGCATTATTGTTTCAAGATTTAAATAACCTACAGTTCTTAAGTTTGGAGCACAACAATGTAGCGCGTGTTGCCGATGGTGCATTTTCGAATTTAAAGAACTTACATTCGCTTTCTCTGGCTCATAACAACATATTAGAAGTGGATAGCGGACATTTTTCAAACCTTTATGTCTTGAATCAATTATTCCTCGATGGTAACAGAATAACAAAAGTCGATTTGCGTTCTTTCGAGAATATCACAAAGCTCCATGACTTAGGTCTTAGTGGAAATCAGTTATCAGAAGTACCAGAAGCTATCAAGACGCTACGATTTTTGACGTCACTTGACTTGGGCATGAACCGGATAACAAAAGTCACAACATCGCAATTCGAAGGACTGGATGATTTATATGGCTTGCGACTTGTAGGAAATAAAATTGAAAAAATATCAAAGGATACATTCGCCGCTTTACCTTCGCTACAAATATTAAACTTGGCTTCAAATAACATAGACCAAATAGATGACGGAGCTTTTGCTTCAAACCAACAGTTAAAAGCAATCGGATTGGACGGGAACAAACTTGTCGACTTGAAGGGAATATTTACTAACACCCAACCGCTCGTTTGGTTGAACGTGTCTAACAACGAGTTGCTTTGGTTTGATTATAGCCATATTCCAACAAATCTGGAATGGCTCGACATGCACGAGAATAAAATAGAGAAGCTTGAAGACACATATGGCCTTAAAGAATCTTGTTCGGTAAAAATGCTTGATGTAAGCTACAATAAATTAAGGAGCATTGATGAGTTCTCATTTCCAAGCAGTATAGAAACAGTTGTTTTAAATAATAACAACATTGATAAAATAAGCCCGGGCACATTTCTACAAAAGTACAACCTTAATAAAGTTATTTTGTATGCAAACAAAATAAGGACACTAGAGCTAGGCGCCTTCGCAATATCAACTGTTACGGATGACAAAGATTTACCAGAGTTTTACATTAGCGAAAATCCATTTGAGTGTGATTGCACAATGGAATGGCTGCAGACAATTAACCAATTAAGTGACCTCAGGCAGCGCCCGAGAGTAATGGATTTAGAAAGTGTAAGGTGCTCTTTAACCCATTCACGAACCAGATCGGATATGCTTTTGCTTGAAGTAAAGTCTTCAGAATTTCTGTGCGAGTACGAGTCACATTGTTTCGCGGTATGCCATTGTTGTGACTTTGACGCCTGTGATTGTAAGATGACTTGTCCAGATAAATGCTCGTGTTATCATGATCAAACTTGGACCACCACAAACGTGGTCGATTGTTCAAACGCTGGCTACGATCACGTGCCGGACAGAATACCAATGGACGCGACCGAAATATACTTAGATGGAAACGACTTAAAAGAGTTAGGGAATCACGTTTTCATTGGCAAGAAAAAGTTACAAGTCTTGTATCTAAATAATAGCAATATCAACACAATACAAAATAGAACATTTAACGGTATTGAGTCATTGAGGATTCTCCACTTAGAAAACAATAAATTAGAAGTGCTGAGAAATACACAATTCACAAGATTACCAAATTTGAATGAGCTTTATCTTAGCGATAACAAGATAAAAGTTATTGAAAATGATACTTTTAATTATTTACCTTCTCTGGAGTTCTTAGCCCTTGATAATAACGGCTACGTAGATTACATGCCATGGAGAGTTATTACAGACAACGATCCCCGAACACGAGTCTCGGTTGATGGGAATAACTGGATTTGTGATTGTAAAGACGTAAATCAGCTGAATCAATGGTTGATCAAAAAGTCAAAAGATACAGAAAGTATGATGTGCTACTTTGCTCACGACCAAGCAATGAATAAAACTATCGCAACAGTAGCAAAGGAATGTAAAACTGAGACAACTACAGAAGAGACCGGTACCGAGACACTAAAACGATTATTCATCGAATCAAATGACGGAGTCGAAAATTACATTCCATATATCGCAGCAGTACTGATAATAGCAATTATACTACTACTGATGTGTGCTTTGCTCTTCATGTTCCGGGAAGATTTTAAATTATGGATGCATTCAAGATACGGTGTTCGATTATTCAGTTCAACTCCGAAAGATATGAATGACAACAAAAACAAACGGTTCGACGCTTTTTTTGTATACAATCCACGAGACGAAGACTTCGTGACTCGCGCGGTTAGTTCCGAGCTAGAAAATATAGGACACACGTTGTGTTTACAACACAGAGACTTGCCTTTGGTTGAAAGGCGTTCTGGTGATAGTTTAGTGAGTGCTTCAGAAAGTTCTAAAAGACTCGTTATAGTGTTATCGATAACATTCTTACAACAAGAGTGGTACGCGGCGGAATCGAATGCGGCTATACAAAGTGCAATCAATTCAGTGAACGTTAGGCATAGACGTCAAAAGATTATATTTTTAGTGACGACAGATTTAAGTGCCATAAACATTGATCCGGACTTAAAAGTGTTACTCAAAACGTGTACAGTGATTGTGTGGGGTGAGAGGAACTGTTGGGAAAAACTAAATTTTCGTTTACCGGATGTGGACGTGACTCTACCAAATCGGACACTTCATAATGCTAATAACTTGAAAAGTGGTAATAGGGAGGCGTTTGGTAGACATGGGAATTTGAGATATACGGCGCCGCCGACGTCTCATGACCCTTGGTATAAGTATGGGATGAATCCGCCTGGTTTGATGATGTCGAGTCCAATGCACTCGACCAGCGCAAGCGCAGAGGTGTCTGCGCGGAGTACGGAGGACGAAACGTGTTCGGTAGCGAGTAGCGAAGGTCGTCCTGACGATCGCCTGCCGCACCACCACAGTTACGTCTCTATAGACAACCACCAGTGCGAGGAACGTCCTCTCAGGCCCGCCCAACAAATTCCTATGTCAAGCACAACGCATCCCAGAAAGACTTATTTTGTCTAAGCATTAATAAAATGTAAATAAAATTGTAAGATACATTATGTAATTAATAACCTGGCATATTTAAAGGACGCAGTTGTATGTGTAAGCTTATCTTTGTTGGTGCTGTATTATAAAATTATAAATCTTTAGTCAGTCTTTTATGCCAGACTCGAAAAATCTTTTTTTTATTGTACTGTAAGTACTATCTTTTGATGTTTATAAAAATCTGAACATATTTGTAGTATCTTTTGTACCTGTTTAAATAGCATTCATTGTCCACTTTTCTTCAAGAGTACGTTGTAGATAAATGAAGTTATGTAAACCCATACATTCCTTTTTGCATACATGTATAGGTTGTAATGAGTAATACTGTATCTTACTACATTGGTACTTTAAGGTTCCTGATTATATTTTAAGTACTGACATGCTGAGTATTTGTGATAATCTTAGGTACTTATATTGAATTTATCATGTGAAGTGAGAACTGTGTGAAAATATGTATTGTAAATATTATTATGTAAGTTAAAGGTATTGCAGAACTGAAATGTACCCTAGTCAATTGTAAATAGCTATATTGTAAGAAGTATACGTATAAGTAAATAATTTTGTGATGTAATGTTTAGCTAGGATATACAATTTTTCGTATTTATTACGCTTCCAAACGCAGAGTATGAATAAAATAATATTTTTATCTACTAAATTGCTTTTTAATGAATTAATATATGAAATGATTCCTAACCACACGAGAGACGTCACAACACACACACAAACACACATACACTTATAGATAACATGACAGATAATATAGTCTGTTCATAAGTGTGCAAGAGTAATGGTAAAAGTTTAAATAAAGTTCTAGTGCAAACATATTCTGTCGAAGATGCCAATGAATAGTAAATATAGAAAGTGTTAACTCCATATTGAATATAATCGGAATGGTTACTCCATGAATTAAAATTCTAAATAGACAGGTGTAAACACTCACAGATACGTAAAATAGTAAGTAACTGTTTACTTCACTCATAAACATTGGCCGACTGATTCAATATTAAATATTTTATTATCAAACATTTCCAAAATGTTAACATTTTTAATGGCAGACGTTAGAAATATTTATTATGTTTGAATTTTAATACATCTCGTAACAAGTCGTAACATTTTTGACTGCATATCTTAAAATCTTAAATCGGGAAAGGTGATAGAATAGGGGCAAACATCAAATATGTTTTTTATTGACGTAATCAATTTACCGCACCGCTTTGTTCGCCCATCCAGAGTCAAATGTATAAATATTTATTTTATCTAAATTGATCGAGCCGGATAAGATCACGCCCGAGCCCGTACGATTTTAATTTAAAAAGCGACCGCGACAGTGCGCGCGCGCCGATGGCCCGCTGCGAAATTATAAATCATCTGCCGACCGGCCCGATGATGAATAAACAGCGTTTTAATTGACTTTTGATTACGACGATGTCTCTTCATTGTTAAGTAGCGGTGTGAGCAAGTGAAGCGATCGATTACGTAGTTTACATCACAACACGTGTCAAGTTTCATTTGATACTATAACAATGTTGTTTTAGCAAGGTTTATTATGCTATCATGTTTTTTTTCGGTAATGTGGTTTTAAGTGGGAAATTAAATAATAATACTCTTAAAAGTAAATTAAATAATAAAATAGTCTAGTTTACTAATAAATAATATGTAAAATAACGAAGTAAAATTTATAACATCTAAACCTAAACTGGCCATAAAAGCTTGACAGATTTTTAATTATGCTTGAAGTCGTAAAAAAGTTTGTTCCTAAATGAGATGTAACTGATTATTTGTAACTGATTAAAAAAAATACCAGCAAATATCCTCATCGTATCACTCACGTAACCTTATATCATCGATATTTCAAACGTGGAATATCGTTAAGGATTTAAATGGTCGCCATCAAGTGTTCCCATGTCTAAAACATACAGGCCATCTATTCCAACGCCAAGAGTACGACATCGGCCACTCATCACCTTTTTTCTCCGTGCAATACGATATCCGATCGTTTATTGTCCACGGACTATTCTAAACCCGTTCCAAATTGATCTTGGAAATCTCTAACTTAGGTGGGAAATATCTAAACTCGAAGTGACAATTGATTATGTCCCTTGCAGAGACAAAAAGCGGAATCGTTCGATTAGTTATGTCGACGGCAAGCGTAGGCCGGCTGGAAACAATAGATTGGTTCTGGTTTATGATTCTATAAACGTTTATGTCCCTATAAACGACCTTTTAGCTTTTGGTAAAGTTGAGATTGTGATGTTATCAGTGTCCAGACAGGTTTATTACGAAAGTATTAATGGCACTTCTTTTGAAAGGTTGGTCATTTTTAATATTTTGCAAGCACGACACATTTAAATCATCACTGCTATCTGCAGTATTAGAGTGCGGTCGTGGATCGTATAATTTGTTTTTTTTTCTGTGCTTATCTTATTTTATTCGTGTCTGAGTTCTAGCATTTCAATTTCCATGAACGTAGGTGTGTAAATGTAGATTGTTTCTTATTAAGTACAACTTAAGTGTATTGTATCCTCATTAAATGATACTTCCATAATGGTAATCGTGACCGCCCATAGCTATCCAAAATCGTAAATATTCCTGGTTCAACTAATGAAATGTTTAAAGAAATGCTTTTGAGTTTCGCGTAGGACGTTCGAATGTCATAATAAAATAGTTCGGTAATAGCTTTATTTTATAAATACAAATAAAATTCATGACAGCTTAATTATAATATTAATTAAAATTATTGTTATTGATTTATTGGTGATCATACGTAGTGTTGTTTTTTTATTAGGGACCATTATTGACTAACTCAGTTGACACACAATTAGAAGTTGCAGGCTGCTTAGTTATTAACTTTGTTAAAAATTCAACCATAATTATGTAAAGTTAATTGTATAATTTAATCTATCTATGGTATTTAGATATTTGTGTTGTACCTAAGTCTGAACGCCATGATGAGTGTAAAGTTTTTAATGGTCTGTCTAAAGAACTTATGATCTGGCTACAGATAAAATCGCATATCAATCGACCGCACGAGCCTCCTAATGAAGTTTAGTATTGTATAATCACTATTTTATTAAAACACGAACAATTTATAACTAACGAGCCAGCTGGTTAAATTAATAACAGTTTTCTATAGATGATTAACAATAAGACTAGTAACCAGTATCTATAGCATTGCCCAATGCTCAAGAGTCCGTGTTTGTAATAATTAGGGTTGCAGCTGTTTCCGTCGGTAGGAGGAGTCGCAGGTTTTTTTAATAAATGTTTCGCTGTTATTGGTAGGAACGAAGGAAGGAATTACAAATTTAAATTCGCCAGGGAATAGCCCGTGACAGTGTTGAAACCGGAGAATGTAACGCATATGCTGTTGTTTCAAATTAGATTTCCGTTTTGAAATATAGGCGCAAAAACACATTTTTTTAAAAACCCCGGTTAATATTCTATCTAAAAATAAGTTTGAATGTCTTTTTCTCACGCGAAATGAATAATTAAAATATTATAATGAATAAATACTATTGGATTGAACCATTAACGACCTTACGAGACAGATAAAAAGTCTAATTTGTTATCGCGCTCATGAAATTGATAAGGCTTGAATTTCCCCATTAATATTTGGGGAACGTATAACTTATTTAGTCATTATCATCGTAATTTGCAATCTTTAAAATAAATAGACAATAAAACTAACGTAAGCGATAATCGCTGATAACATCGCCAAAAAGCTTTGCCTCATAAAATTAATATATAATTCCAAATGTGTTAATGAAACTGACGTGTTATGGAAGTTTATTTATTTATGTAAAACAGTGTTGCGTTACTTGGGTGGCTTGCAAGATTTGTGAGAGATAAAAAATTAATTTTAATTATTATCATTTATAGAGGGCGAGCGTGTAACCCCTAATTTCTATTTTTGATATACGTCTCCGTTTGTATCGGTAACATCTGTAGACTATTAGTCATATGAAACCTTGGTATTAAGTTAAAAGTTTTTACCTCGCCGTAACTTGAAGGTATGCGTGATTTCGTGGATAAGGGTAAATAGTGCGGGACAAAGATTTGCGTAGATAATTCCCCGGACGTGCTATAGACGGATGCTTTGAGATAACGTGCATTTATCTAAGTAAACACAGACATAATAAATGCTTCTGGGTTGTACATGAGTCACTATGTTGCAACATAATTATCTGCCGTAAGAGAATCTTCCTGAAGATTATGCAAATAGATAGGTTTGGAACTAAATTCTATAGAATATGGATGGTGTAGGAAATATTAATTTAAGAACGACACTATTCCGTTGTTTGTTTAACTAGTTTTATGTATATCATACATCCAATACTAGTATTTGATGTGTTTATTTCATAAACATGTACCTAATTTGTAATGTCGATATTTTTTGTTACCTCTATGGCAGCATCTCTAAAATAGCGTATAGTTCAAATTCATTTGTTATATCTAGGTAATTTACATAATGTATGTTTTATGTAAATACATATAATAATGTTTAACAATGTATTACATAAAAACTAACTTAAATTATCTAATGGCGATTAAAATACGCAATGTGGATAGCAAAAATCTGGCATATGCGAATATTAAGGGGTGCGTCACAAAAATAACAAGTGGCTGAAATTGAATATGTTGATTAGAAGGCAGAATGTCACACAATACCCGTTACAACAGATACTTCATTAAAACGACCATAAGTAGGTACAAGTAGGGTGCGTGTAAAAAAGTACAAGAATTAATATATAATGCGATTAATATTAAAAATATAATAAAACATACTGTTATGATAGTATGCTTTAGGTATAAGTTACTCAAGAATTAATATATAAAACATATGTATTGCTTTTTTTATCTTTGTTTTTTTCGTAACATTAATATTAATTTTATGTAGTTATAGCATTTCATTATTACTGTGAATGATTTTTATACTTTGCAATATTTTCAACCATTTGCAGATCGGGTCGAATCGAATTTTTAATATAGTTACCGAAGTATAAAATGTTTTAAAACTAATAATACATACCTACGTTTACGTTTTTGTTTTATGTTAATTATTACCTACTAGTTGAAAAACCATTAAAAACGACCATAATGTATTTCATTAAAATTACATAACAATGTGTAATGTGGATTGGGTAGGAAAAGTAACTTAAAATCTATTTAGTCCGAAAATTAGATATTAAAAAAAATATAAGAAAAGTACATTTTACTTTTTCATAAAAAAAAAGAAAACTAAGGAGATATAGCGTATAAAAGTTCAAGAGTGGGTGATAATTTTATTACGTCACGATGTAACACAAAACGTACGACATCGTGACGTCAATCAATGTATCGGCGAAGGTTTTTTGTTATAATATTAACTTAATATTCTAACTTACTAGCTGTCCCCCGCGACTTTGTTCGCGTGTTTTATTTTCAACGGTTTTTCATTTTTGCAACATTTTTCATTTATGCTTCGCTCCTATTGGTCGTAGCGTGATGTTATATAGCCTTCCTCAATAAACGGACTATCCAATACAAAAAGAATTTTTCAATTCGAACCAGTAGTTCCTGAGATTAGTGCGTTCAAACAAAAAAACAAACAAACTCTTCAGCTTTATAATATTACTAGCTGTCCCCCGCGGCTTTGTTCGCGTGTTTTAGTTTCAACGGTTTTTCATTTTTGCAACATTTTTCATTTATGCTCCGCTCCTATTGCTCGTAGCGTGATGTTATATAGCCTATAACCTTCCTCAATAAACGGACTATCCAATACAAAAAGAATTTTTCAATTCGAACCAGTAGTTCCTGAGATTAGCGCGTTCAAACAAACTCTTCAGCTTTATAATATTAAAGTATAGATTACTAATATTTTATAGGAATACACCAGAGGGACATTAAAAAAAATAGTCTACATCCATAGTCCCTATCCTATCATTCCTTCTACTAGATTATCTTAAAAATAAAAGTATCAAAATACTCGTTCCACATAATGTGACGTCGGCTTGTCCCCGAGACTCCCCAGTTCAAGTTCTCTTTACGTTTTCCCGCCACAATGCTGTACCTACTAGCTTTTTTATTTCGGTCACGGTGCTTGAATTACTTAATTAGCAGAAGCTTATTGGAACTTTGGGGACGTCCTGTCGCTTCCAAATGTGATTAAGTACTACGTCGAATAATTAACTAGAAAAATTATGAACCTGCTGCAAACTAATCTAATTTAATGGATATTTTTTTGTTCGTCCGCAGGTCTACGGACGATATGGACGGGCCGCGCAAATGTCAGTGAAATTAAAGACACTTGTTTGTTATTGTTAATAAAAAATTCAATTAGCGACAAGTGGTCACAAGTGCGACCTCTATCATTCATTTTATTGTATTTCCGAATGTAGAACCCCAATACATATTCTATTGAATCGGACCCCTATAAATAAAAATGCACATTTGGTGTACGAGTGAATACAAAAGATTAAAAAGCGGGATCGCATAAAAAACATCAGTGGTTATCTATTAGTATCTAGTTAGAGTTACGCGTACAGATGTTACTAAAATAATAATCCCTCTTCGTGGCGTTTCGACACGAATGTGGGGAGATCGTGCGTTGAAAAAAATATTATCTTTACCTGAACGGTAAGTTAATGTTAGTTAGCGATAGGTCCCGTTAAACAAACGTCTGCACACGAATAGCAGAGTGTTTTTTTTAAGATTTGACAAAAGTGCGCTTTTCTTTTGTTTACAAAATAAACAACCCTTAAACATTGAATTGTCTAAAAATTTTTACAAGATAGTTTAGTACTGTCTCTTTTTTATAAGGTATGCATTAAGTTTGATGATCAAAGTACATATTTGTAAATTATGTATTAGGTATTTTTAGTCCTCATATAAATTGCATAGACAGATATTTGTGCAATACTTTATAAAGTACCTGCTTTGAATTCACGGAACACAAACGCAGCAGCAGATGGTGTTTATGTTCGAAATTCAATACTCCCCTAGTAGTAGGACGAGCATGAATATAATAACTACATATACAAGTAGTCATGTTTCAATGGAAGAAACTCAAAGATAAATATACACGTGGTTTGTTAACAAAACGAAAACAACTCAGACAGATCAGTCAGTGGCAACAAGTTCGAAATTATTTCCTGTTTCGAGACACACCCATCTGCTATTGCCAACAAATCGCTTAAGAAAATATCGCATTACAGTTTATACACCGAGCGCATTGAATGCGCGGATGTTGAAGCTTTGGGAGATTTCGGGGCGCCTTTTTGTGTTATTTTCGAGCGCATTACGAGATATTAAATGACTGCGGCTGAGGCCAATTAATGTGGATTTCACAATGGCTTACGATGGGCGTGCAACCCAGTTCCGACCGGAAAGGTTCGATCGCAATTCGCGATACACAATCGAACGAAATACGATGCCGTGTGAGGTAGGAGCCACCTGTATCGGCTTGTACTTTAGTAGTTGGTAATGAAAGCGAACTTGCACGAATTGCATTGGAAGTTATAATTTTACGTTTGACTAAACCTGTTCGGTTGGCCTTGTACTTTGTAGATACTATTTTGGGGAGCGGACGTCAAGTTCAAAACTCAGCGGGGTTGAATAATTTGTCGCGGCGTGTTTGGGACACAGTAGGAGGTGTCTATCTAATTAGTAAAACAGGTTTAGATTTATAAAATACGTAGGCAGCTCTTGGCATTTATGATCTTGACAGTGTTTGCAGTCAGCATGAAGCATGATGTGAAAAATAGGTGAGATTTAAGTAATTAATTCAAATGATATATGGATTTTAAAGGTTATCTTAGTACAAGCAAATATAGCGCTGTTAATAAATAACCAGAACCAGAAATTATACATGTATGTGTAATAGATTTGAATTCTTAATCAGTTTTTAGCGTACCAAGAATTATATAACTTAAAGGATGCCTAGATGTCCCAAGTTTGTGTACAACAATGTAGAGTCTCCTATTGGCATTAAATATACATACAGGTCATGTTCACTAACACTTTCGTAGTTGAGTTTAACGGTACATAGTGTCTCTCGTACGCTGTACGTAACGCTACAGAGGCCAGTCGGACATTCAGCGAGAGTTTTAATACGAAGCTTTCAGTTTCAGCTGACCATTTTGTGTGCGGAGAAAACGCGAGAGGGCGTTACGCTTCCAACATTACGAATTTTTTCAAGCCAATAGTGTCGTGTATTATTCTATTTATTTACACGTCACATTGACTATTAAAAAATATTATACATGTATTTTTTATTTTTTTTTATTAAACAAACAATGAGGAAGATTCAGTGAATGGAAATGTCGCGTGACGTGAGTTGTAGCTACAATTATTACCCACACGTGACGTCACCAGCCCCCAATCCTGAACTTTAAAGCGTTTTAACTTGGACATTTGTAATTGATTTGATAAAAGAAAAAATACAAGTATTTTTTTCTTTTTTATCAACCTGGTCAAAATAGATATTTCCTTTTCATACCCAGTCCTCTTCTACATTATGAAATAACTCGTTTGTCTCATTGAATTATAAATTAAGAATTTGATTTCTATTTAGAAATGAGATAACGCATTTTAAATAGCTGTCATGTCTGCCATTCTTCTGAAGAGTATACACTAGCACCAATAAAATTGACCAGGAAAAGGATGGGAAGCATTCTATAACAAATGAATTCAATTATTTAAGGACTATATATGAAAGTAGTTATTAACTAGACGAAGTGGGAGTCGATTAAGGTCCGAATAAGGCAATTAGAAATTAATAATTTCAATTAAACAGGATATGAAATCACTTGTGCAGTAATCGTGGCAATATCCCGGTACACAGACAGTAATGTATATTTGGGACGACATTTAATAACGAAGTGATAAATTTTAAATATAGTGGTTCTGTGTGGAGTTGCCGCCTTGTGGGGGGTTAAGCGAATAATTGTGTGGCCTTTCCCTGGCAATGTATCACGCTTTAATAGCTACCCTTAAAAGAACATCTTTTTAATTGCCTAAACTTAATCCAGATGCTAGGAGGTCCGTTTAATAATACATTGTTTATGATTGTTAGTTCTGTCTATGCATCTGTAATAGTAGCTGTCAAAAAAGGATTTAAAAGTCGCAGAATGTTAGAAATATTGTTTTTAAACGACTTTTGCTGTACGTTTGCTGTAGTGTTTTTTAAATCAATTTTTTTAAGAATAGGCAAATGATGTCTAGTTCTATATTTTTTCTAAAATTAGATATTTTTTTTTGCCTAAATAAAAAAAAAATTTAAGTATGCTTCGTATTTTGTAGGCATACTGTGGGTAGGGGTGGTTGGAAAACGATTGATTAAGATAACTAAATAAATAGTTATCCGACATTGTTTTATTCAATGTTATGAATCAAATAGTTTACAACTTTATGGCTATTGGCCCTATTACCCAATAAAATAGTAAGCAGCATACAATTAATAAAATTAAATCGTAAAGTGAAATAAGATTATTACGAAGCTTGCATAATACTCGTAAACTGTTACCGAATAGGCATAAATAGTCATGGATGGAATTATATGAGATTCGAAGGTGAAATTCATTAAAATTCACTCCGGGCGACTGTGACGATAATAAACAGGATTTCGTTGTCATGAGACAGAATGATTATGCTTTTAAAATATCTTAGTTCCTTAACATTTAAATTTATACTTTTAATTTGTTTGAAGTCTATAAATATTTGGATATCACAACGATCGTAAACGCCATCTATACCGGTTAGGTGTTACGAATAGGTACATTTCGCATATTAATTTATTGACGTAATCAAAATTATATAGGCGACGGATACGGAACATTGTTTAATTGGGGTATTTGTATCAAATAAATAAGTGAAAAAGTGTTGCTTTTCACGATGAGTCGACTGATATTTATTTTTAAATTTCTTTTTGTGCGCATATCTATGCGAATAAATAATTATTTAGATAAGTAATAATTAGTATTAAAACTTTTGTGAGAAGTATTCATAATTATTTAAAACAAAACGTTTTACTCATTCGTTGTTGCGTCAGCTCATGATTAGGGACTCCTATTGAGTCTGAAACTAGTCGGGCGATCTCAAAAATATGCGTGAGTAAACCGTTTTGTTTTAAATAATTAAGTAATAATTAGTTTCAAATTTAGATATCGGATAACTAACGCAGTTAGGATAACGCTGTTACGATCAAATACAGCAATCCAGCAACAGGACTGTCCGACTCTACCAGTGGAAGACTCACTCAATATCATTTCATTAAGACGATTATAATATTAGCATCATAAATAAACCGGGTCACCCACTAAGATCGTGATAAATAACATGTAAAACGTTTATGGGGATATAAAGAGTTGTATCAAGCAACCGTTTTGTACCGGGGCGCTGCGCCGGCGCATCGCACAGATAACTCCGGCGCGAACGCGATAAAACGAAGCTTGCGACTTTCGCGCTGCGTTTTGATGGACCGAAACGGGCCGGGTGCGACCGTAGGTGCGGACTCATAACTGCGAATTTTATTTTTACAAGATAATGAAAATATTTTGGCGTCCTGTCTTTCCAAGGAGTACCTACCCACTGTATTAGTCAGCAAATATGTTATAGATGTCAGATAGTGTCAGTAGAGAAAATATTATAATTACCTAATCTAGTATTTCTGGAATCAAACCCCAGCTTAAAAAAGTTTGAAGAAGTTAGTACAACAATTTTCAAACAAGTTTTTGATTGAACAGGTATTTTTAGGGCTTTAGAATATTAATGAAATGACATTAGATTTGTAAACTATTTATCAAATGTTGAGTTACTTTTATAAGCGGCATATCACCGTTTACGATAGCATTATAAGCAATGCAATCGTAGAATGAATCACACATTAAATAATCTTCATAACATATGTTTTTATTGTCTACATTTTATTAATTGTTTTATTTTGAAGATATCTGTGCTATTTATAAATCTACAATATAAATAAGTTGGGTGATAATGTGTTGTTTTTGGAAGTGTCACATTTTATGTTCGTATGTTGCAGGCCGCACGCGCCCGTTCCCGCGCTCGCGAGCTCAAAGCGCCCGCCATGTTTGCATTTCGATCCGCAAGGAACCTGTGTTTAAGTTGACTTGGGAATTATATCGCAGCGATTAGTGTAATAACTGGTTGGCTCGCAAGGCTTTTTCTTGTATCAGCGCATGCGCTTTCACTTCAACATCCCTTCGAATTGCATCGGCGATTTCGATTGTTTGAATCGAGCGCATTGTTTTCCGCGCCATAAAATTTACCCGTTTATTTTATGATTGCCTTTATTCTGTCTTGTCGGCGCAATTAATTTCCTTTTTACTTTTATATTTTGAACACCCATGAATATGGACTTTAATCGTTACAAATTGAAAATAATTATGTAAGATTTGAATTAGTAGCACATTTCTCTTACTGAAAGGCCATTTGCACCTGCTGATATCGATAGTTTCCATTAGATTGGAAAAACGAAATAAGCGATTTCAAATGACTCAAATGATAATGCATCGCAATATCATTAAGTTGGAAGATTGCACGGTGGGTTATTTATGCACGAACACGAACTCTGCGGGCCGGCCAGTGTGCGCCAACCCTTATATAAATCGCTACGCCTGTGACGTGAACGAAATTTAGAGTCGGGAATTGATTGCTGGCTTCACAAACATGGCGTGTTCGTGGTCTTAAGGCCGCGCAGTAATGTAGTAGTGTGTCCTGTATTGTCTCGTAAGGGAATAAATATTGATTGTACCGCAAAGAGGCGCTTGTAATTGCGTGTGCGGCCGAACGGAGCTTTTATAAAACTCGTTGGAAACCGCACGGAATGTAAACCAGAATGCTCCAGGACATTAATGTGTATTTATTGAGAGCGTCGAGTAATGTTTTTATCGGTTGCGTTTAAAGGTCTGAACGTGGCGATTCGCCCGGATATGCGTTAGTATCGATGTCCTTTTGTTATTTAAACGTTACAGATATCGTTATTTTCCTGCGACATTTATATTTTTCTTTGACTAATAAACCTCTATTTCCCCAATGAATGTAGAGAAAACGGTGCGGTAATAGATTAAGTAATAAACATAGAACTCAACTCAATACGGGATCAACAATATGTTTAATGAAGATGGTTGATTGTTTATTTTAAACGGATGTTAAGTTGGTACTTACCTGCGGATTGATATGTGAGCAATTACGGGGCATGGCAGCTGTAGCAGCCGCCGTGTAGTATGACGATTAGTGCCTCAGGGGTATTAAAAGGCAACAAGAGGCAGAGTAAATAAGTTGTTACATTGCCGTAAAACGTATGTCTATCATTTTATTTTAAAATTTATTTTATTTCATTTTATTTTTGCCTCCCTTAATGTTTATGTCATGAAACGATTCAATGAAAAGAAATTCTAATTCTCACATTAACACTGGCATTGAATTTTTTAAATATATTTTGAGCTGTGTTAGTCATTCGTGTGCGTTGATAAGTCTGTTTTGTTTTTCTTACAAGTGAGCGCGCGCACGTTTGTGGGAGTGTGTTATTTTCGGATTCATCTGCATGAATACAGCTATGATGACATAATTTAGTAATTAGTTGCATATTTCAGTCGCTGTCTGGCCTTGCAATGCACGGTCATCGACATTTTCGTAGCGATTAGATAACAAAATACCAAAGCGTAAATACGAAAACTGATTCCTATCTACTTTAATCCAAAAATTCCAAAAACTTCTGTGACGTTGACTCTTAAATACAAATGATCTATATAATTTCTTTGAAGTAAGTTAGTTATTTGCCAACAAAAAACTATCACTTGTTATCTTTGTACCATTCACGTTGAACAAGCAGCTATAAATCCGAGAGTAGTTGACTAACCGCTGGTAACTGCCATCGATTGTTTCAATTTAATTCAATTAAATCAAGTGGCCACATCGGATGATTCCGCTTGTCTTGACTTGCCAGGCCTGCCACTGCGCGCAATATTTAGGGCTTTGAGTATGAAGACAACGTATAGCACGTGTCTGTGTGTTTATTCGATTCTTCAATGTTTTTATGTATGAGTGGTTATAAAATAGACATGAATAGAATGGTTGGCATCAAGTTTTTACAGTTAACGTAGTAGTAACCTAATGGTTTTATTTATTGATTTGATATTGAACTAAATGCTTGTAATAACTTTAGAGATATTTAAAAAAATATTGTTTTTATTTATTACTAGCCAATATTCCAACGTTGTTTTTTTTTCTTAGAATAAATGTCGCATACTTATCAAAAAATCTTTGAAGACGGTCTAATTCATACTCCTTGATTAAAGCCTCGTTCACACAAGAAAATGTATTGTAATCATCGCAGATTCGACATGCGATTTTTGTATAATCGTTTCCACGGATTTCGAGTCACATTAGTCAATAGATATCTGATAATTGTTGACGCAAGTTGATGTTACAACAGGTTTTGAAGCTAGATGTGATGCCATTGTGTCTGGTATGTATTGTACAGAGGTACCGACTATTAACAATTATATTGCTTTAGTTATGGGTAGGCTAGATCAAAAAGAAGGAGAAGTAAGTATTATACTCTTTGAAACTTGTCTTATTTTATTTTTAGTTAGTATTGTGATTTTTATCGTCGATGTCAAAGTCCAAACGTCAGCGCCATAAAAGTTTATTTACTACTTTGCTCATCACTATTTTCTCAATCAAAACATAAAGACCTATAGACAGTTGGGAAAGGGTGTTTTAGATCTTACTGAATGTTGATTTAATAATGCAACTGCTCAAGTATTATTAATAGGAAGTTGTTAAAAGGTTTTTTATTCATTTGTTTATTTTTGCTTCTTTATAATTTTTAGTTTAGTTGTTAATTTTTATTTTTTGCGGTAAACACTTGTTATTCCAATTCTGACATTGGCAGAATCGTTGTAACTCCACTACGGAGCCATAAAAAAACAAAATTGAATTGAATTGAAGTACTATTATTAAGAAGAAGAATTTATCTTCCAAGATGTTATTAAAAAAAGCTATACTTTGAAGTTGTTGTAACAAACCTCAAGGATGACAACCACTGTCTTCTAATTGATCTGATTGATTTCGACTAAATCTCAGCGACCTCAAAGCCAAGTCATAAATTGAATTAAAATTCATTTAAGATTGTGTACACGTCAATTCGTTTGATAAACGTCTTCAGTTAAGTTCGGTCAGATATATAAATTGATTTGTTTTAAAATGTTGTTTTGCCTCGAGCGTCCAACAAAAAGGTTGGTATTTCTCAATCACTAGACGCTTAGTGGCTATTAGCAAATTAATACTAAATATTTGATAGGTTAATGTGTAAACTAGCGATTAGATGAGTCATCATTGAAATGTATGCTTAATTGTTATGCAATCGGTATTTTCTTACATAGAGTCTTGTCTCTTCACAAATAAAGTTTTATCTTATCTTATCTTATCTCAAACTATGCTAGGGCTTCCAGTCTCACTAGAGCCAGCTGAGTTTTAGTACTGCATTCAGCATTTCATAAACTATACTAACCAGCAGTTCCGTGCTCTCTGTCAGTGTCTTTTTAACTCCATCCCTCAACCGATCATGGGCTCAAAACCTCATAATACGGCTTTTGAACAAAAAATTTCGGAATGTCAATTGTTTTTTGCTTTTTTGGTTTAAACTACAGAAATCGTGACACTGTTCTGAAATACGACGCACGTGTTTAATATTTACCGTTTGGTATTATATTCGTGTCATAAAGAAGTTCACGATCTAGGCAACCTTTACAGAAATATTCATCTTCGAATATTGTTTTTTTTTGCAATACTTCAAAAACTAGTTATTATTATAAAACATCGCTACTTTTTCATTTGCTACTTATGCTGGGTGCATCCTTATCTTTCCATTTATCTTTTTTTTATGACCCTCATGTCATCTTTCATAGTCTACTTTCTTTCGCAAGTTTATTATGCTGAACATAAAATCATTTCTCATAACTTCTATAGTGTATGCTATTAATACAATGTGAACCGTGTGTTGTAGTTTAAATTTGATTTACATTTTTCATAGTTAAGCGTATCATGCCGAAAGCGTAAGACAATTATGGAACATAAAAACGTGTAGATTTTACGAGGGATCTCTTCGCATTGTTACTGGCATTGTTTGTTTATTCGATGTCCGCATTCCCATCAAGGATTCCTCGCATTAAATGAATCGAACGAAGTTACCGTCCATAAAATGTTTTGTGTTTGTACGAGCAATCGAAACGTTTTACAATGACTGTCCACTGAGCTTACAACCTACAAGTATTTTAAAAGTTTAAGCAAATCGTCGTAAAGTACCAAGACAAGTTGTCGTAATGTCCGTGTAGGTAATTGCGCAGGAAGTGATTATTTTGCTATTCAAAGGTGTCTCAGAGAGCAGTTTTAAATCCATTACCCCGTCGATGTCACACGGCAATTTTCCAGTAGCTGCCTCCTTCGAATTTGCCCACACGCAGTCGGGTTACAATAAAACGAGCTAATAACTATCATCTAAAATAGTTGAACAGGCGTCAGTGAAAATTATGATTAATATCTGTTTAGGTAACGGTGTATGGCGCGCGATGCCGTAGTGATAGGAATGGCTGTTGTGAGCTGTGACGTTTGGCTTTAAAACGAGCGTGGTTGTAAACAATGTCGGATAGCGGTTCAGAAGATTCTAAAATAGTAGTTTATTTTCCTTTTTGTTCGTGGTTAAGACTTGGTTAATAAATGATGTAGTTTTCTTGTAAGAGATGGTTGTCGGATGGTCTCGTATGTTGGTCGTAACCGCGAACCTCACAGCTCCACCCAGAGTTTCACAAGCTCACTCATTGTCTGTAGCGTGCTGTAATTTCTATTGAATTCGAAAAATTTAAAGGGCGTCAACTAGTTGATGCCCGAACGAGCCGTCGGTTAGCTGTTGATATCCGTAATAGTACTTTCTATCATTCACACGTTCTCGCAATTTCTTTGTTCCGTGAAATTCCAAGTTTTTGTACAGCAATAAAACGGATTTGTAATGGGTTACCGGCGTTCATTGCTGATGGAGTCACGGTTTATCGCGTCTATGATTTGTCCGTTTTAAAGTTATCTGTAGGGAACATCTATTATATAAATAGTATAAGACTTGGTGTATTTGTGAAAGCATTGTTTATTTATCAAAAATCCGCCAGTATTTGGGTACACAGAAGAATACTATTTTACATAGATAAGAGATGAATAGATATTATCGATTTAAGATTTAACAGATTTGCGCATATCTTGACAAGATTACCTATATAACTCTTATCTTGTATTATGTAGAACACTGGCTTTAATGCCATAAATCTTCAATATCTAGTTCCAATGTTAGCTTAAGATAACTGATTTTCAATGAAGTCTCAGGGTTTACACATTATGAGGCACTTTGGGAGCGTTAATCAAGTGTTTGAAGTACGAATGCGCTGTTCGATGTTGCACGTTACAAGTTGGACATAACATCGCGGGATCGCGCTAGGAGGCGGCCTGGCGTTTTACTGACAGCCCCCTATTTAATAATAGTCCTCGTGTGGAAGATTATCTGTGGTCGCTAGTCGGTGCGTCCGCCCAGAGCGCTAGCTAGCGGGCCTGGTAGCCCTGTCCGCCGTCATTATGCAATTGAAACTTAGTGAATTATTACGCATGATAATAATCTTCATAAATAAATAAATGGAGCGGTCGGCTCAACGGCGGGAGATTATGTTGTGTTGTACTCTCAAGAGAGCCTTCCGTGACGGTGCTATGTACTATGTTGTGATGTTCGCATCTCAACCTACTGTTTATTTCATCGGAGGAAATATATTAGCACGAACACTAAAACTTACTTGGCCTTATTAGTGAAAATCGTGACGGTGTATAGCAACGGATTAATAGGTTTAATTTATTGAATTCTTCGTATAAAAATGATGCTAATCACCGTCGAGATTTTTATTGAAAAAGGCTTACTGAGTAGGTATCATTAAAAACTCAGTATAATGATAATAATATTTTGTTTCATTAATAAGAAAAGTATGAACATAAATGAAAGCCCAGTTTTTGATCTTCTTAGTTTTTTTATAATTTAATTTAATTTTAATCCTATCCTTCGCGTGTCAATGATTGGTCTTCATTCTTTAGTAACTTCCCATAGGCTTCAATTACATTGCAGTGTAAGTGTTATTGGTCATAGAAGTAATTGTAATATAACACGTAAGAACAATAATGAGAATTGAACACGATACATCAGGTGACGGGCTGTCTGATGAGACTGTATCACAAAAGAAATGAATATCTAGCTACAAATTTATTTTGTACTCAGGACTTAGGTATTATAATAAAATTTTCATTGTGAAATTGAAATTCTTCAATATGAGGTAAACCATTTTAGGGATAAGATCTTATAGAAAGAGGAAGCTACCAATTTTGCGGTATTTTTGTTTAAATAGTTTATTTTATTATACCTATATTATTACTTACGTTACATTTGACAAAAGAGCCTATGTGGCACCTACATAAGGATGTAGGTAGTGTTTCAAATTGGTTAAGTTTTTAGGCAAAGAATAAAAAAAAATGGCCAATATATAATATACTTGGAAACCTGAATAAACGTTATTTTTTTCATCATCACAACTGCTGATTTCATTGCCTGTAGCAATAAAACTGAACATTTTAGCTTCTGCTATACGGAAATGTCTTCGTAGGCAATATTTCCAAACAGTACTATTTCTTAGGATCAATTTAGCTTTAAGGCCTTTTTATTGCGATGCTAGTGTTATCTGACTTTAGTCAATGATTAGTTTTGAGGAATTTCTTTAGATTTCTCCGCTTTATGTATGAGATACTTTTGATTTCCTCAAGCGAACAATTATCTGAGTTACGTAGGTATTTAATCATTTAATGATCTATCGTCGAGTGTTATAAAATTTGATAAACGCCCTATTCGGCTTTGATTTTATGTTAGCTATTATTTTTCTTTTGTTTTAATAATAATGTAAGTAATTTCTCTCTTAATATTTTGTAATATCATTTTATGTTTGATATCATGATAGAAAATCTAATTGGATATTCCATGTAAGCATATCTGTATAAAAAATGCAAGAAAACTTGATGCTATATAAAAAAAAACTTCTTATCATAGCTTAGCTGCACATCGCTGGAAACCAGCGCTGGGGGTTGGGGGGTGATCGCAGCACATGCTGGTCGATGACCGTTTTGTACAGATATGGCGCATATTTCTCCGAACCTTTTATTAATTAGTTATTTGTACTTTTTACAATTTTATGCGTCGCATTTGACGCGAATAAACGCTTGTTCGTTCTTTCTATCAATCTTATAAATAAGTAACTAGGGGAAGTCCTTGAATACGTATGTCGAATACGACATTAACATGTTTTATCATTGATCTGATTAATGCAACGCATGGCGCTAGTGGCGCGTGCGATCCTGTAGGTAGGCAAGTGTGTTTACTGGCACACGACTTTGGCAACATTCTGATCTTTAATTCTAATATAGTATGAATACGATAAAATGCAATACGTGTATTGAATTCAATAAAAGTTTCTTTTCATTTTAAAAGAAATTTTGTACCGCGATATCGTTGTTTTTACGGCTTTATTATGTACCTACTTCCTATCAAATCTATACAATATAGGTTAGGTCTTACGTCCAAAACTCTTACCGCTATTAATAAAATAAAAATTGTATAAGGTACATAATTATATTCAAAACTACAACAGCCCTTCAAATAAGATACGACGATATAAGCTTCCAAGTTACGCGCGTAATCCATTTATGTATAACAGGTGAGCATTCGATTCCGACGGAATCGGCGACACAACACTAAACCCTGTCCAAAGCGCCGCTGATAGCTCATAAACCTAATAATTTACTGCAAATAAATATCCCATATCACGCGCAAGAGACAATAATTTCCGATATCAATTCCTAAAGGGTTTCCCGGGTTTCATCGTCGACCGATCAATTATTCCATATAGTTATGTCTCGAAAGGCAGTGGGAATTGTGGACCAGCACACCGAGGTTGCTCTAATTGAATTTATGCAGGATTGCGACCGCCCTGCGACGAAATGGTTTATTGCTAATTGATCGAATATTGAAACTGGGATATGTTATGTGTTCCGTGATATTGTTGACTATGAAATATGCATGGTTATGTGCGGGTCTCGTGTGTCTTTTACAATGTTTTGATTTCCTGTCGATCGATCACGACCGAGAGAATATAGAGTGGTTGTTATAATGAAAGAAAGTTGTTTATTGAGGATGTTACAGAATAGGCTCATTGCTTAGGTTTGGTTTAAGGAAATCAGTAGCAGACCTAATTATAAAATTCTGAAAGGCAATGACATTCCAATGGCAGTACATTTACATTTATTATTTTTTGTCGTGTTTTAAATACCCAGAAATAAAGAGAAAAATATGGAAAATATTTTTGCAATATTTGAGCTATTACATTACGTTTTTTTGTTATCAGGAGGCTCAGAAAGTGATTACATTATCAAACTGAAGCACTAGTACTATCCTGTTATCTGTTTTGATGAAAATCTAGATCAGTATTCGTCACTTTGTACTATATAAACATGAAATGAGTGTTTACAGACAGCCTTGGAGGCTTGATATTTAATATGGTACGGGGCTTTGTAATATACGCATCTTTTGGATCCATGCATTTTTGACAAAAAAGACGGCATTTAAAAGTTTTTTCAGATATAATCGTCCTTATTTAAGGGTTAGTAACATTGTTTAAAAAAAATAGTTCGCTAAATTACATTTCATCTCGAAATATTCATCCGCGGACATATTATATGAAAAGTTGTACCTAGTTGGATACGACGGAACCTGAACGGATACGAGTCGGGCTCGCGCGAATCCTATTTACATTACGTATAGACGGTACGTGTTCACACATTGTGCCCCGTGGTTGCACCTGTGATTGTCGCATGTCCGGGACAACTTCTAAGCATCTCTCCAAGGTTTTGTATTCAGCTCAGTAGTAGTAGTTAGTTACTCTATATTCTTCGTTTTATCTTGAGGAACTTTTTACTTTAGTAGTATTGTTTTCTCTCAAGTTGTTAATTGGAGTATAATAAAGAGTTTTTATTTACATTTTTTTTTGTGTGAAGTGTAGCTCGAATTATTTTCGGCGTTTGCTCAATAAAGCTTATATTGTCTATGAACTGTCAAAATTTCTTTCGAGAGAATAAGAGTTGATATTCATTGTATATTATGGGCGTTTATCGAGATTTAAGATTTATTATTTCCTGTACAGAAATAATGGTATGATTTAAAAGATAAACTTCTTAAACTGTTATTAAGTATTTTTCATTAAACCTTGTGTTGTTAAGAATGTAAAATAATACAATGTTGCTCGTAATTTAGATTTCCCTTTAATTTCTGCAAGACATGAAACGAAGGCATTATAAAGTTGTACATACATTAGTGTAATTGGTATCGCAATATTACGCTGTGAATATACGATGTGCATAAAAATAAAATTAAATGTCTATATTGTCGTAACTCGTGTTTCATACCGAGAACGCTGTGTAATTTTAATACTTGAGTAGCAGACCGTAGGGGGAGTCCGGGAGAGTGTACCCGCCTTCCACTAAAATGGTCATAAATCGTTCTATACTTACAAATTGCTATTTTTTATAAATTGTATCTGAAGCTGCATTATTTAGCTATATATTCTCTTAAGAAAGTTTGATACATAATTAATAGTTTATGAAAAATTAACGATTTTTAGGAAAGTGACATTCGGCTAATATCTCCCGCCTGGGTGGGAGACTTGACCCCCCAAGTAGGGAGCCTTTACCCGGGTTTAAAAATAGGCAAAATAATCATTACAAATTATAGTTCTATAAAGAAATTTAATCATTAAAATATTACACTATCTTTTACATAACTAGGTAATCTAATGTAGGAAACCTTGTATGTTGTCAGCAAACTTAAATTAAAATTACTGTCAAAGTTAAGAACAAAAATAGTTATTATCATACTGGGGGTCTTCGTTAAGGTCCGTCTGACTGTCACTTGACTGTAAAACGTGTCTGTTTACTGTCTTTTTTTTCCTTCTTGATCTCTTTCATTTATGTGTCGTGCATAGTCGACACTATCATCATCTAGGTCTAGTTTTTCTGCCGTTTTTGTTAACATTTTAGTTTTTCCTGGCTGTCTACCACGACGAAGACTTTTTCTAGGAGCAGCTTTTGGAATTGGACGAATTATTTGTGGTATTTTTGTTTTTTGTCGCGAATCAGAATCTGCCAATGTCTTATACAGATCTTGAGACATAGAAGCCACCTCTGCCGATTGTGTTAATATTGCAATTGCTTGATCAAATTACTCCTCAAAATTGATGGCGAATTGGCTCTATACGCCACAGTTTCATTCATGAATACTGATGATGATGTTTTAGTCAAAATATTGGATTGCTTAAAAGTCTGCGACATAATTGGGCTAACAAATCTGGAATAAAATATCATTGCGGGAGAAACGATGGGAGAGATTACCCTGGGTAAAGTCTCCTCCCGCCGCCAGGGTAATGTCTCCCACACCTTGCCAAGCTATCTGTTAGTAGAAATTTATAAAAAACTGTAACACTTGAGTAAAAGCTATTTACCGTAAATGTTACTAGGATCATTACACTTACGATGTAAATAAATGACAAGCTGGAATTTATTTACAGTGAGCAACAAAAATCAAATATCGAAAATTGAAAAAAGTTACTTACCGGGCACGAAAATGTGTTGTCACTTCTCAATCCTAAACCAAAGTGCCGATCGCAACAGGGTCACGTGAGCGACTTGGTAGACGCATAAGGAGTCCTAAAAGTGTAGCAACGTCGCAATATCTAGTTCCACAAAGATTATATGAGCAGTGGCTATTGTCTCCTACCTGCTAAACTATCCCGGACTCCCCCTACTATAATTACGATAAAAACAAACAAAGCACACTTTAAATTAATATCCAGTGTATAAAATTGAGTTGCGCGCAATAAACAAAACAAAATCAGGATCAATAAGATCAATGTGGTCGTGCACGGGTTCTTATAAAAACTTAAAAGTTAATTACTAATCACTATAAAGCAAACATTCAATTTACAAGGCGGGTTAATTGCGTTGGCCCGAAACATGCTTTGTAAAAAGTCAGCTAAAAACCGTATCTCAACTTATTTCTTAATTATAGACCAATTCGTGGCGGCGACGCAGGCTACGTGCCAGCCTGAGTCTTGACGGGCCGTGGAACTTGACCAATATTTCACTCTTATCACAATGTGTTAAAGTTTATTATCCCATGAACCTCCTATGTTTGCAGTTAAGCATTAGTAGTCTCGGCAAATGGTATCTCCAATAATTATACTGTTCGGATAAAGGTTATCAGCCTTTTAATGTCATGTGTGTTCTTTATCTGCTGAGATCTGCACTAATTTTATTATAAGTTGGCTCTACGAAGGGATATTGTATTAAAATGTTACGAAAACACAGCACACGGCCTTATAAGATAACAGTATGCTAATAACTTGTAAGTATTATGATGAAATATAAATATAATATTAATAACTTAAGTTACAAGATATTGTAGAAAACTGTTTACTTTGTGTTGCGGTCATTTATTTAAAAAAAAAAAAATATTGTTAATTTTTTTCGAACAATAAATAATGAATTCAATAAGTTTAAAAAAGTTAGAAGCAAATTTGTTACAAGAATCCCATGCAAAAGCGTTCACACGCTTCTCCTAATAAAAAGTCAACAAGTATTTCCACGAAGGTGGTGTTTAAAGGGAAGCTGAGACGACTTAAGCTTACCTAGCTGAAGGTAAAGCCCTATTGTTGCGATAGCCTTGGGTTAGGCGACAAATGGAATGGTTGCTAGTCCTCAGACGGTATTAAGCCCAAGCGCTCTAATTTGAAAAAGCCAGACATATAAATTTCACTCTAATCCTACAATTGTGTGAGAGAGGAAAATTGGACGCAATTTCGTACGCACTCGTTTGCCCTTTAGGCTGCAAATCGTCACTGTTTATTGCATAATGAGCTTAGGGTGACACGAAAAAGGCTATTCCGAATACATTAATGTTTAGCACGGACATTAATAGACACGGTAGCAATTACCAACCCACATGATTTCCTGCGGAACATCGAAATATGTTCGCTCTATAAATTATAATGATGGGCTGTTTGCAATTTGATACACTTTTACGTTCGCGGTTTAATTTTGAAGGTGAGCGTGTTTTGTTCACTTTCGAAAATATAATAAACAAAGTTGTCGGAATAATGATCATTAGGATACACGTGTTGATTGTGTTAATAAAAGTTGCCGCCTACGTTTTTTTGCGGACATTCATTAGGGCATCAACAATGCACTATTATCCTGCCGTTCAGAGACGAACACACGTATAGCATAAAGTCGTACAGGCAGTCGTTTAGAAAATTCTCTATATAACTAGCTCACTAAACTCTTATTAAGTTGGAGTCGTTTTAATTTTATACGAGAGGCATTGTGCCGTGGCGTGTTTATCCTGGATCTCTGAGGCCATTTGTCGCCGTGAAATCCGTCTGAGTGACAAACAATACGCGATTGGAGACATAATGTTGTGCCCCGGCTCTGCCTCGACACGGACTCTTGTGTTCTCGTCTGCCGACTGCTACGCATTGCTCCTGCGATCCGGTTAGCTGGTTAGCTGAGCCCTAAAAGGTCTCCGGCGAATATAATGGATTGTAATTGTGTTTTCATAAGCGGCGCACCATGTCGCTTGTTCGATTCCGCATGTGACTACGATTGAGTCAGCGATACACGAGTAATGCTGTAATTGACGTTTACTATGTTCTTGCTCATTGTTGTTGGATGATATGTGTCAAGGCTTAAGCTTGGGAACGGAGGCGGCGATCTCAGCTGCGTACACTATGTTGAGATTAGCCTAACAAAGAAAAAGGGTTATGTTACTAAGGAGGCCATAAACTGTAATGAGGTTTCAAGTAGAAATTATAATGATAATAGAATAATATCTTGGGACATTTAATTGTTTATTCTTGCAATTCTAAATGATATGAACGTGTGGTCCTTGCTAATCCTTTAATTTACTGTTTGTTAATTATTAAATTTACTCTTTGGCCCTTATAAGTATATACTTATAAGGGCCAAAGTTCGCAAAGCTATGTAATGACGTCTTGCCAGATGCCTTGAAGCGTAACACTGGCCCGTTCTCTTTACTTGACCCTATACCATTTAATAAGAATAACGTTAGTTGTGTACACTACTGTACGGCTTTCTGTGTCCAATGATCCTTATTTATAACTAGCTGTCCCTCGCGACTTTGTTCGCTGTTTTAGTTTCAACGGTTTTTCATTTATGCAACATTTTTCATTTATGCTCCGCTCCTATTGGTCGTAGCGTAATGTTATATAGCCTATAGCCTTCCTCAATAAACGGACTATCCAATACAAGAATTTTCAATTCGAACCAGTAGTTCCTGAGATTAGCGCGTTCAAACAAACAAACAAACTCTTCAGCTTTACTATATATATATATAGTATAGATGATACGCGTTTTACTTTAATTTGAATTTCTTATGACCTACTTTACTATTATGCCGGTCACTCACATTCGCACGAATACGCAAACCCTCAAGTGTAGTTCATTTCCAAGCTGCGTCGGTTTGTAACAGACATCAAAGCGCGCGAACCTTTGTCTAAATGTTTGCGCGCATGTGAGTCACCGGAGTTAGTATCCATAATTAACTCAAGTATTTTTTGGAATAATTCCGAGGGCAAATGTTCCATTTTTACAAGTTTTTTATTAACTTGCAAAGTCATGTATGTATGTTTGTTTATGTCAAATCTTGCAAGCTAAATTAGAACCACTTTCTGACATCCGATTGATATAAAATTTTGCATACCTATATAAGTTCGGTAAAAATACAATAATATGGCACTTCTGAGTAGGTCCGATGATGGACTCATAGGAACTCTGTAACGGAACGACGCAATTCTATCGTATTTGGGCTTGTTTGATTAGTCTTCACTAGTACTGCAACTTAAAGTAAGTAGCTTTTTAAAAGTTTATGTTTAAAAATACACCTTTAATGACACTTATTCATCTCGTCTATTCTGAACGTCACTGGAATAGGAATTCAAAAAACAACAGAACTTGATACATTCACAGTTGGCACCAGACATGCGAGAGTTGCGTGACTCGGATCGATTTACATGTTTTTTTTTTGACAACTTCTAATACCGGGCTACTGTCTTGTTACGCGTGACGTTTTTTGTAGCTAACTAGAGGGAGGCTCGTGATGAAATTCTTGACATTAGAACCAATCTCGTGAATATGATAATTGTAGAAAATTGTAGGGCGTTTTGTTTCTTCCTGTTTGTTGTTGAGTAAACCAATTAGACAACAAACAACGTTGTAGGTAACGGCTGGTTGCGCGGCTTGCATTATGATAAAAATATTTGCTCTTATCCTTGAAAAAAAAACATATTTTGACGTAAGGTAACGTCTAGATTTTTTAAAGACTAATTATTATTTCCATACAACAATATAAGGCATATGAAGTGTTAAACAAAATTCTATTCTCCGATTCTAAAAGCTTCACTGGTATAACAAATTTTATATGAAGACATTTAAAACAATTAATGCCGCGTGAGACACCATTCGTATCGTATTTAAAAACCCGTTAGCTAAGGTATGTTAATAAGTAGTTTATCAAGCATTAGTTTTAAATACAATACGGAACATGTTTCTAAGAATTATAACATGTTGTGTATGGGAAAATTGCGCTACCTTTATCGTTAGAAGAGGCAGTATATATGTTCTATCTCTGTCACGTTCTACTAATGTTTATACCAAGTAGTAAAATGTTCAGCAATTTTAAATACCTAGTTAAATAATGTTTGAACACCTGGTAGGTGTAGTATGATACTTTTTACTTACTACATAATTATTATTCATTTGTTTTATTGCCTTCAGTGTGTTTATTGTAAAATATTATTGTTCAAAACAAAAAAAAAGTAATTTGTGTCAGCGGGGACCAAAAGCCATTACATAATCTGCAACTACAAAATCAAAATCAAAATAAAAATTTATATGCATATAAGTATTTCTATAGATTCGATCGTCATTTGTTTGGTGTTTGTCCGGGAACTATCTAATTACGTTTCTTGCGTGAAATGATTATTAATTTCGCTCTACCTGTGGAATTAAACTCCGGCACAAACCCTTTTTCTCGAGAAGAAATGATACATCTCATTATTTTTTGTTATGCGTCATTAGTTTCGACCGTTGCTCACTTGTTTTTGAGAGATTGTATTATGAATTAATTTACTTCTTTAGTGTTTTATAATTAGGAAAGGTCTTTATATACTAGTAGATTGGCTTTGTGGCTATCCCAGCGATTAGGTAGGTAGTTTGTTTATAAACTTACATACAAGACATAATGTAAAAAAGTTAGTACTAAAACCTGCGATATTGCGTTGATAAATAGTTTAGAATTGCTTTCTAATCAAACGGTGGAGAGTGGAAATTATAGGTGTTGATTATTACTTTTTTTGTACATAAATCCGTTCACATGACCAGAGTGCATTGAAGCGTTAATTGAATTAAATCGATATTGTTGTGAACGCAAAGCAGAACGATTAGGACGAGTGATGGCACGCTGCGATTCGTTACGGCCGAGAATCGTGGGGTCCCGTGGCTTACTTCTACGCGGACCACGCTCGCACTTCCGTCGCCATTCACTAATCGAACCAGTATCGAATATCACCCTCCATTCATCACGAAATCGATCGAAGAATCAAACGATCGAGATATCGATTTCACGGACACGTTCGACGTTTGTGTTATCACCGTTAAGTTCAGTTTCGTTGAGCGGATGTATGTTTTTACGGTATTTCTAATATTAGACTTTTGGTGAATACAAATATTTTTCGGTTCGGTTTCATAATTGATTAATTTATGTTTTAAGACGGTCGGCAACAACAATATTATTATATTCACTTATTTCATCAACAGAAGATGCTCCGTCTAAATGAATAAAATTGATTGCTTATACAAACTGTGCGCCCAAATACTCAGCCATCACAATAAATAAGGGCTTTTGAAGAAAAAAAGTATAAGACTTGGACTGTGGATGGACGGCGCGGCGGGTCGGGCGCGGGCAGGCCAGTCCGACCTTGGCGCGCTCTGTAAGACAAGTCGATTTTGTTATTTGTTTATACACAACACTACCTGTTCCCGACACCGCCGTACGCCGAGGTGTGGTGCACGTATGCACGCACACACGGACCCGGACGCTGCGCGGTCCACGCTGCCCTCGCATCGATGTCGAATCGCTCAGGTATTTTACGGCGATTTCTGTAATGAACATCGATTTATTGTAGCCACGGTATGAAGCTCAAAAATTGACTATATAGATAAAACACACGAGCGCGATTACAATCAATTTTATTGAAACGAGACACGCAGTGTATAAAAGGAACGAGTACTCTACTCCAATTAGAAATAAATCCGTAACGGAATTTATATTCGAAATCGTTTAATTTAAAACAAATATTTATGGATCCTTAAACTGTTACGGCTCGAGCCAACGCGATACGTCGCTGAGATGTTGTGAAATGTCACTGATGCAATGTTCGTATGAGATATACGCTATAAAACGTCGTAATAGGAACATGTAACTAGATCCGACGGGACGGTTTGAAAGACACGGAAGCCGCCTGCATCTAAACGCTATAAAAATATTTCACCGCGGGCATCGGCGCTACCTGATAAGGATACGCAGTCATTTGTAGTAGCCTCGTGATCCAGAGCGCGACTCGAGACCGAGACTCGGCTCACTACACAATTTATGTGTAAACCACTGTCAGCATTATCTACTTAATGTGTTTTGAGACACGCCGCTTAGATACGAAAGCTCCACGTCTAAAAGGACGCCGAGGTTTTTCGTTGATCCTTTTATTCGTCAGTCGATCGGCCCATATAGGGATAAAGCTTTCATATATCGATCGATCGATCAACACAAAAACAAACGGAGATGCTGTACAGAAATTTGGTGGGTGACGTGACGTGACAATATAATTGACAAAAAAGTATTCCGTAATAAATGGCATCCTGAGGGGCCTTGCCTTTTTTGTCTTCATAAATATTGCCCAATAGGAGTGCTTCGTGACCTCTGTTTAAAATCACTGTTGCGATTACGTCCAGTGATTTAGATGGCCATTACTGGGTCGCCTCCACAGATGGGTGGTTGAATTACAGTCTTCCCGTTTGCTTTGTTGGTTTTGTACCGACGTTAGCTCGCCAGTAATTATGAGATCATGTTTCATAGTTATCTATTGATTTAGAACTGTTCGAAGTCTCAATTATGAATCATCGATTATCGTTCAAATCGAGAGTTATGTGCGACGGTCCTCTATCATCATCGTTTTCCTTGGTCTCAAGAGTTTATTAACCCCGCATCAGTATGATTGAAACTATAAATTGAGGTTTATTAATGTTTTGTGTACTAACCTTTGCGGTAGACGTTCGTGTTGTTCATTGATTGCTTAATGTTGTGTGTTTTATCGGGGCTGTGCCATGTTTGTCGCGGGTCGCAGGTCATCTATGTAACTTACTGCGATGTGGTAAACGAGAGCGGGCTTTACTTATGGCATGATTAACTGAACTTTAAAATGGAAATAATTATCTAAAAAGTCTTAAAGTTATTCCTAGTCGATACAAAGAACTTTAAATCAAAGTAAATCGGTAATAAATTTTATCTAGCAGATAAGGAATAAGGAAAGATAAATTAAAACTTCTTAAGTTCATAGTAAATTATCAGCACTATCTTAAAAGTTACGACACAAAACAGTTTATATATTTACCTAAAACCTAAAACAATAGTTGATGGAATGTGTTGAAGTTTTTATTTCTATAAGAACCTTCAATATCCCTGAGGCAAGAATTCTTATTTCACAAAGTGCAGAGTTGTAGGAGTGCACTGGTACAAGTGTAGTGAGTTCGCGTGACCAGTCCGACACGATGCGCCCGCACCTATCATACGCTCTGTAACGTTCTCACGACATATTTTGACATTTCACTGAACAAATATAGAAGCCATTTTTGATTGGAACGTCAAACATGCGAAGAATGCGAATATATTGCTCCTACACGTTACATTTTGATAATAGCACCATATGTGTATGGGATTCAAAGGTCGCATACCTAAGAAGATTTTATCGAGATTGAGGTGAATATTTGAATGTTTTGGTACCGTCTGTTGATGTCTCCGCATTGTTGCAGATCGATTACCATCATCAATAACAATATATGTACGCAATACGAGCCGGTCGTAAAATTGACTAGAGAGCGACCGCATCCAATGTTTATATGGCTACCGGAGACCGCGCCGTCTATTTCTTGAATCTGATTCCGGATCAGTTAAGTCTTTACTCCAAAAACTCAATCAGTGTCCATGAAATTTACAAGGCAGATAAAATTTAATTTAATGTTTTATCGATAGGTGTACGGCCGTTTGTATAGGCTTGTGTGTGTGTGTCTGTACACAGTAATTATGCGGCGGATCGGCGGCGCGGGCGCAGCGCTGGTGGTCCGGCCCCCCTCTCATGCCGCACCGTGCTATAGAAAAGCTCACTACATCTGGGAACTCACGGCCGGACATTTAGTATGCTATAGTATTAGTATTGGCTTTCGACTCGGAAACTGTGAAGTATTGTTCATTGTTACACGCTAGACTTGTTTCAAGAGTGATTTAATGAAACCTGCTTGCATACCTGGTTTAATTTTAAGGTACTATGCTCTCATTCGATCAGGGAAAGTGTGAGAATCGTTCGGAGGATGTTTCCAGTGTGACTCAAGCAAGAGCGACGTCTACGATCCACGTCGACGGCGCGCGATCGTCTCTTTGTCTACTTTTATTTGCCTGTCACTCAAAGCGCCTCACTCGGACGTGCTTTAAGCGCATGACAATGTACTTCATTGTCGGAGGCTTTAGCGACCTTTACAACAGTAAATTTCGTTGTCATGCATAAAACCATGTGTTTATATGGAGCACTGTAAAAGAGGTTTCAAATAGCTCATTCTTAGCGTGGAACAATTAACTCTTGGCGTTTGTACGATGGACATTCCTATTGCACCATTCGATTCAAAGCAATTTAAAACTGCACCTAACATAGTTAAGTCTCGTCGTTAATATTATAAATTTTTGAATAAATCTTAACTGCGTAATTCGACAGGGATGAAATTATAAGCAATTAATTTCCATAAATTGATTATTCAATATCGGTTTAATAATTGCTTTCGCAAAAGCCATAACAATTCGTGTGGCTTTATAAATATATTCAGTTCATCAAAGTGAATAACCTTGGTAATAAAAGAGATGTCGTAAAAACTGAAGTGGTGTGTGATTATTGACTTTATGACGTCTGTCTTGATAGCAATTATCAAATAAATACTGACAATCACTTCACGATCCTTTCGGAACACATTGATTGAAATCCTGGTTGAATTCGTTATAACTGTACGTTCCTGCAACTTGAAATAATACGTACAATTATATACGCATAAAATTTTCGTGTTCACGTAAATATTGTTATTAAATATAACCATGGCTCTGTTTTTCCCTCACTCAACGGTACCTGTTTGTTTGAGTTGTTTGCTTGACGGTTAGAACAATTGTTTTTCACAATGTAAATAACTCTTTGGCTCCCGTAATGGCTGTCACAAAACTTTAATCCCTTTCGGCAGTAAATATTTATTTGTTTTAAACATTTACCGACAGTCCGTTAGAGTATTGTTATCTTTTGTCTTAAATTGGCGAAAGCAGATTTTTAAAAGGATCGTGCAAAATATTTATTTGCTGCAATAAATAAGCCCTTTACTTAGACTAACGGTGCCTGCATTTTAAACGTTTATGAGTTTGCAGATTCTAAACCTTTTTTTATTGTTTTATTTGCAACTCTTTTTGCGAACCCTTCAGTACCGTTGATTTCTAGTTGTTATCGTAACGGACCGTAATAAAAATCGGCGCTTTTGAAAGTTGCGTTGCGCAAAGAAAGTAGGTAATAAAGATAGAGAATTTAAAAAGGTAAATATTAGCGAATTGATTTTTATTACGTTTGTGAATCATTGCTTTGTGTTTGCCGCCGATGGTGTAGAAAGCACATAATGTTTATAGCATGTTAACGGCATTCATTACTTCAAAGACGACATTTGTGCAATTTGTCGACATTGACACTTTGAGTGTTGTCAAATATTTATAAAGTGGTGTCTAGCGCGAACGATTGAATAGAAAGCAGAAAACTATACTCTGTTCGTGTTGCAAGGGCGAAACTGTCATTAGTTGATGAAACTACAGTTTTGAACATGACAACGTCTTTTCTAGCAACAAAAATTTCAAACCTGAAATGAATACGGAATTTCAAACGAAATCGGAACTGAATCCAATCGCTTAATAATAATAAATAAATAATAAATAATAAATGTGGACAACATCACATACATTGCTCTGAACCCAAAGTAAGTAGCTAAAGCACTTGTGTTATGGAATTCAGAGACAACGAAGGTACCACAAACACCCAGACCCGAGACAATGTAGAAAAGTTGTTTTTTTACATTGACCCGGCCGGGGATCGAACCCGGGACCTCAGAGCTGGCGACACCTTGAAACCGGTGTGTACGCCACTCGACCACGGAGGTCGTCTTAATAAGACTGCAGATAAACAATAACATTTAAATCTGATAAATAATATGAACGTATTCAAATTGCGGTCTCTTAACCGCGAGTTGGTATCGCCTGAGATCAGGTATGCGGCGTTTCAGATCTAGCTGATAAAGAGCGATGGACCACGACCACGGGAGATTCATTGCGAATTGACAACGCAAGGAACAGGGGTGCTAACGTAACCACGTAACTTACTCTCGTCGGAAACAAGCAGATGTGAAGATTAGATATGTACCTACAATGCTACGATACCTGTTTAGAACAGGATCAGGTGATATGTGGAGTTCATTGTGACGTATAAAGTATGGTTTAACAGAAATGTTTCCGTGTTTTGGTGATTTAATATTCTGTTTGTTTAAGATTAAATTGGAAGTTATTTCATTTGTTTTAGCACTAATGGTAAGATATGCCTGCGCATCAATTATTTAAATAATATATTGTATCTTAGTTGATTAATAATAATAAAAAGTGATTTTATGGAGGGCTGAGAAATAAATCTAAAAAAAAAAGAAACCTAAGGAATCTAAGATCAGTTCTAATAGTCTTCAGCTTTTTTGCTTAAATCTATACTAATATATTAATCGTTAAGTAAACATACCCTTGTTATGTATACAAAAAGCTAGCCTACATATTGTATCGTTCATTTAGACTAAGTTTTGAGGTCACATACACACAAGTCTCAACAACGAGAAACGTGGACATTTTTCCAAGTGCGTGACTCTTTCAAAGAACACATATCTAACAGTTACCTTCACTTGATCCTATTTTAAGTTCCTAAGCTTTCAGCGAGTGTGGTTCGTAAAAATAAAGGTCTTAGTCGTATTATCATGAAGATGTTTTCCAAATACTCGTATTACCGACGTTTACTTTTACTGTTGAAGTTCGACGCTTCATTAAGTTAATTCCAAACCCGTGTTTGCGTACGACAATGCTTCTGCATACATCGGATTCCGTATTTTGGGATAAGTGTTTTTGTATTTGCGTAGTTTTATTGATTGTATTATACCTAATGGAATTTATGCTAGAAGCATGTATTAATGTCGTGTATAAATAATTCCTTACGCGAGTACTTTCCGTTCGCTTCGCATGCATAAGCATCTCATGCTGATACGTTAAGTGTTCCAGGTCGCGGGGTGCAATTACGCAAACAATATAATAGCACGGTGTCAGCCCAGTACTGATGGCCATGCCGGCTTATTTACTGCCACATATCGCTGCGAAGAAAAGAAATGTCAAGACATCCTCTTGTGTTGCGATTATCGTGTCGGAATCGCTTGGAGCTATGCTCGCCGGTCCGGGACGCTCATACATAAACCCATAAAATATGCTTCGCTACGGGGAGAAGACAGTAAACAGCCATTATGCTTCATGTATCTTTTGAAGAGCGTCTTAGGTAGCAGTTTCGTCTTGGTGGTAATGGTAAATATAAGTGAATATCATTTTAAGCACCATGCGTCAGATGTTAAGATTAAGTGAACGAGTTTTGTGGGGGCCAGAAACCGGATTGAATAAAAGCTTTTTGTGAATCTCTCCAGATTCGAAAATTATTACCATTTTAGCTTATTCAGTGAATGACGGTCGCTGTCTATTGTTTCTCGTAACGTTAGCAAGAAATGAATCATGTCGTGAATGACTCCGCAGAGATGAATGGCATCCAGTCTAGTCACACCAAATTTAGTTATTCTTAAGGCCATCTCCCAAACAGGTTCCAATTTTTATGTAACATTATCATTTCTAAGGAGGCCGACTGTGTAGCCTCTTGTCAAGTGTCTTTTTTCTAAATTTTAGCGTATCACGAAGACAAATCTCTCAACGTAGCCTAGAACCCGCTCACACCGGCTTCTTTATCCTTTCCACAAAGGACGTAATAACCATATCAAACAGCGTGTCCCTTTGCTGTGTTGCATACATATTGCCGGGTACGAGCTATGCGTCGCCTTTATTCTATATTAAAATAAGTAAAGAAATGCGTTTTGTTTCCGTTTGCTGCGAGGCTTCCATACCTAATGTCGAACCAAACACGGTATCTGAATACCTGACGCGTTCATAAATACATACGACCGATATTGGTTATGACCTCACCTTTATGTGTTCATAATTGGGACATCTTCGACATGTACTGGTTTACCTTTATTTGTTTCCGTAGAACTCGCAGAATTCTTTATCAGTACGATAATCTTATCTGAATCAACAATATTTCCCGTATTAGTCTAGTCACATACATGAATATTTTTATCATTTTAGTATCTGCTCGTAAAGTTAATGGGTTTCTATGAAAGGCTCATTATTTTTGTGTTGATAATATTTATATGTGACGTGGGGGCAGGTAGACGTCACAGGGCATGCTCCGGTTCGCTGTTTACGTGAGGGGCATGAGAACCATACAGACCGACCCCGCACATAATTTTAGTGGTCTCGTCCTTTGTGCCCGTCGTCATTGTTATTAAAGTAATCACGGTCGCCCTCCATCATACTCCAATCGAAACATTATGGGATATAAACAAAAGAAAGCAAGAGGAATTCAATGAAAAGCCATTATGTCGCCGCGGAGGGCACTCGACGAGCCTGTTGTCTCAATATTTTTCTTGGTGGATGGAGTTGACGCGTCATTCTCTCGCGTTCGTTCAAAAACGCCGCGTGGAATTTTGAAGGGCCCTCGATAATGGCCGATATTTACTGCCTTGCATTGCCTGAATTATGGTAAATAAAACATGAATAATTGTCACGTGGCCATACGGACTCTTTGTTTAATGTTCCATTCATTGGTGGGTTCTTCGTTTTAACATTAACAATTATTGTAAGTGGTACTTACATAAAAGTAACCACATAAGAGATTGATTTGAGACGGTATTACTTTAAAATTGAAAAGCAGGTTCATTATCGAACTTTACCATATACCTATACACATAAATAAAGATTTAGTATTTAAAATTTAAAATTTATATAAAAACTTGAAATAGGTATTTGATGTTTTATTTTTCTACAATACACTACTTTATTGGTGATGTTATTGGAAAAAGCTTATAGTACCGACATTTTGATTGAAGGATCTGGATATGTGACACATTATTGTGATGAAGATACGTGATCTGACAGAAAGATAATGCGTTTATAGTCGGTTCTTTTGAGTTACTATTCGAATCCTCCTAAAGTGTCAGATTATTTAAACGTCTTTGATAGAGTTTTAAAGTATCGACCAATAGTCGATTTTAATAATTATGAAAAAAAAAATATAAACTTAGCCAGGATTTAACTTGGCCAGCCTAAAATCTTTTTTATATATTTTAATTCTGTCCATCCACATATTAGGGACGGTTTTTAAGTTATGGTCTCAAGAAAGGTTTTAATCTTTTAAAATCATAGGAAAATTGTTAAATATTTAGAATAAAATAAAAATAAAGCGTTTACAATGTGTGAACGTTGAATAATCGTGTACATTGACAACATTATTCATCGGTCTTTATTACCTACAAATTCTTATGTAAATTATAATACTCAAATTATTGAGCATCATTTATCGAACATTACTTCGATAATCGATAAGTATATTAACGACGCAGTCTGCTTAAATCGTAGTGTCAAGTAAAAATAAAATCCGAATTTAAATTGCGTTATTTATAATCTTGATGAAATACGGCAAATAAATGTTGAATTAGATTAGCAAAATTAAGTTGCCATTATTTAGATAATTCATAATTACAAAGTCAAACACCCTATTAGTCCAAGTCTTATGTACATAAAAACAATTAACTTTATCAAAATATGTTTAAGAGCAATAACTTCTAATTTAGTAGGTAAAGTTGATACTTATCTAGATTTTACGGCAGACTATTTTAAACATTCAAAATTATTCTGAATTCCGTCTATAAGGAATAATAGCGTAATAAAATCTTAAGTATATTCACAGACGAAGCTCGGATTTAAATGGAATGGTCATGTTTAGAAACTCATAAGAATATTGTGCTCGACAAAAATGCCAGCCGTTCCTCCGCACGGGGAATGCTTTGAGACTACTTTACTCGTAAATTGGGAACGTAGCAATTCCAGATTGTATCGTTTGTAGGCAATTTAGGCTTTGAACGAATGTTTTATAGCTTTATGTGGAAAGCCGAAACTAAATTAATGGCCTTAAGCGTTTTAAGAAAAAAATATCGTAGTCATTAAATACACGAATCAGGTATTCAACGACAAATATCAAAGATCATTCAGATATATGATAATGTATATGGGTACACGTGTTTGGTAAGTAATTTAACAGTAGCTAGAGCTGCAGTCAATATTTAGCTATCTCTCGAACCGTTCCACAGTTAATAGGTTACTGAGTCATCTGTCATTGCGAAAACTCCCAAAGGGTTAGCGAGTAACAAAGTCTTTGTTGTAGTTTGTGAAAGATCTGCCAGTATTTATGTTATTGTTTACGAGGTTCCCGACAACCCTTTGTTTTGTGATGTAGAACAATGAAGTTTTAACTGGTAAATGTTTATTGCTGCTAGGTTGCGAATTGCTGTCTCGAATGGGTTTGTCACTGGATTCGAAAGTATTGTCAAGTAATAGAGTGGTCCCGTTCGTTTTATGTTATAGAGTGATTTATGATCCAGTTACCGAGATCTGAATATTATGGGATTTTTATTGGTGCCGTTTAACGTGTTAAAAATAGGGCCGTTATGTTTGGATATATTTATACCAAATGGAAATAGTTTCGTAAAGGTAATGAAATCCGTCGTAAAATTTGCCGCTTTGTAATTTGATAATGTGTAAGAAATTTGCAAGATTAATATTATTTAAATAGTAATTAGGTGTTCATTTTATTATCTTTTTAATTGTGTGGGTAGATACCTACATTTAATTTTATGTATTTGTCGGAATATCGGGATGCCGAACAGGCGAGTTGGAAGGCGTGTCCGACATATTAATATCGTGTGGGCGTGCACGTGCAGGTTTTCACGAAATAACAAATCTCACGATACAATCAAAGAACTGTATTTCTTGTTGTAATGCACTACCGCAAAAATATTCAAGGATTACAAAGATAAATCACGATTAAGAGCAAATAGGTTTGTAAGCGACCATCTGGTGCGGGGCGCTGTCAACGAATGACGATTGACGTCCCGCGCCGCTGTGACACTTACAACTCTATTCGGGGTTGCCCGCTCTTAAAAATAAATCAACTTGTCAATGTCAACAAAACAATAACAAAGAACTACCCGATTAATTTAACAATTTAAATAATAATCGAATTAAATAAAGCACGCGCCGTTACGGCCGTCCTGCATTATCACACGTCCTCGTGTGAGTCGTCTTTGCTCTGCGGCTCATCTGTGAACAATAAAACCACCAATGTACCCACAGATAACCGCTCGGTCATTCTGACCGCTAAACAACATGAAAATAAATGAACATACTGATTGAATTATTTCCTTATTTTTAAGGAAACAACTGGCAAGATTCATACTGTACCACCAAAAACAACTTATGCAACGTATATGCTAAGTAACGCCACCAAGGTCAGACTAATGCCACCAAGGCTAACTAACGTTACCAAGGTTAACTAATGCCACCAAGGCTAACTAATGCCACCAAGGCTAAACTAATGCCACCAAGGCTAAACTAATGCCACCAAGGCTAAACTAATGCCACCAAGGCTAAACTAATGCCACCAAGGCCAACTAATGCCACCAAGGCCAACTAATGCCACCAAGGCCAACTAATGCCACCAAGGCCAAATAATGCCATCAAGGTCTTCTAATGCCACTAAGGCTAGCTATAATTATCGCCTAGGTTAAATAATGCCACTAAGGCCAACGAATGCCACCAAGGCAACCTTATGGCATCTTAGTTACTAATTTTCACCAATTTTATCGTAAAGCACGCTAACCAACATACAAAAATAGCAACATCACTTATTTGTACTCACCAGCGCCGTTAGGGCATCCTGACTCTGTGCTATTTTCGGTGGTTTCCAACGCGGCATTCAACTCCAACGGAACATAACAATCGGGCATTCGTCGTAGGCGATCATGCGCGTATTTGTACGTTCGATTAGAGTTCAATGCCTTTAGCAGATATCTATCACCATCTAGCAACTCAACCACTCGAAACGGACCTTTAAATTTAGGTTCTAACTTGGTTTTGTTACGTTCGTGATTTTCGATCAAAACGTAGTCACCTACTTCAAATTTGTTTACCTTAGCTTTCCCTTTGTCAAACCTATCTTTCTCTATAGAGGCATTCATGTTTATGGCCCGGGTCGCTTGCTCTCTAATAGTGTCCAAGTCAATTTCAGTGTCATCCGTGTCTAACGTCATTAATTGCAAGGGTCTGGCAACCTTACCTATCAGCAGTTCGAGAGGACTAGCCCTAGTAGAGCGATTAAACGTGCAATTTATGGCTAGTTGTATTTCTGGCAATGCTGCTTGCCACGACTTATGGTTTCCGGTTTCAACAGCTGTAAGCATGTTCTTTAAATTTGACATCACCCGTTCTACTTGCCCATTAGCACGACTGCTGCCTGTTGCTATAAGGTGTAGGTTTACGTTATGGGTCGTACAGAAATCTTTAAACTCCTTTCCAGCGAAACATCTACCTTGATCTGCAATAATGCGTGTGGGGGCACCGAATAAAGAAAGACCTGCTTGCAAAGCTTTAATAGCGCTTTTAGCGTCAATATTTAATGAATGGTGCAAGAGTACATACTTCGTAAATGCATCTATTGTTACAAAGACATACTCTTTTGTGTCTCTCTTGCCACTCAACTTCCCGGTTGCGTCCATGTGAATAGTATGCCAAGGAGTGGCTACTTTAGGAATTGGATGGAGTTCAGCTTGAATTTTTCCAGAATGCGATTTAGATACCCTACACGTTATACAATTGTCCACAAATTTTCGTATGTACTTGTTCATATTAGGGAACCAATAATGGCAAAAAGCCTTTTCTAATGTTTTCTCCCATCCTAAGTGCATAATGCTCTCATGCACATGGTTTATGACTGCCCATTGAAACGGTCTCGGCACGACTGGCAACCAAACACTTCTATTATTGCGCTCTATTTTGCGGTGCAAAACACCTCGCCTGATTTCATATGTCTTAGCGATTTCGTCATTAAGCTCATTACTATTAAATTTCGTAATAAGGGACCTAATTTCATTGTCTTTTTGTTGTTCTGCCTGAATCCAAGAATCAGAGATCTCGGTTAAATAAACACGCTTCTGTTCTACTTTTGGAATTTGTCGTGTTGACATAGTAAGAGGATTACGGGACAAGAAATCAACGTGACTCATGTTTTTACCCTGGCGATACTCGATATCGAACTCAAAAGTTTGTAGAAAGCACCACCAACGGTGGACACGTGGTGTGAGGTCTACCTTCGATTTGGACGCCTTCACGGCATTACAATCAGTGACTACTTTAAACTTTCGCCCGTGCAAATAGTGCCGGAAGTGTTTTATGGCATTTACAACAGCTAGGGTCTCTAGCTCGTATGAGTGATACCGAGACTCAGCGCTGGAGGTTCGGCGGCTATAATATTCGATCACGCGTAATTTACCGTTGACGGGTTGCATCAGTATAGCTCCATAACCCTCAGCGCTGGCATCGGTATGCAACTCTATCGACTGATCAGGGTCAAAAATAGTTAAAACTGGCTTGGCTGTGAGAATAACGACAATGTCTTGCCTAATTTTCTCAAATTCAGGCGTCCAAACAATTTTCCCTTTTCCGGATGTCAATCTATAAAGAGGGGCCGTCTTTTGAGAAAACCCTGGTATAAACTGCCTAAAATATGAGGCCAGCCCAATAAATTGTCTTAACTGCGTAACTGTTTCGGGTGGTGCAAGGTCTGTTAACGCTTTAATTTTTCTGGGGTTAGGCCGTATTTCACCCGCAGAAATGTAATAGCCCAAATATTCTACTTCCGTCTTCAGGAAAGCACATTTCTTTAAATTTAATGAGAAACCGGCACTACTTAAGGCCCCTAATACTTGGCGCAACCGATCTAAGCCTTCTTCTACTGTACGGGAGGGAATAATGACGTCATCCAGATATACTACGGCAAACGTTTCACTTAAAGGACCTAGCGCCTTATTTATAGCACGTTGATACACCGCAGGGGCGTTCCGGAGGCCAAATGGCATAGTCAAATATTCGAACTGCCCATCCGGTGTCACGAAACTAGTCCGCTCTATCGAGTCCTTATGAACTGGTATCTGATGGTACCCACTTGCCATGTCAAGTGAGGTAAAGAAGTTGGCTCCTACTAACCGCTGGATTTGATCCGAAATAATGGGAAGTGGGTAACGATCGGGCACAGTATTGCTATTGAGCTCCCGGTAGTCTACGCAGAGTCGGTCAGTACCGTCTTTCTTTTTAACTAATAAAATGGGGCTTGAGAATGGGGAACAACTTTCTTGAATTATGCCCGCGTCCAAAAGATCTTTAATTTTATCACGTACTAATTCTCTCTCTCCCGGACTTAGCCGATAAGGACGTCTTTGTACAGTACGATTTGGGTCAGCTAATTTGATTTCTAATTGCCCGGTGCTAACTCTACCAGTTGGAGTCCCTTCCACGAAATGATCTGCGTTTTCTTGGAGTAACGTCAGTAACTGTCCCCGGAAGTCGCTAGGAATGTCAGTATCAATGTTTTGGAAACCATTTACTTTAGAACCTACTTCACAAACCGCTACCGTCTTAATTTTCTTAACAATAAGTTTATCCTCAGTCATTTCTACAGAATACCCTAACGCCAATAAATCTCGCCCCACTTGGATAGACTGAGGTATGCAATCATCAGGTACAGTATAGAAAAGTAACTGCACTAAGAACCCCTGTATGTTGACCGTGGCTAAAATTTGAATATTGCACTGTAACCCACTAGATCGTTTATCTATGCCAAGTAAATTTACAATGTTTTGCTGTCGTTTACCAGGGAATTTCTTAGCTATACTCTCTCTAATTAGAGAGCATTCAGCGCCCGAGTCAAAACAGAATGAAAACTTCTCACCGTGATTAGTAGAAAGTTGGTCTGAAGCTTGCTTGATAGTGCAGATATTTACTCGACGCTCCACAACCGCTTCGCTTGATCTAGCTTCTTTCTTCGTGCAGCGCGTCGATATGTGCCCTTTCTCGCCACAGGAGAAACACGTGAGCGAAGATGGTTTCGTTGAAACATCAGCCGCATTCTTCAATGTCGATGCATGAGTTGAATCATTTTTAACACGACAATCAATTGCCAAGTGACCCGGCTTGTTGCATATGTAACACCTCCGTAATGAATCAACACGGGGTCGTTTAGCATCATTTTGTGCCACCAGTTTATCCTGTGTCGCAGGCCCTCTTTTACGATAAGTATAGGCCATCAGTTCTTGTTGCATTTTCACTCGCGTATCGATTTCCGTAGTAAAAGCCAGCCTTTGAAGTCGTGGGTCAGTTTTTGATGCATGTGCTAACGTTACAGCTATCGCTATCTGTTCATTTGATAAAGAACTCCATCTATTCATTAGCGTGCTTAAAAATCGATTAGCGTATGATGCTAAACATTCACCGTCATTTGGGTTCTCGTTGAGTAGCCTATATAATGTAGCAGCAGGTGTTTCGACGTAGTCAAAGCGAGCGAGAAAAGAATCTTTTATCTGAGTCCAGGTTATCCCAGCAAAACTATTCTGGGCCAGCCATGACGCTGCTGTGCCTTTGAGCGCTCTACTCAGGGCAATGATTAGGTTGCTACTAGTTATCTGTTTTTCTTGTATGCACAAATCTACAGTAGCGCACCATGCCCGAGCATCGCTGTCTCGAGATTCAGGATTATATTCAGGAAGCACTAGTTTAGTATCTTTGGCATTAGGTTCCTTAATTGTGCGAATCAGTTCCATCATTTGACGTTGCTGCATTTCAAACAACATTTTCCACATTTGATTGTCTGTATTATTTAAAATAACATCGCTCTGACCTGTAGGGTGATCCTGCACCGTTTCGGGTAATCTCACTTCCGATGTCGGAATATCGGGATGCCGAACAGGCGAGTTGGAAGGCGTGTCCGACATATTAATATCGTGTGGGCGTGCACGTGCAGGTTTTCACGAAATAACAAATCTCACGATACAATCAAAGAACTGTATTTCTTGTTGTAATGCACTACCGCAAAAATATTCAAGGATTACAAAGATAAATCACGATTAAGAGCAAATAGGTTTGTAAGCGACCATCTGGTGCGGGGCGCTGTCAACGAATGACGATTGACGTCCCGCGCCGCTGTGACACTTACAACTCTATTCGGGGTTGCCCGCTCTTAAAAATAAATCAACTTGTCAATGTCAACAAAACAATAACAAAGAACTACCCGATTAATTTAACAATTTAAATAATAATCGAATTAAATAAAGCACGCGCCGTTATATTATTGTTTTAAACTCAGAATAATTAAATAAATTACATAATTTATGTGTCATAAAACCTAAAAGTAACCTATGTTTTTACGATAACAGCTTCCTCGCAAATTAATTGTGTACATTTGAGATGCTTATACTTTAATTTAATGGTCGTCTGAATTTATATTATAATTATGTAGGTGTCTATTCTTTGTAGTAGGTATTTATTTTAGTTACTTACCGCAATATATCAAACATTGCAGGCAGATTGAAGACTTATAGTACCAGATTTCTTTATCTTTAACCCGTTATTAATATTTCCAAATAAAAAAAAAACAATAATATTAATCAAGTCAGGCCTCCTTTTACAACTACTAATACTGTATTTTATTTTTACAGAGGTCGCGCGTCGATTGTTTTTCTATTCGTTCTATATTTGAATCTGATGTGAACAGCCCGCGATATCGACAGGATGGCTGTCCAATCGTATCTAAAGCGTTGATCAAAACATGTCAAATAAATATTCGAGACGCTGTTATTTTGTAGACAGATGGAGCTATCAAATTTAGATTAAAATTATAATGCTTAAACAGTATTTTCTAAGAAATAAATTTATAACCAGCTGATCGATACTTAATCTTTTTTTTCTGTAAGACAAGAGGCCAACGGTTTTTTTTTTAGCAAATGGAGAATGTCAATACTTTAATGTTTATTAATTGACTTGTACTTAGCGGTACTTAATTGAGTGTTTGTGTGTCTTATAAGAAATCAGTATTGAAACTAAGCGTATTTAATTATTAAGCTTTTTTTAAGTAAAATAAATATTTAACCAAAGTTCATAATTTTACTGTATGTTGTTCCTAAAGCATCTAATTAGTTCATTTAAGTGTTTATCAGTTACTGGATCATTCAGACTCTCTAATTTAAAAAGTTGTTTTTAATTTTAAGCAAAGAGCTCATATACCTTCAATTTGCCTGTGGTTGTAGATAGTCTTTTGTCTGCGTTGAATTCTAATTTTAAAATAAATCTGCTGTTCACATTCACTTCAAATTGAATTTAAACTTTTTGGTCATTATTTGACATCGTAGCTACTTATCCCATAAAGGATTATAATCGTGAGTCCCTTACTCGCTTAGAAGCACAAAAATAACCAGTTTCTCCAACGATGCCTACAACCTGGGCGGTATGATAAGCGACTGATTTACGTTACGTTTTTTCTTTTATTTCTAAATTAGCATCAGAACAAATTGGATTCTTAGTATCACGATCTCCTTTCTTATCTTGAAAGATGAACTATAAGAACATAACTAAATATCTACTATATGTAAAGTAATAGTTTTGACAAATTACACCGAAGTAAATCCCTTGGAAAAATGTTTACGATTAATAATATTTATGTACCTAATAGCTTTAGAATCATTGATGTGAATATCTCATAGCAAATTACTTCTAGTAGCGCGCGTGCCATTCACAGTCACAAATTCCTCGTATAAAATCACTGTTCAAAACGTAAATTATGTCAAAGTACAAGATTTACATATTCATATAGAGCTTAAGCGAAGTAAGCTTTATTTTTGTTTATTGCGTACTTACAAACCCTAGCATTAGTAGGCAGATACACTCTCAGAAAATCCATTAGTGTACCCATCGCCGTACTGTAATCAAATAACCAGTTCTAGTCTAAAGGAATAAGTAATTCATAAAAACGTCCCCTGAGTTAGGTCTTATATCAATATAATTATATCTTCAGACTTTGCGTTATAGTTTATCTTGAAAGCACTGGAGGCAATGTATCCATTTTCTTATAAAGTTCTTTACAATGTAACCGCAGAATCGCCTTAAGCTACTAAATGCTACTATAGACATAAAATATAATGCTTTTTGTGTCTTTACTAGAAGACGTTTGACCTTTGCTGAATCTATCTTTAATCTTATAGCAGCAAGGCTTAGAATGCATTGTTGTCGATTTACAATACCACGTACAATTTGTTAGGGCAAGTTTACACAGGACCCGAAGTGCAACGTCGGGACAAACATTAAGCTTTGTGCTGCTCATGGAAAGGGTAAATATTGACCCTTTACTTCGGGGAAAAATGCGTTTAGACAACAGGCGAGCCGCTGTGTACTGTTTTAGTTATTGGTATTAGGTTTGGGTGCTCTTGAATGCTCACGGCGATTGTTGCCGCCTATAACATGATTGTTTAAGTTTCTTTTGGGGCGTTTAGACGCCGACATCGATGCAAGAAAAATGATCGAGCATTAATTATAGGAGCAATAAAAGCTGGTTGATGTTTGTTTTGAACGGTAGTCGTGAAGTTGCCTTTAATGGTTTTGGGTTAACCTCGAAAAGGGTGCATTATCATAGCTCGGTATTTCTTATCGTGTATATAAAACTTGTTTAGCAAGCGACTATGAGGTAATCTGGTGGTAGTGACTTAGATTAAAAAATGTGTCTCAAAAATATGGGTATATTTATGTTCTTAGTTCTTGTGTGAAATGTTTGACAAGCATTTAGATTTAAGATTACAGGATTGTAGAAGTTTTTGCTCTGATAAATTAGTCTGTAACTCTACACCAAATTATTAATTTTACGATGTTGTTTTATATTACCGCCAAGTTCTTCCGACGACAGTTCATTTTACATCCTACGCTTTACACCTTAAGTCATCATGGTCTATCAAAGCGCAGTTGACAGGTACCGACAATTTCTTCAATGTCCCGCTAATCGCCATTTTCCCCCCGTTATGTGGTTTACAATCCACTGGACTATAAACTTGTAAGCCAGCTCATTGTCCTCAGACAAAGGTGAGTATCTTTGGGGGCTGGCTAGATTGTTATGTTCGGCCTTTGCGTATGCATGCTAAATGGTTGGATTGTTTCCGACGGTAAGGTTACCATGCGTTTATGAAATTAACATGGGACAGATAAATATTATAATAAAATACTTTAATGTTACTCACAGTATTTAAGTAACAAAAGCAAAATATTAAAGGAATTTTGTGTAATTAATAAGTGGTTTATAAGAGTTTTGTCTCTAATTTAAAACATCGAGCTTTTATAATGTAAACATTAGCAAATACATTTCTAAACTTCATGATGTTTTATGTAATTATAGGTTATAAAAAAATCTTTGGAATAAAATTATAACCCGTAAAATTAGTTATAATTAGGTAAATAACCCGGCGTAATATCTTTGGAATATAATCATTAGATTTGTACAAACTCACGACTTTTGGCAGAAAAAATGGACATTTGCTAACTTAATAAGTACGTTAAAAATTGTGTGTTGACCTAAAACATTATATGTCAAGTTCTTTGATGTTGGTAAATACGTTTAATAACCAATCAGTTCTATACATAATACATTACACATAATATTTAATACAAAAACAAATTTACCTGCCTTATCATTACAACACATTGTTAATCCTACGCATAACTCAACAATACTTGTCTCTAGGAATATCCTTAAAAAATGGACGTCCTACAAACACAAGGAGTGCATCGCGAGTGTCATAAACCCGGTCACCTACACAATATAAAGCGACAGTGTCCATTCACACTGACATCCTAAAATATTTATCGCCTGCCTCCAATGATATAACATTAAGATATGAACCTTTGTGCTACCTACAGTATTGTAAAATGTACTAATGATATTAGAGTAATGTTGCACCTTAAATTGTTCTACAGTAGGTGCACTGTTTACAAAAAGCGGAAGTACTATCAATAAAAGGTGAAGGTAAAAACACGTCTATTTGAAATAGACTTATATTAAACACACTTTTTGAAGGTCAAAAAAAAAATTGAAATCACTCATTTTCGACTATCCTACGGCTTCCAAGCGATCTTGCTAAAGGAAAAGGCTCAATATACTCCAGCAGAGTTTTAGTGCCTCGTGCAAGTACCTACTGTATTATTATAGCTGTATATCTATCTATACAGTGAAGCATGAATTATGATGATGTATACATAAGTATGTCGTCTTTATCGGTGGTTTTTCAAGCAGTCAAAACTGTATCTACCTAACCTAAGGGGATTTGAGATTTTGGAGAAACAGCAAAGGTCTCCACAGAAAACATAAATGCCAGAAGTTCTATATCAAGTCGGCAATAAGAATAAAGGCGAGTCTATTGTAATTAATCATACACAATTCCAAAACCTACTGCTTCTAATTTCTTAAAAGAAAAACCTAATAACAATTTGCCCGACCCCCTAATCGAACCTTAGACCCCACACTCGCAGTTGCTACGGCTAATGACGTAGTATGTTTTTGTATCAGTATGCAAATTAACCTATCATTTGCCTTGATGAATAAATATGCAACTGTAGAATGTAGAAGGAAAGGGAGGCCTTTGCCCTTCAGTAGGACAAAACGGGCTCATAAAAAAACTTGAATATTTGTTAGTCAAAAACGAAATGTAAAATTAGTCTCATAATAATTTAATCAATAAGAATTTGCCCGGTATTATTCCACTGCTATTTATACACCGCTTTCAAAAATTCCTATTTATATTTATTTTTTGGGTATTAGATCGAATCTTTTGGATAGAAGGTTTAACCGATCCAAAAAACAGGTTTTCGTTAATAACTCTTTTAAAAGTTATTGGTTTATTTGGTAGATAATTTAGTTGTTAGTTTAGGTTTGATTTGTTTGATGTATGTTTTTGTTGTATTTTATAGAGCGGTATTGTCGCCCAGCGACTAAGTTCTGTTATCATTAAATAAAAAAAAACTCGAGAGTTTTATATATTTTTACCTTAGAGTATAAATAAGTAGACTACAGAGAGTATGAACTGTGAGCACCAGTATGAACAAGTCGTCGTAAAATTAGTGTCAAAACAGAGTGCTTTTATGAATACTATCCCAAAACCTAATATCATCAATATTTTCGCATAAACGTCTGTCGTCGCACGGAAAATCACTTAAATCAGTAAACGAGCGTAAGTAGTACTTATAGCAAAACAGATTGAAAGATTGGCACAACGGGCTAAACTAAGATATTTAAAAATACTGCTAATATTATGTAAAAAGATACGTTTTATGTAAGTCTTACATAATCGTCCTGTTCGTAATGAGGATTTCCGTTACACATAATGACTTAATTACAAACAGTGTCAGTGTATGAGCTATTAATATAACAGTTTTTATCGCCTGTTCTCCGTACCATGAATTCGAGAACGCCAAAATCCCAATGTCGTATCAAATTTCATAAGGTGTTAAAGACTTGATTTAAAAACCAACACATTTTTTACGCTCAATTTATATCATCCATTTGCATACATATATTAAAAACATGTATTCTAAATTAGATTTATACTGCGATTTTAACCGATATGAAATTGATAAGCATCATAAAGTTTAAAAGTTACACGTTTAGGCGTTATTAAAGGAAACACATAATTAAGTATCAGAATAAAGTTGTAAATTTCATTGTATATAAATTTTGATTTGCGTAAATGTCAGGGACTGATCGAGTTGTCCGTATGTGATTGTTACAATAAATGTTATATGATCATCTTTGCCTATTAAATAGTTTGATACCTTTACATATTTATTAGCTTTAAATAATTCTATGAGTAAATGAGATTTTATTGAGAATTATGATATGACAAACGTTTCAATACTTTGGAAATATCTAAAATTAATATAAGGTAAATTAGATTACACAGAACGTACCTAACACAAAAATAGGTATTTCTTAATCGTGGGAGTTTGTAGTGAAATTGAAATATGTATAATTAACGTCGACGCTGGAACACTAGAATAAATATCTGGAAGAGTGGCTCTTTGAAAGTGCCACTCATTGTATTGTATGTATACCAATTATAGCTTGCCAGCTGTTGCCCGTGGTTAGCCAAAATGTAGCTTACGTCCATTCTTAGGATCCAAGCTTACCCTATACTAAAGCAGTAAGCGTCACAGGCAGGCAGACAGACAGACATACTGACAGTCAAAAAGTTAGAGCTACTTTCACATTTATAATATTATTTGTACGGATAATAGGCATGTATCCTTTTTTTTTTTTATGTCCGCCTGGTTGATTAATGAATTTTATTGGACACGTATTTAAACCATTTATTTCTATGTATTATATGGTATGTAACAAGGGAACTAGCTCAGTATTTGCGGCGATGATGCACCGCACTGGTTTTCAGCTAGCCCCTGTCATTTGAAATTATTACATCGAAATTAACGCGTACAAGAAATTCAAATTATTTTTCCTTTTTTCCTGCAAACAAAATACAGAGAACGGAAATTTCGCGTGACGTCACTCCTCGCTAAAATTTTTACCACGGCGAGGTGTTATAAACCCCCCAATTAATAATAAATTGATTAACAAAATACCTATATCGATATTAAGAAATTTACGTCATACATAAATTTACCTTATTTGGACGTTGAAATCTTTTCTTCGACGAATCTTTTTGTAGTATAGCTACCATTTTTCTTAGTCAGAAAATAACTCTAGCATATTGATTTTTTGTCAATAAAGTATATTATACGGTTCCTCATGACAAATTTAATTTGAATTAGTCTATAACAAATACAAATAATTGATATGTGATATGTAGCTATCGTAAATTTGCTATCAACTTTATAATTTCGTTAAAAAATTACTTATCAGTTTTGCATCCATTAGAGGCTTTTATTATAAACACGTTGTGTTTTATTTGGTAGTTAATTTCATAACTGTATTCAGTTATTACCTTAATCTTTACGAGACAAGTTATGGGTGGCAGTAAGGTGAATCGTTTACGTTAACAAATGACTAATAGCAAATTTTATTGGATGCCAACAATGTAGTCTAGTTATGTTAATATGTAAATAAACTTTTATCAAATAAGTAAAAAGATATACCAGTTTAAGATTTGCTTTAGTATATCTATAATCTACTTTTTTTTAACTATATAGTTATAGTTGGTATATTTATTGGACCTGTTTGGTTCCGCTGGGTGTAGGTGACCGACAGAAGCGCGATATAACTATAAAACGGATAATTCGGATAATAGCGGATAGAACAAATAGGTAAGAAGGGATTCTTACCTATTCTCTGCTTCTCCTCCTTCTGATCTTACTTCACAAGGTTTTTCTTACTCATTTGTACCCAAAAAGTTTTGCATATTCCCAGGTTTTTTTTTCAACCGAGATCGAGTTGCAATTAAGTTACGATCGTGTTACTATTAAAATTATCATTACTAATTTTTATTTTTATTTAGTTTACGTATGCAACGAATATTATGAAACAAATTTTATATTTATAGATAAATAGTAGGTACCTATAATGTAACAGCTTTCCTAACTTTAATGTTCCATTTTCAATAAGATGAAAGCTGAACGTTAAACAATGGTATTTTAATTAAAACATAAGACATTCGTTTAAAAACGTTCTTATTTTAGTTAAGATAGAAATAAACGATTTTGAACTGCTCAATTCGATCCGTTGAGCAATATGTTAGGGCTGAGGCTCACTTTGAAGATAAATTTACAAATGGCGGCGACGCTGTGCGTTGACAGCGCGCATGCTCTGCGCAGACGCATTGTCGCAGCTGTGGTTGACTTGCTAACTAAATATAATAAGGATTATATCAAACAAATTCATAGAAATTTGGGTTACAGGTTAATACATTGAGCCTGTCTTAGAAAGAATCCCTTTGATTAAGTTTGTTGCTACTTCAAAGTTCTTGTCGAGTTGAGTTTGATACGAGCTTTGTTTTATAAAACTCCAAAATTAATGTTGAAAGTATTTTTATTGCCTTACTTTTCACACTAACGTTTCGTTATAAATAGTACATAATTATAGTTTTAAATGACGCAGTAAATCACACACATTTCTAGGACTTCAAATGCATAGGTTTCTACGTATGTTCATAGTACGGTCTCTATTTCCGTAGACAAAAGGTCATCCAAAAATACTTCATGAACACAAAACATTTTTGGTTAAAGTTTTATGTTTGAACTAGGTATATGAAAAGTTATACCTGTCGACGCAGTGCTGACTGGATTTTTAAATGAGCCGTCGAGTCTCACCCCCACGTGATTTCTCGTTGCTGTCAGTGTGTTGAATCTCAAAATAAATGACATTTAAACAAAGTGAAAATTATTTTATTACATTTTATAATCAAATGACTTATAACTTTCTGAATATTATGAAGATCTGTTTCACTATTCACGTATGTATTGTACACTTCTTTCTATCCTTATTAGATATTTTAATCACTCTATCACTCAAAGGTTTGCTGTTAGAGAACTCAATTTTGAGTTAGCTCGCCAATGTACATATAATTTATTTTTATAATATTAATGTTTTATGTGTTAGGTGTACAATAAAAAAATTCAAATATTAAAATATGATAATGGAATTCAGGGCTAATATTTAAAGTAGAAAACAATGCTTTACCGACACTTTTTACCAATTTACAAAAGTTTAAACATAGACAAACATAAAGTAAAAGGAAGCGCATGTAGAGGAAACGATATTTTAAATTCGTGTTTTTAGATAAAAATACGTATCTATTTATGGTAATAGTTTGAAGCCAGCGAGCCGGTGTGTTACCTGTCAGGTCGCGTCTAAACTGATATTTGTTACGCGACTGGCTCTCGTTTAGTGCTGACACATTGACTATTATTTCCATGAATAAAAAGTGACTTGACCGTTCCCGTTGTCATTCGGGAGCTGGTATAATAAGCAGGAATTTACATTTCATCGGCTCATACGTCCCTGTGTTGTTTCTTGCGTTTTAAATTTTAAATTTATCCTTCTTTACTGCGACGCATTGACTATATTATCTAGAAAATATTTCAAGTTAAATTTTAAAATTCAAGACGGAAAATAATGGTTGCATTACATTTAAAATTCGTCATTATAACGAGTAAAGTGGCCGCGTTCTACGCTCATTAATTACATACTCATTTATGCATGTAGAGTTGAGTTTGAAGACCCACGCGCGCCATCGTCGCTGCCCTTTAATGAATTTTTAACAAAAACTTAATTAAAAATCGTATCTCGCGTGTTCGAAGGAAATGAACTCATTCTTTGGACTCGCTGACTGACGGGGAACTGACGGGCCCGTCATTATAGAGAGCGACCAATGTATCTGGACCTGCAGTACCCCGCGCTGCATACAGAAAATTGTAGCCCCTGGCGGATTCAACGTGCAGTCAAAGGTCAACTTGCTCTGGCACAGTTGTATGTTTTGGAAATTTTGTAGTTGACGAGGTATGCGGTAAATGTTATTACGCACGTAATTATTAATTATTGGTTCATGTTATAGTAACTTTGGTTCATCGTTAATACTATGTGTTATAAAACGAAAGAGTTCGGTTATTACGTTTTATTAAGTGCATTGACTTAGAAAATATAAATCATTTATTTTAAGGCAAAATGTCAGTAATAGTACAATATTGAGCAAATAAGATGCATGCAAAATGTAAGAATATAAGTATTACTACCACAATAGGGCAGAACAATGAGCATCTTCAAAAACCAATACGAAGAAGTAAATAGCGACTCATACAGGTTTGATGGTAATTCAAATATTCTATTGTATTCGAATCATATCGCATACATCGGTACGCAGGGCTTGTAAACATTTTTTCACGTCCACTCTAGGTGTATTGAGGTAGCAAAAAGTGTAAAAAGTCTCGCATGTAGGTATGAAGACGCTGGCTTCAACAAAACCAACACGGGGCGGCCACAAATTGGCGGTTCAGCGAGACGGGCACGTCGTGACCGAGCCGCCGCGCCGCCGCGCCGCGGGCGCATCGCAGGCCGCGGTCACGGCGCGAGCGGAGCGGGCAACGGGGATCTGTGGAGCAAAACTGTAGATTTAGCTACATCATTTGAAAACGAGTTTTAAAAAAGGTTATAAAGGCATATTTAGAGAGAGAGAAGACAGATAGACGTATGTAAGTAGTCCCAGGATACAGCCCCAATTTCTTGTATATAAAGATCGGAAAGACTAAATATTTTAAAATTTTAGAAAGATTATCTTTATACGATTTTATGTGATTTTTTGAGACAATGTTAGAAAATTAAAACATGTGGTAAAGTTTTATGGATAGAGCCGTGTCTTAAATTATATCTCGGTTAGTAATGTTTTTCGATACGGTATAAGTTTACAAGAATTTATGTCAATTTATTCAAACAATATTATGTGTGAGCAAGATTTTCGCAAGAATCAAGCAAGAATAGTATCTAATACCAAAATACCAAGCTAACAAGCCAGATCGAATCCAATCCAATAAAATATACCTCGTTATAACATCGTCCTTATAATTCAAAAAGCACAAAATTATTTATTACGCAGTCATAAATTGTAATAATAGACAGCGCAATAAGCTCGCACCCTTACGAGTCCAGTACGATTATTTGCTCAGTAATGGTAGAAATCCATTAAACAAGCTCCTTTTAGTGATTGAACAAGTACAAAGACTAGAATGCATTTTTGAATTGCATGCAGCCAATTTACAGACACTAAATTGCATAGCATGGAAATGTATATATTTGTATTATTTTTTATGTTGCGAAATTAATTTGAGTGCTGAATTATATTTAAATAATTACAATTTATTCTATTATTGTGGGAACATATTTCGTTATTGCTTTGTTAAATGAAAAGGAAAATTAAATTAAAAAATATGAATAAGAAAGTAATACTCAAAAAAAATATGTACTTCTGCATTGCTTAAAAAAAAAAAAAAAACGATTTCCCATTTCACCCGTAGCAACATAAATTTTAATTTTGGAACACAAACAGCTATCCTTCATAGTAAATAACACTTTTGTCAACGATATAACGACGAAGCGTTGAATGTCTTTTATATAAATCTTGCATTATTCAGATAATGGCCATCATAGGAGATGGTAGTAATTTTTTAAGTACTCTTTTACTACCCACGCGGTCACGGCTAGGTTTTCTGACCCCTGGCGATGGGAATACCGGCTTTCCACTGTCAACACATTATTGCGCTTTTTCAAAGCTTTCGTTGTTAGCCATTTTTTGTCGCTTAATTTAAATAGTGTTGTTACATTGGGTAGTGACTTAAAGTAAGTGGTCCCTAGCTAAGCGACGAGAGAAGCATTTCGATAGAGCCTTGTTCGGTCAGAGTCGATTGGAGGAAGGTCATGAAGATTTTCACGTGTTAAAAATAAAAAAGGTATAGACAAACTTTTTTAAATTTCTGAATCTGTTATGATACTTCACGTGTCACTATTAAATAGTGGCTAGAATCTTTCAACAGTAATAGCTTATGACTAGAGAGAAACAAGTGACCAATCAATAGGATGCTATCAGAATAGCTCGGTCTGCTGTTCAGTCATAATCTTTGTCCCTCATTGATTCGCAAAAGTGCATCCTTATACATAATTGTGTACATTTAGATAATACAGTTAGTATATCTAATGTTGGCTTCGATATCAAAACTATCAACACTAATCCCAGTCATATTCGCACGTATTCGCGAATGCGTTTTTCAAACCACATAGCTTGTGCCATAAACTACTGGCATAAGCTAAGTTTGTAAATGAATGTTAATTCTTTAAATTTTTTTTACGGATTCTTACGCGATAGAATCTTTTTAAAAAGTACTTTTATTTCAATGTCTAACATTCGCGTAAACCTCAGAAAGCATTATTGCTTCTCACATGCGTGCAAACATTCGTAAAGTGTACGAATGGTCAAGCGAACTAATTCAGTTTTAGCTTCTCATTTTAAAACCTGTTTTGTTTTCGCTTTATCGCCCATGACTTCCCATCCCTGTCTAGTTTCATACTAAAATTTATCGTCAATAGAAAATATTATGGGAACTTAGTCACAGTGTCGGCTTTATTTCGCAAGAAATGTCTCGATAATTTAGTGGGCTGTTAGATGTATAAGGCGATAAAATACTCATTTCTTCTTACGGTTTTCTGTCACGCTAGTAGTTAAACAATATTTATGAACATAGACGAATCTTTTATTGTGTCCAGCTGTAGAAGTGTGAAGGTTTAAATGATGAAAGATAATTATTACATTGAATTAAAGTTTATAGTAATGTCTGTCTAAATTGTCATTTTATAGTTTATTACATTACAATACAATATACAATTTACTTCTATGGTAGTCTTCATCGATAGGTCTATACAGACCTACTAGAGTCGATACTTAATTAAAGTTGTGGCGCTAATAACTTCCATTACGTACCTTGTTAAAATTACTGTAGAAGGAATTACTAATACCATTGACAAATTGGTTGAGTAAAACTAGACTAGACGGAAGCAAAGAGCTAATCTACAGCAATCTGAGAACCAAATTTTCCTTATTTTGTGTAATGTATATCCGGCAAGGTCACTTATGAATGGGACATCTCAGGATTATTATGTCATGACCTCGATTTCTGAATCCAATTGGACGTGTTCAAATATGCGCGAGTTAAGCCACTTTAGCATAAAATCCTTACGGTCGTGTGTGGTCAAAAATGAAATTGAGCGTTTTTCGTATTTTAATATTAGATATACTGTACAATGTGGATAGAGATGCAATAGCTTTGAAATTATTCGTCTCATATCCTAAGCACATTTTGTTTTACTAAATAAATCCTAACGATATGAAAATCAAGTAGATTATTTGAATAAATTACAACCATTATTTTCAGTAGCAAGTTGTCTATTTGGCGTTCTCTGAATTCTAATGTGACATGTAATTATTAAATTTTAGGCTATGTATGATGTTTTTGTTATTTTCTTTTCACAAGGTCCATGTCTACGTCCGGTTGTTACATAAATCGATTCTTTCAAATGCTTATTCACTTCTATAACATTAAAATTAGTTCCACCGCTTATACATGTAACCGTTGGTAGCACGCGTGTTTTAAAAGACATCAGAAGGATGCTACAAAAACGTCACGAAAGTAGCAAAAACGTTCACATACATTGCGTAAACTGTTCCATTACAGTTTGATTACGGGCACGCAACGAGCAGTGTTTTGTACAGTAAAAAAACAGACTGCTATCGTCACCGGACTTCATTTACATATAGCGCACATAAATTCTCGTTTGTAAGAACACACTGGCACTTTTATTGTGCAGTCTTCGTTCGGAGCAAAAAACTCACAGTTTTTTTTAACGAGATAGACCACCGCTACATGACGACCTCTGATCGCGTCTATACAAATATTAATTCTTCGCATGTTGAAGCAGTGAACTAATCGTTTTTTATTGGTCACGGCGCTTGTACGGTCGTGAGCTTTTTATGTGGGAGGTATTGATTCTATAGGCAATTTGACGTGTATGGATATGCATGGAATAAGTATTACTTGTGTATCTGATTTAATATCGTATCCACTTTGAAAAGAGCGCAAGTTCCAGAGTGTGGGATTTTTATTTAGATTCCTGATTCGAACCGAAGCTAAATAATATTAAGGACTAAAATGTGAGATAAATTGCGAGATAAGAGTCCTTAATGCGATTTTAACACTGTTATTATTTGTCAGCACTTTGAACAAATTGTTTGGCAACTTAAAAAGAAGAACATCGGACACATGTCCTGATAAATCTAAGTTCAATAAACGTTTGTTGTTTTTGGAATGCTGATAAGAAGCACTTTAGTGATCCCTTTCCTTTCAGGTTTATTTGGGTCTCGTGAAACAAGTAACGTAATGGAACAAATATTGTTCAATAAGTACGAGTTTTGGGCTATTGTTTAAATATTTCGAGTATTCGTGTAAACAATATAACCGGCGTACGTTTACATTGGCGAGCTCGTAAACGACAAACGGGCGATGTTCATCGGAAACAGTAAACATTATTTAATTTTATAAATACAGGGTGCGTACGCTGCGGGTCGCGGAATGGCCGTTTCCACAATTCCAGTCTGCGAGAGCACGCTCATATTTTACGTTTGATCATCAAAAACGTTGTAAAATTGATTTACAACAACCTCAGAGTGATTGCAGCGTCAATATATGGAACGGGAATGCTAAATTTGTATGAGACATTCAATGGAAGCTCATTCATTTGTTAATTTTGTACGCCGCAGTAATATTTAGTGGCAGTAAATATTATGGCTATAAAGCAGTCCAGAATGCTCTTAATACTTAGCTCCCGTTATTTTAGATGTCGGATTTTTATGTGTTATGATTTAAATTATGATTATAGGAAGTTATGACATACTTTGGTTTAATATTGTTTACAAACATAGCAGTTGTATAACATAATTATGTCAAGAAGTGGAAGTTGGAGGATTAAATACGTCTTCATTGAAGCCACAACACTTACTAAGAAGATATTATAAATTTGTTCTATTAAGGTTTTGTAGAATTAATTATCATTAAAAAAAAAAAAAACTGTACAAAGAATAAAGAAAAGAGAAGTTTAAAAATTAGAGAACACTAACCCGGTTTGCGTCTTGTCGAATTTCTTTATGTCGAACCTATAAAGTATGGGAATTTAGGCCTGTACCAAACTGTACCCACGCTACGAGAGAAATTCTATTGTTTGGCATCGTTGTTTTAAAGAAGAAATAAAAACATTTATTAGAATAGATTCGAAGTTTAAATAATATTGAAGAGATTCCTCTGTGAGCCCGCGGGTTCGACCACGGCGGTCTTTCTGGGTACCCTATAATCAACGAAAGTTTTTTGTCTGGTGTGGGAGCTTGTCGATTGTGATTCTAAAATAAATCAATAACATGTTTAGTACTTTAGGCAATATGCTTCGAGGAACGAGGTCATTTATTATTTCTTGTCATGTGAGTTAGAAAGACGTTAGCATCAGAATTTAAGTATCCGATGTCGCTTACACGGGCATTTCATTGCGTGGTTATTGGGAATTTTACTTAAAAATTATGTCTCAGTAACACCTAGCAATGTATGACAATACAAAAATTGTATAGAAATTGCCAAATTGCCGAACTTTAATTGCCCGTGTAAGCGCACTTTTAGAGTGTGAATTGATTGTCAACTGTCAGTATTTCATTGTTACGATTTGGTGCGTTAGGTAAACATTAATGCACTATTTCAACTTCGTTTGCTACGCGATGCTCATCTGTTATTGTATTTAAAACTACAAGACTAGTAACTATAGAAAGTCAGTCAATTATATAGTTAATTAAGTAATTTTGTATACAAATTTATATAGTTTAATCTTAGTTTGTAAACAAGTTTGTATCTAATGATTTCTTACAATAAACAAAGGTGAAAACCACGTGGTCGATGTCTGGCAGTCACATCTGTTGTGTGATCGCTTGTTCGAATCAGGAACAGTTTTATGAGGGTATAAATACTGGACGATCTGTCCCCGAGTCCACTCGCTCTGCGAAAGGTGGCCTTTATTATGTACTGCGCGAATGATACGGGTGCAATAAAAGGACGAATAAAGAATGAATTAAGACATAAAGTTTCAATGCAAGTTCTAACTTGTGGATCTTGAGACTATTACGATGGCAGTTTAGACTAAATTAATGTCTTATTTGTATGGTAGGTTTATAAATTCATTTGAATAACTTTATGGCATAAGTTTTCTGTATGGTATAAGTATTCTGTGCAGTACCTGCATTAGTTTAAAATGACACTTCTTCTAATTTGTATAGAATTTTAGTAATGTAGCATCTAATATGAATGGATGATAGTAAATTGATTTGTATTTAGCATTATCTACATAGACTTATCGTTACCTAAACTTTATACAAACTTTTTGGATAAATACGTAGCCTATCGCAGCTAACCAGTGCCTTATAAAAATCTTAAGGGTGTTTAGCATAAACTTATTTCAATTTTTCTATAGAGAATTGAGAGTTTAGAACCTGCTAAGTAGTTGCTAAAGATCGTCGAGATTTTTTTTAAATATGGTTGAAATAGCAATACATTTTGTACTTTTAAATTTAGAAAAATCCGCCTTCTTTTCTAGTTCTGTATCCTGCGAACTGCAATTATACAAACCGAAAGTTTCCGATCAAATACGATGTGATACGATTTCACACTACAAACGTTTTGGTTAGTATTTCTGCTCGCTTGAATGAAGTGAGCGAACTTTAGCGAGAAAGATTTTGTCTCGACGATTTCAGATTTAAGTGAAACTTGTAGCTTGTCGTCGGTCGCGTGTAGGTGTGTATTGTATTAAGATCCTTACGATGTCTAATATTTAAAAAAAAAAATTGTGCATGTAAAGCTCAGTTGGCCATTGGATATTTGTATGGTTTTGTAGTCGTTGTTGAGGGTCAGATTGTTTAGATATATTTTGTATTTCAAGCTTAATTCTTGACTGGATTTTACAGATATCTTTTATAAGACGTGAATTCATTTAAAACATAAGTAACGTCTTGTATTGATTTTACTTGAAATGTATTTTGACAAAAATGTCGTAACTGTAGGCGGAAAGCCAAATACAAAGCCGGTTTGTACCATAATAGGCAATAAAAAAATCAACTTGCATTCGTGTTGCCAGCTAAAAAGCCCGTTTACATAAGACGATCATCATTCATATGATAATAGTGTATCCATGTAAATTGTACTCATTAGGTGGCTCTGTTTACTTTTTTATTTTCTACAGAAGCACCGGCCAAATGTAATTAGTTAATATGAACGCATTCTATATGGCAATACCTGTGTGATTGTATAACTTTGAATATATTCGAATTTTGAACACCTTGCCACTTGTAAAAAAAAACTCACACGTAGATAATATTTTAAATTATTGAAATTAAATGTGATGATTTAATGTAAATGAGGTTATTTAATTTTTGATGAAAAATATCATTTTAATATTTTGTTATTTTTTTGTATGAACTTTTAATGTTTATTCATGTTTGTGTGTTAGTGATTCAGTTTATGATATAAATATATTTTAAATTATACTTTATGTCATAGAGAGAATTTAATCAACAATTTATGTACGACTCAAACTTAATGATTTAATATTTTAAAACTTAAATGTTAGTTTTGTCCGCTCGTAAAGCAATTTCGTCTATACGTTACGTAGTTTACGATCAGGATAACGAGTGTTTTAAAAACTTGGAATAGTTTTTTAAGTATGTAAAGTCAATTAAAGGGAAAGCCGTTGTTTAATAAAAATAGTTTTTACCGTAAATCTTATCTTATCCTAAACAAGGGTAATTACGATGCACTTAAAGTATGAACTCATGGTTTTATGAATACAGTCATAAAAGCCTTAATGATATTATAGTGTTATTAAACAAACAAGATTCGTCGTGTAATAACCTTATGAATAGCTACCAAACAAGACAAGCTTTAATTGGCGGTTCAGTGATAAAATCCGTTTGTATTGTTACATTATTACGGGCGGAACCGGAGCGACTTGTAAAGTATAAAAGCAAAAACCTGTTTCGTTACAGTTGAGCTGTTAATCACTGAATTATGATTCGCAATAAAATGATTCACTAAATTGAGAATATTATATAAATATTTGCAAGTCCAATGACGGCAAAGTTTATTAGCGATGTTAAAAATAAAGGATGTACATTAAAATTTCTTACCACATCACTAAATTAACATTAATAACAACATTAATAAAGTAAGATTGTCTTGTAACCAAAGTTCTCCGTATTAAGGCCTTACAGCGTACAATCATATCGAACGAAATTTGTTTGTGCGAGGCGATTAAAATATTTTTTGGTCCTTCATGAAACACAGCCCTTATGCCTGTTGAAACATAATTTTGAATAATGAAACGCGTGTCGTTAATACATCACTCTGTTGGACAATAACATGGGACGCGTACAATGCGAGCGAAATTACATGCGGCTCATTGACCGGCGCAAATAAATATTTTGAACTGACGTTTGGATTCGATTTTTTTAGCCTTTTTGTTACTAAAGACAAAGGCAATATCCGCCCACCAAGCCGGACCAAGGGCACCAAAAATTATTATGGACCGTGTTCACTTTCCGAGGCATTCCACGACTAATGATTTTGAAAGATACCCTCCCCTTGAATGTAAAACGACCCCGCCCCTCGAATGAATTGAAACACTGGCTGGAGATTTTTTTATTTATATTTATTAATTGTTGTTTTTCGACGACTGGTGGCCGAACGGGGCAAAAACTCTTATTCTATTTTTGAAATCGTTTTATAGAATGAGAGTTTTGGATGAATTATGGCTTCGGGAACTTTGAGCCTCCCACGAAAATTCGATTATACTGACAAAGCTAAGTTTTATGTCAGTAATATATAAAAATAATTATATAGGTAACTTAATTGCAATTTTATGAAGCAAAAGTTACATAACTGAATGGTTTTAACGAGCAGGTATGTGTGATGTGTTAATAGAGATATTTGAATTGTGTATACCTTGGCATGTTTTGACATTTTGGTCGCGTTACATCTAAATCTCTGCTAAACTTGTCTGACACCCACACGGTGCATGAATGTATTATGGCTGGCAATGTCTGATGCTAAGTATAATTTATAGGCATTATATATCAGTGTTATATTAACTAAGTAGTGACAGGATTAGTATTCATGTAAACTAATTTTATTGTGATTTAGTCGGTAGCAGCTACTAAAGTGTCCTTGTCTGTTGTCTGGTTAAACTGGTCACTGAGTAATTTTGGATTAACAAAACTATTCTATTTCGGTAGTAAATTCTAATATACCTACTTTGTGATAATATCCTCATAATTTAAAATAAGTAGTTACGCTTATTACCGTCTTTAACGTGCGTGTAATTATCTGCTGCTTTTAGGGTGACATTATTATTAGTCTTTTTTATATTATCATAAAATCCCAAGTTCTTAAAAAAAAAAAAACAATTTTAAAATTTACTTTTTTTTTGCATTCCGTAGTTCAAACAGCCGAGTTCAAAATGAAAGTGAAAACAAATGAATGCAGAGTAAAACGATTTTATTTCGAACAGAAAAGCGTGGACTATGGCATTAAAATCTTTACAACTTCGTTACATGAACGCACATAACTTTTTATATGGCAATAATTAAATAAATTGTACTATTATTTATTACAGTAGCATTGATCGTGACTCCGTGTAATAGAGTCACTTCCGCAATGAAATCATTTGTGAATAATGTAAAAATGAATCATATCATTACGTATTTGTTATTATTATTAATAAGCTGATATGTGAGGTAGGAGCGGCGTTTTCCCACGAGCTAGCTTTCAAAGTTAATGATCTAATAATTATTGTTTGAATGTTAATATTGTAGGTCATGTGTATTACGCACATTTTCTATAGCGTCGTGTAGAGTTTGGATATCGTAACTTGCAAAGCAACTTGCATTATGTATAAAGACTTCAAAGGCATTTTCATCATTTAGCCTTTCGTAGTCCACTGCTGGACATAGGCCTCTCCCAATTTGCGCCACAACACCCGGTCCTCCGCCTTTCGCATCCAGTCCCCTCCAGCGACCTTCTTCAGGTCGTCAGTCCATCTGGCGGGGGGGCGTCCCACCTTACGGTTTGCAGTTTGGAAGGCATGTTGGACTCCAGAATTTCATATTTAAATTGTTATAAACCTAATAAGAGCAATTGTTGTGCTATAATTTATTATTCTTTAATTAAAGAACAAGATTAAAAAGGGCTTATTTTTTATGTATTATTTTGTGTAACGTGTTTCAAATAATTATTGTTAATAAATATGTATAATTATTTAAATAATACGTTTTAAAACTGTTTCTGAATAGAAAGGAAATCCTAAATTGCGACGACTAATATAATAGTTTGTCAGGAAATACTTAACTTTAATTTGGCATCGAAGCGCATTCACATATAAAACATTACGGTATTTCATTTCTCTGCATATTTTACTTTACTTTTTTTTAATTTATACCTAATGATAGTTTATTCATAAAACTAAATATATTTTATTAATACGTCTATAACATTTTCCAACAAATATCACATTCACATTACATGTGAAACTATATTGGATTGCACAAAAATTGAATTAACTTATAGACTTTTACTTGACTATTAGACACAGACAGTGATGTAACTTGCAGAAAGTCAACTTCTCGCGACATACATACGTTGGTACTGCATTTCTGTATAATAAGTATACAAATAAATGTTACATAATAAAACTTAAAAGACTAACTTATCTTCTCAATTCTATTTTTCTTAATGTTTTAAATTTGTGTTTATCAATGCGTTTCATTATTCAAAAGGTAAATTTGTCAGTAGTATAATGCCTTTAATTAAATTACCCGCATCATCATTATTCTATTTTCTATCACTATTTAAGTAAGAGTATAAAACATAACCTTCTGTATATTATTCTATTTGGCAAGGCAAGGTGCGTGTCCATCGATACGGGCAAAGGTCGTCTCGCATTTGATTTTGACATCGCACAATAAACGAACGATCGAAATTCACACTTGAGTATGAAAGCTGATGGCGATGTTACACAATCCTTTAAGCTGAGCTTGAGAACGTGATGAAATATTTTAAAACTGACAAAATTATTCGAAGCATATTGCGTAAAAAACTAAATGACGCTGTGGTCAGAAATACACTTTTTCTATCTTTCAGGGCAAACATTCGCGTCTGTACAAAACAGCATTTCTTTAAAATTTTACGTACATATAGAAATATTTCTTATTAAATTTAGGTCAAAGACAAAGCAAGAACTAATTTCATACACTAGTGAATTTTTTTTGATAATTTCTTAAATATAAATACTGTATCGAGGGATAAATTTGAAATAAAACAACTCATTGAACAAGTCAGATGTTGGATAATTAAGACAAAAAGAAAATCGACCGTATCGACGCTTAAAGGCTTTACAAACACTGAAGAAAATATTGTTACCATCAAAATTCAGTACAAATTCGGAAGCCGATTTATAGAGAAGCCAACATGAATTGAAATACTGTTATCTCAATACAGCAAGCTTGCAACTTTATAGATTTGTGCTACGAGTAGCTTTTACTTGAGATTCGGTCCTTCGTTTACATTATTATATTCACTTTTGAAAAATATAACCATGGAGTTACGATTCTATTTTCATTTAAAGACACTCAAATTAAATCATAAAGTAAACCAGTAGTCGCCGGTTTGAGTCCTGTCTGAGTTAAAAAATCCTTTAAATTATTTGTATTTAATTAATATACCTACGACAAAACAAAAACATAATTAAAGAAAATATACTATACATGCGCTCAAATAAGCCAGAAATGTATTTAAAATCAAAACATCGTCTGCTATGTTGATACATAAAATCAAATGAAAATTAATTCAATTAAAGTGTAACACAAAAAGCTACTGACATCAATACACATCCCTTTGCATTGATAAATAATCAATCAATATGTTGGACATTTCCATGTCTGACATGGGTATGACAATATATGAATAAACCGCCTGTTTCCGGAGGTCAAAATAATTGGCATCCCATGTTAATGTTTACATGTTATGTAAGAATATTGTCTGATATGTTTTAAGTAGATTACGCCGTCTAATCTATGAAATACACTGTGTCTCCTAATAAAAGGATTATATTATATTACTGCAATGTGAAAAATCATTTAATGTTGAGGTTATAGGTCACAATAATAAATGTAACCTGAAAGCAAAAAAATAGGTGACAGATTTTTTTTTCTCCTTATTCGATATGGATTCTACAATAGGCTCTCTGCATAGTTAGCCAAGGTTTTTATCCAGTTTATTAAAAATAGGCCTAATTGAACAAACGGTATTTATAGAGATGGAATTAGTGTTTCCATCAAAGCAAACTGCACTGATAGCCGAGTGCATAGGTCACGACAATTACCACTGTGAGCGACGTGCCGCGGATTCGATCCCCGATTAAATTTATATATATTTTTTTCCTTAAAAAATAATGAATAGTATGCATACAAGTTGAACCTTTCTTATAGCATTGTAAATTTGTGCTTTGTAATTGAATTGAATTATAATGAATGTTAATTTTAATGCTGACAACATATTAAAAGTTTCCAAATTTAATTATCCAGAATTGACTAAATAGTCGATAAATAATTAAATAATACCCTATGGAGTGTGACACAAAACCACTATAAATAGTAAAGATGTATAGATAATAATTCTATACACGTGTGGTCTAACGGATATAGCATACAGATGTAAGATAACCCCAAGGCAAAAAACAACACGATGTGCATCCGATATTAAGGTAAAGTGTACACTTGTGTGCTTAGTTGTTTTTTCTCTAATTTTCATTACCCAACTATGTACTACTGACCTTTTATAATACTTATCTTGAATATACCATCAGATACAAATAGGCAACTTTATGTCTGATAAGTAAGGTAAAAAAAAATGATACGTAGAAACAGTAAAAACTTGCAACAAACAACTTGTATGGGCATTGCATAAACGCCAACCGCTGGTCTGATGACGACATCACTAATCAGTAATCAGATAACATGCTGCAAGTCTGCACCCACCATTAAACAATAGTCCTGAATACAAATTGCGATGCTCGTAATTATTTTGATTGGTGCTCACACTTGATATAATTAATCATACGTTTTCGCCCGCACTGTCTGCTTTTATTAATCGCATGTAATCGCAATGGCCACACTGTAAATGTGTTAAAATGATTAATGTACGCCGAATCAAATTCGATTATCTGGAAGTGCTTTATGTGGCGTTGTTTCACAAAATACAATATATTACAAAAACATTTTGAGTGGTCCGTCAACAGTATCGTTAATAACGTTGTTCCGTAGACAGTATTTATTAACTTTTGACCGTTCCAACCATATCTTAAAGTCTTTTGTTATCAATGTATTTCTTTGAGTCGAAGTTGCAGTTATTGACATCGTCATACATATTCAAAATTTAAATCCATCCGAGGTTAATACAGTTGTTGCCCTTAAACTGAAATGTTTTCGTTACTGACGTGTCATGGTATACCTAAAGACGTTACAGTAAGTCAATTCTATTTTTATCCCATTTATGAAAACACAACCCCTCTATATAATGACATAAGTATATTATTTTTTGACGACCTCCGTGGTCGAGTGGCGTACACACCGGTTTTCAAGTTGTCGCCAGCTCTGTGGTCCCGGGTTCGATCCCCGGCCGGGTCAATGTAGAAAAAAGCACTTTTCTACATTGTCTCGGGTCTGGGTGTTTGTGGTACCTTCGTTGTCTCTGAATTCAATAACACAAGTGCTTTAGCTACTTACTTTGGGTTCAGAACAAGGTATGTGATGTTGTCCACATTTTTGTTTATTTATTACTATTACATATTATACAAAAGTAATATTAAAAAAAAAGTAATGTCAACAACGGTAAGCAAAAAAGTATAGCTTTTTACTTGTTGTGGTAAAAATGTCTTCAAGATGCTTGATATTTAGTATATTAATATTTAAAATGAAAATTCAATTAAAGTTTTTATTCAAACGAGTTCCGTCACCATAGACCAACGTGACAAAAATGTCGGTCACATTCTACATTCAAAAGTTTAAATAGCATTGTCATCTAGAGTGCCAATACATTTTTTATCAATCTATACATCTATAGTATGAACTTTTTTACGTCTAATGAAAATAAAATAAATAAATTTGTTTGTTATAAGTTAGTCTACTTTTATGTAGGACTGCTTTCAGTGCAGGCAGTAGTTTCCTTTTTTTTTGGTATCGCTGATAACCGGTATCAGATGAAAAGGCTATTCCTCCAGGGTCTGCTGGCCTATTATAGCGTGACACTATAACTATAAAAGTCATTAAAATGACTATTTTACATAAAGTAATTCTAATAGAAGACGCGGTTCCACTCAACTGCTTTTTATCATCTGAGATTTGCAATCCATAGAACACCAATTCTGAATAGCACAATCAATCGTTACCGTTGAGTCATCTGTCAATTCCTCTGTTGTATGGGAAACCATTGCTTCAACAAACGATTAAACGTTGACATGCCTTTAGACTTCAGATAGTGTTAATAGTCTACAGTTTGAGTACTTGTCAGACTTTTGGGCTCTGATAAATCGTTAAGTGTTGTAGGAATTGTAGGTAACCGTGTCATAATCCATTGGCTAAGCTATAGGGCTAGGTTAGTGGGGACACTTAAGGTGCGCTTAGACGGGCAACTAAAATTGCGCAATTCTTGGCATTTTCAATACAATTTTTGTAATGCTAGGTGTTGCCGGGATATCATTTTTAACCAAAATTCCCAATAATTGCGCAATTAATTGCTCGTGTATGTGCACTGTTAGGTAGATTGCAAGTGTATGCTTGGCCTCTGGTAAAGGGAAGGTAGAAGCATTACTGTGGTTTTAGCTCGTAAGAGGCAAGGCAGCGCCATCAGCCATGTTCATGAGGATATTAACCAAAAGAGAAATTTTCGTTGTTAGGATTACATGTAGGTACGGCCACTATTCTGGTTTAAATAAATATTAACATAGCAAACATTGCTCTTAACCCAAAGTAAGTAGCTAAAGCACTTGTGTAATGGAATCATAGACAACGAAGTTACCTCAAACACCCAGACCCGAGACAATGTAGAAAAATGGTTTTCTACATTGACCCTTCCAGGGATCGAACCCGGGACCTCAGAGCTAGCGACACCTTGAAATCCAGTGTGCGCGCCCCTCGACCATGATTTTTTTGTGAAGTTCCTTCTTCTTACTGTTCTGTCTGCATTTTTGTTGTACGACTTTGACTACAGTTATTTTTCGCTTTATTTTCCGTCGACTACAGGAGTTGTCAGTCCGTCTAAAACATAAAATACGGTAGATTAATTTTACATAAAACTTAAAATTTTCACGGTTTATATTTGTATCGTTACATAATTAATACAATATAATATAACGTACAAAAATGTATATATAGCTCTATGGATTCTACCATAATAAAGTCAATGATGACGCTTAAGTATTTATGTATAATATGACCTGTCAATATTTATTACACAGCGAGTTTTCTATCAGCTGTTACAAATTTCAGGTTAAATGGAATGGAATTTCCCCTTATGATTAATTAATATTAATTATAGTATTCGTATAATAATACAGTACATATATCTACAGTAACTAAAAGAAATCATGATTACAAAAAATAAGATTTGATATTTCCTATTTGTTCCGACATAGTAATCTTCATCTCTATGGAGCAGCCTCAAGGTCACAGGCACCGCAAAAAACATTCTTAAAACGATTATAAATCATTAATCAAGATATCTGACCAATGATAATAGAAAAAACAGCTGGCCGTATCAGGCGTACCGCGAAAGCGATAGCCAATCAAAATAAAGTTATTATTCTCTTGATTAATTTAAATCTTGTTCTATAAACATTAATAAACATCTTATTTGGTGATTATGTGTAATGATAGTTCTAATAACCGGGCATAGCTAAGAGTGACCGGTTGTCTCGCACATGTAATTTGGACGGAAACGTTGGAAAAAAGTTAATAATTATATAGGAGTGTAGGGAAATAATAACTGCTCATTATTATCATTTACTGGAGGAGCGAGGCCGGTGTCCAGCCGACCGGCTACTAATGAACGAACCTATTGGGCATAGAGTAGACATACCCTTTGTCAACGTGTTTTAAAAAACATTGCTTTACTATTACATTATTTTTTATTTTAATCCTCATTTACATTGTACGTTACAAAACATAAGAATGTTTCACAGAGCCGAGGTACGGTTTACATAAATAGTAATTAATAGATTTTTATTTCGTGTTAAAGAGAACAGGTGTTGAGTCTTACATATCGAGCCAAACGATAGAGTACCATGTCAGTAATGGAATATAATACGTGCCCTAACTTTGTGCAGAAAAATAAAATATAACTTACTTATTATTTGATCTGTGGCATTAATAATACCAAAAGCGGTTTCACCAAACTTCTCAAATAAGCTTCTTACAAAAGCAACGGAACTAACAAAATTCTGGTTTATAAAAATGCCCCTATCTTCAGTTCATTGCGTCGAACATGCAACAGGGCTAATGCTTCTAATTGTGGCAAATCCGATTCAAGTAGCCAACCGACGCAGAAACTCCTTTTCCGCCCGAAGGAACAATAAAAAACGCGCGCATCCACAAAATTGTAAACGTATTTCTAACGAGCCGACCAAACAACTAATAACGAATAATTCACTCACCAAACACAAGATATTTTTTTTTCTCATAGACAAAATAAAACAACATATGGATGTCGTCATATTTCTTGTGCCTTATTATAATCGGCGTCAGGTATACACATTGTCTATTGTTGCACGTTTTTTTATCGGAAATACAAATAGTTTTAAAATTCGATCGCTACCTGCGTTCGAGTGCGGATTTTCGGAATTTTGTTTTTGGAAAAAAATTGATGCTCACCGCAAACATTGTTTATGTGCTCGTTTGAATTTAAATGCTGTTGTAACAGGGGTAGTCATCCTTTAAATTTAGAAATTGGGTATTTGACTACTATCGAATTATTAATTTATTACAAATATGTCTATTAAAATGTATATTAAATTGAAACAGAACTGCGAAATAACAAAAAAAAATATACACGAATACAAAAGTTATAAGCTTTTAAAGTTATTAGGTGACGCATTCTATCTCTTTTTCGCAAATGACGATTTGTACGAGGCAGCCCCAGATTAGTATGGAGAAAACAATAGTGACGTCACATTTTGTTATAGCTCTCTCTGTCTTAGCAATATTAAAATGCTTGTAACTAGTTCAATATGAAAGTACTTAATCTGCCGTTTTTACAACTCTAATTTATTTAGTTACTATTAGCTTAAAATATCACAGTTTATTCCGACAGGCTTAGATTCCAAACCATACCGTTTACCATTGAGTTTTGTTTATGAAGCGTTAGTGGGTAAGTGACCGCGGAGCCAGTTCTCTCGACATTGATTTTAACTAACCTGTTTATAAACTTCATAGCTTCACGATCAAGTAATACAGATAAACATTATTAAGTAATTGACTAGAACCCAATGAAGAAAAGAAGGCCTAAATAAATAAATAATAAGGTCAATAAAACTCCAATCTGTACTTTAATGACAGCAAACGATCTCTAAATTATTCATAGCGGCTTATATTCGTAAATTGTTTTTAATTACAACGGGTTCTCTGATCATTCCAATAAAAAATAGTTCGTGATCCCTGATCCCACGCCACAGGGTATTAGAAAAATAACAAAACTTAAATGTTGCAGATCTTCGCCGTATGGCGCAACTGTCAATAAAGGAATGTTTTTTGTAATGTATTATTTACATTGCTGGTTTAAAGTCAAACTTTTGGTATAATCTTTAAGAAATACCGCAATGAATATAGCCTCTTTTTATGGCGGATATAAATCTTGCAAAGGGCGGGTGGTGATGCGACGTCATACTGTGGCGGCGGCACGAATTTATCTTTGTTTATAAGATTGTTAAAAATTAAGTCGATTTTTTGCATTGTTAACTTTTATCGTAATCGACAGTAATTTATTTATTTAATGACGCGACAATCATTTAGATTCTTTTGTGTCGTGTTTCGCAATTTAAATTCATCGAATGTCTTTTTAAATATTTGGATTTACACAAATTCTAAATGATGACAACAGAAATGTAAATGGTCAGAATTCAATTTATTTATGTAATGTGTTTTTCTGACTTACTGGTCGACATGCAAAAATTGAACAATAAATATTTTAAACGAGCATTGTATGAAGACTGAATTAACGTTTGCATGACAGTATGAGATGGAATTTCAAGTAATAATTGCAGTGGTACAAGTTAATGGAATAATTATAATTATATGAGAGGCAAAGGGGCCGGCGGCCACCCGCTGTCCACGCCAACTTGCCGATTGTTATACCCAAAAAAGCAATTAAAAAATGAACCAGTAAGAAAATTACATTGGATTGTGAAAGAAATAACTTCTCTTTTTTAATTCCTCATTCTGATAAGCCGACTTTTTGTGGCTGCCTTTCTTATGATTTGTAAATGACATTCACACAAAATAGATACAATGTAAACGTGGTGAGAAATTGAAATTGTAGCCTGTGAATGCGATTTGTAACGCAAAAAAATCTATTACGTGCTCTGCCAAAAAATACGGACGCGATATTAAATTGATAGACTTTTTGGCGTCGAGATTAGATGAGCAATGCCGGAGACGATATGATTGTCAAGATTTTTTATCGACCGTAAAGTTGGATTTTAGTAACAGGAATTGTAGGTCGACAGTGCGAAGAATTACTGTTTACAATTCGATTGGCTGATGTTACTGTGACAGAAAAAGCAAACGAAATTAGAAGCCAAAATTAAACTTGTTTAGTTGATCATAAATCAATACCACTTTGATCTGGTTCTAAATCAAATGTAAGGAATTGGGTATTTGACAAGATTTTTTTATTTCAATAAAAAATATATATTACAAACTATATCAAGTTGTAAAACCGACAAATTAATTATTTTCATATTGAACTAGTTACAAGCATTTTAATATTGCTCATTAGACAGAGAGAGCTCTATAACTTAATATGACGTCACTATTGTTTCCTCCATACTAATCTAGGGCTGCCCCGCATAAGTCGTCGTTTTGCGAAAAAAAGATAAAACATGCGTCACCTATCTTTAAAAACTTATAACTTTTGTATTCGTGTATATTTCTTTGATGTAATTTCGCAGTTCTGCTGCAATATAATACTGTTAATAGAAATATTTGTAATAAATAAACAATTCGATAGTAGTCAAATACCCAATTGTATAGTGGCAAGTTTTAGATTTGAAACACAAAAAAAATGTTTGTGTCACTATAAAATATGTCAAAGGATTCGATTATTCTCATAAAAATGCTTCTAATATTTATGGCATCCTTTAAGAGAACAGTGCGTGAGAACGAAATGACTTCAAAATCCAACTACAGACTTAATTTTTTTAATACACAGTAAAAAATATACAAGACTACTAATTTGTGAAGTGTATGTCGCAACAGCACTGACAGTACTCATATAGCGCCACTTACTTGTCTCGGGAACCAAGACTCTTGCCTCTACCAAGGGCACTTAAAACGATGACACTTCATTGAGAGTCTTTGCTCACTACAGAATAACTGTTATGAGTTACACTTTTAGGAAGCATGTGAAAGGAATAAGAGGTCTTAGTAGACAGTATGGTAGTAACCAACTGCGCTAAATACTTGTTCCTTCTCAGATATATAAGAAAAGGCTCTTGACCCGCAATGAAACAATGTCAGGCAGTTTTTGTTTTAATTACTATAATTTGTCGGTACTTTAAAAGACGCAGTGTATAACTTAAACACTTCATCTGAATTTCACTGTGGTCCAATGTCTAAGAAAAAGCGTTTAGCGTTTTATCCTTGCAGGTTCACAAATTATACAATGCTTTCAAAGCAACGTTATAAGGTATTAATATCGATGTCAAAACTATACCCGAAAACAAAATTAAACATGGCTGCTTAGACCTGACAGAAATGTATACATCATAAGACAGTTAATTTAAAACTTTAAGAAATTAATACAGGTAATTAGTAATCCTAATAGGAGACGATGAAAGTACCAATATCAGATATAATTGGCCGAGAACGCTTCTATGGGAAGCGTGTGGTTGGTATTGCGAGTGAAATTGAGCTGTCAGCCGTGTAGATATTAACAAATGGGTCTCTATGAATATTAATAAACCATACTATACATTACGTTTGACTAGCTTGCCGCCAGTTGTCGCCCATCTGACTTACGTGATGTATGAGTTCGATTAGATAACTCGCGTTGTTTCGACTCTCTACTATTTCAAAGTATTTTTTTATAGAAATCTTCGAGATTAACATCGTTTGACGGCATTTTTTAATTATTTAAAACGTTCTGCTCTTGTGTTTTAGGTGGAACTATGTAAGTTGTCAATACTGCTTGTTTATTTCAATAAATATATTTAATTCTTTGATTTTTTACATTATATAATAAACATTTATCTTAGAAGTTGCCTAATTCAAAGTATGCCAAATTTTTATACTAAGACAATTTACGGACAAACGGACAGGTAGAGTCTTTTAACATACAACTGTTTATTAGGAAAATGGTATTAGTGCTTGCTTCGCATGCGATGATTAATAGTTTGGTATACGCGTTGGTTATTATCATAATAAAAACAAATAAACCCGATCATTTATTAGATATTGCACTTCGATCGTTTGGAATTACGATTTGTTAACTTCCGTTGATTACTTTTTATGATTGGCTCATTTCCTCGAATTCAATAGATCTGAGAATTCGGATTTGTTACGTTCTTGTCAAAAAGTATACCGTAAAATTACCGTGGGTTCTTGGGTTCAGTTCTCAGATGGAAAGTGTACTAAAATGTAGTTTCCGTTAGAAATTCGTAAAACGACACAAAAAGAGATAGAAGTGATTTTAACATAGCTTTTAATTAATTGGCTGAACGCTTATATATAAAATATATTGAAGCAATATTTGCGTAAGGCTTAAATATTTCTTATCTTACTTAACTTTCTTAATTGAAGGCTGCAAAAGATAGATCAAATGAAAAAAACTTCTCTCTTTTTATTTGTCACGTAAACTTCAATGAAAATAGCCCGAAGCAAAACTGTTAACGGGTTTTAAGGCCATGTATAATATTTCGCGAGCTGTTGTAACATTGTATTGACGGGGATTAACCTCTAGCCTGCATTGTCTGCAGTGTTTCCATAGTTGACTTGTGATAGACAAAACATGAATTTTATTAAATTCTTGTGTGCCGCGAAGAATGTAGAGGGGTTAACTTACATTCCGCTCTATAATATTGTTTGTTTTATTTTTTCTGTGACGTTAACCTAATACTGTTTTAGATGTATTCTTTATTTGAATCTTATATTTGGGTTAGCATATCAGTGAGTTTTTGTAATAGTTCGATTTGAAAAGCCATATAGAAGGAAAGAAAGAAAAACAATTCATGTCTCACCACAGAGCGCCCAAAACGACTTATTAACTAGACGTAACACAATAATAATAATAAAAAAAAGATACAAAAACAACAATATAAAATTAAAAAAAAAACACCATCAACAAATTTAACATAACAAATTATCAACATTGTACACTAGTATATTATAATTAAAGCCATTTTCTGATTTCTGATTTGTCGGTGCGGCAACGGTATGGCAGTGGTGTGGAATCGGTATGCTCGGTGTTCGCGGTACCGAACGCCTACCGAGAGCCTATGTTTCAATGAGCGTTACCTAATGGTTTTGTTGTGCGCAGGAGAGCTAAGTTACCAAGCCAATTTGCCAATCAGGAAACAATCTGCGAAACATAGGCGTTCGGTAGGCTTTCGGTACCGCGTACACCGAGTATACCGACTCCGCACCGCTGTCGCACCGACTAATCATAAAGTAGCCGAAATCTTCAAAACAGGAATATGATCATGTTTAATAATAAGAGAAAATTTCATAATGGAAATGAAACGAATTTAGTAGATTTAGTTATTTATTTTTAATACGCATTCTTAATATAATGGCTAAATTTATTACAAAATAGAAAAATAAATATATACATTGGGATTTTAAAACGGATTTAGTGGCCATATGTCACAGACAATTTTTTTTATACCAGAATAGGAACATAAAGATTCCCTAATCACACAGCTAATACTCTGAAACGACTGTTAGGATTAATATGTCGCCATTTTTTACGGATTTTATAATTATATGATTGGTTATTTAACCGTTAATATTTGTTATTACTATCCTGTAATTTATTAGGAAAGTTGTGTCCAGATTTATAGTACGATGAGAAATGGAGAGAAGATTTTAGAAACAGCTTCTGACCAAGAAGTTAGGAACAGTAAAACCTCACAGGAAGAAAAATAAAAAACAAAAAGCACTTAGTTTTATTAATAAAGTTCTGTGATACTTTCATCGTATCAGAATAGGTAAAAATTTAAGTACTATCTTAGTACAGCCCTATGTTTATTAGTTATTCACATAAGGTTCATTAGCGACAACAAGTCAGACACCAACGGAGATATGCTAATTAGCAGGCGACATGACAGCTATTAAACTCTTGTATAATACTAGCTGCTGCCCGCTGCTCCGTTTTCATTTGTTATCGCAATAGATGCGAGCTTAAGGCAGTGCTATAAACATTTGATCTTTAGTAAACCTTAGTTTTATATATAATTTTTCTTCTTAATAATCCTTTTTAATGTTCTAAATGCGAACATATATCTGTCTGTGACGCCTTCACGCCTAAACCACTAAGCCGATTTTAATGAAACTTGGAATGTAGTATCCTGCAATTCTAATAAGACATAGATTATTTTTGGCCGCGATAACATACATTTTCGCGGGCCACGGGAAAAAGCTAGAAGAAGAATATTCCATGTACTTGGCAAACCATTAAAAAATGCGTTTTGTTGGAAAAGTACTTAAGTTTTACCAGTGACCTACATTCTCTCAACGTCATAAAGTTGATTTACAACCGAAAATAAATTAGACTTCTTTCTTCAAGATTAGATGTTACATATTCAAATGAGAATTACATTAAAAGAGTATATTGTGTAACAAAAATTACATTCTCACTTACATAGTGTAGCTGAGGTAGTTAGTATTCTTATCACGAGTATAAGTAGATTTACATGTACTGAGCACGTGAGCTTATTTTGAATTTTACTCAGATTGCCCTACAGCCTGTATAAGACAAACTTTCGGGGACGTGTCGGATGAAGTAATGATTTATGCTCATAAAAAAGTTTCAAGTTTTTTTTGGGAGATGTATCTTGTTAGGTACGTAGCAGCAGTAATTGTGTAATGTTTATACTCCGACGAAGCAGTGGCAGAGTCCTTCGAGGATTCGGTAGATATGAGTAACAAAAAATAAAAAAATATACCCATAATATAAAAATAATAAGCCATATTACACAAACATAAGCCATTTCGTTAAAAAAAAACAGTAGATACAGAGACTACTAATATATCTCTTAACTTATAACGAAGTAGTGAAACTTATCCATATAACTGACGGCCTGACGGGTCTGTTGGTCTAGTGGTTAGTGACTCTGACTGCTAAACCGGAGGTCGTGGGTTCGATTCCCACCCAGGACGAATCTTTGTGTGATGAGCACGATCATTTGTTCTGTGTCTGGGTGTAATTTATCTATATATACTTATAATAAATCTGTAGAGAGGTCAATTCTGTACATCAAATATATTTTCAAAATAACTATCAGGGGGTGATTAGTGATCGATACTGATGCCAAAAATGCAATCAGTAAATTTTTTGTCTGTCTGTCTGTCTGTCTGTCTGTCTGTATGTTCCTTATAGAAACGAAAACTACTCGACGGATTTTAACGAAACTTGGTACATTTATTCTTCATACTCCTGGGCAGGTTATAGTATACTTTTCATCACGCTACAATTAATAGGAGCAGAGCAGTGAAGGGAAATGTTGGGAAAACGGTATTTTTTAAGCTTCCGTCGCGTATGCAGCCTTAATGGTTAAAGCTACATAGAAATCATGTATGACGGAAATGTTCTACATAAAATTATCTAAAAAATATCCCACAACAGCATATGTCTATCTTTTATGGTTGACTCACAATAACACGTGTAACTCCCGATAGCTTAGCATTTCGGTGATTTCTGATTATATTTGTTTACTCTTACGTTTATAATACTCTCACTCATCCCTAATTAAAAAAAGTTTACATTATTACCTATTCAATAAAAAAAGAGTCATAGAAATCGGTATAGAAACACCAAACTTATACATGAAATACGATAATAAGCCATCGCGCCGTCGCGCGTGAATACTGAATCATGCTATAAGGATTATTTTTGTGTAACGTGATATATTATATTTCCCTACTAAAATACGAAAGTTAATCTGTCTGTTACATCAAAACCACTGAACAGTGAGGAAGGACATATGCTACTTTTTTACGAAAAACGACGGAAACGCGGACGAAGTCGCTGGCAAAAGCTAGTCTATAATATGTATGTATTTAGAAATTTATAAATATGTTTATCAGTTGTCTGGTTGCCATAGCACAGGCTCTGCCTAGTTTGGGATCAGATGACCGTGTGTGAGATTTCCCAAGATAAAAAAAAAAAAAAAAACAATGTTACAGGATACAAGTAAACATTTCTTCTACTTCAGTGACAATACCTACCTATGATATTAGACGTAGGCCATGTGGCCTATCTTACTACCATAACTTTTAACTGCATAATTTGTTAGAAGACTCTATCCATAATAAATAACTCCTAGGTTGTCTGGAAGAGATCACAATTAGTGTATAAGACCGCCCTTTGTGTTTTATTTTAACTTGTTTCTTGGTGTAAAATAAAGAGTTTATATTATTACTATTATTATTTTCACGAAAGAGCAAAAAAAAAGGAATAAATCACGAACGACACTTTCTAAATAGAAGCCGACGGTAAACAAAACCAATTGAAACAAATGAATGAAATTGCGAGTTTATTTCGAACACATTGCAAAATATTGCGCTTGCGATTTGAGTGAGACAAACACGTTTGTTACCTTAGTAAATATGTTGTACTGTTTGTTGTTATTCCCTAGTAGGGCTAAGGGCGAAGCATTTAAGGCTATCTCAATTCTATCGTTGTCTTGTCTATAAATAGAGCCTGTAATAGTGAATTTGTTCTTAGATATAAAACTTACACTAAAGTTTACAAATACTTAACCATAGGTCTATAAACACAATATCGTTTTATGTGTTTTCGTGTTCTTAGACATATGTATTGGTTGTATTAAAGTTAATCAAGATGTACTGATCTCTGGCTCAAAATCATGTTTGTCTTCTTATAATCTTTTCGACATTGTTGTTTTCATTTCATGTAGAAAGAAAGAAGAAAGAGAAAATGTTTATTGCAAGAGAAGAGGTGGCCAATGGGCATGGTGGCACAAGATACATGTATTTTGTGACTTTTTTACCATTCCATACACATGTTAAGTCATTTAAATCTTAGAAAGTAACGTATTCTTGTACTTTATTTTATTTGATTCGTTCTTACTTCTATTTCTAACTGATATTCATTTGTCTTTTTTCGCTTAGGTCTCTGTAGGCGCAGTCCTACCAACTCCACCTAAAGTAAACGGAACCCACGAAGTATTATAAAAAAAGAAGTTGGGACCGCATTTTATCAGTTTTATAGCATGAACTTCTATACAATATATTAAAGTGTTTGATGACCATTAAGCTTTTATCTGCCGCTGCTGATAAGTTCATGGCGTGTTTATGTCTCGGCGAGATCGATTGGAGGCCTTTTGCCGCAAGGCTTCTGATAAGATAAGTATATTGATCGAATAATTATGTTTTTACAGTCATACAGTTAATTTTATTTCGGTTACCGGCACTTGTAAACCAAGTTGTGTTAAATAATCCCACGTTTTTAATAGCTGATGTAAAACTTTGAGTATTAATGAGACTTATTTTTTTATTTTCCAGTTGAAACGAGAAATACTTTGTATTAAAGCTGTAAACATCAATATTTTGTGCCGTTTTTTGTTAATCTGCTCGTCTTCTAGGTTAATATAGACCAATAAAATATTCTAATAATAATTGAAGTTCTTGCTAAGTGCTTAAGTATAAAGCAGAAAGCTTAAAACTGATTTGGGATACTTTCTTGTGTATGTTCAAGTTTTATAAGTTAAAACCTTAACAACGAATCAAAGAATTTACTAACAACAGACAATCGTCCTAGCCAAACTTTGGAAAAAGCAAACATTTTTCTTAATATTATATTCGTTAATAACTATGTCAAGATTATATTGAAATCCACGTTTCTTCTCTGACCGGATTTTACGTGCGCATATTGACTACGTGATTCCCGGCTTCCGAGTTGATAGGGAATCTCTTATTTTTCTTATTTACTAGTGAAAGGCGAAATATGTTGTTTTTCAATTATAACTCGAGATTTTTTTCGATAAGAACCATGTTCAACAAATCCGAATTCAAATAGAAAGTGTTGTACAGTAGACCGAATGGTCAGTAGATAGCTATGGAGTCAACAACCTTACTGCTTCTAAATAAAGGTGCTATTAATGTAAAAGTAGCCACTGATTTTTGATACCTACTTTGATACCTTCTACTGTTCGGGAAGATTTGATTAGTTTTCTATAGTAAATCATTATGTAAATAGTAGGCATGAGACTATGAAAATTAACTTTATCAAAGTTGGAAGGCCAAATAGTTCACTCCCAAACATTGTTTTATTACATGTATGAACGAAGAGTCGGCTTCATTTAATTAAGGCTTCTAATATTTGTACAGAATTACGCCATTAAAACTTCTGCAGCTTTCCGGGCTACAGTAAAAAGTACCGTAAATTATAATTAATTAGGTTTCATTTGCAGTGCAAACGAGTTCTATCTATTTGCGTAGGTAGATGCTTAATGATATGGGTTAATAGGTAGATGACGATCTAACTGGTTATAGTTACTTGTTTATACCTTTTTAATAAAGTTAAAAGAAGTTTCTTAACAGTTTACTTATATGGAACAAGTAGACCGACCGATGCTACGGAAATATTTAATTGGCTTGATCAAACAACGGACTGATAGTGATCTTTTTAAAAATTACACAACATCCGTGATTTTAAATAAATTTGTACCTTAGAGTATATATACAGACAAGCAAAAAGTGCGCGCTTGTGCCGAGCGTAAGCAAATTTTTAGCTTTAAGTACTACGCTCTTTTACTGATTTAAGTGATTTTGACACAAATTTTATAATTATACTGATGCTCAAAGCTCATACTCTGTTAGGCGCACTGTATAGTTTACTTATTTATACTTTAAGATTTGTTCACCTAAAACAGGCTTATTAAAGAGCAGTCGATTCGACTATGTTTTTGGCTGGTCAGATCTAATGTAAGCCATCGAGGCGAAAAGAAGAAAAAGAAAAACGTCATAAATTTGCATCATCATGCAGCAAAATTGTATTATCCTGGTTTCAAACTGGAAGAGGAATGTAGGAGTATTAAAAAAATATTTTAAATAATAAAACACTAAAAAATGTATATGCAAGACGCAAACTTTAAAACACGCGCATGAGTCGTGTGTCACAAAATCGATAAAACTGTCTCACGATATCAAACTACAGTCCGCATAAAAGTCAAATACTATGCTTAATAAGCGTTGTCCATCTTAGTATCAATACTCAAAAAGTACATCATTAAACAGTTAGAGCATGAGTTATTCAATTTTAACAGCTGCATAGTTTACCATATGTGTTAACGCATTGTCGTTAACTACACAGACAGAGTCGGTTAAAAGGTCAACTTAATAAAAGCGACCAACACTATCGCAAACATTTGACATTGGATCGATTGTGTCGATTTTGACAGTAAATCAATTTGGAATGCTTAACAATACCATAGAATCTTTAGAGTTTAAAAATGCAAGGATTTTAATTCTAACAATCTAATACATAAAACCATAGAGTCGAAAATTGAATAGATCGATGTCTAAAATCGATTTGGGGAACAGCAAAAAATCTTTGGTCGCTCCGAATGTAACAAATATCGATCGTCCAGGAGATAGCCGTAGCAGTTGTTGAATCGATATAGACATGGCGCTTTGATTACTCGATTCAATCGAACTCGTATAAGCACTCGGATCTCTGATGCCGCAAACCATGTTGTGGATTGTGGTAATGTTCGATACCTATCTTTGTCGGCTGGCCTGTCGAATCGGCGATCACTCGAGTATAACACATTACGTATTCATGTTGGGCAATTGATATAACCTGTTGGGGTATGTACCACTTAGCCATATACATCATAAGCTCTATAGGCAGTACTAGACACAACAACACTTATATTATTAATTCTGTTTATTTCTTTTATTCAGAAGGCAAATATCTCTACGCATGCATCGGATAATAGTGAGGGTATCTCGGTGTAATCAGTACCCAGGGCATTTAAAAGGTCTTTAGCTAAAATAAGAACAGCACTAGTGGGACTGGACTGGCCGGTATTATTAGGCTTAGCAATATTTTTCGCAGAATCAGTTAAAGTATGCAGTATTATTTGTATTGTTTGTAATTTGCATGTTCTAGAAATCCTATCCATACAGCTGAGGTAAATCTATACTTAATATATAAAGCTGAAGAGTCTGTTAGTTTGTTTGTTTGATTGTTTGTTTGTTTGAACGCGCTAATCTCAGGAACTACTAGTCCGATTTGAAAAAATCTTTCAGTGTTGGATAGTCCATTTATTGAGAAAGGCTATACGCTTTATAACATTACGCTGCGACTAAAAGGAGCGGAGTATTAATGAAAAATGTTGCAAAAATGAAAAACCGTTGAAACTAAAACACGCGGACAAAGTCGGGGGGGATATTTTTTCTGTTTCTTTAAAAAAAAAAACGTTTTTCGCTCTAAGGAATTTAATCCTTGTTTCGCGGGGGTGGGGTTTTTCAAACATTCAAATCACATGCACAAAGAACACCCAGACTTAGACAGGCATTTGTGGATCACACAAATGCTTGTCCCATGCGGGGATCGAACCCGCGGCACGTCGCACACAGAGGTAATTTGCGTGGTGCCCTATACCACTCGGCTATCCGTGCAGTCAATAATGCAAAACAACAGAGTATTTCTGAAAAACAATATCATAACAAAGTTATGTCACATTAGACTTTATCTTGTTATTACAAAACGTGTCTGCTATGAAACCCATGTGATGATGATACGGAATATAATATTTTATTGCGTAACCTCATCACGCCTTGTCCAAGTTGACCCACCTCTAAAATACTTTAATAGACTGAACAATCGTCCCAAATCGAACTCCACCAACAATACACGTGACTGACTGTCCAAATTTATCCATAGAAATGATTAACGCGATCACTATCGACGGTTTTATATACAGCTTGGAATAGGTAACCGTATAAAACGTTCTATGGATGCGATATAACAAAAAGCTATCGACAAGGTGTTGACCGATTAGGAGATAGGGTGTAGTAGTATATGGTTGATTGTTTGGACGTTTTGACAGCTGACCACGCTCGTTACCACTGTCGTCGTGAAAGGCATCAGCAATCTAAATGCAAGGCTAATTGAATACAAAGAAGAGATAACTATGGAATGCACTTTATGGGGCCGTTTTGTAATGAAAATATAGGCTGAAGTTTAAGCAAGCGCAGTTTATCATGTGGCCGTTATCATATTTGCGCCTTCCATTCTTTTGTTTAGAAAGGTTATCTCAACTGCCCACGCTTCACGCCACACCTACACCGTACCAACTGCTGTCAGGTTGTAAGCCTCTATCACTTTTTGAGTATTATGAAATTTACAATAAACGCCCCGTATTTAACCATAGTTCGTATTATGGTTAAATATGGTTTTATAAATTTTACAATATGGACAAGACTACAAATTTAATTAGATTGCAAAAAATATTTTTCGGATTATCTTTTTTTTTTAAATGTTTTAAGGTTGTGTTATTCAAGTACCTAGCATAAAATCAAAAACATGTAAATCATTTAACTAAATAAATCACGTTTCTCGTATGAAGATCTCATCCTTAAAGCTAATTCACACGGTACCAGTGACAAAGCGGGCAATGGGATGCCCGAGGCTTGGTACAAGACTCCTGTCTCCTGCAGTTAATGACGTCATTAAATATGAACCGTGTACCGAGCCTTTTTGTAAAGGTCCGTGCACGTAAGCAGGTGCGGGACGGATCATATTCATCTGCCTCGCCCATAGCTGCAAAATGGAACAAATGAAGCTTGATGGTATTCCTTTTCTTGGTTTTTTCTTTTGAAGTAATAAACACTTAGGTTTAATAGGTATGTTACAGTTTTACTTTAGATAAACTTTCGTTTAAAAATATCCTAAATAAAATAAATAATGACTAAGTTTCAAGAATTTTCAAAAATTTTTGTAGCTTGTATATTTTACCTTCCGAGTAGCTGCTTTAATTAAAATAATATTAATATATTAATATTGTATTTTTATTAAACAAAAGCCGTTCCGTTGTTTTTAAACAAAATAATAAAAAATGTATCTATTTTATACCTACTAATAAAGTTCTTACTTAAACGCTCTGTAATTCTGCGAGTGGTATTCTATACAAAAGCTTACACAAAACAAATATCGTTCGTTATAAATATACTTGACTTTAATATCTTACCGATATTGGATTCAAATGTTTGAAAACAGTATACAGCTCAAGAACTATCCAAAGATATGAAAATCATTTCTTAAACAAAACGTTTAAATAGAACAGCTTTCAAAGTAAGAGCAAAAACATTTTAAAGTAAATAAATCTGCAAAAGTGTAACCGCATTCACTATTCACTCAATTGATGTCACTAGCTTGTTTTATAGACAGCATGACATAGCAATTAGGTGCTGCAGCAACCGTTCGTGACCACGCATATGTAATTACTTGTGGGATGCGAAAATAACAGCATTTTTCGCCTTTAATTTTAAGTAGAGTGTTTTTCTTCCTTAATTATGTGGATACTTCTGTAATGAGAGCATTCCACTTTCGTGTGCACTCAAGTTTAAAGTGTATCTTTGTTTAAGGTCTTTGTTTAAGTGGATAAAGAACATGATTTTTAAGCTATTATAATTAACTAGCGACCCGCCCCGGTTTCGCACGGTTAAGGTTTTAACATTACAAATCTTTAAATTTCTTGGCTTTTCTGTACTACATATGCATGTATTGTACATAAAAATTCTACTCTATCTATGGCTGAAACTGCATTTAAATCCGTTGCGGAGTTTAAAAGATTTAAGTGTACAAACAGCGGGAGCTACTTTGTTTTATATTATGTAAAAATGTGGGACGAAATATGATTGTGTTTGTACTACTGCAACTTTTGTTCTCAAGTTATTTCGCTAGAGTTTGTTAAGTTTCGTTTGGATGTTGATACTGAGTGAATCCAAAGTATTACATAGTTAACGTTTGACTGCAAGGATAGCCAAATGGTATAGGTCATCACGCCAATTACCAATGTGCGCGACGCACTGCGGGTTCGATCCCCGCATGGCTCAAGCATTTTTGTGATCCACAAATACTGGTTCCAAGTCTGGGTGTTCCTTGTGCATGTGATCCTTAGCAAGGTAACAAGTTATACTCTAGATTAATCCAGACATGACTCCAGACTGAAGTTAGGTTGCTTTAAAAATCATATAATACTGTAAACATCAGTTTTGGAAAGGAACATCGTTTGTTACATACGTGTAAACTTTATCTCGCGTCGAACCTTGCTGTCGGAAACAAACACTTTACTATTCACGTACTAACGATAAGATATCCACTTTGTAATGAAACAATAATTCGTTTTCGGGTTCGACGTACTGTCTTATCACTTCCTCTTTCGAATACCCGCTCTATTGTGACCAGATTAATGATTCATTTGGTTAGTTACCTAAGTTTGGCGTTGGATTGAGTTCGGTTGATCGTGTAGCCCAGTAATCTTGGGCAAGTATTAAGATTAGAAATGTTGCGGACTCCACTAACCTAGATAAAGAAGTTTCTCGATAAAATTTGAATGGATTGACATCGTTTTCTGCAATCTGATAAAGGTTCAAATGCTCTTCGCTTTTTAAATGAAATTGATAAATTTTGTTTTTTCTCAAATATTTTTATTCACTGCTAAAGACTGAAATAAATTTACTTTGTCACACGAATACCGGTAATTTCTTTAAGGTGTAATTTTTTTTGTAGCTTTTAATGTATTTAATATGTGCCACAGAATTATTAGTCTAACCCACAATACTTACTGTATATTAGTGTTAAAAGTTACTCTTATTGAGGTAACTTTAAAACGTTTAAATAAAGGTGGTTCTCCAGATATTGTTTTAGTAGGTACCTTGTACTACTTTCTTATACTAATAAAATGTATGTTACATAGTTGCAGAGTTTACCAGTACTTAAAACATGGTATAACAATAAATGGAAGTTAAAAATAACTTTAAACTGGTTATCGAGGCAACATTAAAAGTCGAGGTTTGTTTTAAGTTTGATTCAGTTCAAACATCAAATATTGCGTAGGCGCTGCTAATGATTATAGAGTAAAACTTTAGTTTGTTTGAAGTGTAGCGGTCAATTTGCTCATTGCATTAATAGTGGGCATACAGGTACTTTTTATTGTTATATAACTAACATAACTTTGTGTCTGTTCGTGAAATAAAAGGTGCTTTTTTATGATAAGAATCCTCGAAATTAACTTCTTACAGTAGGTAGGTATGATTCAATCCGGCACTGTCAATCATTCCCCACATCAATAGCGGCTAATGATTTTGATCAAATTGATGTATTTTTTATCGAACCCAACAAAAAATATAACAATAATTGAAGACTTGTTTTTTTGTTGTTGTGTATTAATTGATATCAAACATTTCTGAAGGTATGCGTCATGTGATGTAATAAGTAATAAAAGATTCAATATCTTGGTTTTATATTAATGCAAAAAATGCATTTTGTTAAGGATATTTGATGATCGTTTCTTTTGACATTATAATGAGAAGGTCCATTGTTTCTTATTCCTTCAAAAGAGAAGGATAGTTTTCAAAACTTATTATTAGGTTTTATCACTATTATTTCAATGTACCGTCACATAGTGGTAACAACGACACCGTATTATCTATCTGCTATTTATTCAACAGCATATTTTATTCATTTGCAAATCTAATTAATTCCCCCAGTTTTTGATAGCCTGATCAACCTAATCTATTGTCAAAACGACTGATCGCGACTGTGATTAGTTGACCAAAAGACTAACAAGCAACACGGGGTTTGACAGGTGATTAATAAATTTTTGTGTTAATCAGTCGTTCAGAAACCATGGGTAAATCTTCAAGGTTTCCGTAGTTAACCTACTTGTCTTGATAAATACAGTTTACCTATCAGTGGCAGCCCTTTACACGTGAGCACAAAATAATATAATTTACGATCTTCATGTTTACCTACGTATAGAATCTTTTGTTTCTCAGTAAATATACTTTATGATACTGAGAATATCAAAACAATTGTTCGGAGGATTTCCATACAATCGGTTCAATAATGCAACAGCTTCTATTAACAAGTTCCGTAATAACGTTTATTGTTTGTTGTGTGTCATGTAGCAGGTTATATTATGACCTTTGTGCTTCGTTGTAACGTACACTAATCACCGATACAAGATGCGTAAGTCTGTTTTATCTTATCTCAGTTTGATGATGTATTTGTACATGCTTGTTTGTCGTGGGAATCTTTATCCGATTATTCAGTTTTTGAGAGAATTTGGTAGATGTCTAGTATATCAATAGAAAGCTGTTCGGTTGCAAGATATTACGTTATGAATTAAGTAACGAGTTAATTTATCCTTTTATAATCGGTATGCAATTCTTGTAATTACATGAGTAGTTGGTCGCTTTGTAATTCTAATTCTTCTCGATGGTCATTCGACAACATCGGTGTTATATTGAAAGGTAAACAGGCTCGTTGTACTTTACCCTTTTAAGGCGTGATGACTGTGATTTGTATTCGCACATGTAAGTAATAAGTGAGGCAATCATTTGATACTCAAACAACACAGCAAATTTATTAATGCAATTCTTAAATTTATTAAGGGTCAGTACAGTCTTTACCTTACGACAGCCATATTGGCTATGTTGGCGGTCAATTTTCGCATTGCGCCATCTATCACGCATGGGCTTGCGCTCCAAACCTCGCTCCAAGTGTTTTAGATAATGACGCCCATCAAAAACACTTGAGCGTATCGCGTCAGTGGAAATTATGATTAATATCGGGCTAGTTAACGGTGCTAGAGAGGGGCACGACTTATACTAGTGTGGAGCCCGGAGCCACGGATGTCCGCGGCCTGGTGGGGCGGACGCATCATTTGTTTGCCCACAGACCGGTCCACGTCGCTACTGCTTCAAATTCATAATTTTTCAATGAGCCTTTTTTCTACTGACCGCTTCGTCTCGCTGACAACTGAGCTTATGGTTCTCTAGATAAGATCGCTTTGTGCACCATTAGCCAAAGTGATTGACGTTGTTAGTTTGTTGTCAGTAATTTTGTTTGAAATTTAGAGCGGCGAGCGCAGCTTTTTTGTTCGATGTGTGTAAAGAGAGTCGTGTTGACATGAGGCTATTGCGAGATGCCCGATAATGCGTGATTTTGTAACTATTTAGTTGCATAGATTGAATTGAGGAACATGAGCTTAATAGCATAGTGTAGCTAATGATAATTTAATAGGTTTGTGCTATTTATTAGATACAACGAGGTTTCATTGCATAATATAAGTAGCCAACAAAATATGAGCTGAACATTTCGCAGACTATGATATTGAGTTGCAAGTAAGTTTACAGAAAAGTTGATAGGCTTGCTTAGTGATACCTTACAAATGATGATATAAAAAGTCTTCAGTTCTTTTTGTTGACTGGTATTTAATACCTTTTTTTTGTTCCCGGGCATTTATGTATTCTAAGATTGATTCTTTGTTTGATGATTTAATTGATTGATTCTTATGATAAGTTAATTTACTCACGTACAGTAGTGATTAAAATGGCGTCGAATAAATAACTTTGTATTGTTTTAAGCTAGCCAATTCTTTAGCAGGACATTAACATCGATGACATTCCTAAACCCGATTAAAAAGCTACCGAACCATATCCAGCTTAACAGTAAGGTGATAAATAACAACGCTGTCAGCAGAGCGTTTAACAATGACTCAAAGTAATTATACGGACGACACAATTGCATAACGGTGAGTGGTTCGTATAGATCTATCGAATTGTGAAACAATGAGACACAGCCCGATATCGTGACCAACGAAATGTCGTACAAATTGTAGACAGCGCTGAGATAATTGACTGTAATATTGGTCTCGGGGTCCTATGGTCGCAAATGTACCGAGAGTGGGGTGAGATTTGTCATTTTAGACGCTCTTTTGTTTAGGTTTGGTTTAGTCGAAATACACTAGCTTTGTTGGAATTACATACGAGTTACAAAGTTACAGGTGACATCTAACTCTCTTACTCAAAAAAGACCATTTGAAGTAGCATTGTTCAAATAAAATCAATGTACATTATCTAATATCTAACCAAACTTACAAGAAAGAAATGGTTTTCCTGTGTGAAAAATATGACCAATTTGCCGTAGATAGTGTTGTACCATTAGATTTAGGGAGTAAAAGTAAGTTCTCCAAAAACGTCTAGAAATACAACGTCATCATAGATTTTTCCACCAAATTGTGTTGATTTTTGCTTCCCACCCCAATCGGGGCGCGCCGCAGTCGAAGTTTGTGCTAACTGCAGCCAAGTGATAACACGCCATCGCTAATCCAAGAGACGACCGCGCTCACAAATCTGTTTTATACAAGAATATAGAACTACTGAAACTGGCTGAATTTAATTTAATTATTGAATTTAACTGTACAGAACAGACTTAATATTTTTATGTTGGATTTAAAGTGGCTAGTTTTTACCTTAAAAAGGGCTAGTTCTATTAAATTTTCTTAGTCATAATGGTCAATTTTATAATAAATTTAAAATTCATACTTTTATTTAGTACCTGTTGATTTGTTTATTACCTAGACAATTATTTACATAATAAAAAAATACGACTAGGCATGAAATTTGAAGAATACACGCAATTTTAACATAGTTTGCGTGTTTAAAAATTCTCTTAATTATGATTAGAAACTACGCGGGTTTTAAGTTTACCGACAAAAAAACAATAAAGCACTTGAAAAAGTCGAATGGACTTTCACATAATTTACCGTAATTATACATAGTAAAGGGAGTAAATAAATTAACCCTTTTCCTGTACAAAAGAAGAATCTTTCATGTGAGTCACTAAGTACGTGGCGGGCTACTTTCGATGTCTAGACATGTAAATAGAATTTATGTGTCTGCAGTACCTTTGTTATTTTGACTATTTTAAAATAAATAAACATGTAACTCTACGCAGATAATATTCAAATACAGTTTGCAAAATACGTAAGTTAAGTTTAGGGCATCAACAAATTTTTTATTTACTTTTTTGTTCAATGTACCTAGATGTTAAATTAGATTGTATTCCCGAATTGTGCACAAAATATTATAAATATTTATATAATCTTATGCTTTAAGTTTAAGTGATTGAAATCAGAACTATTATTTATTTAGTACAATGAAAACGTTTAAAAATTCTACTCAAGCCATATACTGCACAACCATTTATTACACTTAGGCTTAAACATTGAAATCACATAAAAAAAACACGCCCTCCTCTATAGGTAACATAAGGAATTAAGGAGAACTGTCCTGTTTTAAAAATACCATAGAAGCGTCTCTTCCAGCAAATAATTTAAAACTACATAATCCATGCTATCATTCACATCGGGGGTTGCATAATCCTCGTCAATGCGTTTGTCATCATTCACGCACGACTTCGGGTTTAACTACGCAATCGACTTTGATTTTGGTTTTGTTCTGTCTGTCCCTAACTCACCTTTCGGTAGCGAATATTACCTGATTTGTTATTTCCGTAAACAATTTAATGATACGGTTGATTAAATCCATGATCTTTTAACGTAATATGTATGTTTCTTTTTATGACACGTTTTAAGTGAAAGCCAGTGGCTAAGTTATTGAAATATACATAAAAAAATGTCGTGGTGGCCTAGCCAATGTGGTGGTGGCCTGGCGGTTCAACAAACGGATTTGTATGCACAACGTTGCAGGTTCGAACCCACTACAGGCCAATGTGACTTTTTCAAAGTTAAATGTACTTTCTTTATCAATCTAAGACAACATTGGCAAACGGCGAAGGAAAACATCTTGAGGAAATGTGCCCAGCAGTGGGACATATTTTATACTATTATTTTAGTATATATACATAAAAAATTGGTAAAGTATATCAGAAATATCCCCGTTGGTATAGCATTCTTCACGGTGATTGATTTTCGATATGTATTATTAAAAAAAATATAATAGTTTGGAACTCACTTAGCATTAAGATATTCAGTATCTTTAAGACGTCTTAAAATAGACGCAACGTTTAGTTCATCTATAAGGTCTGAAAACATTATATAATAAAAAAATCTCATAGAATGTCGTTGTAAAAATCATAATAGTAAATTTTGCAAATTACTAACTTTCATGTATATTTACCGCAAATTATTTCATTATAAAATGATAATTACTAACTGTTGTTAATTAAACTGTGACTGTGTGAACTGGGACTTATCTCCCATCGGATGCGAAGTTAAATAAGTATTGCGAATGTATTCGTTCCGTTGTCGAAAACCTGTGTTGCCACCTTATTGCCAAGTGATTAATCATTACTCACAAACAAATTATTCGTACGTAAGCTATCGGAGAATCGTGATCAATTTCAAATAGATGGTTCTAATCACGGCAGTAATTAGGACATTATAGATCATTTTTAGTTATTCATCATCTGTGTTAATGATAGTTTTCTCCTTCGCGAACGTGGTTTTAATTACGCTATTTATATGGGAACTATCTTTCGGTAGTGTAATGTGTTTTATAAATGTAGTATGAAAGCAGTTCTTTAGGCATAGCTAATATAATCCTTGAGCCAACAATTAATATCTACAGCTTCATAGATATTCAGACAGTTTTTTTTGTAATGTACCGTCATAGAATTAGTAAAAATTGCTTGATTAATTGGATATGTAAAAAACACAAGTATCAAACAAACAAATAGAAGGAATAACAAAATAATCATCAAATTTGCCAGTCAAGGACCGTTGTTTACGACTTTTTAAATACAATCTTCTGTAATAAAATGGATCGCTAATTCATCATTCTTTATGATATGATTGTTCTTCGCTTAACAAAAAAAACTCTCAAAGTAAACTAGTTTCCCTCGGGCCGATAATTTGTGAAGCGCGCGACATCTACTTCGGGAAGTTATTATTTTTTTTACTCTAGGAACTGTGTATCGTCGTTATTTTGTTTATTTTGTTCCTCATATTAAGGACCCTAATTTACCACATGGTGCTCTTGTTCGACATAAAAAATATTATCTACATGATTTGACGTAATTTGTACCGTGTTATGACGAAAGGTTCGTGTGTTTAAGAGTAATTTCTCCTCGAGCCGTTATTAACCAGTAACCATCTTTTTTTGTTTTTGACAGAAATAGTTAACGAGTATTAGACATGAAGCACGATGTTACATTTTTGTAGTTAATGAACTATAAGGTTAAAATTTAACTTGAAAAAAATTGGAAGTATATTCGACGTTCATTATATAGAACATCGCAACTATGTTCTTTATGTGGCCCTGTTACAACATACAGAAGTTTATTGAAATAAATATCATATTTATTATAAGCGACATAACATTTTGATGTCCATACAATCACAGAAAGAAATACATTCTGAATACTCCGACGGTTATTCTTAGATATGGCAGTATCATACCGTATTAACAACATCGGAAAATATAAAATTGTTAATCCGAATTAGGTTTCTAAAATATTTGCTTAAATTTTATTTATATTCAAACAAGAATATAGTTTATTGCTCGTATATGAATATACAGAAATGGTATTCGTATGGTCGGCATTAATAAACGATCGAACACTAATCGATTGTGAATAGGAATTGCCTCGAGATGTGAGACGTAATATTTGGACGGATGGATTAAATGAATATAAATTTTAGAGTTTATGTAGTTCTCTTTATAGTTGTGCTTAGCGAATGTTTTGAATATTGATTTGTATTACCTATTTTTCTTCATTAATGGCTACCGAGACGGTATGAATTTAGTTTAAGTTATGAGTCTTATTGGTAATAATTTATATCTTGTGGAATGTGTATTGGAGCGGCGCTATGTACGAATATAAACAACCTTTTTTAAATTTCCTATGTTGATGGCATTCTGGGAAACACGGTAGCTACGTCTACCTCATTATGAGGAATTAAGATGATAATTAGGCGGTAAGAGAGATCAGATTCCATTGCTTCTATTTTATACTTTTCTTATTTGATCGTATCAAAGTTTTGTTTTAATTAATTAAAATTTATTTTGGTTTATTTCGAAGCTGAAAAGGCTTTTTGAAGTAAAGAAATTAAATTAAGTCGTTACACCAACTGGCATTTTAGTTTTTATTTTGTTGCTTTAGCTCTGGACTCTTCCTTTATTTTTTAAAGACTGGTAGACATTAAGTTTGACAGACAAAGTAGCTAAAACTCGAGAGTCGTAAATTTCAGTGTCCACATAAACACGCATGTTTACATGGCCTATTGTGGGGTCAAAGTTAATTTATTTCTTAAAGTTACGTTCGAGGCGTCATTCAGTCATGCTTAACTAACGTACTGTACTAAAAACTAAGCACAGAAGGTTAACAGTATACGACCCAATGCTGGTCACTTATATTCGCACGAATACGCAAACCCACAAGTGTAGGACGACTTTTGCAAATGATTTCATTTTAAAGCTGTGTTGGTTTTTTAACAGACATCGAAGCGCGCGAACCTTGTTCGAATGTTTGCGCGCATATGAGTGACCGGGGTATGATTAAATCGTGATTCCTTTGCAAACATCGTTAGTAAATCGAAAGTGATAACACTACGCAAGGGCTAAACGCTATTCATATATTATTGTACAGCTACGTCATATGTTACGATGGAATGTTATTCAATTAAAAACTTGACGGCTAAAAGTACTACGTCGCGTGTTAAACCTTCTGTAAACTCTCGCGCCTTACCTCCATATATTTAGGCACATTGTCACTTGTTCCCGCTCTACACATAAAGTCGATAACTTGTTGCTCTTAAAACATTTTCTTAAACCATCGTGAATGTTCCGTCGAGCTAAGATTTAGGTAGCCGTTTGTTGGCGAACAACTAATTTACTAAGTTTACTAAGTTCCGCGGTAACTAAATTGCCTGGCTGACGAAATATGTTTGTCTCCGTAAAATTTAAAAGTAAGAAAATGTACTATTACATACTTACTAACTTTATATGTAAAATAAAGCCGAGTTAGTTAAACCATTTATAACTAAAGAATGATTTGCATGATCTTTGATCTGTAAGATTCGTCTCGACCCCGAATAGCAGGACAAATACAAAAACAGGACAAATTTACGACAAAAAATGTCATACGGGAATAGAGTAAAACTGCGGGGCACCACTAGTATATTATATAATATTATTTTAATATTGCAAGACAATGGTTTGCTTGTTAAAAGAAATGTTAAGTACTTGTCCTAAAATATAAAGTTAAAGAACCACTTCGGTTCTTCTTTTATACTATCGTGGAAGATCTAAGTGGCCAGTGGGTGCAGAAATAATTCTTCTCTAGTTGAAATATTTAGAACTCTTTTTCTAGAATAAAGCTGTTATGAACTTATATTTTATAATTAACAAAGCGGACATTGAAGTTTAAGTAAGTAAGTATAGGGTTTAATACTTAAGATTTAACAAAAAAAAATACATACAAAAATAGGGACAAAAGCAAGTAGTTACATCGCAAAAAAATAAATAAAATAACTAGGTAAGTAACAAACACTTCTTAATACCTTCAGTAAAGTGCTGAAACAACTGAAAAAATATAATTATATGATCATTGTACCGAGAACGTGATATCCTGTTTCAAATTAAGAAAAAAAAAATACATTATGTCATAACATCGCAAGCACGGGCGTTGCACATTTCTTTGTTTATTGTTGAATACTCATTATATGTAAATAGTGAAGTCGTGGTGATGGGAGCCTGATAGTGACGAGGCATGTTTCGCAACCACACGGAATGATAATAATTGTTTGAGCCCGGCGACTGAGCAGACTGAGCACCCACGGGTGTGCACCTGCCTATCTTTCTCAGTAAACGTACATAACCATAGAGATTCTCTTGACAGATATAACTAGATTTAATATTTCATAAACGTGATTTTTTGAACGTGCTGCTATGAATTTTGAGTTTTTATTGCTTAACTCGGTTTAGTGTAGACGTTAGGTTGGGTGTGTTTGTTTGTAAGATGAAAGGTCAGAATCTACATTATTAAAATTACATGGTGTCTATTGAATGTTGCCGACGGAAAATAAATTTTATCTATTTTTTTCTTTTTACATGTAAATTAATATCTATTAGACTGAAGACTGTCATTACCTAAGTAATGTTGACCTAATGCCAGTAGTCTTTAGCTCTATATTTTTTAAGAAGTATTTAAAAAAGAAGTATTTTATTCCGTAAATTATTTATTGTTTAGAAAAACAAATTGAAACCGCATCAACTAATCTTTCAAATCGTCTGTCAAATGTTTTATATAAAACGGTACATCGAATAGTCGATAATGTTGGTGTTGATGCTAGATCGTGCAGCGTACCTTAATAACTAGCTAGACAAGAAAATAACAGTGAAAAGGCTGACTCCTTTATCATAAACGATTTATAATTAAAACTGTCGACTCTATCGCTATCACTTTTTATACATTTAAATGAAAAGGGTTGGTTTTGGTTCGTCAGAAAGACCACACTAATATCATAAATAAGTAAATTATGTACTCTTTCTGTTTGTCTGTTTGTAAAGCTTCGACGGCTAAAACGCTAAACCAACTTTGATTAAATTTGGTAAAGAGTAAACATACTCTATATAGGCTACTTATTACCGCAATAACCAACAAAGCGACGCGAAATTGCGCAAAGTTTTATTAATAAAACTTATTGTATAATGATTAAAAGCACATGTTTTAATAAACAACGTACCACATAGTCCGTATCTGCAAAACTTATTTATCTGTTCTGAAATATTCATAATGAAAAGGGCTGTCTATGTCTCGTCGCTGATACTCAAAATAAAGGATCTCTTACAAGCAAACGCCAGTTGGCACTGAGTCCCTTTTATTCACCACACGAACACTGATTAATGTTTTACGTTAATATGACGTCATTAAACCATTCAGATAGCATCACAATCAATTCGATACATATTGCAAAGATAAATCGATAATAATGTCATATGAGTAATGATTTGTATCAATCATCTTAAGTATAATGTGTGGTGTGTGTCGACAGCAATGCTAGTGCATGCATCTGTAGTTACTATTAGTACTTGTTAGTTCAAATCTCGGTCGCTTAGTACATTTTAGTGCGTTAAGTGCAAGGAGTACAACTTATGATAAGTTGTTCGTATAATTTATACTACAGACGATTGAAAGTTTCTTTTATACAAATACTGGCTGCCCACCCTATTTCTAAGAGGAGATGCGAGATTTAAAAAAAAAATCTTTTTAATTTTCTGTTATACAAGACTTGTCCTTACAATAACAATAAAAAAATATTCAAATTGGTCCAGCCATTCTCGCTCATTCTCCTATTATAAATTAAGTATTAATTTAACTTAATTTATAATAATATTAAATATTATTATAATATTTAATTTATATTATTTAAATTATTTAATTATTATATAAAAATTATAATATTTAAATTATTATAAATTAAGCTTTCACTACTAAACCGCTAAACCAATTTTGTTAAAACTTGGTGTGGGATAAGCTTGAATCCCAAGAAAGGAAATAGGATATAGGCGATAGGTTTTTTGCCTCGATAACCGACATCCACGGGGGTGGAGCCGCGGGCATCAGCTAGTGTATAATATAGAACAATAGAAGGCAGTTTAATTTAAAAGTTGGCCCAGTTGATAACGGTTCAGGACTTGGCTAGATTCCGGGAGCAGGTGCCTGTTTATCTTTATTTGGCTTCTTGTCACAAGTAATTTGGCTGCGCGAGTTGGACGCGATAGTTAGCAATATAATGTTGGCAGAATTTCCTTGATGTCGGCTAATGGCTGGAAAATGTTATTTAGGCTTTATTTATGGCTTAAAATGTAACGGTCAGTGGAGCTGTTATAACTTATTGCTTTAAGGCACAAATAGGGAAGGGAGAAAATGATAACTTATAGGTGGCAAATAAAGCATCAAATAAGTTGTCGGTTTTTTCATAAAAATAAAAATCAATTTCTCTAAGTGTGTTTTTTGAGCTTAAAGTTGCTACTGGGAATGTCGTTACAAGTAGGTAGTTGAAATGAAAAATCTCAACAAGGAAGCAAAGCGATGTGAGTTAAAGTTTCAAATCACTACCTAAATTGTCTCTTTCGGATGTCTCCTAAGACAAGCATAGAGTGCGCGCATTGCTAGTAGCCCGTTTAGTTTTTTAGTAGCAAATTTTTTGCTTTAAGTACTACGCTCTATTACTGATTTAAGTGATTTTCCGTGCGACGACAGAGGTTTATGAAAATATCGATAATGGACATGTTTCCTAATTTTTTTTTAATGTCCGCCTGGTAGTTTAATAAATTTTATTGGACACGTATTTTTTCTTTTTTCCTGCAAACAAAAAATGATCAAAATACAGAGAAAGGATATTTCGCGTGACGTCACTCCTCGCTAAAATTTTTACCAAGGCGAGGCGTCATAAGCCCCCACTCCGAAACTTTAAAGCGCTGTATCTTTGTAATTTTTTATTGTTTTGATAAAAGAAAAAATACGTGTCTAATATTTTTTTATTATCTAACTGACGGACTAAATAGATTTTAACTTTTCATACCCAGTCAACATCCCTATTTCGATATTATTAGCGTAACAGGTTTTGATATAATTTCAATGAAAAGACGTGGTCTGTTTTGACACAAATTTTATGATTTTACTTGTTAATACTGGTGCTCACAGTTCATACTCTGTTAGGCGTACTCTATAGTTTACTTATTTTAACTCTAAGAATTTCTTTTTCGCCTAAAAAAAATATGTTATAGTCGCAATGAATAAAAATAGGTTGTAAATGTTACAGCTTAGTAGATTAACTCAATTAAATTCGTGTTACAAACAATGAACCACATAATAACCATTTATTTGCGACAATCCAGTGGCGGTTTAACAACCCTTTTTAGTAGGTTTAAGCTATAATATCATTAAACAAATGACTGTTTAATTATAACAATAATTATGTTTATAAATAGCGACATCATTATTCAGTTGTCGCCCACTCGGTGACGTTGTCGGCCGATAATCTTGCTCTACATGTGCTAATTAAAGGACATTCCCTTACACAATGATACCGGCTGTCCGCTGAAGTAACATGGAGGGCACGCCATGCGAGCAAGTCTTTCTTCCCAGTCAATGACTGACTACCAATACTACCACGTTGTAAAGTAAGCTTTTAAAGTCCTTACAATGCGTATTTTGTTTTGCCGCATTCTTAAACGCTCGATTCCTTCCACTCTTTAAACATACATTGCGGTCTTAGTACTTACTTCTGTAATGTACTTCAAAATGCGCACAGTAATGGTATTTCCATTTATTGTTAGCGACATATGTTGCGGTTCGGATCTGTTATTCAGGGGCGACTCAGTGATCGTCTCGTGATAATCGCGATCACGGGCCTGACATTTCTTTTATTTTATCGCGAACGGTCGTAAGATAAAACGGCAATAAATAATCCCGGTAAGACATCGCGGCTACATGCCCAGTTGCGCTTTTCATTTGTATTATACGCGTAATTATGCCTTACACTACATACGGAGCTTATTTATGGCGCTTCGATCGTGCCAATAGTAAAGGTAATCGATTGTTAATGACTAGTAAATATTGCGTTAATTTATCTGACTAACGAAGACGTGTAAATTATACCACGTATAAATAAATAAACAATATAAATATACAAGTGAACAAAGACATATATTGCCATTCTTTTGTTATGCAAAAAAGGCAAAAAGTCGTTGATAAATAGAGTTATGCAGTTCCTGTTATCTTTCAATCTCAACAAGATAGACATAAATATTCGATATGTGTTCGCACAACATGTTTCTAGAAATCTTTTTGACGGAAAATATCGATAACACAATAACTTTGTATACAAACAAAATAGGACATTATGCGCGACGCATCTTCTCCGTCGCGTCTTATTCCTGTGAATCTGAGAAGGGCCTCGAAATCCATGGATATCGATGACAAAAGATTATTATAGTCACGTATATTTTTATAGCTTATGCCATCCGATTCTTTATAATTTTGCTGATTAAAAAACCTTTAGGATGTGTTTAGAATATGTAGTGTTCGATTTTTGGGATTAGATAAATTAGCTTTATTGAAGAAGAATTTACCAGAAATGCTAAATGCCAAACGAATAGTTGTATATTTCAGAAGTACCAAATTATTTTGGAAATCATACTTAAACGTTATGTATGGTGTGAATTATTATTGCAGTTTTACTTTATTTCTCAAATATGCTTTTTTTTTATAAGTATTTATAAGACTATATACGTCTAAAGAAAACTCAAGTACTTAGGTACTAAAAGTATTACTGCAAAGAAACATAGGCAATGGATTTTAATTCTCTACAATCACTTAACAAAAACCTCTCTCCACAGTCGCCGAAGTTATTAAATAAGCTATTATCTACCGCAAAACACGTGCCCTTTAAAGTTGGCAGCACCGCTAGTTTCGAGGCCGCGGCCTCTCCGCAGCCTCTATTCCCGTCACGTGTTTCCTACAGGATGTGTTACTGATAGGCGCGCGATACACGAATTGAACGAGTTTGAGCCTCCAGACTCCCGAAGCACATCTAACTGTATTTACGCCACCAAATATGCATTATTTTATTTTTATGTCCAATTGGTATGCGGACTATGTCCTACCGTCATCTGTTTCTACGGAACTTTTAAATTGTGGGGGAGACAAAGTGGTTTCGGAAACTTGTGTTTTGAGGGTCTTAATGTCGTGGTTCGGTCGGAAGTATTGATATTGCGTTTGAGATACCGCACGTTGCCTTGAAGTTTCGTTCTGCATTCAAATAGTAACGATCGATTTCAGAATGCATGATCGTCTTTTGTTTCGAATAACATTTTCAAAGGTTTTCTTTTGTTTAAAAGCGAAACTGTATCCACCATCTTAAACAGTTTTATCGAACATAACTTTCGTTCGAGATATCGAGGATTTTATTCACTTCGCATAACTCAATCTTTTCTTAGCGACAAGGCTTTGTTTTATTTTCGTTTTAATATCGCTGAAGACGCTGCTTCTGAGAGCTTTCCTGTTCTTTAAAACATTAGATGACTTGCTACTAAGTTCTCTTATTTATTACTGGGTACGGCACTAAAGATATCGAAGACCTAACGCGGCTAAGTCCCAAGAAACTTTGGTTAGATGAACTTAAAATTTCTCCCAGACTGAAGTTTGGTACCAATATAATTTAAAAAACTTTCAAAAAAATATTTACGTACATTATCTAGATTTATTTTATAAAATTACGTAGGTTGTTCAATAGTCACTTTGCGTATCGGTTAAGTAGCTTATAAATTTTTTTGTTCCTCAATAATTATCATAATTATTAACACAATTTTAATTGAACGAATCATAATCGCTGTCACGCTACCGCCGCCCAATAGCCGCAATGCATAACGAATAGATTTACAGTCAACTGTCAATCTATATAGGCAAATCGAAATTGTCGCTTATAATCTGTTCGTCCATCGCCTAATCTACCGGCCCCTTTGACGTTCAATTACAATCTTCTTATTACTACTTGAACATATCGGATTAAACTAAAAGGCTGTTATGTAGACACGGTATAACGTGATTCGTGTGTCAATGTTGATCGAAGAAAGCTCAGGGATTTGTGTTCGAGAAATTATTTAATTGCGTTTGTAATAAAAATGTTGACGCTTATTGCTTGAGTGAGAAGAATTTTAATTAATATTTTCTGTATTTAAGAAGTTTTTACTCAAAAGTTTCACAACCTCTTTCGTTGGTCCACTAATTGAATTTAATCCTTGTAATGCCAATTTCACTAATTAATATTTGCTCAATGTGTTGAGGCTCAAAAATTATACAGTAATCCAAATTCGGAACAAATTGATTAAGAAGTTTAAGAGACTACTCTTAATAAAGGAGCAAACTTTACCTCTTTACTTATCGCAATTTATTTGTTCAAAAGTTATTAGAAAGATCATTTCCTCGTACAATCTATTTCAAAGATGTTATATAAAATTTCGTTCATCTTTAGTCGTACTAACCCAATAAGTTTTCTGCTAATCAAAATTGAATCATAAACGTTAACACATTGGGTCGATAATAATACTAAAGAAGTTGAAGATAATCCGGCCTTAGTTTGCATACAGTATATTTCTATGTAGCGTAGCCTTTCCTATCTACTATAATATTCTAACTTTCATTACGTACACGGCTTTTAAATTAATTGAACTATTACTGTTGCATGTTAAGCGATATAGAGTCCGCCTTGATGATGTTAGGGTCATACTAGACTTATATTAAACGCAATAAATATCACGACAAATACTTGATTAATTCAAAATATGTGCGTCACAATAACGAAGGTCTCGTTAACCTTTAAGTTAAGCGGCTTTTGTTGTCAAAATATTTTTCCACTGGAATATACAGGCTGTGTGTATTGAGCGCAATGCATTGTTATTGCAAAGAGGCTTTGTGAGTTCTGATGTTGAGGGATAAACGATAAATACAGCTTATTATAATATATTATTCGCGAACGTATTCAATTCTAGATTTCCAGAGATTTAGCATACATTTTTGTATATAGGTATCTAGCTGGTGTAAGTTACGAAGTTGTGAGCCAAGGTTATCAGGATCAAGCCTATCAGGATTACATTACACATTGTAAAATACCCCACACATACGCAAAATGTTTCTGTAATTTATCCTTAACGGATGCTTACTTGAAAATTGATATAAGAACTGTTTAAAATGTCAAATTAAAAAAAAAAAACAATTGAATTTCGTATTTTAACATTTAACTTTCGATCAGTATACATTCTCAGTTCGTTTTTCGAAAATACATTTTATATAAAGAATTCGTGATTCAATAAAAATACCCTGTATACGGTTTGTACTAGCGGCCAGTAGGAATTCGAGATGATATCAAAGTACCGGGAGCTTAGAGTTTTACGTGACTTATGGTGTAATAAATAAAATCAACCGTTACTGTGACACCTACATACGTCATCGCAACTATGTAATGATCGCTTTGAACTTTTATACGATCTTTTGTTATTTGATGATGCTAAATTAGATTTGGCTGATGTGCTTATTAGATAGTATTTTTGCAAGTGGGTAGAGAAAACATTATTCTTTATGATATTGCCTTTATATTAGGCGATAATTAACGAGTATAAGGCGATGTTGACTGTTGCGGAGGTGTAGTTCCCCGGAAGTTATTATAATATGTTTCTGTCTTATCGTGGGTGCGACAAAGGTAATTATATTTTGCTAAGCAGGTAAATAATGGAAACATATTTTATTCCCTAAATCCCTAATAAATAATTAAGTAAAAGAGGGAATTATAAATCTGTAATAACTAGAAGGGGAAATTTAAACTTCGAGGCAGTTTAATTGGTAAACCTATGACTGGCGCGTTGAGTAGTCGCAGGTTTGAGTCCTGTATGAGATTTAAGTTTTTCTTTCTACAATTTTATTTAATTACAAATATTCGCTCCGCATGCGTTATGCGTAATAAAGAATTAAAAATAATAAAAAAGAACTATGATTGTTACCACATCACGCGGAAACCACTCAATGCATTGAGATTGATTTACCAGTGATATTTACTTGTATTATTTTAATTATATAAAGTGTTTTCTGTAATCTGTTCAGACGAAATGGTGGAAACAAATGCAAGTTTAATATAAGCAAACTATACCTATCTCTTTTCTTTTCTATGTATTTTATGATACAATACTAATTTTATTTCTTCTACATTATACTGAACCAGTCATGTTTAAATAGAATGGTCCGTAAGTGTTTTGTTTATTTAAATTCATTGTTGAATTGATTATACAAGTGAATGTAGGAGGCTTCCTTCGTTTACTAGTGTTGCTTGAAGTCACAGCCGCAATAAAATACTGGGTTTACTGTAACACAATAGTCCAAACATGACAGGTCCTTAGTTCCCCGCCTACGAACTAGGATCGGTTTTCCACAGGCAACATTTATAACTTAAGGGTTTAACCCTATTGGCGCACTGGCTTAGTAGTTGACTTATTGTCACTAATACTTCTTCGTATAAAACCTTTTTTTTATATAAGTTATTGGAAATACTGATGGATATTATTCTTGGTTTTTATTGGCCATATTCTTATCAGCAATCTTCACAAACAATTTGAAATTAATATATTAAGATTATGAATAAAAAGTTCTCAATAACAAGAAATAATTTGACACCATCCGCTTTTCTGTTGATATGATAAATTTACATGAAGCGTTTTAATTCAAAAAGCATTTATACCAAAGATGATACTCAAAGAGTAAGCGTGAAACCGAGAAGACAGTCCCATAGTCCCGAACGTTTAAAGTCGACAGATGAGATGTCAGCAGAAAATTGGATTTCGTAAAATAAATATGTCGCATTCACTTTAAATTAACTCATGTTCCTCAAAATTGAATTCTTACTCCTTTACATAAAGAAGAAATTCCATTGCACACTATATCTGAGAAGATTTGACGAAAAGTTAATTTTAAGTGCGACTTTTGTGCTCACAAAAGATTTTGTCCACTATGGACGAGTAATGCATTTTTTTTGCAAAAAGTTATTTATTCTTCCTTTCGAGGCGCGAGGATTAATTTGGCAACAGCTGAGTCTGAGAAATAAATCTACCTTGTTACATATTTGAATGACACTTTTCAGTTTTTAATTTAAACGTGGCATTGCCAAATTGAGACGAGAGCTCTTAATCCTTTTGTTTCCTTTTGTTCAAGTTATAATCCTGTAAACCTGTGATTTGATGTGTCGTCACCATTGTACCAGAGTTTTGCCGTTAATTGTTCCTAATACCACGTCTTTATCCAACCCATTCATCTAGTAACTTTAAGTTAATCTGTTGTGTAGGCTTTTAATGATGCTCTGATGTTATAATCTGTTTAGGATCCAACATCCTTTCAAGGTCCCGTTCTTTACTGTCTTGTAAATTCCGAAGTTTGTTGATTAAAATTTTTCCCTCGTTGCCTATTTTGATATTCGGTGCCAGTGTCCGACTTAAATTAGACCAGCCGAAGCTAATTAAGTTTGTTTTACGACTATTAAGGTAATTAGAGAGGGAGGATAATATAATTATTTATGTAAATAATTATTAAGGGTCACGGCCCATATAGTTTCGAATGTTAATGTCGCTTGCCACTGTACACAGAAGGTTTTACGAGGATATAAAGTATACGCTAATAAACATCTCACATGACGCTGTAAGCCGCGCGAGGTGTGGTCCGAATTTCGCACAGCTTTGATGATGGCCCTTCGAAACGTTTTAGTGTCCCCAATCGGCTTTCGTAGATATCCGCTAAGTGACCGAAAGAATGCACACAGAGCTAATAAAACTGGATCTTAAGAAACTCGGCTTTGAATACGGAAATAATGTCGCGCGCCCACGCTCGCCATCCTAAAATACGGATTCCCGACTTGTAAGCTTGTGTAGCGTAACTCTTTAATATGAAAGCGATTAATACGTCTAATATTTTAGGTTTTTGTCTATCATGATTTATAATTTCCTCGGTTTTATGTTGTTTGTGTGCAATATTTGGTATGCTGACTTTAATCCATTGATTTACGCGTTCCGAATTGTATAGTTTTGTTTACGGGCAATTTGGAATCGATCGCCTTTTTTCGCTAAAGTAAACAAACAAATCTAAACTTTGAATGTAAAATACAAGTGTGTAATGGTTGCGTGTTCCGACAGCAATTAAAAACAAAAGTAAATCACCAGTGTGGCCGATACCGTCTATACATCCTTAATCATTTCGAAATTCATTCGTTAACTTTGTAAAATTGTCTTCTTATTATGGTAGTGATTTATTTGACAGCCAATACAAGTCGAAGAGGCCAATAAATGTACCGAGACAGTCCTGACCCTTGTTTTTAAAAGGTACATAGTCCATAAAATGTATATTAAAAGTAGAGGAATTGACAGTTGAACGAGAACTTAATATATTTCAGTAACTTACATATTTTATTTGGTTAACTGGATTTTTTTATTTTGTGCGTATTGATATTGGCAATCATTTATGTGTTAATATATTTTTGAGTGACATTACAGCAAATTAAAGTTGGTGGTTTCGTTAAAGTGAACCGCTTTCTTAAAAACTTATGGTGAATGCTAAATCTTTCTGAGAGTTTAATGTCTCTGCGGGAAGTATTTAAAACGTTGATTGTGATTAAAATAAAGCTTATATTAGGATTTTATGTGAAAATTATTCTGCCGACAGAGAGTTGAAAACCAATTTGATTATTGCGATTTTAATTTCATACTTTTTATACGATTTTTTATATATCTACTAATGTATTTTAAATAATTTAATGTTTGAAATAAATGTTATCATTACCTAGTTTTTAAACGGTTTTATCAAAGTTAGTTTAATCAACCTATAGGTTATTATCAAGTTGAAACTTTGACCAATCAAGCTTGTTTTTTTGCAAGAATTTACTAATGACGTTTCTGTGTTTGTATATAAACGTAAAGCTTTTGATTTGACTCGTAGATAAAATATGTAAAAAATATGTTAAATGATAAAAGTACTATTTATACTCGCTGTGACTTAAAACTTCCATAAAACGAATGCAAATAAAACCTTTTTAGAGTTTTTAGTATGACACACAGATAGACGATTATTTTTTCAACGACCAGTTTCCGTTGTGCAAACAGAATCTACTCGGAATCAGCCTTTATGCAAGGATGTGGCTACATAATAAACATTCCGACACAACACAAACTGAAAATAGCTTTCCAAAACAAGCACAGTGTTGCAACACATTGCATCTATGCTGATTGAGTTCTTTATGACAGACACGGACTGGAGACACACAGTCCGTCTGTGTTGATTCCGTGCTTCGACATAAACATGGCAGAGTAGTCACAGAGCAAACCTTAAAACAGATGTCTAGGCACTACTGGTTCTTGTTACCCAATCTCCTGTGGATCGACTAAGTAAGTGTCTCAGTGCCGATCTTATAATTTTTCTTATTTTGTTAGGTTTTCTAATAGAAAATATATTTCTGAGATTTAGGTTTGCTGTTATTTGGTTTCCAGGATAGACCCTTTAAATATATGCGTATGTAATTTATATTCATCTTAATATTTTAATTGTTATATTTAATATCAGACTCATCGTGTTTGCAAACAAATTGTTTGCTTTGTTTCATTAAACGTCGTTAGGAGACGCTAAGTATTCCAATTCAGTATTGTGGCGCAAGTTTTAAGCATTAGGTACTTGTGTCGGTACATGAAGGTTTGGAATGTCTGTGTGTTATCTAATCTGTGTGATAGTATGGGAAACGGTATCGAACAAAACAAACGCTGTGCCGCTGCGGTCGCGCGTTTCCGTTTCCTTCCACTAACTCGCCGCAAAGTTCCGTCTATTGCATCGTGCGATGCATGCTGATGTGGTCCTATATGTGTTTATCTTGATGTTAAGGTATTATTAGCTTTATTGGCGGGATTTGATTACGGAACTTAATTAAATTTGAGTGTTGTGGCGGATTCCATATATCCATACCATCGTTTACGACTCAAGCATGCACAATGCTTGAGTCGTAAACGATGGTACTAGTAACATTAGAGCTATCAGTTCAAAGTTGAAACTTTGAATGTTTTTTTGTGACTTTAATAACTCTGCTGATTGGATTGAAAGAAAACTTCAGCATTTTGTGTAATTCTGGGGTACTTTGCATCCATATAATTAAGTATGTAGATAGATAATATACAGTGACCTTAATACTAAACCTAACATGTTACATAAAACTCGTTTTGAGTAGGTACTCCCACAGATTGTATATAATTTTATTAGCCAAAAAAACGTTTAATTTTTCCGTCACCTAATCGGTTTTTAATTACTTACTTAATAATATTCAAATATTAAGTAGAATTATGGTATACCTATTATTTTATACCTGCTATTTTAGAAAGTCTAAAAGTCAACAGCTGATCGATTGAACGCGGGAACGAAATCGAAAACTATGGGTGAAGTCTATGGTCGTTGTCTATGGCCGATGTCTATGGGCTACTTTCGCTGACCTTGAGAGGAGTTATTGTAAGAGGTTGTATGTATAATTGCGTGTTGTGCAATCTCTATTGAGAACAATCAAAACAGGGTTGCTTAATTTATTAGACGAGTGTAGGCGGCCATCCATTAAGATGTTTGACTAGTATTTAATACTTACGTTCCGTTTAATTGGTTCGATAATGATAAACTAAAAAAAGTAGGTATTAGTTACATATTTTTTTTATTATATATTTTTTAATTAAATTAGTAACAAGAAAAATGAGCAATTTAACGGTTGAACGTGATTCAACAACATGCAAAATCATAAAAGGTTTATGCTATATTATTTTGCAAAATGAAGATGTAGTAAAATGGTATAATAAATTAATATTTAGTCTCGGGGCTTATAAACCTTGGAGGCAGTGGCTATCATAATATTTTAAGAAACATCGCCTATAACTATAAATAAAATATTCTTCTTTACGATGTTCGGTCGAAAGCGATTAATGCGGTCAATAATTACAGACATGTTTGCTAACTATGTTTAATTGTAGGTGGAATCGAATCGTGATTTTATAATGAAGCAATCTATATAGCAAATGTTGATTTGTTCAAAAAAGCTGTCTAATATGCCACACCCTATACATATATTCAGATCTGTCTAGACCATTATAATAGTGACGCTTCGATTGTATTTTTATGGTTAAAAGCGCCTTTACTTAATTAATTTATATGAGACCTGTTTAACTATACACGTGTTTTCTGGAATATTTTTAATTACAGTGACCTTCGTTAAAATTAAAATAGTATTTGTATGAAAATCCATAGATTCATTTTGTATAAAGAATTAAACTTTTGCTTCGGTACTCATGTTAAATATTGTTCAGTCAACAAAATCTTTCTTGGGTTGACAACATCACATAAATTTTGGTAACTTGGTAAGGATAGAAATACAGAAAACTACAAATGTAACGCGATGAAGCCAGGCTCAGCTAGTTTTGCGAAACGGAGACCTTGATACGTCTGAAGATAAATACTTACGGGGATACAAGGTCTCATTATTTCAATTGTTGCGTAATTTCCTTTAAGTGGAATGCAAGATATAAATCGTGAGCAATTACGTAGCTTATATGGTTATTTGTAAACTACATAGCTTGTTCGAAACAATGGTTATAATTTCAGAGAGCAATGAAGGGTGAAACGCGATTTGTGAATCATGCAGGTTATTCAATTAGTCGTGTAGGAACCTACTGTTATTACCATTATGTGTTCAAGATATTGGCATTATTTGCATTAACTACTGAAAGAAATAAAGAAGCAAGAATAACAAGCTTTACGTAAATCAGTCGCGTTAAAAATATTTCTGTCTTTCTTTATGTGCCTGTCTCTTTTAAGTATATCAGACACAATAGAATATCCATTGTGTTTTGACTAGACGTAGCGTCTTACAAAAATAAAATAAAAGTCCTCAAAGATTTACAGCTGTATTATTTGTGATATGCGGTTTTCATATGCGACGTTAGACGGTGCTTTGTTTAACCAAAATAAAATTTTAATTGAAATGTTTTTAGAACACAAAGTGCAGCCAATTTAAAATTCGAACTACCTACGGAGGGAGGGTTTTTCTCCCCTCAAAGTTCGATATATCACAAGCGACAGTCCACAGAACCGACATAATTAAGTGACTTCAAAGTGAGTTGGTACGTTCGAGTACACGGCCGAATGAACTGTCCGGGACAATTTGGCCGACGAGACGGAAATACACCGGTGCAAAGGAATCGGCGAAGAGTGTTAAATACTGCAACAGAAGCAAACACGTTCGTGGATGTCATTTTATTTTGTGTGAAACAGAAAAGTGTCGACTTGTGGTCCTTTTGAATGTTCTTGGTACGTGACAATTTTAAGTTACGTCTATGAATATGAAACTTACCTTGCTTCGGATAAAATTAAAATATTTGTTTATTAGGTACTTCAGAATACACCTCTGTAAACTAAGCTATTTCTTATCTACATTTGGCAGGGGTATTCTGAAATAAAATATGGTAGCACAGCTACATAAAAATATGTGCTAGCCCAAAGATTTGTCCCTTGTGGAACCCAAGCTTTCTTTAGCACAATATATAGATTTTTACAGTACGGATAGCACTGGTGTTTACTAACAGAAATAATTAAAATAATTTGGTATTTTATTAATGTTGTCAAGAGAAAACCTATCGGACTTATTTGGCACCTCTATGGAAATACCCACACTACGAGTGCATATAAAATATGCTCTCCCTGTCAAAGGGCTATTTGTCTCTTTCGGAATTGTAGCAACATTTCACGGCGATGTACTCACATTTTATCTTGACTGTGTTTTTCTATTTTCCTCACTTGATGTATGGGACGCATTTCCGCACTTTCGAATAACACTCCTGTATTCCCTTTTATGTGCGCACAGCTTTAAAAATGTATTCACAGTTAGGGGTGGGCTTTGGCAATACGAAGATGTGTAAAGGAATTATTCAAGAAGCCCTAGCGTTTGGACTACTGTCGGCGTGTTGGTATTCCGATATAATACCGATAGACAGCAAAAAATATGTAAAACTGAATTTTTCTTGGGCTTATATTTCTGAAAAAGAGAATTCTTAAAGAAAATAATAAAAGTCATGTCATAGTTAAGTATTCTTGCAGCTTTACAATAAATTAAATTGAAGGAACGCAAATTGCTCAATGTTCACAACCGGTCAATTAACAAGAGGGCTAACACTACATGTGATAAGTTGTACGTTCAAATCAAATACACCACACGTCATATCAAGCGAACCTTATAAGAACTGTTATCAGTAAATAGAATCTCACGTCCGACCACACGCCGCGTTGTTTTTGCGCCAACAAATTCTATTTGCCCATAGTAATGACCTTAGTACAACGTTTACAAAACAAGTATTAAATTACCACTGTAATATATTACAATTACCGTTCGTGAAGCGTATTTCAATGGCCGCGATATCGATCGCTTAGCATTTCATCAGGGCGACAGAGGCGGATGCATTATCTAACCGAACTAGGAAGAGATTGCAATTGTTGATCTATCTTCACTAGTATGCCAATTAGCCAATTAGAGAGCGCATACAACGCCAGCCAGTTTAGATAAGGGTACGTTTTCGTGGTCTCACCTTAGACATTCCTTTTGTGCAGTTAAATCATTAATTCAAGTGAAGGAGTTAATGTGTTTTTATTGGCGGCGCAAAGGTCGAAGCGATTTGTTCTTGTAGTGTTGGTCGTTGAGCTTAATTTTCTAATTAATATGCAGCTTATGTCTACATCTTGTAAGACGAGTGTCAGTTGACAAATTGTCACAAAGTAAAACGAATTATGTTAACCAGTTGCCGGCTCTGCGTTATTTTCATCAAGATTAGTTGTCGCAGACTCAATCCTCAAAAAAGCGAGTAACCACTAAACGGACTTAGATGTTAAACTTAAAATGGCTTCTTATAAGAACTGTTCTCATGAAGACAAAAAAACCTTCTAACTTAATCAGAATTACAATTTATTGTGATGAACTTAGAGATGTTTTTGGGTTACATTTAAATTCGAAGAGTTTGACGTATAGACCGCCGCCCTTAAAGAAAGTTTCATAGCTAAAGCCTAATTTGGCGAGTAATTAGATGTCACGGATAGATCGTAAGGAGAGGACGACGAACGAGTAGTAAAGTTGACGATTCGTGAACTTATAGTTGCGTTACTATACAGGTAAGAAGCAGAATTTCAAATCAAATGGTACTTGAATTTTATGTTTGTCGCTTAAGCCATAAGACAAATTAGCAGAAGATCAAATTGGTTATCACCATTCGTTTGTTTTCTCTATGAGAAGATCCCTCAAGGAAAATATTATGATATCATTGAGATACATATTGCAGTGAATGATAACAAGATGACTTGCTAAATCCTGGTGGCCCAAATTAACTATCACTTTAAGAGTAATTAACTTCATTTATGATTTAATAAAGCTCTACCAAACCCTTCCTTAACTGTAAATGCCTTATAATGAAATTCAAAATTAATGTGTTATTATTATTCACAGCTAATCGTAGTTACCAGTCTGTCATAAAACTATCTGAATATGCAATAACATTTAATACTCGGAAATACACATATCGTTAAGTCAAAATACTTCCACTAGAATATTATGATGATAAGCGTCTTCACGAATAGAGTAGTGGCCCCAAGCCAAGTGTCACTGCGCTTCAGCTGCGGGTTCGATTGCCGAATACACATTCACAAAATATTGGCTGATGATTTGTGTTTGTGATTTAAATGTTTGAGGTACCCCTCAACAGAGAGACACGACTTGGACAAGGGATTTTTCTTTTTTTTTTTCTTTTTAAAAAAGTACTCATGTTAAAGAAAAACTTAATGTTTTACATTGCTTTATAGGTTAAATCTTGGTAGCTAAATTAGAAGTTTTGCCTTCTTGCACCTATGGGTGACAATACAATCTATATATAAAACAAAGTCGGTAAGTTACACCATTTAAAACTTTTAAAAATGGGTGGACCTATTTTCGATTTGTTGGATTTGTCTTTGTCCCGAATAGCAGAATAACTATTAAACATGTCTCACGGGAATGGGAACTACTTTTTTACGATATATAAATTGTAATGTATGTATGTAAGTTTGTATGTCGGTATGTTTGTTAAGGTCAAATCTTGCAAGCTAAATTAAAACAACTACTAGACATTGTTTTTGACTGTACAATATTATGATACTTTTGATCTACTCTGATGATGGAGCCAGAAGGCTATAAGATCTCTGTATCGTAACGACGCAATCCCATCATATTTGGGCCTTTTTGATTTGTGTTCACTAGTACTTGTGAGCTACTAGCTTGTGAGCTTAGCTGATTTCAAAGCTAGTGTTTAAAAATAAATTTTTAATAAAAACTTATTTATCGCCGTAGTCAATTAAGAAATTGGGCATGAACTTCTGTCTATGCTTGTTTAGTGACAATAGTCAAACTATTTTCAATGTTCCCTCATAAGCTGTTGAATGAGATGTCAGTTTAATTTGGAAGTGATTTGTTCGTTTGACAACTTTTTAGTTTCCATGGAATTAGTCGCTACGTATCTCATGTCTATTTTAAGTTGACATGATGTAGTATATTTGAAACTGAATTTAAACTTCACAAAATCACAATTAAATGACTTTTTTTTGCTTTAATTGTTATTTTATTTAAAATTGATTTTGTAGAAAAAAATATATATTTTCTGCTATTTATTGACTTGTTTTAGTTTTTTAATACAAACAAAGTTACAAGTCAAAAACTAAGAGATTTTTTTCACGAATTAAGAATAATCATTTTAGTTACTTCTTGTACATTCAGTAAAAACGTTAAGTATAACACTGATATCGTAATTTAAGTGACAATTACATCGGTTTAGTGAACTTAATTTTTTCCGCGTAATAAAAACTTTTAATGGCGCATTCTTCCGTTAGGAGCTGTTTTTGTTGTTGTTATTAGATATAATGATTATGCCTAAGGTGATGGTAATGACACAAGCGTTTCCTGTCAGACACTTGTAAACTAACAGATACGTGTATCGGAAATTAGTTTTCTTCATAATTATACATATTTTCAGGATGTAACATAAATGATAGGCCGAGTCCATCCTGGAATTTGTAATCCGATTTATTTTCTGAAATGAACAACATATTACAACAAATCCAGGAAGAATGGCATTCTTCCTGGATTCTTTTTAATGTTTCCTATAATTTAAAACTAAATACGTCCCGATGTGTCCTTTTCTTTATGCTTTCTGAATTAATTAAGCTCGTTCCAAACTTATTTATTAAACTTTTCAACATAATAATAATACCGGCCTATAAATGTCTCACTTCTAGACACAGGCCTCTTCTCATGTAGAAAAGGCACGAGCTTTGATCACCACGCTTGCTCACTTGTGGGTTTAGGATTTCAGATTTCAATTTCTGGAATTCAGGTTCCTGTTTCTATTCCATGTTTTCCTTTACCGTTTGCCAATGTCTTAGAATTAATTATGAAGTACATATAACTTTGAACTTTGTTTATTGGTAGTGGGTTCGATTCTTGTGCATCGAATCATCAAATACATTCGTTGAACCGCTAGGTCACCTCGACAATAAACTTTTCAATACTGATTTGATTTTTGTGAGGTTTAATCGTAGGCATCAGTATTTACTTAAAATATCGATAAAAACAATGAAATTAATATTATAACTCCCCGTGTGTTATAAAAAAAAAGAGTATTTATATATTATTGAATAATATTAACAGAGCTTATGTCTCTCTCATCATATCGTAATAATTATCAATTTCCGTAACATAATTTTTTTAAAACATACAAATGATCTAGTTCTCATTGGATAAATAATAAACATTTATTTCCATTGGTCTAATAAGCTCAAGCACCCAATAAGAATATTCATAAGAATAATCTTTTTATGCAGCGTCTTGGAATCTTAGTAGACCCCCATTCAATCCTTCTTAGGTACTGTAAATTATAGTTATAGATTTAATTGTATAAGAAATACCTAATTATAATAATACACCTAAATAACTATTCCAATTTCTTGACTTTTTGAACTAAAAACCGACTTAAATGTATGCATACTAAATCAAAATGTCGTGAGCTTTGTTGTCGACCCTTCGAACTAGTTTCGTAATGTTTGCGCAATTAGCATTGTATGGAAGTTTAAACTGAAAATTTATCGATATTTATTATATTTTGATGGTATATTATAGTGAATATACCAATACATTATGGAAATGCGATCAGTTCTTTAAGTGATTTTTTGTAGTAATAGATAGGTGACTGTATTATTGTACTGTAAGATTAATAGTGATGTACCTAAATAAGTTTTTAAGCGGGCTTTCCACGTTGCGCAAAATCGCAAATCACCCCGCACCACCGCGACTGTCCCGGCCCGTCGCAATCCACCGCAAGTCGAACTAGACCCTATGTCTGTTAAAATTGGGTTTTATTCTGACGACTCACAGCACGGTACGAGTCTGTCCGTGGTCATCGGTTGTGCCGCGTGATCCTTGATATCGCTCGCCGTGGGAAGTCGGCTAAATATTTGATACAAAACTAGAATCACAACAATGTATCAACGATTTCCGAAATATAATAATATTTACCCTACAAAACATATTCGCAGCATTACAACAAATCGGGGAAAGTCATGGCACACTTATCCGTATTTACCGAACTATAGCGCATAGGGGTGTATCAAAGAGCTAAATCCGGTGTTAACGAAGGCCCGGGCTGTAATCCCGTGCTCGGGACATACGGACACAATTAACAGGCTACAGCATTGTCCAACATGTATATTAGTAGATACAGGATATTAGTGAAAGAACCTACGCTGCAGGATTTGTCCCTAATGCAATACAAATATGTAATTAAACGTTCCGCGCACTGTTTGGCTGAATGGGTTTGTTCATGTAATGTGTGTTCTTTGCATTAACATAATTAGAAGACAGAAGTTATGATGTTGACATAAATAAATTCCATTCTTAGGTAGAGAAAAAGCACTTGTTCTGTAGTAGTGTAATTTCATACCGAAATAAGTAATAAATAAAGTCTATATTAAATTATCATTTCACAGAAAGATCCAGGGAAACGCGACGGAAGAATATTGTTAGGTCATTATTCAAATTTTAATAATGTCCAATAGCACAATGACTGATATACCTACGTAGCGGAGAATACGAAATCTTTTGACGGTCGACATTTCTTGGTCCATACTGAATGCGGTGTACTGCAATAACATTATACATTTTCAAGACTGCCAGTCTAAGCATAATTGGCAGAAGCTTATTTAAATAATACTCACGGCCAACTAAATGACGTACAATTGCCGTCGTAAGTTTTACAAGTCTGGCCGAACAAGCCAAGCTTATAGGCCAGCGCATTGTTAGTATAAATTATCGAATATGTCCTTACCATACACTAACTTGTATTAAAACTTCATTTGAATAACTCACTCGGCGATGCGGCGATGTTCTATTGAAAGTCGCGCGCCTCTATCGTGGAACGGTAGCAATCAGTTGCTTGCAAACTGGTCGCTGTAATAGTCGCTGATCTTCGTATCAATTAGTGTGTATTTAAGGATGGAAATGGATTGCGCAACGTCTTCTCAAATACGAAAATAAAAAAATAAAGTAGCTTTCAAAGATAATTGTATGTATTGTTGTGCATGACTACTGTTTAACTGGATTTTTATTTGCAAAATTGTTAAGCCAATTGTAAAAAAAAAACCTATCTTCGTATACTTTACACAACCTTATCCCATAAATATCATATCACACTAAAAAGAAACGTATAGTTTATACGGAAACCAACAAATATGCGACACCAAACCACGCAATGTCAGCTTAACGATGCAACCACAATTATTGCAAGATCGTTGTATCTGTAAGTTATATAATACGCCCACAGTTCAGCGGCTACCTTTGTAATTTTTTTTATCCCATTGTATGGCTCTGTTAATGCAGATAGGTAAATTGTATGACAAACATTTAATGAGGTGTTTCTTGCATATAAAGAGAGACAAGGATCGTTTATTCTTTATGTTTTCTGATTGTTTATAAATTATGTTGATGTGAATGGGTTATTTGTAGCTTTTGAACGCCAGTTGCGCGGTTCCCTTTAACGTTTAGTTACAATTCATCCGGTCTTTCACTTTGAATAGTAATGAGAACGTGATCAACATTTTCACTAAGTTTTAAGTGTTTTTTTTTGTTTGGTGCATTTAGATAAGAGTGGCATATGTCCTTGAAACTAGTTGAGTTGTTGAGTGGTGTTCCATGATAAGTAGGCAAATGAATAACGGTAGGTGCTTACTATTCTCACTACCATTTAAATTATTAACAAACCATTAACTAAGTATATTTGAAACACATTTTCATTATAGTTTCATGATTTCCTAAAAACAAAGGACAACAACTTGTTTACTTCTATAGTATATGTATATTATGTACAATTGTTAGTAGGACAATTATTATCTATTTCATGTCTCTTTAAGTCAAGTGTCTCACTTTAGCTTTTGTAAAAGATATTAATTTAAGTATCTATAAGGGTTGAGGACTAAGGTTTGGCTAAATCTTGAGAAGGCAAAAATGTTCTTCAGCAAATATTTATTTTGATCTATCTACTTATTTAAACAATGCAAGAAGTATTCCCATAGCATATTAATCCTTATATTGTATCACAGCCACTTACTCTCGGGTCAGGTCTGTAGAACCAACTTAAGAATTTCAAATTAGCCACAGATTATTAAGTATAGATTGTTCCGTTTACAGTTATGAGACTCGAAATTCGAATGTGGATTTTCTTTAATAAATCATGTTCTGGTTCGCAGTAGAGATTACATTGTGTTTGCGTAGTCGTCTGGCAGCCTTTACGGCTCATTGTTGCTTGATCATTGCCATATTTCATAAAGCGGTCTGTAAGGTACATGACCAACTTATCTGTTCTCGTGAATGCACAAAAAAAGAAAATATTTTCTTTGAATTTTCAAAATACTTAAAGAAAGAATTCGACGAATGATGACTAACTTAATGTTTTGTGGTATATTTACGGTCGCCGTTCTTTGTATTAAAATTGACGTTACAAAATTAATGTGTTTATAATCAAATTTCGATTATCCGTTCGCTTATATTTTATTTTTAAATGTTTTTATTTTTTGTTTCTTTATAAACACTGTAAAATAGTAGCAATACCCTTAAGCCATAGTTATTGTAAGGAAATATTTGTATGTATGTGTGAATGTGTGTAATAAACTAAAAAATAATAGGCCGATTTTAAAAATTCTTATACCTTTTAATTGCTATATTATTCCCGATTAACATAGGCTATAGAATATTTTGATAAATAAATGTCCACCCGGGCGGCTAGTTATAAATACGTATGTGTGTATAATGTAATAAATAAGTACTTCATTATGTCTGTTAAACACTCGTCCATCTGTATATCTAATGAATAGAAGTTACTTGTACAAAAGGGACTTTTAACATAAAGTCAAAGGTCTCAACAACTCGAAAACATTTTCAAAGACGGGAAGTTCGACACGGTCAAATGAAATAATTAGATATACAAAACACTAATTACTATTAATGCATTCTGGACACGATGACAGCGACGCCGCGACGAGAACTCTCTTTAAGAAATAAAAAGCCATAGTCCAAAACACTCACAATAATAGTGAGCCTACATACTTTGAATATAAATTAGCAAGAACTAAAAACTACGAGCATACTTCATGCCTTAATAATAGAATAAGATGATAGACGGCCGTGTCTAATAAGTAATTTATAGCCTTATTATCATTGTTTTCTATTACGGAACAATAAAACCCAATTTTGTCTCGGGAGATGAGTAATTGTTTGAATTAGTTACGATAGAGCCTGCAGTGCACCTCCAACTGCGCCTCCATAATAAAAATAAGGAATTCCGGATAATGTCAGCTCTTTAATTAAGTGACATTCAACCAGTTTTGATGGACCTAGACAGAAAATGTAGTCTGAAATTCCGGCGTCAAATTCGCGAATCTTTTATATTGTCGTAATAATTAATACGAAATAAAATAAAAAGTATGAGTCCATAAATTAAGCGAAGCGGAAAGGGTCCGACGCATATCGAGGGACCTTTTAAGAAACCTGTACACTCGAATTCCATTCCGAAGGCCATAGTTAAAATGCTCAAAGAATAGCTATTCATTAGCGGGTGCGAGAATGAGAATTCTTCAGGCACTCTGAATATTCCATTGGCCGAGAAGCTTGTATTGTCTTTTAGAAAAATGCCTGAGTCTTGGCTTGGGTGCTAAATTATGTCGACGCGATGTTGCCAACACCGCACCTGACAAGCTCTAGAGGTGCCGACGCGGGAGCGCGAACATCCTAGTTCATTATTTATACTCCATTGCCTTTATTTGCTAGCACAAAACAATAGCCATAGTTTATTGCCATTCCATTAATTATGGTAATTCAACAACATTCATGCAATCGCTTCCTTTATTATTCCCTACGTATACTCAAAATATAATATATAGATTCCATTCCATTTATTCTAATTAAAACAATTTCAACTTAATTTCGCCTCACCGTGTCAACGCGACACCGCAAGCCTGAATTAAAACGACACGAGAACCATTAAGAGCGTGTAAAATTATTCAGTATCCTGTCGAAAGAGTCCCACAAAGTTTGCACTTTGCATATTTAAAGAAACACTCGCCTTATCTGGCTCATCGCCGATTCAGTTCACAGATATTCTCAGGAGAAAAACGGAGCGAACTAAAGGCCAAGATTCTTATAGCCCGATGCTTGCATTAGGACAAAATTAAGTGCGGTTATGTGTTCAGCTGTCACATTAAAATACCATCGGCTACTTCACACCGCCTGTGAAAAAATAAAGCCGCGTATGCTATTGGCAGTACAATTATTCGATGAATCCTTTGCGTTTACTTTGTGTTCGAAATTATGGTACAGTTGTTAATTTATCGACTATGGAGTTTAATAATGTGGTGTAGTAACTTTTGTATTTTATTCTTTGTTTTGTGTATATTGTGCGCCTAGTTTTATAGCCTGTTTAACAAAGCGGACGAGGGTTTTTACGATGTCTATATATTATAAAGAATAATAAGTACGTAATAAGTGTCTTTCCGAATTCGTATAGTAGAATACCTGATGGCGTCCTTAGTTGTTAGCGTACCAAAACAATTGACGAACTCATTTTTGGCTACTGCTGTGAGTCAACTGGGCGTAGAAGAAGTCATTTCCGTGGCGAGTCGATTAGTCTCGAGCATTGAGATCAATTATAATGAAGGAACGGTCCAGTGACGGTGAAGGTACGAGAAGGAATCCCGGGGAAGGTCGTGCGACACTGAGCCGCGACTATGGCACCCACAAAAAATCAAGGAAGTGATGCGTAAGCTATATTAAAAAAAAAACACGACTTTTTCTTGAAATAGTTGATTGATGATGCTCGCTCATAATACTTAGAATAACTTTTATATAAGTGTATAAATTTGTCCAAAAATGCTGTATGGATGGCTAACAATAAAACTGTCTTATTAATAACGGCTTATAATATATGGAATTGTAAATATTTTGTGCAAATAATTTATTATTTTAAATGTCCTGTTAAGTACTTGCCTGTATAATGCTAATCAAAAATAATAAATTAAATATCAAAAGTAACTAGATAAGCAGATTATCCAATCGTGTGTCTTAAATAATGAACGTCAGTGTACTTATACAACATAATTAAAGGTTAATTACCATACGAATGTTCTGATAGCCTTAATATCATCTTATCTCTATAGAGTAGTCGAGTGGCTTATTCAAGTAAAGATTACAAGTAACAGCTGACAGCAGATATGTTGGATAGCGAGTTTACACGCAGAATAGGGCTTCGTGGATGCCTGTGTGCGCATCTTATATGTTTAAATAGCTTTTAAGAGTTAAGTTTACAATATTATTTAATTATTTTATTTATCCAGTCCATACACCATAAAGATAAATAATCTAGTGTTACTTCTAAGTACTCAAACCAAAAATATCTATTATTTTTTTTGATAAATAATAAATAAATAAATGTGGACAACATGACATACATTGCTCTGAATCCAAAGTAAGTAGCTAAAGCACTTGTGTTATGGAATTCAGATACAACGAAGGTACCACAAACACCCAGACCCGAGACAATGAAGAAAAGGGGGTTTCTAAATCTACCCGACCGGGGATCGAACCCGGGACCTCAGTGCTGGCGACACCTTGAAAACCGGTGTGTACGCCACTCGACCACGGAGGTCGTCGGTCTAAACATCTAAAGTCTATCATTAAGTAAGTAACTTGCTTTTTAAATGTTTAAAGCTTACCATTTTGCTGGTAATTACCGCAATAATAATAAGAGAAACGGCGTAAGTTTCTTAGATATTTGCTTTAATATTTTATTATGCTTTAAAACGTTTGTGAAGACGGCAGATGCAATCAACATAAAGTCAGCCAATAAAGCAAATTAATTCAGTAATCAACAAAATCTATTTATTACTTAATCATTCTTATAAATTTATAACCAAAGTGAGAGTTCAATGATTGCTTTTTTTATATTATTTTTTTGATTTCGTTTTGATGGGTTTTCTAACAAGGTGTGCATCACGGCCGGTTTCGTCACACAAATAACTTTTGCACGGGCAATCCTAGCTTCGGTATCAATTAAAAGATTGCCGGATCAAACTACACTATTTTGCTACGGTCATTGAGCGATGTTTGCCAATCACAATGCCGATTTGATCGACATAATTTTTGAGGAAAAAGAAAGTTAAAAATTAGTCTTCATGCGCTCGCTTTAAAATAGTTCTGGTTTTATGGGTTTCTTATTTTTTTTGTTACTTTAAATATTATACAACTAAACTTCGTGCAAGACAATGGCTTCTAGACATTTTATTTATTTATGTCTGTAATCAACATTGAGTGCCTTTTAGCCATAATTATCAGTTTAGTTAAAACTTTGATTTTTATTACCCTTACCCAATGAGTCTAATTACCAGATATGTTCTGAAAGAAATACATTTCTTGTCCCGTGTCCATACTGAGATGACTTTATTGTTTTTTTTTTTATTGTATTTATTGGAAGAGATTTACGCAGTTAGCCTAAGCGCAGGCTTTGACTGCTTCACCGGACTTTTGGCGAGAACCTTAAGGGCCTCCAGCCAGAGCAATAGAAAAACTAACTATGTCAGCAACGTTCACTAAGGGCACCCCCTGTGGGGTTCGGACCTCGACTTAGTGCGTTGCTAACAATCTTAATAAGGCAAAAACAGCAAAGGAGGGCTGGATCTAAGTTTTTATTATTTAAGGACATATTTTTATTGCTAGTTTGGCCGGCTCGGGCCAGCTTGATCTAGGGACGGGGGGGTCCTCTGAGATAATGTTCATCATTCTTAGGAAGCGTTGTATTGCGGTTAGTGGTTATGTAGGTGTTTTTTTAAGATAGGTAGATATAGCGGTTTGAGGGGCTCGTGGCTAAGCGTACCCCGTACGGTTTGACTGATAATACAGGTTAAGCCGCGCTCGCCGCGGTTGGTCCGTGGATGGGTGACCATTTGTAGACATACCGAACTCCTCCGTACCTCGAAAAGCACGTTAAGCAGTTGTACCCGACTGTCATAGTTGAACTTTGACATTCGTTAAGTCAATACAATTTTGACAACCACCAGTCTTTGGGATACGGTTTTACCCAGTAAAATAGGTTGTGGAGGTCAGTTAGGGTTTTGCTCCATTTAAAATACAGTATTCAGGTGAATCCGATAAGACTGGTAGCCGACCCCAATAGAGCTTGGAAAAGGCTAGGCAGAAGCAGAAGAAGATATATAGCGGTTTATTTTTCAACTTTATTTTTATTCAGGTACAAGGTTTTTACCAATAGGTCGAAAAAGGACAGTACATATCTCGTGAAAAGATTTTATTCAATAAATTTATATTTTTTTTTTGTGAAAAAAATACAAATGTATTCATATCTTTTTTTATTCTTATAGTCCGTTAAGCATATTATATTTTTTAACATTAGAAAAAAAATGTCATCTGCAACAAATACCTGAACTATTATTTTAAGTACTATTATGTGAGCACAGCCTTTACTTAGGCATCAAAATACATAAATCCAATAAGTTTTCAATTCCAACTTCCTACATACCTTTAATTTGAAAATACTCCACATCCTATGCATACAAGACGTGACAGTCACTTAATAAACATGGCAAGAGTTCGCAAGTATAAGACCTGATCAAACAACTCGCAGACGTGTAATACCACATGTTAAGTTCAATGGAACGACAGCTACCGTTCGGCTTGCAAATTAATTAGTACCGTTAAGAGTAAATAGAACTAGTTCGGTGCCCTACGGTAGAATATGATTTATATTTCCAATATGATAACAATTTATATCTTAATTATAATCTAGAACTTAATTTGTCTATAACATCGTATCCAGTTAAAGTTATGGATTAAATGTCGAATGTTTTTTCCAAGAATTGTGAGTCAGTGTTACAGATAAATGCTAAAGTATTCGCTCCCATTGTGAGAAGTCAGATTATTTTTTGTGGTTCCTATTTTTTGTAAATTTTGCGACTTATAAATTTATTTGTAGCCAAGTTTATAATAATATAGTCATTATTACCTATATGAATTAGTTAACCTTAATTTTACTTTTCAAAACTAAAAGTGCGTTGCGTGTGCAAAAGTATTATTGCAATGTTCTTTTGACTATTACGCTATCTATAAATTTATGTTTACAATACAAAACCCACACTCAATCTTCACATTCATCAAAATCATCCCAGCACAGGTTCTCAGTCAAGCAAATTGATTGAAATTAATATTTCAATATTTTGCTTACGCTAATAACTCGTCAGGCTAATAGTAAACATGTCGAGGAACTGGTATCATCTGCATAAATACAGGTTTATAAAATGATATCTAGTAGTTCCATTATTTTTTTGTTAATCCGGCAATACATCGCCATATGGATTACAGCAAATAGCAATTATGTCAGGAATTGACACAACATTATTGTCACGGCAAAAAATATTCGCGTCAGTTCGTTCTTTATAAATTCTATTTATGTTTCGTAGATTAAATCTTAAAAACGTTTATTTGAATAGTTTCTTTAGGTGTGTGTAATTGATTGTTTGTGCTCAAAATTCCTTCCCGGAATTCCTATCAGGAGCTATTCGCGGTTTTGTAACTTGGAAATTAATTATTCGTGTTCCATTTGTTGTTTTGTAAAGCTATTCTACTGTCATGTTATCAAGCACGTACAGTTCTTTAAGACTAGCTGAACGAACACTTTGTTTCTACACGTCATGATTGTCTATTTTTATTCTTAGGTTTTTTATTCCGCTGAGCTTTATTGATTTTTTGCTACCAGAATTCCTTTACCGACTCTATATAAAGACGCCTTCTATTGTCTACATTGCGTCGTATTCATGTTTTGTTGTAAGAACAGCTTTGTCATCGTTCGATGTACAGTTTCAGATTATGTTTTGCCTATTAAAATAACATTGGTGACGGTAATAGTTTTGAACCTTTAAATTATTTTATAATTTGAATCTTCCATTTTTGTTTTAACTGCAGCTGAACATTAAGAAACCGTCTTCAATGTGTGGTTTACCGTTAGCTAAATAGTGGTATCAATCATTATCTTCATTGGTGAGATTCGCTCAAGTATTTTAGATGATTGTTATTAGTAGTTTTGAGTTATGAACTGCGGTAGTGAGGCCGATGAGTACCGCTTAATGGAATTTTAAGAGGCAATTTGATTAATTTCGTTCGTGCAGAAATTGTGTTCTCCCTCTAATTGGGTTACTTGTTTTATTTAATTTTTGTGTTCCAATTCCAGTCAAATTAATCACTTTAAAACGCAATTAATTCTTAAAACTAACAAAAAGTAGTTTAAAGGACAGCGTTCAAATGACTGATAATTTTCATTTGACATATTTTGTAAATAGCTGAATTATAGGTAAATACAAAATCCCCAACATTGATGAATTTACCAATAGAATAGCACATTAAATACTTACGGGTCGTAATTGATCACATAACAGCGCATAATAATGATATAAAGCTCAATAAATTTATATTAATAAGGAAGCAATTTCTTTGCACTTACCGTTGATATATTGGCATGAGGCAGGAGCAGCAATTATTTTCGAAGCAACCTGCTTGCACACTGAGCATAAAAATCGACAAGATTTGTCTTGTGAGGCCTTTTACGTCCATTTTCATACAGTTTATAATCAACAATGATCCATAAAACGTGGGCACGCAATCGCCTGCAAGTATTTTAGTGGATGCTACAATAAAAGGTTTATTGCAAGTCTTACGTATTTTAAGCCATGTTCGTATTATAATAGTAGTTGTATTTTACTGAAATATGTAATTTGTTCCGCCACTGATATTAAAGATAGTGTAGTTTTGTTATAATTATGTTTGCTTATTAGAAAACAAGTAGAACGGATTTTTATGTACTAAATATTTATGTTGTATAAGATACTTTGAGAAAAAAGTTTTTAAATAAGTATGCATACACGAAATCGAAATCCTCACGAAAGTTATTATACAAACATAATATAAAGGTTTGCCCTTTTGTCCACCAAATCTAAGTACCGTTTGACAGTTAGTTATTTTGCTTATAATATTATTATATTTAAAAATTGCTTCTTAATTCAATTGTTTAACGGAAAAGGTTTTTGAAATTGTGTGAGTTACCTTAAAAACTATGAAACGTCAAACGGTAGGTACTTCTCTTACGTTTTGGTAGACAGAGATAGTTTTAAATATACTCATGGTAAATTATTTCACTTCTGTTAAAATATTTATTAGGTATTCGTGTTTGATTTCGCAGCAATTTTTAGTTTCCACTATTGGGTAGGTGGTGAACACATGATGGAAAACAATAACAGTCTTATTCATCATGAAACAAAAGGTATGGTAATATACCGTAATAAGATTTAATTACTGCAATATTTCTCTATGCTAAACACTAAGCTGTCAGGTCTTATGCAGTATTCATGTTATATGCCAAGAACTTGTTCTATTTTAATTTACGATCAGTTTCGACTACATTACGCAGCCATTCATGTAACTAAAGATATGTTTAATTGTTACTGCTGTGTTATTCATTCAATGGTATTTCTCTATAAAATCCTTTAAATTTGGATCATCATCTACATACATACATTGAAATGTAGATATATTCAAGGTTAGAGTAATAAAATAAGACTTTTAAAAAGCATTGTCATCCTTGACACCATCGTCACTTAAAATATTGTGTAATGACGTAAAAAAAAAATACTCACTGCCACACTCAGAGTCGTTAATGGATACTTAAGGGATTCCTTATTATAAGTTTAAGTATCTTTTAGATTTCCGAGAGTTGACCTGTGTGCTTACTTAAATATAATAAGGAATACTTTAAGTAACCATTAATGACACTGAGTACGGCAGTCAGTACATATATCTAGAAAAACAAAACACGATCCAAAGGTAGACTTCCGATAGGGACACAGAGACGTCGATATTCATAGGTACGCCTTGTTGCTCAACCAATCACTTAATAAATTACTTTTTTAAACGCGCCTGGTCCAAGCTTAGGATACACGATGGACGTATCACATACCTTAGAATTTGTCCGAGCCGTCAATTTGTATTTATGTTTGTAAGTGATATAAAGCAACGACTGCGACTATCGAATTAACTCGTCATCCAGTCGCGACGTTATCGTCCTACGACATCGGTAGCCGACAAGTCGGTCGATCTGTCGGTCGACCTGTCGCATGTCGCGTGCGTTTTATTTTACGTAACGTTTGACGTGCGCACGCTGTCACCGGCTCGCCTTACAGTTAATTTAAAATGTCATGTTATTGAGTAGTTCGCATTGATAAGAGTTCTCGAAATTCGGCGGTATCCAACTGAGAGCTAATAGGAATTGTATTATCGAAGTTTTTGTACTCGTAAATGAATTAATTAATGTAGAGCTTATTATTTTACATCGAAGCTTCATAATGCTGATAAAATAGTCAAAGGAGCCGACAGTTTTGTAGGTTATCTGGAGCCCATAAATGTACAAAACAATATGTGCTATTAAAAACAAAGTAGAGTAGCGCTAACATTGTTTATTACGGATCGGTAGGTAGGTACCTATATCTTGTAAATCAAATTGATTATTCATTATACCTAAAAAGACCAGTGCGTTGCTAATGAACGACAGAGGAAAATAACTTTAGCATTTTCTTAACCGTCTTTGTGTAAACGTTACTTATAATATAATTTTATGCTATTTTTAAATATCTTAATAAAACCATTACAATAGATAATAAATAACAAATGCTAGAAAAAAATCTAAAAAGAGTTCGATTAATTCGCAATATTCCCCGGCGGCAAAGGTATCGCATCGGATGTTTATAAAAGATATCACTTAATAACATGCTGCGACTGCCTACCGACTGCGAATACTATTTTTATTGACGTGGGTGGCGCTGCGTTCGTTTATATCAAAATATATTCGAAGCCCCAGGCTTTACAGCTATCTAATTAACAGCGATCAACACTGAAAGTAATTATATTGTCAAACAACAAATATATTCAGTCGCTAAAGTCAAATTGATCTCAAACACTAAGATGACACAACGTTTTACGATGTTATCTCGTTTCCTACGCAATTCTATATTTATATAAGACTCGTAGAATACAATAATATATATTCTATTCAAAATCTTAATTAACGCCACTTAAAACAAATTAAAAATACGCACTAATCTCCGTCCTGTCATCAAACGGCTATAAAACATTGATTTAAATATCGCCGCGTTTTTGTTTTATCTACAAAGAAATTTATATGAGTTTTACATTTGAAAATTGGGTAACAATTTCTATTTCGAGCGTACAATGTGACAGTTTTTTTAAACGATTCTTTTGTGAGTCTATAAAATCTTTCTCTCGATTATGTAGATTGGCTGTAAATTGTCAAATAGAATATAACGCTAGAACGCAATGATAATCGCACCGATCCACTTGGAATCGATACACGAGACATAAGCTTTGGTTTTATTATTCTATTGCTTTTGATCGAAGGATTCGTTCTCCGTTGTGACTGTTTGGAGTTCGATGCGTGTTCGTGTTTTACGAGGGCATAAATATCAGTGGATGGTCGTCGAAACGCGCCGGCGCGGGCGCAGGCCGCGGGCCACCAAACCGGTCGTAATTTTTATTCGCCGCTCAGTGAACAATTTCGGTAAATTTGTTTGCATGTACCGTGTTTTGTTTGAGCATTAGCAAGAGCCGAATTATGGATGTGGTCTTAAATAACAATAATTGTGGACGTCCGAATGTATGAGCTACGCCATATTTATGGACTTTGTTCTTTTATAATGCAACATTGTTTAAATAATAATATTCATTTTATGTAATTGGGATTTAAATTTCGGCAAGCAAAATAACGGAACCTATAATTATTGTAAAGCATCAGATATCAATATTTTTTTGTGTGTTATTTTTATGTGTTAGTGCTATTTATTTGTAGTCTTTTGTTCATCGTAATAGAACTGTTAGTTTTTAGATAGCGTGTAGCGTATATAACACAAAAATCTCTTGAAAATAGGTAACTGGAAACGGTTCCTAATTACTTAACTATAAGCTTAGACTTAAACGAGTCAACTTAAATAATAAAACTAAGTTCATGCCTAAATATATCGGATTCAGTACCCACTAATGGTTGTCCAATATATGCACGGTAAGTGATTATCCCATACCATTTAAAGGTCGCCTTACTTCCTGGTTATCAAGTATCGATCCTTCGTGATACGCGTAGGTAAATAAAATGATGCATTGTGCTTTCAGTCCCACGCATCTTTACGACTTATACTTATAATCAGATAGGGTTAAGAATTAGCTATCCATCATAGATGATAATGATATTTGACGGGCTCTTACGATTGGGTTCTTGATAATATTATAAATACCACTCGTTTGATTGATACCGTGCGATGCCAAATTTGTATGCGAACGTTGAGTAATCTCTAATCCGGTGTCTTATTGATCATGTTTGTAATTGAAGAATGATGACTGTATTATTATAAAGAAAAATAAATTTAACGCAGTATTAAAGAAGTAACGTATAAAATAAATAAGGGAAAATCTTTGTTTCAAAGTTCTTAAAAAAATTGTGACTTGCCTAACCTAATGTGTAAATACAAGGTAGTTTGTGGTCTCAAAGAGTAAAAACGATACACGCTTGTGACAAGAAAATTTTATTAGTACCTAATGAAAGATGATTAAAATGTTAGTTCTAATTCAGCTTCTAGATTCCTAATCAACCTGATTCTAGCTAAAACTGCCATTAGTGCCTATTATTTGTAGATACGAGCCACTTACAGACCAAACACTATTTAGGTTTATTAGTCACTTACGATATATAACTTTCACAATAACATAGAGAAATAGTACACAACATAACAGAACTGTTTGATCATAATCTTAATAAACCATAAAGTCCTACCAAGGCTTAGATACAAAAAGTGTACATTAATTATCACTTAAGCAACAGGATGCTGAGCTGAAGAAAAACCATGGGAAGTATAGCCATCGAGCCCAGTTAATATCGACTCGAGACGAACTATAAAAAACTGCATTTCTACCGATTTATACCATTACTTTTTAAACAATGAATTGGTGAAATAATTGGGGGAATTGAAGAAATCTTTGCTGATTAAGAACTGGTTTTGTTGAGATAAAACGTTAAATAAAGTTTTTATTTGGCCGCTTAAAATTGTTCATTATTTATTTTGGAAGAACGAAAGCTATTATCACGCTAAATAACTTTCAATTTTGCCCAATTTATACTAATTCTGAGTAGCAATGATTACTTGTAGGTGCAGAAGTGGTGAAGTGAATGAGCAATTCCTATATCGACAACGTGTATGGCAATTTAATGTTTATAAAACCCAAGGCCTAATGATTATAACCCAGTACAGGAGTCGTGATGAAATAAATTACAAACATTTTATTATTGACTAGCTGTCCCCCGCGACTTCGTCCGCGTGTTTTAGTTTCAACGGTTTTTCATTTATGCTCCGCTCCTTTTGGTCGCAGCGTAATGTTATATAGCTTATAGCCTTCCTTAATAAATGGGCTATACGACACTGAAAGAATTTTGCAAATCGGACTAGTAGTTCCTGAGATTAGCGCGTTCAAACAAACAAACAAACAAACAAACAAACAAACTCTTCAGCTTTATAATATTATAGTATAGATATATAAAACTGACTTGACAGTGTAATAAATAGTATCTAAAATATAAGATGAACTTATATACTCTTAAAATAAATGAAAAGCGAATGGACAAAGCAAACGGTGCGTTATTGTTTTTTCTTAAATTAACATGTGTCACACAATATTTTTAAATGGTAACATTTATCAAGTAACACACTACATGAGTCTTAATTAAGTATTTAAAATTTAAAATTAGTTTATCTTTTATGTTTTGTACATTTTATTTCTGTTTCAACTAGTATTTTAACATTTTCTTTCGCAAATGGTAGCCTGGAAGAAATTGCCAAGGCCGCCTTATGTACATATTAAGTACTTCTCTATACTATATCTTATATTTTATTAACTGGTTTGTGGACTTTAAAGAATAAATAATTAAATAATGTTTAGAAAACAGCACGCGATTCTCTCCACATAAATTTCCAACAGATATTGTCTGGCACAAATCTATCAAAACTTAAACATATTATATCTTTAGTACATTATAACTTGCTGAGAAGGGCAATCGCAAGTCGACTTGTTAAAAAGAAATAATCATTACAGCTGTAATGCGTAAGTCCAATTTAAAACAATTAGGCCGCGATATTTGGAGGGAGAAAGTAAATTGTCGGATGATAAAGCTTTTTGGTGTTGAATTGCCTTTTTGTTATTAATGTATGTGTGTTAAGGTGTGATTATTTGTGTGTTTTCTTGTTGTAATAAATCAAGTCTTGTTAACGGTAGAGTTGATTGTATATTAAATTCTTACAATTTACTAACGTGGTTTCTTGACTGGCCTTAGTCTAGTGGTTAGTGATCCTGACTGCTAAACTAGAGGTCGTAGGTTCGATTCCCACCCAAGACAAATTTTTGTGTGCTGAGCATGATCATCAGTTTCATGTCTGTCCCAAATGTAATTATTATGATTTGATTTCGATTCCTCGATAATATACAAGATTATGTCTTTATTAATATGGTAGGTGCTTCTTACGTACTTAGTGTGTAAATAAATGACAGTATTATTACTCAGTGGTACTTTCAAAATTCACAAAAATTCGTTGTACACATTTTTACGCAAATGTGCCAACATGTACCAACAATAATATGTCTTAATTATAGGTAGTCCGAACTAAAATTGACACATTTTCTGTATCTTGAAATGTTTCCATGATAACTAAGTTCACACTTTAATAGTTGTATAAAAAATACCTTTCCGAAAATTACACTTCGGCAACAGTTGTCGCCACTTTTATTTCCTTAGCCGATCTAGATTCAACCTACTTCTAATACTCCATCCATATATAGAATTAGTCACATGTTTGGAAGACTAATCGCTCGTTATAAAGCATGTGTCGTTTCTCATTGTGTTCGACATTCGAGCATCGCTATTCGTGAGCTTAGATTTGTTCGCTCTATTTACTTAAATTACTTGCTTGAGAAAATATATTTCTGTCAAGTTATCTTGCTTAAGTAGTGATATGATCGTTTTTGCTTCTTAATATAGATGATATTGGTTTTTCTATTTTAGTTTCATTGTAATATTGTGTTTGATCAGGCAAAATAGTATGTTCTTGTTATAATGCTTAATGAAATTTTGCGTTGGTAAAAGGTGTGAAAAATCCACATAGACTATATTCACCATAAGGAACCATGGACCATTTTGAAGACCGTATCTTTGCTGTTTATTTATTTTGTCATATTTGCCGATTCTTCGAGACAAACTGAAATTTTTGCGCTACTTGTCAATAAGTCACCTCGGGCGAGTACAAAAATAATGTTTTGTAAAAACAAATGACGTGTGACATTATATTCTACGAAGCGCGAATATTTTACAAGAGTTAGGTATGTGGGTCTGTCTGTCTAATTGGATGTAACGTGTGTTGTGTCCCTATGTCGTGAATCAGTACCAATACAGTTTGCACCGGGGGATTCGTTCGTGATCTTAGATTTGGACGCCCTACTTGCAACGGTGGAATGCGCTACCTACCAATAGATGATTTTAAGGAACTGAGTGACGGAGCATTTTGATACTGGGTCTTAGAAACAGTTTACTAATTATTTACAAAAAAAAGGAATATAGAGATGATTAAGTAGACTTTAATTTTATCATGTTTTGTAAATTGATTAAAAAATTGTTACCTTTAAATTACATTTTAGTTCCGTCTAGTAGTGAGTTTTAATGTCTATATTTAGTAAATCATCAACATAATTAATAAAATCTGCAGAAGAAATTCGGTGAGGTGATTACATTATCTAGAGTAAGTAATTGGACTAAATACAGCGTTCAAATCTAAGATCACGACCATTCTAAATTTTTGTACACAAACTGATGCGACTAATGGTGGGTCCACACGATGTAGAATTGAATTTATTTATGCGAATATTTTGTAAACAAATTTGCGTCTTTTTTTTTGATGCTAGAGATATCAATGACCGGACAAAACTTCCTTATATGTTTTGGATTATAATGCCATAGTATTTGAGAATAATTCAATAAATTAGTAGGTAAATGATCCAAGTTTAAAATATACTTTCATTTTTATTTCATGCTCTCTTGCTGGTGAAAAAATCGCTATTAAACTATTATCTTCTTTTACTTATATCGTACCTATAATCTGGTTCAAAAATAATAATGTATTGCAAAATTTTATCTGATCTACTTTTTCAAGTTCACGAACGTGGTATTTATTTTGGAGAATGAAACATTGACCTCTATTGTCGGTTACCGCCTGTACTTTATCATTCAAAATTATACGTAGTAGTTAAGTGGTGAAAGTGCTTGTTTTTTCCTGTGATTCAAACGACCAAGATTATATATTACCTGATACATTATTGACATCGTACAAAAAATTGTAATGTAGAGCAACAATAACAATTTCTCAAGCGTTTAAATAATACATTCGTGTGCCTTACAATTTTATCTATGGCACATATTTTACAACACATTTGTCAAGAGCACCGACTCTGTAATTACTCATCTCAGCAAATCGATATTATGACCGGTACCTTATTAGAAAGTGGACTTTAAACTGACCTACAACTTGATGGAAAACATTCACATGAACGATACGAATCTATTATAAATATAATACGACAATGGTGTACTAACAATGAAGTAGATGAGACAGCGACCGGTGAACGATAAAGATCGGTTAGATTCATTCATCATTCAGTGTTAGCTGAACGGTGGGAGTAAAAATATTAATATGATAAACAAATTGATAGTATCAATAATATTTTAACTACGGTTGTTAATATTCAAGGTCACTACACAAGATATAAAACTCTGCTCGTATGTTCTACTAGCCTCGTTAAATATATTTTTATAGAAGAACGAAAGGCTTCCTGGATGGCTTAAATGCACATTCAGGGACGTTCTAATGAAATGCTATGTATATCTAAATTAACTTACGGCAAAGGAAAATAGGTACCGTACGAAAACCTGAAATTAATGGTGTGAAATTGCTAACACGCTGTGAGCTAGCCTGATGATTGATCATTCGCTATTTGTATGATACGGCCTTTGGTATGCAGTTGCCAATATAACGATGCGATGTTATATTGATAAGTAACTGTCACAGGTACACAGGTACTAATAATTTATTTCAAGAACTTAAAATATTTAATGTTAATTTTAAAATAAAATTCATCAAATTACTGGACGCAATATACAAATATTAATATGAGTTCAAAAATAAACATTTGTAGGTTTTAAGGACAAAGACTACAGTGACGTTATTTTATTACCATTATAATACTTAACCCTGAAATAAAATAAACAAATACTTAAAACAAAGGTTATCCTTACATATTGTACATACTTCGTGTGCCTGCACTATAAATTAGTAAAGGTAAAAAAGTTCCAACGCTAACAGGCGACTAGGAGATCATAAATTAGAAGATAGTGAGTGAATTAGTCTGTTTGGGCTTCGTTTTTGTATGTTTATTTGGTGACGTTCCACTTGAAAGCCACTTCTGTAATGTTGTACAATGTACAGTTGTACGTAAAAGAAAAATACGAATCAATGTAAAGTTAGCTTGAATCAATGCTATTTTATCAAAAATAAATTCTATAACTCTCATTTTTATATATTCAACACTTCTTGAAATAACTTTATAACAATCTTTTTTAATTTTATTTTAGAATATGAGATAAGCATCAATTTTGATTTGTTTAAAGAAAACCGTTCAATAAAATAAAGACACTACGAACGCACCAACCCACATTTTAAATTCAACAAGAATTGGTTAACTGAGCCCACCTTATAACACTAAACTTGTATTGGATAAAAAATGGTCATCGAAACCTCCCATGTGTAATTCTATCGGCTTTTGAGAGATTCGAGATTTTTGAAGCTTGCCCTTAAGCAAACTATTCATTAAGGCCAGCTTGATTGATGTGGCCGATTATAAAGTAAAGTGCGCTCCAGACGGACGGTAGACGCGGACGCGCGTTTTATTTCAACACGTTATTGGTAAAGTAAACGACGCAATATATATTTATGCATTATCATGTAAATGTAATTATTAAGACAATTACTGCAACATAATCCTGCGTGAAATAGTTTAAGTTATTATCAGTTTAAGTGATCATTATTTTTTTTTCTGTGTTCCTTAATATTTAGTCTTATATAGATTAAGAACTGGTTAATATTCGTCTACTATGATAGTTTATGTGCTTATTATTTAATACGGTTAATAAAGTTAAAACGGTGTTTGAATTATAGTGCCCCGTTGATTTTACTCAAAATTGTACATCTTCTTTCTTTATCTTCTTTTACTAAGGTAAATGTGTAAATTAAAATATATTGAGATCAATCGCATTAACTTAATATTTTCGTGTGAAATAGCTTTATAAATTGTTACCGCATGAGTCCTTTTGAATAGGGGTGTGCTTATAAAATACTAATTAGTAAGTATGAAGACATCAAACCAGTAGAAAAACAAAACACAATCCTTTGGACATTTTGATTTGTGCAGGTGAATCAGTCACCTGCTTGTAAATTATAGTCGTTAGATATTAGCTCGATGAGTCTTTGAATTATGATAGATGAATTTTATAACTGTTTCTTATATTATGTTTTGAATTACAGTATTAGTTGGGTCATTGTTACTCGTTCAGTGGTCTCAATTATATCTCTCATGTTTTAGTTATGCTTTCAAACATAGTCAGTATTGTAAATATATCGTATCATTAGGGCACATTGTGCCTGGTTTGTTTTGAAAGGATTTTGGATAAATATTTTTCTGACTATATTTCTTTACTGTCGCGCGCGCGCAGCCGTTACCTGCGGTCGTGGTATAGTTGATGCGCTCCCCGTGCGCTATTGACGACAAAATGACAAGTACGATAAAGTGTGTATCTTGTAATATCGTTATTGACGAGCTTTTAGCTTATGTTCAAAATAAAATATCGATTGCTGATGAGGCAAGCTTGGTGAAGATATGTGCGTCGGCGTTCTCGAGTGAACAAATTCAAAAATCAAATACATTACTGATTGAATCACTATCATCTGAGGTTCGGAGAACCGTCCGTAAAGGGAAAGGCAAAGAAAATCGTGTCTTAAACGATATTATAGCTATTTTCAAAACAACGGAACCTGATTTGCTGCCGGTATTTGTGGCCCGTGATCTCGAGAAATTACCACCTATAACTTTTGATCATTTGGATGTCTCTAAGCTCCTTAAGGACTTAGTACTACTACAGGCTGAAGTTAACAACATTAAGTCTACATATGTGACACAAAGTGAGTTACAAAACCTTAAGGCAGTTTGCGAAATGAACTTTTCGGCCCTACCGAATACTAATGTAAATACTAAAAGAGGTGCACAGTATGATAACGCTTGTAAAAGCAATGGACAAATGTTAAATTCAAAAGGCAAAAATGACACAAATTTAGCAGAGGGTAGTTCAGAAATACTTCTTCAAACGCCGGTTAGCCGTTTCGAATTCAATGGCAACAGAGAAGAATCGATGTATGCGCTTAGCGATGAATGCTCGACCGATGCGTCATTGTTACCGTTATCTATGACCACTGCTCACGGGCCGAGCGAACAGCTGAGTGAAAAGGTGACTCACGTACAGTCTTCCTTACAGCGAGATCAATATGCAAGTGTTGCAGCTACGAAAACGGATGATGGTTTTATTTTGGTGCAAAATAAAAAGCGTAAAGTAAAGGATAGACTTAAAGGAAACATGGGCAGCGTTATAATCGAGTCTACAGATAAATTCAGACCGGCTGACAGGAAAACTCCCGTGTTTATCACAAACGTTCACAAGGACACGTTAGAATCGGACATCACGAGTTACTTGCAAAAGAAAACCGGTGAAAAGGTGAATCTTGAAAAAATTAATATCAAACGGCAATGTGAGCATAATGCATACAAGTTTTTTGTGCCACATAGTAAGCTGCAGATGTTTTTAGATAATACCTTATGGCCCCAAGGAATAATATTTCGGCGTTTTACCAACTACAAACCAAAAAGTATTATTACTGAGAACGTATACAACGGAATTTTAAGTGGCATAAAAGATAGACACAATGTTGAGTAACAATATTTACAAATTAGTCACATTTAATTGTAAAAACGTGAAGCGTTCGGTACAGAGTATTCGTGATTTGTGTAATCAATACGATGTGATTGCACTGCAGGAAACGTGGTTGTTGCCAGACGAAATCTCATTTCTTAACACCATCAGTGATGAGTTCAGCTACACTGGTGTATCTGCGGTGGACACGTCAGCGGGAATATTACGCGGTCGACCGTACGGTGGTGTTGCTCTCTTGTGGCGGCGTAGTATTTTTTACAATGTTGTAACGATTGAGTGCGATAACCCTCGGTTGTGTGCAATAAAAATTGTGCTACAGGAAAGGTGTTTTCTAGTTTTTAGTGTTTACATGCCCACAGACTCAGCGGCAAATTTAACGGAGTTCACGGATATTTTGAGCTCGGTGAGTGCAATTGTTGATAACTGTAGTGTAGAAAACATTTACATCCTAGGAGATTTTAATGCTCATCCGTCTGAGCAATTTTTTGAGGAAATGTCTCATTTTTGTAATGAACAAAATTGGAAATGTGTTGATATAGAAATATTAGGAATGGGATCGAGCACGTATACGTTTCTGAGTGAGGTCTACGGGTCTAAAAGGTGGCTTGACCACTGCTTAGTAACGGAAGCAGCCCTGAAATCAGTTAGGAACGTGTATGTACTAGATGACGTCTTGTGGTCTGATCACTTTCCTGTAGTCATTGAATGTTGTTTTAATACAATTTTACCAAAGAAAACTGTGAATAGTGTCATCTCGAATAGAATTCTGTGGGGGGAAAGAAATCTAAGTCAAATAAGTATCTATCAAAAAGAATGTCATGAGAAATTACGATTAATTGACTTCCCTCAAGAATTAAGTAAGTGTTGTGATTATGTTTGTAATAACCCTAGTCACAGGAACGTAATCAATAACTTTTATTTACAAATTATACGCGCCTTAAGCGAAGCAGCAGTAGTGGGAAGGGGTGATAGCAACAGATCCTCTAGAAAAATTGTAGGATGGAATACCCATGTTGCCGACGCTCACAGGCACGCGCGGGAGAATTTTTTGCGGTGGGTTGTGAATGGAAAGCCCACGTCTGGGAAATTGTTTAATGAAATGCGCGAAAGTAGAAAAATCTTTAAGTCACGTGTCAAATGGTGTCAGGATCATAAAGACCAGCTGAAAATGGATGTCTTGGCGTCATGTCATGCTAAACATGATTTTAAAGGGTTTTGGAAGCAGACAAACAGGTTGCAGAGTAAAGCAGGTGTGCCTGTGAGCGTGGACGGCGTGAATGATTCAAAAGAAATTGCCAACCTTTTTAAAGAACGGTTTTCTGTAAAATCGCCACTAGGGCCGTCACGTATGGTGTTGGATGTTCAACCCGGAGTGGAATTAGAGGTTAAATTTCACGCGGCCGAAATAGCTAAAATTATAAAATCTATGACGCGTGGTAAGTCCCCTGGCCACGATGGGTTGAGCATTGAACACCTTCAATATGCGAGTCCACATCTGCCGAGGGTACTTGCCATGTTGTACAGCTTTTGTGTGAGTCATAGTTACCTGCCAGATGAGATGATGCGTACAGTTGTTGTGCCCATTGTCAAAAACAAAACTGGGGACCTCGCAGACAGCAGCAATTATAGGCCAATTTCACTCGCCACGGTAGTGTCAAAGGTGTTTGACAGTGTGCTTAACACTCAGTTGGACTCTGTCATCAGGCTTCACGACAACCAGTTTGGATTTCGTTCTGGGCTGTCGACGGACACTGCAGTGCTGGGTCTTAAGCATACTGTCACGTATTATACACAGAGGGGAACGCCCGTTTACGCCTGCTTTTTGGACCTTTCTAAGGCATTTGATCTGGTTTCCTACAACAAGTTATGGCAAAAATTGGAAAAAACTAACCTGCCAAAAGAACTCCTTAACATCTTTAAATATTGGTATGGAGGCCAGATCAACAATGTACGATGGAATGCAGAGCTGTCTGAACCATATGGGTTGGAGTGCGGGGTGAGGCAGGGGGGGTTAAGCTCACCTACGCTCTTCAACCTTTATGTTAACGAGCTTATTGAGGAGCTTAGCAGCATCAGAGTCGGTTGCCATGTAGATGGTGTCTGCGTCAATAATATTAGTTACGCAGACGATATGGTGCTGTTAAGTGCATCGGTCTGTGGGTTGAGAAAACTTGTGGCTCTTTGTGAAGGATACGCAGAACAACATGGCCTGACGTATAATTGTAAAAAGTCGGAAATCATGGTTTTCGAGGCTGGGGGTAAAAACACTAGTGCTATACCACCTGTTGCACTCAATGGGATACCATTAAAGAGAGTGTATAAATTTAAATACCTGGGCCACTTATTGACCCCCAGCCTCCACGACGATGACGACATTGAACGGGAGCGGAGAGCGTTGTCGATTAGAGCGAACATGCTGGCCCGTAGGTTTGCACGTTGTTCCCTTCAGGTAAAGATCATACTCTTCCGAGCTTACTGTACTTCTTTCTACACGTGCAGCCTTTGGGCCAGATATACTCAAAAGTCGTACAGCGCTCTCCGCGTTCAATACAATAACGCGTTTAGGATACTGGTGGGGCTGCCTCGCTTCTGTAGCGCATCGGGGATGTTTGCTGACGCACACATAGATTGCTTTTATGCGACTATGCGAAAGAGGTGTGCTTCTCTGGTGCGCAGGGTGCGAGCCAGCTCCAACAGTGTCCTGAGTATGATTGCTGGGCGTCTGGATTGCTCATACGTGAGGCATTGTTGTGCCGTCTCGCATGGGCTGAAGCAGCGGTAAATTAAGTGATAAAATGTTACTAACATAGTTTTAAGTAATACTAACATTATTGAGTCTTGGATACTTGAATAAAGAATTTATTTATTTATTATTTATTTAAAAATATTATTAAGACACAATATATTACTAGAATCATGTGGAACTATCTATTGCCCGCCGATCCGCCCGCGAATGTGTTATCGCGGCAAACAGTATCCTATGTCTTTTTTTAGGTTCCAAGGTTACCAAGATTTATCCAAATCAGTTCAGCGGTTAAGCAGTGAAAGAGCAACAGGCCGACAGAAAATTAGACAAAAAGACAGAGTTACCTTCGTATTTATAATTTAAGTATGGAATATAGAAATAACGTTCAATTTCATTTCTATGTTTTATGAAATGTTACTAAAACGATTTTTACTTTCCGTGTAACGGAAACCATAACTTTACAGGGACATCCTTAAGATATGTCATAAATATGATTTCGTATCCAATGAATGGTGTCCTTTGAGAGTACGTCAACAACTTCCGACAACAGACTGGATTGGGCAAACTGTCCGATATATTTTAGTGTCGAAATCCATTCATCTTTGAACGGAATGTTCAGGCTGATTCGCGGGCGGCGTGGGAGCAGTGTCACCATAAAACATTCTTGTGGAACACAGAATGTACCGGCGGCGAACATGATTGAATTTTATTGTGCGCTTAGCGCTTAGTGGAACTATTTACTAATATTATATAGGCAGGATCAAAACGGTAGCGAGACTTTATCGAGCTTCTTGTGTGACTAAGGATGGCTGTTTAAAATAATTCAATACGTAATTAAGTCGTCTATTTGTTTTGAAAATAATTTTTATGTTTATATTTTCAATAAAAATACCTGTCTATAAATGTCTCACTGCTGCAGGGATGAGCATGATCATTACGGTTGGTCACTTGCGGGTTGACGATTTCAGATTCCAATTCTGAAATTCAGGTTCAATGGTGTCTATATATATAAAACCAAATAACTTTGGAGAAGTCACATTGGTACTTGCTTGTAGAGAGTTCGAACCTGCGATCTTGTGCATACAAACCCGTTCGTTAAACCGTTAGGCCACCACGACAATATTTAGTATTTTGTTTAGCAATACTGTTCTGTTATTTACTACGAAAATACTAACTGTAATATATAGAAGGATAGTATTTGCCTCAGAATCCGAAGCCACCGTTTTCCTAGACACGAACGTAGAATTTTACTATTGACACTTCTCTCAATAAAAGAGACCCCTTAAACGCAGCCCTTGGGACAAATAAACTACAGCTCCGTTCGTATGATGATACTATAATATGCATAGAGTCCATTTTATTTGTGGTTTAGTACGAAAACTGCAGTAAATAGCTTTTCGGAGGATCCCACCTTGTATTGACAATTCGTATATGCTCGGATTCGTTTTTACGTATCCATGAATAATAAATGCCGTTCGGAGTACAGGGTAGGATTTATGAAGGGTGGCTAGGGGTTTTAATCTTGTTGAACGACCATAACAAGACGTATGGGCAAATTACTGAATCTGTTATGAGGTAACTGAAGCGATTTAATGGCTACTTGAATTTTGGGAGAGAACCCTTTTAATATTTTAATTTAATAGATCAAGGTAAGATTAGAAGTCACGATTTATGCGTTTTGTGTTTTCATTTCGGTGATTACATATTGCTTGATATGGGTACTTATTTCAATATTTAATGTAACTTTATTTATACTAGTACACAAGTTAGGTGTGATGTTTTGATAAAATATAAACAGAAATAAAAATATATTAAGTATAATGCTGCGCTATCCGTGTTACACATAGGTACTGTTTGGAAAAAAATAAATTTTCTTTGACTATTTAAAATACTCGTGATAGTAAAATTTTTTGTCACAGCACAGCCCTAAGCAGAGAGAGATGGAGGGAGGATAGAGAGACCTTTGCCCTGCAGTGGGACAGAAAAAGTTATTAAAAAAAAAAAAAAAAGTAAAAATAATTTATATAACATACTATTACCTTAACCCCGTTTCGTCTAGAGCTTGTCTAGACCAAGCTTCAACGAGCGAATTGACTCGTTCCCGTTGGTCACTAGTGATCTAATCGCTGCCTATTGCCGCTTATATATTCCTTTACATGCAATGCGCGAGTTGAGCTCTTGAATCTATTCTCGAATCGTGAGAATCTGCGTCCCATAGATTTCTTGCGAGAACATTATGCGCAAATTACCCGTTTTATCATATCGATTCAATCTCTAAATTGTCTGGTGGTGTAATACAATACCAACGTAAATAAAATTTGAATTTTAGCAAGTCGTTCGTCTACGACGATCTAAAAAAAACTTTAAACATATTTACTTGCAAGTTTTTCCTTTTATAAATACTTTTTTTTTTATCCAAAGAGGTTCTATTATAGAGACAATATCGTAAAAGTTAACTACAACTATATTAAAAGTTTCGAAGCTAAAGTGTTCGTTAAATATAAATTCGAGTTGTAAAAATTTTTAACACTTTGGTATTCATCTCGCAAATATTAGATTAGCCAGTATACTCTTGACCCTGGAGTTTTTAAATCGACCCGTTTAAGGATTATTCTAATTTTATTGGCGCAATGTATTAAAATATATACTTAAAGTCGTTTCGCTATACATATGTTATTTACAACAAAATTTATGGCAATAATCTTAGAAAATCGGCTGCTTCTGTTAGTAATTTTATATCGCGGTTCACGTGTAGGATTTGCTTTTATATGTATACTTAAAGTGAATACATATTGAAATTATACCAGTTCTTACAAATGGTGGAGAAAATACACCATAAATGTGACGTCATAATGTGTAATGACGTAGCACGTATGCTGAGCGTGACTCTTGTTCTCGTAAACCTGGTTGCAACTCTAAGAAGCTTAGTTTATATGTTTTATGGATTGTAAAATTTAAACCTACCATTATTCCTACTGTTACTAAAGTTAGCTAAAAGCTGGAAAAATAAAATGGATTATTTTGTTGGAAATCTTTTTTCACGCTAAATTTTATTTTAGACTAGCTTTTGCCAGCGACTTCGTCCGCGTTTCCGTCGTTTTCGTAAAAAAGTAGCATATGTCCTTCCTCACTGTTCAGTGGTTTTGATGTAACAGACAGATTAACTTTCGTATTTTAGTAGGGAAATATAATATGTCACGTTACACAAAAATAATCCTTAAAGCATGATTCAGTATTCACGCGCGACGGCGCGATGGCTTATTGTCGTATTTCATGTATAAGTTTGGTGTTTCTATACCGATTTCTATGATTCTTTTTTTATTGAATAGGTAATAATGTTAACCTTTTTTTAATTAGGGATGAGTGAGAGTATTATAAACGTAAGAGTAAACAAATATAATCAGAAATCTCCGAACTGCTAAGCTATCGGGAGTTACACGTGTTATTGTGAGTCAACCATAAAAGATAGACATAATGCTGTTGTCGGATATTTTTTAGGTAATTTTATGTAGAACATTTCCGTCATACATGATTTCTATGTAGCTTTAACCATTAAGCCTGCATACGCGACGGAAGCTTAAAAAATACCGTTTTCCCAACATTTCCCTTCACTGCTCTGCTCCTATTGATTGTAGCGTGATGAAAAGTATACTATAACCTGCCCAGGAGTATGAAGAATAAATGTACCAAGTTTCGTTAAAATCCGTCGAGTAGTTTTCGTTTCTATAAGGAACATACAGACAGACAGACAGACAGACAGACAGACAGACAGACAGACAAAAATTTTACTGATTGCATTTTTGGCATCAGTATCGATCACTAATCACCCCCTGATAGTTATTTTGAAAATATATTTGATGTACAGAATTGACCTCTCTACAGATTTATTATAAGTATAGATATATGCCTATGTACACTGTGCATGAAGCAGTGGCGTGCATACCATATAGGCAATTAGGCAGTGCCTACCTCCTAAGATCCAACTAACTATCCTTAATTATTACGATATAAATATAATAAATCAGTCAACACCCATCATACTCATTAATTAAATTACAAATAATAAAACTTATAACCAAACATTTCATTACAAAACAAATAAAAAATGACGTCACATTCAACACAATTTCACAATACGTCGCGAAGTAGGCACTCGCGCCAGTGCCTACTTTACACTCACACACTCAAACCATTTTGGCGTATTCATATACGCACGCACACTTCATAATAAGCTACTTTTTTCTCAAATTTATAATACGGTGAAAGCAAAAAATATCTGTTTGACATGCACAGCACCCTGACATTTGACCTTCGCAATTTCCCAGAACTATAGTAGGCATGCCTACTCTGTAGCAAAGGCATTGACCATACAGCTCAACAAATAAAAAATATATAAATTCTAGTTATTATTATATTTTTTATATATCTAACTAATATTATAAAATACTAATAACTTGTAAATTGAATATAGATTTTTTTTAAAGTTAACAACTACATAATTAATAATGTAAACATGTTTTAGTTGCATTAAATGATTTTTATTTTCTTTTATCTGTTGCAACTTGCTCGTCTTTTTGTTATTTTTAATCTGTTGTAGTTTGTTTACTTGTTGTAGTTTGCATTATTTTCGTAATTATTTGTTTTGTGTGTTATTGACTTATTGTGGTTTTGTAAAGTTACTGTAGTGTTATAAACATAAATTGTTGTGTCTGTATAAATATGGAAAAGTTACAGTGCGTAGTTTGTTTGTGTATCGAAAATACAATCTGTATGGATAAATTACGTGCAAACCCCTTCAAGAAGTTTAATAAAGTTTTCATTTGTTGAGAAAACAAATTAATGAAGTAGTAGATTTGTAGGATAACATCCGAACCACAGAATAAGAAATACGAAACTTTAAAAAAGTGAGTAGAAAATAGTTTTTTACATTTGTTTCGTTATTTATAGTAGTAGGTATTTTATTTTGCTCGATTTGCCTAATTTCTGCCTACCTGGTCGGAAAACCAATGCACGCCACTGGCATGAAGTATTAAATAAATAAATAAATAAATATAGATGATACACGCTGGTTACTCTTGAGTACATTTAACGCACTGATAATTTTATTATTGTTTTAATAAGCCCATATTTGTTTAAACCATAAACTATGAAGAGGTCTTTTAAAAGGCAATCGAGCTCATAAAAATACAAATATGAAATAATAAAAATAAATATTTTGGTAGATGACACAATAAAATATTAAAATTTGCTACTGTTTAAAATCCTGTTCTGAATAAATATATTATGCCGTTGATATGTTTATGTTCATATATTTTGTTTGAGTTTGACAGCTCTACTACACGAAGAAAGATTATTCAGAACAGAAAACGCTACAAAAACCACTCCAAAACAATTTAACCATTTTATGGCTAAACTAAAAATATATTCGAACGTAATGAATTAAACTAAGCCAGCACGTCTATCAAGATTAACGTCATTCAAAGCAGATTTATATGAACATGTACAAAACATATTTTTGTACCTGTTCTATTAGTTAGAGAAACGTTTTAGAAATGTGACCAAGCCTATACAAGGTTTTTTATGTCAAATGCTAAGAAGGGTGAAACGAGGATTTATTAAATGATTAATAGTTGTCTTGAGCAGGTTTTCCACATTATGGAAATTAATCTTTTGAAATAAAATACTGCCATAACACAATAATAATAATTATTCTAAGACACCAATCGGTGAAGGAAAACATCCTGGGTTTCAAAATTTAGAATCTGAAATCAATCCTTCTTTCTCTAGAAGAGCACCACTGCTAGGCACAAGCGTGCCTAGCAGTGGAATATTTATAGGCCGGTATCAATTTATGACATTTACATGAATATATTACAATAATAAAAACAATACAAATCTTTGAAATGAAATAAATTCTGGCAGAATAAGAGTACACATTTTTCTTTCAGTATTTGCTGACAAATAATCTGGTTTCGTACTTTTGAAATAGTACTAAAGCATTATTTTATCAGTCAGTATAAAAAAAGATCCGAATAATAAAAACTACTGTTCGACGCGAACGTGTTGCTTACTAAATGACCCAACACTAGCGACCATCTCGACATCACTAAGGCGATTTAAAAGAGCGAATAATCTATGGTTGAAGGCAAAGTATAGCGGATTTATAAAAAATATTAGTAAATAGTTGAATGTAAAGTGAAATAGGTAATAACGTTAGAGAGCTTACTTATTTAATTTCTTCTAACATTAAATCAAAATCTGTAAATGGTAGTATGACGGCTAATAGAGTGGAATGGAAGGAGAAAACATTGTGCGCCGATCCCAAATAAATTGGAAAATGGGTAGGAAGAAGAAGAAGAAGAATACTTCCGTGCACACACATAGTTACATGTTTGCATACACAAATTATACTCGTATATGTAGATGTAATTAATGATTCTACTATTTCGACGAAAAGTGAGATATGTAGTTCTTAAATATACGGAGGAAAACGAGTTGCTTTATAACGGACAAGCCGTTATTTCTGTTATGCTTGCATACAACTTAAAATCAATACAACTTGCAAGTTTTACGACGTGCGGAGGAGTTACCGTAGATTTCTTGATATGTACCTACACACAAAATTTATGTTGATCTTTCTTATTTTCATAATTCTGTTACATAGCCTTATTGATTAATTCGGTCTCATATGATTTAGTTTTATTTATTTTGATGTTTAAAAACAAAACAATAACAAGAAGTTTTTTATGTATAGTAAGTATAGTGCTTTTTATTAGATGAATACTACATATTAGTTAAATTTTGGGATAACTCAAACACGGCCGCCTAATCCCAAACTAGGCAAAGCCTGTATTATGGGAACCATACCACTGATAAACATACTTATATATTTCTAAATACATAGGTACTTAATATTGATAAATTACACCCAGACACAGAGAACAAAATGATAACGCTCATCACGGAAAGATTTCCTTGGGTGGGAATCGAACCCACGACCTTCGGTTTAGCGGTCAGGGTCACTAACTTCTAGACCAAAAGGCCAGTCATATATACCTTCAGTAATCAAAAACAAAACCGCAAATCATTTGATAATGCATTGGCTACATTGTTAGTCATTCCCAGAATAGGAATTCTGTTAATGCGGCTTTAAATTTACTAGCTCTCTCTTACAAAAGTACCTTTAGCGAAAAAACAAATCACTGCAGACCGTCACAGGAGTTTCCATCACGACTGTACATAATTTATTGGCACACCTATTAGTCCGAGGATGGTAGTCGCAGTCTCTTTGTGGCGTGTACTAATAGCCCTAATTTGCTTTCTCCTCAAGTCATGACGGCACCGGCATGATCTCGCCTAGACTCATGACACTCATGACACGGTGATCTTGTGTCGTGCTCAGCTTAATTAGCCCTGAAACCGAGCATCGTGACAATCCGAATCACGTGTGCGAATTTGAATAATATGGAGAACGGCTTTTACGTTCTGTTTCAAATTGTTTAGTGGAAAACTTTACCCGACTGTATTTCAGTTAACTGAATTAAAGATAATGTTCTTTTGCCTATATATTTATATATAAATAAACACGCGAAATAAACACAAGTTATGTTTGAATAGAGTACATAATTCATTTGTGGGGTATTCGCTTGGTATTCGCTTATACAGTAAACTTCCTCTTTGTTAGTTAGATTTGCCCTTTAACTCATTTAAATTCACTGGTCTGCTGACTTTAGTCTGTGTAGATTATACTTTTAATTTCATAATGGTACCTATCCACCTCAAACGCTTGTTTATTTGGCGCGGTCCCTAAATTATATTTTTGTATTATTGTTATCGGGAAGACAGCGTGCTGCTGTGGAGTTTGTTACGCTGTTTCTTCTCCACAGCTAGAGCACTTAGGAAGCGGTGTAGGGTGGGCGAATCGGGGTGCTTTCCATTTTATTATTTTGACATTTGAAAAGTGCTAGTTTGCAGCCTATTTTAAATAAAAGAGATTTTGATTTTGCCTTTACTGAACTTATTTTTCATGTATTCAGAACGCCACGAATGCATATTATAATGTTAATTTGGTAAACAGATTCATAAAAAGTATCGCATCGAATGTCGAATATATTATGCATCCAATATAGCAATCTAACTTTAAAATTAGTTTCGTGCGTACCGTACAGTAGCTGCACTGCAGTGAGTTTGTGATAGCTATCAGTTATTAAATATACAGTATATTAAGCTATCGGTGAAAAGATATGTGTATTTTAATTTCAAATAATCGGAAATAAAGGTAATCAAGTCTATTATCACAAAACATAAGAGCATCGTGTACGCTATGACAGATTAAGCAACTTTCATTAAGTTACCCATCACGGGAATTTCATAAGTACAAAACACGTTTTTGTGATAACATCACTCGGTTATACTTGTGTAAATACCAATAAAAGAACATTATAATTATGATAAAATCTCGTAGCGTCGATGTTTGGCCTCTAATATCGGCGTGGTTTTTTAAACAATGTCCACCGACGCGCTGCCCACGCGCAAGTCACGCCCCTCAAAGATCTCACATTATTGTTTTTATAGTCTGTGTATCGACAATATCTCACTATCGATGTGTATTGAAGAATGCCCAAATTGATAGGCATCGGACACTGCTAGACGTTACATTAGGATGATACGTGATGGATTTTACATTGTATGCGCTTGCACTGTGTTATTATGGACGATCGAGGAATAACATTGTTTAATAAACAGTCTGCTACAAAAATAACCATTGTGAATGAGGTCAAAGATCGCACGTTATCTACCACATTTTCTTCTGGATCAGTATATAATAACATAAACATTTTACTTTCGATCTTTGATTTGCTTAATATGACTTTTTGTATCGCGATCCGAGTGCATCGTATTTTGAGAAAATGAAACTCACAAATCCTCAGTTACTTAAACTTTGATCGAATACGAACTAGTAAGAAATGTTAAAGGCGATTTACAAAAAACAGAATTAATATCGAGATCATTTCGTATTCGACTCGTGCGCAAAAAGGAGTTCCAATTATGCGTAAACGCAGCGTCCACTTAAGCCGAACATTCGCGTCGTTCTTTATAGAAATAAATTGACTGCAAAAATTGTAAACAGACGCAAAAAAATATATTTACAATGTAATGTGAAAAACTGTGGAAAGCGTATTGACGTTTTTACATGTTTGATATTTTTAAATTCTCGTCCCTAACGTCAAACAAAAGTTACTCCATATGTCATTGTGTCAAGCCGAGTCAATGCATAATGCATTGTTTCCATTACACTACGAATTTTAACATAAACTCGATGTTAAGGTTTCTTCCATGAATAAAATACATTTTTTTAGGTTGTCAGGCGACTGACTTGGGTCTGAGGTATGCACAAGTGGGACAGATCGCTGGACCACGTTTGTTTCTTACGACACTTGATAATAGCGTCCATTTTTATACAAGCTGGACCGTAAATGCTGTGATGAGCTGTGCGTAAGCGAAAGTTTTTTTTATGTCTAAGCTCAGTTATAGTGATTCAGTAAACCTGCGTAAGGAATTTAAAGGACATTCCGGAAAAGACGATTCTGTGTATAAAGCTATATTTGCAATGACACTAACCCAACCACTGGTGCCTTTATGTGACTGATATTCCGAGCTGTAACTGAGTTCCTATTCGTTGATTTACCTATTGCTTTACAAGTATTTATTTTGAAAATCACAAACAATTTATACAAACACCTCTTAATAAACAAAAATTTTTACTTGACTTTTTAGATTTTGGCAGTTTCGTGCCTGAGATTTTATTCAGATTCTCTCGAATTTCATTTTCAATTCTCATATCATGTTAGTCCCAAGAAAATAGACACAACGTAAAGTTGATTTTTTATATGACATTCCACTGTCATTGGTAGCTAACTGTATTGAACATTTACTGCTCTGTTTACTAATACAAACCTGCTTCAAAGTACGCTTCTTATACAAATACACTGTGATTTGCTATTCCGTACCGTTGCTTGTTCGTGTCTAATATTTGTGTTTGTCGCCCAAGACAAACTGAGCGTGCCTCGTGTCTTGTTCTCGACCATACCGTACTATAAAGCGACTCATATTATTAACGTTAAAGACATAAACTTCATGCCATATAGTCAGACCACGCGTTTTAATTCACAATTTTTATCGATGGAGTTCAAACAACTTTTTTTAAATACAGCTTGCCCTAACTGATACTTGTTGTATAAGAAATAGAAAGGAAAATTGTGTTTGTAAGTAAGTTCAGACCACCAGCGCTGATCTAGACATGCAGCGACATCATAATTACTACGGACCGCTTTACTCCCAACGAAACCGGCCAACTTCCCACCGTATAATAAATTGTGGTGTGTCGCTTGATTATACACTGCTGACGTTTCAATTTGATAGTTTCCCATTGGTTCTTATCACTTTCTAGGATTATTGATCGATTTAGTGGAGCATATCGTTGCGATCTCGGGGCGTCGTATAAATTACTGGCTAGCATCGGCCGGTCGGCTGGTCTGGCCGCGACTATTGTCAAAGGAAGTGCATCGGTTATTGTTCCCGTCGCTTTGCGTTTTATCTGCGCCGCGCGATCGCGATCCAAACGCGCGGAGGACTGCAATTTATCTCGCCCTTTATTTGATCGTAATATTTTACCATTGGAAAGTCTCGGGAAATTGAAGCATCATTATCGGTTTAGAAAAATCCAATTTGCATTTTATAATTATTATATTTCATGTATATTAATCGTAATTGGTTCCATTATTTTCTTTGTTGCATGTACGAGTATTGAGTGGTGAATTGCAGCTGGCTGGAAACTTGTTTAATACATGAATAAATATAGTGTTTCATTTACTTGATGCAACCTAATTCGAATATTACCGATATCCTCATTTCATTTCATTTCATTAACGTTTATTAAGATTCCAAGAAGATTAAGGGCATTTATCTCGAGATAAAATCTTTGTCCAATGTCACTAATTATTTGTGCTTGCTAGAGGATGTAGGCACGCATTCTCATGACTCCGATTGAGTGCCGCCTGATAAAATCAGATCTTCGATATCTTATTCATAAATCCGTTGCAATCGATTGTATTCATGTCATACTGAGTGACGCCCGATCAGCATAATCGGTTTACAAGCATCCTGTCCCAATTGTTATTCTAACATTCATTGTACTACCAGTTATTAATGCTACGTACGAGATGCAAACCGTCACGGTTAATTTATTTATATGACTTAAACGAAATAATGAAGAATAGTGGTCTCAAGCCGGCGATTCCGAGTTTAAGTTTGATCATTAATTAAGGTTTCCATTAGGAGCCACAACAGTTCGTAAGATGCTAAGTTTGGCGGTTCGTGTGTCTCCAGACAAATGCGTAAGGAGTCACGTAGGTCAGAACATGCAAATATACTCTAATTATGAGCAACTGACGAGAAATATTCTCTCTTTACCAGAAGTTTTGTGGTCGTCGAAGTGCACAAAGTTTTATTATAACTAAGTTTAATTAAACTAATGGTTACTTTAGAAAACTTTAAAGTTAACATTAAACTCAGTTGTATGTTTATTTAAAATAGTTTAAACATACTTAATAATTATGTATTTTGACAAACTGTCAAACTACATGATACTGTTAGCTAAATTATTGTATTCCTGCCCTTTCAAATGTTTGAATGGATAATCGGATGATGCTTATTATTTTCTAACACTGTCATTATATTTTAGTATGAAATCGAAAAAGGGAAATATATTAAAGAATTTTATGCATATTGACTTTCCCAAAAACATCACAGCCATGTAAAATATCTATTTGAATAATATATTTTCACCTGGACCACACGTGATTTAAATAATTTGACAATTTATCGATGCCAGATATGATTTGATGTTGACTTGCACCTACTTAAATGTTTTCTGATAGCCATAATGTAACCGAACACGAGATTGTAGATATTAGTTTTTATTTGCGGTGGCGATGAAGAATTTTTATAATGATTAATGACGATCATTATAACTGTTGATTTGTTTTGATCGAAGCTATTTAGTTTTATTGCACGAGTATTAAGCCACGGTTAATTAAAAACTTTTTTAGTTTATTTCAACATCTCCGATAGTATGAGAGGGTTCTGGTGTAATCTCCTAATGGCCGTCTAGGGACAACGGCAGTAACAACCCCCATTTCACTTATGATTTATAGCAGTTTCCGATCACCTATAGGTTGTAAAACCGATTTATAATCTCGGTGATTTATTGACACAGTAAAACTTTTTACATCTTCAGAATATCTTGTTTGTGATCTTTTTATCGGCGGTCGTTGTGAAATTATTATCACAGATTTTTGAATCGGCGTCGTCGGCTTGGAATAAACGGCGCGAAGCATGCGATACCCAATTGCAGATTCTGCAGATTGCTGTCATGGGGTCCCATTGAGAGCGCTGTTTAACCTGTGCAAGCTATTATTAACCGTTCATTGCTGGTGGATTTATACCGTCGTCGGCGTCACGGACTGTTCCCGTACGCAATTATCCGACTCGCGATCTCCCCATTGTTGTCGAAATTTAAAACAAATTTCCTGTACAAGGGGGGTCGCGTTTTTCTGCCCTGCCAAATTGGATAAGCACTGTAATTACTCGTTTAAGTTCCGAACACTCGTCGGTTTGTGGGTATTGAGGCTCGGCATGTATACTTTGAGGAGGTTTATGAGGCAGAACGCATTCTTCGTCGTGGTGCAGTTCCGAATCTGAATACTAACTATATCACGGCCATCTCAATTGTATAACATTGGTTAACGTGATTATAGACCTTTCTTGAATAACAAGATTAATTTAAAAATGGGGGTATACCTACTGTAAAAAACAAAATTAGTGTTTAAGAAAATGCACTAGTTCAGACCACTGGTTTCATCCTTTATAAAAAAATTATACATAAACAAGTTTTAATGTTTATTTTTAAAACCTTTAAAAAGCACTTGAAAATATTAAAGACTAAATTAGAACGAATTACATTTCCAGAACTATTTCTATTGATAGCCCGGTAGCCGGTGGTCTGATTGAGAGCGATAAGTGGACTGAAGAGGTGGAGTTATCAGAAATCGCAGGAGCAAAGCCAAGTACTGCTTACTAGACTAGCATTGTACGTCATTTGAGCGATGAGATTCGTTCCACCATGATTAATTGTTGTTTAAAACTTCAGGACTTTACTTATCTTTATCTCTTTGGTTAGTTCCTGCAACAAAGTTACTTATTGTTACTCAATGATTCATAGACTCTCAATACGTTTTCGATACGCATCTTATTTTAATAGGATTTATAAGTAGGATAAATTGTTTGTGTAGTGAAGTACGGTAGTTGAGCAATGAGGATTGTTTAGCATTTAAGATATGTAAATAAGGGCTAATAAGCTTTTGAAACGTAGGGAACTAAATTCTAAATAAACCGCGATAGAATCCGTTTAAGAAGTAGTTTTATTTCAATAAGTTTTTTTTTATAATGTGCAGCAAGCATGATACAATATGTTAATATATAGAAGACTTGTACCTAGTTGATAAAAGAGGACACCTTGTTTTATGACCAGGCGAAAATACCGCATTTTACGATAAGATACTAAAATTATTAATTATTTCGTTTTATCTTAAAATTTTAATAGTTTGCGATAAAGTTTACTTGAACTCTATGAACCTATTTCATCGCAACATAATCTTATATTTAGAGAATATTGAGAACATCAGTAAATCAAACTTCACAAACTAATACATGTAGTGTCAGTTACGGCTTAGACATTTTTACAACACCCTCTGTTTACATTTTGACAGATGAGATGTCAGCAGAAAATTGGATTTCACAAAATAAACATCTCTTACATCTTTAGGTTGCATGCGTTTTGACATCGGAAATTAAACTCTAGCACGCATTAACAAAGTTGATTTTTCATTTTTTTGTGCTTAGAGATATCGTTGCAGGACTCTTGAACGGTGTTCCCTTTGTAGGTGTTCCGGTCAAAAGATTGGCTTCAAAACTAACAGCTGTTGACCGAATAAGGCGCGGCGTATTATTTGCTTAAGGCAGATTGACGTATCACATTCATATGCAAAGCGTTCCCAGATAGCATCTTGATGGCGATTTGATGAGTTCATTAAATTGCAAAGAAATGAATTATGAAGGACTCTGAGATTGAAAACGAGATTCGTGCAATATTCATTTGTTGAAACGCGAAACTGATTTATAAATATTTATAAAGTTAATTGGCTTGACCTTAGCTTAATGATATTTTATTTTGTTGATTAAATATTATGGTCTTATATTAGAAATGAATATAACATAACGTTTAATATACCCAAACAGTTATATTCTTTACTTTTAAATTGGATTTTTTTCAAAATAATATCATGGCTTAAAAACAAACATTCTTTATAAAGATCCTCTCCATCATTGGCAACAGAAAAAAATACAAAAGTCAAGCTTTTATTGGGTAAAAAACAGTATTATTTCACATTTTTCAAGTCACATTAAACCACTGGCTTCCATATAACGTCTCCCTGGACATAGCTAACACGACGTATGACGGGTTGGAAGTAAACCTTCACCCTATGACGGGGAATCGACGTTTGACTGGCCACGTCAAGCCTTGATACGCGTTCGACAATCAGACAATACCGCCGTGACGGGCAACACAAACGATTGATATGCAAAATGATGTTATGGCACTAGGGAATAAAAAAAATATTTTGGTTAGTTTTGGTTAAAATTATCGTTTTTTTTTCATTTGTTTTTCTGTAGGTAAACACAAGTTATTCGTTAAAGATAATCATTGATTGATAATTTTATTTGCTCAAAGTTTATTAGTCTCACAAAGATATTTAAATAATTTCGGATGCAAAATAGTGTAATAAAGGATGGAAACTTTATACCAAAAGCATGTTAAATGAATGTTGAAAGAAAGAAAAGAAATCTGAGATATTTGTTCGTTTGTTTGTTTTGAAAAGAAATTGCATGAAAACTATTCTAGAATTATAAAGAATATATATTTTAAATGCTACAATATTTATGGTTGACCTACGACATCATCAAAAAGCGCTATATTATCCGATATGATCGTATCTATCCTCCGATATAGCCGTTGCATACGAATATTGCCACAAACTTTGCTCACCTCAAATTAAAGACAAATAAAATATAAATAAAATATTTTTATTATGTGAATTCGTATCAAAAATACTCTCATCACTAAGTAAAAGATCTTTTACGAGTGTTAGTTTTATAAACAAATTATTAATTTAACAACGTATACGACCCTATGAGATTATCGTTTCATTTTATGTGTCGGTTGTTAAGTTTCCAAAAGTATCTAATATCTTTTTACGAAGTTACGGATACTTTTCAAACTGTTTGGGATCGCCCTCCACTTATTTTTGTCATAGTTACAAAGTCGTAAAACTAAAAATCGTACCCATAATTATCGGCTATAAACATCGATAAATAGTTGAAGTGTTATGTCGACCGAACGCCTATTTAGTTGGCTATATCAAATGTCCATAAAAAAAAAATACAATTGGAATTTGGATTAGATATCTACATACAACGAGGTTTTATACTTTAGCTATAAAACTGCAACTCGTTTACCTGTTCGTATTTTCTATGGTTCAATTTAATTGGCTCTACAAATATCGACATGATTAGGCTGTAAATTATAACTTTACGATGACGAAAATAAATGAGCAATCTCTTTAAAAGTAGCGTGCGGGGTGTGGAACCTTTAATTTGATAGCAGAATTTTACGGCGTCTATTCTCCAAAACTGTGACGTCATATATCCTGGTACCAACCTCTAATAGAGATGGCCATCTGTATTTGTGTGGTGGCACTGCCACGCAATTTGTCTCGACTAACGCTATAAATTGATTGTGCGCACAGCATGGCGTCTATCTGATCAACTACGTATTTATAAATGATTTTGATAATATGCGCCTCACCTACATCGACGAATGAGTCAAACACGATGATAATAATGATACAGCATTGTAATGTATGGTGAGTTACTTCTGTGCAGCCACGCCAACCATTAAGAAGTCTTGTTTATTATTATGTATCTAATATTTATCGATCCCTGCTTATTTATTAAGTGCCTGTAGATAATTATAGTGATTTTATGAACTCCGTAGTGTAGCTAGTGATGAATTGAGAAGCTTTACAATTTCTTCTTTAGAAAGATTTTCTTCTTCTAAAATATAAATTAAATATATTAGAAAATCAAAGTTATTTGTGACCCTTTTACTGCTTTAATTATTATCTCATTTACCTACTACCTAAATTTTATTTTTATACATTCAAGGCAATACAATGCAAGGATCGATATTCGATAGCAATATGTCAAGATCGTTAATAATGGCAGTCTAGTAGCTTACGTTAGCAGTGGACATTCCTACGCTGAAATAGTACGATGGTAATTTATCACGAGCAAACGTGTTACGTGCGCATGTGTTACCCTAAGTGATACATAACTGTGCCTGCTAGCCTTCTATACCTAGGATTTGTTAGTACATGTGAATATAGACAGTATGTAAAATCGATAAGTTTGTCAAAATGCGAAATCTTTTTCTATCTCCCAAAATAAAAACGAGTCTACTAATGACTGTGAGTGAGTGATTAGCAGTTTATATATTATATATTATAATATCTTTCAGGAATCGGTGTTCTCTTTTCCATCACAAAGAATACATCTGCTTTTTAGGGTTCCGTACCTCAAAAGGTAAAAACGGAACCCTTATAGGATCACTTTGTTGTCCGTCTGTCTGTCTGTCTGTCTGTCTGTCTGTCTGTCTGTCAAGACCTTTTTTCTCAGGAACGCGTGGAGGTATCAAGCTGAAATTCATATCAAATACTCAAGTCTATGGTCTCTTGGAGCTGTGAAAAAATCAAACTTCTAAGTCAACGCGATCAAAAGATACTCCCGTTTATGCCGCAAATTTTCGACACTCGCAAGGGAATCAAAACCTACAGGGTACTTCCCGTGAACTCAGAATCTTGAAATTTGGTACGAAGCAACGTCTTATAACACAGATAAAGGAAAAATTGCGAAAAGCATAAATTTTTAGTTACATCATATAATAAAAATATTTTTTATATTTTTTTTTTCGTTGTGCAATTAAAATACCTTAACTACGACTATGACTCGATCATCGTGATGGGTGAACTTTTACTTATATACCTACAGGTTTGTACGGAACCCTCGGTGCGCGAGTCCGACTCGCACTTGGCCGGTTTTTTTAAAAGATATCTGATATTGCCTTGAAATGTTAATGATAATATATTATGTAAATCTAAGTCTTCTTCTGTGATATAATAATCATAATTTGCAAGTCTTCTCATATTTTTACACGCATCGGATGTCAAAAAGAGTTTTTCCAACAAGGGAGGGAGGGTCGTTCTGATATCAAGATATTACCAAAAGCCAATCCGTTTGCCAAACCTGGTGATTATGTAAATATCTCCTCACAACATTCAATTATTGTCTTTGAAAGTTCATGGTTATCGGTAGGCATTTGTGTATTGACATAGTTCCAACAAATTACAAAAGTTAATTAGATGTAAGTCGTGGTGGCCCGAAGGCTTGCAGACAGGCTTTTTGAACAAAAGGTTGCGTGTTCAAGACCTGGTATAGCAAGGTCATTTTTTCAATGTCATAATTTTAAGTTTTTTCTTTCTCAGCCAGCAACAATGAGCTACTCAATACGCAAGTGAGAGTACCTTTAAAATTACTTGGAAAAGCGTTTTCAAAGGATCCCTTGTAGATGATGTGCCTATTGGTATTGGATATTTTTTATGTTTATAAAAATGTGTAGTAATATTTTTTTAATATTCTATAACGACATTGGTTTTTAACGTTCGTTGTTGGAACACCAAGGCATATTGCATTAACATATTTAATTGCAAACAAAATCCATAAACGGACAGTTTTAGTTAATAGATATTTTCTTAAATAGTATTAAAGTTATAAATATTCATGAGATATCGATATTATTTAAAACTTATTTGAAGAAGAATAATAAGATCGATTTTATATTCCTTGTATGGGATAAGGGTTTGGAATAGTATCGATAAATCGTTTGGTACCAATCCGGGTCGTTCCAGTACCGTTTGCAGCTCTATAGCAATAACGCATTGGTTTTAACGATCGCAATACTGCTCGTGTGTTTTTTAAACGTTCTTTTTATACTCCGGTGAAAAACGTGGTCTCTCTAAATTCTGCAGAGAATAAAGAATTATATATCGTTCGTTAACCCCACCGATAGTTTAGTGCGTTGTTCTAAGGTAAAAAGTTAAAAAAATTGCACCTGAAATTTGTTTGTTTTTTAGCTAGTGTTTTGTACGTAAAATTACATTATAAATATATACCAAAGTATCCAGACAAGCACACAAAACACAACGTTTTCACAGAACAGAAACATTTCCACAATTTGATAAAAAAATATCAGCAAATTGTAAAAAGATAAAGATCTAGGTTCTAGGAGATTTTGTCAAAGATTTTGCTAGTTAAATCAAATTAGATCAGGGTATAATTATATTATAATAGAAAATAATACGTGCCCAACATTTAAAGCATTGTTTTCAAAATAAAGCTCCCAACTAAAACATCACCCAACGAATTGAAACTCATCTATTTCCACAGCGCATCTGCAACATTCGCATAATTGAATAAGTTCTCTTTGTCAATTAAACAGTAATAATACTATATTATCTGTCCCCAAAATAAACTGCTTTTTGGTAATTTCATTTGTTGTTTACCACACACTAAAACGTAATTGCATTTCATTAAAATTCTTGTCACCCTTTCGGTGAGGGCCGTTCGATTCAATTAAACTTGCTTATTTGTGTCAGAGGCGAATGGAGCGGTTATTCGTTTACAAATAAATGGGAATTGGTCTAAAAGGGTATTGGCCAATTGGTGTTTGGCATTGTTCGTGTTTACGTCTATGATGTTATCAGTATACGGGTTCACCCTTATATTAAATTGTCACTTGAAATGTCTGACAGTGAAAACTGTTGGGCTGTCTGTTGGTTCATTAGGATGCTTTTGTTTAGATTCTGTAGGGATATTATGTATTTTATTATACTATTTGGTTACTTGATACTTGATAACTGAAAGCAGTAGCATTGTTATTTGACGTCATTTTACACTACAACAGATGTTAACAACTGAGTATTATATTTATTTACTGATATTTAGAATAAAACGGTTTACTCACGCATATTTTCGGCATCGCCCAACTAGTTTCAGACTCAATAGGACTCTCTACTCATGAGCTGACGCAGCGGCGCTGGTGTCGCAGGTCGAAACTATTCGGGCGAATATGCGTTAGTAAACCGGTTTGTTTTTTATTGACTGTTGTTGATAAAAGTGAATGGCCATAATACAGTATATGAAAAATTAGTAATGACAAGAAAAAAAAAATCATAAAGTAAACTTCAAAGGAACAGTAAAGCTATCTTAATTAAGTTCGACAACTCAATAGCTTTCCGTATTCTATTAGCATGAAAGGGTGTGTGTAATGAAAACAGAACAAGAATCTGAATTTGGTGATTTTTGTGGTTGTCTATATATCTATTGTTTTACGTTTAAATGTTAATGATATGTTCATAGATACAATTTTTGGACGAAGGTATAAAACATTCCAATGAGGCTGTTTGGAAGAATCCGTTGGAATATAATGTAAACAGTATTATACTACTCTATGTCATTAAATTTCATTAGAATAGTAAATTAAAACAGAAAAAGTAGATATTCAATAGTATAATTTTTTACCCTAGTAACCTACTTCTAAATTAAAATTTATTTTAAGAATTTGGTTGCCTCAAATAAAAAGATTTATTAGTGTTTTAGTATAGTCCTTATTTTATAAATTTACTTATTTTTCTGATTGTTTTTTTGCTGTATGCAGATTTTGTTATAAAAATCTATTTACACTTATTTGAAGTGTACTTTTTGGAGGTAGTCAGAAGAAAGACAGAAAAATTACTTATGTAATTAAATACCAATTGATTTTAATGAGAAAATAAAGGGTGATAAGGTAGTAACGTTAAAGCGTTTCCCAGTCGTGAGATCGTTGACCTCCGAACCGTAATGGCCGGTCACGTCACTCCGCTGTCGTTGCCCGTCACTGCAAGAAGAGTTAATTTTCCCTTGCATTTAATTTACTTATTAAAAAAAAAAAAATTTATTAAAGTTTTGGTTCTGTTCAAAATTATATCCTTGATTGTTAAGTTTATTTATTCATATTTTTGTTAAACATCGTAATTTTGAACATAGCTCAAAAGTAAAGATAGATTATAGCATGCATGTTTTATTTTAATTAATAATTAACATTGTTTAAATAACATTTAAAAATGGTTTATTGTTTATAAATTTTAATACTATAATATATTACGTATCTATGTTAGATATTAGGTACTTACTACATAATTATTGTTTTTATTCATTTACGACTTTGATGAGAATTTCCGTAAGTATAAATACAGCAAATTATCTTAACAAACATAAGTGTACAAAAATCACTGTTTTTTAATTCTAAAACACATAAAAAAAATAAACCCAAAAAATACGGGACCCTAAACCCCGAACTCGAAGCTCATACGCGCATCAAACCCTGTTTATCTTTAATTAGTTGAAAATAGCTGATTCATGTCGTGTCGATAGTGTCCACTAGAGCTTTGTATGTCACAACACTATTGTTGATCAAATGAATTTTGAGTGTTTTACATAACGATTGTTGTGCAGCAAATCGTATATTTGTATAAGGAACAAAGGGTAGAGTTGATCAGAGGAATAAAAGGTTGAGTTTGATTAAGGAATTAGGGTTGAGATGGGTTCGTGTTTAGTTTGGTTCTCTACTTATTACTGCAACCTAGTTCGTGTTTACAATTGTTTCTGTGTATGGGTATTTGGGTATTAAAAAGAGATGAAACACATTTTTTGTTTCTAGGAATGTAGTGTTGCTCTTCAGATCGATAGTAAGATTGACGACTTCCATGGTCGAGTGGCGTACACACCGGTTTTCAAGGTGTCGCCATATCTGAGGTCCCGGGTTCGATCCACGGCCAGGTCAATGTAAAAAACCACTTTTCTACATTGTCACGGGTCTGGGTGTTTGAGGTACCTTCGTTGTCTCTGAATTCCATAACACAAGTTCTTTAGCTACTTACTTTGGGTTGTGAGCAATGTATGAGATGTTGTCCACATTTATTTATTTCATTTAGCATTAAATAAAAAAAAATGTTTACAAAAATAATGTTATGTTAACATACTTAAAGTTAAACAGACAGTTGTCTTTAAAACTTCGTAAAACGCAAATGTATAAATTTCTGTTATAATAATTATTATATAGATACCTATTTTATGTCTGAGAGAATGTACATGAACAACTCATCTAACAAGTGACGTCTCAAATGAACAGTAAGAAGTTTAACATAGCGTTTGGATGCAAGCGAATCACATTCATATGCAAATATGTGCGGGAGACTGTACACAAGGCGCTTACGATGACTGCATTGTTAGTACAGTATTCAAATAATGTTTAGAAGTCACGAGTGCATATTGTTAGCAATTTCTGTTCAATGAAACTAGGATTGCCGTTAGCAATGTGTTTTATGGATGGCTTGTTAATAACGCGTGTGAGGCGCATTTGACAGTTACAGTTGCATATTACTGTCTCAGTAAAATAATTTATTGCCACAATTGTCTTCTTAGAAGACCACCCACGATTTTTCGTGCTGACTAACAAATATCAGGGAATATTACTGTTTATAGCTCTTAGCTAGAAGTATATTTATGTAGTTCTTAGATTAACTAGGCAAGGAATGCAAACGGCATCAGCCCATGCAAAAATAAATTTATGAAGTATCTAACAGCCGTACTTAGAAACATTAATGGTTACTTAAGGGGTTTCTTAAATCCGTATTAGTGAGCCAATTCTCAGACTTTTGACAGGTGGCTTACTTAAATCGATAGTAAGGAATCCCTTAAGTAACCATTAACGTATCTGAGTGCGGCAGTAAGTAACAGAGGCTGCCGTCTTCTCTCATTTTCTAAATTGATTTTTTATAATTATGGAAGGAATTAAGCTCTAATTTCTTTAATGAGGTTTACAAAAAAAACGTAAAAAAAGGTTTAAATCTGTAAGTAGTAGCAGTAGAATCATTTTTTTATCTTAGTACGTAATTTTACAATATAAGAAAGAAAATATAATATTTTAGGAGAACTTACACACGACCATCTGATCTGCTAGGCAGAACTTTCCTGCATTATGGCAACCAGACAACTTATAAACATACTTATATATTTCTAAATTCATACATATTATAGATAAATTACACCCAGACACAGAACATAATGATCATACTCATAACACAAAGGTAGTCCTGGGTGGTAATCGAACTCACGACCTCCAGTTTATCAATCAGGGTGACTTACCACTGGACCAACAGGCATAAATAATAAAATTAAAGTAATGTAAAATGTAACAAGAAAAATATACTAATACTCTTTTCACATAAATATTATAACAGTACAACACATAAAGTAAGCAAAAGAGATCCACAAAAACGCCAATTCACCCCGTTTCTGAATGGGGTTGAATAACCGGCATGAATTTTTAAAGCATTTCGTGTAGTGCAAACTGCGCCGCTATGAAGCAGATGAAGTCCGCTTCTCGGGCTAGAGAATATTAAAATTCTTTGCGAAGACTAGCCCGTCCTAAGGCACAATGCACATTGTCAACGCATATAAACCTACAGTGTTGCCTTTACGCGTCCATTGTGTTGCACCCCTTGCACTTTCTTTGCTGTTTTCACGGCGTATTCTACTATTTTATTATTCATAACAACTGCCTTATGCGCAACTCCTCTAATGTTAATAATTGAAGACATCCGTGACGTTGAAATGTTGGAGCGACTTGGAACGAGTCGTAGTACAAACTCCTTTATTTATATCTCATGTTTTCTTTGTATAAGCAATAATATTGAACATAACTTTGTCTCCTTTTTATTTCAGACTAGCGACCAGCCCCGACTTCGCACGGATAGCACAGCAATATAGCCTCTGTACTCAGATATAATGAACCATTCTAAAGGTGAAAGAATTTTTGAAAACGGTCCAGTAGTTTTGGATTTTCTTCGTTACAAACATACAAAAATACAAATCTTTCCTCTTATAATTTAAGTATATAGTATAAAGAAGTATATAAGATAGATGAGAGCAAATAAAAGAGTTAGCTTTCTAGACACTGATAAGAGGATTTACGTCCAGGAATTTCTAAGTTAAACCTCAACAATAGATAGTGCAATGTGCTAAACCTCTATTATTGCAACTCCTTATAATGCCTTGGGTGTAGTTGCGTTCGTCAAATCACTAATATATTATTCCTTATTGATGAGCCTTAATCCCATGTTAGACACATCAAAACAACGAGAGGTGTGTTGTAATCTACTGTGAACTTAAATACTGACATTCTGCTCAGTTAAAAGCTTAATGTTGCCAGGAAACTTGAACAGTCAGCAACATTGCCAGCAATCTCCGTGGAAATAGCACAAGTGGAAAATGAAAGTGGTTCGCGAAGATCGCAGCACGTGGCGTTCTAACTTTTTACCTACTTCCATAGGAGAATGGCGTGAAATTATGTAAGCATGCACGATATTGAATGAATCGAATCGAATCGAAATCGAAACTTTCGCTTTTGTGAATGTACGTGTATTTCGATACGAATAATATTTTCGCAGCATGACTAGAGTATTAAAATGTATAAGTTACGATTAAACTGTTATTTTAATCCAGTCGTGCGTGAAATGATTCGAGTAACTCTACGCCGTAGCTTTCGCGGGGTATATTATTGAAATAAAGAAATACGCATTTCTTCGGTACGGGATAGCATTATGCGTTGATATGACCCCATGTTTATTGCTTATTGTTCTCACTCGATATTATACTTAGCACCGCATTGAACATTTTATTGAGTAATGTTGGCTCTGATAGAATTCAACACAAAGGTCAAGTGTATGTTAATATATTTTAAAGATACTTCGTGGGAGGCACGATTTATTATAATTTGATACACATTAAGCTATGCAAATAAATTTTAAAATTAACATAGGTGTGAAGACAGTTCGCTATCACAAGGTTCCGTATAAATTCGTTCTACCTTTTTCGAGTCAGGTTTTAATGTTAAGGGTTATAATTATAACTAACAAAAATATTTCAATTAAAGATCAACGAGGTTGCCATAATGAGAGTTTGTTTTCGTTTTTAGGCTCCGCCCACTATGAATACAGTGCCAACTATAAAAAAAAAATGTTTTACATTTTGACAACTGAAAGAGATTGTGTAGTTTTTAAAATAATAGAGTATTAGATTTTTCATTTCATACCCGCCAGTATGGAACCATAAAAATAAATACGAAAACTCAGCCAAGCATGCAGCGTTTAGTTTGCTCGATAATATTTTTCACTGCGTTTTTCGCTCGATTTGTGTTGAAAGGGAGTTGCAGTTTATAACTTATGTGGATTTTAGTACATTCGGTATAGATAAACTTTACTTTTATAGTATTTAAGAATAGCTACTTAAATTCTTGTTTTAAATCTTCATTTGAAATTATGATTTTTCTAGATTTTTTACATTTTTGACTGTCTTACATATGGTTGAATAATATACGATTATGATCACAAATATAAAAACAATACTATGTTATACTATGTAAATATAAACAATGTTTTGGGTGACGTAAAATAGATTCTATAAAATCTAATATCAATAATTATACATATAATATATTGATGTTTAAATAAGGTGTTACGAGTAAATATCTATCAAACACATCTATCTTATTGATATAAACAGACCTAATATATTACAAAATTAAATCGTGTCTCCTAAAACAGGTCTGTTTGCCAAATACCTACTAACTTAAAGAAGAATTTAAATAGATAACGATCTATTGATTTGGGTAGGCAGTCTTTTGATTACTAAAAAATTTTTCCACAGTTAAATATTTTATTTTGTCAGTCTTTTATGCAATGTGCTAGAAATTTGAGATTCTTAAACTATACATATCAAAATGATAAAGTTCATCGCCATCTTGTAAGTCAAAAAAATAATTAAAAAAAATGTTATAGGCGTAAATGTACGTATTTTGAATAGTTCAGTAATTAGAAGCTTGAGTTTTGGTTGTGTTTACACAAATACAACCAAAACTCAAGCTTCGAGATTCGATTCCAGTGTCGGACTAAATATTTATGTAAAAAATGTCACCTGTATATTTATTTATGCACAAAAAAATACTCGGGAAGTGTCAACTTTTGCTTTTGCTATTTTACATTAATATCTATAGGCATAATATACTACCAACATCTTGTAATTATGTTGACCTAAAGTTGAGACTAGTCAATTAACTAGATAGGCGATATTTTTTCAGAAAAAAATATGTAAATTTTGGACGAATCTAAAAAAGAATATATATTATTTAAAATCTACTGATATCGGTAATCGAATTATTTATGGGCGACTCCAAAACCGGACTAATTGAAACCAAGACCTTTACACTAAAAGGTTATCGATTAAGCTTCTGTGATAATGAAGTTGTCTAATTAATTTGACTAAAACTTAGATGTCGCAAATCTAAAGACGTTTTGAATTAAGGCATATTCGTTTATCAATCGGTTTAACTACTTAATAGCCCAAACGTTACGTAATAAGCAACAAATTTCGCGTGACCGTAAATGGAGTAAAGCCGTAACATTTTTCTTGGATAAGTGAATATAATAAAAGTTCAAAGTAAACAGGCGCAGTAGAGCGGCATATAAAATGCAAAGTAATGGAGCCGCGAAGTAGGGTATCGCCACTTAACAGGTCTAGAAGTTTTCCTTTATCCGTTACACTTTTATTCCATTTTCGCAGGGAAACCGCTGAAGTTTTTTCTCTTACAGAAAAAGTTAAGGCTATTGTGCCGTATTCATAATTAGACCACACGCGATCGCGTAAGGAGCCAGAAGAATTTAAATTCCTGACGTTCGGGGAAAAAATTCATGCCATCCTCGTTGGTAATACTTTCTACGTTTCGTTTTAACAAAAAAATGTCTTTGAACTGTACGCTATGCGCTGGATTTTGTTCGTGGAAAAGTTTAGGTTTGTGCAGGGCACGTGAACTATAGCAATTTACTACGTGTTACATAAAACTCACGTTCCTAAATTCATCTACTTGGGTGGCCCAGTTTGATAACCATTAGCTTTTTGTTAGAGTTTAATGGTCGATCTTAAACGAGAGTAATAGGTGCGTTCTTTCTTTGTTTTAGCAGTTGTGGAGCACGACGCAAGCCACGCGGTAAACGTGTTACAATTTAAGTGGTTTTCTAACGGACTCTCTGGAACTTCCAATGTGAACAATGGTTATCCGACTTCTTGATTATTGTCGACACAAGAAATGCTTTTTGTTTTTACGATGTCAAACTCTTGCGCGGATTTAAATCTATAATGTCACATTTGATATTGTGGTTTTGGTTTGTTATTACTAGAAAATAATTTTCACCATTATTATGAGAGATATTTGTAATCAAAATTATGTGTTATCTAAAAATCTTATATTTACATATTTAATACAATTATTAAGTAATTAAAAATATGTTAATTTATAAAATTCAAAAATTATTGTATGAATTTAAGGAATGTTCAATTTATTCTAGTCTAGTCTTGGTTTAACACTCACATAGTACAAAATTAAACTCGAGCGATTTTAGAAATTCAGTGTTCTCTCTACCGTCAAACTAGACGTCACAAGACTGTAAAACAATAGAATCAACCCAAACCTAAAATAACAGTGTCTGTTGCGCAAAGAATTTAGTGGAGTCGCGTTACGCGGTACTGTCTAGAAGTGTCCCGAGTGTCTGCAATTCAAGCCGTGTCTGTCTCTTGCATTCTTTGGTTTCAACGACACATCGGTTTTAAAACGGCTCCCCGTGACAGATGTTGTAGTACGTGACTCCGATGTATAACAACCGTGTGGTAACATAGTAGAATATAAAAATAGATCGGAGTGTTTTTGAGGTACAGTTTTTGTGGCCCGAAGTGCACTTACATTACCATATAGAACTTGTTTTGTTTATAGGAGTTTTACTATTGCTTTTACTGAAGGGTAAATAGATGGATTTGTTTTTTAATAAGAGATTTCACATAAAAAATTTAGAGAGGAATAATGAAAAATCATTAAAGCTTAGTTAACGCACGTGGTTCATACCGATCATAAGTTGATCAATCTTAGTTCTGAAAAGCAAAAATTGTGGACAGTCAAGCACACTGTTATTTCCTCATTATTTAATAAGATTTGTCACTAGTTAAAACTTTATTTATTAAAAACATCTTTTAGATAGATCTGTAAACAGAAAATAAAAACTCTTTACAATTTCTGTCATATGTAAATGCCGCTTTGACAATATACCTACTACAAACTGTCTTTATCTAACACATTACAATTATCCTTAACATTGATGGACTCCTTGTCAACATTACAGTACCTCTTATCGTAAATGGTAACTCTACTATAATCTACATAGCTTAAAACATTCCAACTGTTTATTGCCACGATTTTAACCTACCTACCATTACTAAATAGTTTTATGTTAGCATTAAAATTAAGGTTCTTTGTTATTGCCGTTTTAGAAGGAAACGGTAGGCTTTTGTTTCTTAAAATAGTCTAAAGTCGTGTTATGAAACTCTATTTCAATTTAAAAACTTTTTGTTAAAAGCTTAGATTTTTATCGATCCTACAATATGTTTTATTCTTTGATAAGAAAATATCAAAAATATGTCTTTTCATTCTTGCTGGCGTTGTATAAGATGAAATATAATTACGTATTACTAAATACTGAAAATAAAGCAAGCAGTCGTTTATGTTTGCAATACATTATCTTGTACGAAAACCGAAAATTTCGTATCATAATTAAATCACTATAACAGCTCGCAACAAATTCTCGTTCAAAGCGATCCCAAAAAAAGCAAAAACATTACCAAAACAAAACAACGCAACTTAAATTCTCCATGTTAACCGAAGCGCTCTCGTTAAATTTAAAAATTGTTGTGCGAATAAAAACCGCAATAAAATAGTTCTATTTGACAGCGGTACACGCAACTTCACTTACCAAGAGTTACCTGCGCAGGAGTGGCGTGTACGACCAACTGCGGTATTCGACGATCCAAATATGTAACCTCTAGAGTATTTATTGCCTTTTGTGATTAGTTTAAAAGAACATACAAGCTCCAGTAAATAAATTGTGTTGACAAAATACGAGACGCGAATTAATTTATTATCGTCCAGGAAATTTTTCTCAGAAAAATCTAGAAAGGATTTGGCTGGATGGATAATGGTCCACAGATATTTTTAAACTATTCAAAGACTGCGCTTGTTTGCATTGGTTGGCAATTAAGATGATGTCAATAGACAATGTATTCATTGTATATTGTATAAGCATTTCAAAGAAATCAAAACAGAAGAATAACGATTTATATTTTCCCTCCTGTATACATTATACGTAATTACTCAAGAACATTTGTCGTCGCGTAGTAATGGGATCGTTCGGCAAATATACGGAAGTGCGTCCCCTAACCCAGTTTTTTTCGTCGATACAGAAATAACTCTGTAAAAAGAGCAATCAATCACGTAAGAGTTTTTCCCTGTCCCCGAGTCATAGAACTCTGTATCAACCGATGCAACTTCCCGAATCCTTTAAGATTTAATGTCGGTGTTCAGTCACACCGACGTGTAACTTACGGCAAATATTTTTAAATTTACTTATTTTAAAAATTATTTTTGTTAAAATACCCTACAATTATAATTTGAGTCATAGCGAGCATAAATTTAATTAAATGTTCAATTTGGTAAAATCTTGCTTAATATAAAAAGTTTTATCAACGTACAACTTAAAGTATGAAGTAAACAGTTCAATATATTTATAAGTTAGTAAGCTTTTACGGCACATGCCTTATTCAGTATATTACAGCTTTATGCGGCTTCAACGCCTTGATATTGTTTCAAGTTACGAACCATTACGTACTAACTTGTTGATACGATTCGGAAGTGTGTTAACTTCTCAAAGGTACTGAAACACAGAGTTTGTGCGCTATCAGACTAACGTTTGTATAATTATTATGTTGCTAAACGGGTAATTTCTTCCTAATAACTAACATAACACGTCTTTAACATTTAGATCAATATAATATATAGCTTAAAAAAAAGTAAAGGTTATTAACTAAACATAGGACAACATAATACTACCTACATGATACGACAAAATCACAATATATGTGTATTTTATACAAAAGAATACTTGATAAACATAATAATACGAGATGTGAGGTCGCGAAATGTTCTTACGTCACAGTATAGTGTGAGCGTCAGCATTTGTATATCCGGGCAATGCTAGCAAATCCGGATCCTAGGAGCATTTGGCAGAGTGCTGCGAGCTTGACGGAACGACTCCCCGCTGCCAAACGCCACTTTGTCCCTCTCGATACAACACTTTGCACTCCCTGATCCAGTCAGCCGCTAGATTAGCTGAAAAGAATAAAACTCATTAGCTTTCGAGAGGAAAGTTGGAAGTGAATAATTTAAAAGGAATTGGTTTAATCAGGCTTAAATTAATTGAAGATTTTACTAGAATTAGTGTCTTTAAGGGCATAATTATGTATAATTAATTTATTAATATTTTAAATTTGTATTTTGTGTGTAATACTTTAAAATTGTATTTAGTTATAAGTTGATGTTAAATCTTTTGCATGCCTACGTGGTAAAATATGGCAGTCCAAAAAAAATGGTAAAATATGTTTTTTTTCATCGTTGTGTTACCCATATTTGCAAAATAAAATTATCTTTTTCTTTAATATCTCATAAAGTACCTAAAAATTAAAAGTTAGTAAGTTTTGTAGTTAGTTTTTTTTTTCAAAACTTTGCTATGTTTTGTAAGCAATGTATCAGTTTCGTATGCACGTCCAAAATACCGGTCATTAACACCCTATTTTATGTAGGTCACATAAATAAGAACACACTACTAGGTATTTAGATCAAACGGGAAAGGATGGGAAGAAATCGTTTACAAATTGATATAAATCGTCGTATCTCGATCCATCTTATTTAAGTCCATCGAGCGTACGTGGGTAATAGACGAATGACATCCATCTTTATTCGACACTGAATAAATATTTAAATGAGATCTCTTCGAAAATCGGTTTTTCGAACTTAGAACTCCTAAAATAAGTACCCGGTATGCGATAAGTAGGACCGGTAGCGAACAATAAATTTGAATTTAAAATAGTTCTAAATTTAAATGGTGCTCTCAATTAAATCGGTTAGTCGAAGCCCACATGATGTGACTAATGACAATTTTATCGCGATAGGTGTTAATTAATATTCAAATTATTTATTCTTCATTTAGTTTTGGTAAGCTTTGATCATTAAGCTAATTAATGAAGCCTGAAATTGCCTAAATCTTATCTATATGGCAGCTATCGTAAACAAAGAAATAAAGAGGATAATATAATTTTTTACTGCTTTTGTAAAAGGAAATACCAGTTAATAAAAAAATAAGTATATGTTGACAATAATTAATTTATTTTAAAATATGCCGTTTAGATGTAACATTGCATGTTGTGGTTTTAGTTGATAGCAGGCCATTATTATTTAAGTATAAACTAAGACTGATACATTTACTTAGCAATTTTTACCTACTTAACTTGTGCACGACATAGGTGCTTATGCACGCGACAAGACTGAAACTTAATGCTTACGAACTTTTATTTACTATAGAGATTCAAGTGAATTCCTTATGTAGGTGCGATATTGATTTAGCGACATTCCATCAAACTATTAAGAAAAATATTTCTTAATTGCGATCATTCAAAGTATGGTATAAGGTACTTACAAGTCATTTAGTTCTTTACAATGACAGTAAAACGGCCATTAAATACATATTAAGACGAGTAGGTATCTGACCAACTGCAGGGTACAGACCTTTAATAAAGAGAATTAACTGATTTATTGCAATTATTACGTGTCGATCTTAATAAAGCTTACAATATAAAAATCACTAAACACGAAAATTCAATAGGATTTAGGTCAATCAGTCAGTTATTCATCATTAGCGATTCATTAATCAAAATGTACAAATACACACATTGTAAGCTTGTCAACGGTTATTCAATAAGTTTTGTGCAACGATTTATTGATGGTTACACTGAAGAAATGATATGAATAACATCTTCGACGATTCGATTAAGATAAAATGCTTTGGGATTTACGCGCCTCTCAACTAGGATGTTTCATAACATCAAACTATTTATTGGTTTACGTCAAGTCACTTAAGCAATACCATTTTTTTTTTCTTCTCGACCATTTGTAATGGGAGTCTTTTGGCTCGCACATCTGTGCATCTGACATATTCAAGTTAAGCTATACTTATTATGTAATTAGGTTGCTTTTTATAAATTGGAAGTTATTTAATAAAAATCCATTGTAGCCACTGTTCTAAATCTAGAGCTGTTTTTCGAAAAATACATTTATATTAATAATTACTTTTTGTATATTGATTTATATTATATCTTATAAATAAAGTGCCTAATTTATTTTTATTATGTATCTAGGGCTAATTTAAAGACTTTAAAGAATTTTATTTCGGAAATTACAGTATCAATTCTTATAAATATAACTAGTAACCTACGATCTGGCTTTGCATTGGTAGGCAAAATGTTAATATATACAAAAACCTTCCTCTTAAAAAACTCTATCTATTGGTGAAAACGATTATTCCGTTTGGTAGTTATTGAGTTTTTCGCGTTCAGATAGACAGACTCCACGGGATGACTTTATTTTATAATAATATATTTATGTATAGATAGAAGATTAAAAGGTTTTTTTAGGATTTTCGATAATATTGATTAGATAAAAATATATACTAGCTTGTATGCACTGACAAATAAATTATTCTGTTTTTCTATAAAACAATTTAATAATTCAATAAATATTTAATGACATTTGTGACGGACCACAAAGCGGATGCTAAATATATTACAAGCTTTATCGATTGACGACATCCATAATATATTCGCCACAATTAATTTCGTTTATAAACTCGATCGTAAATGATTTAAATTATTGCATTTTTATCTTGTTTAACTGGCGCTGTCATTGGGTTTTAATTAGTCGGTCTCTTAATGTTGGTTTTACGACGAGTTTTACTGTACCGTGTAATTATTTTAGTTATTTATTCACATACTTGCTCCATTTCCATGTAAGTCTGTGCGACAGGGCTAATTGGTTACGCAGGGCGGGCAATGAACTTCACATTCTGTATTCTATGTATGGCATATTGTTAGTGATATAATAATATTCTGTTTGTGCCCGCATTCCTGCAGTACACTTTTAAATTCCATATGACGTCACAGAAACAAATGAGGTTACATGCGCTTTTACTACGAACACAATTTTGTGTTTTGAACATTATTTTTTTTGTTTCATGAGCAAAAGGCGCTGAGGTTGAAACAAATGCTAGGCTGTAATAGAAGTAAACACGTTTATATTATACACTCAAAGGTGCATGTGACCAAAAAGTTACTTAAACTTAGTGAACTTAAACACAGAAGAAGTACGAGTAGAGCGCTTTTTACTAAAAAGATTAAAATATTTTATTAAAAATATAAGAGTATAAATTGATATAATTCATTACTAAAAATTCAATTTAATTGACCTAACTTTCATTGCCTTTTAAAAGGTCAGTTGTACTATTTACATTTTAATCGCATTTAATCAACAAATAGTAAAATAAACGTAGAGAGTAATAAAAGCAATATCATGTTTTAAGTAGTCATAATTATTTTAAATGACCTACTACACTTTATTTATATTTTTAATAGGCAGGTACCTTTAATGCGTAATTTAAACATTATAAAACTATTAATTGGGTATGTTATATAATTAACGTATTTTAGTTTAAATAGATTTTAAAATATTAATAATTTAAAAGTAAAATCTCATAAATGCTTTACTTTACTGGAAATTTGACATAAAATCAAATACATAACTTAAAATACACAAAAATTAAAAACATATAAATCAGAATATCGATTAGTTATATTTTTTTCACATTTTTACCATAACAATTAAAATTCCACATTATATTCCTTATAAAACAGTTGTCTCTTAATCTTTTAAATATAAATGTTGATTTAAACAAAGTTATCAGGCGGTTTCAACCTGTCATTCACGTGTTGAAACAACGCATAATTAAATATTTGTGTTACTTTATTTAACACGAACAAAATATACGGTTAAAGTATACTGCTTAATACCGGATTATCTTCGTCTTTGTCAGTGAATGAACTTAACAGGAACGTCGGGAAGTTCATTTAAATGTTAAAAAGTTACTTTTTATTTACAACTGCATGTTTAATATACACGTCACGACTTTAATCTTTGAAGGAATTAAGTGATATCATAATCAGTTGGGTGTTTTTATCAGTGTATGTTGGGCGATTTCTGTCGAATAGGGTATTAAAAACTTACAGTTATAACTAAAGTACTTGATGAAAAAGAAAGCCATAAGACAACACAAGCTAAATAAAGTAACGACGGACAAAAATGAATTGCATAATATGTTACTATAAAAGCTCGTACATTGCTATATTTCAGGTTTGATTAGAAAATTTAGGATTTACCATCGTGTGTGGGTAAATGTCAGGATTTTAAGAAAAAAAGTCAATTTTCGGGCTTTTCCCTGTAGAGTTTGGTACATGATACGTTTAACCAATGACCGACGAATGTAGAAAAGACTTGGTCGGTTCACTTTTTTGTGGTCTGAAGTAACCTAACATGACGGGGATTACCATGTCTCTGAGGTAAAACCTAAGATTTACTATCAATCACCTGCGAGTTTGCTGCCAATTTTCCAGAAAAGTGTTCTGCATTGACCTTCCAGGGTTGGTAAAACTTAGGTTTCACTGGTAGATCTTAACTGTCACTGAAGTTCAAGGTTTTGCTGTAACATATTATAAACTATCCAATAGTTAAGATTGGTATAATAAATGCCTACATGCTGGATATAAATAGCTTTTTCACCAAAATATTCCTAAATCCTGTGAATATTATGCTATTATACATAGTAAATATCCATTTATAATATCAAGTAATGTTATCGCCCGAACTTATATTTTCTATGGCACTGCGTACTACCTGAGTGATAATCAGCAAATGTTTTCTTATTATTAATTATAATATTCTGGAGGAAGAAACCCGCTTCTTTCGAGGATTCCATTACAATCAAACAAGTCTTGACTCTTGATTTATTATGATTGTAGTGAAGTGTGAAGGATAAGATAATTTGTGTTTGTTAATGCAACATTGTATGCCAGAGGTAAATTAAAATAAATTATTCGTATGAAGCTATCATAAATGATTGAAATGTTTAATGTTAAGGTATACAATAATTATTATTTGCACAATTGGGTATTTGGCAAGGTTTTTTTTTATTTAATTTAAAAAAATATATATTACAAACTATGTCGAGTTGTAAAACGTCAGATTACTTTCATATTTCAATTTTTCTAATTAGACAGAGAGGTTTAACATAATGTGACGTCAGTATTGTTTTCTTCATACTAATCTAGAGCTGCCCCGTATAAGTCGTAGTTTTGCGAAAAAGAGATAGAACATGCGTAACCTACTAACTTTAAAAGCTTATAACTTTTGTATTCATGTATATTTTTTTTATGTTATTTCACAGTTCTGCTTTATTATAATACTATTAATATAAAAATATGTAAACTATATACTAATATATAAAGCTGAAGAGTTTGTTTGTTTGAACGCGCTAATCTCAGGAACTACTGATCCGATTTGAAAAATCCTTCTGTGTTAGATAGCCCATTTTTGAGGAAGGCTATAAGCTATATAACATTACGCTGCGACCAAAAAAGTTGCAAAAACAAAGTCGCGGGGGACAGCTTGTAAATAAATAATTCGATAATATTCAATTACATACCCATGCAAGAAAGTTTTACTGTAACATATTTAAATAAAAAATATTTTTAATTAAAAAGATTTATATGCAGAATAATAAATTAAATGCAGTAATTTACTATCGTCATTCATTGATAAAACAAAGTTGTATAATAATATAACGTTCAATTTATCGTCCACAAAACCGTTAACGATTTGTCTGTAGACAAAATCCTGATGATAAATATTTCAGAGTTATGCTAGCTACTTATTCCGCTTTATTGTATCCTTATTGAAAATGCTGCAATCCATTAAAGAAATAACACCCTATCGCGATAATAATATCGGAGCTCAAGAATTTCCTTCGTCGTTTATCGTACATTGTTCAGTCGCCGCCCGAACGGAAAATTGTTAGGTAAATAAGTAATTTAACAAATCAGATTTTAAGTGGCGACTCGGCATCGTGAAGTAATCTTTCGCCTGATCAAATTAACTTATGCTTGCTCCCTACATTTTATTTCAGGGTAATGAGAGTTAATAAGCAACTAGGAACTTGTTTGTAGAGTTGGCACATAAATTAACGTGCCACCATCAAAGATAAATGCCATGCAATTTGATTAGCATTTTTAAAATGATCTTTAAAAGCTTCCGTCCTGTTAGATTTCGGTGACATATTTGTTAGTTACACGTTTTGAATAATATATTGAGTGGTTAATTAATTTAAATTGGACGAGATTTATTTATGTGTTTTATATTTTTTTTTATGTGAAGCGGATGTCAGGTTAGACCTATTAGGTGTTTTTGTTTTAAATGGTAGTCAATTACCTACTCCTGTTTTTTAATATTTATTGACTTCACAAGCAAAAACACTTAAACTGATATTTGATGACACATAAATGTAAAAAAAGCTGATTACAAAGTAACTAAGAGATAATTTCAAATTAGAAGAGAATCAATAAAAAACTGAAACGCGTAATAAGTGCCTAAAATGAAGCGTTCCCTAGATTTCTCTAGGATCTTCAAAATCTTCATCAAATCCTGACTGAATATATTAAAAAAAAAATCTAAATCGGTTTTGGCACCTTCGAGTAATCTGGGAACATACATAAAAAAAAATAACAAAGATTCCGACGAATTGAGAACCTTTGTTTTTTTTTCTGACAGAAACAATTTGCGGTCAGACGAATACCCTGTTCCAAATTGAAATTGTCACCTTTTTAGACAGAAAATCAATCGCCTAGTCATAGCGCTATTAACTGTCATGGCTGCCCATTAGAATATTACTCAATCAAGTGGTTTATGCCTGCCCAGCAAGCTACACAAATTGGCTGATATGAGATATCAATTTAATTTATCTATAATACTACCTACCGGGTAGGTATAATTAGTGGCTTAAAGATACCGATCGGTCAACCGCCAATGCTCAATTCTTGACTTCTAACTTAAAGTAAAGTCTTGGACAGGTGACTGGTTACATTTTATATAATAATAAATAATCTAACCTACTTTCCCTCCACTTGTTGTACCCGTAATAGACAGTTCAAGACAAATTAATAATGTACACATTCATTCATCAAATATTCATAAAAATTTTCACCATAAGCACCAAGTTTGCCACCTTACGAACGCGTAAAACTTTGTTTGCTATCCATACGTAACGTGTGATTAAATTTTAAATTGCGCAGCCCACATAGGTTGGTTTAAACCGCCTATCGCCTCGTCACGGGGTTCAGTTTGCTCCCTGAATAATCCTTTAAATGCAGTAAAAATATACGAAAATTTCGTGGCGCACCGAGAACTGGAAGCGACAGAGGTGGCCTTGACTGAGAGTGAAATATATTAAATAACTTTGAGCACGTCCGATACTACGATCAGAGTCGAATAGTTTAAGAACACCTGGACCAACTCCTTGGTAATATCATGATTCTCATCGATATTATTAATCTAAAAGAAGTAAATTTCGTTTTGGCGTTTTGATAAAATCATTATATATTTTAATATTTCTCATCACTGCATTAAATATTCCACCAGAGCAATCGAAAATTTTATTGTTATTGTGAATAAAGTAAATATTTTTGTAGATAATAATTTAATTATCTTTTAGGTACTTGATATTTATTTAAAATAGTCACAGTTAAGATAGAATTAATATTCTCTACTTTTTGCATTTTACATTTTGTTATAGCTACCTGCCATGCAGGCGCTAACGGAATAAAATTGTTTCATGCATAAAGATCATCTCAGAGCAACATTATTGACTAAAATTACACTTTTATAGATTGATCAAGATAAGAGTTACAAGAGAAACAGCGCTTGACTATCAATTGGATAATATACATAGAACCTGGTTACTCATAATCTCTTTATACTGGAGCAATTACCAAAGCCCAATAACAAATTGACAGCAATTAGAATCCAATTATTGTGGTTGGTATACGCAGTAATTATGCAAATTAGTTCTTTGATTGCACGCGAAACCAATTTCACACGTATATAGGTACCAGTGTTGTGATAAACGTCACAATTAATTATTGAGACAATCCGTTTATCTGATCGTTTACGGAAACCGTCTGGGTAGGCGTTGTTTTAAGTTATTTCAATTAATATTGTATTCGCTTTAGGATTCTAAAGAACTGGATCTGAAAGATTAGGAACCAGTTTTTAATTGATTTACGTGTTTCTTTTAATCGTATTAGAAGTGCTTTTGTTTGTAGATATTTTAAATCGGTAGACTGATAAATACAGATAATTGTGAAAACATAGTGGACGTATTTATACCGTACAAATATTTTACTAATGTGATGACAGCATACGTGTAATTTGAAACATATTACGTAACTAAGGAAAGACTTACAAATATAGGTCTTCAAAACGAATATCAGCAATTTAATAGGTAGGTAGTTAAAACGATTATAACTAGACAAGAATTAAATATAATATTTTTTCTTCATTTGGTGATCATGATTGAATCGAAGCATAAATCATAAAATTTAATAAATTCAAAATAAAACTGCAATCAATGACCGTCACTCAAAATTAGAAAAAAAACGCCTACCTATTTGTAATACGCAGTATATTAAGCATAGGGGAGTAAGGCGCGCCACCCACGTGCGACACTCGCCAGTCGACTGCGATTTGTCAGTTGTCGTCGTCGCAGGCACGCGTCTCTGACTAATTGGCGTTATAAATCGACACACGCGCCGTGTAATCAACGCTCCGATGCAAGTGTTGAATGGTCAGCGGTGCGACTTTATGACGCTGCTCATTGTTGATTTTGTGGCATGTCCGATTATAAATTGTACTGTTTGTGGTATAATGGTATGGTACCTATGTCAAAAATGTTTTGTAACCTCTAACCTGACATAAACATAACTTACGCGCTAGAGAACATTATATGCATCGATGTTAATATAATTAATGTATCGTATATTATGTCAAATATTTGGGTGTAAAAATGGGTTTTCTTTGCTCAACTTTCAACTCTGCTTTCATATCTCTAAAAATGTAGGTGTAACCTACACTACTACAGTATTTTATTATAATGAGGCTCTTAAAAAAATATATATCTATTTGGAAAATGTTTGTTAAAGTGAACAAAATTGATTGCCAAATACTTCAGGTTCTGAGCTTCTGATAAAAAAATATTGCTTACAAGATTAAACGGAAATATTTTTTTTTTCCTCAGCACCGCGTCGTCATCAAGACTAATAAGATACTCTATTTACAAGCAAAATTATTAACAGCTGTCCTGCAAAAAAAGTCTAGTATAATCAGCCAATTATATCGGTCAGATAAGTAGGATACACCTGCATAGTAGCCATAATCAATTTGACTCCCAAGCACAGCAATTATGGCGTTATCCTTATCGTTTGTTCAACGATGGCGGTCGATTTGCACTAGACCCAGTAGATATTTACCGGTCGTTGAAGATGATGCATATCCCATCCTTTTTCAATTACAAAACTAACAATCGCAAGCGCCGTCAAACAAGCAACAACTACAGGCTGTTCTACATAATTTATTGGTATTAAAAACTGCAATGCCGATCTCGTCCGTGTATAAACTTCTTTGCCTTGAGGAAGATACAGTAGGTTGTAATTTCGTGTCAACTGATTTCAGCTATTTGTTTGGGATGATCTACTATCAAAACAATGTTTTGTGGAACATTGTAGGTTAGCGCTACAGAATACCAAATAATATAGAAAACTGGGCTTATCCGGCTAACGTGGTTTTGCTAGGGTCACCCCAACACCTAGGGGTATAAAAAAATAGTTTACGACCTATTCTCAGACCTACCGAATATACACGACAAATTTCATAAAAAACAGTTAAGCCGTTTCGGATGTTTGGTTTCAAACACTGTGACACGAGAATTTTATATGACATGAGTAGTTAGATATTTAACTCAACTTCTTTCAAGTTACGGGTTACCGTGCAGTAGGTAAGCAAAGTTAAAAAAAATGTAAGATGGTTAACGTCTGGTAATCGTTTAAAAACTCTTTTTCCTTGTATTTAATGGTAAAGAGTTATACAAATTTTCCTTTTCAAAGATAATAATTACGTTCTCTCAAATTGACAATAGGTTTGTTAAAACGAAAATCAACTTTTATTGCAGGTACCTTAATTTATTCTTCGCATCAAAAAATTTAGCTAAATTTAAATTATTTCTTTTGTAAAGTTTTTTTTTAAATCAAATTTTAACAGTTGTAAAATACCCTTAACTTTAATGAAAACCACGTACTGTACCCATCATTGGGATATTTTTTTTCTTCTAGAGCATACCTGGGAATCCATTGGTTCTTTAGATATTGAAGGTCAAAGTTATTCCCCCGTTTCCCAGCATTTATATTTCGAAAATTTATGTAGTTTGATGCACAGAGTGCATAGACTTCAGTTACGTGATTGGTTTTTAACACACTGTATATTATGATAAGTAATGCGAAAATCCATAATTTTCTTAATCATGTCCTTACATCATTTGATCATACTTAGTAAATACTTATCAATCGCTAATTCTCTGCACCTTGGAACAAAATGAAACTGTATTGAAATATCAGGCAATACATAAAGCGATCGCAAAAATGGAGACGGCTTTAACTAATTGTGTCACATTAGCAACACTCGGTGTTAATGCTCGGGATACGAGTACAAATGAGGTCTGATTGCTGATGTTTTACATCGATGAAGTTAATACTCTACATTAACCAACTAATAAATTGAAAATGAATTTCTGATAAAGAAATGAACGAACAATTTGTGTACTTCCATCGTGACACATGTTAAGTTGTATAGGTAGATAGCGGAATGTAGTTGTAATGTTTCACGTTTCAAAAAGCTATCGACGGCTGTAAGTTTTCTAAGTAGATTTACTTTGAGTTTTAAATGAGCTGTACAAGACTGGTCCAAATAGTTTTGGCATCTGTGACATACAACAACTTGCAACTTAGTTTTTTTAACATTATAGCTATGTAAACGTTTTAAATTAATTTGTCAAAATAACCAAATTTTTCTCGATAATGTCACAGTAAATAAACTCTTGAATTTGATGAGTATTCTAAAATCCTATTTATTTATGGAATTATAAAAATCAATGCAAACCAAAATGAGTATAGAGTGTTAACAAACCATCATTTGAACTAAAAACGACTAGTGCAGCCGACGACAATACAGTTTTCAAATCGTTTCACCTTTATTCCTTTTGACGTTCTTAAGACCAGTACGGGTATGAATTATTTAGTTATATTCAGTCTATCTTCTAATGGGAACATAAAATTGATTGTTGAGGTATAAGAAGGAGTATCGATTTAAATAACAATTGAAGATCATAACAAGCATTCGTTTGATTTCGGATTTGAATGGTCCAACTCGTAATACGATGCTGCAACGAAGGCATCGATTGAATCTTACGTTGTACAAATATTCCTTTAGGTGAATCACAAAGGGTTTCGCCAATAGCCACACAAGCCGCGTACTCATAAATGTCAGTCACAAACGGATTATTGCAAGCGTTCAGGCGGACGAACGCTGAGCGATGATCGGGGAGACACAAAGGCATGCGAAATTAGTATTTGTCGTTCATTAATAAGCGTATATTGCAACATGCAATAACCCTTTGGGACAAAGATTATAATTTAAGGGGCTTTGCTGTGTAAAACTGGATATTTTATTTACTGAGTATCGGCATTAACATTGTAGATTTTAAAACCTAAATGAAATAAAAATACAGATTGAGAAAGACATACATACATCTACCTAATACAACTTATTTTGAAAAAAATAATAATTTATAAGTATTTTTAGGATACCTAGCAGGTACCTAAAAATACCTTTATTATGAACAAGTAATTCACGAAAACATTAAAGGAAATATTTGACAGACTTGAATAGATCTTGAATGGAACTTGAACAGATTCTGACATATTTATAAATCAGATCACTGCTGACAATTTAAAAAAATAAAACAACATACTCCGTTAATATCATTGAAATTGGCGTTGATATTAATAATATGATGGAATTTCATAATCTTTGACAAAATCCTGACGTGCGTGAGTAATTCAATCAAGTTGTGATTACATAACGTGAAGCAGACTCGTCTCGAAAAGGGGTCGAGCGCCAATATTAGTTACAGTTCATATACCTAGACGTATAGGTTTAAATAGGCGTATAATACAGTAGCTATGTGTAGTTGATGAAAGTAGGTACGACGAAACAATAGAACTGTTAGATGAATAGATTTGAATAAAAGTTTGATCGAAGACTGATTAATTTTGGTTATATGGTTTTTTAAAGGCATTATTTTGGTTATTTTTTAATAAGGCGTATTTAAATGTAGTAGGTAATGATGATGAAAATTTTCATTAGCAATAAAAACGATTAAAAGATTAAAAGACCAGGTAAAAAGTAACAAAACATTAAGAGTCCTCTTCTCAACTATAAACATCCATATTCCTTCAGAAGGCAACAATTACAAAAGAAACATTTTTTTAACGTAAGAGAACCAATCAGGAAAGACGGCTCTTGTCAGCCGTTCAAACTTCCATAAGCTTAACAAAAAATGTAATAAATTAAGTTGAGGGAACGGTGAGAGTTATGTTACTAAAGTGTACTTATTATTGGTCCCAAGTTAAAGGCTTACAAAAACCACTTACTTTGATCTTGGTTATTTGAGTTCGTTTTACCACCACTAAAGTCGATGTAAGCTAATCCTTTGGAATAAGGCGAATTTCGTAGAAGTACAGCGTTTTCAGTGAAATATTTTGTTGCTTCGAGGAAATTTCAATCTTTATATTTTATTTATTTCGTTCTATTTATAATATACAATGTAAGAGCTACCATTGAAGCAAATGAGACAAATTTTGTTAATGTACTAACTTTTAATATTATTATTTTTAGTAACATTTATTAGTTACCTATAGTTGAACCTTGATCCAGAACACGATAAAAAAAATTATTCGCAGATACAATAAAAACAAAAGAGGGCTTCCTTCCATTCAGTTCAGAAACAAATGAAATGCAAATAAACTTTAATGGAAGTACAATGTACAAACAGAAGGCAAATCCCAAAGTAGCCCGTTCTCCCCAGAGCTAAAGAATGTCCGTGCAAGAGGTTTTCTTGTAAATAAGAAAGAATGAGGTAATGCAATCGGTGGCGCAGTTCGCTTTGCGACGGCCTGTCCGTGCGTAACCCGCCAACCACTTCTGTGCCAATCTTCTATCTCTTTCACACACTCCTGGAGGGAATACTGAGGGTACACTGAATGATGGTCGCCGAATCGTTTTTGAATGGTAACGATGTCGTTGGTTTTGACGATTACTAAAGATTCGTTCGTTTGGTAAATGACGAACATTTTTTGGGAAATTGCCTTCGAGCTAACTGCATAAAGGACTGTTGTTTTAATGTAATTTTGTTTGGTATGTAAATTTTAAGTAAAAAAATAATGACACATGGAATCCTATGTAATCTAGTAATATTTATTATTTATGTTTGTTTTTAAATCTATAATTCTTTATTATATATTTTTTTTATACTTCTTACTAACTTATATACTTTCTTCTTTATGTACTTTCGTATCGTATGTAAATATACAGTAACATCTCTATAACATTAGTCCCTCGAAATGGTTATAGGTGTTTTTACTTCGCGAAAAGTTGCATAAATTTAGAGACAAGCAAAGTGGGTTCGCGTGTTTCTAGTGCGTGACTCAATTTCCAGCACTCGTAGCATGTGTGAAAATAAAACCTTTAATGGGCATGCAGTTATGTGTCACGTAGATTTTGTTACTGTTTTGCCTTAATTCTAAAGTTATATCTGCTTACTTATATGAAATGAACACATGTCATAGAACATAGTAGTTGCAGGTTCGAGTCCTGCCTAAGGTTTAAATTTTTCCTTTCTACGAGGTATATTAATTAATAAACATATCTAGGTATTATTAAAAGTAAATTTAATAATTTAGGATTTTATGTCCAGTGTTAGAATGGTTATCGTTAAATAAACGTAAGATTATAATAGGCACTTTTTTATTCAATTTATTGTTATTAACGGTACAAAAAAAAACTATACATATTTCTTAGTTCTGATGACAATTGCGTCATAGTTTAAGAGTTCGTCAAATTTTATTTTTTATTCACAACAAAAAGAAAGAAGCTATAATCCAAACTTCGTTGTATTTAAAATTTATATTCCAATATATATTTTTATTAAACCGCCATACAGCAAAGTAATGCGAGTCTTTATTGTATTATTTATTCACAGTGTAATCAAATTGAACAGTTTTCTTTTTCAACTAGTTGCTCGTAATTCGTAGAATCGGTTTTAAACACACAATTTTTAAATCAACATTTAACTTTGATGTGCTACGTTGAATATTGAACAGTCAGGTGAAATTTTACCTTAGAAATACACCCAACGAATAGACCAGCGTTAATACCGCGGTTAAATATTTAGAAATACTAGGAAAAGCATTTGAATGAGCTGACTGCCACTGTCCAATGATGAGGAGGCAATTTTAATTTTGCTGTATTTTAATTTTATTTAATTCCTCATTAGAATTTTTTTTTGTGTGTCTATATACTTATTTCCTATTTAATTTATAGGCAAAACTTATTTTAATAACATTATACCTTAGAGAAAAAAGAAAGTAAACTATAGAGTACGCATATCGAGTATGAACTGTATGAATAAGTTAAATCGTAAAATGAGTTTCAAAACAGAGCGCGCCTTTTTATTAAAACTATCTCAAAACCTAATATTACCCTAATTATATTGGAATCATATTTTCCATCCATATTTTCGCATAAACGTCTGTCGTCGCACGAAAAATCACTGAAATCAGTAAACGAGCGTAGTACTAACAGCTAACAATTTGCTTACGCTCGGCACAACGAGCGCGCACTCTATGTTTGTCTATATACTCAAAACATTTTACACAGTTCACGGCGTTATCTTTAGGCTTACTGACTTAAAAACATCAGTTGCGTCCGCAGATGTTTTTATAACGCGTTAAATTTTTCTGTTAAATTTAAACAATAAGATAATACTCTTATCACACTTTATCTAAGTTGTTCTAGTGGTTAGAGCGTATAATCCCCGTGCGATTGTGTTAAATATTTATTTAAATGCAATTTAGTTTTATGTAAAACAAAGAAGCTTTTGTTTATTGTGTGTATGCTTGAAGTTCGTAAGGATTCAAAGTTCATTTAAAATTGGGTCTTCACATAGTATAAAACAAAGTCACTCCCGCTGTCTGTATGCTTAGATCTTTTAAACTACGAAACGGGTTTTATTGCAGTTTCAGCAATAGATAGAGTGATTCAAGATGAAGGTTTATATGTAAAAAACATGCATATTATAAGACAGAAAAGCCGGGAAATTCAAAGATATTTAATGTTATAAACTTAACCGTGCGAAGCCAGGGCACTAGTATGAAAAATATTTTTTTGACAACTATTTCTTGTGCAGATTAAAACAAAATCGAGTAGTTTGCTTCTGCATCCAGTTTTTTAAACAACTTAATTTAAATAAAAAAAATAACTATTTTTATTTATTATCTATACTAATATTATAAAGCTAAAGAGTTTGTTTGTTTGAACGCGCTAATCTCAGGAACTACTGGTTCGAATTGAAAAATTATTTTTGTATTGGATAGTCCGTTTATTGAGGAAGGCTATAGGCTATATAACATCACGCTAGGACCAATAGGAGCGGAGCATAAATGAAAAATGTTGCAAAAGTGAAAAACCGTTGAAACTAAAACACGCGAACAAAGTCGCGGGGGACAGCTAGTGTTATAATAATACTACTATGTATAATAAAAATATTCTTCAAACTTTCTTGTTAAATGTAGCCTATCTGATAGGTAGGTAACTTTATTACCAAAAAGCAACACATTTTTTGTTAATATTAATCAATATTGTGACCGTGACACATACTTATCTCATAAAAATGATTATCCCCAGATAATATTAATTTTAACAGTTCATAAAATTGGTAATAAAATTTAGTTTTTATTGTTCGGTCCGATCACAATCGTATAATCCTTAATTTACATAATCCATAAACGCTGAGCGAATTAAAACAAAAATATAATCCTCTGAAGCCCGACATTGCCCGCTCAAAATGCGTCTTATCTAAAGTAGTGGGATCTCATCAAAGAAAATATTTACTAAACACGAAATCACGTGCACTGTAGTAGACGTTGATCGAGATAAAACCCTGATATGGTCTAATTAACTAGAATTACATTAAGGCTTATTAAGGTGTTATTAAACTTTGGGAAAGGTGTCGGGACAATGTTTTGGTATCTTTATTTGGATCACTAAGCAGTTTTACTATATTCGTTGATAGAGTGCATTAATTGTGAAAGTTTTAATTAGTTGATTGGGTAGAAGTATACTGTAGGCGTAAGATGTAAGGTAAAGCAGGTTACGCACGATTTGATATTTAGACAAAAAAATGGAACCAAAAAAATTGGTACTAGTTTATTATTACTGTGTCGCCAGTATTTTGATCTTTTCCAGAAGAAATACAGAGACGGACGCGATTTTTTTTGTTTAGAATATTTATTTAATACTTTGCTGAAACGGATAGAGTATACTATTTATTAGATAATCATATCAACTTCGCCGCAGTCCCCCTCGACGGTGATACCCTACCTCAGGTGCCCACTGGGTGACAATCTAACAAATAAATCTTCGCACTATTATAATTTAAAATTTCTCTTGGGATATGATTAGGTGTCCGAATAACGATTTATCGTTTGCCAAAATAATTTCATTACGTCGATATGATCGTTACAATTACCCAAAATAAATGATAGTATCAGATGTCAATTGGTTTAGATTTGCGTATCGATGTTCAATACAGTAATTGACTAATTTGATGGGAATACGGATTAATTTTGGCTTAATATTAACCGTAATTTTCGATACACAAACATTTATATTCATGTTTATATCTGATTCGAAAATATGGGCTAATTATCATTTTAAACCTCAGACAATATCTAATATTTTATCAAACTACTACTAATTTTACCTATCTAAACTGGAAATCTGTATGTACAGAGACTTTACTCTCTTCATATTTAGAATTTGTGTTTGACAGGGGTGGTCATTATATTGTCATTGAAGAAGTCTACAGGCAAGATGGCGAGGATTTTAAACAAATAAAATATGAGTTTTATAAAATAGAAGAATAAACCTTAATTGTCGTTTCTTTATTTACAGAGTAACGTATGTGGTTTATTTAAAAGATATATAGGTATAAATCATCTTATACAGTATGTAACAAAAACCCTGTCCGAACCAATAAAGGCGTATTTCTGGTTTAACATACATACTAGAAAAAAATGTCTCTCTCAGACGGCTTCTTTGATACAAAACTGAAGGTAGTACACGTAAACTTTGTCGAGCGATCAGTGTTGCCTTTGATCAGTTTTATTTTAATTTAATCATATTCACCGGAGAAAAATAACAATCTCAAATCCATTCAATAGTTATGTATATGTGTACGCAGTACGATGCCGAATAATACATATTTGGATCTGACAGGGTTTTTGTTGCATGCAGTATAAGTACATATGATTTATATATATACATGTATATTAATAAATTTTAAATCTTAAGCAGTGGAAATATGTTTCTAATTATGGGAAGGCAAAAGTTATTACGCTGAAATAAAAATGCAGTCTGAAGATAGTCTACAATAATCTTCAACTAAGAAAAAAGCTTAAACAAAAGATGAAGAACAATCAACATTTGTCCTCGTTAACACTCAGAAGGTCTAAAACCACGAACATCAATTCCAACCGATAGTTTCCGCGCAGTTATTCTACAAAAGAAACTCGATGAACTGCACATCACGTTACAAATAAATCAAAACGTCATCGCGGAACAAACTAGAGGCTTTCAACGCAATTACCTACAGTGACGGACTACACACAAACTGCGAAGCAAAGAGCCCACTTTATAACGTGCAAACTGAGTACTAGCAAATAGTTAAGTGTTCTTTGTGAGCTTATTGAGTTGGGAGTTTGGTTTTACGATTTTGTTTTGTTTGTGAGCTTCTAAGGTTTGAATTAGTTTGATTGATGCGATTAGGGATGGAGTGTTTTCTTCTTTACTCTTTTTAACAGAGTTCTCTGTTACAGAAAGTAAAAATAACTTTTCTTCACTAAACTTTAAAGTTCTTTATTTGTAAATCATTCTGTGAATTTATTTTTTTATTTATTTTGCACAGAACAGAATTATTACATTATACACTTACCTAATGCAGAGAAGAATATTTCTTTAGGTACAGTTGTTTACAAAAAGTCAAAATCATAATATTTTTATTTCAAGTACTAATTTTGAAACTAAAAGAACTCTAGTTGTGCGATTCCAAAATGTTAATTTGGAGAGTTGATTTCCTAGAGAGAAAAAAAAGTTATTCTTTAAAAAAAGTATATGCATAGTAGAAACTCACATACAATAATACACTTTTTTATTAAATACTATAAAACATTTAACTGTCTCTACATAAATCTTTATTTTTAGTTGTATTTAATTTTAGTATATAGAATACCAGCAATTGCCCGCGGCTCCGCCCGCGTGGATGTTGCTTATCGCGGCAAAAATTAGCCTATGTCTTTTCTCAGGCTCTAGACTATCTGTGTACCAAATTTCATTTAAATCAGTTCAGGAGTTTTGGCATGAAAGTGCGACAGACAGACAGACAGCGTTACATTCGCATTTAAAATTTTAGTAAGGATGTAATTCAAAATTAACTTAACTGACAAAATTGGCACAAACATTGTTGAAAGGAATAGATAAACTGTCTTTCTGTTACAGTGTTTCGTACCTGGTATTTCGTAGAACTGATTAATTTTGACGATCGACGAACGTTTAGTTGTTCAGTGAACTATAATAATTAATTAGACCATGCCCATAGTAATTTGTTTGATATCTAATAGATAATGTTTAGAGAATATTGAAAACCACTTAACATATAACTAAAATAGTACTAGCATGTTAAATTCATAAATAGTTTCATTAATATTAATTTTATAACATTTTTAATCAACAGGTACAAACTAATTAAAAGTTAAACTTTTACATTCAATGCCAAGTAATTATAAGTAATCAGACAATCCAGTTAAAAAAATAGTATAGCCCCCGAATACTGAAACGCCATTTAACTTTAACACGTTCTTAAATGTCTATTTGTTGCTATTTTGCACTTTAACGTGACGAGACAGAACGATGCTTAACATCAATTTAAAACTGATGAACGTTCAGTATTTGGCCCTAATATTCCATGATATGTAATAATTTAATTAGGGTTTAGGTACTGTCAACTGCAATTCAGTCAGGTAGACATTATGGAAATAGAACCTTACGACATTGAAACAAAGATTCAGTCAATATAAAAGTATTACAATCATCACTATTGCGCCATCGATTATACTCTGATACTTGTTGTAGTGCACTTCCTACCTCAGTACCAAAGGTCTGTATAAAATAATGAGTCAATTCAAAGCCACAAACTAGAGCTTCGCGCACAAAATCACTCGACATAACCTCACATTTACAGCGACACTCAACTATTACGAGGCTGCATGAAATCGGAATTGACATTCAAAATATTAGCAGTCACGCGTTACACATTCCGATCCGATTCTAAGATCGCCCGGAAGCCATGAATGACGGAATAACCATCCAGCAAAGTCTGTAAGCGGCAATTTGCAAACGTCTCGCCCGTGTGTGAGGGTGTAGCCATGTAATCATGTAGACAACACTGCCTGGCATTAACTTGAATGGGTTTTGGAAAACAGTCAGCTGGCAGTATGTCAATTGTGAATAACAGATGTAGGTAAATGTAGGTAGATGTAGGAATAGAAACTACTAAAGATTACATCCAGTGCTTGGTGCTTGCTAATGTGATTTCCGCGTCGAAATAGAGTATGTTCAACTTCGACTTTTTCGAGTGCTGTGAATGACATTAATGTAGCAAAGGTTAAGCGACAATGAACTGGTAAATGCAGCTGGACATTGCACGTTGAACTTATTTCTTGATAAGATATGTCAAGATTCACTTCATCAATTACTTAAGTCATTACAACGAAAATGTTGTACAGACTCCTTAAAAATAGAAATAAAGTTGTATATGTTCCGCTAAAATAACGATGGAATATAATACTTTATACAACTTTCGAACTTATCCGTTTTCATGTAATCTTAATTAAATTCAAGCAAATTGGTTGGTACACAAACTCAGTTACAGAGATCACGGTGCAAATCCGTGCTCACGTACGGACGACTCTTTCAACAAAGCGAAACAATTCCCAGGAACAAACTAACGAAGCCAGTTAGCATAACAATATTCGTGTCTTGCTCGTATACACACATACATACCGGATTGTTCTTAAATAACTACGTGGCTTTTATGTAAATAACCCCTTCCTGCCTCGGGGTGTGTGCTGATATTAAAAAGCTTTTGTTGAATTCGCAACCGTCCGGCTACCTTGTCTCCCGATGTAACGGTTTTGTCAACCCGCTGACACTGACGCCCATTCTATTACATTGTTTATGTAAATACTCTAACATATTTTCTAGTAGGTCTAGGTTTCTCGTTACGGGTGAGTTCCATTCAATACTTTTATCGTGTAAGTAATTTGTTCCGAGGTGCATTGCAATGTAGATACGGGAATGTTTACAGATTTGCATTACAATGTTTTCTTTCAATGTAGAGACCTCAATAACATATAAAGGCGTAAATAAACACCATAAAGAAAAAATAAACACATATTAAACCTTCCGTCTGCTGCGCTGATATTGTTCGCAAGCAACTCTATTACGTGCTAGAATGAAATTTATTGTCAACACCATTAAAATCTGACATCGAGCTTCATAAAGTGAAACTTTATACCGCCTTACAATATTAAAGGATATTGAGATATTAAGCAAACAAAGCAAGAAAACAACATGCCGAGCTTAATTTACATTTTGTATATTTAGTAGACAGACTCCGTCATTTACCCAATGACTCGAGAAGACAATATTGACAAAAGACTTTTGCTCAGTAATGCAGAAAATATGCAAAACGATATGCGGCGGGCTACCAATTTCGTCCTTGTGTGGTCCGCTACCGCTACTGAAACAAATATTTCCATATTGAATATGGGAAGAGGTTGAAAATGAAAAATTCGTTAATGAAGAGGAAATAATCATTTTAACAAGATCTCTTTTCTCGCTGATTTCATTGTTGAAATTCTCATTGAGTATTCTGATTTAATTTTAGCCATTAGCAGCGCTCTGTCGGTAGTCGAAAGCAAACAATTTGCAGGATTTGTTTGCCGACGCTAATTTTAAAATTAACATCGTGAAATACAACAAACGTGCCTCGCACTCGGACCACCATAGTCGACTCGCTTAACGCCGGCGCATGCGTGTTGCGAAAACTATTCATTACTAAACATAGGTATAACTGCAGAAGTGCAGACGGATGTTCTTGAAATTCAGTTCAAGTTTTTATTTGACTAACGATCATAACTGTAATTTATTGAACAGTTCTATCATACAGACCAAGTTAAAGATATCGTTAAATGATGTTTAAAAAACGGAAAGCGATTTTAAGGTCTTAAAATCTATAAAGTAGAATATGAATGGTAGTAGGTCGGTTACATCATAGTTCGTTCCTTACAATCAAATGATAATGAGTGGTGTCCCAGCGGTTTAATGAACGTATTTGTGTGCACAAGGTTGTAGGTTCGAACTCATTACAGGCTACCAATGTGACTTTTTTTTAATTATAAGTAATTTCTCAATTTTTCTAAAATACCATTGACAATGACATGATAACTAAATTCAAATAATTGGAATTTGAATTCGCATTTGCATGTGAGCCACAGAGTACTTTTATATATGATGTGAGCAAGCTAGGTGATCAATGCTCGTTCCTTCTCCACATGAGAAAGCGTCCTAAAATTATACATTTCATTTATTTTTATATGATCTTTCTTTCAGACTGCTAATTTCATATTATTTAGTATTGTCTTTATACATATTTCTATCACCACCTCCTTTGAATTGTGAACCACATAAACAGCAATCGCAATGAAATACGTGCTCAAGATTAGCATAGAAATAAAAGTATGGAATTATAATTCACATATCTTTGATTTAGTTTCCAACTCCATCTATTCTCATAGCATTCTTTCAGTATACATTTCCCAAGCAGTTTTTGCTTCATTATTATCATCAAATATAATAACGTACTTTATTCTTCGTTTATTTAAGTTATTCGTGTTGATATCATCTCTGTCTAAGTTGGAATCTTAATGTTCAGCATATTTAACTTTAGAGTCACGTTCTTTAGACATTTCTGCGTCTATTTTAATTTAAGTATTATGAGTGAAATATTTTGACTAGAAAACGTTACTGAGATTTAAGATCTTCACGTAACTAATGGTGTGTTCTGTCTAGTATATAAGTTAGTGCATTAGCTGAATGATGATGACATAAAACATTTTTCAATTGAAGATCTTTGAAAATTCTTTAGCTAAGTAGCTTGAACGTAATTAGTCTAGTAGTAATCGAATATAAGCATAAATTGGTCTTAAAATAAATAAGATCTAAAAAGAAGAAATGAGAAGGAACAGATTGTCCAGTTCAGATTCAAACCGAGTATGACCCACATTACCCTATAATGGCAATTTTTTCGACGAGTTGAGCTTTTAGTAACCACATAATAAAAATAATTATTTTTAGCCAGCATATAATTTAACTTCTGTTCCTCACAGGGCCTCATTAATAACCCTATTTATAAACATAATTTACCCAACATCGTGCAACACATAAATGAATATACTTCAAGTAACTGTTTGTAAAGATTACACTTAACAATTCGTTATTTATTATTTGATAGTATAATTATAGAATAATTATCTTGTGTCGGTATCATTATACAAACTAGTTTAATTTCAGGAAGTGTTTGATTCCGTAATGTTAATAACGCTCCGAGTTTTAGAGCAATTTCGTTGGGATGTATACTTTTATGAACCTGCGCGCTTACTATGAACTTTTAAAGCAGTACTGCTGCCGTTGTAAAAGCGAGACGCCGCTACGCGTATTGTAGTACGCCGTCTCGCTTCCACGATGGAAACAGTCCTGTTTTAAGAACTCATAGTACAGGCCCTGACGTGCGTTTACTTGTGTTACTCAAAGATGATTACTTTAATGATGGCTGTATTATGAATTGCTTGATTTATTGATAACTTGCTGTATACTTTGTAATGATTTATTTAGTAAACGAAACTTTTTGGTAAATTACTCTCTAAGATACTAGAGGCATAGATTACTTAAATTATTTCTATGTTCTATCTAAATAGTTTTATAGTCTTCTGGGGTTAGAAAAAGCGATTTTAGTTTGTCAATTTTATTTAGACCCTTGAAAAGTAAACGTATTATCAAAATTACGTGTCACGTTAAAAAGTAACTCTACTGTATTCTATGAATCTATATTTTAAAAGAGATTGTGTTTTATGTAAAAAGTAAAAGTTCGTAAAAGCCTTATACAAGACAAGACCTCAAACAAAAACTCACTTAGTACTCGCCAAGACGAAGAACAGAGCATGTTTTATGCGAAGTATAAAATTTAACTATGTTACACTTTTACTAGAAACGATTACTTGCACGATAAGTCTAAACTTAAACTATGCTGTTTTATTTATAAAATTATTTATACTTAAAATAATCAGTGCTGACTTCTGAATATAAAGCTAAATATAAAATGGTAAATACGGGTATAACTTACTAATTATGTACGTTAATGTAAGCATAATGGCTATGTTATATGTTAAGTGTATTTTTAGTGCGTACTTACACAAGAAAAATAAACTAAAAAAGTATAAGATTTATAAAACTTATCTGCATATACGTTTAAAATAGGATTCAAGTTAAGATTACAACGATAGGGATATATTAAATACTGACTGGACTTATAGCTACCGTTGGAGCTTTGACTAAAATGTTCTACAACGATCAGACATTCGATAAAATTTGATCATCTAAAATTGAACAAAAGAATCAGTTCATTAACTGTTCGTGTGTTTATCCAAAAGATTATATTGTTGGTGTCTAACGCTCAATTTTCCGAGGCGTGCCGCTTACCAGTCTGCAGTAATCCTCCATTACTGTACCCGTCACAGTGCACCGCCTCACAGTATACGGAAGCTCAATTTAATTACACTCGACCGTTATAACGACGTCGCAGTGGTCAGACTCTCATCGTCTATATCGTATTAATCATTGACTCAGTTGATTTATGTGATAATTCTATGGGATACTATCTATCCTCGGTGTTATTAAGACGCTGGTTTCGCGACCGGCTCAATCTAACTACAGCTTTGCAAACTTCGATGGGAGAATGAGTTATTGTGTCAGAATTTATATGTGTTGTGTTGTTGAGTCCGTGTATATTTGTTATCTTGATTATGGTGAATACGAGATTGAGATTTTACTGTAAATTGTATTCCTGTATCTCCGCGTGTTGGTTTTACCTAATAACTTTTATTCTATATCTAGTATGAAAATAAATTCATCTTTGATCATTCAATCATACTGAATTGTTAATGCAAGTGGATAGTAAGCGAGGTGATCAATGCTCATTCCATCACAGTATGGACCTTTCGCCAGAAATGGGACGTTTACTAGCCGGTATTATTCGCCCTGCTTTTCTCCTAAGGCATGTAACGTGATGTTAAATGGATAGGTTATAGGCTCCTCGAAAATTGGGCCATCAAATGCAAAAAGATTTAGTCAAATCCGAGTCACAATCAAATCCTAGTTGTAATACCTACCCATAATTTTCCTACTGCTGAGCTTCTTCTCATGAAGAGAACGAAGAGGAGCATTCAAGATAGGCAGATCACAACGCTTGCTCATTGCGGGTTGGCAATTACAGATTCCAGTTATTTGAATCCAGTGTTCGTCATGATGTTTTCCTTCACCGATTGTCAATGATTATATGAAAGAAGCCTAGACTATAACTTTGAAAAAGTCACTTTGGTACTTGCCTGTTATGTGTTAGAACTTTGTGCAAACAAATTCGTTATTTAAACGGCTATAGCCGATTGTTTTTTTTTTTCGTTATTTCTATTTGTATTTTTTTATGTAACGTTAAACTAAGCGTTGGTGGATAAATATCAATCAAACATAATTTCGTACTTTGTGAAATTAACTTGAAATACTTATCAACATGCGTGTGCACTACAATTTCCCATTTCCGCTCAGCTCCAGATCAATTAGCAATAAAGCATTTAGTGGCAATAGTGGGTTTTACTCGGATCCAATTAAAATTAACCGTCGTACTCCGTTCTAAAGGGGAGCGTTATTTACTGCGCACCAATGAAGAATTATCACCACGACTCAAATGTGACGCGATGCCTCTTATTAACCCTCATTCTATTAAATGCTAAGACAAATAGGATTGTAGAGCGATATATTGGTGCTGTATCGATTTATTTATTTGGTAAATTTATGCCGGAATGGATTTATTAAGGGTATGTGGTTACTAGAGTCTTGTGTTGTCCTATGCTGGTAGTCGTAATATGTGTAGACAAGATTACCCTGACGATTTAAAGTGACTTGTTGGTACCTATATTCGTTAGCAGTTATTTATTTCATATCTAACAGTTTTAATGCTCCTTTCGTAAGCTCTAAGCTCTTAATAATTAGTGCAGTGATAACGTAGACTTAGCTAGTTGGCACAAATTGGCAAAATGGATTTCCCAGGATGGGTAGTAATATTTTTCGATGATTAGGGAAGCGCTTAACTTTAAACTTTTTATTTTTAGTTTTATGAGAGCGTAAAATCAGACATGTAAATTATTTTTAAATTGCAATGGCATTAACAACGCCATCAAATTTATTGCATGTTGATACTACAAAAAATCTGCTTTTTGTCTTTTATGATTTTAAGTTGTTATTTAGCCACAGGAGAGGATAACATTCGAAAAAAAAAATGTTTTTTCGGACTAATCAATTTATTATATATTGAAGAATACTGTTTGTTTGTCTGAACAACTATGTATTCTGTTGAAATATAAGTGTGAAATAAGTAGAATTAAAGGCCAATAGTTAGATTTACGTAACCGTTAAAGAGCATTTGTCATACATATATCATATATACATAGATAAGTAATAGGTTTTGTAAAGATATAATGTATCAAAACCTAAGGGACCGATCTAGATTGTCTTAAGAACGTTTTTCTAAGTAAAAATTAAATTACAAGCAATTCCATGGGAATTATATGATGAAGCTAAAATATTTCGTACCGCAGTAAATAAATACAGTTTTATTTGGAAGCAATTCAACAGCAACCGATTTTTAAAGCAGGCTATAACCATTTATTGTTAATTAAAATGTTTTAAAACTTTATTGTTTAAATAAACTTTTATTATGTGAAATTAAAACTTTTGTTATATGTATAAGGAATTTTTGTATTGAATTTAATGCAAAGAATACCCGATAAAACATACTGCCTCTTCTTTGTTTGTTACGTATTTAACGGTCCAGATCTTCAAGACATTGCCCTTCAAAATTTTTGACCGCGGTTCTTATTTTGGAATGCCATTCTAGCCGCCGCGCCGTTGCGCCGTTATTTCCCATTGGTCGATGAGAAATTATGAATTTAATAATTTAAAACTAGTCCAGGTCGCTGTCACCAGATACTGTGAGAGGACTATTTATATACATATATATACTTAGGTACCTATTTGGCCAGCTACAACAATTTTTTTATAGCGGTAGCTGCAATTATTTTACTTTGAAAATGTAGTATACCCGACATAATGCAAATAACTGTTAATGTTATTGTAATGATATATATTTTTTAAATAGTGATGATATAATAAATGACGATTTCATATTAAGGGGAAGCTTATGAAATGGAACTGGGTGAAAAAAGTATATGCATCAAAGATAAAAACAAAATCATACTGTATAATAACTTTCGTGAGGAGTATTCATAATTATTTAAAACAAAACGGTTTACTCACGCATATTCTCGGGATTCGACTCGGGACCTATTGAGTCTGAAACTAGTCGGGCGATCCCGAGAATATGCGTGAGTAAACCATTTTGTTTTAAATAATTAAAAATCATACTGTGTTTTAAATAACGTATGAAACCATAACGCAGTAGTTTGAAGTTACCCACACTTAATAGTAACCAGTGGTGATTTCTTACTGGTATGAACAAGGGCCTTTGACCCGCAGTTATAGGACATTTACAGACTTTTATTATACACTGTATGTAATTATAGGCACGGGCCACCGTAATTCTTTGTGTCATTAAAAGTTGAAGAGGTTTTGTACTTGAAAACGATTATACATAAATGGCATTTTGCAATTAACTGTCATTTCTTAATGGTCCTTAAAATTTAAGAATCAAAAGCTGCGCGTGTGGTTAAAGATCTGCAAAGTCTACGCGTCATTATTTGTGTCGAAAGCAGATATTTAATCAACAACAGTTTTCTATCCGCTTAAGATAAGAGCTTTAGATAATGAGTGAATGTGAATTAGTGACGAAAGCATTAAAAACCCATCGTATAAAGGTCACACATGAATCAGTTTCAGCCATAAGTATATATACATAAATACTTCTTCTGCCTAGCCGTTTGTGTATACTTGCTGATGTATATTTTAAGGCCTAGCCTTTTCCTACTGTTTTGGTTATATTCAAGCCTCATCAGATTCAGCTGAATAACAGTGTTTTTCAAGGAGCTTTTATCTGGCATCCATCAAGACGCTTCCTACTTTAAGTATATTTTATATGAACGTTCGCGAACATGATGTTTGCAACAAGTCACGCTACAAATTGTACGAAAACTGCAGTATGCATACATGAGTCTGAGTTTTGTGGCTATATCGCGTGGTTCTGTGAGAAGACCCCTCTTTTGAGATGACTCTTGGCACGATTATTGTGTAAGAGCTATTTTATTTTTTACTAGATATTAGTTGATTTAAATTATTTATCCATGGTGCCGCCAGCCTTTTGGGAACACTCCCAGTGGACAGCGATGTGAATGAATTTTTTGATGCCATATTTTAGGTTTATGTTTAATTAGATTAGTTTATTTTATTATTTATTTTTTGTATGTATATATAGTTAAGTTAATTTGAAATAAATATGGTTGTATCCAAAGTTATAATAGAGATTATATAGAGAACATAAATCAAGACGCGGAGCGAATAATATCAATTGAAAAAAATGTAATCTTCACGAGTTTGGAACACCTGTTCTCATTATTATTTATTGAGATTATTATCGTGTGTAATAATTCACTAAGTTTCAATTGAGCGTTAAGCTGAGCAAAGCTAATATTGATGTTGATTTAATTATTACAATGCACTTTGATCCTTAACACTTCGGTTTTAAAGTTCAAAATGTAGACCAGATTCAAAATGATTCGAGAAGCGGAGTAATTGAAATCTGTAAGTCATGCTAAAATTCATTATAGGAGTTTTAAAGATCTAATAAGTGCAGTCGGTCGAGATAATGTAGGAAGATGCAATCGTGATTTCACTTTTAATATTGATACAATAAGTTGATTTTATAGTCTACGTAATTTCCTATTAAATTCATGCAAGAAAGGTTTCACTGATATGAATAAGAGAATGTGCAAATAGAACAAGTGAACTTTTAGAAGGCCTTACAGAAATATACAACGACTGATTAAAAAATCAGTAGTAGTGTTTTAAATAATCCTATCAAGATCAAAAACATGTTACAAAAATAGACAGTAAATATCTAATAAATTTGACGCAACATAATGGCACTATTTAATTGAAATAAAAACTTCAATATTTATTTAACAACATCGTGTTAAAATATTAAACTGTTTACACACAACAAAACCGAACCACTCATTGGTTTTATGCCGCAACGAAATTCCAATAAGTGCTCTTGACAACCAAAAGCAAAATGCCGCCATACTAAATTCAACCTCTGTCTAGATTAACATTTTAATTAATACAAATAATACTACATACTTTGGACGGGTAAAAAATCCCTTCTGGGCGTACAACTCGTTACATAGTACTCAGTACTTCGCAAAGGATCATTATTGTCTCAATGTTTGTTTTACCTTCGGAAACTGACGATTAAGGAACGCAAGATAACAGATGTAAACGTTCCACTGAGACATGCACGCATTATACTTATTAGCGGAATGCCTCGATGAAGAATTAATGTAGGAAATATTGAGAAGGTAATTGTTGCTTTAGTAAGCGGTTAAATCGTCGGTTGTTTGTAAAAGATTTCCTTCCCACGTTGAGCTAAAACTTTACTTCGTTTGGTGTTCGGTTGTTTTGGCGCAAAATATTGAAGGGCTTGGTTTCCGTCAAAAATAATGTATGAGCCACAGTTATGGCTTTCTTTTCGGATGTTTGTTGAAGTGAAATTCACGTAAAAGCCTATTCGATATAAAATTCTGCTGGATAATGGAGTCCATGTGAATAGAATTTTGCAGTATTGGACACACAAGTAACAGTATTTTTTGTTATTGTTGGATGACTGTATGTGATTTTCGTTTATGAGGCCGACAATTCTACAAATAGGTATAAGTGAAGACCGTAGAGTAAGAAACGATCACAAGGGAAACCACAAATGCATGCAGAAGACTGGCGGGAACAAGTGGTTAGAAACTGCTTAAGACCGAGAAAGAAGGCATAAACACAAGGAGTATAAATGGAACCGTAGGTACTGAATTTTGGGAACATTGCCATAATAATCCTTATAAAAGATGAATGAAGTGATCAATGAATGTTAAGCAAGATCATTGTTTAAAATGAGCAATAATGATGAAATAGGCTAATATAATATAACAAAAGCTTAATTATTATTAACATGACTCCTACAAGATTTCTGACGAACTTAAAGTTTAATTTAAATTGTTATTTCGAGAATGTGGTAGTGGTTCGGTAGGAGATATCATAATCAATGTACAGTTACTGAATTATAAATCATTTCACTTGATACTACATTCATGCTATTGTGTGCTCTTGTCTCTTTTGTTGGTTTTGTAGATTTAATTGGTATTAAGTGTCAATGATCCCTTTCTATTGATGCACTCCGCTAGGGCTGTCAAATTGTCAAAACCGTTGGTTTTTATTAGACCAGTCATCTTTAGTTCCAGTCTAGTTTATCATATATATAGTCAATATATAAAATAAGAGAAAATATTATTTAAAGTCAAAAAGTATTTGTTTAAATAAAAAAAGGTCATATTTAAATGCTGTTGTATTACGTAGTCATAGTTATTAACATTTCCTTTTTAAGTACCTAGTAAGTCATTACTTTTATAAGTAGGATGAGAATTTAAGGGACCACCTTGCGTGAAATCAGCCACAGCGCAACACAATGTATGTATTTAATTTTCGAAGAACTTATTATACCCAATGGACGATTCAATTCCGAAAACATTTAAAATAATAAAGCTATTAACACACACATTGACAACCCTAAAGAAAATTACTAACAAGAAACTTCAATTAAGATTACAACAAATTCGTTAAGCGACCATTCATCACATTTGATTGGCAGTCCGTTTATGATACAAGTTGCTACTGGCGAAATTGCATTACCACTCAATTATGTTAGTAACGCTTCCTTTTGTTAACAATATAATCAATGTATGAGTTGCTTCCGAACGTGTCATTGACTCAATGTGTGGTAATTGTTGAGATTGAGTTGAGCTTGTGAACTCGCGCTTGTATTGTTGATGTGCGAGCCAGTGTAATTGGGATATCTTGATAATTTATTGGTTGTTATTCAAATATTTACAGCTTTAGGGTTCTCGAACTGTAGAAAATTTTTGGTTCCGTATGGAATAAATAAAAGTATTTTTAAACGGATTCTATAGCGGTTTATTAAGACCTTACTTCGAGATGTTTTAACGCCTTTTCAGATGTCACTGGTCACGATAGAATCCGTTTAAAAATAGTGTTATTTCAATGTCTAGTTATGTTTCAGAACTTACGTAAGTCTGAAGTCTAACAAATAAGCTGCTTATTAAATACATAATAACACAAAACACCAGCTTCCCGAGTGTTTATAAATCAATACCTAGTTAAATGTCGATTTAATGTTAAACGACGATTTAGGGACTCCTATTGAGTCTACAACTAGTCGGGCGATCCCGAGAATGTGCGTGAGTAATCCGTTAATATCGACGATTTTTTGACATTTAATCATCGGTGAGACTTAAAACCCGGTTATTTTTTTAAAATGTGCTGTATCATGAACTCACAAAGTTACAAACGCGTTGCCTTTTCGTCGCTTAGCAAGCTGCACACGGCGCATGCAGCACGTCTCAAGGCAATAAAAAATTGTGTATAAATCTTTGCAATCGATTTTGTTCCTGACGAAAAATAATATCGTATGAAACACATTTCTTCAATCGATAAACTTGCAACATTGTCACGTCACTGTTTAGATAGCCTAAGCTATAACCAGTTATACCTGTCCTTAAATAAAACACATGGACCCATTATAGTCTACAATTAATAATCACATGAATCAATACAGTAAAATTTATGAGCGTTCTTGTTACCACAAGAAAATCACTTTGTTATTATAGCCATAGGGGCTCTGTGAAATTCCTCCTTAGATAGCTGTTTATGGCTATCCATGGAAGGCAAACATTTCATATAAAAATTCCGTCATGCATATTATAGTACAACTTAGATATTATGTAAGTTATTTTTATAATGTTGCAAATAATAACCGAAATTATATGACAAAATAATAGTAAATCACATTAACTAAAGAAAACAGAAGAATGTTAATCATCTTAAAAATAAATCCTTTTGTTCCGTGTTTAAGTCCAATGTACTTACGACGTGTTAAAAACTAATCTATACTATATATAATATTATAAAGCTGAAGAGTTTGTTTGTTTGTTTGTTTGTTTGTTTGAACGCGCTAATCTCAGGAACTACTGGTTCGAATTGAAAAATTCTTTTTGTATTGCATAGTCCGTTTATTGAGGAAGGCTATAGGCTATATAACATCAAGCTACGACCAATAGGAGCGGAGCATAAATGAAAAATGTTGCAAAAATGAAAAACCGTTGAAACTAAAACACGCGAACAAAGTCGCGGGGGACAGCTAGTAATAAATAAATAGACAAGGCATTAGTTGAAATAAAAGATAATAATCGAAATGAAAATGACACCTAACAACCCAAATTAATTGTATTAACATAAGAACAACCGACCCAAACAGAAAGATACATAAAAATGCAACGAAAAATAGCCACCGTTTCTTTTTGTACCTTTATATATACGTGAATTTCGGGTGTCTACTAAATTTTGAGCGTATTACAGTAGGAATATGAAGATTTCGCTCTCCCTCACCCGTCCGCTGTTGTATAAATAGGCTTTTATCCTCTTTATATCGAACACTATCATAAAAGTGTCACAGGGCTGCCGCAAACGAGAATTTACTGCAGCATCGTGCAAATGAACCGCCGATGAAATAAATCGACATCGGATCTGATAGTTGACAAGATAACGCTGATAATTCACGATAGTACTTGTTTAATTTTCTTTTCATTGTGTTTCGATTGTCATAAATATTTGATACAAACGTATGTAAATTGTAGTTGTATGGTAAATCTTTCGCAATCGGGTATGGAGATTTTATGGCTAATATTTTCTGTTTTATATTGGATCACGAGTAGATCATTTGTTTTGCACTGTGTGGTCCTTTAAATGACTGCGAATATTTATATGGACAGTTACAAGACTGTTGAATAAACCTTAAAAATTATCTTTTATCATTTCAGTTTTAATTTTAAGTTCATCTACAGTTGAAACGGCATAAATATGTAAAATACATTTTAAAATTAACCATAGTGATATTTAACATGTTTACTGAATATAATAACTCTTAGTTGAATAGGTACGACAGTCTTGTTAAAATTACTGACAGATTTCGTATTAGCGATTGTCTATTCGAATCAAGCCGGTTATCATGTAAGCACGAAGTTAATCCAACTTTGGAGGCAAAACTGTTTGTCAAACAACCTAACCGAAGCACACATTGCTTTATATATGCTAACAAATGTCGGTGAATAGACTGAGTGATATCATCTCATAATCCGCTAATTTGTATTTTCCATTTTTATGGATTTTTCCGTCATTATAAGCCTATTAGGTATTAAGTAAGTTGCATGTTCTCGCATTAAAATGTTACGTATGACAGGTCGTAATAAAATTATAATGTTCTCATAAAACGATCATGTAACCTATTCCGGCGAGTCTATAAGAAGTACTTTACGTACGTTTTAAGTATGCATCTTGGTGGCCTAAGAAGTTAAGTATTTATTCCATAGATTGCAAGTCCATTACTTCACAAGTTAAGCTGCTTTTATTGACTATTAAACAAAACTGAAAAGACTACTGAATTACTTGACTATTAAATAAAACTGAAAAGAAAAATGTAAAAATGCCTTCATTATTTAAATTTATATTGTTTTTAACTATTTAGTTTTGCTTTTTTAGATGCAAAAACCAATATTGCTATTTTAATTATAATATTTAGGTAAATAGTAATACATAATTATCTAACTGATTTATGTTCCATAATCATAATCATTTATTTGCAGAAAATCATGGAATTTCATGATCATGCTGATGCATGATGACGCGGTGTTATTACGATGCTCAATAGTTTGACAACCTATGTAGGTTTTCATTATTTCTATAAGTAAACTTTTACATAATATAACATCATTATTGTATACTTTGTAAGGAACGATTAAAATAAGCCAACCCCAATTGTGATTTGTTTGCAGATGATTTTAATACTATTAAGTCTGTTTTTCTATGCTTCTGCGAAAGCAATTTAATCTAAAATGTCTTGCTTTACATCTTTACTGTTTGTAATCTGATTTTTAATTTTATGTTGTATTTTAAATTATTGTTGTTTAATTATGTCGTTGTGTTTTAATGTATGTATGTTAATGTAATTGGTTTGTTAAACCGTATTAGCATGAATAAAAAAAAAAAAAAATAAAAAAAAAAAATAAATAAAAATAAAAAAAAAACATTATTCGTTGCACGTAATTTTGATATTTGTGGATAAGGACTAAAATCCCTTTACAGAACAATTAAAAAGACCACACACATGTTATTTTTTTCTTATTACTATATAAACAGCTGTATTTTTACAACCATTTATGGTATTATTGCTTAATGACGATTGTATTACATGAACTTAACATAAAACCTACCGAGAATTAAACGTGCAATATTCTTTATTTGCCTTCAAATGCCTTTGATTGCCTTCAGTAACATTTTCTTGAACTTTTATAGCATGATATTAAATATTGTAAGCTTAAAATACAGGGTTTCTCGATGTGTATTGTAATTGCAGTGTTTATGGATAATTTTAGCAAATAAAAGTCTTATAATTCTTAAAACTTAGTCACGAATAAAACTTGAGAAATGGATTTCAGATTCGTTGTTAAGCTAATTATAGGGATTAAAAGGGTTTTTTGTTTGTATTATGAAATTATTTAAAAGTTTGTAAAAATGTAGTAAAATAAGTAACTACGCTGTTAATAAAAAATGCATTTTGTATTTTCTAATGACTGAGATGCTCCGCGGTTTAAAGCGCGGAAGTAGTCCCCGTTACAGTAAATATTTTATTTTCGGGTGGAGACAAACCTAACAACAACAAAGATCATGAAAATCGGTCCACCCGTTCTCGAGTTATAAGTGTTACTTATATAAACCTATAGATTACTGTCGTAGCTAATTTTTTTATACAAAAGTGTTTATTTGTAACTTACATAATATTTGTTTTTTTATATTAGATACTAAATATAATATTAGTCGATGATTTGTTTAAAACCTCAAAATAATTTCTGAATAACTAAGTTTTTTTATATTAAGAACTTAATGTTTTACTTGCGTTAAAAGATTGTTTGCTTTTTTTATCATGATGTATATTTCGCAAGTAACGTATTAGGTATGTACATGTAATTTGCATTCTAAATATATTTTTATAATTATGTTTTTAAAAAGGAAGGTATCATTATTTGGATTGTTCAGAAGCTCATAAACGATGGGCCGGTAACATGGCCGCTTAATACCTTTAATATTATGCTATCGCGAAAGATTTGTAATAAGTATCCAAGCAATTTTTTTTACGATTTCTTTTTAATTTTTATAATATTTCTTAAACTTACAAATTGCATGATCGACTTATTTATTCAAGTGTTTACTTTTATCTAAACGAAAAAATTCTAAATAAATCATGAGCTTAACATGTACCTAGAGCTGGATATTTCTTCGAAAAAGTAATAGGTAATTAGAACAAATTGAAGTTTAAATGGTAGCAGTTTTCCTAACAATATAAGAATGTCCAGCCTATTATTTTTACGAGAGCAAATCTTTCATTACGCGGTTAAAAAAAAGAACATTATTTTTACCTAAAAAACAACAAAAAGTCATTATTTCATAGCACAATAGCCAACAATACAAGCGTCTTGGGTCCACTAAGGCTTTGGGTCTCGCATACCCTTGTTAATTTAATTTGAACATGCCATCTGTCGGGCAGCGTCTGAAGGGCCTATCCAATTACAAGTGCCGTATGTAAAATGCCTTTGCATAACCCTTCGAAAATGCACTTGGGATATCAAAGGACGAAGTTTGAATAAACCAATGGGTTGATGAGCATTCTTAGGGTTAAACGTTTAGCCTCATTCATTTGTTTATCTCTTACGTAAGGCATGACAAAGTAATGAGACAAATCTAGATTGATAAAAGTAACTTTCTTTACCTAGAATGGTAAATAATAAATATATATAGACTTAAAATAATGGCAGAGACGGATGATGACGGTTATTGGAAGGTTGATTACGAAAACGATGATAAAGTAAAATTAATATTCCTTTGTTACAAGTCAATATTTACGCTGTGTACGAATGCACCAGTACCAATAAAACACTGAATATATGCGAAGTTTGTCAACATAAATTAAAGTTCGCGACAAAATAACAACGAAAGGGCTAGAAACCAGTTATTATATTGCTAATTAACGAAAAGACAATACATTTTTACATTGCTAGCTTTCGTAATTAACTTTAACCATAAAAAAAATGAAATTCAGCAAAAAAATGTTACGAAAAATGAATACGTACAAAAAACAAAACACAAACACTCGCTTTCAATCGATAACACAATCAATAATTCCGAGTATTGCCTAAGTGATTCTTTGTCACAATTATTCCTTATTTAGCCTTTATTGGCGCAGAGTAATCAAAGACCACCTTAAAACTAACATTGAAAAATCAATTTTTCTTTCGCAAGACATAGTAATTGCGGCTCCATCGTACTGACACAAATTGCAGCCAATTGCACCTGGCCGTTGGACGCGACGCAAGCTATTTACATTGCACACGAAACAAATAAAAAAGGAAAATAATAAAGTCGTCCGCGATCCACCACATTGCGTTGAGTTATTTAAAATCGCCTGAGAAATTAATCTCAGATGAGGCTTACAGCTTATTTTGTAGGCTTTGCATACTTTGTTTTTATTTGTAAGGTACGGAAACTCGAAGTTATAGTACTTACCTATACCTATGCATAGTATAGATAATGTTCATAAGCGTTTTATGAGTAATAGTTCAAAATCCTTACTAATATTATAAATGCGTAAATAACTATGTCTGTCTGTCTGTCGAGCTTTCAGGCCAAAACTAATGAACCGATTTAAAGGAAATTTGGTATACAGAGAGTCTAGAGCCCGAGAAAGGACAAAGGCTGGCTACGGTTTGCCGCAGTAACCGACATCTACAACAAACAGCTAGAAATAATATAGTTTGTATGTTTTCTGTAATATCAAATTTTTTTGTACACTGGAATATATTTGTGTAGTTTACCTATTCCTACAATTAGCTTTAGACATTTAATACGCGCTTGCACGCCATCAAAACAGACATCGTAAAGTTTTTATTTATTTAAATAAAAATGCATAGAGAATTCCATCGAAATACTATGTGAACATATTTCAAATTATAATACATATTTATAAGTTTACGACAAAAATAATAATTTGGGCTATAAAATCGTTAAACCACAAAATAATTTTATTAACACAAGGAAATAAATAGAAAATTTGTTAGCAACAGTAAATGTTTACATTCACATAAAATCTTGATTGTCGTTTACATGTCGTGTGAGTAAATTTACAAAATTTCTTTAACTCAAATAGAATGCACAATAAAATTTTATGTTATTACCTAACAGTTTCATTAATAAAAAGATCCCGCTGGCGTGTTCTTTACGATAATATTCAGATCATAATATTGTGAACGACATGTTTCGTATGTGTTTTTAAGTAATTAGCATACCTACTCATTGAAATAAATTCAACTGTGAAATTTATATGGGAGTGTCAGTAACTTGTATGTACAGCTCATAAGATACTTGTGCCTTACTTGTTACGTTGAACAAAAAAGTCAGCGCTACCTGTCAATACCTACCTGTCACATCATTCCTCTGCCAATGCAAATAATTGATTACATATAAAACTACGGAATCGATTTTAATGAATTTTATATGGGACTCCCTCTGAGGTACACACAAAAATAATTATTGAAATCAATCCAACAGGAGATATCGGGAAATAAACATACAAAAAAAACGTACCGTCAGAAGGAGGACCTCTTTTTAAAGTCGATTAAAAATTACGATTTGAATTGAATATGGTTTATATACACAAATTTGCAATACGAATATTCAGAACGCCAAAAATATAAAATCACATACAATAAGCCACCTTTTGACGGGCCTGTTGGTCTAGTGGTTAGTTCGATTCGATTCCCACCCAGGACGAATCTTTGTGTGATGAGCACGATCATTTTTTCTGTGTCTGGGTGTAATTTATTTATAATATGTTTGTATTTAGAAATATATAAGTATGTTCATCAGTTGTCTGGTTGCCATAGCACAGGCTCTGCCTAGTTTGGGATCAGATGACCGTGTGTGAGATGTCCCAAGATATTATTATTATATATTATTACCTGTATGTTTATTTACTGATGAAATAATATCAAGAAACATTTTTATGTTTAATGTCTTTTATACTTCTCTGACAACTGCAAAAATGATCGGTTTGCTAAAATAGGTTCAAAAAGCAGGTGCTTATTGCAGCTAGTATAAGCACACGTGCTAACACCAGTTACTAAATACACAAACACTTGAAAAATACATACTTACACACTAAATAATTCAATTTATTCGCACAAAATAAAAGCATAATAAATAAAATTACGGTTCAAAAATACCTCACCCCAACATTCTTGATACTAAGCAATTATCTGCGCAATTTTGTAGACAACCTATTTGTTTTAATGCCAGGTAATAATTAACTACTGAACTACAATTTTAATGCTTTATATCCACATAGAATTAAGTTGGTAATCGTTTAATAATTATATCAATTTGATGTTTTCAAAAACCTTGAAATAATATCACTTAGTAAGCGTGACATTTTGGTGAACAGTAGCATTATGTTGAGTGACCACAAAACGACTGACGATCAAGTATCAACTCTTTTTATTGAGCTTTTATAATTTTAAGAGAATCTTTGTATATTTCGTAGGAGCTACATGATTTAAGGTTACTTTTTTGATATTAAACAATGCTTTTTTGTAACTGTATATTTTAAACATAACATTTTCTAACACCGCGCAGTTATTTTATTTATTTTTGAATTTCTTAATCCTTTTTATCCAACTACGTTATAAGACATTGCCCATTAAATCTTCCCTTATAATCCTACTCCTAAAATTACTTACATAATTTAAAGTCAAACTGCAATGATTGTCGTCACAAGCACCTAGTTTGATGTCGGGCCCTCGTTGAGACCACAAAACATTATCTTGTAACCGCAGCCTCTCCGACATCTTGTTACCGGGGACAATTTGCTAGAGACGTTTTTTTTTGTTGGTCGTACTTGTAAATATAGGCGCGTACTTAGGTAGTACAGAAATAAATGTACTAAATGTATCCAGAATGGAACATTAAAATGCTTCTCAATATTGGAGTTCTTAAGTACCTGATCTTGCCATAATTCTAAATATAATTTCTGTTGTACTTAATGTTTGTACGTATTAATATTTTTTCTCATATCGATATCTTCAAATTCGATTGACACTTCACTCCAAATTCAAGCACTAGTGACAGACATACATAAAATTTTCCTGTCTTGAAATAGAATATAACAGTATACAAAAGTAATCAGTACAAACATATTCGTTGGATCCGTTCGGATGGCCGCGTAATCTTGCTGCGCTGTCACGGGACTACTCTCACAATATTCATAAGCAGAATCATCAAAGGACTCACGATGCGTTGCTTTAGAAGATACGTGAAGTTTGGATAAGAAAATGTTTTATTTTAAAGTAATTTAATGTAGGTTCTCAAAACTGTAGCTCAAAATACCGTGAGGGAAAGTAAGTAGCAAGGGACTGAAATGGCTGTATAGGTTTCATGTATAATAAAATTTTTGATATACTAGCTGTTTCCCGCGGCTCGGCCCGCGTGGATATCTGTTATCGCGACAAAAAGCCTATATCCTTTCTCAGGCTCTAGACTGTCTGTTTACCAAATTTTATTAAAATCGGTTCAGTAGTTTAGGCGTGAAGGCGCGACAGACAGACAGAGTTACTTTCGCATTTATAATATTGGTAAGGATTGGTACATTATTTATTTCGGACAATTAGAAATACAACTCACAGTACGGAATGTTAATAAAAAAATCTTGTGCATAACTTGTTGAATTTCCAAAAACTACATGAATAATCACCGTCGTTCGCAAGAGACTTTGAAGCTTAATTTCAATACCAACTTTTCTTAATAACATTTCTTGGCTTGCGTCTTATCCATACATATACAATCCAAGCAAGACGAACTCCCGATGCGTTAGCTCGCTGTGAAATATTGCCATTGGAATCGCGGCGACAGTATGTCCGCTGCCTTATTTATAACGTGCTAACGTTTCGTTTGATAGGAACGAATTAAAATAGCAGACTACTTATACCAAGGATGGGTGACATATAGACATATCGACTTGTCTGTCAGACGCAATTAATTTTTATGTATATATTTAAGGAACCGCTTTATAACTCGCCATACTTTATGCTGGTTAGCTTATTAATGGCCAACTCTTGTTAGATTTTTCGTTAGAACGCCATTAGTGTAATGGTTATAGATGTCACATTGTGGCTAATTATAAAAGAAGGATGGTTTTGGAGTTCAGAAGGTTGACTTTCAGTGGTAAAGTAAGATTTATTTATAAAAATTAATGTTTTTTTCGTTTCATATAAAGCAGAAAACATGGGTTGATTTTGCAACAGGCCTAAGTTATTAATGGAATAATATTTGCCTGATATCGTACTCAATTTTAACGCTCGATTTTTATCATTTCGATATTTATCAGATAATTTCTAATTTATGACTGTTTATTCAGGCCTACTTCCTGAAACCTACCGACATTATACAAATATGAACCTATTGAAACAAAATATCAATACACCCTTTGAATATGGATCGTCTACTTAGAAATTAAACAATCGTACAGATTCGTGCTTCAGAACAGAAGTCTCGTTAAATATTACACATCCACGAAGAGCTACCGGAATTAAGTTAATTAATCAATCAATCGGGAAGGAAGCATTGTTCAGCCTTTTTGTTCCTGATCACAAAGGCTTTTACACAATGCTCTATACTCCTGACAAAGACTTTGAACTTTGACCCTAAACCCATCGCATTTTTATTGTATGCACTTTCTTCAGAAAATGTAGAGTGAAATAAAATGTAGTAAAAAGTTTGTATACACTACACCATTCAAAACAAATGACGGTGATGAATATTATATGATGTAGAAAGTATGATGCCAATAAATTGAAGACGAATTGTGTTAGTTACCGACACAGTTTGTTTTTGAAAGAAGTAGGTATATAATAAAATAATGAAACCAGCCATTTTATTTATAGGTACTTATAAGATTTTGATTTTGAGTATTTAACTTACCGAATATCCAAAATAAAAACGAATAAAAAGTTCAAAGGAATAATTTTGAGTTAATCAAAAAATTTGGCAGGTGATACAAATATTACTAAATGTAAATGCAACACAGTAATGTCCGCAATCAAAACAACGAATAAAAACCATTTGCATAAACATCAAATCGGCTACCAACCGAAAAAGAAATTACGTCATTATCCACAATAACCGTTGACACTAAATGTGGTATCCAATCGGCATTTCATACTTCCCGATCTTTACAGACCATTACAAATGCAATGAGCATACTAATTTTAAACACTGTATCGTGTTATTATTTCCATTGCTTTCAAGCAATAAAATTTTATCAGTCGCACAAACGAAGCGTTAAGGCGTCCGTTACATTATCTTACCCTTACGTTAAATTTACATAGCACCTCTTTGAATATCGTTTTTAAAGCAACATGTTATTACGCAAATTGTCTAATACTACACCTGTCAGCATTGAATGGGCTGAATTCATTAGGTGTATGGGAATTTGTGCAGTTTCAACCAGTTTGCTCGTTTTCACGCCTGTTTTGACTGACATTACGGGGGCTACGATTGTTTACTGATGGTCGTGTGTACGTGTGTTTTAGTTTGTAGTCACGAAAAACGAGAATGTTTACTTAAATCAGTTAAAAACTGTTTTGTATCAAATAAGCTTCTAGATTGGTTAAAACTAGTGTTTTTGACTGCATATAGCTGAGTGAATAGGTCACCACACCAATTCCCACTGTGCGCGACGTGCTGCGGGTTCCATCCCCGCATGCGACAAACATTTGTGCATGTAATTGAAAGTTTGTAAAACCTTCCGCGACGCTCGTTTTTTTTTAATTGTTTATTGACAGAATCATGTTTATATTTCATAACCCTAATGTTCTTCATTTCGTGTCAATTGGTCAAAAAGAATTGAAGAGTCTTAAGTTATTTTTGACCAATTGACGATCAGTTTAGATACATACTGTCCTGATGGCAGTAGTTTTATTTAATTAATATTCAAATATACGCTAACACCTGTATATAGTTCGAATAACCGAAGCATTTAGCATTTATCATCTATCAATAGCAAAAATAAATTAAAAATTTATATTTTATCAAGTATTATCATCAGTCACTCTTTTTTATGTTCTAAGCATAAGTACAGGTAAATTATATTTATAGAACTGTTTATTACAAATTCCACAACCGGCACTTGCTAGAAATGAGTAAACCAGCAAAATGGTCTGTCACAATTAATTACCTCATCCAACATGCATGACAATCTAATAGTGGTGATCTAGCGGCGACCCGCTTTCCGCTTTCTCTAGCACGAAGTCCTGACTGAGGCCGCCGTGGGGCCAAGAGACTAGCTTATTTGTAAGTTTTTTTGGAAGATTTTTACGCAGTTAGCCTGAGCGCAGGCTTTGACTGCTTCACCGGACTTAAGTCTACTGTTTTATGTAATTTATGTTTAATATATAATAGAAAAAGGTGAAAATAAACGAAAGAGTATTTAACAAAACAATTTAAATAATAGAAGCCAAAATTATTCTTCACTCCATTCAATTCACACTTCAAAGTAAGTTTTTACCAGTATACAAAATAGTATTTTATCTAGTATGGATTATGTATTATTTTAAAGTTCACATTTTAATCTAAATAACAAATCTATAATAATATTTATACTCATCCATATCCATACAAGTCCATACTAACTCTATTCTAATATAATAAATGCAAAAGAAACTCTCTCTGTCTGTCTGTCTGCTTTCACGGCTAAACCCCTGAACTGATTTGAATAAAACTTGGTATGGGGTAAGCTTGGATCCTAAGAAAGGTCATAGACTACTTTATGGCGCAATAGCCGACACCCACGCGGGCGGAGCCGCGTGCAACATGTAGTTAGTCATAAAGTTGCACTTGCCACGCAAAGGCAAAAACGAGCTGATGCTCATAATACAGTTGTCAGAAACCTTCAATTTAAACACAGTTATCAATTACTGTGCATCAGAGTGTCACAATTTTGTACCATATGAGTTACATGAGTTAAGTGAGTGAAAAATGTTCCAGAATTGGTAGCACACTTTGTACCTTCATAGAAAAATCTTCCTGCGTTGCAAATAAATGAAAGTTTTAATGCAACTGTAGGTAAATTGTACAGGCATACAGAAACGCAGTAAAAAATTCAACCTGGATTTTAATAAATTTGTTTATTTTTAAGTGCCAACATAGCTTTACTAAGTTCCGACACTAATGATTATAGTTCATAATATAACAAGGGGTTCCAATTATATCATGCCTCTAGCAGCCACATGTCATTACACCACAACATTCAACATTTCATCCATAATTCTAATCTACATACACATATTCCGCAACTTTCACAATTACAGTTATGCAACTCAAGTCCACAACGTTTGCTATACCAATCGCTCACTTCATCGCCTCAGTCCGAGGTCGTGAGTTGAACTTAATTGGACCCCGGCCGGGTGACACGGAAAGGAGATGCATCGCTCGGCTGTATGGAACGCATAAATTTTGACTTGAGAATTGGACCCCGTGGCATTTTATTTATAATTTCGCAACTGTATATCATCGCGAATGGTTTATTAAAATAAATCATAAATGTTATAACTTCATTAATTACGACAGTTCAGTGCTGATTAAAAATAAACTTTTGAGTATTGGATTAACATTACTGAGGTAGTTAATTTCATAACCATGTTGATATTTTGGCCGTAAAGAAACTATATGATTGATTGCTACGAGAACAAGTTTTTGCTAATTTTAGTAGCCCTAGGGCTAAGCAAATATAACTGTTGTTCGTTTGTTTAAAATTTAAATGGTAATAAAAAAATTCTCGGTTTTATTAAATACCTCAAAAAGTGGATGTTCTAGATCATAAAATAAATTCGACTGTTATTAAAATACAATGTGGCAGGACTCAAAAAATATGCACGCCAAAAATTATGCTTGCTCATAATTTTTGCATCCACAATATTTATATTAAACAAAACACGGGTAGCAAACAAAAACAGCAAACGACATTTACCCTTTTTTATAAAAAAGTGCACAATAAGTCGAAAAAGTCACAATAGACGGATAGTGCCTAGTAAACGAGAAAGAACGTGAGCTGTTGACACATTTGAAGATAATGTGCGCATACCCCTGTGACAGGAGGTAGGTCCAAGTGATAAGCGCGCAGAGAGTTATGAAGAAGTATTTATATATGCGACTAGCTGCCCGCCCCGGCATTACACTGGCTGTGCAATTTTTCCATTTTTTTATTTTCTTCAATGAAACTTTGTCGTTACAATAAGGAACGTACGTTTGGAAGTTATATTTAAATTAAAGCAAAGATTGATAAATAAATTCTCTATAAACACCGTAAATTATCACAAATAAACTACTGCTGATCTAAAAGATAGACCTAGGCCTACTGACCATTTCTAAGGGATTTTTTTTTTCATTACTGTCAAATACTATCTATTATGACCAGTTCCTCATATCGGCGAATTTTAGAAATAAATATAAAATACTCTGTGACAATAATCTACCTATAGAAAAATGAATACAATATTTTAGTAAGTTAATGCGAGTAACGAAAATTCATTAAAAATCGCTATCTCTCATCAATCGCGCCGTCCTCACCGGACTCATGAATACGAAGCGCGCGGCGGCGCCGAGTAACGAGTGTGCATTTACATTTCATCTGCTACAAATGATTCGGTACATTGCACAGGTTGTATGAAGCTGCGGTCACAATACTTGACACTGTTACCTGCAAACATGGAATTGGACTACCAAATCCAAATCAAGACGGGGTGAATTGTGACTTGATATCTTTAGCCGTGGTTTACTGCGGGTATACTTTGGAAGTAAGCTGTATTCTTGAACTTTATGTTGCTGATACTAAAACTGTATACATTTGGTAAATATTTATGGATTTAGAAAAGAAGAACAAAAACTCTTTTAGTTTTATAAATGTTATCATACGCTGCTTAGTTGCTAAATTTTCACAAGATACACATTTGTACAATACGAAATTAAAGCTATGTATTATAAATACATAGCGAAAAAGTAGCAGAACTTGTATAAAAAATCGGTAAAAAGTGCAAAACTGTATAGATATTTTGAGAAGTTAAAACTTTAGGCGCGTTGGGCGTTTTTTAAGATGGAAACAACAATTGAATTCACGACTCTGTTACTGACATAAGTATTACTGATATAAGTATTATTACATACATTGTAATTGTTCAAGTTTTCTCTTCTGGGGTGCCACTGATTTGTGTTTTTTTTTATCTAACTTACTACAATAAGACAAGTAAGGGTAACTTGTCTTATTGTTCTAATAATATTTATTTAAAAATATTATTTCGAATTACAACCATTTTAATATTAATAACTAGCACGGATACAATGACCTTAACCATGTATGATTAAACGTAGTAACATTATTTATATAACACCACCGACCTATTTAATAATACTTAAATGTTTAAACTACATTAAATAAGTATAAACAGCTTATACACAAAAGCAAATAAACTATTGAACAATCGTTAAAAGCAATAAAACTTGAACTAAGCTATTGTTTGACATAACAATGCTTAACAACTATGTAGGCAAGCTTATATTACTTAGATTAAAAGTGTTTAAATATAAATTATTACCATACTTTGTTAGTTCTGGTCTAGGAGTCTTATATGAAGGTATAAATCCCTATAAGTATAACCACAGAATATATAATAGGTATAACACATACTTCAGAAAACGACGTGTTGAAGAACACACTACAAAATCTAGTTTTTCTGAAAATCTAATTTAGACTGTTAACGAATGTACTTAACTATAAACAAATCTAAGTATATTTATACAAATATTATAAAAAGAAAATATTTTGTTTGTTGGTTTGTACCGTATAAGCTCCTAAGCTACTGGTTTTAACCATTTTTTAGCAATAGAATGTTAAATGACTAATATTTATTATAATAATAAAAGGGTTTGATCAAAAGCTTTGAAATAAAGGGTTTAAATTTTATTAAATAATAAAAGGGTTCCGAGATTAATATATATTTAATACTATATAAAAAAAATACATTGAAATGAAAGTGAAATAGTATAATGGTAAGAATAAAAAAAAAAGTGTTAAAGAAAAAACTTCTAGGCTTAAAACCTTTCCCACCAACCAGAGTTTAAAGTAAAGGTTAGGTTTTAGCAGAGTAAAAACTGCAAAATCCCCTTTTGTCTGCACGTAGCCTTACGTTGAACAATACAGTGACACACATGAACACTGGTCGCGAATCTATCGGGTATAAAACGGACAAAAAACGATGAAAAGGGAACTGCATAAAGATATCCGTGTCGGTACAAAGTGAGGGCGACTCTACTCTTAAATAAAATAAGGTAGTTATGTAAATGACTCGCTCGGTCCTCCTCGAGGTGCACTGGTTACAAAAAAGCTTTTGTTCCTGCTTTCGATGTAGGAAATAGCGATGTAATGTCGCGGGGATTGTCATCCTTCAGTTATAAAAAGATTGATAACTCAAACTAGGAGAAATAAATTTAATTACTTAACAAAAGAAAGAGCATGTTGAAAAACCATGTAATAGCAAACATTTTTTTGTTAATCCAAAATCTTTATTGTTGCTTTCAATTTATTTTTCAATTTTCAATTATCTTTCAAGTACCTACGAGATATTGATTATGACCATGTATGTTATAGTAAATAAAAAAAAATAAAAAAAGATATGGACAACATCACATACATTGCTCTGAACCCAAAGTAAGGAGCTAAAGCACTTGTGTTATGGAATTCATAGACAGCGAAGGTACAAAAGTGTTTATTTTCTCCATTGACCCGGCCGGGGATCGAACCCGGGACCTCATAGCTGGCGACACCTTGAAAACCGGTGTGTACCCCATTCGATCACGGAGGTCGTCACATTTGTAATAAACAATTAATTTACAGTAAATTATAATTAACAGTCAAACGAAATACATAAAGTCAAGCCAAAATGGATAACCAATTTAAATTCTGTAAACTCGCGACTTCTTTCACTGCCCGCTACTTAATCTAAGTGTGGAGTCACACAATCCAAGTCGCACTGCCCGCGAACCTGATTACAATGCACGCTCCCCTCCCTATGACAGTCTAATCACGGTCTGTCAAGGGACTTATTACTTTCCGCCTCCATGGACACCGTTTACGCCAGTACCATATTTAAATGTTATAATTACTGGCCACGGCGAATTGATATGGTGGGACTGTTGTACTTCTGTGTGAAGGGTGTTTTATTTGTGAATCCTACAAATGACGTGTTTCAAGTTGTAATTAACTGCTAAATGCTTTGTATTGTATGAAGGGTTAGAATTCTTTATGGTAATTTTGACATGACCTAGAGTAACTAACAATTATCCGGACATTATAAAAAAACTTATTTGCTTTTAATTTTTTTTTTATAAAACATCTTTCATAAATTATTTACAAAATATTGAGTAATTATCGTTATAGCCAACTAAAATGAATATAATAATTTAATGCAATAAATTTTATTATTGCACCAAAGCAATAATTAAATTTCGTCAAAAGTATGTAAAGACATATATTCTAATACTCTACCTATTTTGAACATTAAAATGAATAAATTATGTTATTTTTTAAAAGCTGTGGTTGTTCAATTAATTAAAGAAAGTAAAGAAAACCCACCTGGGAGAACAGAATCTAACCAAGAAAAACAGTAGGATAGCAGGAATCGAACAAGGAACACATTAATCCATTGCGGAGGTACATCGCTAATGCAATTACATTGAATAGTTAATTGCTAATGTTTATGCTGTCTTAGTAGGATCGTAAACTACGCAAACGACTTCGTTTACTATTAGAGTCTCTTCGTTAAATTACTTTGATGCTGTAAATAATTATTTAAGGTAGACTTAAGAATCGTCACCAGAATGAAGTTATAAATTAGAAATGTATTTTTTTTACGTTGGGCATTGAATAGCATTAGATAGTACTTATTAGACAATACCAATCACGTCTCTAAAGTTGTTACAAAAAGTACAGAAGATAAGTAAGTCAGTAAGAACAAAAAGCAATCGCAAAAACCTAATAGTGTCCTCACAAACCGCTAACGCAAGGCAATGTAATCGAATCCCAAATGAGTCCTAGAGCCGCACATGTAATCAGATGCCAGTAACGAACTAATCTGAATCGATTGCTCACAAATTTACATGCACTTAAAGTAGGTACATATGGCTGTGGAAGACACAACAAGCTCATTTCACGGAGGTACGAGATGGCTAATCCTAGTTAATTAGACGCTATAGCTGGACATTGGTTGGACTTTGTCGGTACATCCTGTGAGAGAATATTAGAGCGAGGACACGCTTTGTGTAACTGTAAATAGTTATTTGGTTGCGTTAGGTACCTATGTGTTCATTGTTTAGAGTTCTGATTGGGTTTAATTTTCAGGTGTTGTTTTACTGCACGTTGTAGTTGTATAATATTAATATTGTATTTAGATTAGAGATTAAATTTGTATAGCTGCATAAAGTAAGGATTCCTAAATTAAATAAGCTATAAAAAAACTATAAAGTTATTGATTTTTGTTTTAAGACAAAAAAAAATACATAAAAAAAAAGATTTTTGATTTAATGCTTATTTGATCCGATTCAATTTTGAGTTCTGTTTGCATTAACCGACGTGACAGGAACAGTGAACTAATTTAAAAAGGCAATGCACATTTTTAATAAGTTTTAATTTCATTTTTACCTTAGCAAACCTTAGAAGCATTCGGTAACATTTTCCAGGGCTGTATTCATGTTGAGTTTCGTGTTTTATTAACCTTGAAAATTAGTCAAACGAACATCAAATAGGACCAATACGAAAATTACGAGGTAAAACGGACTTTGTCCTATAATCTGGATTCCCCATAGCTTCGACTCTTTGTCCGCGGGGCCTGTCAAATTAACGGACACATTTTCGGGTTAAAACTAGTAGCATGCCTATTACCCAGAACTGAATTATGTGGATACTACGGGGACGAGAATTACTGAATTTAGGCTTGTAATATGGACTTACTAGGTTATTAATCGATAAACTACAGACTACTATTAGCAAAATTAAAGTCACTAGATACCATTTATGATTTTACAATAAATAATAAAAAAAATGGTACCTACAAATACTTTTTTGTAAAGTAACTTTCGTGAGGAGTATTCATAATTATTTAGGAATATTGACGGTCTATTCACGCACATAATCGGGATTGTCCGAATATAATTTATTTACTAGTTCGACTCGCGACACCTCCGCCGCCGCGTCAGCTCATGATTAGGGACTCCTATTGAGTCTGAAACTGAATGTGCGTGAGAAAACCGTCAATATACCTAAATAACTTTTTATTGTCACTTCTTTTATAGGAGTCATGAAGTACCTAGGTAATTATTTATTTAATTATACTTATCATTATTTGCTAAAAGCAAACAAAAATGTTAAAGGGTACATAGGTACAATACAAACATACAAAACACGCTTTCCATACAACTGCCGCGTAAATTTAGCAAGTCAAAGCTACAAAACTACAAGTTATAATGAATTAGTCTCTGCACGTTGCACTAAATGAAATCGTCAACATAATGATATCATAACTTTTTACTTAGACCATTGTCAATTAGCGAGACGGTATTGCATTCTTTGGTTGTGTAGTCGCCGGTTTGAGTCCATACAAAACACTGCTGTTGGTAATACGATTGAATTGATAAATATTAATGTCGCAGTGGACTCTTCTTGCACAGATTTGTCGCATCGCGACATTAAAAAAGTCTTTGAATTACTTACTTTGATTTTCTTTGTTAGTAGGTATAGTCAGTACTTATACCACAGAATAATAAATAGTGATACGTACCTGTACAAAGTTAATTTATTAATAGTTAAGTAGAAAAATAAGGATTGGTTTTTATGTTTCATAGGGGTGTAGATATTTAGGTACATACTTTCGTACGTATATTTTAAAATAGGCAACTCATTGGAGTTTCTATTTTGTTATTATAAGTCATGACGATATGCCGTTATAGGTACCTACCTACTGCCTATACCTAAATCAAATAAAATAATAGAAATGTTTTGCGTATTATAACATAGAGGTGTTACAAATGTTTTTCATTTTTACTTTGTCGTTATCCCCGCAGTTTAAAAACATTTTTTTTATTAATCTTAGCAATTGAAATACCTGCCATGGTTATTTTAAAAGAGGTTTGAAGATGTATCCTTAGAGTTATTGGTGGTTTTTTAAACTTTTAAACGTCCTAAATATTATTTTGTACGTTACATTAATTAATGTTAGATTTGAGTGATGGTGGCGAATGCCAAATTGTCGATCAATGTTTACTAGCTGTTTCCCGCGGTTCCGCCTGCGTGGATGTCGGTTATCGCGTTTAGCCTATGTGCTTTCGCAGGCTATAGACTAACTGTGTAAAATTACATTTAAATCGGTTCATTAGTTCTGGCCTGAAAGCGCGACAGACAGACATAGTTACTTGCACATCGGTGATATTAGTAAGGATTTGGGTTGTTTGGCAAAATTAGCGTCCTTATATATATAAGTAGAACTTAAACTGCTTTAGAGCCGTTACTGACCACAAAAGTTATGCTGAAACACTAGGTACTATTTTTAACCTTCTTTTTTTATGTAAGTATTCAGTTTTCATTAAATGGTGCGATTTAAAGACTCTACTTTCAAACCTCATTCGTAATTTGTAATCTTAACTGCCAAGAGACTTGTGCGCACGTCCCCCTAGCGTCATCTCGTAGCAAGAAACGTAAAGTTTTGCTTACAGTAAATCTCACTAGATGGCGGCACGAATCGTATTTTACTAGTTTTTTTTAAGTACAATAATTTGGATATTTTTTTAATGTAAGATATTATATATACTATGTTTTTGATTATAACTTCTTCAGCTATAATAATCTTTTGAGTAAGTTATAAATATTTTGTCCCCATTATTGGTTGTCAATAGGTAGTTACGTACTTTTTACCCAAAATAACTAAAACCTAGGACAATATTAATATTGAACAACTTGTTAGAGAGAAAAAGTAAACAAAAACTCCTAGCGTAATTACAAGCAAGTAAGGACGGTAAGAGTAGTCACCGTTAACTATCTCATAAGTCTTAATTAGTAGGTACCGTGACGCACGTATTAAAGAAGGTTCTTCTACCATATACTTAGAAAACAGGTATCGGGTACCTACTCTGTGAAAGTAATTAGTATTTGCAGTAAGTTACGCTACTAATTAAGGTTTTGTCAGAAAATAAACAAAACTTAACATAATTTAAATGAGACTTTATTTATTAAATATCAGTTCATTAAATGGAATAAGAGTAGTAACCACTATGCCGGTAGGTAATTGTAGGCTAATATTAATAAATGAATAATAGATAATTAATGACAGTTTCAGTAAAAAACGCAGGTATTATTATTACATATACAGAACTTACAAAAGCGGAACTTATTATTAATTTTACAAATTCACACTCCATTTAGCAAACTATGAAAAGTAAATAAGAAAATGATCTAAACTATAATTTACAGTTTCAACGAAAGTAACTAGGTAGGTACGTTCATTATTCCTTTAGCTACGCCTATGAATCATCATCTCAACGTTAACGAGAAAAGTCATATCCAAAAACTATTTCATAATAAGACATTCTCTGACCGCAAATTGCTAAGGCTAGTACACATAATAGGTTGTAAATCACTATTTACCGTCCTACCTTACTTATGATGTAGTTACGTCTCTAGAGCCTGTACCAAGCTTTATTCAGTGTGTTAAGGTAGTAATCGGGGCTAGTGGCTAAGTGTAAGCCGTACGGTTTGACCGATAATACAGGTTAAACCGCGTTTGCCGCGGTTTGTCCGTGGATGGGTGACCATTTGTGAACATACCGAGACCCCTCCGTGTCTCGGCAAGCACGTTAAGCCGTTGTTCCCGACTGTCATACGTTGTTCTAAGTCATTACATTTCTGACAACCAGTCTTACTTTGGGATACTGTGTTTCCCAGTAAAATTGGTTATAGAGGTGAGATAGCCAGTGGCTCCATGTAAAATACGGTATTCAGCTGAATCCGGTAAGACTGGAAGCCGACCTTAACATAGCTTGGGAAACGGCTAGGCAGTAAAATCTATATGGCAATATAATCGGGAAGTTATTATATTTTTTTTAGTTTAATGACTTACTTTTACGCTTTGTTATTTTATTACTTGTTGCTATGAGTCCTTTTATAGATTTTCATATTAATTAAATGAAAAGCAAACTATTGATGAAAAATAATAGATTAAATAAAAACCGAAGAAGACAATATTGTATAAAATCTTACAAATCATATGAATGGGTTTAAATAATCTAAAACTCAAGCTTTTAGATAATTTAAACCCATTCATTTAGGCGCTACAATTTGTCAAACTGGCAAAACAGTGCCTTTAGCATTAATGAAATGTATAAAAGTAATAGGTACACAAAATACTCGCTAAAATACAAACTTTAACTATTAAATATCTAAACTTTAACATAACATGTAAGTACCTAAATAACGTACCCACATCAAATACTACAAGCTAACAAAACAACAAAATGGTTCGAAGCTTATCATTTAAATTAACCAATCAGCTTTCATGTCCTCAACATCACTCACTTGCCATAATGGGACATTCCTAATTTAAAACACTAGACGTTTATGGCCCTAAAAAGAGGGACATTAAAATAACTGTCAAACAGTAGAATCTTTTAATATAATGAACTATTATAAATCGGGCAATTAACCATTTTAAAACCCTCTAACGTGGACTTATGTCTCGTTTCGTTGGCTTTTAAATAAGACGCTTGTGAAAGGAATTAAAAAGTGCCTAGAAAGCATTTTAAAAGCTACGATGGGTGTCGTTAGAATTAATTATCCTTAACCAAGCGAGCGCACTTAACCGCATTAGATAGGTATATCCTAGGGATCAAGATATTATTAAGTAAACGTTGATTTCATTTTGAACAATATAGTTACCTTGTTTGATGAGATGGATGAAATAGTTCAACATCTGTATGTGCGTTATTTAATTAAATTTTGTCCCCGACCGCGCCTGCAGTAAATATGTAAGATGATTCATTTGTCGTTGCACAAACGAAAACTACAAGTATCAATAAATCAAAGAACAAAATAAAAAAAATCAATATTAAAAAAAATCTTTTGAAATATTGAAATAAAGCTGTATTGTATTTAAATTTTATTTCCTGACGAGTCGACGCCTTTGCAGGTGTCACGGTCACGGGCAGACTCTGAACTGTCTGTAATTATTTCAATGTCTAACATTCGTGTAAACCTTAGAAAGCAATATTCTTTTGAAATGCTGTCAACATAAAACCTACTCTAGATTAATTAATGCATTCAAATAAATAATATTTTTTGAAATCGTGTTTATTGTTTCGAAAACTTATTTGAAACTATGCCTACCCTTTGTTTGCTACTTAAAATCAGCGTTCATTAAATAACTTTGGTACCTCCACCACTCAGGCCCCCAAGATACAAGCATTGGCTTAGTTTGGGGACCATTGGATATCCAAAAAGGTAATTTTAATTATAATAATTAGTTAAGCAAAACATACCTGTAAGAAACGATTGTAAACAAGTGAAACAATAAATTTATTCTTATTCTTACCTATATCTTATTCAGGTCGATACTTAAATAAGATATTATAAAAAGTTTTAAAGAAAGAAATTCATTAACAGTCTTTGCCTCAGCGATTGTGGTTCTGCAGGAAATCGACAAACGGCGACGGAAATGAGAAATCTAATAAACTTACAAATCTATCTTTCTTGATCGCCTTTTGTCGCTCTAGTTTAGTGGTTATTAGGAGGCTGTTCAGTGGCAGGTCTCTAGTTTGAATTCCGATTTAAGTAGTTAATAATTACCTTCTTGACATTTAATTTATAAAAATCTCGACGGTGTTTAGAATCATCTGATTCTTATTTAAATTTTTCTGTAGATAATTTCAATTTAGAACCTACTAAGCAACTGCGACGGTATTCAGCATTTGCTAAAATCCGCCGCGATTTTTATCAATAAACCACTTCATCACATAACTATAAAAATTAGAAAACTAAAAGAATAAATAAATTGAAGACAATAGTTTAGTTAAAGTTATTCTCGTTTAGCCAATTTTTATAAACGACATATCATAATAAAATATTGACGTATTTTTTTTTTAATATCACCATAATACCTATGTCCGTAACAAAATTAATAAGATACCTGTTAAGTTATCTAAGTTAACATTCTAAGTTAAGTTATCTTTCGTGACAAAATAATATTAAAATAAAATTCGACTAAGATTTTATACTTTACAAACACCTAAAACAACATAATCAGTCTACAAAGCGCTAATTCATTTTATAGTATCGAGATTTAACACCGATGACATAACAGTCAAAGGATTGTGTGAAGCTCATAAATAAGCGGGTGGGACCGCAATAAGTCAGGAGATATCATCATGCACTATAAAATTCGAGACGGTAAAACTGTATCACTTTCTTATTGTGTTATTTGTTTTTCTTGTAGTTTTATGTTAGAAGTTCAAGCCTGTGATTAAGAAAGAAAGTAAGTATTTTGCGTTATACTAAAATGTTAACAAAACATATTTTTATAAAATATATACCAAAGGAATTTTTTTATTTTTAAAGATTTATTATTGCAACAGTTTGAAAAATTTAAATAAAGCGTATTTTCTTTAGCAATTTGCGCTTTTTTTTTAGTGATTCGATTTTGTCAAAATAGGATTTTATATTTATTACAACCAGACACAGAACAAATGATCATGCTCATCACACAAAGATTTGTTCTGGATGGGAACCGAAGCCACGACCTCCGGTTTAGCAGTCAGGGTCACTAAACACTAAACCAACAGGACAGTCAATACATTCAGAAAAAGATATATCTTTTAAGTTACATTGGCACATAACTGTTATATCTAAACAACAAATTGCCATTTCATTCTCTTCTATATTCCCCCGTCGACACTCAAAAGTAACTTTATCTTCCAAAATAAAAACATTACAAATCGTTAGACAACTTTTCATGCTTATGGGGCGATGAAAATATTTTATATATTATGGACAATAAAAATATTACTGTTCTGGTGTTGCTTCGTGTAAATACATCGTGAATCATTTCTATTGTCTGGTTTTATAATACTTAGTTGTAAACTGATAGGCGACCTAAATATTTGGGAATGTAAATAATTCCTCAATTGTATCTAGTAATGTCTCGATTTCGTGATTGTAAATGCGACTTCTCATGTTTCAAATGCAATCTTAGACAGTTAGAAGCGTAGGTACCTAGCGTCAGTAGGTTGGTTTTTTTTTTGATTTTTGTACCTACTTGTAATTTCTTTGAATAATAAGGTTATTGCAATGGATTTTTCAAAAATAGCTTTCCTCGATTATACACGTACGTCTACGTAGGTACCAAGTCACCATTTATTTTTATCTTTTCATGACCCAGTAAAATATTTTGCATCAAACCGAGTTATCGTTGCAGTTTCAAGTTTGAAATTAATTACTTAGCTGCCTCCTGACTCATATCTTCTGAGGCAACAGTCAAGTCTTTAACGTTGCTCATAATTTTATTCAGCTCGGAATGATTGACCGGATCGACTTCGTCCATTGTCTGCGGGTAGTCGGGCACCCAGCCTGCCGACCATTTGTCAGCCTACATCGTTTGTCGTACGTCGGCTACATAACTAATTGCTGCTGTAAATCGTTGGCACACGCGACATTCGCCGACGCTTGCTATCGAATGAGTGACGCGGTCGCCGACATTTTTGTATGTCTTTTGTTTTTTTGTGGGCTGTGAATGTGTTATAATGAGTGGGCTTGTAAATTATTGGGTGGGTTTCGTTATGTTTTGGTTCAAACTATAAAGAACTGAAAGGAAGCTCGGAGAATGTATTACGGTGTAATAAAATAGTTGTGGTGTCAGCCCTTCATGTATTTTTGTAGTTTATTGTTACTACGGAAAGCTCGTCTTTACATGTATTTACAATGGGCATTGAACATGTACAAATAAATCGAGATCAAATCAAGTAGATGTTTTAAAATTACATTAACAGGAGTAACATAAAGGTGGATTCTAACATACAAGTTACATCAGAAGAGGCTCAAGGGAGATCAGTCTTGAAAAGTTGGTTTAACAATAGATTTTTAGTTCTTTTGTTTCTTTATTTATTGTCAGTGTCCACCCTTGGAAAACGAATAGTGATAATAGGGACAGTTTTACGTTACGTTTCAAAAATCAAATTCCAACTTTGGTAAATTTGAAACAAGTCAATTATTTTTCAGTTTGCCACGACTTTGCACTTTGACGGCATTGCCAACAGACGGACAGATGATCCGACAGGGAAATAGTCCACGCAAAAGTTCAATCAAAATTGGAAACAATCGTTGGAAAAACTTCACGCAAAAGCCTAGACAATAGACAACACTATGTACAGTCGGCAAAAAAGTTTTAAACACTCACATACATCAATGATGTTTTTTATAAATGTTAGCCATAGTGGTGAATACAATCATAAAATGCTGTATCTTTTGTGGTGTACAATAAATAATATGATTTGCTATAAATATATAAAAAGCAAAAAATCATGCTATTTTTGTAAAAATTACGTACCTATCTACTTACTATGTTTCGTATGAAATTTAAAAATATATAGTATGAGGAACTTAACCTGCAGCTGTTACCCTTTGTACCCTATGTTACCTTTTGTATAAACCTCTACGCTATCACCACAAATTAATTGCACAACTAGTAATTAAATCTGCAATAAAATATTTTCTTTCAAATGAAAAATTTGAACGTATTTTCATCATATACTTTTGCTGCAGACCGTATATAGGAGCACGGACCACTTGTACATTAGTCGAACCACTCCAATTAGTTACCAGCGTCTAGTGGCTACATGACACGTCGGGTTAATCCCAGCTTACAAGCGCAACTGAACTAAACAGTTGAAATCCTCTACAATGCAGTGCATTCGTGTCTTTGAAGCCTATGACAGGATCAAAAGGTCTGGCTTGCAGCGGATTACATTGTGGACCTATATTGAGTGAAGTGTGTGCGGGAAATGGCTGGCTGTAGTTTAAAGGGCATTTTAGATTGGCGTCAAGAGGGCTCGATTCCAACAATGTTGGTTGTTGACTGGGTTTGAGTTACGGATTTATCAAAACCTTGTTAACTGAATCTCTTTGGTAGACGATTACTGACAGAACCTTTACTTATTCATGAAGATATTTTTATTTACGGATGAAAGTATAGAAATTTAAAAGTGCTTCCTATAATTCTTTACTTTAATGATAAATATTGATTTATTGCAAACTAATATTATAAATGCGAAAGAAATTCTGTCTGTTTGTTAGGCTTCACGTATATCGTTGAACTGATTTTAATGAAATTTGGTATGGGATTACCTTGGATCCCAAGAAAGGTCATAGGCTAAATTTTTGCGCAATAACAGATACCCACGCGGGCTTAGCCACTGGCAAAAGGTAGTAATCAATTTATTAAATTTTAAATATCAAAATCTTAATTTTCTGAGAGAGCTAAAATATAGATAAGTATAATATATAGATATATAGATTGAACGGACAAAACATTTTATACAAGAGAGTCTAAATTCTAGTACTTTATTTGTATGAGAGAGAATGCAGAACGCCGAAATAGACCGGCACCATGCAACATTCTTACATCGAAACGGATCGGGGAAAGGAAATGAGTTGTGTACTTACGGTATCAACCGCATGCATATGCTAACGAGTTGCTGTTACCTATTTGTTTAAGAAATTGCAAACATTTGGGGTATTTTGGGCAGTATATTGGCCTGCAAACACGGCGCTTGACATCGGGGAAATGTACCTACCTATGTCGTTTAGCAAACTGTTTGGTGTAAGTATGTGGAGATGTATTTGAATTTTGCGCAAAAGAATTTACGCTTGTTTATATAAGCAGGGTAAACGGAGATGGCTAGTTTTATAAATCGTTTGTATTGAAGTAGAGATTTAATTTTTCAGTCAAAGCCAACAAGGAATATTGGGCTCTTGCCGTTAACTTTTGCTGTTTTTGGCCAAAGACGATCTGACCGAAAATGGTCAGAAATTTGTTTGGTTAGTCCTCACAAAAATTTTACATTCAAAATCAAAATAAAAAGAGGTTTAAGGATTTTATTATAGTTAAAAGAAAAAAAAAACAAGTCAACGTGATACAATCTTTAAAACCTAAAAAAAACTAATATCTTTTACAAAATAAAACCACGTAAATAACATTTATTTTTATCACTTTAAGCAACATTTAGCATTTAAGTGACTATAATTACTCTCGTATTAAAGACCACCTACACCAAGGCATCTGATAAGGAATTATTCATAAACTTTGTTATTCACCACGCATCCTCCGGCAATAAAGTAATCAAAGATTGAGCGTTGACAACTTGCACGATACACATTCAGTTAACAGTCATACAATTCATGTTAGTTGCTTTTTAAGTAGTCATTATATGCAAATTACTGAATCGTGATGATGTCTGTCTTGATAGACTGAACGTGTTTCTCTGCATATCTGACACAGGGCATTTGTATTTGACAAACTTATACGACCGTTACAAACTATTCATCCGTGTATTTGTGGTCTAAGATCCCGCTGCAGGATTGGTGTGCTCATCGACTTTTTGTTTAAAACCAAATTTTTATGTTTATTTATAATTAAGAGAATATATATTTACTAGGGTGCCTATCAAAATTTGGCCGCAATTATTTTTAATTAAATTATTTTTAATTGATTTTTGGTAAAAAATTTCGTTTATTTATTTTTTAAATAAAATAACGTCTACATCACGGTAATTAATATGAAGATTCTAAAAAATCACGGTTGCCGTTGCGCACCTGGCCGCACCTCTTTGCAGCCAGGTGTAAACAGGTATGATTTCGATAAATTTATACGTTTATAACCTATTTTCATTAATTATATGTCAAATTGAAGCTAATTTTTTTCTATTAATTATCATATAAAGTTGCCTTATTAAATCTGGCCGCAAATAAGGGTTACTGGCTGTTAAAGATAATAAATATTTAAGGTAGAGTGAAAGAGAGTTAGCAAGTAACATCATTTGTCAGACGAGGACAGCGATTGCCGGCTGTGCGACGCTTTTAAGCCATTGCGCATGCGTCTAACGTTAGTGTTCTCAACCACCGGGGAGTAATAGAGACGACTTATAATAAATACTCCAAAAAATATGTAATTTTTTTCAAAATGATAAATTTAAAAATTGCAACAAAAAATTAATATTGATTTGATATATCGACGGTCTAGTTAGCAATTTGTCTAACTCCTTATTTTTTATAGGGTGATTTTTTTAACATTTTGATGAAGCAATAATCCAATTACAAATTATTTGAATGATTCAAACTTAAATATTACGACGAAACAATAACATTAGCGAGCACTTTTGGAATGATACATTATTAAAGTCGAGTACATTGCTTTTTTCGTTACACAAAAAACACGACTTCATCTTTATCAATTTTATTTTACGTTAATTAATATAATAATTTTTAGATGCACAAATAAAATAACAATGTAAATATAAAACGTTGTTTATTACGAACTCCAAAACAGCGTGGTTTTTATGTTAGAATAAAAATGCTGCATCTGTTCAGTTGAGAACACTAACATTCGACGCATGCGCAATGGCTTAAAAGCGTCGCACAGCCGGCAATCGCTGTCCTCGTCTGACAAATGATGTTACGCGCTAACTCTCTTTCACTCTACCTTAAATATTTATTATCTTTAACAGCCAGTAACCCTTATTTGCGGCCAGATTTAATTAAGCAACTTTATATGATAATTAATAGAAAAAAATTAGCTTCAATTTGACATATAATTAATGAAAATAGGTTATAAACGTATAAATTTATCGAAATCATACCTGTTTACACCTGGCTGCAAAGAGGTGCGGCCAAGTGCGCAACGGCAACCGTGATTTTTTAGAATCTTCATATTAATTACCGTGATGTAGACGTTATTTTATTTAAAAAATAAATAAACGAAATTTTTTACCAAAAATCAATTAAAAATAATTTAATTAAAAATAATGGCGGCCAAATTTTGATAGGCAACCTAGTAAATATATATTCTTTTAATTATAAATAAACATAAAAATTTGGTTTTAAACAAAAAGTCGATGAGCACACCAATCCTGCAGCGGGATCTCGTACTATGGTAGAAATAGAAAAGGCACTCCCACAGAATTCGTAAGGCGCTTAGGTACATCAAATTCTATAACCATAGTTGGATAGGTTATTGATTTTAAGTAATAGGCAGCGAATAAGAAGTACGCTCGAAATGATTTGGTTTTAAGCTTGATTGATGGGTAGAGAGAACGTTGTATTTTTTTCTGAAAATAAAAAAAATAATAATAATTCTCAGAAATGTTTTGAGTAAGAAGTTTAGTATTTTTTTGCATTAGGTATAATATCAGACAATTTTTTTTTATTATTATGATAGTCATTTTGTATTTAAAATTATTTTTTGAATGTGTTATTTTAAAATACAGTAGTTTCATTGATTAATAAATTCTCCTTGATAACCGTAGAGAGTTTATCAACCGTTTGTCGAGCTTCCCGACCGTATGCCACGTTCTAAGAAGTGGAAGCGTAATTGTTTTGAAAGTAACTGTCAGTTAAGACCCATGTGGGAGTTTGTATGGCCACTCCAACATGCACAATTCATAGAATGTTTGCACGAAATGTTAGTCTGTAATGCTACATTCCTGGATTTCAGAAATTATATATATTATATAATTCGAAGTTATTAAGCAATTTGAAACGCATTTTTAGGTCTTTTTAAAATGGTAACACTATTGGAAATCCATACTTCCATAGTCCATACTATTACTATAGTTACTATAATACCATATTACTATACAATAACAATGGGAAAGTATCTCTGGCTTTCTGTCTGTTACGCTATCAGGTCTAAACTGCTAAACCGACTTGGATGAAACTTGGTATGGGGTAAGTTTGTATCCTAATACAGGACATAAGCTACTTCTTGCCGCGATAACCGACACCCACGCGGGCGAAGCCACGGGCTAGTGCTAAATAAGGTAGTTAGATTTAAGTCGAACGTGTAGAGGCAACCTAAAACTTTTAGGTATACACCCTTTAAAAATGTAACTCTAATTGTTTTAATTCTTACTGTATGTCTAGAAAACTTTTTGTACGAATAATATGCTAAGTAGGCTGACCGAAACAATGGTGATATCAGATCGCATAGAGGGAACGTTTTTGTGTTAATTTATGTTTGTTCTGTTTAGATTTGTTAAGGAAATGTAGGTGTTGAGGTAACTAGGTATGTTGGGAGTGATTTACTGGTACATATGTGGCACCCTAAGAACAATGTAGGTATGCAGTGTTTTGTTTTATCAGTGCCATTTAATTTAACTTTTTGTGTAAGACTTTACTGGCATAGAAGTGCCGCAGTAGCATGCTTCTTTATACTCTGATTTTCTTGATGTTAAAATAACATGGTAACTTTTATGAGATAAGTAACTAACAACTAGAAAAACACATTTTATTTTTATACTTGCCTACACCTTGTACCTACTGACTGCGGTACTGCAACTATCTTCAAGTTAGCTATTATAGCAAAATAAATAAAGTGGGACATAGAACCACCTCCTATTTTGAAGTCGTTTAAAATATTACTATTTTTTTTTTAAGTATCATCCACCAACACAAATCAATCTAATTTTAGAAGCGTGCAAAAACTCTTTCGTAATTCATGATTGAATCAGTTCCCACAACATAGTAATAATTTATTTGTTTTGACAGATTCTTATCACTTTCTCAATAATATCTGCGGGCGGGATGCTTGATATTAATCAGTAAATGTGAAATCAAATACTCGTTTGGGGTGCTTTTGATGTAAAACAAAAGCGGTATAGAGGGTTAATCGAAAAGCACAAATTGAATTCTTATCTGAAATCTGTTCCAACAGAATTTCGCCTCCGCTCAATTATTCTATTAGTTTCAGAATTTCTGATTTAATACATTTGATCTTTTACTCTATTGTTCCGTGTTTGATTTAATATACTTTACATTAAATTTATACCAATTTCAGCTATAATTATTTTAAATTAAATTGGTAATCCTAAATGTGGTAGTATTCTATTACTCTTATTTGATTAGAGGCTGATTTTTCAATTGCCGGATGTAAGTAAGTAGAGTAATAATTTTGAATTTTTTACAGTTTTCCATACAAAATCTGTCAGACGTAAATTTTATTCTATTAATAAAAATATTTGTCGCATGAAAAATCAGGCCTAAGACAATTTGAATCAACTACTACTTCAGTTCACTTTTTATTTTTTTGTTTATTGCTCTAGTCAACCCTTTACAAAGTAGCATGTATTTGCCCGTTGCCAAACATTGTTTATAGTAAGCATGACCATGAATCGCCAGTTGAATGATCCGTTAAATTGCAGCTGCGGCGCCATACAATGACGTCATAAACTCGAAAAATAACGCTCCTATATTATTCGGCGTTTGATTATTTGGTTCCGGCTCGTTCAAGGGGCAAACTTTACTGTTTTCTCCATAAACATAAATATTACTAACATTTAGAGGAATGATCGGCGCTTGTAGAATACAAATGGCCACAATGAAGTGTCGAAATATTCATGAACTTTAAGTTATACTGTTAAAAAATCTAAAATAAATAATTTTATGAGTAAATTAAATAAACTTTATGTAAATGCTTACCTATGCTAAATATAACAAATTCCGGTTTAAAGTGAATAGAGTTTTTAATTAGATTCGCTGGAAATTCTAAAATGAAAATCTTAATAATTTATTGTCCTTGCAAACACCGATGTTTCTTCATAACCCGTACCACCGTTTAAAAGAAAAACGTTTATCAAGGAACATTTTCAGGGAATTACTTTCAAAACTCAAATAGTATCTGCTTAATAAAAGATAGAAGCACTAACATCAAAGGTCTTGTAAGCCTGGCGGTAGCGGTAAGTAAGAGAGTCAATATTAACGTATATAAAAAAGCAATTCACATGCCAGACGCGACTGGAGGCTTTCAGCCCTACCCATTCAAACTTCTTATGCAAATTATATAATGTTCTTTATGACATGAGATGGCAAACTTTACTTAAGGAGTAAATATTTATGTAGTTACATATATTAGGGTTTCTTTTTTCTCAAAGCGACCGGGAATGTTTTAAGTGGATGATGTTTTGTAATTTTTGTCCTTAGCTTTGTTTAAATAAAGTGGATTTTTCAGTATTTGTACCTTCGGTATATTGATTAGTTCTTGTACTGCTTTTCGAGCTTTTACTCCGGAAGGTCCTTAAAAATGGCCGTCTTTTCAGTCAGTAGAAGAATCCGCCCAAAACTTTCGCCTATCAAATCAAAAACTAACTTGTAACAAGTACAAATAAAATCTTCCTCATAGCTAACATTTGAGGAATAGCAGAAACTTTTGCAGGTGTATGTGTGTGACATCTGGTACTATCAGAAGTCTTGCCAAATTCGATGGAGAGCCCACTTGGAGACATTCCAACTTGGCACTTGACGCCACATGACCCGTATTAATAAGCGACTGTAGCGTCTATGGATCGTTATGGGGTAAACGATGTTACATGGGACTCTGATTCATGGCTTATGGAATAACAGTTTCTTGGTCCACATTTGGAATTAATATTCCATAAATATTTTTGATATGTAGGTCGAGGAAAATTGGCTAAAACCGTTTTATTCACATACACGATTCACATAATTATTAGTTATATCCTTTTAAATAGAAATTAATTTAGATTTCCTTGGTCACGCTATAAATTACGAACGATTGCACTAAATCAAGTTATTCTCTAGTTTTAATTATGTTCCTTATTGTAAAGACAAGGCTTTTATGAATATAAAAACGAAAAAACCCTATGGAAAATGTTTTAAAAATCTCACATCGCATTGTTCTTGTTTTCTTATCCAGTAGAAGGTTTCAAAATAAGGTAAGATTAGTGAAGGATTCTAAAACAGTTTTATTTCGTGCTTTTTATTGGGATTCATTGTTCCAAATATCCGGCATAATATCCGGACTTTAACTTAATAAAGTACGTCCTTCCTCATCGCCATGAAATTAAAGCATAATAAAAATGAACATAACATTCCCCTCACCAACTAGTTTTATTCCGCCGCACATGATTTCATATTCATTCTCTCACAGAAAATGTAAATCGTTGAATGGTTTCAGAACTAAATATGGCGGTAGTATTCAAAACCACGTCCATCATATATTCTAGTTTTATGAAACTCGCTTATGCATGAGAAATTAATTATCCTAATGTCGGGTTGCAACCATTTCCTTCATTTTATTCTATTAGACTGCACTTAATTGTAGGATCTTTACTACATGGTCTATTAAGGCATATATCAACTAAAGCAAAATTCATTTTCCCGATTTCGACGCCTACTGATTTATGGACTTAAATGAAGTAATATAGAATAATAGCGTTTTCCCGTGACTGCCTGCGTGGTTGTAGCCTACGTCCATTCTTAGTATACAAGCTTACGCCACACCAAGTTTCATCTAATTTGGCAGCGGTTTAGCCATGAATGGGTAACAGACAGACAGAGTTACTTTCGCATTAATATTAGCTATGACTTTTGCTTTTGTCACCTTACATATGAGACATAGCAAAACATAATAACATATTCAAAGTTTGAAGTCCCACAAGAACAAACAAATCCCTTATTATATTACATAAATAAGAAGGAATTAAATTGAACACGGCCGGTGACCACCCTCTTCCATAACGCAATCATGAGACCAAATCAAATATCAATTGGAAATAGATTTGCCCAAAAATCTGTGCAAAGTTCGGGGGTGGGGCGTAAATCTCCATCTTTAGTCCCCTGACAGTTATTTGGAATAATCGATGAGGCTTACTCTATTATCTTATTACCGGTAAATAACTCAATAAAGCTTTATTACAGTTTGCGTATATTTGGGCCCTTAATACAGTTTGTATTAATGTACTTGGACGGGTATTAGTAGTTGTATTATGTAATAATGTTGAAACAGAAAGGTTAAAAATGTTGTAAATTTTCAGCAATAATGTTGTCAATTTCGTAACATCTTATGTCCAGCAAATGAAAAGTCAATAAGTTGTACTGCTGATCTCTAGCAAGTTACATAAGTTAATACTACTTATGAAGGCTAATTTATGGATATAATATTGGATATAAAACATTTAGTGGGGACACAAGCAGTTCTCGCTGACGTTACGAAATCATCATGATACTGTGACAAGACACAAAAATGTATGAAAAAACAGTACAGTTCGGATAAAACCTAATTTGGTTAGGAATACTTATTTGGTATAATAAAAGGTAGCTGCACTGAGTGTTCCATAAACTTTGCGATGACGCTAAGTAGCAGTTTCTTTACTTTTCGAACGTAACTTTTCAGTATTTTTATTTGCTGCCTACTCGTTGGGACAAGGTTGAAATCCAGTCAGTTTGTTAAAATAATTTTATATTATGGTTTGTTAAAAAGGTTGCCAATTAAGTCTATGGCTTTATCAGTCTGATAATATATATATTTTAATTAACAAACACCATTAGCACTAACTACATTCAAACAGACCACGTCACCACGAATAATCCTTGAAGCGTTCAGATGCGTTCAAATTTTCACACCATTTCACAGTTGAAGTGGCGATTAGTTAGCGGTGGGTTGTTCCGAACCTCTCTATTAATTTGTCAGTTCCAATTGTGTCGTCTCCCGATAATTGCTGAAATGTTGCGGTTAAATATAGCGTTGCCTTACTGCAGTTACTGAACAATTTCAGTTCGGTACATTTTAATTCCCCTCATACATATGCCCCGGAAACATGAATGTTATGATTGGCTTTGTTCAACTTCCTTACAATAAGCTTATTGATTGGTGAAAGCACTAAAACCACTGTACTCATGCTATGATATCGGAGGTGCCCGAATAGTAAAAATATAAATATAGTTACTGTAGGTATTATTCAAGTCCATGATCTAATAAACTCGGTAAGACAGCTTGCAAAATTGTCGAAAAAAGGCAGTCAAATTATGATGACATTTATGTACTTACTTGCTTCGATACCTATTATTAGTTCTATCTTATTATACTCATGAATATTACTCTCATAACTATATTCAATGTTGCCGCTGTATCTACAGTAAACATCGATGAAATATAGAAAATCGTCAAGGTGTCATACGCGATGACAAATGAGATCTATTTGTGATGAGATATAATACATTTCGCGATATATTGGCAGCGCGGCTGGCGCGAATGTCGAATAATATCAATCGCTCATTGGGATCATTTATTATTAACTACTTTGTCTGCGATTTCATCTGATTGATAAACTATTTAGGCTTAGTGAAGGCTGACGTTATAAAATTACCCTGATTTGTTAGAGATAACTACAATGTTTTTTTTAAACGACTTGTAGAAAGTATTTTTTTTTTATGTTTCAAATTAAATGCTAAATACCAAAACGTAACGCTTCTTTCAGAAGTGTTTTGATACTGGAACCATTTTATTGCTGTCTTGCTGTGTTTTTTACAAATTTCTTTTCACTTTCCATGTTTTAAAATTATCCGTCCCTTGGTCGTCATATTATTATGTACATAGTAAAATTGTTATTGTAATTATACAATTTAAATTTTCAATTAAATAATACGTAAACAATTTGTATATAGGTCACACTTCATCGCGCGAGTTATTGGCATTCAGTTGTTGATATTGTAAACATTGGCGTGCAAGCAAAAAGAGCTAACAGCTTCGCGAATAAAACGAATTAAAATTATTATTGGATTTAGTCGATGCTGACTTTGATGGGGTTCTCAATAATATTTTTAGACTTTGTATCATTAGAACCGTATCGCTTTTTGAACGCATATTTTTATTTTGTTTTTTAATTAAAATGATTTTATTAAGATCTATAATTATTTACCAATAAATGTTGATATCACTGTTTCGCAAAAATTTATTAAAAACATGAACCTACTTAACACATGTGAATGAAAATGGGTTCATTCCTATTTATTCGTGAATTTACTGGACAAAAAAAGTTCCTGAATAGACAACTTTTTGGGATAGACATTTTCTAGTAGACTTTTTTCCCGACTAATTATTTTTCCTTACTTCGTGACCTAGTTTATCGAGTAGGTACTATATTTGACACGTATTGTTTCAGAGCTCACTAGAGTTGATAAATGAAGGCCCGCACACAGTTGACACACTTCGGAGATTCGAAGGCGTTTACCGTCACTCGCTGATAAGATAATGGATAATGCCGAAGATTTCGCCAGGTTTTTATTTTTGGGATTTGAGAGCAAGCTCGCTTTTATACATATTTTATATGTAGGTACCTTCCAATAAATACTTTTTGCATGATATATAGCTACCTACTTATTCTTATGGTATTGCTAGTCAGTGTCTTTATAAGAAAAATAAAACTACCTACAGATATCACAGTTTTTTTTAACTTTGACTTTTTGAACAAACGAATCCAATTATTCAGCTATGCCATACGACATGGAAGTTTAATCAAATATACAACAAAATTAAAACACGTATATTGACCGTAACAAAATGATTTATTTAATGATAATGATTAGATTATGAGGTACTGAAAGCAGTAGCAGTGTAATAACAGCTTGTCGATAGAATATTAAACACATTGTTATTTCGAACCGATAATCATAACAGAATCCAATTCGACGAAAATGTACCGTTATTTGCAATGAATTTTCAAATAAGCTCCGCTATAGACGTTTCAAATGGAAAATTATAATTTTAACTAGCTATTGATGGCGCCCATTCCTGATATATATTCCATCCTATTGGTTATTCGGGAATTATTTCATGTTAGTATTGTTTGAATATAACTCGTAATTAAGTTACTTTAAATTGTGATTCAGGGTCCTTGCCTGACTTTTTTACTAAATGATCAGGATAAGCTGTGAAATTGATTTAAAAAAACCTTATTGAAGTCCATATATGATTTGTTTTTATTACAACTTTTTCGCTTATTATTTATTGTTTTAAAATTCAACAATTATGTGTATCTATCCCTAAGTGACAACACTTTTTTTTTTACGTAACAATCTTTTAATTGCGCTTCTAGACGGCATAATTTTACTTGTTCCTTATTGTTTGCTAGATTTTCGTCAATTTTATTTGTTTTATTGCTTTGAATGCATCAAATTTCTTTTATGATGTTCCAAAAATATTAAGCTCACGGAGTTGATTTGAAGCCCAAAAATAATATTCAAAGAAACGTAGCTTTCTAGAGATTGTTTCGTCAAGGCGTTTAGCAGACGGCGCCAAGCGTCACCAAGTGAAATATCGCTTAATTAACGTTTACAAATAAACTTGTTTTGCGTTTTTAAACACTCTTATTGTAACGGAATAAAGTTTATTTTCCCATGTTTTGTTGAAATAGTCTTGTTCGTTATGTGATATGCACGTGTTTAGAGCAAAGCGCTGTAAATCAAATGGACCATGGCGAATGAACGCGCAATCAACATTCCCTGATGTCTGACCCTTTCCTTGCTCATTTAGAAATGTTGCATTCTATAAATCTTTTGCTTGTAAAGAAGGTCTTGGTTTATGGGAACAAATCTAGCTTAACGAAGATGTTTAGCATGTAAACATGTTAAAGAATTAGTTAGTGCTTGTTCCCTAACAAACGATACGTTTCTTCGAGTAACTATTGACTTCCTAGTCAAGAGTTAGTCAATTATATTATTATATAGGTATATAATACAGGCCTATAAATCACTCACGGCTCGGCAAGGGCTTCTTTTCTTAAGAGAAGGAACGACCTCTTCTTTTTGTATTGATCAACCAAGCTTTAGTTGGTCTGGTTGTAAACTACTAAGCTTCTATAAAAAGAAAAAACTGTTTGAAGTTTAGCGGACGACATTTAGGCCAACATTAAAATTATTATTATTTTACGAGTCGGGTTAGTTACACTATTTAAAATTTAAGTGTACCAATATTTATGATCTTTGATTTGTTGGATTCGTCTTTGACCCGAATAACAGAATAACTAGAAAAACATCGGAAAAAGTCATGAAAAAAAAATGAATTACGGGAACGTGTGGAGTGAATCGTGGGGCACAGCTTGTATAAATTCGTAAAACTTACAAAAATACAATGACTATAATTAGTTACGATTTACCGCAAAACATGCATTTACCATTAATGTCCTAGTCAAGATCTGTATTTATAACCCTTCTTTACAGCTTCACCGCCGTCGGGTAAATATAAACGATTATCAAAATATTATTATAACACTCGAGCAGAAAATAAAACCTACAAAAATAATATGTATTCAATTTAGATAAAACCAGTTAAAATAATCCATACAAAGTAAGCAAAAACACCGCATCTAATTACATACTTAGCAAAACACTATAATTTCGCAAAATCTAAATTGCATTTTAATTTAAAAGGTTATGAAAAATATCGTGAGAACGTGCACGCGTTTGTAACCAACCGTTAATACAAAATTAAACCGCTTTGCTTCGGCTAAAATTTTACTAGGTACGCCCTTTATTAAATGATAGTGAAATTCCGCCCATTGCTATCGTCGGTCCCGTCCGTTGCGACGCATTTCGTATGCGCATTTAATGCAATCATCTAAGCTAGTGATCTGGAACCGTAAATATTTATGCGGACCCACCGGCTGAGTTTCCATTACTATTATTAGTTAGTTTTAGACAGATGTATTAGTTAGGTGTTATTTGGAATCGTTTTATTTGATGAATTTATTTCTACCTGTGTTAGAATTTTGTAGCTACATAATCTTCTACATGATTCTTGATATTTTTTTCGTAATTGTCAATACGCAGTAGGTTTATTTTATAACTTTTTTAAACAAAAAACTTACTAATTTCACATAATTATGTGAAATGTATGTTTGTATTTGTAAATATGCGAGAATAGTACCTAAATAAAAATAAAAACGAAATGAATTTTTAAACTTTTATTTTATTGTGGTAAGTGCGTAGGCCATTAAATCCAAGAGAGCGATTTAAAAAAAAACGATGTGTTACTTTGCCAGGATTAAATAGATATTTTGACTAATTATCTAAACAGTAAACTGGCGACCCGATTCGTGCAGTTGCCCGATCCCTGCGCAGAATAAATATTTGTTTGGGCTACAGCTGTTTGTTCTAAATGTTGGTGTTTGTATAATGATTATCTGTGCCTGTAAACGCACATATAAAACAGAAAAAGGCAGTAAGGGTTCTTTATTATGTCGACTTTTCATTATCTTAATATTTTTTTAGTAAACTAGTAAAACACTAGTTGAATTAAAATAACATTATTCGGAAATCATCATTCTGGATGACGTTTTAAAGGCGTTAGTATCCAGTGAGATAGTTTAAGTAGTAGTAAGGGCAATAATATTTAAGAAAAAAAGAAAAACATTTATTTTCACACCAAAGAGCTCGCACAACGGCTTATTAACTAAACGTAACATAATATTTAGAAAAAAAAAACAATAACAATAACAAAAAATATAAAATAAAAAGAACAACAAATTTAACATAATAAATTATTATAATTTTACACTTTACTATAAAAAATATTTTTGTGTATTCATTTTAATAGTACCTAAATTTCTTAATAACCCGGACAGGTACTTATCTGAATAATATTATGCTTACTAATATTAGTTTAGAAACTAATTTCGATATTCTATTCCGCCCGTTATCATACGAGTGTAACATATGCAATACACAAAATGATGTTCCGTTTACATTGGAGTTTCAATATTTTGTAAGTAAATATTCCGAATTTCCCGAACTAATTCGTATGGTAATGATGACAGTACGAGTAGATGTTTGAATGAGCCTTATATTACGTGAGTTCGTTTCCAAAATGGTTGTATTAGGAAGAAAGCACGCACTGCATTGTAACGTATTATCTTATTTGCGAATTGGGCCTTACAAAGGAACAAACAATTGTTACTGATATACGTACTAATAATAAAGAAAGGGTGAAGCTATGAATGTGAATTTTTCCTCTAATTTATTCTGTTATACATCATTCAAATAATAATATAGCTTTGTATATTATGTCTCTTGACTTTTGTAAAGATCACTGAAATAACAAAAAAAAAAAGTTTTGAATGATTTAAAAAAAATAACCAAGTAATTACTGCATAACAACGGCTTCTGCTAGTAAGAAGTAGACCAAGGTATAGAAAAATAGTAGGGAATTCAGTGCTCAGCAGAGGACTTCAAATCTTTGGCTATTAGTTAAACGTGATTGTATTAATTTTATGAGATTTAGAAGTCATGTAGACAAAGTCACCAAAGTAAGAAACAAATGAACGATGATGTTAAGTTTTAAACAGAGTAAAGAACACATGGAAGGCTTTAGGGGATGCTCCCTATAGAGACGTGACCCCTACCATTGGTATCACAAATGAATTTGTTTCGAGGTATGCTTAAATACTTCTATATTGCTTCAAACCCAAGTGTCTGTAGATAGGGGGTCAGAAAAAAAAATACTGGCAGAATTTTGGCGATAAATATTGTAAGTCATTATTATATATTTTTTTTAACCATTCCTATCTGATAAGGTATATAAAAAAACCGGCCAAGTGCGAGTCAGACTCGCGCACCGAGGGTTCCGTACAAACCTGTAGGTATATAAGTAAAAGTTATGGTATTTTTATTGCTAAATGAAATCCATAACATAACAATGTGGAAAGCTGACGGTACCTTGTCAATACATATATGAAAACATTATGTATGTTCGGAAAAATCTTCATCTCTTTAAGAAGAGAAGTGATAGACATAATTTTAATACTAGAAATAGGCACAATTTGGATCAATCTCGGTTTAGATTGGCTAAGGTACGAAATTCTTTTATGGGGAATTGTGTAAAATTTTATAATAAAATACCACTGCGGATTCTACAACTGAACGAGACAAAATTTAAAACATGCATAAAACGCACACTATGTAGACAAGCATATTATAAATTAGAGGATTATATCCTTGATAAAAAAGCTTGGCTTAATGCTGGTCCTGCTCCACAGTCACAGCCACTTGGGTCCACTAATTAGTTTTCTTTTATTTTATATTTGGAAGAGATGCTCTCCCTTTTATTTTTATAAACATGGTTTTTTTTTTTTTTTTTTTAAATCGTATTTTTTTTTTGGAGTAAATTTTTAATCTTTTTATTTTTAACTTTTGAAAAGTTATAGTATTGTATAACTTCGAAGCATTTTTTATTTATTTTGTAAATATGAGTACCACGTGTAATATAATGTAACTGTTTTTGTTTTTTTTTTTTTTGACATGAACGAGCATGGCAATTGAGAGTTTGTCATGCTCACTCAAATGTCTCGCTGATGGTGGCACGTGTGTTGGGTCATTCGGTTCCCTTCAATATGGTTGAGCTGAGTAGTGCTGATCCACGCGTCATGTTCGTGAACGGGCGCCATTAGTTGAGACTGGTCATCTCTCAACTGCCACTAGCTTATTTTAATTTTATTGTTAATGTAATTTTTAATTAGCATTGTTCTCATATATTAGAAGTAATAAGACATGTAACCAGAATTTCTGTAATACATAATCATGGTTTAAAAGAGTGTCCATGGAGTTTCTTGCACGTTCTTCTCCATCGAGATCTACTCCTTGGAATGTGCAACTAGCTTCCTTTTTCTGACTGACCGACTTATTGACAATTCAAAAGCCAAAATCTATTTTTTTATTTTTTTTTGTTAATCGCATAACAACGTTTGCTGGGTCAGCAAGTCTAATATATAAAATTCTCGTGTTGCGGTGTTTGTTTCCAAACTCCTCCGAAACGGCTGAACCGATTTGCATGAAATTTTGTGTGCATATCGGGTAGGTCTGAGAATCGGCCAACATCTGTTTTTTTTTTTTAATCGCTGAACAACGTTTGCTGGGTCAGCTAGTAAGTTTATGATTATTAAAAAAAATATACTATGTGATGTAACTAAAAATTTAAGATTTTCGGAATTTTTCCTATATGTGTACTTTATAACGTTGCTTCATGCCAAATTTCAAGATTCCAGGTCGTCTGGAAGTATCCTTTAGGTTTTGATTCCCTTGCGAGTAGTTGCGAGTTTCAAAATATGCGGCTTTAATTGCTGTATCTTTTGATTGCGTTGACGTAGAAGTTTGATTTTGTTACAGCTTAAAGATATTATAGACTTGAGTATTTGTTAAGAATTTCAATATAATACCACTACGCGTTCATGAGTAAAGGGGTAATAAGTTTAAAATTATTAAAAATATTTTTATTATATGATGTAACTAAAAATTTATGCTTTTCGCAATTTTTCCTTTATCTGTGTTATAAGACGTTGCTTCGTACCAAATTTCAAGATTCTAAGTTCACGGGAAGTACCCTGTAGGTTTTGATTCCCTTGCGAGTGTCGAAAATTTGCGGCATAAACGGGAGTATCTTTTGATCGCGTTGACTTAGAAGTTTGATTTTTTCACAGCTCCAAGAGACCATAGACTTGAGTATTTGATATGAATTTCAGCTTGATACCTCCACGCGTTCCTGAGAAAAAAGGTCTTGACAGACAGACAGACAGACAGACAGACAGACAGACAGACAGACGGACAACAAAGTGATCCTATAAGGGTTCCGTTTTTACCTTTTGAGGTACGGAACCCTAAAAATGAAGTGTTTTATAAATGGTTTATAAATATATATGAAACTTTTATTTCTAAGTGTAATTTGGAATGAGAAATGCTAAAATAATAAATCTATACTAATATTATAAAGCTGAAGAGTTTGTTTGTTTGTTTGTTTGTTTGTTTATTTGTTTGTTTCAACGCGCTAATCTCAGGAACTACTGGTTCGAATTGAAAAATTCTTTTTGTATTGGATAGTCCGTTTATTGAGGAAGGCTATAGGCTACATAACATCACGCTACGACCTATAGGAGCGGAGCATAAATGAAAAATGTTGCAAAAATGAAAAACCGTTGAAACTAAAACACGCGAACCAAGTCGCGGGGGACAGCTAGTTATTATATACATACTAATACAACTTGCGAATGGGTTGCTTTAATTTGTTGATGTTTCAATGTCTTAATTCAACACTTGATTTCAGAAAAGTCAGTGCTTGTATTTTGAACAGTTTTACAATTGCAATAATTCTGGTAAGTATCTACATTACAGTACGTTTACAGAAAATATGAACATTTATCATCAAAGATACCTTCGTCAATACAGTCCGTACAGTAGTAAACTCTGTGCAGACACAAAAGGACGTAAACTTAAACGGTATAACTTACGCGATGTTTATTCACCAAAAATAAACCCGTTGCTTCATAACATTGTAGATACTTCACTTGTAAAATTATGTACTAACCGGTGGACACATAGTAAACTCCCTGAAAAGAGCAACTTAAGGCCTTTGACGACAAACTGCACTCGGGGCTACAATCGATAGACAATGGATTGTTTGGCTTTTGTTCGCAAATCGTAAAGCGCTCTAGACTATCTTAGGAGTTCTTTGAAAACGTTTCTTACACTGAAATGTATTGTGAAGTTTTGTTTTACGTCTTCATGACAGCGCTGACTTTGTAGTTCGTCGTTCAAGTAATTTTCTTTTAAGTTAAGGTCTAGTTTGGTATATGAATCCTATCGTTGTGAAAGATCTTTGTTTACTGAAGCAAAATGCATTTTCTTATTGAGCTCTTCACTCAGTTAAGTAGACACTTTAACGATACCTACTCTTTGGAAGACAGTATCTAAAGTATTTACGTTAGACTAAATATTATTTACTTTAAAAGAATCATAGGCTTCATTTACAGAAACTCTTGTATACATAACGAGAAGTTGTACAAGCAAAGGGCTTATTAGCCGACAACATACAAAATTTTCGTTAAAATTTTGTTTATACAAACACGGCAATTATAACAGCACACAGATCGATCCCCTAACCGCAAAACGCGATGCCAATATCAAGGCAGTGGAGTAGAACACAAACAATCACGTCCGTCTATCCCCTGCCAATGAGACATCTCTCAGGAGGAATAAAATAGCCTCATTTGTGACACCAATGCAATCCGTTTAATTCGTTACGCGGCAACCCCCCAACGATAAAGATCGAAGCGTTTGGGATTAAAAGAAAATTAAACGTTCAGGGAGTGATGTCAAACCCCATGATACGGTGACTTCGGCAATTAAAATTAGGATTTCCGAAAACTCTTATCTTTATTGCCATAAGAGCTATTATTGTATAGATAGTGAAAGTATAACTTTGCAAGATATCACCACAGACAGTGGAACAGATTCTAGCCCCTCAAGAATTTATTCCACGTTTGGGGCTTCCTTTGGTAACGGCTGCTGATTGTGTGGCTTAATTAAACTGCATTATACTAGCTCTGTGCAATTTTGCAAGACCAGACACTTTTACAATCAAGTTCTGCCAACGAAATTGAGTGCAGTTTCTTTATATTTTCTTAATTGAGTCTTAGTTGGGGATGTGCATTGTAAATTTTGTTTATGGTATTTATTTTATATTTATTGTTATTATTGAACACAACCAGTTTGTATCATGTTTCTTTTAAAGGATTTCATTTGTTTCATAATTACTGGCTGCACCTGCTCAATACAGGGACTAAAAGCAACTTTGTTGTTTTATTATGGCTCTTATAAAAGTTTCTTACGTTCTCTAAAGGATAAAAGGAACTCATTAACGTTCGACTCGAATGTATTTATTTTAAAAGACTTATTAAATTTAGCATAATAAAGTTTACCACTATTGTAGTTCTCATTGTTTATGAAGAAAATATTAAGCCTCTCGATAACATATTGACCTATTTATCTGGCTTTTTTTTTAACCTTATATTGTTTTAGTTATTACTTCTGCATTATAGAAATTCATAACAAATATTAGAAATCAATGTTTCAAAAGGCTTCCAAAAGTGGTTTTAAAATTCAACATTCATGTAGGCAACGTTTAAATAATTTAAAAGTCAAATAAGACGGTGATGGCACGCGAGCACTTCAGTATTATTGTACACAAACATATAGATTGCTCTACAAATATTTAAATGGCGCAAAGTATGAAATAGTCACGTATTTTTGTGTGCTTTTACGTAACATATTATGTTCATTTTTTAATAGATTGTTATGTATGTCGTTTAGGTGGAGGGCAATGCAAAATACTTATTAAACTGGAATACGCTTTCGAAATTTTAATAACCATTAATTTAGAAACTGTACCTATTTATTTTAAGTGATTTATTTAACTACACGAATACGTTACTATTTAAAATAAATCTAAGGCAGCGAAGTATATAAATATATAAATGTGGATAACATCACATACATTGCTCTGAACCCAAAGTAAGTAGCTAAAGCACTTGTGTTATGGGATTCAGAGACAACGAAGGTACCACAAACACCCAGACCCGAGACAATGTAGAAAAGTGGTTTTCTACATTGTCCCGGCAGGGGATCGAACCCGGGACCTCGGAGCTAGCGACACCTTGAAAACCGGTGTTATGCCACTCGACCACGGAGGTCGTCAAAAATACTTAATATCAAAAAAGAAAGTAAAATAAAGAAAAAAATTTTTGTAAATTATTCCGTCAATAACAAATTATAGGGTCAGTATTCACAAATTTCATCGTCTTCATTGTGTCTAATAATACCTAGGTACATAGGTCATTTGCAATCTTTAATCCTGACGCTTGGTTTTAGAATGTTTGCAAGAAATACATCATGAGTTGAAACTAGCCTGACCTTCTATTTTCAAGAACAAAAAGATCAAATTGACTGACAGTCAGCCGAACAACTGAATCAGCAACGAACAAAACGGCTAGCGGCTTTACCCACGACGTCAAGAAAATAGATCGTCTTTTATAAGAAGATTTCCTCCGAACTTTTAACATATATCTTAGAATCAAGTGATTGACATTACCCTCTTCAAGGTTTAGTACAAACTGCTGAAGAAAAATTCTCATAAAGGCAGCATGACTGAGCAACTATGCGATATTGATATAACCTTTGCTAAACTATGATTGATAGTGTGAACTGAATAGAGCTTTATCGGGTATATGTACATGCTTATGAACGATTTGTTACGATATTAGAAAATTTATTGAAACGCCTTTGAAAGGTCTTTATTGTGGTCGAATGGTGAATATGATAACGGTTTTTTGACTGGAGTGTTGGTCATACTAACGACGTGGTAAGTGAGAATGTTTATTATTATAATATTGATGATTACAAACTATATTTATTCGTTCACAGTAAGTGAAAAAATCGACTTTTTAAGTTTGAAAAGCTTACATTATTTTGTAGTAAATATCAAAACTAAAGCTAGCTTAGATGATATCGATATATATATTTTTGTCAATTATATTTTATAATAAATTTCAATTCGATAATTCTTTTTGTGTTGTCCCGTATTGTAAGGACAAGGTTTTTATAAAAGGCAAACACCTTTACTTTTTCTTTACACCTTCCGTGCAAAGCCGGGGCGAGCAGCTAGTACTAAATAACGACAGCAAAAACATAATTCTATTCCAGATGGCAGTGTTCTTCATAATTATATTAATTTACATTATTTTTCCACGTGCTTCAATAACCTTTACGTATTACAATCGTTTTCCTTATTTACAGATATTATAACAAACACAAACAGCGGAAAGGGCATCCTCATTGCCTCCAACAATATTTGCAGAAAAAGAAAACGTCCAAGTGACTCCAGTGTCAATGAATCAGAAGTGAGGGCTGTTGAGGAAGCCGCGACGGTTGACATAAGTTTGTGATGATAGCTCATTAAGAACAGCCCACGCTGAACCGACGACCGCAAATATTTAATTTACACTCAGAATATGAGCGAACTTATACACTTCATGTGGAGACAGTGTGAAATATATGGCTTCATTACACGTGTTTGTGAAGAGATTATGTATTTCTGGTGGAATAAATTACAATTCCGATATATTTATTCCGATATGTTATGATTTTATTTAAAAAACATTCTTTCCATTTTTTTTATATAATAGGGTCAATTATGTCGAACAGGCGTGAAAAGTGGCAATATAATAATTTATTATGTTGTTGTTCTTTTTATTTTATATTTTTCTTTATGTGTTTTTTTGTTCTTTTATTACATATAATTATGATGTTAGATTTAGTTAATAATACCATTGGGCGCGCTCTTTGGTGTGATAATAAATGATTTTTCTTCCTTTATAAAAGCTGTAAAAATCATAAAAAGAGAAAATGACATAAGGAATTTGAGATAAGAACTTAAACACGTTTAATACAAAATTAAAACTATGTCAAACACCAAAACAACGGGACATGATGTATCTGACCACATTAATGTACTACGGTTATATTAAGCACCTACTGTTTAGCGGAGCACCAACAAATTTGGACAATAAATTACCCGCGGGAACAATTAAGATAAACCATTTCATACAAAACTAGAAGTCATGAATCACTTAAAATTCATAATGCACCAAATGTGGGCTGAAGTAATCTTGCTTTTATCTCACAGATACCTCTTATACCGTCGTTTGGTAAATATTTCCATCGTACAGAAACGGTTGTGTGATAAGCGGTATCTTAATGATGCAGTAATATGCCTAACAAACTTATGGTGGATTTAAATAATGTCTTTATCGTCAACAAAACACTCCTTTTCCTGTATTTGTAGGTTAGTAGCCGTTTTATTGTGGGACATAATTTGTTTTATCGTTGTTTCTGGGATAGTTGCGCAACCTACTGTTTTGTGAAGTTTGAAGTATGTTTTAAGTAGGTTATTGGGGACATTATTCGCTGTTGGATCTTTTAGTACTTCAGTCATTTTATACCTAAGCCTAAGTTCACGGCTTTTTTTTTGTAAAAGAGGCCAATGTGTCGTTAGTTATGTTTAGACATTAATAGTCTTCCTATATTGACACTAATTGCTTACACCTCTTTTCTTATTTGATACTTATATGGCAATGTTCTAGAACATAGCATGTTACTTTTTAAACAGTTTCCAAATTATCGCGACATTACAACGATGCTTGTAAGATGTGTAGCTACGCCCACATGACCTAGAAACTAAAGCAGACCTTATAAACAGGTAATATCTTCAGATAATCAAACCGTAAAACTTGATGATAAAACTATAAAATTTAATGTATCATTCGAATGGGAATTTAAGTATTTCCTTTTGGTCAGTTTACTCATCTGATGAGAGATAACATGGGAGTAAAATGAGCCTATACCGCAAAAGACCGTGGGTTTTATTGTACAGACAATGAATATATCAAGGAACCAATAAAATTACGATGCTTGCAATAAAGATTGTCAGGCACATTAACACGCCGGTAGTCGTAAAATCTGATACTCAGCGGCACTTAAAAACAGAATTTTTCACACTGACTCACAGAAAGTTTGCGATAACCGAAGGTCAAATATTTGATCTTCGAAAATTGCTAAAGTAATTTTTCGAAAGCCTATTAGATATGAGATAATTTATGAAGGTGATTTGTTAGTGTGTCTTTGACTTGTTTCTGTGTCACCTTAGTAATATTTTATAGGGATTACTTTTAACAATAAATGACAGTCTTTGTTGAATCATATGTTATATTAAATTCTACGTCATCGCTATCAAGAATTTAACATTCGTTTGGACATATTACCCTATATAAATCTATGCGTAAATTTTACTTTTAAGTACGTCGTTTTACAAGAGAATTCTGTATTTTTCATATGTTATTTTTTTATATATTTTAATGTTTAAAACTTTGTTACCGATATAAAATGACATCGTAAATATTAATAGTGATACGTCGTCAATAATTGATTGGTTTAGATTTTAATCAAGTGTATCATAAAAACAATCTTCAAATTAACTTAAATCGTCTATAATACTAAATTCCTTGACACTTCTTCTAACCACTTATTCATCTACATCCGTTGAACATTCTTAGTACCACCAACAGCTGATATCTACGACACATTAAATTCGCAGAATCGTAAAAATATCACACATAATTTAAACAATATTTATCAGCTATAAAAAATCTATCTGCTTAGCCGCGACCACAAAAATATATCATAGTATTAGTCACGGCTCTTATTTCACTATCAATAATACCCAGGACCGGTATTTAAACGTCCTGTATTTGCTCACATTGTTACGCTATAAATTCGTGTTTGATTTGCTACGGTTTCCGAATAGGTATTTTTACTATTATTTTGTTATTTTTATTATCTGAATAGGTATGTTTGTTCTGGCTTTTAGTTGCGGTTGTGTTTTGTTTATTCGGAATTTATTCTGTTTTTAATTGTGAGTGAAAACTATTCCCGTTTTAGGTTATTGTTTGTTTAGTTTTGGCTATATTTAATTCAATTGCGTTTTTGTATCTGTAGATATGCAGCTGTGTACACATTGCGTAAAAAAAAAATATTTTCATAAAAATATTTTGACACTTATAGGTAACTTAAAATTCATCTTGCTAATCCACCTTGCTTACTTAATGCTTGATGTCGTCATTCAGCTGCCAATTTCTATGGATAATTAAGCAAAATTGGTAAACAAGAATTAATTGCATTACGTATGCTTGTTAATAACAGGCCAGCCAGTTCCTATTATCAACTTTCAACAAAATCGCCACTAAACGACAGTCAATTCCACAATTACGTATACAGAAACTATTTTCCATTTATATTATAATGGGACCAAAAGATCGACGTACTATCAACCGAGCTATTACTAACCAATTTTACATGACCAGCAGGTTAAAACTGAATGTAATTACGGGCCAATCAAATTCCATAACAAACCAGCTTTGATCGTCCGTCGTTATCCCTACACACGAATTATTTATTACTACCGTTAAATGAATGCGACTAGTTCTGCCACGCGGCTGTTACTGATAGCTTTCATGTTTATTTACTCAATTCTCTCCAAACAATAAATGTTATGGACTGGATTATCAAAATAGGAATTAACTTTTTGAGATAGAATGACTCTACTCCACTTTTCAGATTCCTAAAATATTTTACTTTACGGCACCTTTAAAACTAATACGAATTTATAAATATTACCTACATGTTATTTACAGTCTCTCAGATCAAAAAAATATCATAGTATGTACCCACGGCAAACTAGATAGGTTTGCAGGCCTCACTGACATTTTATATTATACCTACACAACTTTTTTTATTAGGTACATATTATATTCCGCATACATAAGCGAAATATAATCATGTATAATATTATATAAAAATGTCAATGTTTTCCACAGTTATTTCCCATTATATTATCATCGCTTGAAAACCAAGATTAAAAAGTTGAAGTCAAATCAAACATGTTAAAATATAGAAGACAACAAAAAGAAACATCCTTATTTTTACTATAGATGAATTCCTAGTTAACTAAGACCAACCGCAAGCCAATAACTAATCCTTTTTAGTTGAACACACCCAATATTGTTACACTTTATTGCGTTAGCGCATGATTTATTCGCCTTTCACCGTTTCCAATAAATTTTAAATCTCAACCCTAACCACTGTATTATTAAGGTTTCAATACGGATTTATTGTGTTTGTTTGATAGTAAATTTAAAAGTTAACATCCTCTTGACTAGCTCATATTAAAAATAAAAGAATGAAACTCGATGATGGAGTTTGAATTATGAATATAAATAGTCGTAAGTCAAAACAATATAAATTGAAATAACACCTAATGTTAAAGGTTATGCTTAATACTTAATATATTATTCGCAAATGTGTTTCTACCTAGTCCCGGTAAAGGGATAAATTTAAATCTCTCTGACTGCCCTAGGACAATGGATGACCACAAGGATTTCAAACAAATCAAAATAACCAAAACCAAATTGTCACCGTATTCAATTTACTCCAAATGTCGGTACAAAGTAAAGACGCAAGAACGAAATAGTTCAGAACTTTTCGGTAATATCTAATTTCCAATTTAGTTGTTTTAAAGTCACATTTTGTGCCCCCGTATCGCCATCTATCGAATGGGTTCTGAATCACGTGCACGCATAACCAACCACACAACATGTACCGTAAACGTAATGCTTCACGAGCACACCGAGCTAGCATTGATAATTGAATAAAGTTTAAAAGTTTCGTTTGAAAGTTTTTATGAGTTAGAAAAACCTTGTATTGTTTAAGACTAAAAATTGAAAACTATGTAGATTATAAATGAATGCAGGAGTGATGCTTGAATCATAACATAATTCACACATGTTTAGACATATAAAATACTAGCTGTCCCCCGCGACTTTGTCCGCGTGTTTTAGTTTCAACGGTTTTTCATTTTTGCAACATTTTTCAATTATGCTCCGCACCTATTGGTCGTAGCGTGATGTTATATAGCCTATAGCCTTCCTCAATAAACGGACTATCCAATACAAAAAGAATTTTTCAATTCGAACCAGTAGTTCCCGAGATTAGCGCGTTCAAACAAACAAACTCTTCAGCTTTATAATATTAGTATAGATTATAATATTAGTATAGATTAGAAGATTACTTATACATACCATTGTTTAAGAAATGCTTATTGTGGTAACGATAAAAATATGTTTTTATTTTTTGTATCTACCTAGCAACTAAATTGTTGTTGAAATCGATTAGCATTAGTAGACCTATGTAACGTAGATCCGTGATAATTTTTTCTACTTTTATCATGAGATTAGTAGTTTTGAGATATTTTTTATGCTCAAAGAACGTCATATATTTTAACTTTACTCATAATACTGGCTTACTGCAGAAACCCCCCCACATAAGTCAAAAACTCTAAATAGCGCAAATAAATTCATAAAACAAATGAAAATCTAGTCACTTACTTCATGAACAGCAAATTAATATCAGCCGGAACGTCGGAAGTACGTGAGAAGTGTACAAAGTTTGTATTAAATTAACTTAAATAGCACCAAAGTGACCCAAAGAATAATTTACCGGCTTCTTGTTAATGAAGAATAGTGCTCTCCCGACGACTATTTGTACTAAACTTGAAGCATTAAGATATTATAACCTTGAGTTCTGTTTATACCCCCGAATGTTGGACTTTAGGGAAAAAATATAAAGTATTTAATGGAGATGAGTGTTGCAGGTTTTAGGGAAATAATGGCTCTGTTAATTAGCGGTCAAAAATTTACAATAATAGTTAAGTCTCTAAGGTATCATACTAAATTACTTGAGGCTATTATTGATGTAAAATTATTTTTAAAAATTCGCTTCCTTAGAGAAAAAGTAAGACTAGAGAGCGCATATCGAGTATGAACTATAGGCACTAGTACGAACAAGTAAAATCCTTAAATTTGTGTCAAAACAGAGCGCACTGTTTTATTAAAATTATCTAAAAACCTAATGTTGCCCTAATAGTATAGGAACCATCGATATTTTCGCATAAACGTCTGTCGTCGTACGGAAAATCACTAAACCAGTAAACGAGTGTAGTACTTATAGCTAAAAATCTGCTTACGCTCGGCACTAGTAGTACTCGGCTACTAGTAATGCGCGCGCTCTATGCTTATCTATGATTACTCTAGGTGACTTCTAAATATTTGTAAATATCAGCTCTATCAAATGGTTCCAGATGATTAACGTATGATTGATTACTTTTCACAATAATCGTTGTGTTGCGATAATAAATAAAATTAAATGTCCATAAAGTTATTAAATATCATAATTCATAGATAAAATAAGTCATAAATGCATATTGAAATCCGTATTAACGATAAATAACGATCAATTTCCCAAATCAATATATCATTAGAACAAAGCATTTCGATTTCGAATAACTCGATTTAAATGTCAAAACAAACAATTATAAGGCAGTTATCATACAAACATCGTAAATTTTAACTCTTATCTGTTTTAGTTACTTTGCCGTCTTCTATAAATCAATTGAGTTATCTATGAACGATAGAAAATAATTAGAAGTTGCTTAATTATTCTGGTTTTTGTCGTCCGACTTTCAAGATAAACCACGTATCAAATTCGGATGTTTATTATTCCACGATTATAGACTAATTATTTAAATTACGCGTCTACCTGTAAAGATTATTAAATGTTTTATTGGATTTCGAGTTTCAATAAATTAAGACATTATTATTCTTAATTAATTATTACTTTCATTGTTGAACTTATCCTTCGTACTACTAAGTACCTATTTTATTCTTTATGTTTATTGTTCAATCCTTTCATGTCTACTAGTAGTAAACAACTAGTAGAATTGTTGTAGGTGAATGCAAAGTAGAAAAAATAGTATATTTAAGTATCTACATCTTAACATAAAACCACTGTCCGTTCGTTTTTGTCTAGACAGTGAAAAGCTCAATAAATCTAAAATACACAAAAAGGTAGAAACACAATAATATTATCTAAGAAGTTTTGCTTTTACTTCTTGTTTATTTTTATATATTTCACTGAATCCAGTACTCCTGGTATTCATATAAAGGCTCCGTTGACCGTCTGTGATAATAAACGAAGGGATTAAGATTGAGCTAAAGCTTAAATTAAGTTACCGTCGACTACGGGCAGGTACTTATACAAAGGGATTTTAGTCAAGCTTTTGAATCTCCAGACTTTGAAACAGAATTGATACTGAATGAGCCAAGTATTATACCAAACTGAGAAACTAAAATAATTAATGGAATTGCAATAAATCCATGCATTCAACTATAAATACTCCTTGATCGGATCTGAAGGTTTACAATTTCGTCGTTCAAGAGGGTCCATAGTCCATACGTATCCATATAGTATAGGATTTCGGAACATGTAATAAGATGCTGGGTCTAATTTACGCGATCCCATTGACTCGCCTCCCCAGTGTCCACTTGTTCATTCTCAAATTGTTTAGAGTTTGATATCAAAGGAGTTCTCTTGACTAGTCATTCGATATGGGATTTGGGAGTTGTGAATCCTTATACGTAATTGAACTCTTAGGAAGTTATACACTTGTCTCATATTCATTCTCAACACGGGTTTTCACTACTATTACGACGTATTTCTAGGTTCTAATGATATGTAATAGTCTTTTTTTAATTCATATACGGCCGTCTGATCAAAAACTAGGCAAAGCCTGTGTTATGGTAACCAGACAACTAAATAAACATACTATACATATAAAAGGTGAAATACACACAGATACAGAACAAATGATCGTGCTCGTCACACAAAGATTTGTCCGGGGTGTAAATCGCACCCACAACCTCCGGTTTAGCAGTCAGAGTCAACCACTATACCAACAAGCTTATCATGTGTGTTTATATTTCAAGAGTAATTGCTTTATCGTGTAACATATGATGAATATTAATAATGTAATCCATTTAATACTAAGATAACAATCATCACTTAATACGTCATATTACCGGCTTCACAAATTAAACTCATATGTACTTTTAATTACGAAAGCAAATGTCCAACAAATAGGTCGCCAGTTCAAACAGCCCTGCCATTAGCCCCCAATCACGAATAGGGTAATCGCGTTAATTAATGCCGTCCGTCATTTTGCTGCCACGTATTTTCCTGGGGTACCGCACTGTTGTGTGTAGATTACTGAAATTGGTGCTGCTACCCTATACCCGTGACCTGAGGACAGTAAAGATTAGAGGAAGGGTAAAAGCTGCATTATAAGAGAAATAATAAAATACTGGATTAAAAGAAAATTTTAATAATTAACAAGATTTTTGACGCTCATCCAATGATAAAAATATATTGTTTTTTATTTAGTTCAATAATTTGGTCATCATATTCAATAACTAGCTTAGTAATTAAATACTTTACTTATAGTTAAATAAATAAATGCCCAAATAGTGTTTGTTTTTTGTTATGTTCATCTTCCTTGAATTTTTATTTTTGTTTAAAACGACTACAATTCAGTTGAAATGTATTCATATTTTTATGTTATACACTTAACTTTAGTCTTGACCGTTTAAAACTCTTTCTTATCGAGTTCCCAATGGGATTGCGGAGTTGTTTTAAATTAGTAACAAGCTACAACAAACGATTTGTCCCATAAGCTATATTGCAAAAAAAAAACAACGTCTAAAATCTGTTTTTTACTACTATGACTACTATCTACGAGTCTATTAACAGAAATAAAAATCTCGTAAGGCCATTGTTTTAAACATCATCATTAGTTTCAAGTTCTGTTTGTCATCAACCATTAGTCATCGAAAAAATCTTGATCATTTATAGAAATAAATATTGTCGACCATAAATAATCTGTAACAGATACTACAATCAATAAGGTTGTCGACAGTAGAACATTTTTATGTACATTTTATTCCCGATCGGAGGTCATTAGTATAGGAGTTATGAGCAGTATTATCTGTATTACCTATACAATTCGCTTCTTATTTTAATTATATACGTCGTAAGCTATTGTATTAGAAGTTGCTCTGATAGCTAAGGAATAATAAATATAGTCTTTATACATACAGAGATTTTTATTTGCAAGGCTTTTACTTTAAAATAAAAGAAAAATGAGAAATATGCTCGAAGGCAAAAATAAAAAAAAAATTACTACGATAATATTTAATTTCTATTCTTTGACAAAAGAACACCGCTTGTGGACATCTGCAGCAATAAATAAATTCTAAATATAAAATTAATTAAACTGTTGGCCTGTAATACTGACACTTAACCAACGCGTGATTAACACACAGGAGTCGCGGTAATGACAGGATTCATGAACTGTTTCCTGCAGTCAGTATATTTCAGTGGACAAATATAGTAGGTACTGTTTTATTTTCTTTCCAAAAATAAGTTTAAAATATTATTTTATGCCATGACTTTTGTATTGTTATTGTTGGAATATCTTATAACTATGCATAGTATTTTTATTTCTCGACTGAAATGTAGAAATGAATAATTTGAAACAACTGATTGCAGTTTCTGAAAATAATTCGAAAAATAAACTACTGAAGTTTATTAGAATTTTCTCTTTCATCGTGACTGAATATTAGATGCTATTTAGAGTCATATCTTTTTACCTCCACCTTAGGGATTCACACAAAGTTCCATAACATAAAAACTTCAAAACAGATTTACTTTTTATTGCATCAAACTGTAAACTTAGTCCTTTGAGATTTTTTTGTTTAGCGCAACGTCGACCGAGCGCATTATTATAACAAACAAAAGAAACACCTATAATAATAACTCTTTACGAGCGACCTCTCACGTTACAAATTCAATTTTGTTCTTTAGTTGCGACATGCTCTCTCGAGCGTCGTATAAACTTTAACGCATACTTTTAAAATAAACCGCCAACTTTCATGTTTGCATCAACTCTTAAAGGAAATTGAAACGATTTATACAACCAAGGTTATTTCAAGAGAAGTATTTTTGAGCATGCGGCACTTGCGTTGTTGCGTTAGATTGTTTTATAGCCATACAGCTATATCTAGGGTGTAATAATGGGAATAAAAGCTGGAGCGTGAAACATTCGCTGAAAATTTACTGCGAATTCTATTGTGAAATTAGTTCTTAGTTGGTCGATGGAAATGTAACTCAATTGTTGCACATTTACTACAAAGGTGTCGAAAAAAGCAGTTTATATAAATTGGTCAGTACACAATTAAGCTATTTAAATTATTTAGTTGCTTCAATATTACTCTTGTGACAGATCCCTATACAACGATCTGAAACGCAGTATTTAAAAAGCTTTAACACTGAAATCAAAGAAGCACCAATAATAAATTCTATACTAACAAGGTTTCATCCGAGACTATTCGTCGTATTTCAAACAAACGAAGCCAATACGATCGCATAAAGTATTTACAGATTAGGCGTGGAAATGGCAAATGAATCCCAGGATTTTGTTAGGCACATATCCTGTTTTCAGTCGCCGGATAACTTATCACGCTTTAAATAAATACAAACACGACTAACGAAGTGCCGAAGGAAAGTTAAAAGCGTCTGGTGAGGAAGGAGTTCGGTCCCTACTACTTGTTTTCGAACGTTTTGTGTTTGGTTGATGAACTTGTTCTAGTTTGATCGTGTTAGAGTGTGTCTCAGGAGATACTGAATTCAATAATTTAGCTAGATTGAGGTGTTTGTGTTAGAGAAAGTTATATTTGAAGACAGAAATAGGTACATTGGCAACAAAAATTACGAACTTAAAGAGCCAAAACTTTGTTAAAAGATTCAATACACACCTAAAAAGAAGTTAGACGAATCAATGTATGAACATTAAAATTATGAGGACAATGGATTTTGGAGCGCAGTGAAAATACCCGACATAAATAATAACACATTTTTATTCAATACAGTAACATGCGTCCATAAATAGAAATGTTTAAACAAAAATATACCAGTCTACTTAAGGTTAAGGTTCATGAAGAAACATTTAACGTGATAAACCTATACTGACAACACCGTGAATATCCTCACAAACATCAAAGAAAACAGCTGATAACTTTTTATAAAAAATGTTCCGTAGTAGGGGAATAGAATTTATTAATGTTAACGAACCTCTCGCCACTCCATTAAATCATATCTGACCGAGCGACTAAAAATGTTACTTCTGACGACAAACGGCTATTTTTGGATTAAGTTTCATTTTCTTGTGACTTCAGCTTTCGTTGTAAAAAAAGGTGACCGGTTTTCAGGTGGCCCGGGAAGTTATTATGTCGACTTTCGCGATTACTTTTTTTAAAAGTAATGGTGGTTGGTTGAATTCTGGAATGACCACCATAATTAGTATATAAAGAGATATATAATATGTTCATTTTAAAGATATTAAAAGTTACCAATCACTTATTCTTCCATTTAGACGACAGGCAAATAGTTAAAAGACAATGTGACATTACGTACTACAATGAGCATGAACGATGAATTAGGGCAATGATTCGGGAGCATTCTAACTGACTGAACAGCTGTTGGCGATTGGTAACGGAAAATGTAAAGTACAAAAAGCGAACACAACACAATCTAACAAAAACAAAATGAAAGATCTAATTTTTAAACAAAAATCTACGAAATGTTGTAGAGTTTTGTTTGACAGCCGTACAAAGTAAAATAAATAAATAAATGATTTAAAAAAAAAATGTGGATAACATCACATTATTCTGAACCCAAAGTAAGTAGCTAAAGTATGCCACTCAACCACGGAGGTCGTCAAATACTGTGTGAAGATACAGTTGAAATGGGTATCAATTTTAGCTGTTTTGGGTAACAGGATTTGGACTAATTTTGGAAACATTCTTGGAACAGCAATTGTATAAAAATATTAATATAAGTAGTAAACCTATTAAAATTTAATGAGCAACCATCTAGAAATAACCTCTCATTTTTGTCGTCGAACCAAATCGGCTTGCGTTTGAACAGCCACCCACCCATTAGAATTAGTTGTCGGCTTGTCGTGTATTAATGACGATTTCTGCTGTCTTCCCACTGAATGTTTACAGTGATTTAATTAAAATTTCTTAGCGATGATAAAGGAGAACATTTGTTTTATGACGTCATTTTTGGTTTGCGGTAGTGGGATAATTTTAGGTAGTTGTACGGTGGTTGAAGACGGATTTTGGATGTTTTGAATTTACAGGTGTCATATGTTTTGTTGTAAGCTTAAAACAAATTTGACATCTACGTAACGAAAGGATATTTTAATAAGACAAAGATTCTGTTCAACAAACGACTATGCAATATTAGGTAATAAGGTAACATTTTAAACGAAAGAAAACACATTATTTAATGTTAATAATTATTAACAGCATGAATTAAACGGAGCTAAAAAATTGCTTGGTATATTAATAAGCGTTATAAAATCAACCGCGTAGGAGTGTAGTATGATGAACTAATAAAAGAAACGCCGCAGTTGTCGAATCGTGAAATTTATTTTAAATACGTGCTGTTACTGCCTACACATATTCAATCAATAAATTCACAGTTACTTAATTTCGTTGAGCAGATGAGACAAATTACAAACCAATCAATGGATGAACAACCATTAACCTTTGCCAACAATAAATAGTTCTGGTTAATAGTTTTTGGAGAGACAAGTTTTGATTTTTAGTAAATGATGTCTCAAAGTTGAGCCGTACTTCAGCAAACAAGTATCAGTACCTAATGATTTAGAAATATGTGCCAAATAATGAAAAACAACAAGGTACTCTACTATTAATTGAAATATAAGAAAAAAAAAACGTTATACCGACTACAAGATTATGACCTGCCATTAAAACTACTACATACAAGTTCATCCAAAATTCTTAGCGAAACTGGTTAAGACCGCCTACATAGTACCTACATTGTTCAATAATAAGTATACCGCTTACTTTACTTACAGTCGACCAGGCTCATTGCTCGTTGAAGTAATGTATGCCTAATTGAATATGGCTTGAATTTCATATTTAACGAGAGTGACAGGACCAACAAGACTTGACTTCGCACGCTGATTGTGGTAAGGAATCTTGGGTCAACTCATTTGACTCCCGTCTCCTTTCTCTTTTACACCAATTAAATTTACATATTTCTGTCACGATCGGTCATTTATATCAATAGTTCTTTGATTGTAAACTTCTGTTGCTTACGTAAGTGTTCGTATGTAAATGCCTTTAAATTATTAGCTTGTTTGCTTTTACACAGCTACTATGAATTGATAAGGAATCTAAATATTTAGAATAAAAATAACAAGTGAGCGAGATTATTCATATCAACCAAGCTCATGATTCAGACATCTAAAAAGAAGTTGTAGCTCATGATCTAGTTTTTCAGTTTAGAAATAACGTAACATTTCAACATCAGTAACTCATAGGCGCAACCTTGTCCAAAATACAATATTTATTTATACAACCAAGTATTTGTTTTCATAAGTTCTTTGGTGGAGTTATAAGATGAAATTTTCTACTCAAACGTTACGATACACATCCCATATGATCTTTGAAGTGTTGTACCAACATCTCCTATTGTCGTAGCCTTGGCATCTTCTCCTTACAATTGAGTTTATTTGGCTACATCGAAATGAAACGATCTTGTCTAAACATAAATACTTGAACCATCTGATTCGCTATTATTGAACTCGTTAGTGGCAGTATGTCAAGATTTGTAAATTTGTGATAGTAGCTTACAAAATGTCTGGCATTTAAGAGTACTTTAACTTTATGCACCAGCGTATCAGTTACTAAGAGTCATAAAAAAGATACATATCAATGGCATCATAATATGTTGACTTTCAAATATACTTGTGGTTATATTTTTTGGAAGAATTGCAAAAAACCTTTGAAGTCTGAATATGATTATAATCTTCTGATATTCTTTTAGTCGTTGGAGGTAAATTAAGTCCTTCAAGACCATCTTCTTTATGTTGTTAAGCAAGAAATGTGGCAAGTAAAACAAAATATCGCCAAACTACAATTCTTATAAAGAATTTAAACAGTGATCCAGAAACAACAAAAACCTTCACATAGCAAATGATAAAACTGATCTGACCAAAGTTCCGGAGATATCACAAAGGAAAACGAATGTAAAGATAAGTATTTACGGTCATGCATATGAATGAACTGCAAGACACACAGTTGTAACCGTTGCTTATCTACTTGCAAAACTAGCAAAGTTGTTTAAGGAAAACAGATACGGAAATTTAGGTACTGTTCGAAAACATACATTGGTTGCCACGGAACTTCTGTTACACTAAATCTAGATGTTCCCATTTCAAGGAAGTGTTAAAGTGTCTATTGACCTAAATACAATCAATGATTTTCAATTTATAAACATCACACATGCATGAAATTTATTGTAATAGGAACCAATTGTTCTTCATTTCTTGCAATTTGTTTAAGTTGATTGAAGGAATGAGGTCATCAATTTTTATTAGACTATATTGGTGATACTACACTAAGTGAATATAAACAACAGATCACTATTATTCTTTTATAGTTTTTTAACCATCATTATATATTGTTTAAGTTAAATTATAATAATGGTATAATAATATTAATTATTTAATAAATTTGCAAAGCTGCATTTAGATAATGGTTTAAATTTGATAACTATGAGATTAGAATATCAAGTATGCAAGCGCACTTAAATTTGACGAAACATTCATAAAACAGACTTAAACTGACTCGTCGTCTTCATAAAATTTAATATGGCCATCGCCCTTTACGTTCGGTGTCGAACAAGTACACAATTTGGGAAACGTTTCGCTTATCAACGCGATGGTAGATATAAAACAAAGATGATATCTGCTTATTACCTAACATTTTACTGCTTAATTAATGTTTACTGTCGTAAAAAGAAGCGGCGTTGACTCTGATACACTGAAAGTGACGTAACTATGCAACCGGTACATCGTATAGCTAATCATACGAACTATAAATTTAATAGTCTCATTTATACGTAATAAAACCGACTATAAAATTTCAATGTGACGACGAAGGCACGGCTTTTGAATCAATGAGCTTTCTGTGTAACAATTGAATTCATTGCTTAAATCGGAACCGTGGATAATCGGTCATATTGGTCTTACAAAAGATTAAGCTTGGTCTCATCCGTTTTAAATGTATGCATAGATTAAAAAAATGTTCTTTGTCCTCTTATATTGATTTTTGTGATGCAGTAGAAAACCTTCTCTAATCAGGACCAGAAGTCGCATGTACACAAAATTTTAACGTTTACAAATTTAATCCACATGGCACATACGTACGTGTCTATATTTTGTTTAATTCTTTATATAATATATCTAAATCTATCAAATTCATTAAAAAATATATATATTTAACAGATCGGTTTGCTATCGTATTTTGAGGTATTGGCTACTGATGTTTTCTTTATTATGTATATCAACAAATATTATTAAATGTATTTGGAAAGTAGAACATCATTTAAGTAAAATACAATTTTCACAAGCTACCAACAAAATAATTAAAATAATAGTCTCATTAAAACAGCATATACTTTTTCCAAACAGAGTGTGCGTCAAAGGCGCGTGGCTTGCGACCGCAGCCCGCGACCTTCTCTCGTTTGGTGGCAACCACAAAATTATGCGCTTGAGCGCCTTGTAATGAGATCTAGTGTGACAATCATGTTAGGAGAATTGAAAACGATGAAAGTTTAGTTGTATTTTAAGGTAAAGCTTTGTATTTTTGGGCAGATTAACTGAGCTGGAGATAATCAATTAAAAGTAACCCGGTAAATATAAAAAAATACAAATATTTTTATACATTATTAAATAAAAGTAATTCGAAAATTTTGCTTTTAATTAGACGGAATTATAATTATAATTTTATATTAAAAACAACAGAATAATAGTTTTGGTGTAAAAGCTTTTAAAACTAACAAACATCTAAAACTTAACGAGATAAGCGCTGTGAAATGCTATTTTAGAAAACGTAATAAAAAACAAGTCCAACTCACATTAAAGCATGGTGTCCCTAGTGACTGTTCGCAGAGAAACTGTGTACTTAGATCAAAAACATATACCGCAAATGAGTTTCGGAATCAACTGAGAAGGGTAAACCTTTCTTTATACAGTGATTATCGCAAATTGCGACTAACGGATGCCCGCAGCCTTGTTTTTGCGAGTTTATCATTAAAATTGTGAATACTGTGATTGCGTGTTCTCATTGGCTTGATAAAAAAATATGTCCAAAAATCATTCAGCAGACTATCCGATCACACCTAAAGAGTTTATGTGGAGCCCATTTCTCACACACAAATTTAAGCATTATTGTTAATTTGGTTAAACGAATTAATCTAATAAACACCAAATATAGTGTGGGGCGAAACTGTCACCCGATTCGAGTGACGTCGAGTCATGTTAAATCTATCGAGTATGAAACTCGATAGTTTACGTTCTCAAATGACCGACTTATGGGAGCCGACGGCGTAAACGGTAGCAATGGATCGAGTGACCGATGCACCCCCCGTCGAGCACCCGATTTGTTTTCTCGATATTAAAACGTCATTTTCCGAGATTTCGATGGTGTGAAATGTTTTTATGATATAAATATTTTCGACGCCAGCGGGAGACCTCTATTTTAAGTGTGACTTGAACGTGTGAGGATAGTGTTGCAAACTTTCGTGTTAACGAAATTTATTCAACCCTTAAATTTTTGACACCTTGCCGTGTTACTAAAGTTTTTTGGCCTGATCTGGTTACATGTTATTACTTTGCATCCGTTTATGATGTGATATTTAACTCTATTTATCCATAATTCAAACATTGTGAAGTACTGTCTAAAAGAAAACGTCCTTTGCTATAAAACAATTTTGCATAAAAACCATTATAATGAGTAATTAATACTTAAATAATATGTGTCCAGTTTTATTCAATAAATCATTCAGTCCGTTGACTTACGACACTATCTTCTACTTTTTATATTCCGCCCACGAAATAACCACTGTACTAAAATCAACAAGAAACAGTCTTAAAGTTCATGTTCATCACTACCCTGCTATGTTCGCAATGAACAGTTTAAAATAGAGGGCCCGACCGCAGCCTCTATTTACCCCAGCTTCCTCCAGTTAATGACATCATAAAAAATAAAACTCGTCGCTTAGATCCCCGTCAGCCAGAAAAACTGGAGCATTTTTCTCCTTGCGATGCAGTGACGCGGAAAATTACAATTGTCTGCTTATTTTACCAAAAAAAGAAGGGAATATGATTGCTAGATTTTTCTCAAAACACGGAACCCTAATGGAAGTCTGAGCAATTACTTTGAGGAACCGTTTTTCCAATGTTTAAATGATTTGCTGTTTATAGCTCACATTATCTAACAAGATTGGAAGTCAATTAGTTATATCGCCGATTGTATTTGGATGCAATATTATTAATACTTTTTTGTGAGCAAAACTAAATTTACCTATTAGGATGAATGGCCTCGTTTGCTAATATTATGATAAGGTGCAATAAAATCTAATTGGATTATAAACTCTATTAAGAACACAGCAAGTTGTATTAGTAAAAATCAAAAACCGCACTGCCCTGCTAAACAACAGTTATTTATTTTTATTATTTATTTTAGCTTCACTCATTCCAAATTACAATTAAACATAGAAGTTGTATATATTTTTTTAAACTATTTATAAACCCCTTTATTTTTATACCTTACTCGATGATTTTGTTAAAAAAATATATTAACGCCTAACAATTTGTCTCCAAAATTCGCCGTTTTTTTTAAACACCTATTTACAGACATTAAGTTTTTTGAGTCCAATCGAACGATACCTTAAATGTGGAATAACTGTCAAAATCCATTCAGCCGTTTGGAAGATACGAGGTAATAAAGAAATTTAGAAACATAGGAGATACGCTTCAAAAGCATAACCCAGTCGGGTAAAAACAATATCCATATTTATGCGAGGTTTAAGTTCTTATTTCCATTAATATCGGATATTTTATAATCAAGAAAGCGGATTCAAAACGTTCTATAGTCAATAGCAAAATTTGAATAGGACAATGTGAAATAAAAATATTTCATTCTCTAACTGGAAGTAGACGCTTATCACAATTTATGGTACATTGAGCAGAATAAGGGAAAACAGAAATCGTATCTAAAAATAATATCTGTAATATATTAAATTAAAATGGGCGTAATACGATTTTTATTGCCTCGCCTTAGAAATCAGTGTATTAGATTCTCATAAGCTGATGTTTTCTAATATATTGACCGGTAAGAATATAATAAATGTTTAGTCTTCGATTGATTCCACAATTGATAGAGTTCAGCTGTTCGATAACAATAAATTTATTTCAATTTGCTGGTTTTGTGTATATAAATCAAAATACAGTTTCACTTTTTTATTACATAACTCATTAATAATAAATATATAATATTTGTTACATTTATAGGTTAGGGTATGAAAAAGAATAACACCTGACATGACAATCATTATAATATGGTGGTTACTATCACTAGTTTTAGCAAAGCTTACATATTTGCCCCTTCATTATTTTGGTTTAATATTTTCCAATTAAATCTAAACGAATTGAGCAATGACGTCACCAGAATTCAGTTGACAACGTTCATTGTTTCGGACATGTGACAAAGTTCACTTAATGGAAGTGATTTTGAGGGGCAAACGAATGAAAGGGGTCTTTGATATCTTCCGGATGTTGCATTTGCTGTAATTGTTGTGAGTGTGACGCTGGCTGCGTCTTTTACAGATATTGTATTAGAGTAACACTTATAAGATGAAATTGTATGGACGAATTTCTGATGCCATAAGTTACTAATAATAGAAAAAAAATTGCCATTGAGTAGGTATTGATTAGATAAGTTTTTTTTTATTATTTGGATTTAGGAACAGACCAGTTTTAAGAGTTTTCACAAAATAATCCTTTATTTGTTGAATGGAGGAGTTGAGGTTTAATTAAAGAATGATGCGTACCTATATACAACTCTCTGTGGCACAGATAAAAGGTCTATTGTTGACACTGAACTAGTTACTTAAAGTTTTTGTTCATAAAACAAAACATACCCGCTAGTCTACTAGTTATACGACATACACACATACACAAATCTCCCTCGCCTAGACAATTTGTTCCGGCCGAGCGTGACGAAACAACGCCGTGCGCTGTCAAGTTCCAGCCACGCGTACTACAAACTTAACTACAAATTAGCACAAACACCAACATAATTTTAACACTGAAATTACCAAAAAGGAACCCTATTCCTAAGCTGTAGGAACTACATTGGAAGTAGAGTAACTTTTGCAAAAATTGGAGGATTTTTGTCATAAACGAGACTAACTACAATGAATTAGGTACGTGAGTAAAGATTTATGGGTGAATAATGAATTGGGGAATTTTAATACTTCTGTGAATATTTGCTTTACGCAGCATTTAACCCAGTATACAAAACATTGGCTTTTAACATCCTTCGTATTGCTTTGTATGGGAAAATACTATATGTACAGGAGTGGAGAGATATGGTTGTAATAATAAAAGTCTAAGAGGAATTTAAAAGTATGATTCTCATACAACATTAATCTGTACTACTTCTTAAATTAAATGTGTTTAAAAAGCCAACAAGAAAGTAAACAATAAATTTCTGGATTTAAAATCAATGGACTTTAATGGTAAGCAATCTTGTCTTATAAGCCAATAAGATAGTACCATTTATGTGAGATTATAATCTCATAAGTCTTACTTGATTTCATTCCAATCGCATAAGAATGGAATCCTTTAATATATGATGACTTTATATTTTACCTTAATTAGATCCTTATGTGTGTCTTGAGCAAGCAGATTATTCTGATTTCTTACTTACCTTACAACAAAATTTACTAAGTCCCCATATCATACTGTAATGAATTACGTCATTTCATTTATTTGTACGAAAGCCAATGACAATATCAAATTAAGTAATCTTCAAAGAACGAGAGAGTCCAATTAAAGCATCGCCTTTTGATTTGGGTGCTTATTTATTTTTCGCAGCACGACCTCTGATGTCCGGAACAGGGGTTGGCCCCAAAAGACGGGACGCACCATCCGTGGAGCAATTCGATTAGGGTGCAACACTGGGGAGAAAGCTGACGGTGCAAGTAACCTAGACCACGATAATAATGCAGCAGGATTTGATAGAAACCATCCTTTTGTCTCTAACAATAACGATCAATTTCGACTTTGTCAATGGTATATTAAGTTTGCACACGATATGTCATTTCATTTCATACACAACACTCACAAAATAGATCGGTGACGAAACCCTCTACGTACCATTTCAGAAAAATGAAATTGCTATTAGGGTGAAATACTGTCGCATAGGATGTCGTGTACCTACTCATGTATAGCTTTAAGGAAGTCCATAAACATACAAAACATCACAAGAAAATTATCTTTTATGGAGATAACGGAAATACCAAAGGAATGACACCCCAGTTTGCCATAAAATGTGACGTTATGTTTGTAAAGTTCATGATCATGTTCTTATCCTTGTAAGATAGTCAAGCCAGCCTGAAACGTGAAGGATTATCCAGCTTGGGTCTGGATTTCAGAGCCGGATTAGTAAGGGAAGCTCGTCCGGTTTACACTACAAGCGACCACGTTGATAAATGGAAAACGTACGGGTTTTAAATATTTTTATAATGCATATTTATGGAATTACGTCATATTCAACGTCTACCAATGTCAAACATGTCTTTAAAAAAATCTTATTCAGCGATTCTTAGAGACATAATTTGGTAAGAGTCTATTGCCTCAAATCAATGTTTATCTACAGCAAACAAGCGAAATCCATTCCTTTAAAAAACTTTATTCTATTGATGATATATTCTTCTTATCTTTTAGATCGTTTGGGCGGAAGAAAAAGCCCATCTTTTTCTATGAAATTAATGTTACTACTCAAAATAGCGGCTGACTAACATCGTGAGAACGACTATTGTACTATAAACACAACTGTGTCGCTTATACTAAAAACAAACGTTTTGATGGCGCCAAATGAGCTATAATGTGTACCTACATAGCTATTGTACGGCAAAGAACAGTAAGCAATTTCACCTTCCCAAACAATTCCGATTCATGTTTCAAATTTTATTAGGCATAATTTATTTTTAAAACATAGGGAATGCTTACATGGCGTATAGTTCTGTATAAATACAGGCTAAGTAGACATAATGTAATAACATACTCTTCATTGCTTGTTAACCCACAAATAAAACCAAATGGACCACGGAGAGATTCACCTTAATAGTGCACCGGATCGAGTTCTGAACTTTGATCCATATCTTCAATCGGAATCGAGATATTGTCGCTAATCTGTTTCCATTCTCATTTATGACTATTAATTTATGTATTAAAATCGTAGATGATCCAATATTTAGTGGTTCTACACAAATGATGCGACTTTAAAAACAAGTCAAATATCGAAATTCAATAACGTTTTCGAAAGCAGTTGTTCTCATATACTTCACTGAATAGACCACCTAAGAAACACTGATAAATAAGTGGATAAAACACTAGCATTATAACGGTCTCAACGTAATGACTAAAGGAAAAAAAAGTTCGGTCATTATTGAAAACTACAAAAACTGTTCTCAGCATTGGATTCCAAACCGTACCCTATATGTAATCTAGTCTCATTCAACGGTACACAAAAGAAACAAAATAGTCTAATCGACTACTGATGAATGCGATTCCTCGCAAAAAGAGGCTAATGGAGCCAATTTGCGGTTATAATGGCCGGCCACGTGGGTGCAGTTGCTCTTGATTTTGACAACTGGATCGTGAGATGGCGCCACCGATAACTGAATGTACGTCACGAAGCACGATGTATGTAAACGTGAACAAGTGTGTTATACTTAAAGCTTGGTCGGAAATTTGTTTTGTTGATGTACTTTTACTGTCTTGCTTTATTGCTACTTGTATATTTTTTTGAAGTTGATAAAACATATTTAATATTATTAAATGATATTTAATTAGAATAATTTAAAAACGATATATATTTCGTCCCTGATCACATCACTACTTGGTGTTGGAACATCATATCATTAAGCTTTGAATCATTGCGGATTGGCCTTGCTAGATTAATAGATTGCCCCTCGTCTATGCACTTATTTCCGATTGCGTTTCCTATGAGGTCTCGATTTTATAAATCTATACGTTGTGCAATGCTTATTGGTGCAAGAGAGCAGCTTTGAATTTTGATATTATTCACATGTTCATATAATGTTTTCATGGAATAACATAGTCTACCTTTACACAATTCAAAAATATCAATTCACCATTATCAACATCATCAAAAGCCTTTGAAAGCACATCCCGCAGTCACAAACAAGAGATTAAGTATTTTATCAGTAAGTTCATCTCTTCCTACTAAAAAATGATTTCGTTTGCCTCGAATTGAATCGAAATTAAATAAACGGTGCCCCTGTATACAGGAGGGTGCGGCAGAAAAATAAAGATGGGTGCCTCTTATCTAGATGTAGAAATGGAGAACTGTGGACTGTAATGAAGGGAAGGGTGAATGTGAAAAGGATACGGTACGGCGTGGTTCACTTCAAAATAATTGAAGTTAAATTTGTTCATTTAAATTAGGTATGGCCTTAGAGAAAAAATAAGTTAACTGTAGAGAGTGTATATCGAGTATGAACTGTAGACATTAGTATGAACAAGAAGCATTGTAAATGTAGTGTCAAAATAGAGCCCAATATCTCAAAACCCAATATTACCCTAATAATATCGGAACCATCGATATTTTCGCATAAATGACTGTCGTCACACGGAAAATCATTAAACGAGTGTTGTAGTACTTACCGCTAAAAATTTGCTTACGCTCGGCACTAGGATCTATTAGCGATTCGCGCACTCTATGCTTGTCTATGTTTACTCTAAGGGAACAGCTTAATGATACAGGAAAGGGGAATATGTATTATAGTAACAGATTGAAATGATACAATCTTTAGATATGAAACGCGAAAATGCTGGTTTGTGGTACTGTTTTTATTATACTTTTGTTTGCTTTGTTATTTCAATAGATTGTAACAGAGAACGGGGAAATAAAGGATGCAGAATGGATTTTAATCTTTGAATATGAATTGTTTAATCATACTACACTTATTACCTAGCCTAAATTGTTATATTTTTAATAATACTATTATTTTATTACATATTTATTATGTTTCCATGACCTGACTACTTATAGTAAGGACTAAATTACTTGTAATATTCCGTACTTATCAAAATTTTTATAGGAATTTTGAAACCACGACTCTTTGAAATAGGTGAAAAAATGAAAACAAATACAATACATTTACCAAGTTCGTAACACTTACTAAACCAAAAAATAACACATTAATTTAATCATAATATACTGATTATTTAACGTCTGCGGTTAATAACCCACGTACCAACAATTCAAAAATTGATTGATCATTTAACCGCAAATAGTGAGCGAGATTAAATTAAAAGCATGTTATCAACGGAATCGGTACAATTTTGTAATTTAGGTTTTCATGGGACAATTTAAAACGCCAAAATGGTGTGTCCTATGCAATTGTCGGTCGTAATTGTCTGCAGTGCGTGTGGTACGTTGTCCATTACTGTGTTTCTATTGTACGAGACACGTTCGTCCCAAATTAATAGGGGACAGTATTAGGGTTTAGAGATGGGTTAAGCACTTCACTAATCACCTCTTCAGCCATGCGTGGCGAATTTAACCAATTAGTTTGGGATTCAAGTGGATGAGATTTTATGTTGAATATGTTTGTATCCTTTCTATTACTTGTTATACGGAGTTAGTCGTTTTTATACAACACACAAAGTTGTTGTTGTGTTAATACACAAAGTTTGTATAACTTTGTCGTATTAACCGGTAAAATTCGGCTTTAAACTAACTTTGACGGCCACCATGGTCGAGTGGCGTACACAACGGTTTTCAAGGTGTCGCCAGCTCTGAGGTCCTGGGTTTGATCCCCGGCCGGGTCAATGTAGAAAAAATACACTTTTCTACATGGTCTCGGGTCTGGGTGTTTGTGGTACCTTCGTTGTCTCTGAATTCCATAACACAAGTGCTTTAGCTACTTACTTTGGGTTCAGAGCACGGTATGTGATGTTGTCCACGTTTGTTTATTTTGAATGTTTTATAATTATACAGACTTGAAATAATTATACAAGAAGGCTTTACAGCTGTTCTGAGATTTGCATTACGTATCGACCCTTATTTATTCGGTATCATTTACAATACCTATGATTTGATTCTATCATTATTCACACATTACACACAATTTCTTCCAGTCGACCTTTAGGTATTGTATTGTACAAATGTGATGTACGAACCCTACACTGGAATATATTGGCATAACTACTCTAGTATTATACCTAATCTAATGGGTATGTGTGTCGCTTTCACTGTGGCGTATATGATTGCCTCAAATAATGGACTATTGTCTATAGCAGTGCACGAATTAGGTTTCCAGCCGGTGCTTTACGAGCAAAGCATTTGCCGTCTAGGTTTCTAGTATATTGTTTTGGTAATTTACCTCTAAGACCTGTTGCAATTTCATCAAAGACATTACTAACGGGACTGTTAGCTTAGGTTAAAAAAGTAAGGAGTCGTATAGAGTGTAATACGCCATCTCTTAGCAATACTTTTGTACTATTGTTAGTGGTAAAAAGTTTTGTTTCTAAGAATAAGAATGACGAGAGCCACTCAAAATGTTTGTAAAGTAATATATCAGCAATTTGGACGACCATAAGATATTAACTTGGAGTTTATAAACTTAAACATTTTCTCTAAAAAAGAATATAACTTACAAGAATACAAAAGCCAAGCAAACAACGAATGCTCAGTTTAGTATATTGATAGTTTGCCACGGTGTCTTTTCGTTTCCCTATTTGGTTCAATTTATCCAGTCATATTGTCAGCTTTAATATCAGATTTTACAGCACCTTGCCAATATCTCGCGTAACTCCCGCGGAGTTGCTTTGAGTAAGACTAGTTTAAGACATATCCGGCTTATTCCCTGGGTCGACGTTAATACTAAACTAAGTATATTTTAAGTCTATAAATTAATTTTGCAATGTTTTGCAACGCCAACAACAAAAACTTTCTCATTGTTTCTTTGATGACACCAGAGATTGTCATAACCATTATTTATATTCCCACGAATGACAACTAAGTGCTTCCCAAACGTTATTATAATAGAAAATGCAACAAAGTCACGTCTGTCTTAGTTCACCTCTCATACTTTCCCACTATCTGGCTTCGTACATCTGTCGCAGTTACCTGATACGGGCTTGTGCAAAACAAGTCATTAGGTCACCAGAATGCACAACAATGGATTCGTCTCGCCACAATATTGGCAGTTCGCCGCACCGGATTGTTAGACTTTATATCATTGTCAACGTATTACGCACACGTGTAGGTGTGACCCTTACAAAAAAACCAAAAGAACATCGTTTCGATTGCGTCATTCAATAACCATTCATGAGATTCTTGAGCTAGGAAAAGGTATGCACGTGAATATTGACACGATAGTGAAAGTATTATTTCGCTATCTATTCTAACCACCCGTCATACATATTTCGATCAGAAATATTCTCATGTCAATCATAACCGTGGGAAATACAGAAGTTAGTCTATTAGTAAGTTAATTCAACTTCTCACATAAAACTAATTGGGTTAAAAGTAATGTCCTTCGGTAGGTGGGTCCCACGCAATGTGTTGCGCAGGTGACAATGCTTGGATTTTTATTCATCGACCATACGTTATGCAAAGGAGGCAAAAAACACATTCACCTGTCACTAAATCCGATACAAGATACTGGTACAGATGCGAGCGACAGAACAGTGCACAAGTATGTTAGAGCAGGTTGCTGTACTCGTAATCTGTTGTTATTAAACAAACAATGAGAGAGTGATGATTATGATTCTTTAATAATTATACATAACATTCTACTGGCCAAATAATCAATAACAATGTTTATAATCAAAAAAGTCTAAAATATCTTTGTTTATAAATTATCTACGTAGGTATATCTTCGTCTGTCTAGTTTTTCCAAACCTATGATGGGGTCGGCTTCCAGTCTTACTGAATTCAGCTGAATACCATAACTATTTGACGTTTTGCGACAGCCTATCTAACCTCTACAAACACAGTATACCTTGGCAAGACTGTCCTAGTAGGTATATAAAAATAAATCGTCGTTTTAAATTTTGACACAAAACAAGGAATTTTCCTTTATTACCTACACCGCAAACCATACACAGGTAAACACAATTTGTTTACATAAGCGTCTATTTTCTCCAAAAAGGTGTGTTAGCTCAAACCCCTCTTTTAATTTATGCGTAACGAAGATTTTTTTAATATGTTACAAACAAAATGACCTGGAGCGACAATCCCTTAATGGTTTTGCTCATACATAAATTTGTAGGCCGTGACCGAGCTAAAACAAACTGCGGGCCAGCAATAATTAATTATCATCCAGAGCTATTTTACGGACGGTTACTAAAAAAACGTTAATAACAAATCAGAAAAAAATACAGCCTTCGCTGTCTAACGCAGCTGCTTTAAAATTGTTTGTTCTTTTAAACATTTTGATAAACTCATCTGTCATTTAGGTAAAAGTGTTTACTCAAAATTAAAACACTATAAAATTCAAAACAAAAAGTCCAATATGAATGCTATAAAAAGCAGCAGTTACAGATTAATCGAGCTCCCTCTGAATTATTCAATTAAAATTCCTATAATGCTTAACAGACAACACTTATTTCAAATTGTTTAACTGGAACCCTTTCTATAAAGTCATTGTAGGAGGCGTGACGGGCACCAATGATTTAAACAAAGCTCTTAGTTGCGATGACACAGCGTTCTTCGTGATAAATTTTCTTTGGCGGTCTATTTACTTAGGGCAAACATTTGTATTGAAAAGATTTATATTATAAAACTTAAAATTATCAAGTTATCATTTATAAGCCATTGTAAACGTAGTGGGCGCAAGTATGGCTGCCAAAAATAAGTTTCAAGTGTTATTTTTAGATCGATCGGACAATTTATTAGGTAAGTGTGAAAATGTACACCTACTTTTATCAAGTATTTTCATTTTTATGTAGAATGACAGAACGAAAATAAACGCTAACACACTTTGTGTACTAAAGATCGGACAGCCTACTTTATTCATTTTCAACTTCAAAAGAAAGAAGGCTTGCAAACCAAATTCATTTAACCTTTACATTACCAGGACAAAATCACAACAAAACTGCTGACCTTTTCATAAATCGTGTTAAATTGAGTGATTGATGCGCACCTACGTAATAAAATTGAACCACCCTCCGAAATATGATACTTGTTGACTAAATATCATAGTCATAAACTGTATATAAAACAGTTGCTTGATATTTCAAGACTATTGAATATATGTATATCAACCTAAAAGTTAAGATTCTGATTTTTTAAGTCTGCAATTTTGGCCAAAAATTTAGTCTACGTTTTAGATTATGGTATGGTACTTCCACAAACAATAACTTTAAAGCTATCAAAACTACTTTATGTTTTTTTTTATTATTGTTCTATAGATATATAATTTACTAGCCGTTTCCCTTCCTCGTGGGTGTCAGTATCGCGGCAAAAAGTACCTAGCCTATGTCCTTCCTTGGGATCCAAGCTTACCCCATACTAAGTTGTCTTTTAAATCGGTTTAGTAGTTTAGCCGTGAAAGCTGAACAGACGGAAAGACAGGTAGAATTTCTTCCGCACTTATAATATTAGCATGGATATGGATATGGATTTGACTAACAAGCTTCTAAATAACTAGCAATAAAAATCTCAAAATCTTAAAAGTTCAAGAACGCAAAAGCAAACATTTAGAAGCAAAGCACTCAAAAGATCAAAAACTGAATAACTTAAGTATCTACCTGTGCCTTTATCTAACAGCGCAATTAAAATACTCACCGAAGAGGATGTGCTCTTAAACTGTGCAGTCTTTTTAATTCAACGTTTGATCTACTCTGTTACTGATATCAAAGCAACCCCAACGGCGATGTTAAGTTAATCTTGTAAAACCTGTGTATTTTTAAGATGCAATTTACAACCCCTATTTTGGAGTCCTTTAAAATGTAAATTTTTAAGTATGCTCTCTTTATCTTTGTGCTTTTTATTTTCGCTTCCATAAGCTTCTTCGTTATTATTTAGTCGTTGACGATCTGCATATTTCATAAAATAAGTGGTGATTTTTTGCAGTTCAAAGAAAACAGACTTAACATTTAGAGATATTGAGAAAATTTCTCGATCTTGATCGAAAAGGTCTCGATTGAAACGACTGACAATATTAAACGCTTACTTTAAATCTAAAATATAAAATCGTTCCTAATGGGCTAATCGTTATAAATCATGGAAAGTAATCTGAAAAATTTGTGTGCTCAGCCTAAAAACATGTCATTTCAAGTATAATGCAACTATGAATACAAATTGGTATCCAGACGATAGTTACTGGTATAATTCTAGTTTTTAAAATCCATGATTTAATCATTATTTATGTATGTATATCGACATGAGTGTATTTTCTGAAGGGGTAGGTAGAAGTACACCCCTGGATATAAATTCCACATGCAACTGGGGAGAGTTTATTGTTATTTATCGGACATAACTCTAAACCCCGGATCCATCCACTGTGATTTTCCTTTAATACCAGACTTAAAGAAAAATCAAATGTGCAGTACCTATGGAAGATATACGGCCTTTTGTTTGGATAACAAACAAGGCTCTAATTTTGAATGAACTAATTAAATTAAATTTAATTTGGGACTGATTTTTCCAACGCCACATAATTTTTATTTGGGGAATAAAATAACATACATAACGGATTTTGAAATCAAAATTGTTTCACGGATAAAATTATCTGGCGTTGGAAAAATCAGCCCTTAATTTAATTTTTAGTACAGGGTGCTCCTACTAAATGGAGAGAGGTAACCGAATTAAAAAAACATTAATGTCATTAAAAACAAGGCGATTGAGGGTGTCCCATGATTATGTAATATAGTATTAATGGCTAAACAGAATAGATAGATCCCCTGGCGTGTCCCTGCCTACCTACCTTTACTATAACGCTATAATATGTACGAGGGCGATTTTATTACTATCCTATCTTGAAGTATAGGCCCTTCCAGAGGTGTTGTGGGAAATTTATGAAAAGTCCTTTTGGGGAGCCGATAATATGTCCCCTTGTAAATATTACATAGACCCTCATGTTCTGGATAAGAGTGGCTTACAGTGGTTGGTTTAGTGACTCGGATAATACAAAATGGTTTAAAACAAACTCTCGCCTCGTTTGCGACATTTGTTTATTTGGAATTGACTTTCATAAAGTCAAAATTCTCGTCAATATTTTTTCGCCTTGAACCTTGTTCTCATCATGCTATTGTTTTAATCCGGATAACACTTGATATTTTATCTTTATATCGTGAAAATTCTCTTTTAGTCTAAAAAATAAGTCTCCATTTACAAATCTCCCAGAAATGTATTTGAAAAATAAAACCCTATCAATATTTGATCCAATTCGAAATGCTATCACAATAGAATCGTCTTGGGCCAATGCCTAAGTACACACGCCTCTAAAGTGAAACATCTCGATGTCGATCGTTTATTTGTAAGTCAAACTGCATAACGGTACTGGGACGTGGTAAGTGCTATAACCAACAACATCAATACACTCTTAGTGCGGTGCTGTGGGGAATGCCACCTAGTGTGTTGTGCTCTGGAAACCGACCAACAAGTATAGTGTAGGGGTGTTGCTGTCGTCCTGGTACTTTTTCTTTTTGAGTGTTTTGCGTTGCCATTGTTATGGAAGAAAAGTTTTATTTATTTCAAAATAAAAATCATTATTTCTTTTTAAACTTGTATTAGATACGGTTTATTTATATTTCGTTTCCTTATTCATGATCTTTTTAGTAACCAATTTATTCAGTCGTTCGCTTGATACATCAACTTGAAATATAACGCGTGCAAATATTTGCACATTTTCTAAAATATCGGACATGACATACGTTTCCGTTTCCCTTACTTTCTTTGTCTTTGTCATACTCCACGTATCGTCAATTGTTTAATTTAAAATCGTATTGTTGTATTGTAATTGTGCTCCCTATTACCATAAGAATAGTCTTTGTGAATCGGGTAATTTATAAACATTACAAATACAAACATGGGTCTGACCTGCGGATAGCAATATTACGTACGTACCTACTTGCATTGTAGCTCTTGGAAATTTGTTGAAATTATGTGTGAAGTGAGCCAATTTCTATGCTGATGTGGAAATAACGAGAATACAGAATATGAGTTGCTTGTCGTGCAAACTAATGAGTTTTAAGATTGTCAGGTACTTATTGATCTTGTTATACGGAATCGGCTTACAAATACCACACCATGACATTACATAATTAGCATATAATAAATTACTGTAAAGAGCCTACCTATATATATAATACCTTTGCTTTAATTCGTGTGAAAGAACTAGTTAATTGATTGATATAGGAAAAAATATAGGAATAAAACTGAAAGCAGTAGGTCTAAAAATATTAAATTTGTACGGTACGCAAGTTTGTATGTTGCGTTGAAACTTTGGAAATCAAAAAATATCTTTACCTGAGCTCTTTATTATCAGCGACATGAAAAATCATAATACGTCTTATACGAAATAGCTTATCCACAATTAGCTAAATCATTCAAAACATAAAAAATTATTAATAGACATTCTTGAAATCAAGGATAGAAATTGGTTTGGATTTAATAGCTACTACTTTATAACTATTTTAATATCACAGACCTAACTATATTCAGAAGTGAATTTCGTACGGGATTTGCTACTTATGTAAATTCGAGCCCGTTCCCGTGAAACGAAAAATGTTGCAAAGTTTGCACGTTCGCACCTACTTGTACCGATCCGAGTGCATTTGTGAACTTATTAAAAGTAACCCCACTTTAAGAAGTATACTTTAGGGCCATATTTGCATAACCCTGCGAAATATTCCCGTAGAAAATTCTAGTTTGTAGTTACTTTAGCCATTATATTTTATATCATTTCTAACTGGTATAATTTTCAATTGGTTTTATTTTTGTGTTTAGTTGGAATGCTTAGTTAAAGTTGAAAATTTTATTTTGTAAGTTTTTTAGAATTGAAATATATATTTTTTAATTATCATGATGCCTCTTTATTAACTTTCAGAACTGTGTAAAAACAACTAATTAAATGTATAATAACCCAAAATAATAGTAAACCAGTAATCGTGTTCTTGGCTAAAGAGTTGATTCTGCCTTCAATAAACTGTGATTTTTATTTAACACGATAATATATCAACACATTTATTAATTTTTTATAATAATGTCTTGAGTTTGTCATCAGTATTTAGTTGTCAAACAACTTATTTTCTGTGATACGTAATAAGACACTATAGCGATTGACTTTCTAGAACTAATAGCGATAGCAATTGCATAGTCATGGGTTTTATTCTCTTGACTCAGGTACTATTAGGTGTAGGGTTACATGGTCTGAAAGTTGTATGGGACAGGTTACAAACTTTGATATCCATACTAATATTAAAAATGCAAAAGTAACTCTTTCTGTCTGTCTATCTGTTAAGCTTTCAAAGCTTTTTTTTTCTTTGCTGAAACTTGGTATGGGGTACGATTAGAACTCAAGGAAGGACATAAGCTTCTTGTCTCTGCATAACCGGCATTCGCGCAAGCGGAACCGCAAACTAAAGCTAGTACATTATATTTGATATAATATGATGTTTACTTTATCATTTCTGGGTATCTAGGTCTGTCAAAATACGGACAAATAATACAAAGAAATTTTGTCTGACCCGTAATATACCGTTATTGAAAAACTGATTGTAGTTACAACTATTATTTAGTTACATTCGTTTTTGTACATTGTGCATACTAAAATAAATTAACAAAAAATAATACAGCGATTGTTTTATTTTTCATTTTCTTTTTTAACCACAGACATGTCATATACGAGAGCCAATTTATAGCAATTTATTTGATTCAAAAAGAATTGTAAGTCCTTATGAAAATAAAATGTGTGGTACCCACAATCATTCTCATTTCTAATTCAGTTCGCAGGTTCAGTACGTGTGTCATTCAGTGCTAATATGACCCAGCAATATTACAGACTGTGAGCCGCCGCAAGCGTTGTCTTCATACAAATGATCGTACATTCTTAAAGCGATGTGCAATTTGCAGTGACGTCACTGTGATGCAATAAATTGTGGGAATTTGAGTAACGGCCGACCCTTATAGTTTAGAATTATAATTACTGAAAGCGTGATTCGCATTTCAAATATCTGTAGAAGGATTCTAGTTTTTAACTATTGGTATCATATCAGCTTAGGCTTTATTTTTAATTACAGATGTTTCTGAGTACAATGATTGAAAAAAAAAACCGTCTATTTAATCTAACACTTTAATTACGCAACAATTAGAGTGGTAGATTAAATAGACAGAGTCGCAGATAAAAAATAAAGACTACAACTTAAAGTAAATAAAAAAAAAAAGAAAATTTAAAATTAAAGTGATTTTGTTCGCTTGTGCAATAAAGTAAACTTTTAAATGTGGACACTAAGTGTAAATAAACTTTCAAACACTATTGTCTCGATGTCAACCAAAAGAATAAGTTACACTTATTACGGCCTGTAGCAGTCTACCCCCAGAGTATTAACTGAATAGCAATGACAGAAACTTTAAAGTCAATGTTTGGTTAGGTTTCCACAATATAAGATCGAATCTTAAGTTTGTTTAAACTTAGTTTAACGGTTATACTTGCAAAGAATAAATGCATTTAAAACTTTCCTCCCGCTTGACCGCTCAAAAGGGATAGATTTTATGATGAAAATTAAAAAAGTTAGTTCAAACAAGGGCGCGGATAAGTAAAGCAGATTCGCTTCTTGCCCGTTTATTCTTTGATAAATGCATTTAAAAACTTTTAGTTTCAAACTATCCATTGCTCGTAAAGTTCAAAGCTTTTTTTATTTTTTAGTAAACTGCAGCATTGGATGCTTTTTATGGAGTTGGTGGTGTTCGTGATCTATTTCAGTTAAGGATATTGACTCTGTCATGGGCAAACGTTGTGTGAAGATAAAAAATAGTTCGGTGAATCGTGATTGATAGATTTTCAAAACAAAATTGACGATCGGCGCTGTGTGTAAGCACATGGGATTCTGTGTTCAGGGCGTTATGGGGTAACATAACACTATAAAAAAAGTTTTAATCTGCAAACAAATTTCTGGAAGTGCTGTTCTATCTATATGTATCTGTTTCCGATCTAGTCTAAAAACTTTCTATAGATAAACAACTTTTATTGAAAGTAAATTTAGTTTTAGGACCATTTTACACTTTTTTTTTCAGTACAATCGAGTAATACATATTTAAATATTGCTATAATGTTAAAATTCTTATGTATTACATAATTAAATCATAGGTTACTCTACAAGAACTAGGAACTTTCTAGGCGCAACAAAAATAGTATGAGAAACAATTCGTAAGTCTATGTCGCACTAGTTTGTTGAGAAACTATGACACACAGGTCAATTAGAACATTTACATTGTTCTAACTTTATGTGTTAGCAACTTACTCTTTACGGTAGTTTTTCAGATTTCACTTCATGTAACCGTGTCGCAAAAAGATGCTAAATAACCAGCAGGCTAGGTGTTTGTACTAAAAATAAAAAATAAGACTTCATAAATAAGTCACTATACTCATCAAAACATGACTGTCTTAGCTTTAAACAGTGGAAAGCTGTAAAATAAATATTACCTTCGTAGATATTAAAAAAAAAATAAGAAGTACTTACATATTTGCAATTCAGAAACTAAAACTATATTCAAGAAATTGATTGGTTAACAAGTAGTGTACTAATTTTTTAAGGCAAGCGGGCCTTAGAAAATTCGGGCACGAGCCCGGATTATCTTTTTAACTTAGAAATAAATGCTAACACGAGGTTAAATTGACAGTTTGTCAAACAATATTTTAATTAAACCTCGTGTTAGCAACTAACTTTGAGTTGAGTTTTTCGTGCAAGTGGGCCTTAGTTGAATGACCATAAAAATTAAGTAATTTAATCTAGTCAAGATTATAATAATATCTGTGATTTTGAATACAGACAGTCAGACAGATCAGTCTGAATTTGACAGTAAAATTAATAAGTAAACATACACGCAAATTCCTTAAACAAATTAGGTACAACTGTGAGACCGGATTCTACGTCCGCATCCCTTCAAGCCATTCCAGTTTGTTATTAGTTTCCTGAGCAAATAAATACTTTGTTACAGACAATCAGTAGTCTTGTAACTAACTTACTGTGAGACTAACTTCGACGATGATGACGGTATAATTAGTCCATTTGATAGTTACTCTGATGCATATTGATCGTAGCCCGCTTTAGTGAGTTTGTTAAATACTCTTTGAGTTGTTGGTTATCGTATAAGACACCTGTAAAATTAACTATTCTTTTGTTTATAATTACTTATGGTATCTTGAATACTATATTTAAACAGGCTATTTTAGCAGAAAATATAAATTTAGTCAACTTTTTTTATGTGGACAAAATCACCGTCACGTAAATTGCTCTAAACCCAGAGTAAGTTAAAGCACTTGTGTTATTGACTCGTCCGTAGATCGAACCCGGGACCTCAGACCTAGCGACACCTTAAAAACCGGTGTGCGCGCTACTCGAACACGTATTCTAAACCATAAACCTATAGTAAAACATGAAATTTAATAGAAGAAATGGGGTGATTTCAGATAAATAAGTGACTTTAGTTTTAACGTTCAATATGATTATGATATGAATAATATTAAATTTATTATATTTTAAAACAAAACTAATTTCTAAACGCCTTAAAAATGAGTTAAAGTCTGTAAGTGGGAAGATAATATTTTTAATAGAAATAACCCATTTAGATGCGGTATCGAAACGTTTTGAAACTCAAACACAAACTGTAGTCACGCACCATAATGTGAATAAAATTCGAATTAATGACGCGCTCACAACTGTAGAAAACATTTTATTTTGACATTACACCATAAACATAATAACAACACGATTGTTTCTTGTGAACAAACTAGGTTAGTTAACTCATGTAAAGGATTTTAAACTCTAAAGTCTAGTGATAAGGATGAATTGGACAGTAAAGTTGAAATTATAAATTATGAGACTAAAATCGTAGAAATAGCCGAATAAGCATAGGGAGCAATAATATGTCATTATAATATTAACTTATCTTCTCACCCTTGACAACAACAATGGTTGTTGAAATATTTTGATATCGTTATTTCAAATGCTATAGATTTTACTGCCTTTTGACATGCAAAGGTTTAATTCAATTCTTAAAACAGGTGGGGTGCTGCTCATAAAAGGACTACAGTTATTTTTGAAGCGTGAGATAGATTATCTTTATAGATTAGTGTGACGTGAGTTTCTATTTTTATATTACTCATTTTGCAAGTTACTCGTAGGTTTGCAATGCTGATGCATCGCTGATGGCCAGATATCATTGTGTCACGAGTTTCTTGTGTGATACTGAATGTTTTTAAGCCCTCCCTGGTACAGTGACTAAGCTTTCTCTACATTTCTTAATGTAAAAAACATTATATATATCCTACAAAAACGAATGTAAAGTATCCATGACATTTAATCAAAAGTAGTTTATCTACATAAAAGTAATGAATATTTTAGGTGTTTTTCATTTATGTCCACTCACTTTAGTAACTCCACAAAATATATTTTAGCTTACTCAAAACGATCTTGTTATAAAAGTGTGAGAAGTAAAATTTTTACTTTTTCAATTTCAACCGCTTTCCTCAGCATTAATTGAAAGGTTCTGACAAGATACGTTGATAACCAAAAGCGTGCGTGTTTTTCATGTAATACGGCCAATTTTAAGCACGTTACCATATTCTTTTCTCCATATCTCCCTTTACTCCCAAACATTTTGAATACCAAATGGGAGTAAGAGGATTGGAATTTATAGGACAAATTTGTTTGAGAAAAAATTACACAGTTATTACGTTATGTAGTTTTTATAGTTTTTGAATTGTTAATGTTATGTCTCGAAATTAAGAAATACATTTAAAGACAAAACAATTGAGACGTTTTGTAAAAAAATAAAAATTTTACCGTAAATATTTGAAAACTCATAACAAAGGAAACATGCACATGCATTTACACAATATTCGCTCATACTCTATCCGAACAAAATTCCACACAGACCGGAACTTTTCTGTGAAATTTAAAATATCAAATAACGAGGGAATGCGGAAAGTATAATAAACGCACTCCAAGTGAAGTGGGCAGTTATGAAAAATTTAATACACCCACTTTGAAGAGACTTTCAAAGGAGTTCGCCAAATAAACCTCTTAGTGAATAGTCAGAGATATGGCAAGATTTGCATAAGAAGGCCGGACGGCTGACTCTGGGGGCAGACGATCGTGTCTTGCATCTAAATAACGTCTTATATTTGCAAATATTGACTCTTGCCCGCACCCTTTCAAAGGGTTTCAATACTTATTATCTTAAGACAGTTTAGTGAGTGGCAAGTTGGTTGAAGCTTGAGTAGGATCTTTTTATCAAGTCAAATGCTCAAAATTCAAATATTGTAACCACAATTTTAGACGTCGATGTAAATCATATTACGATAATGTTTAACTTCATTTTAATGGCTTTTGGTGAACTGGTTAAGGTATTTTTTTGGGATTTCGAAATGGCACTGGAAGTAAAATGCACGGTTTGTCAGTCGTAAAATTTTCCTGTTTCACTTTTAGCGATTCACGTCCTGATGACTAAAGGTGCACTGATTCATCATCGCTTTAAGCCTACTTGGTATTCAGGGCTTAAAGCGATAAGGCAAATCATAGTTAATGATTCACCTACACTTTGTTCCCACCGGTCCATTTGTTGGCCACTCCTCTTTAGCGAAAAGGGTTTGCAACATGACAGACGGTGAGATGGTATCAACATATGATTATCATTTCGCGAAATGTGCTGTTGAATTTATTTCTTTGAGGAAAAATTTAAGGATTTGTTGCTTGAAATCAGAAACGAGTCATAAGTATTTTTATTTAGACTAATATTTTTAAAATTACATTAATTTTCATTAACTTCATTTATCTTCACAGCAAAGAAAGTATTTACTAATCAAATAATTTTACTAATTCTCATTTAAATACAAATTAATAAAAATATCCAAAATAGGTTAAGCCGTTGGAACCGATTGCATACGTTGATTTTTGACTGTCGTTCAATTATTACAATTCTGACAACCACTCTTACTATGGTTAACCAGTGAAATGGTTTGTGGAGGTCAGATAGGCAGTCGCTCTATAAAATAAATTATATAGCTGATTCCAGTCAGACTGGATCCGAACCCAACTTAGCTTGGGAATAGGCTAGACCGAAGAAGAAAATTATTACAAAAAAATCAACAATAAGTAGGACTAAAATCTAGAAAAAATAAAGTGAACTTACTCATTCACGAAAATTCGAAAATAAATTCAGTTTAAATTTAGTCATACAAATGCGGTAACACGTACGTACGCACGTAAGTTAACCAAACTATGCGACTTTTTCCGGTCTATTATATTCAGATCGAATGTGTAGTCATGGACATGATTCAAATGATGAATCAAGACCGTTTGGAAAGCAATGAAGTAAACAACGATAATTTATATTCTTTAAAACCACATATGCCTAGCCTTTTGCATGATAAAACATTGAGCCAGCATCCTGATCCAAAACACCCAACTTTCGACCATTCATATATCGTGCATACAATGTCCGTCATTTATTAACAAAATATCAGTTCACACATATCATCACTTGCCAGTTATAAATCAAAATTCTCACGTTTTATTTATTTTATCATGTTTCTATGAAGTTCGTTAAAACAACTTGTTATAATTATAAAAATCAAATGAGTATACTAGTTGGACACGTCCATAGTAATTGACCATGATTATATCCATAGCATATTTTTATCAAAAACATCAAGCTATGCTAATTAAAATCAACGTTAGGCGGAGCTAATAACAGCTTATTGTTATCATTCATGCAACAATGACCACGATGTGTGTAACTGTGTAAGTGGACAAGTTGAATGGAGAAACCATAGATTTGTTGTGTTGATTGTTAAAGAACAGAGGTAACATTGTGTAAGATACATGGTCCGTCTGTAAAATGGTCACAAATGTAGGCGTCGGCCACTTTATTGCCGTGTATAGACGTGTACTTAGGAGTGAATGATGACTGACACTCCCACTTCGAATAAAACATTTTGAAGTTCTGAGGGGCTCGCTTGAATGTCGAAAATGGTAGAACTTAAGTTAGGAGTGACTCACTGAATCTTGTATTTTGTATCTTGAATATTTTTAAGGTACCTATTTATTTTATTTATTACATAACAAGAGAAAGTAGTAAACATAAATTAATTTAATTGCCTAAGAGTAAAGCCAGCCACAACATTAGCGAGGAAACAACCAGACCAAGTAGACATTTATTTACTTTTAAAATGACGATTCAATGTCCAAATTACTTTTAATTTGAAAGTTCTAAGAGATATTAAAATAAATTCAATGATAACTGTGACATAAAGGATGTAACGACAATCATTAACAGATAATGTGTCGGGCCCAAATCCGGTATAAACCGCATTGAGAGACAAAAAACCGAAAAGTAGTGTCCGTTGTCGATTGACACGCGCCGCTGCGGTCGTATTTCGTTCCATACAGAATTATACAGAAGTCATAACTTTACTGTAGGAATTAATGTCACAGATAACCGTTAAAATCGATGAGACCGGTTGTAAAATTAAAAAAAATGGAGATTATAGAAAATCATGACATAAGAAAAAAATAGATAGTAAATATTGCAGAAATAAATCTCAAAATATTAGATAAGTATTACGGTATAGTTTTAATACCAAACCTAATAAATCGTGGATATGCACTTGGGAGTCCATTGTCATTTAACTTTAGGTATAACTCTTTACTTTTTATTTAACACTGTAGACATTAAATAAGTTCAAGGTCTTTGCCGGGGACAAGTTGGTAGTCCTATAATTTCCTGGCTGTCTACAAAAACGCACATTTGTTACCATCTTTCGCTGCAGAGCCGGTGTACATCGCTAACTTTTTGCCTATAGACTGGTTTTACGACTGCATGACTATCTTGTATGGCAAGTGCCGGGTCTACAATTTGCGCATCGCCATAAGTTTCGTTTATAGTCTTTGCCTTATAAACAAATCTTGTTTTTATAAACTTAACATTTAAAATAGCTCTGACAACCAGCTAAATTCTTAAATCGGGCTTAAAGTATTTACTGTCATCATTATCTGCTTTAATATCTTTTTGTGATGATACTTCGTTTCCAATCGTTTTTATGTCCAATTATATGACAAGAAAATCGTTGCTAGCAACTGGAACTAGCGGTCTTCATAGCCCATCATTGGCTTTCGAGTTTGCGGTCGCTGGGACCACCGTGTTATAAAAGCGATTCACAATTGCTTCTGTATAGATTGATTTGCTGCATAATTTACATATTGAATAACTCAGTTTCAGCACTGTTTCAAACAGCATTTTCAACATTTTCTGTAAATTTAATTGAACATTTACTCGTTTCTTTAAGTTAAGTCTGTGGTAGGTAACTTACCATATCCAGTGTAACTACTTAATAAATCAGTACTCAACATGTTGACTGAATTTATTAACACTAACTCGTGCTCTTAATCATGCTACCATGAATGGTAATAATGAAACATTGACGATCGCATTTAGTACTATTGTTTGTTAAAATTATCTTTAATTTCTCACTCGTTTTGGTCAACAGCTTTATCTCTCTCTTTTTAACTTCAAGAGACAAAGACAGTGTCATCACAGGAACCCACGTACCGTGAAGATACATCAAACATTTACAACGGAAGTTTGTTCACAAATCCCGTTCGACTGGTTCCTACTAATTAACATAAAAACAAAGCTAGAAACTCATTGAACGATTTCTCTCAAACATTCCTTGGTGTTCAACCACCCATCTATTCGATATCTGTCTCATCTAGCCCTAATCCTATAAATGACATCAGATAAGATAGAGAACATGCTGGGCCAGTGTATTTTATGTACTAAATTAAATGCATGAATTAATGTATCTTGCATTTCAATTTAGATATAAAATCGACGTCTCTGTTTCGTATTGATTTTATTAAGTTAACGTAACAAGCGTGGTCAGTTTAATGTCTTGAAAGAAATAAAACATGCTTTTAATAAATTTCGCATTTGATTCGCGGGTTTATTAAGTTGTATATTTTGTTGTGTGTAGTTTGTACCAAAGGAGATAAAGATATTTTTTATTCAAATTTGTCTACAATTTATTTAACTCTTATATTAGTTTTAATTCTGTTGTTATGTAAGAAAAATAACGTAGTTCTTACATTTTCATTAACATCATAAAAACATTATTTTTTTATTCATATTTATTACGGAGTCAGGTCAGTATTCAAATCACACTTGGTCGCTTTTTCTCAAAATTTTGCATCATTATACAATAATAATACACAATATACATAGGTAGTCAGTTGGAATCAATTTGTCGCTCCGCTTATGCCCAAAAGCTAACCCTAACATTATCATACGCTATCGGAGTCATCTCGGGCGACAATATACGATCAGTGACATCGGACCAAATCTCCGTTAGAGATCACTTTGACTCGCACCGAATGATGGCATTAGATGATCTTATATTTATAACTAGGGGACCAAGCAGGTCGTCTTAAAGGAATTCGTTCGTTAAAACCCGTAATTTAGCGGTTCGAATGAAAGTTTCATTTGGTTTTGATGTTTGTGTTTGGTTAAATTAGAAATTAAAATGGGCTAGCGATATAGCTGACACAATCCAGTTTTATTAAGTAGTCTGTTAACTTACCAATTGTCAAAAAAGAATGGTAACCGGTAGTCCATTAAACTGTATATAAATTTAACATAGCGCACAAGACACTGAAATCGAGCCAACATGCATTTTTTACATAAAATTGAATTTGTGATAGCAAGAAGAAAAAGTTGCACACCTACTAGTTCAATTTTGCTGCCTGAAGTGTAATTCAGATTTATTCTTAATTTTATGGACACTATGTTGGGCTTTCAGTCTTACCGGATTCAGCTGATTACCTTATTTTACATAGAGCGACTGCCTATCTGACCTCCACAACCCATTTTACTGGGTACCAGTATCTCATAGTAAGACTGGTTGTCAGAATTGTAATGACTTAACGACTGTGTATGGACACTAGTTTTAATAAAACTTTTTTTAATTTTGTTAATCCATTTCTTATTTACTAGATACAATCGCACCCCTGATTTTTATAGGATTGTAGTCAATGATGCTTATAAGAAAGCAGCAATCAGCTTCGATTCTCAGAGTATTAGCAGCAAAAATAGAACAAGTTGCATTGTGTACATCATTGGTCACAAGACATTATAACTGTAAAGATACTTATCTCTGCATCCATTATATACGTCCATTCAGGAGCCGATCGATGGCGCAACAAAAACTTGTATCTGCAATACTTCATAGATGAAGAACGATCAGACGTGAAAATACTTACAATACATTAATCAAAGGTAACAATGGTTTTCAACAGTACCTAATCTGATCTTTGTATAGCAGTGTTACTGTGGGCCACGTGCTAATTTTTTTTAATTTAATAATCTTTCATGAGAATTTTAACTACTGACAGTCACTTACATTCGGACGAATACGCAAACCCACAAGTGTAGGACGACATTTGCAAATGATTTAATTTCCAAGCAGTGTCGGTTTTTTAGCAGACATCAAAGCGCGCGAACCTTTCTCGAATTGTTTGCGCGCATGTGAGTGACCGGGATCAGACGAATGTAATAATATGAATTACTCTCGATTATATAAAATATTAAAACAGGCTCAATATCAATCCATTGCAAAAATATTTAATTACCTGTGACAATGGAAAAAGTTAACAAGTAATTTCTAATGATTTAACATAATTTTATTGGCATCGTTAAATGCTTATCAATCTGATAAGAGATACCGCATTCTGAAGAATGAGAGCACAAATACTACACCGAAAATATTTTTACTCATAGTATAGTTTTACATGATGAACCCAGTTGCCATGTTTCAAATGTTTAGGTTAATCCTGCCACAGTAAAATTATAGTCTTATTAGCTAAAATTAAATATTCCACCTTCTTTATCGTCATAATCTTGCCAGAGTCGTCGTGTTGATCCCATTAGTCTTCACAATCCATCGTCATCGTCCTCCCGTCCCGTCTCCCTTCCATTATTTGTACAAATATTTATATAGTATTTTTTAATGCATTCTATAGGTAAATGGAACATCACTTCTGCAATATTTTCATAATTCTTCTTTGATTGCCTACCCTCGTCGTAACAGCTGGCGCCATAGCGGATCGGCAAATAAACTGTTTGCTCACAGATATTAAATTAGTTTTACGACAGCTTATTGTTCGAGTTTTTGTTAATTAATAGATATGTCATTTTGTTATTAACTTTGTCGCCGGTATTGGTTATTAATAAAGTGTTTGACTATGCCTTCTTGGCATTTGCGAGAAGATAGGTCGTATGTATTGGCTTGTTGGGTCTGATTTTTAGTTTATTATGATGGTTTGAAAGATGTCTTATAAATTAAGAAAATAATATTATTATGTTAAAACCATTGTAGATTACGTGTTCCTACACATAATCTCCAATGATTTTATATCATTTGTTTGTAAGAACGCTATAAATCAGACTTTACAAACAAGTGAAGAGTGAGATCTTTTTAACTTTACGTTCACAACTATTTTAAAGGTGAGAGCTATCATATGAGCTATTAAATGATTATTTTCTTAAAGACTGTACCTAAAATTGATTCAAATTTAATACATTTAAATAAAATATATGTACTTTATAAAGTAAAATGAAACTAATAATTATAAATAACCCTTCTTTGACATTTAAGTCTTCCTGATTCCAATGTTTGACGATATCTCATATCAACAAAGCATATACTCAAGTTACCATACCGACAACCTTTTATGCCATGACTCCTAACCTAGTTTTCATGAGAAATACTACACGTCTACAAACAGGGGTCAAACGCGTTCGTGAGTGAAACAGACGTCATTGTCTACGTTGACGTTACTTAACCGTTATTTGCAAACCTTTTAGCGCCCTTCGAAGTTAAGTTAGAGTAAACAAGCAGCCCTACGTTTTGTATAGAATACGTGTAATTCGCGAAAAAGCTCCGCCGTGGGAGTTATGTAACAGAGTAGTGGAAGCGTAAAATGTTATATAAATAAAGTTTATAAAACTTCCTTAAAGAGAAAACTATTACAGATCTAGAAGTTGATCCTTTAGACATGATATTTACTTATTAAATTACTAGAGGTTGAAAGGTCAACTACATATTATTTAATATTTTAATTAATTCAAAACTTAAAATGGCCGATTGAGAAAAATCATACATATTTCTACTTGCCTTGATTAGTTTAAAGTTAAGATAAAATAGATAATAATAAGATAAAATAGATAATATCCAAAGATAAGATTATCATGTTTTTGTATAATCTCTTGAAATGGAAACATGCTGGCTGTTATTAGTATTAAAATTTCCGGATTCAAACTAATGAATGTACAAGATGATGATACACTTTATTATAATTTATTACCTGATTTGCATAAGAACGCCAAGTGGCACTCTAGACAAAGTGCTGCTTTCGATCAGCCATTATTATGATTTATGTCAATACAATCATGTGGTTTATAGCCAAATAACACTTGGCATACTTTCATAAAGCTATCCGTAAAAGCAAAAACTGATCAAAGCGTGCCTTAAGTGTTTTAGATCAATACTTAAACTATACACACAAGGTACAGTTCAATCTTCACGAGGAAGTAAACAAACTAACGTTTGGGATTTAAAATAAAGACTTTTTACAAATGTAGTTCTTATTCGAAACAAACATTGAACCAACATTGGCAATAATTGTCAAGCAATTTGTGATAGTTCGAAGTCACCAAAATGCCGTCCAACTTTGGATACAATATTTGATCAAAAGTTAGAGTACATTTTGAAATTGGCACGAGATCTGACTTGTGAGACTTGAAGTTACGATCTTTAACCTACAAATTATGTATCCAGGGTAGTTACGTATACAAGTTCATATCTACATTAGTGAGATAGGCAACTAAACTAGGGTTAAGATTAATGGTCTATGACTGACCTAAATAAGCTTTCGCCTTGCCTAACCCTTCTACCTCTATCAAAACTATTTAGAATTTAGTTCGTATAAATCATTAATTGACTTAGCTTGTCTTAAGTGGGAGTACTCGGTACAAGATTTACTGACATTCTTTTGACATAGCGTCATTTACTGAGCAGAGCTGCAAGCTTAAACGGCCCTTACAAACTAAAATATAAAAAGGTAAAATGATATGTAACAAAATGTTCAATACTTAATTTACCATAACGTTCAACAAATCAACCTTTGTTACTGCTTTACCAAATAATGGTTTTAATGAAAGAAAGTTCATAGAATTTAACCCACCCCTTTGTATGTTAAAAAATCTCGCTGCCTACGGTTACAATTTATAAAAATTGAGAATAATAAATGTAAAAAGTGTGACGAATTGACTTGAGAGTTATTTATTAACTGGCAGTGGGACCCTTAATATGATGCGCCTTATTGATAAAAAAATATATTTCCAAAACGCATTATAAATAGTATCTATTATTGAAATTAAGTACCCCCATGTTTAAAAAACATAACTTCAATTTATAGGCGAATCTCTCTTTGAGTTTTATTAAATTAAATGTTTGAAGTGATACAAGAAAAAAATACCTTACAAATGCAATATATTTATTTTTAAACTGAAGTTAACATAAGAATAATAATAAAAAAAATACTTGCTTAGTCTTGTCAGTTTATAATATTTTTTTTTGTTAAAATACGTTACAGTGATGTTCTTAAATATTTTAGGTATTTATCAGATTGAGTAACTCTTAATTTACTGCGGTATATTTAATTTGTGTTACCCTTAAGCCTAAAACAACAGATGAGCCACAGTCAAGTTTTCATGTCAAACCTCAATACGATTAAGTCAACGCGCTAATCCTATTCACATCACTAGACTTAGAACCATTAGCGACTAACCCTTTTTTCCATTATCGGTTCATCTAATTAATTAACACCGGTTTTTGTCGTACAATCCGTGGCAGTCGTAACTCTGTCATTCCTAGATTGGCGTCCGTCTTTCGAAGCGTATACTAGAATCAAACTCGGTGCGCCCACACACGATAATTAAGTTCGAAGCAAGCTTAATGCAATCGTTCAACCGATAAACAGCTGTTCGTATTTGCATTTTAAATCGATATACTCCCGTTTACGTGTTAAGACGTACCTTGATTGACTTGAGATTCACTGTTTTTTTTTTATCTGTCGTTAATAGTTGTTACTATAAATCTTGCTAGGTTTATCGATGTTGTTTTGAATATTAGATTATTCAATTAAGACTGTTCTATTAATTACATGATTTCGAATGTAGTATATAATAAGGTATTTCCTATTAATTTTCAATTATTTTTTGTGTACTTTAAAATATATAAAATACACTTATAAGTAATTTCATGCATACAAAAGTATTTTTATTTAATTCTCTATTGTACGATAAAATAGTAATATAATAATAAATTATATTAGTTTCTTATTTAATTTGGAATAAATTCGCGCAAAATATCAGGCGCTATAAAAGTACCTTCCCGCGATGTAAGGACAAACTAGATGAATTTAAGTGCGATGTGGAACCTAAACCTAGGAATATCTTATAATATAATTACTTAGGAATATCGCAACATGCATGAACTTGAGTATTATCACAATGTTTATTCTTTACATGACATCCAAATTTAATTGATGCCTTTGGATTTCATTGTCATCCCTGGATATTTTTGAATATATATTTTTTTTATCTTCGATTTGACAGTTTATTGTAATGCTTAACGTTTGTAACCGGAAGCTTTAATCTATAAAGAAAGTACTTTTGTATCTAATACCCTAATAAAATGAATAGCTTTATATGAATAATGACCAATTTGAGTCTCATTAGTCGGTAATGAGCCATTAATATGCTCAATTAGAATCTTTCAATACAATCTTAAAACCAAATACTTGCTATGCATGACGACGTATGTATTGTTTGCTTTCTTCCAATCGCTTATTGTGTAAATAACGGTAAACGGATATTAGGTACTTGAACAGAATTTTAAAGCATCAAATAAATAGCAATATCTACCTAATTCTTCAAGTGCAGTTTTTTTTTTTAATTTTTATTTGTATAATTTTTGTAGTGTACAATTTTCATTACATTTTACAGTGCTTTTATTTGACGCCGATTTATTAATAGCTATAATAATAGCAAATATAATTTTAAAGAAGACAGTCTCACACCTCTTCCTATCAAGTACATTTTTTTATGACAATAAAACTTCAAATCGTACATTCACACACAAAAAAACTCGAAAGCACCCAATCTATTTCAATTACGTTAAAAATCACACCATCATCCACACACGCCCGTATTCGGGTGCGATTTGTTCCGGAGCGTGGCGAATGCGCCGGCGCAGTCGTTGCGTAAGCGCAATGAATGACGCTGCCTCATTAGGCCGGAACAAACTCACGCGACGTTAGAGTGTGAACTTTGGATATTATTTTAGGTTGTATGAAGTGTGAGGTATGAGTTTCGTCACCACAGTACCGTCGAGCTCAGTAACATTTTGATGACAGCTACTTTTCTCAAACAAATAAAGACGATTTTTATAAATTTTGGTTGCTGCGGTTTGATGTATGAATGTTTCCGTGGACACACAAACAGATGTTTGATATTGCCGTTATAAAGATTAATTTATTAGTTAACAAGCGTTAGGTAAGCATCCTGTAGTTGCATTAGTTTACACCTTCCATGAACTAACGAGGAATTTCTAAAATCAACTTAAAGACAACAAGACAAATTTACAACTTAAAGACAAATTTCCCTTCGAAAAATCTTTATCCCAAATATCACAGTTTAAGTAAGTATAAAAAAGCATATAACAATCAATATAGATTTCATTTCAGATGTTGTACCTAGTTCAATGTTGACCAACTTATTTAAATATTATAATTATAACTAGCTGTCCCGGCAAACGTTGTTTTGCCCTATAAATTAAAAATACCTACCCTACCCTACCTACCCTACCCTACCTACCCTACCCTACCTACCCTACCCTACCTACCCTACCCTACCTACCCTACCCTACCTACCCTACCCTACCTACCCTACCCTACCTACCCTACCCTACCTACCCTACCCTACCTACCCTACCCTACCTACCCTACCCTACCTACCCTACCCTACCTACCCTACCCTACCTACCCTACCCTACCTACCCTACCCTACCTACCCTACCCTACCTACCCTACCCTACCTACCCTACCCTACCTACCCTACCCTACCTACCCTACCCTACCTACCCTACCCTACCTACCCTACCCTACCTACCCTACCCTACCTACCCTACCCTACCTACCCTACCCTACCTACCCTACCCTACCTACCCTACCCTACCTACCCTACCCTACCTACCCTACCCTACCTACCCTACCCTACCTACCCTACCCTACCTACCCTACCCTACCTACCCTACCCTACCTACCCTACCCTACCTACCCTACCCTACCTACCCTACCCTACCTACCCTACCCTACCTACCCTACCCTACCTACCCTACCCTACCTACCCTACCCTACCTACCCTACCCTACCTACCCTACCCTACCTACCCTACCCTACCTACCCTACCCTACCTACCCTACCCTACCTACCCTACCCTACCTACCCTACCCTACCTACCCTACCCTACCTACCCTACCCTACCTACCCTACCCTACCTACCCTACCCTACCTACCCTACCCTACCTACCCTACCCTACCTACCCTACCCTACCCTACCTACCCTACCCTACCCTACCTACCCTACCCTACCTACCCTACTCTACCTACCCTACCCTACCTACCCTACCCTACCTACCCTACCTACCCTACCCTACCTACCCTACCCTATTTTTTATTGTAAGTCATCAAAAAATAAAAAAAAAAATTAACAAAAAAAATTAAAGTTTTTAATTAACAAATAAAATATAAGGGTTGATCGTAGAGGGATGAAAATTTAGGGTTGTATGTATTTTTGTATGCTGTGTCATAAAAAAATAAAAACAAAAAATTTTGCCTAAAAAATAAAAAAAAAAATTTAGGGGTGGACTACCCTTAACATTTAGGGGGATGAAAAATAGATGTTGGCCGATTCTCATAGATACCGGATAAGCACAAAAAATTTCATCAAAATCGGTCAAGCCGTTTCGGAGGAGTTCAAGTTCGAACACCGTGACACGAGAATTTTATATATATAGGGATTATTATATTTACAATTGTATTTGTTATATTGTACACTGTGTCTATGTCTCTTTTAAATTTATCCTGTCGCAAGTCTGCTGGCAGATTTTTTTTTCACAAATAGCAGTATCTTTGTAAATATTTGTTTTGTAAATGTTCGTGTTGCTTTTATTTTGTGTGTACATAAATAAATAGATAAATAGGTATGGAAACATTTATATTACTGTTAACTTTATTCTTAGAGCATACAAAACTAAATATAGCGGAGTTGTTAATAGTGTTCGTTGTCGCACCGTCCCTACTGCACTGACCCGATTTGGGAAGCTCAGATAATACTCACAGCTACAGGAAGTGAGTGTGCCAGTATGAAATGTATGAAAAAGATACAATAGAAACTCCATTGTTGTCTATTGTTGGCACATTTGACAGACTTCGGTCGGGAAGGAAGCGAATTTCGGCGTAATAATAATGTACATCAATTTGTATCCTTAAGCGCGTATGAATTGGGCAAATTACGCATACTTCGTACTGAATTGCTCTTTGTAGGGGCTTTTATCGTGATTGCTAAGCCTTTTGTTCTTAAGGACTTGTTCGTAAATGATAGGAAATTTTGATTTGTCATTGTTATTATCGGTTCGAGTAAGTAATATATTCGTATGACATTTACTTTATTCTTTTAGTCCCAGAGGTAGAGTGATTGATTGAGGAAAAAAGAAAGAAGTAGTACCTATCCATACTTTCATGATAATATTATAATTGCGAAAGTAACTGTCTGTCTGTCTGTTACGCTTTCATGGCTAAACCACATAAAAGATTTTGATAAAACTTCGTATGCAGGTAGCCTGAGGTACAAAAAAGGACATAGGCTGCTTTTTTCTGCGATAACCGACATCCATAAGCTAGTCTACTAAAAGAGAGTTAGAGACCAACCATACAATAATAAATACACATAATAGTACAAGTTCAGAGCTTATTGGAATAAGCTGCAATTCTTCAGATTTTATGGAAATCTAACAAGGAAACTATTTTTTATTAAAGTCGGTTAGAGACGCCTACTAATTGAATAGGACGGTACAGGAATTAGAGGGAACGGTTGTCCCCTAAAGTTTAAAGGGGATGTATCTACAGAGGGTAGCTTGCGATGCGTGGACGAATTCTTATAGGGACATGTACCATGGATCTACGAAAACGTTTTACATATCTAGTAAATTATTTTCAAAGAAACTAAACAGAAAAACTGGAACTCCATAATAAGAAACGATATTTACGTTGACGTCATATTAAATTTTGACAAATTTGGTAATCTAATATTATGTAGTTACTGTTTCCCATAAGGTACCTAATTGGTATCTATCTTATTTGGTATTGCCAAATATGATAACATAAGCAATTATCCCCTTTTTAGAAATAAATAAATACCGATACCTTAATAACCGTCGTGGACACCTTAGATTATTAAATTAATGATGACAATACTTTTTTTTTCAATTTGTATGGAATGTTCACATAGTTTCTTAGTTCTAATACAATTTACAACCAAACATTGTGGGTGAGATTCCATTGCAGTAATATCATTGCTAAGATTGTGGATAAAATTGCTTCATGTAATTTGTCGGCGGGGGCTCGACAAATCCATCTTGTGATGTCAGGGTGCAAGGTGCAGGGGATACGATCGAATACCGTCGTTAATAAGTCAGGTCCATGAGATTTGAGGTAATTGGCTGGAAACCCATTGGCATTTAGCGACGTAAAGTATTCGGAGAAAGTTCGTCTTTTGTTTTCTTCGTGACCCGAAGGCAGTTATGTAAATTGTTTTGTAGTAATGTCTGTTTGTATGTAAATCTGATCAATGAAGCACTAACTATGCTCACGATGGACAATAATGAAGAACGTTTAAAGACAATAGCGACGGCCAAATCTGACTGACATTTACATTTATGGTGACATCAAAAAGGCAAAATAAAATACAAGAGCTAAGTGCAGACTTTTCTAGTATTTAGACCAGAAATAATAGGTAAGCATTGCATATAAAATTTGGAAATCGGATTTTCATACTATAAACCGAAAAACTTGTGAAGTTGTAGATATCAGATTTCACAAGCGCGAAGTCAACAATTTCTGCTAAGAAAATGTCTGTCATGATTTTTGATAACTTCATATCCATCTGTTGAACAACTTAGAAAATCAAACAAATGACACACTTTTCATTTCCTCGTTTTCACACCTGACAAATATGTACATACTTAAATAGACGCACGCACTTAACAGTCGTGCTAATTTACAATCAGGGTCAAAATACTTGCCGAAACCAAGTTTATAAAAGTATCTATAGTTTAGAAAGTATACATTTACACTATTCATTTGTTTGGTGTAAATTTTCTTTTTTCAAGTTCGAATAGTTGCTTAAAGTACTTTTATTTAATTTACCTATGTATTGCAGAAACGATTGCGTGTCTACGAGTAGGTTTGTCATTAATTCTTTTACGTCTATAAATTTCATGCAAACTGCAATAAGTTTCAGATTATAATATTTAATAAACAGAGCCGTATATTTTGATCCATTTATAATATATGATATTTCAGATACAAAATTTATGTTATGTAGCTGTCTCAAAATATTGATATTATAACATTTAGGTTCAAGTGACACATCAACGGTAAATCAAAAATATCAAAGACGCAACGATAAAAGTATTCGATTAAAATCTTGAAAGGGGGATACAAGTAGTTACATTTCATCTTTATCTCCACACATGTTGGAAGTAGAAGGGTTGCTATGAACAGAAATGGAAGCCACTTCAAAGCAGACCGACAAAGTAAACACTTATTTTATACATGGCCGTTTTTATGGGAACAGCTTTGTGATCTCCTAAAGAGTGTATGAAACGAAACCCACGTTCAGTGGAATAATTGAATGCGTATTTAGGTCAATATTTAGTTTTGAAAGTGGCTTCTTGAGGTTATGATATCCTGGTAGATGTTTTCCGATTTCAGTAGTGAATTAGACTTAAATATTTATTAAGATTATTTTATTATGCACCTATATGATTCTCACTCTTATTTTTAATCGAAGGATAAAAATAACATAAATATTTAATGTTATTTTTAAAACTGATACATTTAATTTCTCTTTACTTTATCATTGTAGGTACTACTTACATATAAAAAGTTTTATTAATGTCTATCAAGTTCCTAAGTATTATTATATGGGAATTGACCATTGTGAACAAATAACATAAAACTCAAACACAGTACCTACCTATTATACGAAAATAAAAATTCAAAGCCATAAAAGGAGATGTCAACCCAAATAAAGGACCGCCCACAAAATGAATAAAATATGGCATAAAATAAAATTTACAATTGATTACAAGTAATGGAAACAGCATTATTTTTCTCATAAAACTAAGTTTTCATTCACGTCACTGTTATTACTTTATGATAATGTAAATAAACAAGGTTATGAACAAATAAAATAAAGCTATAATATTATGGCCCATATTTTGAGAAAATAATATTAACATTGAACGGGTCCTTCAGCTTTGTAATCTTATAGCAATAACTTTGAAAACTGAATCACACAATCCATTATGTCACATATAAGATATTTAATAGACCAAAAGTGCCCATAAAATAGTGTATCGAATCCCGCTTTCATTTTTTGCACCAATCGGCGTGCCCACGCGTGTATTAAACTCCCCTTAAATATTCTGATCCATTGTAAGTCTGCGCGTATGGACATTTCAACTTTTTACCGTGATGCCAAACAAAGCTTATTTTCGAGTGTTATAAGAAACGGACGGTTTATTTAGCCATTGTTGGTGAACCATTTATCTCTTTAATTTATGGGGTAGCGTCGCGAATCGTGGACATATTTGTGTTGAAGTCAGCAGCTCACGCAGTTACTGTTGCATTGTTATGCGTAGGTAGCTGTTTAGGGCTTGAAATCAAAAATATTTTAACTCATTTTATGTTAAAAGCAGAGAAAGATGTGCACAAGAATATATACAATTTCATGGTCTTATTGACTTCTGAAAAACAATAAAATTACATAGTCTAGCTAACAACTCTCAAAGTCTCAAAGTCGAAATAATATTTAATTATTTCGACTTTGAACTTTAAATTAATTAAATTATTTAATTTGTCTGTGAATGTGAATGGTAATTAATTTACAAAATATTAAACAAAAAAGCATATCTAAAACAATACATATAAATAACTAAATTTTCTTTTGATCAAAGATGTCATTGATATAGCTTGTAGAGAACACAATTATTATTTACTAAACAAGAATGTAAAATATTACTCGAAATTTAATTTAGAACACCGAGAGCCTAAAAAGATGAAATAAAAGACGAATAACAAATTAACTTACAACCTACAAACAAAGTTATGTCACCAACATTTCAACCGATAGCTCCCAAATTCTCCGAAATCTCGTATTCTGTTGTGTCCAGTTCTCAGCGGGTATCGTTCTGTAGATGCTGTGCTACTACCGGCCTCCAGAATTCGTCACACAGCGTAACGTTATTAACCATTGTTTGAGCTTCGTTATGCACAAAGTAATTTTCTCTGGTTGAGTTGTTGCACTTGTGGTGTACGGCAATAAAAACATTTATCAGGCTCATTCGGCGAGAGTAGGTGTTAACTTGTTGAACAAAGACCACCTCGACTGCTTGCTGGCTACTGTTTATTAACAATTAACCGGACGTGACTCATTCGTGTGATACTCGAATTGTCTCGTTGCTCTCTGGTGAGATGCAGCAGTGTTTATGAAGCAAACTCATACGTTGCACCTACGCAAACCTAATTGAAATATTGATACAAATACCCGTTAAGATTGTTGTTTGCGTTTGTTTCTTTACAGTTCTTAGTTGGGCGTTATGGCGTTCTATTTTGGAGTGTTTTTGTGTTGGTCATATCGGCCTTAACTCGCCTAATTTTAGAATCTTAATTAATTTCCTTGTGTTCTCTAAGCGTCTTTATGGCGCTTTGTGACCTGTACTGGGCTTGGTATTAAGTAGTTTTAGTGTGCTTCTTGAGATAGACATTACGGAGGATGGCTAAATTAGGTCCGAAATTAAGAACGGGAATCTGGTGTTATTTATATCCAGGTTTACGAGTCAAAGTTGGCGTTGCACAAATTGTGAAGTAGTCTTTTATAAAACCTAAGTAACTTTTACTAAACAATTTTGCTTGGTAAAGGTTAGTAAGTCTTCTTCTTTTTTACTTAGTTTTATTAATGTTTTATGTTTTTATTTTAATATAGCTTACATTTTTGTTTTTGTATAAGTTGTTTCTAGTGACTTTTAAATACTTAAGTAGTAGGTACCTCATATATAACTAGCGGTTCTTTTTGTTCGTCACTGATTAATATTAAAGATTTTACAGCTTTGACCATTTAGGTCATGTTAGTTGAAGCACTGATAATGCAAACATTGTTAATTTAGCAGATAAAGCGTTTGTTATGTATCTCAGTAATTAGACCTAGGCATATATTTAACAGAGCATATTAAACTAAGGTGCATGTACAATTTAGAGACAAATGAATGATTGTATCAATTTAGCGAATCTAGTATATCAAATAATCTTATAATCATATAATAATATGATTAATTCTGGCATAGAAAGGCTATCCGTGAACGGAAACAGTATTGTCTACTAGAATGTATTAATATATGCTAGTATAAGTAAATAATGTATTATGTGTAGACAATTTATACAGTCGTGTACATAATAATAATATGATTATTGCTAGACTTATTAATAACTACCTGACCCGGCACACGTTGTTTTGCGAAATAAATAAAAAAATGAAGGGTGGGTGGTTGAAGGGTAAAAGTTAAGTAATTAATATACCTATGTATTTTTAATGCTAATTCATAAAAATAAATAAAAATATAACATTTTGTCCAAAAAACGAAAAATAAATTTTGGTGTGGGCACCCCTATCATTTGAGGGTATAAAAATAGTTTACGACCTATTCTCAGACCTACCGAATATACATAAAAAATTTCATAAAAATCGGTCAAGCTGTTTCGAAGGAGTTTGGTTACAAACACTGTGACACGAGAATTTAATAGAAGATACTTTATGCCAATGTTAAAGAGTCTATCAATAATAAAACAGTTGAACGTGACATCAAATAAACTTTCAATTCATTTTCCGACTACAATTTCAAATAAAGAAACTTAACGATCAAACAATTCGCCTACTTTCTTAGCTAGGCATAAAGGCGGGCCAATAAAAGTGAATGCACTAAACGTAATACAAATCTCTTAGCAATTACACCGGTCACGCCTGTATAAGTTTTAATTAATCGCTGAATTACACATGTAAGTACTTTATGCTGGTACAGTTGTTGGAGCTTGTCGTGTACTGGTTTACGATTGTTTGTTTCCATTTGTAATTGTTTTATTTTACGATTTGAGGATGTTTGAATGAAATGAAATTATTTATTCTGTAAGTAGGATATATCATCACTTCTAAATTACTTTTTTCTTTAGAGCTCCCTTCTATGTATATTTAACCGACAACGCGAAAAGAGGGTTGTTATAAGGTTTTTTATAAGTTTGAAGTTTTGCTTTTTTCTTGTTGAAAGCGGGCGTAATCGAGATGGCTCTTAGCTATAATTTATGAAACTATTTAGCATTTTGAATTATATCAGCAAATTTTTAGAATTTGTCGGGGGTTTCTATTTTTTTTAATTTGAGCTTTGATTTTAATGTTTCTTTTTTTTACTTACATTGTGGCAACGTTGACTAGATATTTCTTTTTAGTATGTCATGCCCATGAATTGGAGCGTTTAAACTGTGCTAGTTCTAGTGATAGAAAAAGTGTGAAGTTACATTGACGGGTATTACCATCTCTTTTACGTTACCGAACTATGATTGCATTATTTAAGTCACACGAGTCAAATGGAATCAAAATTAACTTTAATTCTAATGTTATTTCAAAGCTGCTGTGGTGGTCAGTTTTCAAAAACGAACAGGTTTGCTTTACTAATACTATATTTTTTTAAATCTTGTTATTGTTCATTAAGTTAAAGAAGATAAAATATATAAATATAAATAATAACATCTGTATATAAATAGGTATGGGCATTTCAGTTGTATCATTTTGCGTAAAAAAATCTATATAAACACTAGCTGAACCGGCTTTGCTCCCGTTTTGCCAGGGCTGTCCTGAGCACCTAGAGGTATAAAAAATAGCCTGCCACCTATTCTCAGAACTACGAAATATAAAAAAAAAATCGATAAAAATCAGTCACGCCGTTTCGAAGGAGTTTGATTACTAATACTTATTGAAGACGAGATTTTTATATTTTAGATTTAGGTATGCAAGTTTTTTTTACGTTTTATTCAATTATTGCGTCTACATATTTATCGTATCGTAAAAACACTGGGAACGTTTTACTCTAACTTCTGATGTGCAGTTGGTATGTGTCGATGATAGTTACTGGCGATGTCAATGACGGCTTCATTCTCCCGACACAGATCCTTTCCGCTCGTTTAACACGAATTATAATATAAACGAACATCTTACTAGACTGCGCTTACGCAAGTGATGTTCGATATCTTGAATCTATTTATTAGTTTACAAACAGTTTTAAATTATAAAGCTTTGGACTAAAACATACTAATAATTTTATTTACGTTATAAGTTTTAATTTTAATAGAGCTTAAGTTTTTGTTTTTGTATAAATTGTTTGTGGTGACTGTATATACGAATAATATATATACTAATACTAATTTACTTGTAATTTCCAATAGGTTTTGTATGATCCAATTTTACATGGAAAATACTACAGTAAAAAAACCTAGGGATTAATGCTCACTATTTCGTTGTTTATAAGCACTCTTTTCCCAGCAGTGGTTGGAGAGTGACAGGCTTGTATTATAAATCAAAAATAATTTTGATGTTTTCTAATCATCTTTCTAAAGTAGCTTTTTAATACGCTTGTAATTGGTGTTAATTTAAAAATCAAGTAATAAATATACCTACATTGGTGCCTACAAAACTGGTACCTAAAATATGTATAGTTTAACCACCTTCTTCTGTCTAACTTCTTCTTAAGCTATGTTGAGGTCGGCTTTCAGTTTCACCAGATTGACCTAAATACTGTACTAATACTCTACATGGAGCGACTGCCTATCTTAAATAGTGTAACCACCTGTGCGCCGAAAAAAAAACTTTATTATTGATTGGAAAGGTCATAAAAGTTTTATGTGCATTTTAATACACGTTTATTGCACCCAATATTTTAGCGAAAGCTGATCACAATATAATATGAGCATAAACCGATTTTCATCATCCAAAATTACTGTTACAATTTTGGAATAGTTACTTTAAACCGTTATCAATTACTTGATTCGTTCGAGACTCCGATTACGCAGGAATGTCTATTAGCAGTAATAGCTAATGCTTTGGATTTGAAGTAAACATTTAAACGTTTTTCTCCAACTTCTACAGTATCTGGTTGGTATACAAAATAGTAAAAATATTGACCAACAAGAATTCACATTAACAATTTGCAATGAAATCCAAAAAGAAGTTGCACTATTAAAAAAAAAACAAGATTTAAGTACCAACCTATTATTTATTGTATAGAGATTAATAAGTTGGGAGTGTGTTGTAATAAAGTTTTACTGTTGAATAACAAAATAATGGACATTTAAATAAATGTAGACAACATCGCATTCATCTTTCAAAATCCAAAGTATGAAGCTAAAGCACTTGTGTTAAGGAGTCAGAGCCAACACTGACACTGAGGTCTCACAAACATCCAGACCCGAGACAATGTAGGAAAGTGGATTTTCTATATTGACAACGGGGATCGAACCCGGGACCTCAGAGCTAGCGCCAGAGCTAACACCATGAAAACCGTTTTGTACGCCACTCGACCATTAAAACAAGGTCATTGTGTCACACAAATTTGTAGTCAAAATAAAATTATTATTAGACAATATGTTTTAAGGACTAGATATTTATAGACCTAAAAACATTGTCTATTCTATGCCATTCTAAGCTTTATATTTCTTCTGCTTATTAGAACATGGTTTCGCTTTGCTTTACACGGAAACGAGCGGTTTAGTGCTCGTAAATCGTAAGTTACACACATGATTCACTTTAAAAATCGTGGAATACAAAATTCCTTTTATTAGGAACGTAAAATACGTATTTAATCAGAACCTAGTTAAACTAGCTATTAATCAACTAGGCACAAGATTTTACAACGCTTTTGTTTCAGGTTTCATTGCGATTTGAAAATTAATACTGGCCGTATACATAGATTTGTTTCCTTGATTCTCATAGTCGGATTTATGAAGAGAAATATTCAGAGTAGGTACGTTAAATACAGTATTATTTTTCTTTTCTCATTGATGCTCCTTTGTTTTTCTAAAATTATCAAACATTCAATTGAAACTAATATCTATTGCCCCGACAAAGACATCCGTGGGACTGATAAATTTTTTCTCATCGGAAAGTCTCGACTTTGGAGATAGTAATCAGTCACAAAATGGGAAAAGACTAAATATAAAATCGTGCTTGTTTTATTTATTACATTGGGCTTTGTGTACTGTTTAGCGTACTGAATTTATTATTAATATAATTTGTGTAATGTACTTTCAAGAAATTTTAAATCAAGAAAAATTATGCACTCAGGCATAAAATGCGACTTAACTTGTTAAAGAAACTCTTGTGATGTCGTATGAAGACCCACAGCGAAGACAATTTCGATTATAAAATGTAAAAAACCATGTCAGACCAAAACGAGAATATAAAGTTAGATTAAGCCAATTCACATTCAGTATTTTGTGCTGCAATGCAAATCACAGTTCTGACTATTGTGTCTCGTGAATCGTGAGCTCCGGTCATTATAATATTCAAATTCTATAATATTTTACTGTAGCGCTGGCCAGTTTGTGGGCGTTGCTTGTGTACTCGAATTTTAGAACAAATGAGAATTTATTGGAGAATTCATTGATGAATAGTTTAGGGCCATAGCTTGTGCCGTTTCTAGAAAAAAACAAAAAAAAAAAACCTTCGTCGTTTGAATCGTAGAACGTGCCTCAACCGACAATGACCGTTTGAAACAAAAAGGCAAAATGGAATACAGAGGTATCACAAAAGATGCTGAACTACTATGTTTTTTTGTTTCGGTGTCAATGTTTTATCAATTTCAATTAGTTGTTGATTAGAATTAAGTTTCTTATGGATTTAAAAAGTTTACAAGTAGCTTTTTATTTATAACGAATAGAATTTTGAAAAGAAGTTAGAAGTTAGGTAAAGAAGCTAGAAAATAGTATATATACTACATATAGTATTATATAGTATAATATAATTATAGTAAAGAAGAAAGAAATTAGGTAAAGAAGCTACATGGATATTTAGAAAAAGCTTTAGTGGCTATTAAAATAAGACAAATTATAACTACTATAATTAAAAGTCACAGTTATAATGACTTGTGCGAAAGATAACAAGACGTAATAAATTAATGCATATTTCAGTACTTCTTGATTAAGTTAACCAATGACTACTGCATTTAAAGTGAAGATTACGATTGCGAGTCTTTCACTGCACTTTATTACTGCTACTCTTGCATAAGATATACGGTCAACAAAATAAATAAGACCAGTCTTTTTACTTATTAGGTTTATACATTAAGTTATGTGGCTGACTCTACGGGTGTGAAGTAAACGTTCCCTACCGAGGCACCATTCTACCAGCAATTCATTTATTCCTAATGTAAATGTTATAGAAAATTTATGTTAATTCATATTATTACATTACGCCCGATAGCAATTTACCGACTGTATAAATATGAATACCGCATACCGAGTGGATATTTACGCGTCTAATATGAAGTTTAACTATTGTTATATTGTTGAATTGTAGAAAGTTTTGTGTAATATACAAATGTATTTTATTCAGATGTCGTATATCATTGGTAATTTGTTTCTTTTGTGATGTTTTATTGCAACCGGAGTTTATAAATTTGTCGCTGTAGTGTTGTATGTATGGTTACAAGATATATTCACTGTTACTTGCTTCTTATGCAAATCATAAATTCTAGTGGAATGAATGGGATAGGCTTGTGAAGAGGATGCTTATAATATGTGACAGGTTACTGGTTTTCGTGGTACTGTATTGAGGCAATAGAAGTCAACTGTGTAGTTACCGATACACATTTGTGTCTTCTATAATTTGTCATTGAAAGTTAGAAGGTTTTATTTCGTAAAAAAATAGGGCGATGTTACGCTTTTTAAAAAAAAACAGTTAATACAAAGAAATTCCGTGGTATTTTGTGTTCAAGCAAACACTATCTATACGAATTCAAATATCCAGAATAAGCAGTCTTAGAAATAATATCGGTAAATAGAAATACATATCCAAAGGTCGAGTAGATAGTTTGATATCTTTAATTAATAGTCACATTAATTTGGCTTAAATAAATATTCCTACTAAATAGAAGATAATACGGGTGATCAGAAGTAAATAAAATTAATAGGAGTAATTAAATAATGATTATGTACAAGTGTAACAAAATATTTGCTTAGAAGATAAGTTATTACAAGGAAAAGTTGTAAATATTCTTATTTAAATATTAGGCATTTAGTGACGTGATGTTGACTAATACGCGAGATAAACAGTTTTTATTTATTTTTATGAGTCATATTAATTCTATTTAAAATCGTAATCGTATGTACTTCTTAAATTAATTTACCTCCTCTAAAGCAAAATAAAAATCTTGATGAAACATACATAAGGACAATAAATTCAGAGAAACGTGATTCTGATAAACCTACATTAAAAACAGTGTTACCATGCATATGTCGCAGTAAGATAGATAAAGCCGTAATATAGTTATATCCCTAGGGATATAATTATATACCGTAACATAGTTACCATAAAATTAAAATAACATACCATTGTCAAATTTAATTATTTACAACAAATATACATCTTTCAAATGAATAAACAACTTTAAGTTTTAAATTTATAATTGTAGCTAATAAAAAACAGGAACCAAAATTAACGAACTAAGTTACACTATAAAGAAACCAAAATGTTGATATAAGCTGACTTTAAAGATTACTGTTACAGACTATTTGAAATAAGAACAAGTGTTGCCGATTTCTGGCGAGTTATATAATACCTGTCATGTTGTTTTTGACATATTTTGTTTAAGTACCTTTAATGTTTTGCTGAAGCGGATAATAAAATTTGCATCTCAAATAAGAAACTATTTTTATAAATTTAAAATACAATAATTATGTTTCTTGTTACTTTGAGAAAGAAGTTAATGCCAAAAATAACACAGCTCTACTTGCGAGTTCATAAAATGATTTTGAACTTGTTAAAAGTGTTAACTAGGTATATTTAGAAATCGTTACATCGCTCATTTCTCACGGTACTTCAATTACTAAGCAGAGCTCTGCAATGCAATACTTTGATAATATATCAACAGTCGTTACGTTTGAAGCCACCTGTTATAAAGCAAAATAAACTAAATTTGTAACTAGAAACAATATCGTGTGAAACAAAAGAATTATGAATTTAGAACGAATTTAAATGATAACATAATTATTGTTATACTTACTACCTTTCTTACCCACGATTTTTTAAAGACTGTTCAATTATATCTGTTGTCAAATCGAATTTCAACTTTGAATTAATTAGTTATTCTTCTCAAGTCGAAGGATATTAAATAGTATTGACCCAGTAATATGTTATCCCACCAAAAACATTCAATGTAAAAAGAGCCAAGACTCTCTACGCAATTCTTCCATCGTAAAAAGTTTTGAGATCGCATAGGAGCCAAGTCCTGTTCAACTTAATTTGTAATAATAAATCAATATTTTGTGAGTATATTAGTTTTGTTTACATTACAATAACAGTGACTTGGCCATGAGCACAAGTTAGCTGTGTCTGTGCGGCAATACCTTATATATAATAGAATTATTTATGAATGATCACGGACAATGATACCTATATTACCTATTACATAAAAAATTACGCAGATATGTTATTAGCGCTCGCATTTTGAGGACTCGAAAATCTCTTCTATTTACGTGCAAATCTTAGATTTATCTTATTTAAAAAGGCAGAAATAGACGAGTCCATTTTTTTTTATTATCTATTTGACTATTTTATTTTCTCATCCTCAGTAGATGACTGAGGATGATTCCCATTCTTGTGCATTTACATGCTCATGATTCGGCCCTAAGTTCACAAACCACTTATATTATCTGGACAATAAGTCTGGTCACAAAATCCTCTCGGAAGTCCGATACTGCTTTTGTTTATGTGCACAGAGTTGTTGAATCTGCATTTCTTTTAGTTTGTAGTGGTCTTGACCGGAACTTTGCTCTCTGCATAATGGGGACCGGAATTATAATAAAAAAACGCGAATTTCCGTAGCGAAGTCGGAGAATTGTTGTTATGGTCTGCCTCGAAATGTCGGCGTTGTTGAACCACCCACGTTTCAAAATCAATGATTCAGTTTAAGGCTTAATATAAATAATATTACTAAATGTACTTAATACTTCTGACCCTGATCACTACGAGAACAACTCATTTAGTCAGACATTCGTTCTAACAAACGAATAACCCACTAATCTAATATCTAGAGCAAAATAAGATTAGGATCAAACAAATCAATTCTATTTGTTAAGTAAATGAGAGGCCCGTATGACGTAGATAGTATCGTTAATAAAACTCCCCACATAACTGACGCCATTGTCTCTAGCAGATAAAGCAATTTATTTAATTAAAACACCACAACCCGGCCACGTTACAGCATTAAGATAAACTACACTGTTATTAAGACATTGAAGTTACGTATGTCTCAATGTGGGCATTTAAGTTCTCAAACTCAAAAAATTTTAAATTATTCGAATCTAAATATTTTATACCAACTAAAAGCTATAAAAAAAATTGGTTTAATAAAAAAAATGTGTAATAAATGCAAGTTTTCGTCCAAACTTCAAGTCAATCAATTTAATAGTTCTCAGTTTAGTATAAAAAGAGATCACAGACATGTTTTTTATCCGTATCGCATAATTTATTTATTCGTGTCTTGAATTGTTTAGACATTATCCTGTAGGTTGTAAATACTATCTTTGGTGACCTACAAGGCGTTCAACGAAAAATAAACAAAAAAAATACAGTTAACTTAATTACAACTTGCTAATACTCGTTACGGATAATGACCAAACCGATACCAATTAGTTACCTCTAAAAGCCTTGGCATTCAATTAGAAATAGAGTCTAACACGGTAAGCAATCACCGTCTAATCAGAACCATTCGTGAATTAAAATTTCCGTTAAATTTCTCATTCAAATCTATAATTGTTTTAAAAAGATATAAAAAACAACCGTTACACATTCGATTTTTAAATCAAATAAACTTTGTTCGATATTTAATAAAACAATTATTTAGATCTGAGTCTTTTAAACATCGAGCAAGCGATTGTTTTGTATTTTCTTGAAAATTTATGACGCAAAGTAGATTTTATCTATTTATTGGTTTCCATTGAATTTTAAATGGACAAAAACTATATTTTATTTTAAGTATCGTAGCAGTTAGTATTCATATTATTGTTATGCTATTATTATTATAACATTGCAGTTGCATGTTTACGGCGTTTGCGTGAAAACCATCGATAAATATTTTTGATCTTCACATTTAAATTTTATCACCGTCTGTGAGAATCGATTATTAAATATTGTTTATAGAATCGAAAAAATATTACGTCGCATCACTAGTTTAACATGCCCAGAGATGAATACCACCAGAGTAGATAATTATAGACTGTGAGTAGTTAAACAAACATAACAAAACTAAATGAAATTTTAATAGAGTGTTGTCCAAATTTAAATACATATTAAAGTAAATTATAGGTTTCAGACTTGCATACTAAGAATCAATTAATACTCTGATGTCATAAAATAAAATGACTATGTTTCTTGAAGAATTTTTCATAGGTTCTCCATGAGTCATCCAAACTTTTTGCTTAAAACATTTCGAGGAATAAATGCATACATTAGCGGAGGTATCAATTATATGTCTGAATGTCTGTCAGTATATAATTTATGTAGACCCAAAAACAACGAAAAATTTTTAATAGATATCAATCGATTTCAATGATATGTTAGAAGATGAGTTTAAAGAGTATTAAATAATATTACAAGGTTTTCTAAGTTATAGTAATTTTTTGCTATATTTAGGACTTTGAAATGGTTTTATAATTATTTATAAGGTATGATTGGTGTGAAATAATTTTGACTGATGATGATGGATAGGGTATAAAAATATTTTAGAAACACTTTATTATTTAATGTTCTTATATTATTATATCACCTGAGACAAGGGCATCTCTTTTTTAATAATAAAATTATTATAGTGGTATATAATCATCCACTTAATACATAACACATGGGTGCTAGGCTTATCCAACCAATTTGGTCTAAGCATATAATAGTCTATGAACAATTATACAAAATAAAATTGACCATTGTATTTTTTCTTTTTTAAAATTGCTAATACTTGCAAGCTAAACACAAGCCCTAAATATTGAGATTAACATATCATTAAATATTATAATTGTGATTCACCTTCAAATGTCCAATATGTGGCCGAGGGTATGCATAGAGAGGTAATCAGAAAAGCCATCTCCGCATACACAGAATATCAGAACTAGCTTCGGCGACCCTGAGTAAAGATAAAAAAGAGGTCATATTAGTTAAAATTCCGCAACTCTGTCCAAAAGAATTCCGAAATAGCCAGCAGCTTGGTAAACGAACTTACCAAAATTGTTTTCACGTTAATTGGAATTCGATTTGTCCAAATTCAGAGGGTGACTATACGTTATTGGATTTCCTCTTCTCACCCTTTGCCACGTGAGGCTTGAAAAATCAATGGTCCTGTTACCCTCCTCATACTTGAGTTAGTCATTCGTGGACAAGATTCAAATTCATTTACGCATTGCTCCGCGGAAGTATTTTGAGAAGCCTTTAATGGAATACTTTGAAAGGCATCGGCTGTTATAATAGTTTTCAATTCTATTTCATTTGATTTATTGGTTCAAAATATAGGTAACTACATAATGTAATGTACCTCATGTTTTTTAGAACTGTCTCTGTGTGTTGGGATTTTACAATATATGATTCTTTTCCAGAATCGATTCGTGCCAGCTTAGCCAATTCAAAACAATTCTGAATACGTTCTATCAATTATTCAGGAATATTAACAGTTTACTCAGGCACATTCTCGGGATTGCCCGAATAGTCTCAGACTCAATAGGAGTCCTTAATCATGAGCTGACGCTGCGGCGCCGGTGTCGCGAGTCGAACTATTAAGATAAGAGTCAATATTCCTAAATAATTATGAATACGCCTCACGAAAGTTATTATACAAATAAAGATCTACCTTTAGGTAAATTTATTTTGAATTTTCCAAACTCTTGAAAAAATAAATTTAAAAAACTGGAACAAAATTGACTACTGACTCACGCGGCGGGGGTTTTATACTGTATTATTATGGTGAGTCAGGGTAGTTTTTTTATTTCAAGGCATGACGCAAGGGTGTCTCATGTGTATTCCTAATTTTAACATGATTGATCTGCATGTTACTAAGTAAAAAAGAATTAATATTTCATCGGACAACCCTAGGGACATCCTGCTATAAAAAAAGTTTACCACTTTTTATGAGAGAATCCTTTACATCATTTTATAAGAAATAAAATATTAAAATTGATTAAAAATATTTTAGCTGATGTATAACTTGACAACGATATCAATTTAGTGTATGCTCATAGCATAAATTCTAATCTTCAGTCTGTCTTACAGTACTATATCACTTTTGAAACTAATCTACCACCGCGAACGTGATTTAATTTAAAGTTTAGCTTGAATATGATTCAACTGACAACGCTTGTTCAGTATGGTTTTAATTTAAAATCATGTATGAGAATGTTGCGATGGTCTTGTTGTTTAATTGTGTTAACAGATTTTCATGATTTGCCAGTGTTGTGGCTTAGAAATTTGGTCTAGTGGGATACTGGGATAACTTAAATCTCTTGAGACTGGAGTATTTTGAAGACATTCCTATATTGTTTGTCAGATTTTAGGTTTCTTCCTTTTTTATTTTTGAACTTCATAAAGTAGGTGTTCGCCGTTGGCCGCGTGGGTGTCGGTTATCGCGCCAAAAAGTAGCTTATGTCCTTACTTAGGATTAAAACTTAACCCATACTAAGTTTCATACAACAAATAGGTACAGCGGTTTAACCGTGAAAGTGTAAGAGAAAGACAGAGTTACTTTCAAATTTATAATATTAGTATTGATAATAGTGTTGTTATATTGCTGTTTTATAATACTACGTTCACCTCATGCATTTTTTGGACAACTACATTTACAGATTAAAATACACCACATATACACTAATATTTACAGATTAAAATCTTTCTAAAAAAGTAATACAGGAAGCTGAGCCCATCATAGCTTGGGAAAAGTCTCGGTGGAAGGAGCAAAACATAATTCGTTACCTGTGTAATATACACCATACATGTTGAGTCACCATTACAACTAATTTAAGTGTTTAATATTTTATACACCTACGTCTAAAACAAAAAACCAATAACGTGTTCAATAAAAACCTCCGTTAGTTTTTATGCAAACATATTTTCAATACATACAATCTTCACATCATTGCTTTAGTGCCTAATTATGTATGTAAGTCCGAGAGATGCCTTATTTGTATGTTTATCGTTTCAAAGTGTACTATTATGAGTCATAATCGTAAGTAGAATTGCGCAATCATCGTCTAAACGTTGTCGAAGCATATAATTTCAGCAAATAAAAACAAACAAGTCGTAATGTTTAGAGCCTGACTAACTTAATGAACATAATGATGACGAGAAATCGTTTTATACATACTAAATGTTAGAACTTAGTAACTATGAAAATATTGGTATTTTTTTTTATAGTAACTGCAATAGACTTTGACTGCACGGATAGCCGAGTGGTAGTTATAGGTCACCGCGCCAAATACCCCTGTGCGCGACGCGCCCCGGGTTCGATACTCGCATAGAACAATAGGGATGTTGACTGGGTATGAAAAGTTAAAATCTATTTAGTCCGTCAGTTAGATAATAAAAAAATATTAGACACGTATTTTTTCTTTTATCAAAACAGTAAAAAATTACAAAGATACAGCGCCTTAAAGTTTCGGAGTGGGGGCTTATGACGCCACGCCTTGGTAAAAATCGTAGCGAGGAGTGACGTCACGCGTGATTTCCGTTCTCTGTATTTTGATCATTTTTTGTTTGCAGGAAAAAATAAAAAATACGTGTCCAATAAAATTCATTAACATACCAGGCGGACAAAAAAAAAATTAGGATAATATTTTGTGTGATCCACAGATGCTTGTTCAAAAACTGGGTCTTATTTGTGCATAGGATACCTGGACGAGTTAAGTTAGAAAGTAGAATTTTCAAAAATCTTGTCTAACATTAACATAATTACAGAGAAAGAACTAAGCAGTCATATTTAATTAAATAAAAACAAACTAGTAATTATAATATTGATTAGAAAAGCTTCTCGTGTCTGTTCAATAGCCAAAAATACTATCTAGTATCTACTTTTGTATACACACACTAATTTCATTTGTATAAAGTCAAACTTAATGTGACCATAGATTTCGTGTCTTAACCACATAAAAACAGTATAATATAAATAGTTCCGATTCAAATGTTAGATAATAATGATATTGCACTGCTGGATACAGACAAAATAATAACTAATTTTCTCTTAAATATTTGTAATACCCTTTATAATTGTATGCTCATGTTTTTAATTAAAACTAGATATTGAACACGTTTTAAAAGCAAATGAAATGCTTAACATAACTCGAAATGATAAAACGAAAAATCAATATTATTTATTCATTATCATTAAGTACTGCGTGTACTTCGATAGCACATGTCGACACTGTATTAATTAACTAAGTGCCATTATCGTCAATGTTATATTAATCGTCAATTTTATAATCAAAATTATTGTTTCTCACAGCAATAAAAACCGTCCAGTGTTCGGTCACAATCCCATGTGGCACTCCATTGAATTTAATTGCATCCATCTATATAATTGCTTCATTCGATGTTAAACTTTCACATTGAAAACCTGTCGATTCTAATGTGTCCAATAAAGATTATGTGTACCTTCTAATTACACTTAACAATTATTTAACAAGCTTTCAAAGTTTAATGAGTTCATATTTTTATGTCTAATTCGGCGATTAAATAACGAGCCCTTTACGGCCCTTTTTAATACGGGTTTCCACTGATATTTACCTAGTACCGTTATTATGACCTGTCTGTGTTGGTTCTCTTACAAAAATTCTGTATAATTATGCTGTTATTTTTATTGTACGTAATAATGCATTGTTTACAATGTCTGGTAGATAATGAGTTATAGCTGTTACTCTTACTGTCGAAAGTAAACAACCCTTATGTTATTATGCGAATGTGTGTTGTGTTTTAGTTGTTTATTTTTAGAGTTACTTTATAAGTAAGTATTTAGATTGCGATTGCTTCTTGGTTGTTTAATAATATTAAAACATACTTCTGTTTAAAGTCCGCTGAAACAGTCAAAGCCTGCGCTCAGCCTAACTGCGTAATATCTCTTTCAAAAAATTAAATACTTCTGTTTTTCTCGTAAGTTAAATAATGGAAAAGTACAACAACAGCTCTTTTGTGTTGTTACTTATTTTATGTAGAAATATTCAAGTTTAAATTACTGTTTTCTGATTATTTTACTACAGGAACATGCTCTTCAAATACATAAATTGATAAAACATTGATTTCTTTAGATATGTTGCTGTATTTTATAGTACCTACATCTGTACCAAAATGTGTGATAAATTTTGCAGAGGATTAATTCCTCTTTTGCTTAAAAATTACATAATTATATGGTACCATCTTACTTAATCTACATATTTAACACCTACTCCTTGATGACTTGTGTAACAAGTGTCGAAGACTGAAGTTTGTTAGGTATCTAGTAATGTATATTTCCTAGTATTATGCACCTGCATTTAGAAATTGGAGACATTAGATTAAGTTTCGTTATGTTGACGTTGACTTTATGGGAACTAGCGCGATAATAGTTTGACGAACTAGTGTTTTGTGAAGTGAATGCGACGCTTATGTTAGTTAGGTACCTAAAAACCTACAATATTCTAATCCATACTCATATGTATAGTATAATAGTAGCAAATATTTGTGTTTAATTACAAATATTCGCTCCGATTGCTTTAATGCGTAACAATATTATAAATGCGGTACTAACTCTGTCTTTCTGTTACGCTTTCACGGCTAAACTGCTGAACCGATTTGGATAAAATTTGGTACGGGGTAAACTTGAATCCTAAGAAAAGACATAAGCTTTTTGAGGCGATAACCGACACCCACGCTGGTGGAGCCGTGTATAAATGCAAAAGTTGTTTCAGTACAAACCCACTACACATTGCTCTTTACTTGTGTTGAGAATTATACTTATGATTTATTGACGTATATCGGAAGTGACGCCGTAGTATTATCTATACTTATCTATACTTAATATTATAAAGCTGAAGAGTTTGTTTGTTTGTTTGAACGCGCTAATCTCAGGAACTACTGGTTCGAATTGAAACATTCTTTTTGTATTGGATAGTCCGTTTATTGAGGAAGGCTATAGGCTATAAAACTTCACGCTACGACCAATAGGAGCGGAGCATAAATGAAAAATGTTGCAAAAATGAAAAACCGTTGAAACTAAAACACGCGAACAAAGTCGCGGGGGACAGCTAGTTAATTATAAATCACCTAAAATTTTTAGTTATTTAAGTCATTAGTATTACCGTGCTATTTTCATCTTCATCTTCACACTCAAAGTTAAATTAAGTAAACGGTTTTGTGAGGCATTGCGTTATTACATAAGGCTTATTGTAAAATTCTTAATAAATAAATAAATAATAATAATATGTAAAAGAGTTTTATACACAAATTGATAATTCTATTAATTCTTTACAAACTAGGTAAACTTTCTAAGCATAGTTACTCTATACTATTGTAAATGTTTGTGTTGAAATAAATCTTCGTCAGAAGGACAAACTGTTCTTAAATAACATTACTATGTGGACCGTGTTTTGTTTTAAGTGTATTGCACATGGGAGTTTTGCCAAGACGAATAAAATGCAATATTACTTATTTATTACAAAACCAAATGAGTAATGTAAGATGTTTAAAGCATGAGATAGATACCTGAGAAATGTATTAATACATAATCTACCGCTTTCTTCTATATTGGTGATGCACAAGACAAACAAAATGAATCATGTTCATTTCATGAAAAAGATTGGAGAGACAGCAGTTTAGGAACCAAGCTTAGAGTTAGACACATTTGAGTGGTCCCCACCACGGAAATCTTTAGTAAAAGCCAAAAGACTTATAAGTAAATACATGCAGGACATTATGGCCAGTCAAGGAGACACAAGTACACTCTAAATTTTTAATGTTTAATTGGAAAAGAAGGTCTCTATGTCTTTAATGGCGGAATAATGAAACATCAATCATATTAAAGTCGGCGTTAAGTCTCCTGCTGTCTCTGTCACTTTAAGGTGTAACGTAGCGACAGATAGACGTTTAAGAACGTCTTAAAGTTAAGTTGCGTTTCAGTTTTCTCCGGTAATACTGTCAATAAGAACAATTAGTCTTTTAACAGGGCACACTTCTCTCGGACAAACTCGCTGGACAACTATAGCGTTGCAGTCACTTGATTGTGTTAGTACCTTAGACAAGATTAAAAAGTTTAGCAAGTATCTACCTAATTCTAATCAAACTTCGTGATAAAGCTGGCTTAACATAAATTAGATACAGTGGCTCGCAATAAAAGCAAATAATTCATTCTAGAACCAGTTTTCTAAACTTAAACAATAACCCAATTCTTCCAGTGGTCATGGCTATAAATTAAAGTGCACTCAAACAGAAACAGTCCATATGTCACTGTTAAAAGCCCTTTCATCTGTAAAATAAACAATATTTTGCTACCGTCTTTTATAATTGAAGGTAAGTAACAGATGGGAACAATAGATTCTTAGGTTTTGTAACCCTATTATGTTTTTGGAGAAAACAAATGGTGGAGTAAAAACATGAGTAGAACAATGAGTTTTGGTAGCTGTTGTCCGGTTTCTGTAGAATAAAATAATAAGGGTCTTAGGGGCTACTGGTTGTGTATTGTCGAATAACGTCGAATGCTTTGAGCTCCCGTCGAGCCTTGCTTCAAGTGATTGCTTGGAGATGTAGATTCTAAGAACGTTGCACGAATGCTTCTGTTTCTATCTTTTGTTGAATCTATCTAATGTTCTACTTTGGGACTACACAAAAACGATATTTGTTTTTGTTGGACGTGTAGAAAATCGCATGTAATTGTTGTTGCAACTGTGTTTGTATATTTCTTTAACTTTGTTTCACCGTGTCGGATGATGATATTTAAATAAATCAAATACATAAAGTTGTAACATAAAGTAAAAATAACATAGGTACTATTCTCTTGACACTTAAGCACGTATTCATTATATTGCATCATTTACATACATAGCATACATTATATTACGTATTTGGTATGTATTATATTTATTTCGTGCATAGAAAATACAATTATCTGATTGATTGGTAAAATTAATCGAAAATCAAATGCCAACCTTAACAATTAGACTAAGGTACCTTGTTTACTATTTCAAAGTCATTTTGTTACACTGAAATTAAAAATACTTGCAAATTATACATTTCTTGTATTTTTATTGTATTACGTATATTTCAGTGTAATAAATAAATAAAATTGGAATTAATTCTGTTGTTAAAAATGAAAATTAAATACTTCGCATTGCAACGGAAAACGATAATGTACCAAAAGCTGTCCGACTCATGCCTATAGCACCTAATTATAGACTCGATATATTTTTGAGAATTTATTCAATCACAAATCTCCATTGTCCTCACACGATACAATACAATGGAATAACACAGAAAAACATCAGGTAAATTGAGTATCAATGCGCAATTTATCTTTTGTGGGGACAAAATGCGACATAGTATCTATTACTGTCGTGACAACATAGAATTGCATCGAAAATGCAATCGAATATTTTGATATACAATGCTCGTTGAACAAAAAAATACGGACAATTGCCTTTGTAACGTGAATACTGATCGTTATCGCCATTGGACTGGCTTATCTTTGTCGCAGAGGAGCCGATCGCATACTAATCTCTGATTATACAACTACCTAATAAGTTTCCCCTCAATTACACAGTAGACTGTACGTAAAATTGAATATTCAATACGGTATAAAGGACGCCGCTTAGATAATTTCTATGTAAAAAGTTCTAAACGTTTTATTGATGAAGTGAGAGATATTTTTTATTGAAATATAAAAATTATGTAAAGAACATAAATACAATGATATTAATTTATTAAAAAAAGATATAAATAATAAAAGATGCATAATATCAGATAGGTACCTACGTATTTAGCGTTAGTTTCGTCTGTATGTTGCTTGAGGATTTGACGAGTCCGTGGTCGAGTTTTCAAGGTGTCGCTTGTTTTGAGGTCCCGGTTTCGATCCCCGGACGGGTCAATGTAGAAAACAACTTATCTACATTGTCTCGGGTCTGGGTGTTTGTGCTACCTTCGTAGTCTCTGATTACATAACACATTAGGTTTAGCTATTTAATTTGGGTTCAGAGCCATATATGTGATGTTGATTTTGACACACTTACATTTATATCCAGACTGGATTGACCACATGACAGTGATAATATATAATTACATAATTCATCCTTCCTAAATTATAATAAGTGCGCAGTTTATGGTTATATGGACTGACCTGGTGGAGGCATTTGAACCAGCAGTTGAATGCCCAGCAGTGGGACAGCAAAGGACACTGTCAGTATCGACGTCATCACTAATGTAAGAACACTCTGCGCAGTGATACTAAATTACTAAGAAACGTTATTCATCTCAGATCAAATGCCTAGTTCATTAACCTTTATTTAATGGGCTCTCATTTAGAACCTAACCATCACGCGTTTTGGAACCTTCAACGTAGATTACGTAGTTGCGACGAAGCGGTCATGCCCCCGTTGAATCGTCCGAATCAGAGCCTCGCCTTTGAAGACGACGAGAAAGCGGAATGCCTGGCCGACAGCCTGGAGGCTCAATGTACGCCCAGTAACCTTCCGGTCGACCCGGCCCACCTCGCCAGAGTTGACGCCGAAGTCGAACGTAAGGCCACGATTCCTCCTTCAGAGGATCCGGAACACCCTCTCGCGCCGGTTACAGTAGACGAAGTACGTTCTCTTATCAAGGACCTACACCCTCGTAAAGCGCCCGGTTCAGACGGAGTCACCAATAAGTTGATTAAACTCTTCCCTCCAGCATTAGTTATCCTCTTGACAGGCATCTTCAATGCAGCATTAGGCAACAATCTCTTTCCACAGCAGTGGAAAGAGGCGATAGTCATCGGCATCCACAAACCCGGTAAACCGAAGTCTGAGCCAACTAGTTATCGCCCTATCAGCTTACTCAAAGTCCTTGGGAAGCTATACGAGCGAATCATCTACTCCCGTTTAATGGATTATGCCGAGTCCAGGAGTCTCATACCCGACGAGCAGTTTGGTTTTAGAACCGAACACTCGTGCGTCCAACAAGTCCACCGCATAGTCGAGCATATAAGCGCTGGTTTTCAGCGTGGACGGCTCACCGGTGTGCTCTTCTTCGATATAGCGAAGGCCTTCGACAAGGTCTGGCACAACGGCTTGATCTACAAGCTGTACCAACTCGAAGTGCCAGATCGTCTCGTGCACATCATCCGTGACTTCTTGTCGAATCGCTCCTTTCGCTATCGCGTTGAAGGCACACTCTCTTCCCCTCACCCGATCCTCGCCGGAGTCCCGCAAGGCTCCGTCCTCTCTCCACTCCTCTTCTCGCTGTATTCCAGCGACATTCCACGCGGTGGCAAGCCCCAAGTAGCTCTGTACGCCGACGACACGGCCATTTATTATTCAGGTACCAGCCCCTTAGCGATAGGTCGAACTCTCCAGACCGCGGTCACGGCCCTCGGGAAGTGGTTCACGAAATGGAGAATCGAAGTCAACCCTACCAAAAGCGCAGCCGTACTATTTAGTAGAAAACGGCGGCTTCCCGCTTCCGCTCCACCCATAAGCCTCTTCGGCAAGCCTATCCCTTGGGAGCAGCAAGCCAAATACCTGGGTGTGATCCTTGATCAGAAGCTTAGCTTCGTACCTCATATCAAAGCGGCACGCGCGCGAGCCGCCTTCGCCCTCGGCCGACTTCATTGTATGTTGAACAAGCGCAGTAAACTCTCTCTTGCTTGCAAGAAGAGAATTTACACTGCGTGCGTCAGACCTATCATGACTTACGGCAGCGTCGTATTCTCTCACGTACCCGATTATCGACTCAAACGAATGCAAACTCTCCAAAACCTTTTCATGCGTAGAGCCACGGGTGCTCCAGGTTACGTTCGTAACTTGCAGCTGCACTGTGACTTAAAGCTGCCCACAATCAAGCAGTTCATGAAACGCGCCGCGACCCGTTTCTTCGACACCGCCGAAACCCACCGTAACCCGCTTATCGTAGCGGCCGCGCGATACCGACCTTCAGTCATCTCCAAGATAAAACGTCCTAGACACACTCTCTCCTATCCCGACGATAAGACAACGCTTCTACAAGAAGCATTCGACTTAGCTAGCAGTAGCAATACAAAACACAACCGCCGTATACTACGTCCTCGCCGGCGAGGCCCGTCGCGTATTATAAATAATAGTAACGTAAATGTTACCCCCCCGTCCCTAGATCAAGCTGGCCCGAGCCGGCCAAACTAGCAATAAAAATATGTCCCTAAATAATAATAACTCAGATCCAGCCATCCCTTGCTGTTTTTGCCTTATTAAGATAGTCAGCAACGCACTAAGTCGAGGTCCGAACCCCGCAGGGGGTGCCCTTAGTGAACGTTGCTGACGTAGTTAGTTTATTTTACTTGCTCTGGCTGGAGGCCTTACGGTTCTCGCCAAAAGTCCGGTGAAGCAGTCAAAGCCTGCGCTCAGGCTAACTGCAGTAGACCTCATCCAAAAAAAAAAAAAAAAAAAAAAAAAATGGGCTCTCATGTTGGATGAGTAGAATTCAAAGCAGTAGTAATATATCACAAGGGTATATTGCGACGGAAACCTTGGCAGCGGTCGACGGCACGTACAATGCGATAACTGGCTAGATTCCCTAATATCAATACTGTATGAAGTGTATATAGAATTAGTTAAGGAGAATAATTGCTTAGATAGGTAAGTTTTTTTTCTTAAATAGGTAACTGGGTATTCTTAGGCATTTTACATAACAAATGCATAATATACCATTACTAATACCATTATCACATAATACAATGTGTATTTCTTCTAGGTCATTAGTTAAGATGGCAGTTGCAAAAGATGTTTTATATTTGTCAAAAATTTAAGAAGCAATATATGACATACATACATAGATATCAATTCTTTATTACTATACGTAACTGAGATACTTTTTGTTAAATTGGAATGTCTTGAGAGTGACCCGACATTGACAGATAGATAACAGATGGTTGCACAAAGGTATCATAATAATAAAGACGCGATCCTAAGAAAATATTCACGAAATTCTATAGAATTTGAATTGATATTTTATAATAACTAGATATTATGAAATAAAGTTACCGAACGTCGTTTGTTTATTTTTGAGATAATCTTCACTTGCATAAAATGTGAAATCGAATTCTTTGAAACCGAAAGTTGATGTAGAGTTATAAGGGTGGATACGGAAAAGCAATTATGATTCTCATTTTATTTTGTATTGTACTACTGTCACACAAAAGTAAATTATGTTTAATACTTTACCTATATAAGACTAACAATTTATGAACACAATAACAAAATAATTAACGTTATAAGCTGGCTGGCGGCGTATCGTGAAATTCGCAAGGCCAAGAGAAGCATTGTTCCAAAGTCGATGCCGAAAGCCTGACAATTTCCAAAATTTAAAATAAGACCATGTCCGCAAACGTATTGAACTTGAAGGTGTGATCGATTGAGCGTGACCACATAAAATACAGGAGACTATTAAAACCTCTTGAGGCCACAGAAAACAGAAATCGAAAACATTCGTTTAAATGCACGTGTAAGAAATCAATGGCGCCTCCCATTCATTTTAACGGTAGGTGCGGCTTCAAGGCATCGTCAAGAATCGTCAATCCAAATGAACATCGAATTGTAAAAATTTCTAACGGTTTCTTTGTTGTGTCGTGTGCAAGTTTCACGCTAGGTTATAAACGTTCGCCCAAAAATTCTGCAGCTGTCAACCATATCTCGGACCGCGACAGCTAGCCTTTGTCCCCGCACAGATACGACTTCATATAAATGTAGTTTATGTGAAATACACAAAAAAGAATGAACCTCTCAAGAGCTAAATCTCACGGAAAAAAAATCGTCTATTGTCAAACGTTGTACACAATAAATGGTGGTCGTATCGTTGGCACATTAAAGAGTATTCATGCGGTATTTTAAGGTCCACCCAAGGCATTGTGTCGAATCGCAAGGATCTTGACACTTCTATATTTGTCATTTTTCTTGAATCGATTTTAAATTCACCGAGTTTAGTTTCGGTCTTTACCTAAGTGTGCGTCTCTTTTGTTATTGTGAAGCAACATAGCTCGAAACAGGTTTGACAATTGGTCACAATTAAAGAAGCGTAAAAACAATTGCGAAAGTGTTGATGAACCACGAGGAATCATTCGTGTTCTTTCATGGTCGGAATCGGACGCTATTCTTGTTATGGTTGATAGTGTCGAGGAAATAAAATCATGCTTTCCACCATAGACCGTAACGGACTGATGCATTGTCTCAATCAAACGGCAATGAGCATTGAGTCCAATGACCGAACTTGCTAAATGATGGGGAACTGTCCTGCAGCAATGCTTATTTTACGCGTGGAGAATCGTTATTGTCGATATCTGGGAAAAATTTACTCATGATTGATAAGACAAATCCAGGTTATTTTCGATCATGCAATCTATTCGACTTTATTCTGGTACTAAAAGCTATTAGCACACTTTGACGTTGCAACAGCCGTGCAATAATACCTACTTCTATTTAATTCCAATTTCTAATCTGTAAATAAAATGAGATTCGTTTTTGTTTATTTCAAATTGGTTTCGTTATTGATACGAAGTTAAACCAATAGATTGAAAGTTCTACGTAGGTACATAATAATATTTTCTTTTTGTTACTATGCTCAAACGAAGCGTATAAAATATTATCTGACTACATTTTTTTTAATCATTTCCTTAAAAAATATTGTACAAGAAAGGAATTCTTAGTATAAAGCAATAAATCTGTCATAGGCCTTGTTAGTTGTGTGCTTTGATTTTATAACGATCAAAGGAGTCATGCTAGTTTGGAATCTCTGTGTCAACTAATTGGTTTGCTTACAGCTGCTGAAGTGAGCTAAATATGGGATTTCATAGTTTCTGTTATAATATAATAGCATCTTCAGTCGACAAGAATGTTGTTTAAATTCTTGATGATAATTTTAAGTTATAGAATTATGCCTAATTTTACGATAGATATTTTTTTTCATGTTTTTCGCCGAAAAGTATAATAAAACAATGTTCAGGTTTATAATTCATTATGTCATTAATTACGTATATGTTTCAGTATACAGTATTCAAATAATTACAGCTGTTCAATTCGTTGAATAATTTTAATAGCTACTCAATTATTACACTCAGCGCCTTTGACACCGAACATGTTACAAACACTCTTAAACAAACCGACTTGGACAGGTTTAATCGTACCTTAGCTATTAATTGAAGGCACATTTCGTATTCAACACGGATATAAATACATTTCGCGCTTACTCGCGTAATATTCCTTTTAAAATGTCCCGTCACGTACTTACAAGTACATTCCTGACGTTCGTGTCGTGTGAAATTAATAAAGTGTGTGAAAAACATTTTTGGGCATGACTGTACATTGTGTGACGCTTACCAAATGTTTTGAGCGCCAATGAATTATGTCAGATGTTTTCATATATCATTGAACTAATTATTCTACTGAAACCTATAGGGTTAGTAGTATATTGATTGAATGACTATTAAAATCGTGTCGGTGCATCGCGATTGGAATTTGATGTCCCTATATTTGTGACACTTGAGTATGAATGAACATTTGAATAAAGATTTATCACTTGTGATTTAAATAATGGTTGTCTCGTGTCTATTGTAGTAAAAGTAAACGGTCTTACCATAAAACTATATTATTGTTATGTTAGAACAGGTAAGCATAAATCTTTGGTGATCACATTTGAGTTGTTGCATACTCTAGAAATTAGTTTCACAAAAAAAATCCAAATGAAAAAACAGAATTGGAGCCGACATTTATGAATCACATTTTTTTTTGTCAAATAAAGAATTCGAACCTGGAACACTTGGCGCAGTGTAAGTTAGCATTTTGACCTTTACATCACTCGGCCACCAGTGCAGTCAGCTTACAATTTATTCAAACGTTGTCACGAATTTATTCAGACTAATTTGTTTACCAATAAATTTGTCATCTCCCACGGCTTAATCATATGCATTGGCTTCAATAATTTCACATTAAATAGCCCATTTGTCAAATCATCACTAAATAAAGTAATGAAATCGTATATATTTCAGTTTCTTAATACCATTCACGTGACAATTCATCGTATCAATTTAGAATATCGTCTTTATCAAAAGGTGCCGCTAGTTTATATGACGTAGTTTTAAAGTAATAACCATTAAAGTGAGGATGGTGTGTGGGTCGCAATGTAGGTGGGTAAATCTTCACTTGTCCATCTGACTGCGTGCATCAGTTCACATGACTAGGCGGCTTAGGGTGCTCACATGGTAAACATAAGTAGTAGCAGATTTTATATTGTTAAAAAAATAAGTTGTGAAAGAAGAAGAAGTGGCTTCAGAAAGAACTGCCTGGAGCAAATTGGGGAAGACCTTAGCCCAGCAGTGGGACACAAAAAATTATACATCACATGCTCTTAATCTTTTCAGTCTTATTATTTTCAGACCAGTACACGAAACCTTTCTCTTTTGCAATTGTTTTAACTGGTTACGTTCCTGGACGAAATTAAATGAATCAATAACAGTTGAATGCAAAAATTAAGTAGCGCGTTTGGTGATTAAGAAGTTTGACATTTCATGTCTCTTTTTATCTTATTCAAGTTCAATCAAGTTATATAAAATACAACTTCTGTCTGTCTGTCTTTTTTCTCCGCTAACGCTCAGTTCCTATACTCGCTACCCGGAGTCAACACGCGATCCGCCAGCAGAAGCGACGCCGGGTCAATCCACTTTGTTTTTGCACCGCCCATAAAAACAAATTACCTACGCTTCATTTATCGATCGGAATAACCGCGCAACTAAGCTAATAAAGGAAGCACGCAAAGTGCCTCATAGATTTAGAGCTGTTTATGACCTCATTAAAATGTTAGTTAGTGTCAGACAATATGCCTAAGATTTTTTTTCCAAAAATATTGGACTGCATCCTTCATACCTTCAAAACAACTGAATAAGGTTTATTTTTCAATATAAAATCTGCTAAATTGATATGGTGTCTTTATTCGCTTCAACAAATATGATGAGTATAGAAATGTAGACTATTTTAGTAATGGACTAGTAAAAGTTGCATATTGTCTATTGCTTCGGCAGACGTAAAAAAAATTGCCAATTTTTTTTTTTAAGTCGGATAGAACAAGAAAACATAATCTTTGACACACATTTCGCAGAATTTCTCAATAAAAAAGCGTCTTTATGTTTGTAGTCCTTATAAATAAACGGTAAATACTCTAAGAAGACGGGAAAACAAAACTATTTTGGTCTAATCTGATCTGTAGATTAAAAAACAACAGAGCCAGTTGTTCATCTTCCCTCTTACATATTTAAGAGCTATGAGTTTGAATTGAGATGAGTTGCTGCCCAAAACATTTATATAATCCTTTAGCAATAAATACAATAGTAGGAAATTAAAATTTTATAAGAATTTGCAAAGATTTTTTGACAAATAATTTTTTCTTAAGACTTGGTTGTCAGTAAAAATGTTAGGATGATTTTGAACTTGAGGAAGTCAGTTTTTTTAATGCTTCACTATGATATATTATTCTAGTGTAGTAAAAAAATATCTTTAAAGTATTCTTAAAAAAAAATATTTTATGGAAAGTCGAAAAAAAAATAGTACCTATATATTATGATCTGCGTGAGAATTTAATACATTTCTAAAGTGCATTAGATTTGTATTCGAATTAAATGTAAGTTACAATTTCTTAGTATTATGGTACCTATCCCAGTCTTACGGGAGCGTACAGATACCGCTTACATATAGCCCTCTATGGAAACTGGCCTAACTATTCTTACGGTCTTATTTTTTATCCCATAGTTTATGCTCATTGGCATACCCCAAGAATGCGTTGTTTTCTATACTTGGAATAACATGCTAATCCACTGAAATCTCTGTATCTATTTAATTTTAACACGCTGCGGACAAAACAATGGGTCAGTGTAAAACCATAGAAAATTTTCCGTTTCACGAGATTATAGTTACGTATTAACATGTCGGGGGCCAACGCGGACACGGACATAGATGACCGCATTTAAATGTGCATACAAAATATCGATGCGGCACAATGCGAATACCGGCCTACAAACAAACTTAAATCTACAACCACCAACGACACCCGATACTCAAAACTCAACTTTAACACAAACACATAAGGCGTTTTTAAATAAAAAATATCTTTCCCGATAGCACAATTATTTTGGTAAAAGTGTACAATGCTGGACAATAACACTGACATGTACTTGAATGCAAAACAGTTTACATGTCATGCCACTTTAACATGGGTACTTTATAGGAAGTGCTACATGCAAATGTACTATTATCCTGACTTATCTTTGTTTACAAATCCTGATACTGGTGCCTTTAATTAAGACTGGAAATACACATAAAAATAAATCCACAAATCTCGAAAGTATTAAGTAATAGGTCACACAGTATTGAATCAATAAATTAATTCAATAATTAAATACCATTCAATAATTAAAATCCAAAATAATTTTATTTATTTAATCGTTAAATAAATTATAATATATTTTAGTCTACACAGAATTATTTGATAACTCTTCCTAAACACAAAAGTTTCAGATAAAACAATTACCGCTACAAAAGAAAAGATGTCTAAAACAGATACCTCTTAATTTATGCGTTATATCCTTACAAACCAACTTTCATTAAAGTAGCTATTATAGAAACAAACAAGGAGCACCCTCACGGTAAAATAATTATCGCTTTTACCGCACCGGTCCGAACCGAAACGTAGGTAAACAAAATATACGAAACCTTCAAAGAAACCGATTCGAAAAAAAAAAAACAATCTAAAATCTTCCTACGAAAATGACGTCAGCAAAATTGCTACAAACCAAAAACAGTTCATGTTATTTACACAATGGCGTGACGGACTTAAAACAAACTTTCGGACTAATGACGATACCTTTGCCCTATTTCACGAAATAAACGTCTTTTAAAAAATTGCTTCTACACCTGTTGTATCACCTGCCTTACTGACCGACTATTAAAATGTAAAAAATTTGGGCAGTGTAAGCGGTACTGTAAGAGTGGGTTCTGTACCACAAATAAAGAACATTTCTAGAAATTAATTTCCGACTAATAAAACGTCAATCAGTTTTAAGTCACCGTCAAGTCTCATGCTGTCTCTGTCACGTGGAGGTATAAAGTAGCGTCAGATAGACATTAATTAAGAATATCTAAAACTTAAGTTGCGTTTCAGTATTCAAAGGAAAATATCTCTTAATTCTTCATGCTTAGAATACATTTTTGATGTACACAGTGACAATGTAATTTTAACTAATCCCGATGGATTTGTTAGTTAGTCTAGTTTTGGTTTGTTATGAAAACACAAAAAATCCACAATTAAGCAAAAATGTTATGTTTTTTAATGACGACAAACTAGTCTTGTTTTATGTTAAAGTGGCGTATAATTAACTTTTACGTTGGTGTGTTACAATATAAATCGGGTTTTTCTATAATAAGTACATAATTAATACGGAACCCTATAAAATATGTCCATAAATTCGTACGGCATTATTTGCTAACAAAAGAGAGTTCTGCCCATAAATATGTAACATCAAGTTTATAGCTTTTAATTTTTTACCATTTGTTGATCTACTCTAATAACTCATCTTTTTGGGTTAATAATTTATATTTCGATGTTAATTAAATTATAAGTATTCCAAATGCCTAAAAAATTATATTTTAGTATGAGATTACAGTTAACAAAATTTATTCTTATTAATATAATATTTTGATGTTCAGAATTATTTATTTAATACTGCAAAAGACTCGCACCAGATGTTACTGTAAATTTACTGAGGTTCAATTAAACCGAAAAAACACTATTTTTATTAAAGAGAATATTATTTTTAATATTACAATGTTTAACCGTTAAATACAGCAAATTAAATTAATAAAAATACATTTCAAAATTAATGACAACGAAATTACTATGCATAATAAATTGTTGAATTTTCTTATCCTCATATATATTAGTTATAAAATAAACAAGGGATCATTATTCCTATAATAAGCAGTTGAGGGTTAATTAAGGCGCATTCAGGCGGTTTCGGCCCCGAGGTATCATTTGCTATTGTGATGAGCTCGTTGGCTCCTTCGGGGTTCGTATTGTTGTTCCATTTAATAGCAAAAATGATAAATGTGTCTATCGGGAAAAGGAGCCGATGGTAAATATTTTATTGTGGTACTTAAAAAATGATTTTTCGGATCTATAAAGCTGTGGAACAGTTGTTTGATATGTGGTTAATCAATTCGTTGAGTGAGAATCGAATTCTGATTATGTAATGCATAATTATGTTGGTCTGTAATGCATATTTATTTTGTTATTGAAAATTAACAGTAAAAAGTTGGTTACATTTGAAGTTTGCGTTTAACAAATACCATTTTTAAGTCGCTAAAGTGCTTTTTTAAAAATTTCTTCAAAAAAAAAAAAATCCAATATGTTTTAATTATAGGTACTGCGGTCTACGTTACTAAAATTATTACGATTATTTTATTTGTATTTCTCCATTACATTTTTGTCGTTCCGTTCTAAGAATAATTATCTACCTTGAGTTAACAAGTTATGTATGAGCACAATGAACAGAAGGACACCATACCTAGTAGAACAAAACAAACTCGGATACCAATATATCGTGGCTGGCGAGGTATTAATTAGACACCTACATCAGGTTCGACGATACAGCGAGGTCTAGCGCCGCGCTCAACTAAAACAATATGGCAGAAACCCACTAATTAAACTGTAGAACAAAGAAACAAAACAGAGTCCTTCATAAAACCATTTAGAACCCCCACGACGCCGTGTTTTAAGCCGGACCGAATAGGCAACATAAAAAACTTTACCCACGTAAGTATCATTCGGCGTGCGATCGACTATGGCCTGCTTAGCGTGATCTTACAAAAAGCGCAACCCTTTAATGGGAAGTCATGGCTAAACGTCTTAAATCTCGACACACTTTCCATAAACTTAAGTAAGCTCTTACCGTGGATGATATGGCTACCTCCTTTTAATCCTCTTTTGTAGAGCCGCAACACTCTTTTGTTATTCACCGAGCCGTTGTAATCCCCCTTCGGACTTTTATAAACAATTGCCGCAAAGAAAATTTGTTTGTATATAAGTTGCTGAAGACGTAATTTGCTTGTAACAAAAGAAAGCGGCCACCGTTCGCGGCTTTAATCCTTTTCGAGCAGCATTTAACTCGATAAATGGAGGTTTTTTCCTTTTATCTTAAATTAACAATGGTTTGCCATTAGATGGCTGGACTGAACCTAAATAGCCATGTTGTTTAGCAGGTATTAATTACTAAAAATATTGTCTGTGGCCTTCTGCTTAATTCCGTGCTCGTTACAAGCTTTTTATTAACTTACTTGCGATGTATATTTGTATGCTTGCTTAGGTCAAATCTTGCAAGCTAAATTAAAACCACTTCTCGACATCGAGTTTATTTGTAAACAGATATGTAGTTAAAAATTATTGATCAGAAAATCCATACGTGCTACAAAATTTAAATAAAGTAAAAGAGTTATTAGTAAAATACCTAAATTAAATAGGGGATAGTCATTGTCAAAAAGCCAAAATGACCGGAAATGTGTAAACTACTTCTTTATAAGCTTTAGTTTTACAGGAAATAAATTTATCATTTCATAACTATTGTGTCATTCCCGTCCTGGCAAGGTGAACAACACGTCTTATTCATTTGTTAATTAGTTAGGCACTGCACAATGTTAAGGAAATGGAAGGGTTAGTAATCTCTAATCAGTTATGTCAATCATAATGAAATATATTAAAATGCGTTATTGTTCGAGCAGAAACCTCCTCACATCTGACCTTATTTAAAAATTACACAATGGCCCAAATCCACATGTCCGTTTTTTGTGCCGTCAAGTGAGTTTAGATTTGAGCCGACCGACATCGAAAGGGTTGGTTTTACTTTTTTAGATGGGAATGAAACTATCGTTTCATCGCTTTTTACTATTCTTATTTTGTTTACTTATCTATGACATCGAAGTGACATTTACATAACCCGTTTGTGCCCGATTCCTATACGATTATTTTAGAGATAAAAATATCGGCTGAAAGCAATCTTCGATGTTGAAAAATGCACTGAGCTCAGCAAGATAATGATTTGAACCAAACAAAAGGTATTGTTCACGCTCAACTCTGAGTGTATTCTAAAATACAATAAAACATATGAAATGAAGGTGTCACATCTGCTTGAAATAAAAACAGGTTCTATTCGTAAACTTGCTTAAAAATAATAATTTTAATTATCTCAACAACCAATAATTCCCATACAGAATATTCGCATTGTGCGAACCGCAAACTCTTTAGAACACAACACCGAGCCGTATCGCTTTACAGCCTTTTTTTCGTATCAAGCAAAACGTTCGCGATCGTTGTCCGCTCGAATTATATAGCGAAGCAATCGTTCATTCAAGAGTGTATTGAATAGTCGTTAAGAGAGAAATGGGCGTGGGCCACAATGCGGCCGGTCGCGATATTCACTGCTCATGTCGGGGACGCGGTCGACAATTTCAGATCACTCGCATACGAAAATGCATGTAATATAAATCTTTCCGGTGAAGCACGAACAAGTCGACCACACCCACTCGGCCCGCGGACTCGAATACGAATATTAAATTCCAATGCTACGAAGTCTTTATTTAAAAATCGTCTCAACAATTTTAGATTTTATTCCCATGCTTGTAAGCACACTTTACATCACTTTGGTTACCCTTATACTGCGTCTGAATGGGTATTAATAATTTTAATGCAGGTTCTCGCATTGTGCCTTAAAGGCTTTTTTTCGCGACGTCCATCAATAATATTCGGACATCTGAATGTCTGTTTTAAAGACTATATTGAACAGTCTTTGAAATTATCTCGATTCGTATCTGCATTAAAGTGTTTTGCGCATAAATTAGTCGCGGTTTTTATTAATGTACCTTTTTGTTTATTGGATGTTAATACGGGTAATAAGATAAAATGTTCCTTTACAAAATGTTTTAACGAAACATGGGTATTAGCGGCTAATTTGATGACTTTGATAATTATTTTATTGATTATGTGTTTAAAAATAAATGTAAAATGCAGTTATGTCAAATTCAGGAACTAAATTTATTACTTGGTGGTATCGTTATGCCAGTTGATTCTGTTTGAAGTCAACAATATATTATTATTTCTTTGCAGGTGCTGATGTTGCGACAGGAGAGAGTCAGGAAGAAAGAAAAAGGCGCAAGAATAAGGAGATCAAAGATCGTAGTTATCCTCACTAAAATATTTTTGAAGTGAACACTAGTTAAGGCGCATTGGGCATATTTTGAGATAGGAAAAAACAATTGAATTCGCGACACTATTACGGACACTGTTACAGTCACTGACACCTCTGTACATATTATATTGTAATTGTTTAAGTTTTTACTTCTGTCGGCACTCCCGGAGTGCCACTGTTTTTTTTTATGTTTTGCTGTGTCTGCTCGTGTTTTATTTATTTAATACTTTATGCATACACACAATCATACGGAAAAAACATAAGTACAAACGTGCACAGGTTTTATTGTGTTTTTACCGTAATAGCGCGGTTCATTGTAGCACATTTATAATTTAACACAGGCACATTATAAAATAAGAATTAAATCCTTGAACAAACGTAATATCTTGGCTAGCAAACATAATTTCTATCAAGTTTAATCTCGTACTTCTCAAAGTTAATATTGTTCAATGGAATGTATTATTAGATAATTTAATAACAGCAACAAAGGAAGCGGGCTGTCTCGGTGATGCGTCGTATCAAATCGCGCTGACATTCAAGTTCAAATGATATCGGTGCAGGCATGACCTTAGTACCGCGGTTACTCAGATCTTTCTCGCTTTTGGGATTGTTTGACGTCTGTCTACTTTGAAGTCAATTTAGGAGATGGACAGTCAAAAGTTACGTAATGTTCTTTGATGGAACATTGTAGCTTAAAGAATTGAATAATTGTGTTACATTATTTCCATCAAATATACTGAATTAAAAAGATATATGTTAATTTATTTTTGTTTATATAAGAGATATTTACAAATGTGATAGATAAATAGCACTGTTCGATTTTAAGCCTAGCTCTACCTACCAACATTTTACTGTGCTTATACTAGGCATGAACAAGGTATTATGAAATGATTAATTAGTATAGTAAAACATTATCATTTCACCCACCTAAAAATATTTTACAATGGTAACGACGAGACTAGAAGATACTAAGTACTAAAACACAGAATAAATAGCAATCATACCCGTCGTTTTCCACCTACATGTAAAGGAAAGCAATGGTCACTTGAAATTGATTCTTACAATGTATTATGCAATAATCTTACTGATATTATGGTCTGTTTTTAGAAATTTATAGAAGAACGTAGGGATAACTTGCAAACAATTTATTTTCTCATGTATTATTGGTCTATATCACTTTTATACACATGTAAAGATAGACCTAGATAACAAAAGGTTATCTACTTTGCGTGCCACTTCGCGAGCTCAGCTTAAGCATAATATGCTTAGCCTGGCAACTGTCGCAGTTAGTCTGCATCGATGCCCCGCGCAAGCGAATCGAATCTGCATCATATTTTTAAGTTGAAACTAGTTTGAAAAAAAAAAACAAAAACAAATGAAATGAACCGACTTAAAAAAAAAATCTAACAAAACCTTCCTAACTAATAGGATTGTTTTTTATCGCTTTTATGTGGTTTTGGTACGCTTTGATTGTAGTAAAAGCGATAAAAAAATTACACATTGTCGAACATAGAACCTCTTCCTTTTTGGAAGTCGTTTAATCATTCCTATAGTGCTTGTGAAGTGATAGTCTATTTATATCTGTGCTTTCATTTATTAGAAGTGAGCAATGCCAAGGTTTACGATAAAATTAATTTTATATACCTAACTTTAAATAATTTTAATATTAAGATAAACTTGTAATACTAATGTTTAATTGCCTTCAAAAATCAAATAATCAAACTTGAAGGTCATCAGTAAATTTAGGTAAAATCTAAATTACTTGCTCAACCAATTACCTTCGCGTGATATACGCAAAACTAATTGGTATTTTAATGATAATTGATTTAACATTTGCATTGTTACTTAATTGATTTCTCTTCCTGTTAAATGTCATTGTAATAATATTTTGCGACTATTATTATACTTCATTTTTGATGTAGTTTTATTTTTATTTATTCGGGTGAATGTCAATTCTAGTTTTATATTTTAGGTTTCTTAGGTAACTAGTTTAAAACAAGTAATTATAAGCAATAATAAAAGTATATTGTAAAAAACATAAATCAAATACGGTGCATGACTTTTGCCTTTTAAATCAATGAACCATCTCATTACAGACTTTAAGTCATGGATGCAGAACCTTTTCGTAGCTAGGTCATATTTAACACTTTTTAGTTCAGCTCATGTATATTCAAAACACAATAAGGTAAACACTTTTGCGCTTCATTGGAATGTAACAACTTGAAATAATATCACACGATTATAGTTTACAAATAGCAAGACGAACAAATGTCTTGTTAGCAAGCTGTAACATATAAAACATCGCAAGTAACATAGACCGAGCTTCACTTCCCAGTTCTATAAATGGATCATACATTATACTCATTCCATCTACGTCCGCACGCATACTTCTTAGTTGTATATTCAAACCCAAGTTTATATTAGACTGCTCTTTGACTCTTTCATCACTTATATCATTCATAACATTACGAAACTTGTATGGAATATAGTTAGAAGGATCAATAGTATCAAAGTTTATAGATTCTACATTCTTGGGGCTAAACGACATCGTGACACCGCTCATACTCTATTTGTTGAGAGCGTCCTATAGCTTAGGTGCATTAGCTTGAAGTGGGCGCATACTGTTCTCACGAACACCACTCGATTGTTCCACAACCTCTTAACTATCGGGCTATCGGGCCACGACCCTAAGTTATACAATAAAAACTGATGCTCTGGGGCTAAACATGGGGGTTCTTGACGTGTTTTGATTCAAGATGAGCAACATTAATCATAAGATCTGAAAAACTATAATTATGTTACGATGACTTCATAAAATCAAGTCCATTTTAAGTCTGTCGAGAACCATATTTGGGATTTCGGTGTTTATTATAATTACACTAATGGTCAGTCTGGACGTTTCTAGTCAGTCTAATTTGTCTCAATTAATAACAGAATACTAAAGTACTTGCCAAATCTTGAGAGTATCAACGCAAATTGCAAACCTGAATCACAAATTGATATCTGACTAAAAACTCGCTACCCACATGTTATTTAATTTACCTATAATAACGAAGTTGTTAATACAATATGTCATTTTAAAATCAATTACCGCCAGCTGCTCTACCTTTAGACAAGATTATTTATTAAATAACGGACAAGAAATGCGTAGTAAAAACGGAAAACAATCAATATACTTAACAAAAAGTGGTAACTGAGGAACATGGAGTCTATTATGGAGATTGCAATGTGCAAGGCAAAAGCTACGATGACTGACAAGTGCAGTCCACCCACTGTGTTGGTGGTCATTGGAACGAAACGCGCTTATACCTTTTTCCTACATTTTTTGCTTTATTCGACCTACTCAACCCCTTATTTCGAAACGATTAAAAACTCGCTGATTGCTTTAGATGTTTTGTCTGGTGAAAAGTTTTAATTACGAAAGAATAATAAATGAAGCTCACGTTTTTGTAAAACAATTAGGTACTACGAATATTTTTGCAGTTAATTTTATGTTACTTTATTACAGACAACTTTTGTTTTTGAAAGAATGTTGTTTATGTACTGACCCTACAATAAATGTAAATGTGGACAACGTCACATACAATGCTCTGAATCCAAAGTAAGTAGCTAAAGCAGTTGTGTTATGGAATTCAGAGAACAACGAAGGTACCACGAACACCCAGACTCGAGACAATGTAGAAAAGTGGTTTTCTACATTGACCCGGCCGGGGATCGAACCCGGGACACCTTGAAAACCGGTGTGTACGCCGCTCTACCACGGAGGTCGTCATTAAGTCACAGTGAGTGTTAGAAAAATGTCGTATTACGTTGATGTTACCTACCACGTTGTTTGTAACGGGAATCGTTATAATAGACATAACATCGTTAAAGTTACGTGTTACTGGTCCGTTCGATTAACTTCACACGATTTACTTCCCGTTACAAATATCACGAATATATTCGCGATCTAATTCAATTTTAAGTTGTGAGCAATATTATTTTTCAAAGTTTATTATAATGATAGTAATGATTCTGACTGAAATCGAATTTTGACTGTAGTCATTTGTAAAGTTTTTTTTTTCCGTTAAGTAAGACAGGTGATTTATTTCGTAAATAGAGAATTCACACCTCGTTTGATGATTATAATAAGAAATACATTGTGTAGGCAAATTGAAGTCATACTAAGAGTATGACTAACTATTGACATTATTCCACTAGATATATTTCCTGAGGCGTGTTATAGGTACCCAGGTTGGCAAAATTTTTGATTAATCCCGCCAGGTAAAAAATAAAAAAATATTGGAGACGTATTTTTTTCTTTTATATAGGACCAAAAGCCTACAACGATACATTGATTTGAAATGTCGCATAACGTCAGGATTTCATACGTTTATTGTAAGGTACTGGATTATAGGAGTGAGGGCTAATTACGTCATCGTGGCGTAATAGTCATGAACTTTGATTCACTGTATCTCCTTAGTTTTTAGTTATTTTGAAAAAGGTAAAATATATGTGTTTAATCTTTTTGAATATTAAATTTTTCATACCCAGTCAACACCCCTATTAAATTACGCATAGATTTATAATACTAAGTAACTGTCTCCATATGAAGTTAAATAAATAAAAAACTCCAATCTTCACGATTAAGAAAATTGTCATACTCACACCATAGCAATCTTCCTTGTATTGCCATGACATGACAATTTAATTAATTGCCCACAAATCAACGTTTCTAAAAGGTTCCCAAATATTGTCAGTGACTTACGTAATACAAAGTAACTAGGTACAGTCAACCGCATTTTAATGACAACAAAGAATTATAAAAACCAATCTTACGACTTTGAAATAAAGGCGTCTTCGTTGTCAGGTGTGACGATTATCAAGCGTTCATCTGTACAAACGAATCATTCGTTTGTTCCGTGACTAGTGAAATAAATTACATGTTGTGTTCCCAGAAATTGGACATCGACTATGTGATTCCATATTACGAAAGCAGTTATGTCATTTGACAGTTATAACATCAATAGAATGATTTGGGAAACGAGATTCGGATCTTTATTATCCAATGATTCGTTTTGGTACGATAAAAAATGAAACTAGTCCAGTTTGTTGAAAGATAATTGTGTTGGTATATCTAATTTATGTAATGCGAAACCAAGAACGACGTGCTTTCTTTAAATAAAACAATATTTTTCATTAAATTTCAGTAGTGTGACTGTTGGTCTAGTGGTTAGTGACCCTGACTGCTAAACCGGAGGTCGTGGGTTTGATTACCACCCTGGACAATTCTTTATGTGATGAGCATTATGAGCATAATCATTGTTCTGTTCTGTGTTTTGGTTTCATTTTATCTATAACATGTACCTATGTACATATTTAAAAATAAATAAGTACGTTTATCAGTTGTCTGGTTTACAGGCTCTGCCTAGTTTGGGATCAGATAGCCGCGTAAGTTGATTCAAGATTATTAAATAAATTATTCTATTGATTAATGAATAAATTATTTTCTTGGCTTAGATGAGTTTTAGATTGGAATAGAATTTTGTTTATTTTATACCATCTATAATAAGATTTAATGATTTTTCTATAAAAAATTGATACTAAAGTAACATTTGAAAAATAGCTGTTCTTTAAGTACCAAAGTCCAACAATAATGTTAACAACTATAGCACTTACCTACGAAGTACCAGATTGCTGAAGACGTATCTAACGATAGGTCGACTAAACAAATCAGCTATTATGGTCTTTATTACCTAGGTAGTTAAATTCAAATTGGCTTGTAAGAAAGTGTAGAGCAATTTTTGCAGCAAGACTGCATTTTTATATGAACCATCTGGCTTTAGAATGTTAACAATAATGGTAGTATAACAATAAACAGTTAAATAAATTGAAAATACAAAGCATTGTGGTCGTACACTCTGAATATTTATGGGTCTAGACTAAAAAAATACAGTAACGTTTGGTTTGGAAGGTCATCTATATTTTTTAAATGAACCACTGAGTTGCAAATTTTAAATAAAACATACGGTTCGTATTTTTGTAGAAGACTAAATATCATTCTGAAGTATTGCTTTATGTATGTTTGAAAAAGATTTAAAAGGCCAATTTTTTATTTATAAAGACAGAAAATTTAATATTAATTTCTAAACTCGTTTTTTTAAGCCATGATTCAAAGATTATTTTATAATATTTTAGTTAGTCGATGATGGATTCTTTGATATAAATTTTAGCCATAATTTGATCTTTATTTGATTTGCAGTTATTTTTATGAGGTTCAAATTCAAAGTTTATCGTTTTGTTAAAAATCTTTTCCAAGGAGTTTCTTAACAGTGTAGCAACAATAATCGCATACAACATTAATTATTTAAATACTTATCCTACGTATTTTAGATTTGTTGTAATAATATTTTGATTTTTGATATTGTTGGGCCACGTAATATTGGAACATGGTTTCAATGTTATGAAACATGTTAGGCATGTGGATTGATTTTAGCCGCCGGCTTCGACTCAATGTTAACAGTAACTGATTAACAAACCATTTAAAAATCGTTACAATATAAGGCTTTGGTTATACTTAAGCGCATTGGAATTGGACTTACCTACTTAGCTAAAATTTTCTGGTACCTAATAACAAAATTTTCTTGTTTTTTTTCTTTTTCGAACGTCAATTGTATCTAACAATTTTGAAGTGGTTTTTGTTTTTTTAAATGGCAAAACATAACTTATACGTCTGGGATGGACTTTTATTATCATGTAAATTTATGGTAAAACCCCAAAGGAAATAGCGTCTACTCGTGTAAATACTCAATACATTTCTAATAACTTAAGTAGATCAGCTTTAATAAGGAAACTAGATTACAATTATTGCTTCCTCAACTGTAGCAGTTTCCTAAGTACCAAAGCAAGAATCCGAAAATAGCGACTCAATTGGCACTCAGGGTAAGCGCTCAGATTCCTTCGATACATTTTGTGAGTTGAACTTAGCGCGAACAATATTTTGTATAAAAAGTTTTTTCACTATCGTTGTGATTTTTTTCTTAATTTCTGGTATAATGCATTAAAATAGTGGTGAAGATAGACAAATCAAAGAGAAGATACCCAAGTCTTAGAGTATTTTATATTAATACCCTTTTTTTTTGTTTACTGGGTGAAAATCAAATGACTTCAACCCACGCCAAGAGCACGACGTGGGGATATGTCGGACTTGCACCGACTAAAAACACCCCGGTCCCGGTCTTGCCTTTGCCGGAGCCGCGGTTTCACTAAAGCATGTTCGGCGGGGATTCGGCGATTTAAAGAGTACCGGAAACCAAAGTGTTTGACGTATTTAAGTAGTCGTGTTCACATACTATCAGGTTTTATACCAAGCTTGACTGATTATCGGTTATATTAAAATAAAATTAGGTGCAAAAATATTTGTGTACATAGTCGTTGGTGGAAGAAAATGTTAGAAACGCTAGCAGTGAGACCACGTCCTTAGCACACAACAAATATTACTTTTATGTTGATTTTATGACACGATACAATTTTAAATATATCAGCTCGTAACATTTGACGACCGTTTCCTGGGGCATCGGCAATAAATCAATAAACTGGTTCACGTACAGTTTGTTACGCGTTACTTGTTTATGAACTTACTAAACATACATCAATATTCAAGGGGATCGTCTTTTGCGAAATGCTGTAAAATGTTCAGTGTTGTATTAAAATTTTATTGGTTTATTGCTTGTTGCGGCAAGAAAGTTGTCAAGGTCTTTTAAATTTATTCTGCACTAGTTTCCGCCCATGTCATTAAGAGCGAAGCGAGTCTCGTATTGGCAATAATTATCATCTATTTTCGACGTAAGACATACTAGCTGTTGCCCGGGGTTCCAACCTCGTGGGTGTCGGTTATCGCAGCAAAAAGTGGCCTATATCCTTTCTCAGGTATAGGCTACTTTTTGTTCTCTGATTCAAGCTTACCCCATACCAAGTTTCATCCAAATCGGTTTCGCAATTTAGCCGTGAAAGTGTAACAGATAGACACACAGAGTTACTTTCGCATTAATAATATAAGTATGGATGTTTCTTAGCAATAACGTGATGTAATTTTTGTACCAGAAGATTAGTTTTATCATAAGCTGCAAATCTTACACTCAAACTTTATTATAATAAATGTAGATACAAAAAAAAAACTGTATTTCTTTTTCACCTGACACCATTTTTTTTCCAGTTATCTACCAATACATTTAAATAACTAGTGACTAAAATTGTATTTTTTATTACCTTAAGTTATACCTTTCAATCTAATAAGTCTAGAGCATAAAATAAAAACTTGCCAAGGTCTTAACATCTAACGCTACCATTATGTTTTGCGGCGATAGTAGGCGACAACAATTATCTTTAACTAATCGATGATTGCGGCTAATAAATGCCGTGGGATGAACTAAATACGTTTGTCTCAAACTAATATAGCGAGATACAAACGAACAATATAAAAAATTACTGCAAGTAATTAGTACGAGATGAGAGGATATATATGTAATGTGTGTAATGTATGTATGTATGTAATGTATAAAAGCCTTGTAATTACGATTATAATTATTTTTTATGTAAGTAGTTATGTTAATGTTATTACAATCAAAGTTAAAGGAACATTAGGTATTTTGGAATATTATATGAATAGAATATTATAAAATATTATATAATATTATATATTATAGAATATTATTATGAATAGAATATTATATGTCAATAAAGATGGAAATTAATATGATTATGTATTTAATATATACTTTGATGCGGTTTTTGTTTCGGTCTTGATTAGATTGCGCGGGCCATGGTGAAAAACCGATTACTTATCAAAGTATGCCAATATAATGTGAGTAAATAAACAAAAATGAGAAAAAATAATTGTATCTCAAAATTCACAAATCATGGTTCTAAAAGTTTTATGGTAAACCTACCTAGTGAAATGTTTTCCTTCTAATATCATATGGTTTATAATAAGTTAAAGAATGTTGTAAGAAAATCCTCTTAATAAACTCAACGATTTATTCACTTGTTTCATTTTGAAATTAATAATGAAGTCATTTGACACCAAGTAGGCGATTATGTAGTACTAATTACATATCTCATTCGTTTATCTAAGTTTATAATAACTGTATGGTTGACCGCATTTTTATTTCACAACTAATGAAAGATTATTCTTAGAATTTTACTTGAACGATAAGTATTACTTACTACTGGTATAAGATTATTTGAAATAAAATGTCTTCTATGGGAATTTGAAAGACAAGAATCTATATTAAACTTTGTACGATGTGAAAATATTTATCGGCGTTGTTTGTCATTTTGCAACATTCGTCTATCGTGACGAAAAACTGGACTTTATTTAATAATTAATATAAAATAAGATTTATACTATGCATTCCAAATCAAAGTCTTGTTTGCTTACTGAGTAGCCTAACCGATTCCAACTAAAAGGTTAAATGATTTTGGCCTTTAAAAAAATATTTAATGAATAATTTATTTTTATTTGCACTATAGCTAATTTTCGCACCTATACTATGATATTTCTTATTAGCAGAATCCTTATTTATTAGGCACAAACAAAGGTTTAGTTGTGATAACTTAAATAAAACATGTTTTATATCTTGTCTAATTTAAATCCGTATAATTTAATGATTTCAATAAATATTTTTTATGGATTATAATTCAGGTTTACAGTAATAAATAAATGAAATAAAATTATAAAGATTATTAAAAAACGCCAAATGGTTTTTTTATTGATTGAATCTTCAAATCCTTTAAAATATTATTATTTTTCGCTATACTCTTTTCATTATCTTACTTTTTTTACGTTTAAAATCATGTTTCTTCAGTGGTTTTTACACTAAGATACATAATATCAAAACTGCTATAAAATACACTTAGGTACTTACCAACTGCGTAATATTTAATTAGAAAGATAGCTACTTATTAGCACAGCAATAATGTTATAATGGAATTTGATAAAAACGAAAAGTCGCCGTTTATTGGGTGTCCGTTACCCGTTAGCTGACACGACTTGCATTTTAAACTGCCATAAAAGTAAAAGTTTAATATTTGAAGATTTGATAGTTAAGATAAAGTGAAGCGATGCCATCCGATGGCACCTGCACTTATTTAACAAACGTCGTCGCGTTGTAAATTCGACTTAGTTCTAGGTAAATTAAGGTTGATTTTTGAAGAGTCAAGAGATGTCAAAAGGAATATTTGATGCGGTAATCTGGTATGCTGAAGATATAGCAGGGCTGCCGGCGTTACACAGTGTGTGATGTGACTATTAAATATCAATATTTTAAGGCAAGGGGCGAGTTATTTTAGATACTTATCGCGAGTATTAACACCTTGTTTGTTTATATATTGAGGTATTTTTATTGATTCATTTTTGATATTTCTATGGTGCAGCATCTGCGCCGGATGCGATTGTGAGGAAGTGATTAATAGTGTATTTTTTTAAGTTATTGATTATTTTGATATCGTGGGTCTTACCTGAAATTAAATGAGTTTTAATTCGATTTTTTGTAATCGTAGTTTAAAGTGATTTTAGTGTTAGTAGTTTTAACTACGTCTGAACACACCTATCAACAGCTGATCTAGCAAAACCAATACTCATTACATATTTGTTTTTTATAATACGAATTGTATAACCAAATGTTTATGTCATAATATTATGTTTTTAATTTAACTGATGTTTGCTTAATTTTAGAAATAAATTATGCGTTTTGACTACACACTTTCTTGCACAATCTAAAGCATTCACAACTTTTTTTAAAAATAATCATGATATTTGGGACATCTCACACACTGCCATCTGAACCCGAAATAGGCAGAGCCTGTATTATGACAACCAGACAACTGATGAACATACTTATAATTTCTAATTTCGAAAACGACCTCCGGTTTAGCAATCAGAGTCACTAACCACTAGATCAACAGGCCAGCTAAAACTAACTGTTACCTACATTTATAGAACAAAAAATATGCAGTAAAAACGTACCATCCCAACATCAAATCATACCATTTCAAATATAAACAGTATAGATCTAAATTGCTGTGCATTTATTCGTAACATCGATAGACATGATCTGCGATCAGATCTGAGCCGACCTCTATCCAACTCAGAGGTCACGCAGAGTCATGAAATAAGAATTAAGTGAATACTTTCCAAACAATACGTTTGCTTGAGAACTGTGTGTCATTAGCTTTATTTGTATGTATTGTGTTCAATGCACGAGACGTTTGTGAGGATTGAAATAGAATTGATGACTAATTTCTTTCATATTTATTTAACTATTTTACAGTCACGAAATGTTTGTACGAATTTCTAAAAGAAGTAGGTAGGGACATAATTACAGGAAAAATTTAATGTTATTTTCTTTTTAATACTGTGTTCAAATTTGGTAAAACTCACTATAAAAAAATCATTTATAAAAAAAATATAGCTACCTATGCTGCTGCAGTGAAATACCCATTTAATTACTGTCAACTTTTGACAAAGTAGCGTTTAGATTGGTATTGATAACAAAATCAAACTTTTTATAACCATCAACTATGCTCAAAAGCGGCTCTAAACCTCTCCCAAATACGGTCATCCTCATCTGTCATATCCAAATTATAAAAATAAAATAGAACGCATCTAAAACCAACATTGGAGCTAGCATTCGCCTTGCGGCCAACATTTGTCTGACATTCGACACACTGTGAACCAAGTTGGCTTCAAATATTGGACAGTCATAGCAAGAATTTAATAAAAGAAAAAAAATCGAGCACCCGCCAGGAAGATAGGCACATTATCCTTTTTCTGACACAAACGTTAGATCGGATCTCATCCACCAAAGGCAGGCATTTTTTTAAATGAAATATGCCGTAAAAATTGTTAAAGCGAACACTTTTTCTGATCGTCGTTTAAATAATAAAATATTTCTGTTATTAGGGACAATTTATCGTAGGGTGTCCATTAAAAGGATATTTTATTGTGTAGGTTTTGAACCGATGCCGGTGATACGTAACGAGTTAAAGGATGAATATGTTAATATAGAGCAGTGGGCGCTTTTCATAGAACTATAACTTTAAGGATATGACTATATTAAAAGTAAATAAATCACTGTCGCATGAAATATACCTAAAAAACTTTAAAATATTTAAAATTGTTGCAGAACATTATTTTTTGACAAAGTTGTCGACTGTTGCGTGTAACTTATAGGTACGTAAGTCACATTTGAATCTCCTAATGGACTAGTGATTTATTTTATTAACACCAAAATTCCTGACAAAAATAATCCTTAAAGGAACTGTTCCAATGTAACTGAGTAAGTATAACTTTCTGGCAGTTATAGTTCTTCATGCCTTGACTTAAATGGTGTACAAATGGTGGTGTAGCTGCCTTAAAGGGTATGCTACTGAGTCATACTTAGCATCTGTCGAGAGGTCAATTCAAATCTGTTACGGTTCTTTACTTAAAGCCGCCAGTTCCAATGTCGGTTGTGTTCTTTGGTATATTGTACACCATGAGACATTGCACACACCTTTGAAATTTATTTTCAGAAAAAACAATTTACGGAGATATTCACATAAAATTATTCAAATTTATACTTGCAATCTTCATCGTTTATTAATTAAATAAGCTTTAAAAAAATATATAAAAAATGAAAACCAAATTACATACCTACCTAGATGTAGAGTTTCCAAATCATGCCAGTATTACTCGTTTTATTTGTAAAAGATTATGTTAATATTAATTAACCCGTACCTACATTTAATTATTTCATATTCGTCCATTACACAGTAACAATCAGTAGTAAAGTCCGAACCACAAACTGGAAATAATTTGCATAATTTTGTACGTGCATTATTTGTAAAACACTCCGCCCCGGAATGCATTCACACTCGCTCTTAAAATCGGCGATGGCTATAAAATGGTTCAGTTTCTTTTAGCACCTCACATTACAGTTTATTATTGAAAGCTAACAATGAACGTAGAATACCTGACGTCATTAGCGGGGCCTTTTAACTCGCCGCCTTTGCCGCAGTAATTGTTTGCGTTTGTTAGTACTGAAAAACTTGAAAAGTGTTTCTTTTTGCTTTGATTTTTATTGTGATTGCAAATGGTGTATTGTTAAAAAGTTTTATTTTCATATACTCAAAATGTTTCAATTTATAAAGTAAAAGTGTGATTTGACCAAAATATAAATCTACCTAGTCAACGAAGATTTACAATATCTCTGTCAACTTAATATTTATTTTATGAAGAAACTAGCTGCTACTAGTTCCTCACGATTTCACCTGCGTAAGTAGGGACTACTTCATGTGTCAATTAATAAATTAAAATATATTTAATGACAAAAAAAGACCAAAAAATCTTACCACTAAATATCTATGACTTAATACTTCTTAGTAACTGCACAAAAACATTCATGCTAAAGATTATATTAAAGGTTTTAATAATAGCCAGCACATACTTGTAAGCAACTTATAATACAAGTAAAAAAGATGCCCAAAAAATCTTAAGCAAACAAACCTTACATTGCAGTTTACAATGTATACTATTATTTTACGGACCGGGAGGGCGCCCTACTCGTTCCTACTTCCGTAAAAGTTCACGAGAGTTCATTAAGATGGCGCTTTTTACAAACATTAAATTTTTTTTTTTTTTTGCTTTTGCTGTAGAGGTGTAGAGTAAGGTTTACATTAAAATACGTAAACAGGTTTTATTAGGTGCCTGTATTGCTTTATTTGTGATTATACAAAATCCCTGAATAATTAAGTTTTGTAAAGTTTTAAGACGTGAGGTACATTCGTGGACGGCAGTATAATTTTATCATTCAATTGTAGGAAGAAGACAATTTTGAATGCACCTTTCGGCTCATTTAACTGTTATATAAAATTATTCACGATCCTATAATCGCTTTGATTAAGGTTCATACGATAAAAGACTTTATGGTGATCAAAATAATACTTAAAATTGAATAGCATATTTACTTCAGGAACATAAAATTGCAGTCTCGTTGACTTATAAAGAAAACCGGCAAAATTTCCGGACCGATTTCTAGAACCATTCTAGATATAAAAGTTACGAACGCTTCACCCGTTTGTTTAACGAGAAACTTTTTAATTTTTGAACAGGCACTTCAATTATCTTAGTCATTCATCTCAGTCAGTCTTCATAAACTGAGCTTGAGGAAAACAGTTTTTGATACTTACAGGAAAATTACATTTTCATTTAGCCAAGACCTTTGAACGGTAAACAAATAAATCTTAATTTTATTATGATTAACTTTGACTTACATTTTTTCTATATAATATAGAATGTTAATTAAAGATATACAAGCTTAAAATAAATTTGGGTCGATAAACAACTTACATGAAATACTTAGTTTTGCCATTTAGCCAATTTTATGTATGCGTGATGCGTAACTAACAATATTGCGGTAGTTAAGTGGTTGGATTTGACCTGACGACCCCAAGTTGCAGACAGCAAGTACGCAATTATCTAGCTTCTTCATCATATTTGATTTGCCAAGAAATGTTTAAAAAGGCAGACATGCTATGTTTCAAAACGGTTTGCCTAAATACTTACAAATAATGTAAAAAGTAGGACACATGGAAATATTACAGTCACACAGTATCTAAAACTTGACCACTTATGAGGCTTCTAAATTTATATTTTATTTTCATTCTGTGATTTTTTTTTAGGGTCCCTTACCCGAGCAATACGAAGTCTAAACCTCCGCTGTCTGTCTGTCCGTCCAACCGTTCGTCCGTCTGGCTGTCAGTTGGCTATATCTCAAGAGACATATTAGCTAGAGAGTTAAAATATTATATGTATATAAAATTTACACATAAAATGGTACGGAATCCTTCATGGGCGAGTCCGACTGAAACTTGGCCAGTTTTATAAAGTAATTAAATTCAGAATATATATTATTCTGAATTTGACAACTTTTAAAGCTTTTAGAACTCTACACTTATTTCAATAAAAAAAAAAATTGAAGTGATAGATGCTTAAACAAACAAAATATCAAAAGTCATTGTATATGCAAGAAATGCCAGAGATGGAGTGCCGACCGACAGAACAATTCTGAGGGTAGGTGTGACTCAGCGAAATTATTGCCTTTTTAAAGTACCATTGATTCAAAGGAACTGCTAATGGCACCTTGTTTCGGTAAATGATGACTAAGTATTATGAAGGTATATCCCTGTATAGTACCGCAAAAATAATTTTAACGTGTTGATATCAATCAATATTTTTGACTTTTACTGAGAATTACAAAAGCTTTTAGTGAATTTAATTTCTTAGATTAACACTTAAAGGTATTGTTTTGTATGACAGTAGTGTGTCAATGTCGCGAGTGAATATGTCGGTATTTAGGACCGAGGTCAAAAGTTATAGAAAAGCTTGAATGGAAATATTAGACGCGCAATTCATGCCTAAGGACACCCTTGAATACCTTGTGTTGGAATGAGATAACGTATAATACAAACAATGTAATAGTACCTACTTGAATGTAACTTGTTTGAGTGAGTATTAAATGTATTTTTTTTTTCTTATTGCTTTATTTTTTGTCGAGGTTAACCTCTAATGACAATCTGCAATCGAATTCAATCGCAGGTTGTAGTACTCAGTAGGTTCTCATACTTACAGTAAAAATGGTATTTGACTACTATTGAATTGTAATAAATCTTGATAATAATTAATCTTGATAAATACCCAATTCACTGCGACAACATAAAATTAAGCAATTATCTTTATTAATGTAAGTATTATATAAATAAGTTTAAATACAACGGAATTATTAAATTACGTGTAGTTACCTGTGCATAGCTATTAATATTTATACGACGTTGAATAAACAAAATCTCATCTTAAAAACATAACGGAACGTCTTTGTTCCCTAAATTAGTAAACTCGTTCCGAGTTCTATTTATATAATCAATTTAAAATGCACGCGTTCTAATAAGAGTGTAAAGTCGTTTCGTCACTCGACGTACATTCAATAACCGATGAACTGTTACAGCACGTGTTCAGAGTGAACTGAACTGTCGGTGATTCGTTCCTCTTAGGGCTTGCAACATCTGTCCTGATAAGATTTTTATCTCACTTAAGTGGGTTAAAGTGTGGTCATATTTGCTTAACACGTTTTAGAGGAAGTTGGTAATTATTTTACTTTAATGTAGGTTAGGTGTTACAGTATTAAATATAATTTGATACTTAAGTGTACATTTTTATAATATTTATTAGCTGTTTCCCGCGTTAGCCTATGTCCTGTCTCAGGCTCTAGACTATCTGTGTACCAAATTTTATTTAAATCGGTTCAGTAGTTTTAGCGTGAAAGCGCGACAGACAGACAGACAGGGTTACTTTCGCGTTTATAATATTAGTAAGGATTAACACTCTAAATTATTTAAAATTTTCATTGAAAAAAAAAAATGTAAATTAAAAGTTTAATAAATAGTCGTAAGTAGAACAAGCTATTACGTATACGCGCTATGAGTCGACATAATACGACCGATGTCAAACTTTGAACTCGTTAAAAATTTACGTTCATAGCTCTAGTTGGTTAGAACTCATCACTTTGCATGCCATTTGTACAGAATTTTATTGTATATAATGTTAGTGCACTATTAAAATAAGTTTTTATGCGAAAAAGGGCTCATAATGTACTGTTACGACAGTTTGTTTAATTACACTTCATTTGTCTAATACTTTTCTATATGACCCACCTGTATAAAGCCTTAATATCTTTAATTACACAACAGTAATTCTGCCGACAGTTTCAACTTCGTAAAATGTCCTTGAACTTCTAATTAAAAGTTTGTCGTTTAATTATTGCCACAGTTGTCAAAGAAGACTAATTCAAAGTACGACTAATTTTCGTTTTTAGTTATCCAATGTTGACATTAAGTCTAATGCTGTTAGGAAAATTAGTACATTATGTGATTCACTAGCTCACTAAAGTTAATTATTTTTCAATTTTAATAGTTATGAATTTCCGTGTAATAAATATAGGTCTCGAAAATTATTATCGAAAATTTGAGCTCCATACAGTCGGAATAGAAAATAAATTTCAACAGCTAAACCTTTTCAACGGTTGCAGTAATGCATAAATTGAAATGGACAGTAATCCATATGAAATAACTTTAATGTACGATGCACCGGAAGATCAGGCATCTGCCCTACTTAAACTAGGACACACGATGTAATGGCGTTATCTCGAAGTTTAAAGACTAATCTGAAATCGATTCCAAGTACGAAACTATGCAAACAAGCGAATAATCTCTTAGATGTAAGCAAAAGACTTAACTATGAAGTCTGGTTGAGATACTCAAAGTGAAGTCAAACTTTTCACACTGTATGATTTTATTTTGAAAATTATGTAATTTTGCTGCAAATATTTTAGGCTTATTTAAGGCAATCTTAACAAAGTTCTATATTAGGTACTACTAGTAGTAGTACTTTAATTTTACTATGTTCAGGAACTAAAAACAAAAACCAACTTCATGCTCGACTACTTAATCTGTCCATCTAACACATTTTTCTATCGAAATTGATTACCCGAATTAAGTTTGATCGGGAAGAATTTGTAGAAAAACCGAAACGGAATACTTACTTTTTAAGATTTGTTACTCCCATTCACGAAAGATTCAGTCATGCTCACTGTCCGGGACATTGGGATAATGAAATCGCTCCATAGTTTTCCGATGCCAACATTTTTTTACTCCAGTCGTGACAGTATTTTCGATGTGATTTATCCAAGCTCAGATTCCCATAACCCGATTTATTTTTCCTCTATTGACGCCTTTATTGCCGTTTAGGATTCGGTGTAAAGTTATGACTTTCTGTTAAGATGTTTTTATGTAGAGTTATGATAGAGTTCTCTTTTATGTATTTTTTTTTAATTTAAAGTTTATTTGTTTTGAATAAAACATTTTCGAATTTATATTTCGCCAACATTGTTTACCCAAATTTGAACTTGACAACATTTGGCCATCATTGTTTGACCAAATTTAAATTCAAAATGTAAAAGCTTGTTGATGTTAAAATAAAATGGAATATTATTTAACTGGTATTATTAACGTAGACTTTATCGTTTTTGAGTAAGCAACAAGCCTTGTATTCATTAGTTTTAGGCATAAAGCAACCACTGTTTTGTCGACTATACACAGATATATCTTTGTTAAAATATTGCTCATAAAAGAGATGAAAAAAGAAATTAGTGTTATAAGACAATGAATCATGTTCATCCACAATGTCGGTTTTAAGTTAGTATACAGTAGTTTATTGTAAAACTTATCATGCGTCATTTGATACAGTTTAATGATCTTAAACTTCCTGACATTAATTCATTATTCCTGGTACAAAATAGATAACATTTGATTAAAACTAAATTCCTGAGCTCTGAAAGATAAATGCATAAACTTGAAATTATGTGACCTCCATAATTGGACGTTAAACCCTTTACACAACTTGTTAGTCGGGTTGAACGTCAATCATGTGACAAAATTTAATAGACAAACAAAGCTGCTTGACGCAACCCTAATCATCACTCCACAAACGGTCGCCATATTTGACTTACAATAATTTACTTAGTACCAGGTCCGTCCGTGTTCCCATGCTCCCATTACCCATCCTAACAACAGACCGATGCATCGGAATTGGCCAGAAAATCACGATAAGTATCTCTCGGTTGTCACGATCCAATTCCGACCGAAACGCTCCCGGTCGAGATTTGAGTGAGAAGACGTGACCTTTGTACCGAGTCGAAGCGACTTCAAGTGTGAACCGTCATGTCTAACCAGCGGGTGGCGTGAGTTGACCAGCCGAACAACAAATTTCGTTAATGTAAAGTACAAAACAGAAAAATCTTTACACCCCGCATTCGGATATCAGACGTCGATCAATGTCACACTGAAAATACGAATCTATCTGATTTGATGTGACCCTGAGAACTGGGATTAGTCATTGCTTTTATTGTAAATAAAATAGATGTAAAAAATATTGAATATTTTGATATTGAAAGGGCAGTCAAGTTAATCGTTACTTTTGATTGATCGACATGAGTATAATTTGTTTAGTATTAATTAATGACTCACTGATAATATTATTCAACAGTCCTACACCAATTTTAAAGCAAGTCTATCTAAATTTAAATTCATAATTTATATCATAATCCGATTGAAATTATTCGATTAATAATTTAATAATCTAGAATTGGATTCTAGATTATTAACAATAATTCACAATTCAGATGGTTTGTATTATTGGATTCGAAGTAAAATAATAAGCGTTTAGGTAAGAAAGTCAATACTAAAAGGTCTTTGGTTTGATATCTGGTCAATTTCTTATCTAGTCTTGGGGACGCATTGGGCATGATTGAGTCAATGGTGCGTTTAACCGTGAAATCCAGAGATAGGACCGATATCCCCGGATATTGATAGCAGGTATCTTGGAACCAGAAATAGTTTTGGTAACGTATTGGGGACAATAATAGAATATGATTCTGCAACTGACATGTTCTATTTATTAGATATAAAAGAGCACACGAGTATAAGAATGTTTACTGCGGGATTTGGCAATGTAATTGATAAGGAAAGGTTGCGCAGGTTTTTGATAGAAATAAGCTTAAGGCAAGATTATTATTTTTTATTCTTATATCTACTAGATACCAACTTCGGTACTGTTGTGTAAGTAAAGATAATGCTCGTATGTTATTTTTTCTTAATGAAGTTGTTGTTCAATCATCTTAATTAATAATGAGAATAAAAAGGTTATCACGTAATATTAATCGATAAGTATGTATGAATCACAGACTTACGGTGGTATGAATTACACCATTTATACCTAACTCAAGAATGGGGGACCAATTTTCATAATCTTGGATTTGTGTCCAGCTCGAAAAGCAGAATAACTATACTAGACTGCTTAATCGGGTGAAACCGCGGGCCGCTAGTGATTAGATAAATTAACAATCAAGCATTCAAAGCGTCCTTTTAATTTTGTAGGTTTACCTTTCCCATCGCACATAGGTATTATAATTGTATCTAATAGATATAAAAGAAAGTTTGAAATATTAAAAGTGCTTATCATCTAAAATATTTTAATTTTAAATATGGTAGTAACATGTATTTCATTAATACCGTAATAATGAAACATAATACTTAACTATTACTACATGTTTCATACGTTCTCAGTATAAACTTTCACTCAATTTATCTCACAGCGCACTGCGCTGATACACGAAGATTATCATTAAGTGTAAACAACACCGATGTAATGATGCTTTTTTATTAATACCGATTATTTATTTCAGGAAATATTTATGATGGGATGACACTATACTGGTAGCAGAAGACTGAGAGGTAGGAAGAGTGTGGACGCTTTAAATTTGTCGTCATGACAACCTCCTAGGTCGAGTGGCGCATATACCGATGTTCAAGATGTCACCAGCTTTGAGGTCCCGGGTTCGATCTTTTGACGGATCAATGTAGAAAAATCACTTTTCAACATTCTCGCAGGTCGTAAGTATTATTAATTTTATTGTTCCTAAGACGATTCGAGCGGTTAAATTATCGTATTCTTATACAACCACGAGCATAGGCTCGTATGTTATTAGGGCACGAGCATAGGCTCGTGGTTGTAGGTTCAAACCCAGGCTAGTAACAATGTGACTTTTAAAGATAAATGCACCTACTTGCCTAACTCTTCTAAGACACACTACTGACAATCGGTGAAGAAAAACATCGGGAGGAAACCAGGATTTCTAAATATTGTAATCTGAAATCGCCAGACTGCAAGAGAGCAAAATATGTGGTAATTGCTCGTTTGATTAATCCTCCTTCTATATATAGGAAGAGGTCAACCCAGCTCTGGGACATTTACAGTCTGGTATTTATTACCGATTATTATTATACTATATAATATTATAAAGCTGAAGAGTTTGTTTGTTTGTTTGTTTGTTTGTTTGTTTGTTTGTTTGTTTGTTTGTTTGTTTGAACGCGCTAATCTCAGGAACTACTGATTCGAATTGAAAAATTCTTTTTGTATTGGATAGTCCGTTTATTGAGGAAGGCTATAGGCTATATAAAATCACGCTACGACCAATAGGAGCGGAGCAGAAATGAAAAATGTTGCAAAAATGAAAAACCGTTGAAACTAAAACACGCGAACAAAGTCGCGGGGGACAGCTAGTCTATAATATAACCCTACTATTATATTATTTGTAATAATACCAGTGATCGAAAATGTGGCCAAAAGTCATACATTTTTGTTTCTAGCGGTAAATTGTTCAATAAATATATTATTTCGAATAATATTATGATAAATTATGTAATTTTTTATAAAATTGTAATAAATGCGATATTAATAATAGTGTTATGTTTTATTTTGATATTTATCGTATGTTGTGTCTAGTAAATATTAGGTAACTGTTTCATTTGACACATTGCGTTATCGCTTTATATTATGTAAACAAAAGTTTTAAGTGTTTGCATGTAATTAAGCAATGTTTTGTTTCGCTTGTGATTTCTCATAAAGTGTGTCTGTATAGGTAACAATTTTATCTCAAAATTTTCATAGATCTGGAGTGTTATTTTCAATATTTATCTCCTTAAACAAACAAGGCCAGTTGCATCAATAGGGCTGCAAATATTTCTTATCAAGAAAAAATTAGGCCAGACGGGCAGCGGTCATTCAAAGTATGTCACACCATATGTCCCTATCGAAACTCACACTTAAAACTATTAGGAAAAAATAATCAATAAGCTCCTCGGACCGTGTCCAACAGAAGGTCGCATAACTAGCGACGTATACAGCACGTATTGTAAATCTCTTTTATAGCTACTAAGCTATCCATGACGGTTGAAATATGACTTGGGTGTGTTTTTCTACCTGAAAAGGGACCATCATTATGCCCCAAGATGATTGTCGGCGAGCCGAAATTATTTCTCATCTTTTTTTCTTAATATTCCGATTTCGAAACAACGAAGTTAACAGTTATGCCGATGCCGACATTCGATTTTCAAAAGATTCTTAGTTTTTATTGCAAGACAAAAAATATACCTCGTTTCTTAAACAAACCACAAGAGGTTTAATATATGAGTGACTTTGAAAATTAATGGTTTAATGACTGTTAATTATTATGTGTAATTACTTGAGCAAACTTTGTAAATGTCAATAATATTACCTATTATTATAGTTTGGGTACCTACAGACAGGAAAAAAACAAGCATATAATTGATGATATTGTTTTATTTTAATTTAATATTATGTAACAGTCGAGGATATTATAATTACATACATAGAATTCAGTTACATACGTATTGATCAGAAATAGACATATTATATTGATCATATTAATTCTAACAACAATAGGATATTTAAAGATATCACTACGGATGTAACTGAGTATCCACAAAGTTCAACACTATTTATAATTTTATCTAATGACTAGTAATACTATACAATAAATTTATACACTGATTAGTAATGTCTATCTACACAATATTTGGTAACAATGAGATATACTATATCAAAATACTCATGCTAGTCTTCACTCCTGATATACTGGCATCATTTTTATTCATACGTTTGTATCAGTCTTAATGGACAACAATAATATAGCTTTATACAATGAAATACAATAAGGCTCCATACTATATAGATACGTTCACAATACATTAACAATACAGTCTTTAAAACATGACAATGTCCGAACTATTGAGGAACGAAGTCATTTTGGCCAAATTATAGATACCAACACTTTTTAACTATCACGTTTTAATAAGGCATGGCCAACTCAAAAAGCAGTCTAGCCTACACATGCGCTTGGAATGTCAATTTCCATTACATTACAAAGTACCTTTTACCGATAAGGGAAGTTTAACAATCTTATCATCTGTGCGCGACTGAGTGAGTTTGTGGCAAGCAGTCGTGCACGGATGAACGAGGTTGTAAGTATCCTTGCTCATCTAGCATAGACGGGGAGTGGTGTCCAGGATGTTTGCGTAACGTATTAGGAGGCCTGGGCCGACCGCCGTATGGCTGCTCATAATTTTGTGTATCAATAGATATGTAGCTATGATGTAAATTTTCCCCATCTTGAATCTGACTCGTCAACGTTGTATTTGTCAACATCGACGTGTCGTCTTCAACGTTTATACCCACATTAGCCGCAGTTGGCGTTTGTGGCGGTATCGCGTCGTATTTATACCAATGTTCCGGAGCAGTAGGCGAGGCCGTATATCTAGAAGGATGCCGTCTACCATTTGGACACACGCCATGATTGTAATTCATTGTATCTTTGTTCCAATGCAAATTAGAAATGTCTGGCATTACAAACCTAATTTTTTCCCAAAATTTCTTTTCACCCCACAACAAAACATTGCAAGTTTTTAAGTAGTTTTGGAAGTCTAGGTCTAAATTAAGAGCGCTTACATCAGTTGTTAAAATGAACACTACTCTGTGTCGCCTTATTGAGGGGTGAATAGAAGTGATTACATGTTTCATAGCTGCCTTAAAAGTAGCTTTAGACCATTCATTCTGAAGGAAATTAAACGATACAAAAACTAAAATTCTCTTTGATGATTCTGCAGCATTAGTGACTTGCTCAGTTAAATAATTTTCAGGCGCGTGTTGTAAATCTCGGTAGTGGAAACACATTGTGTAACCAGAGTGTTCCATTTCCGGAGCTACAACTTTAGAAACAAAATCATCATCTAATAAACTATATACAGCATATCCATCATACAATCTATCTCTATCAAGTTCACTCTCTTGAATTGAAGCACTTTTAAACAATCTTACACCATATTTAGAGTGCGCCCATAAGCGTACATTTTGCCTAAACGAGAACGCTAAGGCACCGAACAATAGAATAAGAATAACACTTATCAAAACTACAGCTAAAAGTGGCACAAAGTTCAGTTTGATAGGGCTCACTTCGTCATATTGATACGGTTGATTTTCAGTTGGTATGGTATTGTCCGTTACACTAGAGTCACGACACTTATCAATTGCATCAAACACAGTTAGATTCGACATGAGTCCGTTTTCACTAGCACAAAACATTTCGATGGGGTCTTCATAATACTTTTTAAACCAGTTTTGAAGAGCCATGATGTTGTTACATGTACACGTGAAAAAGTTACCTTGAACATTGACGTTTTCCAAATGTGAGACGTGCGCCAACTTTTTGTCAAGGTCGAGGATCTTGTTTCCTTGGAAGTGCGCAACTCTTAAGGATGACAGGTTCTCAAAAGTCTTGTTCGCGACACTTGTCAAGAGGTTATCATTCAAGTATAACTCCCTCAAGTGTTTTGTTTGAGAAAACTCTCCACCTAACAGCTCAGTGATATGGTTGTTTTCAAGATGAAGGATATTCAAAGAGTGCAGTCCGTTAAAGGTATCATTGTCGATGTTTGCAATATTGCTGTTATTTAGATATAGCTTGTGTAATTTCTTTTTACCAATAAATAGATGACTGTTCAATGATTGGAAGTCATTGCCATCGAGGTATAGTTCTGTAGCGTCCATCGGTATCTTTTCGGGTACATCAGTATAACCCACATTGGAGCAGTCGATCACGTTTGAATTCCAATTACTGTCGTGGAAGCAGGAACATCCTTCAGGACACGTCATCTTGCAATCGCAAGCCTCAAAGTCACAGCAAAAGCAACTAGATGAGCAATGAGTTTCATACGAACAAAGGAACTGAGTTTCAGGAACATCCATTAAGTTAGCTTTTCCGCCGTACTTATTATTCACAACTTCACAAGTCACTGTATCTAAATCCATAAATCTGGGGTATTGTCTCATATGGTTCCAAAGATTTATTTTTTGTAACCAAATCATATGACAATTGCATACAAATGGATTATTACCAATAAAGAATTTTGGCAACATTTTGTGCTTCGGTATATGGGGCAGAGTAAACGCTGATAGTTCGACGGTTCTCAATTTATTGTCCGTCACGACAACCTTTTCTACGTTTCTTTTTTGTAAAAACGTACCTGGGTGAATCGTGTGAATTTTGTTGTTATTTAAGAAAAGGACTTCAATAGAATCAGGTATCGACCTTTCATCGACGTTTTCTAATGCATTGTAGCTTACGTCAAGCATTCGGATGTTTTGTTGCGCGTTCTGTTCGTTTTCTAGTTTCGTAATATTGTTGCTGTGAATATCCAACCATTCAAGGCTTTCTGGCATATAACTATAGTCAAAGTAAATAAGCTTATTGTCGGATATGTTAAGCCAGCCGAGGGTATTTAGTTTGTTAAAGACGCCTCGGATGTCGGTCAGTTTGTTCCCGTCTAAGCGGATAGCTTTTAAAGTCGGATTAGATAAAAAGGCGTCTTGTTCGATGGTTTCTATTTTGTTAGATGCCAAGTTTAGTACTTGCAAGGACGGCAAAGTACTGAAAGTATCCTTCGGTACGCTTGTTATTTGATTGTCAACAAGACGAAGTCCGTAAAGTTCTTCTAAGCCTTCAAACGATGTATTTGCTACTTTAGATATGTTATTCTTGCCAATATCAAGTGATTTTAAAAATCTAAGTTTCTTGATTCCGTCTGGGATTACGTTTAAACTGTTTCCATTCAGTCCTAAATCTTGTAAGTATGTTATGTTTTCAAAACAACGTTCATGTATAGTAGATATCAAGTTATTATCTAAATACAGTTGGCTGAGGACAAACAAATTCGAAAAAATGTGTTCATTTAATACTTTTATCTTGTTGTCTGATATGGACAGCTGATGCAAGTTTTTAAGCTCAGCAAAAGCACCGTTACTAACAATTTCAATAGCGTTGTTGTCTAGATTCAAAACTTGTAGGTTGTTCAAATCATGGAAAGACTTAGGGTCCAAGCGTGCCAGTGAGTTGTGAGATAAATTCAATATAACTAGGCGGATAAGTCCAGCAAAAGTATCTCTGTTAACCCAATCATTTGTAAGACGGTTTCTAGATAAATCCAATTTCTCAAGCTGATCAAGTCCTTCGAGTAATCCTGGAGCCAACACAGAAAGTGAATTATTCGCTAATGAGATTTCTTTGATAACTCGCGATGATTGAAATAGTTCAGGAGGGACAGCGACTAACTTATTTCCCGACAAGTTCAGAATTTTTAATGAATTCAATCCGACGAAGGCTCTGTCGCCTATTTCATTAATTAAGTTGTTCTGAATATTCAACACTTCTAAAGATCTGAGGCTGGAAAGACCGTTGTCAGGAAGTCGTAAAAGATTGTTATGAGATAAGTCAAGCATCTTCAGTCCAGTGTTGCAAGATTTGCCAGGAGCAATGGGTCCCTTACCCCAATCCGAGAAACCAATTTCTGATATGTCTTGAATTTTATTATTTGTTAAGTTCAATGACTCCAAGCTAAATAGTGGGCAAAATACTTCAGAAGGTAACATATAAATATTATTGTCACCTAAATCCAATGTCCGAAGCTCCATTAATCCACGAAAACTTTCAGCATGAAACTCCATAGTCATTGCAGGCCAATCCGTATTATAAGAACGTAGAGTTAAACTTGTTAAATCACGTAGCGGAGACAGGACAGTTGCTGGCACGTAACGGATCTTGCAGTACTCAATGCGCAAGTCTTCAAGTTTTCGTAGTTGGCCTAAAAAACTGCCGGTATTCATGTGTAACGAACTTTCGAAGAACAACAAATCCGTGCAAGTCAGTTTCAACTTGTTGATGTTATACGCCTGCGCCGTGGTAATGTTTTTAAACAAGAAGTCCACTGAGCCGATGGTTTTAATGTTACACGTGAGAAAGTTTGATTCACTCAACTTTGTGTCCGAATAGTCCCAATGACAGCCGGTGGGGGCGGGCGGCGCGGAACGTGCGCGCGCACCGGCCACGACAACCAAACATATCCAAACTTTTAACGAAACCATTTCGTAAAAGTTTTTGGTCATTTTTCCACAGTAATAGAGTTCATTTGTCACTTATATATCACTAAAGTACTTGTTAAAACTTTATATCACTAAACAGTCAATGTTTATTAAGTCTGTGTTGTTGTGTACACTTCGTTTTATAGCGCATGTAAACAATGAGTGCGAGATCGCGGTATAACTTTTGACGCAGCCATGCTCCCCTGCGGTCGGGCGGTAACTGACCTACGAAGTTTGAACGAACGAAAGCCGCATGGGTATGGGGGAAGGGGAAGGCGCGGGGGGCGTGGAGGGCCACAATGACGACGGGTGGGACCCGGCACTGCATCGGCTTACAACAGATGGCACGCGTGTTTTTTAAGTACTCGAAAATATTGGTTATGCAGCCGAAGACTTAGGCCTGCGTGATTCGTTGGTTGCATCTCCTCAAGTTTCATCTCAAAGGAGGTCGCACTGAAACAGTAGCAAGAGCGTATTTAAAAAAGTTTCTTTAACTTTTCAAGTCACTCAAAACTTTACTTAATTTAAGTTTTCTGTTAAGTGGTAATAGATTTTAATTGATAATAGGTTAATCTCAATAGTAAATGCAGAGATTATACATATTTCAACTTTATTTAATAAGAATGAACTGATTTATGTTAAAGAGATATGCATGCAGTTTTGATGAGATGGGCGGACATTTTTACGTAAATGCAGAATGCTTGATTGACAGTTTAAAATCGGAAGAGAATGCACACAAAAGATATTGCGGTGTTTCAATTTCCTTTGGATTATAAGTGATTTAAGAAAAGATGTACAATTGTAGAATTTTAATACAATGGCGCGATGATTCTCCAAATTGTAGTTTAACGTTTTTATTATGATTGGTGAATAACGGATAATGTTATTAATCGTTTCACGTTTCATGTAGGATGATTGAAATAAAAAGTACTATCGTTTCTCTTAATCGTGTTCCAGGTATTCCATAATTTCGGCATAGGTAAAATAAAACGCATTTATGAATTTACATTAGATACATTATTTATTTAATTTTAATTCTAGTTAAAGAGAGCGCGAAATATTTTCATTATAAAAAAAAATAAAAATATTTTGTACATAAAACAGAAAAATCTTAAAGTACTAGTTTGTGCTAGTTAGGCACAAAAACACGTCCATTCAAGAGGGCATCGTGCGTCACCGCAACGTCTAATCGTGGGCCATCGGATGCCATAACACGTGCGTGTCGGATTGCGTCTACCGTGGGAGACGGTCTAAGATCTTTAATGCCACTACAAATCACGTACCTGCTCATACTACAGAGTAAGTAACCCTCATCTAATTGGTCTTATTGGTTGAAAAGCAATTTTGTAAAATATATCATTTTATTAAAGTACACAAGCCAGTGGTAGTGAAATCGTATTATTTCGTATTCACTGACATTTACTGGCCTGTTGTTCTAGTGGTTAGCGACCCTGACTGCTAAACCGGAAGTCGTGGATTCGATTCCCACCCGGGACAAATCTTTGTGTGACGATCATGATTATTTTTTCTGCGTCTGGGTATAATTTCTCAATAATAATGTGTGTATTTAAAAATATGTAAGTGTGTTAATCAGTTGTCTGGTTGTCATAATACAGGCTCTGCCTATTTTGGGATCAGTTGGCCTTGTGTAAGTTGTCCCAATATATTACTGGTAGAGGGCAAGTCTTACAATTATTTGATACCTATTTATTTTTATGATTTCTGTCAATATCAGAAAGTATAAGATTAGGTGAAATGTTCCGAGAAAGAGATCTGTAGGGCCAAGGTCGAATCAGGGCACGACTATTGATATTCTCTGTCAATATTGAGAGTAAATATCTCACGTGCCTATGTGATGGCTCAATATTTACAAGAGGACATCAAACACAATATTACCACTTATCTCGTAACAACTGACTCCGAAAACATCTTATATAGCGATCTTGTTCAAGGAACGTTATATAACACAACGAGTGTGTTGACATTGTCCGATATCGATAGAAGTTCAACACGACTTTTATGTGAAAGAATGGCTTCGTTTATCTTCGAATATTTATGAGGTCTTCAATATAACAGATTGCCTTTAAATGAATGGTTTAAAGCGTAAACTATATGTGGGTTTCATTATGAACCATTAAACACATAGCTACTATAAACTTCCTTATCGATTGACGAACTGAGGACAAAGGTAATGAAGTACAAAATGTAATAGTTCTATAAAAAGCCGGTTGGCATTATGCGACTAATCGATATTGCAGAGACAACGCCCTTGCTAATGTTCTATTATAATTTATCAATCTATTGACGATCGGTCACTCGATTATACAACTAGACTGCAATAACGTACATAGTATAATGGGCAACGGAAATGAGTCAATTACGATTAGTCCTATTGATAATTTAAAATTAAACGTTGCTACATAGAACTAAATATATTGAATTGACAAAATGAATGAACAGCAAAGATAATTACACAAACTTGGCCTAACGGAAGCCTGTACACTATACAGTAATTAAACCAGACCCAAATAACAATAAAGATTCAGCAGCAAGTGGTGGGGCCAATATAACTTCTGCGTCAAATTGAGAACAATTACATTAGCTGTGACCAGAACATTTTAAATTCTATTCAACACTGCATTCGTCCTTACCAAAGATTGAAAAGTATCTGGTAAAAACAAAGAAGCGGCGAGGAGAAAAGTTAACAATATGGCGAGTTCCTCGGATTCGAAACAAAAAAAGCTTTTCAAAGTTATGACCGGCAATAAAAGTAGCACCAGAGTCCATCCCCTTTAGACAAAAGGATTCTACCGCAATTATATTATTGCCTCTATAAATTTGTTGAGACAATAGTTTTTAACGTTAAGCGATGCTGGTTACTTTATGGTTGTCAACGCCACAAATAGAACGTCTTGGTCAAGGATTGTAAATCATAGAAAGCTATGTTTGGTCTTGTTTTACTAAAAATATTTATTGCAAGAAAAATCCTGTCGTAGTATAAATAATGCATTTATTTTACATGTCATAAACTTGGGTTTGGTTGTTTATTGTAGATAGTTATTTCCTCCAATAGAGTAATAATAATAGTACCAGTAGTAAATTCTGGGTGTGCATACAATTGTTTATTCAAAAGCATCTTTCTGTTCATCCGTTTCGCAAATATAAATAAAAGTTTAATGTTGCTTTATCTTTAAAACTCATGTCTGACCTAACAACTTAAAAGCGTGATTGTTATTTGTTAAGTGAGACATTGCATTTGTTACAAGTGAACGTTGGACGATAAAGGCATTTAAAGAGATAATCTCAACGAAATATTGCTTGCGTTTCGATAAAGGTGGCCTCAGTAAACAGGTACTCCCAAGGCACGTTTCGAGTCAAATAACCTGCAAGAAAGGGTCCGAAACAGAAAACGCTTTGTGCTAAAAACGTCGACCCCTTATCTTTCTCGGATGGGTCGAAACCATAGACTCAGGAAGACAAAGAATATCATATAAGATATATATAATTAATATTAAATTCACCCTTAGGTTCAAAGTTCAATCATCTAAATTAAGTAATAAAACTATATAACTAGTAACTAATTAACTAGTTGGTCAACATTTAAACAAAAATAAAAACTTTAATTTATTATAATATCATGTCTACTTACTTTATGGCGTGTCAAATGTTTATTGAAACTTTTTGATTGATATTACAAATTTGTTTTTAATACTATAGAGCACCAATCATACTTTCATAAATATAGTTCTACAGAACAAGTACCCTTAGAGCACAATTCTAAAATAACAAAAGACATTCTGAATATTCAATTTGGCGATGGAATTGCAATTCTCATTCGCTATTCATTTTAGAAAAGTGAGTGTACAAAGTGTGGTCGCATCTCCATATTCGTGCCATGTCTCTCGAGTTCATGTCTATCTGTGGATGCTGCTTCCAGAGGCCCAGCACGAAGTCATCATTCATACGAGGAGATATCATCGTCGCTCGTCGTGGCCACGGCTCTTGTTAACAATAAAAATGTTATCCGGCGCTTACACAAAATGTATCTCGGGAAAACGTCCAGTCTCGCTTTCGCTTATTTTTATTAGTCTTTTTACTTTCTCGACGATTATTTACATTTTATGCTCTGCCTTTGGATTTGCGAGTTTAAATTTTAATTGCACGGTACAGCTTACTGGGTTTCAATAAGAATTATTAACAATGGAGTTTTATCTGTTCTCGTATTAAATTGACTGTATGAATATAGAATTCAGGTATTTACCTAGGTTCTACGTGAAGTTTAATTTTGTATTAATCTCAAATTGCAATAGTTTGGTAAAGCCTTTATTAGAAAAAAATACAGTATCATGGATAGAAAGATATTATGTCCTACAAAACCATACGAACGGTTTCTGTAGGAACAATTTAAGTTCTAACTTAGACCGTAGGTCAGTTGATATTTCCTAAATTAAAAAAACATAGGCAGTATAATATATGTATACCTTGTAGTTGTATTTGTAGGCTTAAAATTTTTAAAGCAAAATAAATCAGTGCTACTAATTGGATTGTAAGAAATCTTACTAGAACTACTTTAACCCTCATAAAAGTGACCTTCCATTAAAGATCCTTCCTTAAACTAATTGTCAATTTAATAAACCTCAACTAAATCGCTGTCAACTTTTAAAACCATAAGTCCTTCATAATCCCCTAATTAAATTACCTAATAGTCTTAAGGCTGAATAGTTACGGGTAATGCGATTAAGCAATCCAATATAGACGAAATGGCACCGAGCGCAAATTGCCAATCAATAATGACCCTAAGGGCGTGTAATTAACGGCTGCATTAGTAGGTTGCATTATGCATGACGTTGAATCTCTGGCAGACCCTGTTATCTGCGATGCGTATTTCGCTTATAAACATTTACATAATTACAAACGTTTAGCTAATTTTAATTGGACTATTGAAGCTATGAAGTCGTTAGGTTTGCACTTAAGTAATGATAGTTCGCAAATTAAGATTATTCGGATGTGATACTGAATAATCTTAATTTGCGATAAAGCCGTTATTTTTAATATTTAGGTAAATAAGGGTTTAGAAAACCAAAGTAGAATTTTATATTAAAACGTAAAATCTTATTTTTGGGAAATTAAATATATATACAGCATGCAACAAAAACCCTGTCCGATCCTTATGAGTATTATTCGGTGTCGTACTGCGTACACATATATTATACGTAATTATTGAATCGATTTAAGATTAATATTTTTTCCCGGTGAATATATTATTAAATTAGAATAAAACTGATCAAAGGTCAAACAATGATGGTTTGACACAGTTCACGTGTACTACCTACAGTTTTGTATCAAAGAAGCCGCCTGAGCGTGATATTTTTTTCTAGTACGTATGTTGAACCAGGAATACGCCTTTATTGGATAGGACAGGGTTTTTATTACATACTGTATAATCAATAATGTCAAGCTTTGATATTCCATTGCTTAAATGTAAAGTAAATCACCATCTAAACATTTTAATTTGTTCATGTACGTCATAGAGTCGTAATGTTTTTTTTTTATATATTCTACCGTCTACAGCATGTCTCTCACGTCCGAAACGAAAAGGATCTTATAAGAACCTCGGACCAAAGTTTTTGTTCATCACTTGAGCCTAGAAAATCTCAAAGGACGCATACAATTATTTTAATCTTATTAAAATCATGTTCCTACTTTCGTTAGAGTTAATATGGATATACTATACTAGCTGTCCCCCGCGACTTTGTCCGCGTGTTTTATTTTCAACGGTTTTTAATTTTAGCGACAATTTTTATTTATGCTCCGCTCCTATTGGTCGTAGCGTGATGTTATATAGCCTATAGCCTTCCTCAATAAATGAGCTATCTAACACTGAAAGAATTTTTCAAATCGGACCAGTAGTTCCTGAGATTAGCGCGTTCAAACAAACAAACAAACAAACTCTTCAGCTTTATAATATTAGTATAGATTATTTTGTTTCTTCTAAGTCCGTATTTGTTGAAATTAATAACAGTGCCATTTTTTTATAGTGTTTTAGGAATACCGCGAGCTTAAGTTTGTGAGCTTAAAAAAAGAGGGGGTCGGCGTTTATCTATTTCTTTTATGACCATAATTTGTTCGTTAACATTTTTTTGTAAAAAACATTTTTGAGTGTTCTAAGAAATAATTAAACTGTCAAAAGTAATGTGTTTTAAAAGGCACGGTAAACGGTTTGATGCGAAAGGTAGAAATCTTATTACTTAGTCAATTTATGATGACAGGCTAATTAATACACAGTATTCAAATATTGATTTTATTGCTCAGTTTAAATTAGTTAATCACCTTCGGCATCGGAATAATGGTTTATTATACAAAATTGGTTTCGGAAACGAGTAATTTATAGAATTATTTCCAAAAAAAGGTCCGTGCTCATTAACCGCTTGGTTGATTTTTACCTTAAATTGGCATAGGGTAGTATTTTCTTATCTATGGAATAAATTGTTTCTAACTTTGCAGCCCAAAAGGTAAAATCACCCTACATTATTATAAATGAATATATCGGAGTAGATATTATAATAATTGGGTTGCTCAATGATTTTATCGTAATTGCATGACCCGTTTCTAGTTTTGATTTGGACAATCGACTCATTTCTGCTATGAGTCATAATTTTATTGTTGGTAACACAATTAGCCTTTGAAAATGGATACAAAATATGTCAGTACAATAAAGGATATTCATAATCAGCTGTGATATCAAACTTAGCAAATAAGGACCTAAAGTGCCTTCTCGAGAAAAAGATACAATTAAGTGTATTATTGTGTGTTCATACTATATATACAAGTTGCCAACTTTTACGCCAATTAAATTGTATAAGTAATCAATATAAAAACAATAAAGAATACCTACACTATTCCAACACTCAAAAACTGTTTAAAGATAAAACAGTAATAATAATCGGACACGTCGCTTGTTAGACAAACATGAAGAGATCCCGTCTGATACCACGAACAATGTGAGTGTGTGGGTGAACAAGAGAGGTGCTCTAAAAACTTATACGCGTTCAAGGCAGCCGCACAAAAGGACGTGACTAATGCAGTAACCCTTAAGTCCAACAAGACAAATCGAACGTCAGATGGACCTCCAAAGATTTAAATGTAAACCATCAAAATATTTATTAGTGACAAACATTTTATATCACCCCCAATTAATAAAGAAAGGTTAAGTGAATTGAAACTTGTTTTTGTACTGGGTAAATAAAAAAAAGACAGTGTAAAGGAAACTAAACGAGATCTTGACAAAACAAGGACAGGAAAAGCCTACTAACAGCCTTTAATATAGAAAACAAAGGATTTGCAATTCTGTAACCCCTAATTCCATCCAATAAGGAAAGATACCTGAGAAAAACAGCCAGACAAATTTTGTTAAGGAGGTATCTTGTATTGGAAAAGGATGATCTTATTACTTACTTTTACTTAGTGGGTCACAATAATGATATTACTAAACTTGGACTAAGACGCGCCACCCTCACTTGGGTTAATTCTGTGATATCCGATACACTGTATTAAATAAACAAATCCCAGCAAATGATATTACAAGAGGACCGTTTCGTATCCGAACAAGTTGAATAAAATAATCACGAGAAAAAAATTATTTATAAATAATTCAAAGCAAAGGAAACACAAGTTCTAAATCATTTATTCGTTGATTTTTTATGTGTTCAAAATTCAGACATAAAAAAACTAAATAAGTACATACCTGAATATTTCTAAAACAAAAAAGCTATCACTATAAATCCAATCGAATCACACGCCCAAAACAAATCGTCAAATGATAAAGAGGCGTTACCAAACTTACTCAAACATGATATTATGAAATGTTGACAAGGTAAGAATTAATTATAAACAAATCATTGGGTGCCAGCGGACGTTATGCTAATATAAGAAGGCATACACGAACTTTTTTATCCAGTGCCTCATTTATTTATGTTAAGTCATCAACGTTTAATATTCAACATACATTGAAGAGATATCGTCTTCAATCAATCAAACTTGTGTTGGTTCGCATCGGAGTCTTGGTTCAATTTATGTTCTATTATCTTCGTTGTAAAGAACACATTTGTCAGACAAGTTCAAGTTCATAACAAGTAATAGTTTCTTGTTTAAAGCAACGATGACCTAAAACAATAGATAAATGCTTTTCAAAAATAGTTCTTGATGTATTGTTATAAAGTTGCTGATTGAATGCAGATTTATGTTTATTGCAATGTTGTGGAATTCGTGAGTACTTAGACGTACACGGGAATGCAACAACATTTATTTTGGGAGAGATTTCATTCATTAACCTTATTGTAAGTATATTCAAATTGTGTTTATAAGTGCATTTGTCAAACAATGTATCAAGAATATCAACTATGATCAGTGAGTGATCAATCAAAATTGTTTATGAATGTTTAGTCTGAATACAATGGAGATGTGGTAGAGCAGTACTTGAATGTGAAATGTTTGTTGATGATTCGAGAAAAAATAAAATTATACTAACCTTAAAAAGAAGATTCAAAAAATCTTCTTCTGCCTACTAATGCTATGTTGGGGTCGGCTTTCAGTCTTATCTTATCAGATCCAGCTAAATACCGTATTTTACATGTACCTACTGCCTATCTGACCTCCACAATCCAGTTTATTGGGTAACACAGTATACCACATTAACACTGGTTTTCAGAATTGTAATGACCTAACGACTGCCAAAGATCAACGTATGACAGTCGGAAATCCGAGACCAACAGCTTAACATTTGTTATCGGTCAAACCTTACACTTAGACACGAGCCCCACAAACAAATAAAATAAAATAAGAATGAAAACATTAAAGTGTTTTTTTTTAGAAATTAAGTTTTGATCAATGCAATAGATCAGAAGAAAGTCACAGGTAGGTGTTATTTAATTAATGGATAATTTGATGTAATTGTAAATAGAAACAATGAAAGTGTTAAAATTATTGAAATAAGTTTCGCCAGATAACAACAGTTGTATTGAAGGAGAAAGTTAATCGTTAGATAGTAAATTCATTTGCGTCCCATAAGATTATGTCATGTGTGTCAACTTGTACAATTTGATTGGAAGACACATACATAATCGACGATTAGTGTAAATTTCGTGATTGTTTTGTTATCTAACTGTGTGATATAACATTATGGTAAATTATTGGCTTGATACGCGTCTGTAATGTAATGAACAATGCGTGGATCTTGTGTTTGTCTGTATAAAAAAGTTTAGGTAATGCTTTCTCTTATTAAACACACACTTATGTACTTTTTTATATTTTGTAATAGCATGAATTTTGTTAAGACGGTGACTTCAATTAAATAAAATTGTAATTTATAAAAATGACTATAAATATTTGCGTTTCATAAAAAAATAAATAATAGGATATAAAATAACAAAACTTTTATTTCAGTTACATTTTTAGATATTAATTAGATGCAATGGTTAGGTACCTACTTTGGTTCACAAACGAAGCAAAGAATAGTATTATTAAATCAAATACAATTACTTAATACTGGAAGGTAGATTTGCGAAGATAGTTTTAGCACTCACCCTCGTTCTGACGAATGGTCCTTGAACCAAAGTAATTGATGGATGCACCGCAAACTAAAACGTAGGCATGAATAGATTAATGACCAACAGATAGCTAGGTCGAAACTACAGATAATGTATCTGGTCACTCGACCATTAATTCACTGTGGTTACTTAACTTGATCAATACCAATTTGTGTGTTTAGTTTACCAGTTTGTGTGAGCCCACGTTAAACTCGATATACCTAGTCTAAAATAATTAGACAGTGTGGACTAAGGTGGTCTCGAAAAGTTGTTTGCGGTGATCTTAATGTGGTGACACTAATTACTTTAGTGGGGGTCTTTTGTTAATTGCTAATATAAACTCATAATTAGCTTTTTAGTGAACTATGTAACTTGCTTTAATTTGAAGAAATAATGGCATTTTCCTTACTAATATTATAAATGCGAAAGTAACTCGTCTGTCTCTCTGTCGCGCTTTTACTATCTGTGTACCAAATTTCATTTAAAACTGAACCGATTAAAATGAAATTTGGTTCACAGATAGTCTAGAAAAAAAGTCTGAAAAAAGGACATAGGCTACTTTTTGCCGCGATAGGTAACTGACACCCGAGCGGGCGGAGCCACGGGCAACAGCTAGTTTGGCAATAAATTATACTTTGGTAATGTTTATTTTAACTGGTGTAGTTGGAAGAAGTCACTGTTGTTATAATAGAACCTGATGTAATTTAACATCGTCATTATTGATTCTACAAAATTACATTTTTCAAAATTAACAAAATAATTTATTAGTAATACAATACGTATTATATTATAATAATGCAATCGAAATTGTCGGACCAATCAAACAAAACAACATCCACTGTATCTCTTAATTAATTAATTACCAACACAGTGAGTTTAACAACACAAAATCAGAGCCATGTATATACGATAACATATTAACAATAAAATATATATCCAATTACACAATAAACCGTTGTCGACATGGGCCATCCTGTAATGGGCCAGTATATACATGGTGCTGTTAATGCAGATACGAGTATTTACGATCGGCTCGTCCCGATGCACATACGCAGATGCCACACATACTCTGCCTTAATTCGAATAGATGACGAGTAGGGTTGACTGCTACAACATTTCGATATTAAATTGATAATAATTGGGATATCTATCATGGATATTGATGTAAATGGTGTTGTTTACCGTTAAGCCGCTGTATATACTTGACTGGCCTTTTAGCTGATACGATAAGCCGATTAGCGCTTTACGTAGCTTCGTGATTTCCAGACGTACTATTTTGTGTACATTTTAGACTGTTGATATACAGTATGTAAGCAAAGGTCTACTTAATCATACAGGTTGTTTGATGTTTTTCATTTATATATAAAGTTACCAATCTTTCAAGAGTCAAACTCTGTATTTTATTTAAACCAATTGTTTTTTTATTTATTGTTAAGTAGGTGTACTTTTAACTTACACAAACGTTTATTGTCTTATAAAGTGTTAATCAACTTTAGATATTATCAGATCAATGAGGTACACATAATAAAGTTTAATACTTTAAATTATAGCGACATTGACTTTCTAATGTCAATTAATATTTAAACGATTAAATCGATTAAAATAGATAAGTTTAAGACGAATTTACATCACATTTGAGCGATCATGTTATCTTTAAATGTAATCAAAAGTACTACTATGCCACTTCTTAGACTATCATTGTCAAGTCAATTTTACTAAATGCAATTAACAATAAGGTCCAATATTAACAAATAAATCATTTTTTTTGGTCGCTTTTTGACTATTCCAAATAGTTGTTTAGCAAACACAGGTTGTGCTCTATTGATTCTTTCATAACCAGTTCTTGTGAGAGTTCCATAGTTTTTATGTTAGACAATTTCTTGCCAACCCTATGCTTAAAATTCATATTAATGCAGGCTAACAAGCACAGAGCGACCCATTGGCGATATTGATATAAATTGATTAAGAGTTGTCGCGACATTCATTAATATGCTTCGACGCAAATATCTTATCTCGTACTTTCATTATTGATATCATTACTGACCAATGGTTTGTTAATCTTGAATAGTTCGATTGATATACGATGCGAACACAACAGAGTTTTGTCTGGGAAATTTCTACTGATTTATGTTGCCTATTCCGATATGAAATTTGAATTTATGGATGTAGTGATACACTGTGTAGGCTTGAAATCTGAATTAGTCTCGTCGTCCTAGTCCTATATTATATTACTAAATTATTTTGAGATCTTGGAAATATTAATATTACTTACTGTCAATTTCTCATACGTGTTTTTTCTAGTTACGCGTCACATAAATTATTGAAAAATAATAGACACGTATTTTTTTTTTATTTAATTAAACAAACAATAAGGAAGATACAGTAAATAGAAATGTCATCACAAACATCAGTTGTAGCTATAATTTTTACCCACAAGTGACGTCACAAGCCTGGAATTTATATTGAATTGATAAAAAATATATATATATATGTATTTTGCGGACTAAATGGATATTTCCTTTTCATACCCAGTCCGCACTCCTATTATGATTGAACAAACTGCGTAGGTACTAACATTTGATTAACAAGTATATTTGCTTTATTAAATCAGAAGTTAACTTTTCTATCTTTTATAACACGGAATTAGCTTTACACTACCTTTAAGCTAGTATAATATAAGCGCGAATAGCTAAGTAGTGAATAAGTAATCCTATAGTAGCTTCGTTAGTAGCTCTTGAACGTTGTTAATCTAGGTCACATGTCTGAAGTAGAATTGTGTGGAACTTTATATAACGAAACAAAACATCACATGTACGATGCGAGGGTGCGTGGGTTGGCGCCCGGCGCCCGGTGACGAGGAAATCCAGAATACTGACCTGATAACTTAGATTCCTACATGCATGTTTGACCTAAAAACGCGTGCATTGATAAACTATTCCTATAGAAATAAAATAAATCAAAATGTAAAATACAAAAGTAAAGCTTGTAAAAACAACACAAAAAATAAACATTTTAATACTCATTTTCGGGCTTGAGTCAGACATAAAACGGTACCTAATACAAACTAACTCGATTTCTTTAGTAAAACTATTGCAGGTTTAAGGTCAACTTGTAATCACGACTTCTTAAGAAAAATATTTGTATTCTCGCTTTTTAGATTGTGTAACTTAGTATCTCTAATCAAACTAGCTTTATCAAATTAAATCAGTCCTTGTCTCTATCTGGACCAGTACAAATGGACCCAATAAACTATTATCACATAATTCTGATCCGACAGACGATCAACTAATCATTGGTTGGGTAAGTTGTGCAACAAACATCATTCACTCGTAAGCAAAACGACAACTTAATTCAATCGCAAGCAATTACATCAAACTGAATATATTCCAACCATCAACTACACTACAATTGTCTGAGAATCGATTTCGCTCCGAAGCATTATTATATTTTTTGCATAAATAGCAGTACAGACAAATAAGGCATCCACGATTGACGATCGTAATTTTTTCGCTCGTTCTATGCAGTCAGTGATCGGTGTTACTTTCACAAAGGCCGAGGTTAAGGTCAGACAGTGTTAGCCTTTGGGATGCTCATCAATTCAATGTAAATAATCTCCGGGCATCCGCTGAGCACAATAAAACATGGCAACATGATAGATTGTTATATTTTCACGGCCATTTTCCATTGGCCGACGTTTTAAAGGGAGATTTTGGAGCTGATAGTTCGGGTAGCTTTTGATCGCTATTCGGATAAAATATATTAGTCATGTGGAATTTTGATAATGGATTGCTTTTGAAGTTCAAAATGTCGCATTGACTATTGATTTTCGTAGCAGATATTCGTGAATTAGTATATGCGGCCTATAAATGCTGATTGACCTCAATCAAAATTGTCAATATAGATTGTAATTATTACCTTCGTTGTACAATTGAACAAACAAATTTGTTCTAGTAAGTTTTGAAATCCTCGATTGTTCCGATAAAAAAATATCTTCGGGTATAAACTTTCTCAACTCATCTACATTATTATAAAACCTGCAAAATAAAACTACAAAAAATAATGTTTAAAACCTGACTCAGTCCATAATAAATTCTACCACACCCACATTTGCCTTCAACCTGCACATTACAGAGCCAATACAACTTTTTACGCATCTCGATATAAAAGCAACAAGTCTTACATAAGCCCGTAATGAAAGTTAATTACTCGCCCCAGCTCAGAATTAATAGAGAACTGATAAATCAGTCGATGACCTCGATTTGTATCAATCAAACCGAAACGCTCAAACTCCAATTTGACTTGTGTCAAACGATGATTGGTTGCAACACTGCCTACGCCTAATTGGTAGAATGAGTTTTGCTCGCGTGCCAGTGCGGTTTACTTGAAGCTATAACCCGGCACGGATGTGGTATCGATGGGAAGTTCTTCGTATTTTTCGTTTTTGATGTTGAACGTTTTTATATTTTTTCATTGTGTATCGATTCAAATTTGGATACAGTGATTGGTTACTACAGCAAAGTACTTTCTACTTGTTACTTTACAATACCTTCGCTTGTGGTCCTTTTTAAGGTTCCGTTTACTGAGACTCCGCTGTCCGTCCGTCTGTCCGATTGTCACCAGGCTGTATCTTATGAACCGTTATAGTTAGACAGTTAAAATTTTCACAGTAGTATATATTAAAAACAGAATAAAATGTATATTTAAGGAGGATTTTGCTCGGTATTGATAACGGCTACAGTTAGACGCTTGAAATATTCACAGAATATTTAATTATATATTTACCTACTTTAAAAATAAACAATTAAATTAAAATCAAATAAATATTTAACGAGGGCTCCCATACAAAATATGTGATTTTTTTGCCGTTTTTGTAGATAATGGTACGAAACCCTTCGTCCGTGAGTCCAACTCGCACTTGGCCGGTTTTTTATATAAACTATGGAAACGTCATTTATACAGCGATATCTCTATTCATAAAGCTAGGATAGATAAAGCTTATTCTTGCACATGATCTACCTATGCCGTACATGTTAACGGTCTTTATTATAGCTAAGTTTACGACGCCACATACTTAATCATATCGAGCTCATCCAACAAGTTTATTTATGTCATCGGTACCGTCTCGTCAATGCTTGTCGCAAAACTTCAGAATTTCCGTGCAAACATCGTGTAGGGTCAGTGGGTCGAGCGCTATTTAACTCCTCTATTTGCTACCTAGAAAATAAACTAAACATTAAGACGACTTTTGAAGATTTTTTTGTAGTTTTTGTGTTGTTTTTATAGAACTAGATTTTAAAAACGATTCGGATTCTTATTTATTGACCGCAATAAATTTGGACGTCCGTTACTTTGCAATTGTAATAATATTCTACATTTTTAATCAATAGAACGAATTGAAATGTTAATATATAACGTTGTTTGAAGAATTTAAACAGGTACCCATCAGTTTACACACAACATGCACAATATTATTTTTCCGATTAAAATATTCTCGTAAATAAAACTTCAATAGCTAAATTAAAAAAAAAAATACCAAAGCTTTAAATCAGTAGGTACCACTTTTTTGACGAGCGGTGAAATATACCTATTATAATATGTAGCATACTACAAAAACACTATCAATCAACAAAAAAATAAGTAAATCGATTTTATAGAACATCACAAGGGGGTTATCCATAACCCTGTTATTAGCTTCAGGATTTGTTGAATAGGCTATGCGATTGCAACCAACACTTTGGCCTTTGTTTCGAACGCACGTCGCGGGCCCATCTATCACTGCTCAGTGCCTCGTGCCAATTTGTTAGTTCGCGTCATTATGTACCCTATACGTTTGTGAACAACACTTGATTTTATGATATATATATACTGTTTCAGATATGGTTTTATTGCATTGTTGTTTGGACTAGAATTGAATTGCCTATAACTTTTAGTTAAAACAAAAGACATCGAGTTGAATAAAAATATTCTTTGGTACCTACGTACTAAGCATACAATTAATGCGGTATTTATCAACTCAATTAACAACATCTAAAAGCTCTTATAAAATATGCATAGGTAATTTAAATAAAAAAATAAATAGTTATAAGCTAGAACAACGTAGGTAATTCCCGCATGGGACCTTTAGTAGATACATAGTATGTATATGCGAAGGTAGGTGTAAGATTCAATTAATAACTCCTACATTAAAATAGAATTTATATTTATTATTTTAATTATTTGTTACGCATTAACGCATGCGGAGCGAATATTTGTAATTAAATACAAATAAAAGAAGGAAAACTTAAACCTCAGGCAGGACTCGAACCTGCGACCACTGGCTTGACGCGCCAGTGGTCGCAGGTTTAAGTTTTAAGGCACCTCGGTAGCTTAGTTGGTAAAGCGACCGGCGCGTCAAGCCAGTGGTTGCAGGTTCGAGTCCTGCCTAAGGTTTAAGTTTTTCCTTCTATTATTTGTATTTAATTACAGAATTTATATTGTTTTAGTCACAGACCACCAAAATTCTCCCTTACAACTGGTTTTAGTGTGTAACAACATGATGATTTTCAAGCATTACATTAAATAGCACGAATTAACAACGGACGTCAAACCGAAAATTTAGTTCGCATATAATTCGTTTTACGCTTCTAACAAATAATTAGGTTCCCATAGATTTGGTTAGCTTCTGTATAGGTAATATAGCTTCTTCTCATCTTATATTTACTCTACCGTGTTTACTGATAATTATCGTAAATATCTTACGTTTCCTATACTGTTAAATTACGTATTACTTCAAACACTCGGTAAGTCAATAAATTACATAAAAAGCGGCCATTTCTTTGGATATCAAAAGAGTATCTACTCATCGCTTCCTGCCTCGAACCTATAACTCCTTTCTCTGCTCAACAATTTTATTTCCATGAAAGCCATAATCATAAAGTTTTTATTGGTATTCATTCGAAGCAAACACTTACGATACGGAAAAAAGTTGGTTCGTTATGTCTCTAGAGGTTATAAGTACGTACAAGAGATCCGTGTCAGTTTTGATCGGCCGTTCAACAATGATTTATTGGTATGAGATACAAATTGTAAGGTCATGTTCAACATTCGTCAAATGGACAGCTAGTAAAACTTGCTATTCGTCATGTGTTCGAAATAGCTATTGACAGGCACAATTTTTGTACCGGTCAATGTTTATTAAAGTTTATAAATGCGTTTATATCAACAAACGTCCTCTGGAACATTTTTCTTTTTTAAGAAACTTATCTCGGGTGACTTTGCACAGAAGTTTTTAATTTCAATTACATCGTTTACAATCGCTTATTTATTTTCACGACTTTTGTATTTGTATTTTGTTTATAATAATTTATATAAGTATTTTTAGCTAAATAAAATGCGAAATCTATTTTATTTAAAAAAGTGGGAATCTCAAGTACTATCTATTTTTAATATATTTTGCGAGTTTGTTTTTAGTTGTATTCACTCGATCGTTTGTATTAATAAACTATCGAGTAAATACTTATCTTTTGACGACATATCTCATAACTCTCAATGAAGAAACCGTGAGATTCAATAGCAAAAAATATCGTATCGAGTACCGATCAAATACTGTGTACTGTAGCGTTAATTTAGTTAATAGATAACACGTTGCTAATCTATAACTGACCATCAACGCTCATCATGATTACAAGAAGGATTAAATCCCATATTAAGTTACACTTTTGAAATTATCATACTTGAATGTGATTTTAATGAGCTCTGTTACAACGGAATGGGCGGTCATACAACACATAGGTACTCGTAGATAATTTATTAAGAACTTTGCTACCACCAACTATTAAGGCAGCTTCCTTTCGTGGGCGATCTAATTACCGACAAGCCGAGAACAATAATACGTAATCTGAATATTTATGAGCGTCCGTAAGATGCATCTGTGAATTTGATATACTTATACAAGTCTTATGCTGTTTATCTTGAACGAAAATTGACTGTGTGCAATGAATAATTTATTGTGAGCAACCGGCACTGACGTTCGCCATATTTTAATATAAATCCATCTACCATATTGTATGCAAAATGCCATTGAATGCAGTGCAAGGCAGGATCATTATTCCAATATACTGCTGTGATATTCATCACACGGCCTGTGGTTGCAGCATTTTAAACAAATCATCTTTAAACGTGGATGCGGCAAGCTCATCTGATGTGAACGGACCGAAGCCTCGGAATCGATTTTAATAATGTTGCTTACTTGAGCGGTTTAATGCGTTTTTTGTTTCGAAATTTGCATGTTTAAAACGAGGTATTTCTTAAAGTATTTATGGAAAGTCAAGACATGTCGCAAATCGATCAATGCGATCACTGTTTGCACAGAAGCGGAGATTTACTAACATATCAGATTGTCGGGTCAATAAGATGTGTCCTCCATTGAACATGGTAATTCTGAGTATTCTGATATGAGTCTTTAATAGCAAGCAGTCATTCTGTTATCAGATCTGTTGTACTGAATAATTTGCGCTCTAAATATCTTTACTTGATTGGTTAACGCCGAAATAGGAAGAGCTAATAATAACGATACGCAGTTCATTAAACGAACATATTTGTTTATACCTGTAGGCACAAGATTGAAGTTATTATGCAAACTTTAAATAAAGAATTAACATTTCTCTTCTAATGCGCGATTCCGAAAACAAAACATCGTAAAATTTACTATTAATAGCAGTCCTAAATAACTTTTGTTTCGCAAGTTTACAACGGTATTTTTTACAATACAATTATATGTAATTCGTAGGCTAATGGTAATAGTATGGCCCCTAGTTAAAAGGAAGAAAAACCATTGTAGCAAACATACATCAGATTTGTTTTTATAGATTGAAGGCCGGAATTAGCGGTCGTTAGCGTAATGGTCGCCCTAGATAGAGCTATTACAATAAATTTCTTAATTGCTACTGCCTTGTCAGACGGCAGAGATTCCTGGTCGGTGATGCAAAAGTGATCTCACTACTTAAACAATAATGTCAACTGTGTCAAGTATTTTACGTCATTGTTTTCGCATGTTAATGACCGGTGATGTGTTATTGTTTTAATGTATGATAATACACTGAAATTTCTTGTTAATTTCTTTGAATCAGATTAATGTCTGTTTATTTGTAGAGGCTTACAATTTTTCTTCTCAATGCTTTTATTCTACTAGCATTTTTTCTTCCAAAAAACAAACAAGCTACAACTTTACTTTTTTAATCAAAACTAATGAAGTACACATTCAAAGCCTACGTTTCGCAATTTTTACTTGGGAGCAGAATAAAACGTGAAACTCGACATAAAAACAAAAACCAAAAAATATTATTTACTTAAACAAGAAATACAAAAATATTAGCTTAAAACTGCAATAATAAGTCAAAAAAAAATATTTTTTTTGAAGTATTCTTGTAAAGAAAGGCCTTTATCTTGATTTATTTAAATATACAAACATTGATGAACGACACGGAAAGAAGTTTTCGAGCACAGATGTTACTTAAAAGTATCAAGGCAAAATCCTGAGGGTTCCTTTACGCAAATTCATCAACAAAATCTTCGCCTGACTAGCTTTTTCCAAGCTATGTCGGGGTCGGCTCCAGTCTTACCGGGTTCAGCTAAAGTTTATCAACGAAATGCGAAATTTAAATCGTCAGTCTTCCTGAGTTACATAACAAAAGTAAAGCCTACGGCGCTCGGGTGGGCAAACAACTGTGATGGAATAAAAAATCTATGTTTGTGTTGCAATCAATCAACAAAGCTCGCGCCCAGCTCCCAGTTTCCAAAGCTAACTTTTCGAAACGGGTCCGCTATTATTTAGTATTGATTTTTGACGTCTATTTTTATTGGTTTTCCAAACGCTCCAATGTTTATAGAGATTTGCGACGGCTGTAAGGCTATGATTTCGTTTGATTGGATTTTCATTCAAAATAAAATGTATATTTTTTTTTCAACTGAACATACTGTTACAGATAAATTTAGCTTTTAACGTTTGTAGATATAAAATCCCTCCACGCTGCGTTTATCGCGTATTTTATTTCACTGCCTTACATGAAGTCCAGTCCAATCTGACCCACATCATGATAAAATTGTATTTCCTATATCATTTGACGCTTCCGTACGAAAATATGACTTGACTTTATTACTATCTTACATTTTTATATGTTTTGATCAGTCATGACCTTTTTATTGGTCTAACGTGTTATGGCCTTCTCTACACCAGAGCGAAGTACCTATCGCAGTCTGAAATTTATTTTTGGGTAAATGATCAATGTAGTCTTGCTTTAAACTGTAAGTTTCATAGATTCAGTATCTAATAAGTAGTAGTAGTAGTAAGTAGTAATAGTTTCGGCGGCAAAACTGACTGTCTTTGAATTAATCAAATTATTATAAAATTTATAAAAATCAGAATATTTGGCTTTAAAATAGTGACTAAATGTTTGGTTATTTGCGGGCCGGGGTTTCCGCATATTTAAATATTTATCTGGCACATTCTGACTCCATATTTACATGTGAACGGACGTCTCTAAACGCTCAAACGTACGCAAAAATGTATAAAATAAATTTTATAAAAATAAAGAACTCATTATTTAAGACAATGCTGTATGTTTGCATTAAATGGTATATTAACTAAATGCGCCTCGCGGTTTCAGCCGCATGTTTATGAAAAATGGTGATATTGATGATCAAAAGTAGCCTATACGCTATTTCAGGTAATGAACTATCCATGCACCAAATTTCATTTAAATCCGTTCTGCCGTTTATCTTGATTGAGCAACAAACATCAAACCAAACTTTCGTATTTATAATATTATCTTATTATAGTAAGATAAGGTTGGCAGTGAATGGATATTGTTTCATCAGTTTCAAACAATTTCAGTTACAACTATAATATACACGTTTATTGTTTTAAAACAATTACTACAAGTTAGCAGCCAGTTATAATTATCTGATTGTCACGCTGTGCGAATGGTGCGAATCAATTCAAGGCTCTTATTAAACGACATGTCAACTTCAATGAAGATCGTTTAGAAATGATAAAGAGTTACACTTCATAAGTATAGTCCATTTTAACAGTAAACCTTATTGCTTGATGATATTTAATTGATTTTAGTCTTAAATACTCGGAACAAAATTCGTATACTTACTTAATTTAGTCAATATTTGCGTTTAATAATCACATGTTTTTTTTAATTATTTACGACTTTAGACGGTTTATGAGTCGATGTCAGCTCATGATTAAGGACTCCTATTAAACCTGAAACTTGTCGGGCCATCCCGAGAATGCGCGTGAGTAAACCGTCAATATTCCAAACGAATTTGCCTCAATTATGAATATGCCTCACGAAAAGTTTTTGTGGTCTTCGCCCATAAACGTGCAAGAAATGCAGTGATGTTACAGTATTGTATCTATTTTGTTGTTGTTTATTTTTAATTAAGATAGTTGGAAATTAAAATAGAATTTGCTTCAGGTTACGTCAAACGTGACTCATAATTTTGAGGAGATACATTATTTTTCTCAGGCATGAGACACCACTTAGGTACAGACTACATAGGTACTAATTATGTGTGTGTGGTAGTGACCTATAAACATATTTGCAAATTACTCTGATAAACCAAACACTGCTGGGTTAATTAGGTCTTCATTAGTGATAATTAGTATTTAAGCAATGTACCTGACCTAATTGTGTACCTACATAATGTTCGTTTTAATTCAACCCTTTTAAAACTTTAAAAACATATCTTTATTTATTATGTGTAAATAAACTAAAGAATTTTGTATAATAAATAAATAATAAAAAACATTTAATTATTTATTTTACAAAATTCTTTTGTTAAATAAAATTTTAATCACACATTCAATTAAATTACTATAAAGAACTACTAAAACGTCAACAATACAACCATTAAAGTTTTATTGGCCAACTCATTACCGTTTTACACAAGTGGCAACGAATATCTGCCGATACCTGCCACTTCAGATCATCGGATCATTGATACCAATTTGACAAGTACACAATTTGCAATCGAACGGCTTTTTTTATCATGACTCTTGTAAAAACTTGATTTATTGACATGCTTATTACTTCCACTTATGTTCGACTCACGGTTGTAAACTTTGACGAGCCAAATAAATGTATTATTTTTTGTTGAGTATTCTATTCTTTTTTTGCGATTTAAGTGATCTTAGACACGTTTTCCGAGTGTAACGTAGGCATAGCAAAAAATAATAGGAAACATTAAATAAATGTTTTTTTTTTTATGTTATCAACGCATGTCTTGTTAGTAATCACTTGTAATTTATTACACTGGACATGAATACTGCCTCAAATACGTTAATAGGCAGCACCTTACTAACAGTTTTAAATAGTAGATAGACACCTGATTACTATAATTTCTTATACAAAATAAGCTTAATATATTATTAAAGTACATCTCTTTGGAATACGAGACGAATGGATAGGCGGCACACCTATTGGTAAGGTAACACGGAGTCAAATATATCTGCGAAAGAACACAAAGCGTCTTAAAAGTCGGCTTTAAAATATCTAACTTATATTTGGAGTTATTTTAATTATTTGTTACGCATTAACGCATGCGGAGCGAATATTTGTAATTAAATACAAATAATAGAAGGAAAAACTTAAACCTCAGGCAGGACTCGAAACTGCGACCACTGGCAGCCAGTGGTCGCAGTTTAATTATATTTGGGGCTCAAAAAATCATACACTGCAGATTAATATTTTTTCACAATGTCTTGTTCTCTGCACCCGTGTGTCAGCGCAGTAGACGACGCTCACACAATGGGGTCTTGTTTAAGAATTAACGTTGAAGGCAGCCAATCAGGCAGACCATCGGTTAACTGATCAAACATAACAAAAAGCCCACACTCAATCAAGACGAATCCAAAGAGGTGTTATGCTAACACTATCAATCATTTAAATGAATAGGCTCTCTCGTTATCTGAACTTGGATTGGAGCCAAAATCCATATAGAGATGGTCTCGTTAAACATTTGATGGTCTGTGGTTCTGAAATTAAAGAAAGTTATTATAATGCTGACAGGGATTTTGAATTAAGAGGTTTATTTTTTATGAATGTGACATACTTCGGTTGATGGTGTGTTTATATTTCGAATGGTGTAAGCATATCGTTGTTTTTGTTGTTAATGCTGTCGTTAAGGCTTTTGTGAATTATTTTAGTGCTTGTTTTGTTTACGAGTCATATAATTGTCACATTATTTTTGTTTAAAACACAACATTATCACTTCAGTGATAACAATTTAAATTTAAACTAAAAATCATAATTTATTTAGTCTTATTTTGTTTAATTAAAATAATACCAGAATGACACTAAACAAAGTAAATTATTTTTCTTACAGGTCCTTTAACAAAGAACAAAGTAAATGACTAACAAAATTGGAACTAAGCTGGAATAAGGTAACAGTATTTATTTTTGCTCTTACAAGCTGCGAAACTTTCCTTATAATATTCAATGAAAATAAACAAGTTACATAATTAAAGAGTTCTAATAAACGTAAGGATGGCGGACGAAAGTTTGAACATAAAATCCTCTGGTTCATGTTATCTTACTTCCGTAGATGGGAAAATTGTGTTCGATAATGTGTCCCGGATTTCTCTTGTTTTTTTTACAAAGAAAAATAACATGAACACATAAAGTTAAGTAAATTTCTATGTGCAAATGTATGTGCGGAAATAGCACTCTACTTTCTATATTATAACCAGTTTTTGAAGAAATGAAAAGATATAGCATATATTTATTTATCGTATACTATTTTTTACACACGTAGGTTTATTTAACAGGATGACGACCGCTGGTTGAGTTCCGTACTTAGTACAGCTCAGCTTTTTTAAGTGTCATCAGCTCTGAGGTCCCGCGTTCGATCCCCGGACGGGTCATTAAAGAATAGCACTTTTTTATCTTCATTGTCTCAGGTCTGTGTTATTAATTTAAATATCAAAGTTTTTAACTTAAAGAAACTTACGAAAAAATTTAGAAGAAATTGTTACGTCTACAGTTTGATGTCTCGGTCGATTGATTTATAAATATGTATTCAATACTCAATATTAGGTTAATTGAAAAAACGACTGACTAATTGTTACTTCTGTTGTTCTAAGTAACTATTATTTTACCTACCTATTCATCTGTATCGTGTACATCGTTTACTTTTACTTATTAATAGTAATAATTAACCATAGTCAAAAATTTAAGGTATCGATATTTTTTTTTGATGAACCACATCCGCACTAGTGAATTTAATCACTGTATCGCGGGGGGTTTTACAAACATTCAATTAACATACACAAAGAACACCCAGACTTGGAACAAGCATTGTGGTTTACACAAAATTTGCTTGTCTCACGCGGGGTTCGAACCCGAAGCACGTAGCGCGTAGTGCTATACCATTCGGATATCCGTGCAGTTAAATAAATCAATATAATTATGTACATACAAAAAATATTTCAAGTCAAAAGGTAGGACAAAATATATCAATTAACTTAATAATAAATACAGCTACTTATCGTTTACCATGAGAAATACAGTATAAACTGGACTTAAACATTTTCTGTATATTTTCATATTAATAAAAATTCATATTTATTTTAAAACTTTCACTAACTTGTGTTATTTAACCCTCTAGCTCTTATGATGAAAATAATATTCTACAGCACTCACTCGCATATTACTTTTTTCTAACCCTCGCGATAAATCAACGAGCTTCATAAAACGCAATTAATTAACATTCAACATTAAAATAAAGGAGTTGAGTGCACCATCTACGGAGCTCTGTCTAAACAATACGAGATTGCACCATGACGACATCAGATTAAACATTGCCAGCGTTTTTCCACGTCTCATTAAGAATGAGTCGAGTTCGGATTAATGTCTGGAGATTTGAGGGTTACTTTTTCGTGGTCGGTTTTATGTGACTATGAATCATTTCAATTGTTTATGAAAAGTGATATTCCATCAAGTCTCAAGAATATAATAATTAAATTGAAGAAAAACCTTGTAAACTTCTTAAGTAGGTACCTATTTATCTTATCCAGTAGATATTATGTATGTCATTATTAGACACATAATTATAGTGATGCGAAAACATCGCGCAAATGTTATCCTTCAATATCTGATGATTAGAAAGTAAATGAGTTTAGAATGGCAATATATCGTTAAGACATAAAACTAATTTGTAACATTAACTAGAGATTTCATCACATACTAGGTACTTACTATCCCTAGTAAGACGACTGTTTGAAATGTAATTGACATTACTCTTTACACACAAACTTACTAAAAAATACACAAACAGTATAAACCTATTGATCAAAACAAAAGACGATCATTAAACTTATCATATTTCAATTATATTTGTATAATAATGAATAATATGGGTTATTGTAAGTTAGTCACAAAGTAAATTTGTCACATTTTTTTTACACTTATGAGCGTTTAGTTCAGTTTTTTTTATGTTTAAGATAAAAATTTATGTAACCTCTTTTTTATATTAGACTTGATTTAGCCCAGTAGGTTGACAGTCCTCTGATTTAATTCAAGTAAAGAGTGCCACGGAGTATGATTGATTGACGACAGCTCTTTATAATACTTCGCATCAGGGGAGTTTGAATATCATGTTACAAGTAATTGTTTCTGTTAGACTGTTAAATAATGTACACATACTATACTAGCTACCTTTTTAAAGATTGTAGGTCTTATAAAATAAAATTTCGTCTAAATAACACAAATTATCTTTAGAAATATCTAATAACCCTTTGTACAGGTTTGATATGAAAATAATTGTCATAGGTTTGTATACTTTATTATAAATAATGAAAGTTATTTATGTGAAAATCAATATAAATATTTTACCCGAAAATATTCGGATGAAATTTTATTTTGTTTTAATAGAAAATATTATTAAATTATTTTAAATATTTTTGAGTACTCAAACTAATTAAATGTAGTTAGTACAAGGTTTTATGTATGTTATAAATTTTAATTTTAATATAGCTTAAGTTTTCTTTTGTATAAATATAGTTTGTAGTGACATTTAATGTAATACTAATTTTACACAAACCAACATAAAATTTTCAGTACTTGCACAAAAAATAGCAATAAAAGTTTGAGCATCACCAGATTTTTTTGTTCTTGACTGTCGGTAGTGTCTGTCTGTGCTAATATTTGCGTCCGTGCATTATTGCTGAGCGAGCCTGCACAATGAGGCGGGGATTACCTCCGTAGATTTACTCAGGACATCGCCGTTCGTTGCTAAATGAGTAATTTGAATAAGTAATATTATCACGTTTTTATTTGATTTAGTTTAAGTACTTAGATAAGCAGAGATTGTTTTATGTTTTTGATTTTATGTAACGATAGAATGTGCGTCTTGACAATGGTTGGCGCCGTTTGCGTATTAGTATTAAAAATATTATTACTTCTATAAAATATAAGCATTGGCATAATATTATTGTTATGGAACACGAGGAAAATTCTTTTCTTGCTCGTTATTTAACTTATCACGTGAATCTTTCCAAAGTTTTAAAAAGTTAATACAAATTAATTAAATATTCACCTAGCATTTTTTTCTATGCTAGAGACTGAGGCGTAGGAAACAGATGCATAACAAGTGTTTTGCACTGAGTGCCTGCCTTTTTAATCACAACACAGATACTGAGTAATACAATCAACCTCTTAAGATTGACACGTTGTAAATGACCTGTGCCATTTGCCACATGTATGATGAAGCATCACTAATGAATAGCTAGACCGATTTGGCTGTTTTTGTGTTGGTGTTTTTGATTGTCAGGATAAGGTTTGTATAAACAAAAATTTCCGAAAAATACGGGGGAAATTGCAAGCATATATTTTATTTGTTGTATTTTTTTAACAAGAAAATTGTGAAAGCAGGGTTTTTCCGCAATTTACAACATTCACCCGGGCGGAACCGCAGGAAAAAATATATAAAATTTATATATTTTTGGCTTAAAGTTTGAGATAATTGGAAATTATTTTAAAGACTTTTTTGGGTTCCGTACCTAAATGACGCCGACGGGACTCTATCACTAAGCCTCGCTGTCCGTCTGTCTGTCTGCCTGTCAGCGGGCTGTATCTCATAAACCGTAATAGCTAGAAAGGAAATTTTCACAGAGTGTGTATTTTTTGCGCTGTGCAAAGGTAAAAAAAAAAACAAAAGAAAAGCAGTAATCACAGCTCTGTGGGTGTAGCAAAGTCAACAGTCATCTCATAACTGGATAGCAACGCATGCATTCTTCATGAGTTGTTTGCGAGCTCCGTTGACATCGCGAATGTTTTGCATTCACTCTAGGCATCTCAGGATACGGGAACTTATGATACAGTGAGATATGATTTTGTTTGGATTATCATTGGGCTGTTTTTTTATTTATAAAGTATGTAGATAGAATTCTCGGTACAGACAGAGATACTTTACGTTGGATGGATGATGATATTTCTCTAAAAAAACTTGCAACTGTGTTGAAAAACAAACACATTATTGATGTCGCTTAAATAGATATTAATTGTCCCATTTGGATCTTTACACCCACTTTTTCACATTGCCTTCACTTTAGTGTGGGATTAATAAAATAGGTATTTGGATTGAAAACACACCAATACATTCAAAACTGCCAAAATAAAAAATAATTTTGCGTTGCTGCTATTTGTCCAAAACTAACATAAAATACAAAAGTTACCAACAAAAATACAAAGTTATAAAAACAGCGTTTATAAAATAAAATACGAACTCTATTTTCCAATTGCGGAACACACTCAAATTTATTTCCAATTATGTTCATAAAGTTGGTTTTCATTACTCTGTTTACAGTAAAATTAACTGTAACATGCAGTGTGCCGGCTTCACCTAGTTAGGGCTCAGTAACGACATCGTTATACCGATTTAAACATTTAGCATACGTTGTTTTTTCAATTTTAATTGGCACTGTTCAATGAGAACGCACTTCGTTAAAACAGCCCATTTAGTACGCATTAAATGGAAATAAAAACATAACCTTTTTGGTAATAGCTTCAGTTTACGCGTAACAGGCGTAATTGCATTCAACGAAAAGTGTGCCAATGTCGTGATGGCTGATTCAAAGTTTTTTTCTGTAACATAGCGACATGATTCGTCACTTAGTTCACCTCAAATTCTTTTGCAAAACATGAGGTTTTGGGTTTCAAAAAATAAATACTAGTTAATTGCAAAAAACTAAGTATCAGGAGTTTGTAGTTGGACCTCTATCATTTTAGGCATAAACCTTAATACATACTTTAATTGACATGACCCACGGCCTAATAGACAGACAACGGCAATTGGGCTAGTTACCAAAATATAATAACAAGGTCGTCGAGGTTGACTACCTATTGAAGGTAACAGACCTTTGACCCCTTGTGATTGAATTTAGAAGGAGGTTATAGCTAGTTTATTGATTAGTTTCAAATTATGTATGGTTACCAATAATTAACGAACTGTTCACCTAAACTATAGCGTTCACACGTAGTTCTTTTCAAGAGTGTTATAGTACTTATAAGTAGTTATTATGAGAATTTCATTTGATATATTTTTGATAGGAAAATGAAAGGTTTAGAAATTAATTACTGTACAAATTAACGGGCTCTCGAGTTGCTGCAGCGAAATGTCACCTAATACGATTGTTCGTACGTATGTGCATAATAACGGCAGGAATGTAGGTCGAAGGCTGATTGCAGACACTCGCCTCATATCGAATTCTCTTTTTTCCAACCAACGATCTCGGCTGCGCGAAAAATTTCATATCGCCACGCGTTTTGCAAGTAAAATCAGATAACTTTTGACACTTCAATTACGTAGTGATGGCCGCGTCTAATTTTTTTTTCGCAGCGTAAAAATCGGGAAACATGTCACGTCACCAGCATACAAGACGAAGTTTCCAGAACAAAATACAAGTTCCTTAAAGTTTAACGGGAAGAAGGTAATAAGAGGGAAATTAAAAAGTTTTTCGCTTTTAATATTAAATTAAGTGGAGATCTGTTATCGCAGGTGCACAATCGAGTGGACGGAGTTTGCTATCCGCGCCTTGCGGCTGTTTCCTATTGTTTTGTGTTTTAGTTTACGCTTGTTAGTTTCCCATTAAGTTCAAGCGCTGTAGGGCAGGCCTTTTATTAATTCGTCAGTCTTGCCTGTCTGGGTGAGATGAACGTTTTCATTACTTACATCTTCATAGAATTAAATTCCCTTCTAGAAATATAGCGCGCATGATTATTATTTTGAGAATAGTTTGAACTCGGTACAGTTCAAAGCGAACGATAAATTATACGATTTGTATTCTCCTTTTAGTGTGTAGGGATAAATAAGAAATCTCTTTAGCGTTTGTGAGACCACACTAAAGCGGACGGACAGATACAAATCTTCATTAACAGCTTGACAAAAAGTCGCAGCTGCTGGCTTGTGTAAATCTACCGAAACTTGGTGTCTATGTTCTGTTAGCGACACGCTAAAAAGAAAGCGAAGTTTGAAACAAATTTATATGATTAAGAAAACACCTCTATAAATATTTCATTTTGTTTAATCAGTCGCTTTGTTGGTGTCGAGTTTAATAAAACTATATCTTAAATGATAATATTTCTAAATTAAAATACGTACGTACTTGACAAGTCACCGTTCTATTTATATTAATCTAAATGTAAATACGTCGTGTTTACTTGACATTCAAATGTTGTACAAAGTGGCATCTTAATGATACGCATTAAGCTTCTCGTTGACAGCTACAAGTACTGGTATCGATACAAAATGACTGTGTCACTTCACCTGGTGAGCAATGTACACCTTCATTAAATTATCAAGAACTAAATAAACTACACACTTAGGACCATTTTCTGTCAAATGACGTCATTCTTTAATCGTAATGGTAAATTTTATTTTAATTAAAAATTAATCTTAACAGCTAAATAAAAAAAGGATAACAAAATTTGAAAAGTGTCTTTATTTCTTATTTTTAAATAGTAAAATGTACACTTTAGATTTATTGGACGATTAAAGATTTAAAATGTATTTTTGTGTCAATAAAATACCGTTTTGGTCTCGCTAGCTTAGTTTTAATGAAGTTTAATTTATACCATACACTTTGTCGCATTTACGATCGTTTGGAATGATTTTTGGGTGTAAGGATATGTGTGGTATGGCAGTAGCCTGTTCTATGTTTTCGTTTACATAATCCAGACTATTAATTTCGACTTTATGTCGTACGTCGACACGTTGCGGTGATTTTTTATTTTCATCCTTGTTTATTTTAGAAGCATTATACAATAAACGACATTTATTTACCATAAACATAAAAGCTGTGATAATGTGAACGTAAATCTTCTACCTTGTTTAAAAATAAAAGTAACAATGGCCTGCTACACTATTCCAAGAGTGAGTGTTGATTCTAATATTACATCACTTTGAGTTTGCATTTTTTTTTCCACTGGGTAATATTTTCTCCCGTATTATAAGCTTAAACATTAATTCTAGAAAAAAAAAGCCGAGAGAGCTTTTGTGAGAAACTATGAATATTTTTAGTATGAGAATGTGTTTTTTTATTTAATTATAATTATAGTAACTAGCTCCAGTAGTAGTAGTAGTAGTAGTAGCTGGCTCCACGTGTTAGTCGGCTATTGCAGCGAAAAGTAGCCTATGATGTCTCTTAGCTTACCCTATACCAAGATTCATCCAAATGGGTTCAGCGGTAAAGCCGACCGAACGACAGGAGTTAACTTTCGATTTTATAACAGTAGTATGGATGAATTTGTCTTAACAAAAACCTTGTACCAGTAGTACCTACTTATTTACGTTTAAAATTTTAATAAAAATAATTTAACGTTTTAAATTAAACAATCAGAATTAATAAAATTAAATCGAAGAAGAAGACATTAGAGGACTATCTTCGTAATACAATCAAGCAAGTAAATAAAACAATATAATTCACGTCTCGCACTTAATCCACTAAAGTGAAATATTAATATTAACTGTTACTCGATTTATCACGTAATCTCGGATAGGTTGATTCATTAACGTGATTCATCCTCCTCTCGTTAAATTTATAACTCACGAACACAGAATATTTGACAAAATGGACCATTAGTTGTTACAAAATTATGTAAACACATCGTCAGTTTCAGAACTGCGTTCTTTGATTTTTTCGTTTATTTTACGAAGAATAACAGCTAATGAGAACTCGTAAGCATTTGCTAAAATAAATCATGATTTTGTTGAGATAGTCAAAATATCTTCATAATTTATAATAACGCATACCAGCTGGGATATTTTGAACATCGTCATAACATTCGACTTCTGTTTTGTTTTGCCCTCTGCTTTTGTCACTCTGTATTGCGTATGGAATAAAATTTAGGTCGAACACATTATTACTGGAAGATGACGTCTTGTTTGTATATAGACAAAATATGGGGATACACAAAAATATATACCCACGAATCGTGCAATCATTGTGCCTTGGAAGTGTGATACGAACGTAGTGATCAATGCTTCTCAGTATGAGAAGAGAGACCTTTACTCCGTAGTCTCAATTTTGTATCGATTTACCTACCTATCAATCAAACAACAGTTTTTTGAAACCAACAAATTACAAGCTACGTTATTCAATAGTTACAAAAATAACCACAACATATTTATTCCGAGAACACACGCTACAAAATGCCATGTATTACAAGGTCCAAGAAACAAATTCATACATACACTATTATGGTAACGCTTCATAAAAAGCGTAATATTCAAGTTGAAAGCCAACAACACTATCCAAAGATTGTTTTATTTGTTGCGAACAACTATCTTATTTGGCGTTCTTACAAGCCAGTTGTAATATTCATCACGCTCTTGGCTCCGGTGACTTTAAACGGTGCATGTCCGTCTTTTTTTATTTTATTTTTTATTTATTCTCGCCTCGATTGTTGCCAGAGAGCAGTATTCATAAAACTATGGAAGCACTGTTCCTTGTTTTACACACTCTTTTATATTTCAACAGCCATTCCAGTGGAGATACAGACGACATTTTATAGTGCAGCTATACTGTCTTTACAGTGTGATGTCCATCCCACTGGAAAATGAAAACGACCTGGAAACAAAGAATTTTAGGATCTAAAGTTCATGAATTGAATGCTGTCTTACGATTAGATTTTGAGGTAATAACCGTATAGCAATACGACCAAGAGGGAACAACATCACGACATTTTTCCACGTCCGAAATAAGACTTAAAATCTACCTCGTTTTATCTCTGGATCACCCTGAGGTTGACTGCCTTCGAGTATTAAGACTGCCTTTGAGCAAAAATGTGCAAAAAGCATAAAATAAAGAAAAAAAAACATTTGAGTCGAAACATCCGAAAATATTCAATTGTGGATATGATCTATTTATATAATTAGTTCTTAGCAACTCAAGAATTAAACAGCAACACTTAGTGCAGCATAATTGAAAATATAAATAAAAAATCTATCTAGTTTCTTAAGAAAGCAACAACTTTGAAAGTTAACAAACAAGCGTAAACGAGCTCAAGGCGAAAGGATATTAAAAAATCATACAATCTAGTATCCAGAGCATTGTTTCTGTAGTAGTACATGTCTAATTAAAAAGCTTTGTTGTTGCGAGTCTAGGATAATAAATAGTTTACTATTTTATATTCTGTGTTTTTCATTTGTTTTATTGTTTTTATGTACTTATAGTATACCTGTTCTGACTTCGCACCGGTAGCACAGCAATAAACCCTACCAGCTGGACCAGAATATCATAATGTGACCTAAGCAAACATACTTACCTAAATAAATAAATACATTTAAAATTAATGTAAAATAACATATTGCGAAACTTAGGAATAGCAATAGAATTTTTAGTACAATATTACTTAAGGAAGGTTCGTTTACAGTAAATCTATACAAACTATAGGTATTCCACATATAAATGCAGGCTTTTTTTGAATAGAGAAATAAAAGAAACTCGGTCTAATTCCAATAACCCAGAAATATATTGCATTACTCTACCTAATTATCTCATAGTGAATAATATATTCAATCAAAACCAATTCTTATTTTATTGGTCTAACAGGTAGTTCTGTTTTAAAGATAAGTGAGCCGCAACTACATTAAAATTGTATCTATCAATGCCTTTGGGAAATTTATTCGTCGAATACCATAAACTAAATACATGCTTGCTATAAATAGTGCAAATAACTCCAAGATTACTTCAGTTACAACCAGCAATGTGCATGTCAGAAGCAATCTGTAGCGTTGCAAGCGAGTAGTTTACGTCTTCTACGAGTATATAGGCAGTTCTTTAGTACAGTGCGCCATAAAAAGGGCGTAAAGTTGATGGTCCAACCAAATCAAGTATGCGAATTACTGTCTCAATTCAAACGTAGTTTTATATGGAGAAGCATTCGTTTGGGTATCTTTTGCTGCATATAATTTAATATTACGACTGTTTTAGCTTTAAGGGTGGGCAGAAGTATTGTATTACACCTACCAAGATTGTAGCTGATGTCAGGGTCAATGACCAGTGAATGTCCAGGTGGTTCAAGTCATTTGCAATAAAAGATAGGTAAATAATAAATAACTTGTACACAGGCGTATATCATTTCATACCATTGCTATTTCGAAATAATTTGAACAAGTAGGTTTACCTATTATTTTTGGCTAAAATCTGTGCGACGTACCTATCTCAAAATATTTTAGATATTACATAAATATGATAATAATGTACTACTTATAATAATTAGTCTGCAAAATATCAAAGGTTTCTCTGAAACGTACTTATGTTTTTAGATCAAAGCTTAATTAATCTAAAATTGAAAATGTTGTAGCTGTAATAAGACACATCCATAAATAGAAAATGTAAGTGTCTTGACTGAGCTCATATTCGCGTTTTATTGCTCAGCGAAATAAGCTAATAAACTTATACCACTTTATAAATCTTCAAGATAATGATGTACAAAACTGAATTGTGAATTCTAGTTCCTAATTTTGAGAATTCCAAGAAAGAACGAATACTTTTTCTTTTAAATAAGTAGGTCACACAGATGATACAAATAGTCAACAAATATTTGAAACGAATAAAACAGCTAAAGTAATATCACTTACAGAAATTACAGCGTAGTGAGATCACACCCATAGGAGTTATATTAGTATAACGCATTTCACAGCGGGCGTCGTAATTCTATCAAACACAACACTGAATGTTATTGGTAGGAAATGTTAGTTCCATCATAATGCTAACGAAAATATCGATGCTGTTGATTGATATGAAGTAAGTGAATTCAACACCAATGAATCTATGACAAAAATAGATGAAAGAACTTAAAAAAGAAAATGTAAACATGTCGAAGATACGTCAAATTTTGAAATCGAATTTCTACAAGAAGCTTCAGAAAAAAGGAGGAAGATTGCGCTGATGATGGAGCCGATTCAAAACATTGAGAAGAGATCAAACGGATTTTGTGGAATTATCATGTTTCCGAAAATTGTAACCTGTCTTTTTATTTCTGACTTATGTAAATATTCTATTTTAGTTTGTTTTGAATATTGCAATATAGATTCCAAGAGGTGCACTGGTAGAACTATATTATTACGTTGAACCGACTTCCTACGGTGCGCGATACTACGGATCGCCTCGTACGGCCAAGCACCAAGGCTGGCAAACGGTGTGCCCTAGTCCGTGTGAGGTTTGATAATCAAACCTATTTAAACTGACTTAGGGTATGCTTCAAATCGCGGTAGTGCGGCTTGATCCGTGATATCACGCACCGTGGGAAGCCGGCTTTAGAAGCATCAAAGGGTATGAATGATCTAAGGAAAGTTTTTACTTAATTATACACCTATACTTTGTACTGAAAAATATTTGACTTAACATGCCTCTTTCATTCATCAGTTTATCGAATTATGGAAAAAATTACCCATGTTTGTCACTGATTAATTTTTTGAAAGGAAGCAGGTGAAGTTATGAAGACAAAAATTTGAGATAAGGTAATGGGAAATAAGTTTATTATGAATTCACTCTATACACATCTTAACGGTATCTTCAAACATTAATCTGTCAATATGCTCTTACTATACTTTTCACCTAAGATTATAAACATGTGCTGTAAAACAAAACGTACCTAGTTATCTTCGTAATAAAAACGTCAAACACTACCTTCTTATTACGAACTAAAAATATGGATTTTGAGTCATGACGCTGCTCTTGATTATATTTTTATGCTAACACATTTATGTCTCTTTGTGTGCCGTAGTTTGACCCGTAGTTAGCTTGTTAGTGTTCTATCTAGCAATAATAATTTTAGTGTCTTCGTTCATATTTGTTTGAACCGATAAACCTTGAAGAAAATTTATAAGAATAAAGTGATTGGGTTCCTTACGCGAACTATATTTTGAAGTACAATCGTATGGTCTTATATTTTTTATATATAGATTTATGACATTTTAATATCTTGGAGTCAATTTTTTTCGGTGAATATTATTTCAAAAGAGGCACTTCGTAGTAGATAATTTGTATATCTGAGTTTGTATACTTACTATGTGCTTAAATACTCCATATAAAGAAAATATGTAAGTATTTTAGATGTTCAACTGCCTCATCAAAGGATGACAAAAATATATCTGGGCTTATCTAAAAAAATATTTATTTTCTAATGTGTTTTTTTTCTTATTGCACGTTAAACACTTCATAAGTATGTTTACAAACATTCCTATACACAATAAAATAAATATGAAACTTGTTTATTACCTCAGCCTAGGTCATAATTCCTTACTTTCAGTAATTATTACTTTTCCATTACTAAAGCCAGTAAACACGTGCGTAGGCCACAAGCCAGTAACACTTGTTGCCGATGATGCCGACATGTTTATTACGCCGTTGCGAGCTGAAAGCGACTCGTAAAATGTTTCCAAGGTTAAGTTTGATTGTTCCAAACGCACAACCTCCCTCTCTTCCAATTACTACAAAGACATCTCGAAGACTCAGAAAATTAAACTTTATGTAATCTAAATAGAGTTGAATTTCTAATAGAACCTGTTGTGTCTAACAAAACAATTCATGCTGACCATTGTACGTAAGATTGCAGCGCTTACTCTAAATGCGGTTTTGAGGTTAAACTCCTATTTGCTTTTAACGTGATTTAAATAGGTCAAAGTACAAAAGGATTATAAGAATGGATGTATTCTTTGAAGTTAGGATCAGCTGTTCAAATAGAGAGGTGGTTTTATTGATCTGTTTAATATTGTTAATAAGAACCTGGTAGCTATTTCATAATGATCAAGATAGCAATTATTAGAATGATAAGCAATTATGGAGTCTAATATTACAAAGACACAACAAATTGATATTATCAATGACAGTTTAGACAAATGATAGAGACAATTTCTGCATTGTGTAATTTTGTCTAAACCCTATTACGGCTGCAGACTAGATGACTCATTGTCAAGAATAGAATTGTCAAATGGAATGAGACAGTGACATTAGTAGCTGATATTGTACTGATACTGGGTCAAGGAACTGTGATAATAAGTTCTTGGTTATGAATGGTCTTATGTTTCGTATTGAATAAGTAAATTTTGAGTAGACTGTTGTTGCTAAAGCTTTAGAAATAAATTTTGAAACTCACACTTCCTTAAACAATGCCATTGTTTAAAACAAATCTGCGACGGATTAGACGAATTCTTCCTCGCAGATATCACCTAATCTTATTAAAATAATACATTAATTAGGTTTGCCGACAAAATTCATATTTATCTGAATTTATTTATTACTTGTGATAGCTAGTAAATTTTCCGTTAGAGAAAAATACAACGTCTGTTATGTAAACATTAATGTCTTGATACCATACAACGATAATGACGGTGCTTATTTATTTTATGATGATTTGTTTATTATGGAAACATAAATCACAGGTCAACACGTGCATTACATATATCCGACTAGCCACAGTCATAAACACAGCATAATTATAACGTTTTCAATATCTCATACTAAGTGAACTATTAAGGACGGAACCAACAAATATCAATTTGTTAAATTAAAACTAAAAGTTACCAGATGTTAGCGCGGTTGACATGTGCGTTCCCGAATTTAATGATCCCCAAGGCGGCCACACTAAACAGCGAACATATTCTAAATTTAAAGAAGCAAATCGTTCAGTCGATACATTGAAACGGAAATAGAAGACACACGATCCCGCGGGAAGTTGAACAAAAAACGTAAAGGAGAAACACATGACCTCATTTGTCGCGAGGCGAGGGAATTATTTATTACTTTTGATACCTCTCGCGTCGACTCCCTCTTTGTCTTTGTGAGAAACGTTCTGATTTTAATATTGCTACTGTTTCTAAAGGAATTTGTAAACGTGATGCTCTTCTTAAGAATGAAGGATTATGTTCGATTTTTAAACCTTCACTTTGATGTAAGAATTAATCTAAGATGGCTGATACGGGTTTATGATATGCTAGGATTAAATGTAAGGGGCGGCAAAATTAAGAATATTAACTGATTTAAATTATTATTTTCTGGATAATTGATTGAGTCTTTATCGTTTAAAATTATATTCATGAAGCAGTTGGCAATTTTTGGACTTATAAAGCAATGTGTAAACAAGATATTTATGTTTTTTTTTTATAAAATATCCTTACATATTTAACTTTTGTGTTTTAAATACACTAATAGAATTGAAAAAAAATATTACAACGTGTGATACATCTATGGCAAAGCAAAGACAACTTCTGACGTATTTTGTTATGATTTTGAAATTTAATCATTCCAATAATCCTATTCTCATATGGTCCTCTGAAAACTTAATGCCGATCTAATTTCAACCTTATCTCTACAACGTTATAAACATTAGTAAACATATACAACAGCAGTTATAATTTGGTTAAAATATGTGTGATGCGTCCGCCAGATGCGCTTACGACAAAAGTGTCGACTAATGACTCTGTGGCGACGATGTAAACATTCGACAGGAGACACTGTCAAAATCATCACGACGCCTTCAAAAAAAATTGGGGGGAAATTTGTATGCAACGTTTTTCAGAATAGAGACATTTATGACAGCAAATAAGAGATGAAATGAAATCTCATGTTGTATTTATTGATGAACAAAATATCTGCTATAAGATACTTTTTACATTTCTTATGAAAATGAGTACATATGTACCTACATTGTTTGTTTAAGTTAGTATTGTTAACCGTAACGTCTAAATAAGCATTAATATTACTAGGGTTGTGTTTCTCGATTTAGTGATTTATCTAAAGTAAAATCTTGAATTGCCCGAGAACACAGAACAGATACTATATTTATCTGTTCTGTGCCCGAGAACGAATACAACGAAACGGTAAATAGTAATCTCTAGTGATTAGGTTTACTTACATCGACATCATTTTGCATTTCAAAAAAAATGGCCCATGAAAAGACGCAAATTTCAGAACGAATTTTTTCAAGCGACCTCGCCTCGTCTGATCATGATTTATTATTTAAAACAAATAATAAATATTTATAAACCAGCAGCAACCCACGGCCTGGATTCTCAAATCGTAAAGGTTACGTCCAGCGTCGGCTCATTAAAATCACCATCAATCATTGAAAACGCTGAATCACAACCAATTGATAAAGTAAAAATATTTCTGATGTAGAAGCAAACGGCACGAACAAAAGGAAGCATGTAACCCGATACAACTCTGTTAAATGTTTACAAATGCTTTATGTTTGGCGAAATCAAACACGATTTGAGTGGCGTTCCACAAAAATACAAGCCAAGGGGAGGCAGTAGCGAAATTCAGTGTAAACAATAGTACAAAGACGAGGTAAGATTATTGGAGAATTTGTTTTAAGCCACTTGAGGCACTTGTAAATATTTGGTAAGCTTTCGTACGTCTTACGTCTGCCATTTCACCTGCCTTCGTGACGTTAACGTTTAATGTTATTTGTTTTGCGATAGAAAATCAAGCCCCAATAGCATTTAGACATCCTTTTTATGAATGTTCTTTTGTGTTTTTTTCTCATCTCATTTTCGTGTGTTGCATTGTGTTTAGCTGTTCATTTTTACGTCGAGGCTCTAAACATGAATAATTAAAACCCTAGCTACTGGTAAACCTTGCAAATAGCTTTACTTAAAATTTTATATTTTATCCGTAAGATGTAGAATATAAAAAAAGTTCCTTATTGCTATTATTATATTATGTTTGATATGTAATGACATCCAGAGGATTTAAATCTTTTACGTTGTTTTTCGAATAGTTAGTTTATTGAAAGAAGTCCCTATTTAAAAATGTTTACAAGGATCCTTACGGTTTATAAGGAACCTTACGTCCAAATAAAACAAATAGGTTTACTAAAAATCCCAAGTTTATGAGACACGACGAAAATTTATTATGCTTAAGCAATTTAACGTAGTGCAGAAATTCTGAGAAAACTCGATTAACATTTGCTAATGGCTTAAAACTAGTTTTAGAAACAAGAAATTAACATTGATTTAGTTCTACTACTGTAAAATTCTACGTTAAATGATTGTTTATAGTTTTAAACACTTATTATACTTTTTATATATGATAAATAATACTAATTAAATATAATATATAATTTAACTTATGAAATAAAAAATTGTAATGATCATGTGTTATTATTTCAATATTTAAGATTTCTATATTTTTATTTAATTATAAACAGAAAGTAAATAGCAGAAAAATTATGATTATTTTCCTAATGCCCAGCAAACTAGTCGGATGTAACTGGCAACCTGCAAACAATCAATCGAAATTAAAACCGAATTAATTACCATCAGACCGTTATGATACACGAATCGCTTGTTCTTATACCGACACGTGTTATCAATCAGTGCAAAGCTCCAGCTCTGTATGAAAGCGTACAGACTGACAGTCGTAAAACTCGTGATATGGACTGATTGAAAACACGTTTAAACGTTCATCCGTGCGTACGCGCTTGCTTTTAATTAGGATGGATATAATATGGCGGTATGGATACTGGTGCATTACCGGAACGAATAGGCGGCATTCCAGCTTCAAATTAAGAAGATTTTAAAGTTATGTGTGGAAGTATAATATTAGTTCAAGATGGTAATGGTTTTGTCTGTACGATGTAGCTATTTGTATCAAAATAAAAGGTTTTAGACGTATTTGACGTACGTAAAGACAGCGGAACTTTTTTTTTTGATGTTGCTGATAATTTCTGCTTTGGGTTAATCGTATCTTCAACATGCGTTATGGTATCTCTTTTATTACGCCGACTAAAAATCTTACATATCGTAATACTAAAAGCCCATATTTGTGCATACATTTTTTATGCATCATCATTCACTACTTTTTGTTTTTTTGAAATACGAGTCATAATATATATAATTATTATGTTGTTATGTTGTAAAGCTCACATTTGCCTAAATGAAATATTTACAAAAATCGCAAAAGGCAATGCCTGCAGGTACAATTTCTTTAACAGTTGAGCATTTAAACCGATGTGCATAAATCCATCAGTCGAAGTTAAATGACCATTACAAAACAATTTTGAAATTTATATTCGATTATTCATTTTTTCCTCGATACGGTTCATAAGTAGAGGGTTTAAACCTTGCAACGTATCACGCACCAGAATTATATTGTCGGTAGTAAGTTATCTTTAGTCCGCCACGGTTGCTGTATTATTAACGTCACAACATTGATATAACACGAGGCTCCTTTCCGCGGACATGTCTTCCAAACCGCACGTAGCAATCATCATTACGAATCAATCGTCGAAAGGCAGATGTGTAACAGTTACACTTCATCAGTTGTCCATGAAATTGATTTCTAAAAGGTTATAAAGAACCTATAAACGCTCTTCTAAATTAGAATTTTTAGTGTGAGCTTAAGGTTGAAATTGGAAAAGCAGAGAATTTGAATATCAGTTGGAATACGAAAAGGGTTGAGTACGACTGGCTATCTCGACGTCATCCTGTGGATCCCTATATTTAGAATGTCACTTAATAGCGTACAATTTTGCAGGCAATACCGTCGATTGTGTAGGTGCATTCAGAGGAAAATGCTCGACGGAACGGAAAATTTGTCGCGGCCATTATTCGCACTAGCGCTTCGGACGATTAAATTCGGTTCACCCACGAGTTTAGTACTGTGATGTACATGGAACTAGCTTCAATTGACACATAGGAGGCAGTTATCTCCACACAATTGCATTCGCCACTTTCTCTGAATAATGTTAGAGTACATTAAATAATATAAATAATATTTCTTAAAATTTTCTGCATGTGTAATAAATAACACATAACATTACATAGACACTTAAAAAAAAAGGTTTGTTCATTGACCTTAAAACTATACCTTCCATACATATTAAAAGGCCCGCAGATCCAAGAAAACAATGATTAAAATAATTCAACCAATTCAAAATTGATCCGATAAGGCAATTTGGCATTCGCGATAACTTACTTTTCCAAGACATTATTAAATCAGAATGAAATAATCTCTTATTCCACAAACGAGATTTCTGAATTTGAATTCGATTGTCCCCTTATAGGGTAGTAACTCGATACTTTGGCGCCACACCGGTAGCGTCTTTAACATCAAACAGCTGTCATCGTGACAAAGTGTTTACTAAATACTACATTTATTTTTTGTTTAGTTTATGCAGAATGTGTATATTAATATTATAATGTTTTTTTTAAGTTAATATTATTTTAGATACCAGGTGAATATTGTATTAGGTTTGTGTTTTTTGATTTGTAAACTTGACATACGCTTTTCTAGCTGTTTTGTAGCTACTTTTTACAAAATAATATAATTTTACATTTATAATTAGGTCTCTTTTCTTTAACTTGTAATGTTTAATAATTATTTTGTGTACCTTTTATGTATCTATTATATTTTATGTTTGTTTAGGTCTAATCTTGCAAGCTAAATTAAAACCCCTTCTAGACTTATTTGAGTTAGGTGACAATACAATTTTATGGTACTTTCGAGCTGATCTGATGATATAGCCATAAGGTGCATAGGAACTCTATAAAGAAAAGACGCAATCTCTTCGTGTTTAGGCTTTTTTAATTAATATTGATTAGTATACTGTAATAATGTAAGCCTAGCTGATATAAAAACTTTCGTTATAAATACATTTATATTTAAACTTATGAGATGAATACTTTTGGTAATGAAGAATATACTATTCTTAGTAATATTCTAAATATACCAAATGGCATTTAAAATCTAGATAAAGATAAAAACGGAATATTAATAGAATCAAATGTCGATGCTATCTTTAATACTTCTAACAAAATTATAAGGTCAGTAAAAGATTTCGTAGTAAATAAAGAGATTACGATAGGAGGTTGTCGGAGGCCTACTTTCTCTCGTATACCTTTTTTATCCTAACAGACAATAGCAGACTTAAGTTCGGCACCGTCTTCATTGCAGTAAGACTCCCGGTATTTATTCCCAAAACGACGTAAAGTAGATAAGCCTCCCCGTGTAGAAAAATTCCCTTTTAGATTTATCGGTAATCTCGTTTGTTGCCGCTTTTATTGTTTTGCCGAACAATAATGAATTAGACCTACTTGGTAACATTATTTGCTTAGGCCCGGCGTCATTTTGTTTACTTTGGAGCAACTGCATATCCCAACAGGGGAGAGTAGGGTTAGCTAAATCAATGCGGTGGGCGTTTTGCAAGGGGATTTCTAGATTTATCGTACTTTGTTTTGTTCATTTTCATTTTGGTCGTAATCTATGAATTTCCTTTGTTCGATTTAGTGTAACAAAATTTCATCGAGCGAATCTCGTTATGAGAGACTTTGATGTAATAAAAGAGAAGTTTTGGGTGAAAAGGCAATGTTAACATTCCACACGATGTTCGCGGCCATTTGATCACTAACGAGATGATTCCCGGAAGCTTTAATACTTTGTTACTTTTGTGAATTTAGGTTATTATTTTTCACATAAATCGTTTGAAGCGGTTTAATTATTACGTTAGGACTTTACCGGATTATTATCTTGAAACGGTTATTCTGGTATAATCTATGTTTGATTCAATGTACACTACCTCGGTACTTACCTACATCCCTAAATCTTACAAGCCAGTATTTTAAAGAGTTTGTAATGTTACCAAGTTTGTTACTTCATAATTATTTCTTAATGACCGTTATAAAAATCTTTCAAAACATTATTAATTACGTGCTAATTTACGAACATTTGCATAATATTTCTCACGAGATTACATTAGCGTTACAAAGCTAATGTTTATTCAAAATATGCACGGATTTCTGTGTCATTAGCTCGTTGATTCCACAAAATTCATCTGATGCCTGTAATGACTCGCATACATTTCGGAGGCGTGTTATGGAATGCAACGTTACGACATTTGGGGCCAAGCAAACCAAATTAAGCGGGCTCATTAGCGAGCACTGGCATCTAGAACTAAATATATGAGATAAATTCACACGGAATCAGATAATACACCATATTTGGATATTAAAACAACTTAAATAACAACTTTAGTTGACTGTTTTGTGTGGGTGGCTGTTTCGGCTCTTTCTATGTACCTATTACGCCATTATAACTGTTTGTGTTTGTGTGTGTGTTTTATGAACTTGTCCTATTTGGTTCATAATCTGTAGATAATTATTATTTTGAGACATTATGAATATTAAGGTGCAATTTATCAGCAGTTTTAAAAAACAAACACGAGATTTTGTTTTACGTTGTTTTTGGTGAGAGTTGGACGTAATTTGGTATTGTCATTAAAAGGGTAAGAGAAACCTTTCATGCGGTTGTTGAGCATGAGAGGGGACTTTTGTTATATTGCCCATAGGGTTGCTTAAATTGTTTTGGCGTAGGTAGATATATTGTTAGTAAGTTGTTTTATTTGACCATTAGAGAGTATATGTGGAAACAATACGACAGTTATTGCGTTAGCAAATGTTTGTGCTAAGAATAATCACTTTGTTTAACCATGCAAAAACAATAGTGGCATCAGTCACTTAATTACGCGATTGTGTAATACTTAGGTTTTACATTATCTTAGTCTTCTTCTAATATATGACTCGTGTCACAGTATTTTTCGTATTTCGTATATTTTGCATTTTTTTTAAACGTTTTAAACTCCGAAACGGTTTTACGGGTTTTTATCTCTTTTTTTGTGTAGGTATATTTGGTAGGTCTGAGAATAGGTCGTAGGCTATTTTTATACCCATTGGTGATATAAAAATTAAATCTTTTTGATTAAATTTTTTGGAAAAACTTATATATATCAAAACGATTGCCAGGTCAGTTAGTAAGTATATAATGTAAATCTTTTGTACGTGTGTTTGTAACCTAACTCCTCCTAAGCAGCTGGAACGATTTGTAAAAAAAAATGTATGAATATTTTAATGGGTTCCTGGATGGTTTGAAAACACATTGGTCCATTGGTAGTTGGCGCTGCTTTTGCGGGCAGGACGTTGTTTGAACCGATTTCTAATTTCCTTACCGCTCATATAAAACAACAGAAAATCACTGTCAAAAACACGTAGGTACACTTAAAAAAAAATAATGTACCGTATGTGTGTATATCAAAAATAGAGGTTAAACATCCATTGCCAAACAAATGACACGAAACTCTGTTATGTTCGATAATGTTTAGATTACCAAAGGATGTTTAGTATGCAATCAGCGCCGACTGTATCATAAACATATTCGACCTACATCGCACGCTATGTAGCTTTACGCTTCGGATTATGTCAATAATGTACCATCGATGCAGACAAAGTAGGGATTATCACACAATTATACGAATTATCTGTGGATTATGTGTCTGTATTGTAGTTTCTGATAATCGTTTGTTCAAAATTGAGTACATAATAATATCAACATGAGCAGGAACTGAAATTCAAAAATAATTTACAAATGTTGATGTTTGGACGAGTTTCGATGAAATTTTGGACAGAGTTAATTTCAATACGATTAAAGTAAGATTAAATTTTTACTTTACTTAAGAACTTAAAAAAAAAGACTTGCTCTCAAAAATCCTTGTATCACGGGGGGTTTTACAAACATTCAAATCACATGCAAAAGAACACCCAGACTTAAAACAAGCATTTGTGGATCACACAAAATATGCTTGTCGTGGTGGATCTAACCCGCAGCGCGTCGCGCCAAGTGATAATTGGCGTTTTGACTTATACTACTCGGATATCCATGCCGTCTAAGTTATCAAGCAGTTTTAAGAGATTTGGGTTGTTTAATATTGTTATTTCATTTGCCCGAACTAGAATTTAAAAATGCCTTTTGTATATAATACACATTAATAAGCAGGTTAGAAATTCATCAACTTTATCTTTTACAAAATTATACATGCATAAACGGAGTGTAATTCCAAGGAATTAAATCTTAAACGTTTACCAGTTACAAGCAATTCCTATGCTTTTGTGTACACTGAGTATTAATTTTAAGAAGATTGGTGTCCACTGGTGCGCATTAGATACAGTACAGTGGGTTTATAAACACCGCCTTTGTTGATATAAACTTTCCACAGCTTGCCTGATAAAAATATGGTTTTACTTTGATTCGTAGAAATGTCGTATTTTATGGTATTTTGGAAATCATAGGGCTGATTTTTCCAACGCCAGATCTTATTATCCAAAAAAATAATTAAAAATTTTTGACAGTTTCCATATAAAATCTTGTCGGACGTCAATTTTAGCAATCAATTTTTTTTAATAAAAAAAAATCAGCCCATTGTTCAAAGAACTAAAAAGCGATTATTAATAACGATTATTAATAATGAATAGGATATAATAGAAAATGTTTTTAATTTTTTATTTAGAGATTTAATTGAGTTTATATTTTTAAATCGATTTTAAACCTATTATATAAAAAATAGTACACGTATCACGTACACTGATCACGACTCATTAGTTATGAATCATATATAATAAGGTCATCATAATTACACTTTTAGAAGTAATCATGATAATTACAGGATAATTAGAATTACCTATTTCTTACCTTAGTCACCTACATTCAACATCAATAATACATCATGTATGATATTACGGTTATGTATTTTTAATACTTATTTCTAGGATATGACTAATATTCATAAAATAATAAATATACCTTAGGTAGGTATAAGTAGTAGTATACAGTAATTAATTATCTAATTAAAGAAAAAGGTTTATATTACCATTAAGTTTTGTATTTAACTTTCAGGCGCTGGTAATTAGGAACTTAGTTTCCATAAACATAATTTATTACAATTGAAAATATTGTGTAACAGACACCACAGTTTAAAAGTTAAACTATCGATACTTTATCTAAAGCAATCTAGTTAATAAAACGCAGTTTATTCGTTATATTCGATAAAAATATTGGTATTGTGTTGACAGTTTCATTTTATTGGTTTTACTGAACGCGAGTGTAGTCTATTAAATAACTGATAGGTTTCATGTTTTTATAGACTGGCTATCATAAAAATACAGTTATTTTATTTTTAAATCTCGATGCCATTTGATGCAAAGTGCAAATGTATTCTCTCCAAATTCAAAATATCCGTTTTTTTTGCAAAATTTCAAGATAAAAATATTTTCTTCTAATATTTATTGGCAAATAATAATAAAAAAACATAATTTAAGATTAATAGGTATCTTTCAACTTATTGAAAGGCAGATTCAGTAATTTAAAATATTTATTGTTGTGTGTCTGACTAAGTCATTGCAATAATTAGGAAATAAAAATGTCAGTATGTAATCTCTCAGCACTTCCTTGCATTTCCATATTGATGACGTTATTATAAATAACACTTGAAGTATATTAACATAAAGTGTTTTTTTTACTTTATCTAATAAATTCAATAAATAAAAAATTCTAAATGATGATTCCAGACAACTTTAATTAATTAAAAAATACGTCACTAAAATTACTCTCTGCACTCACAGGCTTGCTGTATCATTTATTTCATTTATTAAAGAGAAACAATTCTAAACACAAAATAACATTAAGACCAGCAGACGCCACCAACCAAAACAATTCATTCCAACCAACTGATAGGAGCTAAAGGACTAACCGTTGCTTCCACACAATGAAGATTACTTTTATACAAAGAAACCGGCATCCCACAAATATAAGGGACCGTGACGAAACAATTATATTTAATAATCATCTTATCAAAGACGATGTAATTTGTTTTGGCTGTTTCAGTATCGACATAATTTCGTTATTCAGCTGTCTGATTGATCAAAGGCATAGAAAATAATGGTATCTATATGTTCACGGTAATTAAGAGATTTTAATAAGCTTCGAATTTTTAAGGTGTTCGGTTTTTGGTCATTATGGACTATGAAGCAACGTTGTTTATAGGAATATATTGTATAATATTGCTTTGAGTGCATTGCAGTAAAATTTTACTGCTTACCATAAATGTTAGGTTCTAAATATTTAATTATGGTTTAATCAAATGAAACCATAGGAAAGATAAAAAAAAGGGTTTCCGAAAATGTTTTAAGACCGTATTTTTGTTTTGAAGTACCAAAAATATAACGTGGCAAAATATGTTGTCTCTTCCTAGTAGTCTTTGTATAAGGTGTTTTAAAGTCACGGAAGTGTTTCGTGTTATTTTCATTTTATAATGTTTTATTTTTTTCAAATGTAAAAATTAATTCATCGTGAGTACATTGCCATGGTTTAACTTTATTGGATTATATAAAAAAAAATAATAATAGTTTGTTTGATTGACACAATTAATATTTGTCTTACACATATTATAAACAACATATCCATCCATATAATTATATTTCACTACCAGGGATAGTTAGACATAACGCTTAATTCAAAATTATACCTATGAATGTCTGGTAGAGAAAACGCCGTTAGGCTTTTGAAACTATGATCTAGATTACCTAAAGAACGTTACAAGTTTTCTAAAGAGATAAAAAGCATAAAACCAACTACATAAGACACCTATGACGTCACCGTGGCCTATTTATTTTACCGCTTTGCAACTTGCACTTAGGTTTATGTGTATAAGAGTGACGTCACCGCTATGAAACAACTTTATGTATTGGTGATGGATAGTTTCCTGCTGAAAGGCTATCGACGTGAAAAAGCTCTTAGTTTTTCATGAGTGCATTACGTGAGCTACTAACCTTCTTTTTTATAGATGTGTAAATTGAGGGTTGCATCATAATGCTACTTATTGAAGGGCGTAGGTATGTCACATATTCAACTCTACCTATCTATACAAGTAATTAAAATTGAAGAGTCTGTTTGTAATATTAAAATAACCGCTTTTAACATATGAATATACGGTACATTTATACCAAAATATCAATTTTTATTTTTATTTATGTCTGTCTGTGTGTCTGTCTTTTCGTTCCGGCTAATCTCTGGAACGGCTGGACTGATTTTGACGGGACTTCTACTGGCAGATAGCTGATGTTATAAGGAGTACCTAAATACTTATATTTTAGAAAAAATCTTAAATTATTATAAAAATTCCAACCGGACGAAGTCGGGGCACAGCTAGTACCTATATATATATATATAATAATGGGTAGACCGATTTTCATGATCTTTGATTTGTCGGGTTGTCTCCACCCTAAATAGCAGAAGATATACAAAAACATCGAAGAAAATAATATATTTTACGTTAACGAAAACTAGTTACGCGAGTGAAACCGCGGGGCATCGCTGTTAATGTAATACTTGTTCAAAAATATTGCAGCACAATATCAAATATAACATTCTCTAGTACTGTTTTGCATTTACAGAAAACTCTTCAACACCAAGTACTTAACTACTCATCGCATAATAATAGGATAGTAATTGTAGGTAGGAGGAATATCAGAGGCGCATAACAAAGTAAACAACATAATATGTTAGAATCTACAATGTCGATAGCAATATAAAGTTAACATTCATTGACATAAAAAACGCATTCTCTATAACAACAGCTCGTCGAAAGTTCAGTTTCCAGTTCGATTTGGGATTAAACTCTTACTGGTTTTTCTAGAGAAAGACCGGCAAAAGCTATTTAACTTTGCAAGCAAATAATAGTTCGCTATCGCTCTCCAATTTGCATGCGCAAGCGTGAAACGCAATAGGAACTCTGTTAGACATTTCGTTATACATACGTAATTGAGAAGTTTTAGCGATTCTGTTGAAATGAGTTGAAAGAACGAGGCATCGGATTAGGGCCCCAAAAACACTCACAAATCCCTAAAGGGGTCGGAAAAGTTATACCTACTTTGTGACACAGACCCTTTGTTAATAAGATTATTGGACAATGTTAGGTCTCAATGACACACGAAATAAGATTTTAGCCATTTTTTCTCATTACTAGGACCTTGCTCCTCGTTTTTTTTTATTCAACGTCAGGTTGGGTTAACACACACATATGCAAAAAAATACTCGGTACAGACCTAAAGCAAAATTTCGTTAACTAAGCGACCAGTACTTCAATTACATATTGCTATGTACTTATAATATTCGATATTTTCATCCTGGCATTCAATAAATTGTAGGAATAAAGAATACTTTCACTTTCGAAGTCCAAAGCTTGTTACCTATCGTAAGTATATATTTCTTTTTTTTTTCAAGTTCACTTATTGAGAAAGCTTCTTATTTACTATTTCTAAAGCTGCTAGTTTGCATGTGCCTCGTTTGAACAACTTGAAAGAACTGAGATGACAGCACGTACCAAGATTAGCATTACAAGACGAAGAAAATCGAGCATCCTAAGATAAAATAATAAAAGCATAAAAGAATGAATAAATCTGCTAATTCCGAGTACTTCACTTAGTGAGGGAATGTTTTTGCAATTGAAAGTTCCTGTTTCGATTCACTTTAAGGCGTCGCTTTGAATACTAAATGTCGTATGACTCGAATGCAAATTAATAACCGCTACAGTTTTACGCGGATTTGCTAAAGGAGTATTTTTTGTTTAAGATCTGGTTAAATCCGCTTGCTGTAACATTAATTAAGGATAGAATTAATTTATCTATTACAAATCATTTTCTTATAAGTATTACCAGTATGTGTAGCGTAACTATGCCTTTGAATGTAAATTAAATAATGATAAAACAATAAAGCGCGAAGCTAAGACATTATGAAAAAAATATTCCTCCTAAAATATAATTAGGACGCCATTTTTTTAAATTAACATCTAAAATATAAAATAATCTCACACATGTTACTGCTTAAAATAAATTCAGCACATTACATTAAACAAAAAAAAAAAAACGCATTTACCTGCAGATCCTACAAGAAAAAAAGAGCAATAAATTATACGTTGCATTTCATTTTCGAATTTAAGCACCACATTAATTTTACCAACCGTACCAAATTAATGTTGTTTAAAAGACGAGTACCGGTGGTAAGCAGTAACGTGAATGGTAATCATGGCCGACCACTCCACTGGACGCACCGTCCGTTGCCTTTTATTTAGAGCAAACGAGCCGACTTACTTGCTCGCGTGATTGTAAACAGCTTTCAGTCGATTGGAAACCTGAAATCGATTTGTAGGTATGTGTGGGAAATGAACGTAGATAAAATTTGATATAGGGAAATGACGAGTTGTTAATATACGATTAGTTGCTACGGTTAATCGTGTAGGTGCTTGTTTAATTGCTGTCATTAATATGTAATTTATTTATGTTTAACACATTTTTGGTCTTATTATATGCTATCAGCTTATATTTAACTGAGAATAAAGTAAAAAAATGTTTCTTATAAAGTCATTTTTATTTTATTTTTGTCTAGTATTTAAAAAGAATGCCAGTCGTGATATGTGTACTTCATAAATATGTTTTGTTACACGTACCCACCGTACGTGTAACAAAACTCATATGAACTACTAAGAATATGACATTTACGGTACGTGTACCATGACTATTAAGCCGCAAATTAACTTTTTCTTACAATGTTTAAAAACACTGGCGCTGCAGACTTGGCTTTTGACTTGTGTCCAGTAACGGAAGTTTAAAACTGATAAGATTGTATTATCTAAAAATGCTAAGATGACTAAGCGCTACAAAATGTGTATGGTCTGACAAACTAATGACATAAGAAAATCGTATTATGCAGGATTATTTAAATCAAATATTGAGTTCTGTTGCGCAGTAGCATTTGCTATCGGTACTTAAATATTCAACCTATTAATAACAAACGATATTAATAGCTACCAAACACCACCACTGCACACGAAAGTAATAAATCGAGACCATTTCGATATTAAAACAGTGCTCATTCAGACGGAAAACAATCGAATAGAAAATCATAAATAAATTGATACAAGCCACTGTGATATCATTAATACTATTAACAATTGAGACGGCCATACTGTAAAAAAAAAACAATTTGCTCTTTTAAAACGGTAACTAAAATAGCATTTGAAATAATACTTATAATTATTGCATTTTCCTAATCTCAAACCGAAAAAATACGTTTGGCTTCTACGCGTTCTCTATAAATCCCAGTTGGTAATTACATAATTAAATAAATCAATGATTTCTTTCTTAAATATTATTTTAGATTATTTTCTTAAATAGAATAGACTAGAAATAAAAACTGTATTATGTAAAAGAGTTTCGAACACATTTAAAAAAAAATCAACTTTAACAATTAAAACTAATAATAAGTAAATAAAAAAAAAATTGTAACTAAATAAAAAGAAGAAGACATTAACCATTTCCAATCAAAATTGTTTTTCCTTATGATTTATTTAAATAATATTATTTATATTAGTTTTAATTGTAGTATAGCTTAAGTTTTTTTTTATAAATAGTTTTTGTTAAATTGAATAAAAGATATATATTAAAACTTTGTAAATACTGACTTGATTTGAAAACTGTATGTGCTCATGAATGTGGTCATTGACCTACTAGGCCACCAGGACAAAATTAAGTGTATTACTGCATAATATTTACTATCATCGTGACTTGCGGGTTTGGACAATATATCTCTTAGGGTGGTCAATGACTCTGTTTTCCTTCATTTCTCTGACAGCGCAAAATTTTCAAGGGCCATTTGTTGCCAAATTTACGGCTCATGAAACTCGAATGTGTGAAGGGTTCCGTTAATAAATCCCGTCGAAATATTCAAGGGAATACGTTACAGTAGAAAAAAATGCATTGTGTTTACGTTACCATTATTTATTGAATACTGAATGTTAGTTAGGAAAACGTTTTTTTTATGTTGTATGAAACGAACTTTTATAACGTAAGTAAATTTTATTTTTTTTGTGTAAATTAATATAAATTAATTTATTTATTTACAATAGATTAAAAACGAAAGAATTTTAAACATCGTTCAACCTGAGATTACTTAGCTTTTCAATTATGTTTATGGAAATAAAAAAAAACTAATAAAAGTATTTATCTAATTTTTTGTTCAGTTGTTAAATTATAAACAAATGTAACGACTCTCACAGCAATTAAACTTTATGCTGCTCCCCCTACCAATGTCATTGAATGCACCAAAAATTTCACCGTCGATTTCATATCGGTATCTGCTAATCATCGACATTACACAGATGACTGATTAAGCAATTTCTCGCTCCACTAATCCCGAGCATACAGACGCATTTCATTACAATATATTACAGAACAATATGTAATTTAGCACACTTCCTGTGAAAAGGGGCAGGTATTTATCGCGGCTGTCAAGTTACCACATAATATCATACATTTCAATTGAAAGGTTTTATTTAATGGTTTTATTGCGCCATTATTCGGTGACCGTCATTTGTTTGACAATTTTTGAGGGTGGGAAAGTATTATTTATATTTGAGACATAACATAAAAAGCTGTGGTCAAGCAGTTTGGCATTTTTCTATTTAAATATTATTTAATTAATAGTTTAAATCATTTAACCAAAAACTGTGCTAATTTATAACCGGGTTATCGCGCGTTCAGACTTATTGCAAATATTGGGTACTTATGACATAAATTAACAGGTTTATCATAAGGTATTTGTAGTCAGGTATAGTGCAGTTTCTTATGATACAAAGTAAAGACCCACAAAAAATAGAATAGTCAAAAAAATAAATTACAACTTTATAAAGATCTATATAAGAAAGGAATGGTATTACAATCATCATTACAATATTATCTCACTATCACGACTCTATTCCCTGTATACTTGAGAATGATAAGTTTGTCTTCTCGGATTGCCCAGCGATAATACTTATATGCTTACTAGCTAACCCGGTAAACTTTGCCACATGAGTCTGTCCAAAAAATTAAACAATATTCTGGGCACCACCATCACAGGGCCACCCTTATCAACTAGGGGTATAAAAAATATAGCGTACGACCTATTCTCAGACCTACCAATATACACATAATATTTCATTAAAATCGGACGATACGGTTAGGAGGAGTTCGATACCAAACACGCGTGTGACACGCGATTTTTATATATTAGAAGATATTATAATGATGCCTATTATTTCAATAAATAACAATTGAAATAGGTTTCTCTTTTCTATCCAATAAATTAGTTAAGCATACTCTTTACATAATACACATAATAATTTATAACATAAATAAACTCAAAACTGTTTTTTTTTCTCATAATAAAATATAAAACCAATATTCAGATTATTCGGGCTATAAAGATATCTTTAAACTCAATATTGTTCGTGTATCCGGAACAGACGCCTCGGGCAACGAAAAGAACTAAGCTGCGAATACTGAAAGAAAATTAATTAAAAACTTAATTTCACAATATTGGATTTTTAAGATTACCTACTTTGTTAAAAAGTATTTCATTCCTATGTTCCAGTGTTCTTTATTAAAAATTGATAACAGGAAATTAATAAGGACCTCCATGTTTAATTAATGATTAGGGAAGGAATTTTAGATGTATACTTTGGCAATTTTTTTTAGATATTTGTTTTGTATATTAAAGTTGACTTATTGAAAAATAATTTTACTTTTGATGTTTCATTATTATTTTTTTAATATAGGACCGTAAGGTATCGGTATTTTATATTGTCAGTTTATATACACACTAATTTTATATTGTTGTATTTTATTCTAATACTCTAATAAAATAGATGTCTAATCTAATTTTATTGTAATCTAGCTGAACCGGCAGTCAACCTGTCAATCTATAAAAAAAAAAAAATGGAATTCTCTGCGGATTTTTCGCATTAAGCAAACACAAAAAAAAACAGCCAAAACGGCTGCGCCGTTCTTAAGTAATCCACCGTCATACCTACATGTAGCAATTGTTTGTTTTTATATAGCTAAATATAACAGTTTTATAAAAAACTGTTAAACTACGTCTCTTACGAAAAAATACGTAATTATTTTCCATGCTGAGACAAATAGTAAAAAATATCAGCTTCAAATTAAATTGGCAACAAAACAAAACACTATCTCTATTCAGTATTTTCCCACATTATAAAAATCACCTTCCCGATAAAGCAAAAGTAAAGGAATACTATCCAAGTTCGCACACGTAGTGCATTGTGATCAAAATAGGGAAAGCGGGTAAACAGGAATAGTACCGGTAGCAAAATAATTGCTGCGAGGATCGCGGAACTTAAGCGCACGCCGTGCCATTAAACTTTGCGCACAGAAATGCTCTTTGCTGTTGGTTAATTTGCATGTGCATTGTCAAACCGTATCGGGAGTTCGAACGAGCCACTGGCTAGCTGAACGAAACAAACTTTTGTCATCCCAGAATTTTGCATATTCCGTTAAACCGAAGAAACGAGTTATCGATAGATTCGTGTTGTTGGAAATAATTTAAATCGGTTTACGTGGTTTAAGCTGGAAATGATTTTCGTTAAACGTTTTCAACGGAAATTGATTTTTTTTTATTTATTTTAAATACAGCGTAGTGCCGATAACGGGTATTGGAACATTACGAAAGAATGCTACAATTTCTGGAGCAAATAACACTAAAAGTAAGGAGTTGTTCAAGTGAAGTACCTAAATAACTTTTAAAGAAAAAAAAAGAAATTGTCTTCTTTAGAGTTTCAGGTTTATCTTCTTAATATATCTTACTAGATTTCACCCGCGGTTTTACCCGCGTGGATTGCGGCAAAAGTAATCTACGTCCTATCTTAAAGTTCAAACTAACTCCTTACCAAATTTCATTACAATCGGTTATGTGCTTTAGCCGTAAAAGCGTAACAGACGGACAGACAGAGTTAGTTTCGCATTTATAAAATTAGTATGCATAAATTATCTAATTAGATACGATATCGAGATAAAAAATCAAAAAACATACTAACTTCTGAAATTATGTATTATCTTTTGTAGAATATGTCTTAAAAATAGATTTTGATTAAATAACACTAAAATACTTAAACAATGTAAGACCTAGGTGACTACTCTGAAGTACACATTTCTAAGTACACTATTGACCGTAAAATATTCAAACAGCAGGTGGCAAAATTAAACATTTTCCTAACAAAAGGAACGCATGTTTTGTGAAAAATCCCTGGCAAAGTAGGGTGTCGATAATTGAAATAACAAACTGCGACCACGCTGCTTCTGACATAGCGATTGACGTTTAATTTTAGTGCGAAGGAACAAAACTGGTCGCCTTTGACAATAGCTACTGTTTAGACGTTATTTTTAAGCATAACGGGGTTCATTATGCTTTAAATAACCGTTTATTATGTTTGGCAAATAATGTAAGCATTTTGAGGTTAGGTTTGTGTTGTCAAGTAGAGGCATGGTTTAGGTTAAACTAGGTTTAGTATTTTTATAGATTTATTTCTGTTTGTAGCAAGGAGTTTTTCTGTCGCTAAAGTATATTGAAGAAGGTTGGAAATATTATACAACAAAAAATGCGCCGAAAACCATCATTTTAATAAATTTTAAAAAAATATTTCTTTACGTTAGAACTAATCTTTTACAGAACTATGGGCAGACATCACAACCTAAAGGCAGAATTTAACACGGTACTAGTGTCAATGACCATTTAAAATTAATAGCAAACATGTCCTGACGAATGTTAAGCTGTGATGGAAAAATACTTATTCAAAACCTTTTATTTAGATTGGTCATTTAACTTCTGGTTCCTTAGAATATATTTAAATACTTATACTTAGGAACAAAATTAATTAAATATCCATCCTATAACTACAGAAACTCGCCCTTAAATAGACAACTTCACTTACCTTTCAATTCAGTCGGTCAAAAACATAAAATTTGATTTAAATAAAACGAACTCGAATCTTCTAAATAAGTAGAAAGGTTGTAAAATGTAATTAGATACAAATTAAAGCTTTCATGTGAATTAGCATTCAGCGCCATTCATCTTCTTGATTCAAGTTTCTATCAAAAGGACTCGAAGAGGCTTTGATTAGAAATACATTTACTTCGTCTTGAGTACTTTTAACTGTTTACATGTAAATCCGTTCTTTTTAGGGTTCCGTACTCGAAGGGCGCTAACAGAACTCTATTACTAAGTCTCCGCTGTCCGTCTGTCCGTTCGTCCCTCCGTTTGCCTGTCAGCGGGTTCTATCTCATGAACCATAACAGCTAGAGAGTTGCAATTTTCACAATATGTACTTCAGTTGCCGCTATAACAACAAATTAAATGTGGCTTCATGAAATTAGATGGAACCCTCTATGCGCGAGTCCGACTCGCACTTGGCTGGTTTTATTTAAATTCTACATGAGTTAGGCTTTTGAAAATTTTAAAAAATGCACCGTGCATCTCTTGAATAAAATGTGTGGAGTTTTTTATCCATGGGATGTAGACCTGAGATGAACCTCAACTCCAAGAAAATTTGAATAAAGAGGCGATTAAGTAATTACATTTTATGGGGGATCGTTACTTAAAGAGAAGCTTTTAAGTTTTTTGCCAGTCTTACTTAATTAAAAACTAGCTGACTCGTTGTCCTGTCAATAAATACAAAATAGATATAGAGAAGGTAAATATTTTCTTTTTCTAATTAAATACCATTTAATTTTTCGACATTTCTCGTTGATTTTTTGCAAATTTTATGTTCATAGAAACCTCGTCGTGGCAATTATACTCACAACAAAAAAAAACAGCCAAATCGGTAGAGCCATCCCTATGTGATGCTCCGTCGTACATGTGGCAATTGATTTTTATTTATATAGTAAGAAAATGCTATTTTATATATTTGAACTTCAAACTACTTAATAGCCAAGATTATAACTTTGCTTAGAGTTTTTATACAGGAAGAAAATATGGAAAAATAAAAAGTTCATGATGTTACTATACTTACTTTATAAAACAATACAGTTTATATACAAAGAAATTAAAAGCAAAACTCCCTTCATAAGGCAGCACAACAATTTTATAAGCAATAATAGAAAAAAGCAAGTTGGAAAGTCCAATAGCGCAGCCTTTTAATATTAAAACTTCAGAAAACAATTCGTTTCAATAATGGAGCAATGCCCGCGAGCGGCGTTCAAAATAAAGTATTTAGAGTAGACCGTAGCACAGTTTATTACGAAATTTATCGTTACTCAAAGTTTTTGAATCGATTATTAATTTTTTGTTCAGTTAGTTCGATTATTTTAAAGCGGATAATTGGAAAATTGTTCTACAACTTCATTAAATTAGGGAGTTTTTTTTCTTAAAAATGGTTTGGGTTCTTTCGTGACAGTTGACATGATAATAAAATTATAGCGAACTTGACACCGTCCTTGGAGACCAATTTTTTTTTTTTTTGTCTGACATGGACTTATACAAAGGGAGAATATAATATAGAGTTACTTTAATTGGGATTGTGAGCTGGGAAATAAGCATCATTGCATCTACAACAAATAAATTCGGAGATTTTCTGTGATTCAACATCATTCATTTATTTAATTTTTTGACACCATTTTTTGGAGTTGTTTATCAGTTAAGAGTTTGGTTTTGTTTTAAGTTTATCATTATCATAGTTTAGTTTGTAAATATTTAAATTATGAAGTTTCCTGTAAATACCTACCTAATAAAGCAACATTTATTTAAGTGACACATATCGGCAAAGAACCTTGGTCTTTGGTTTACTATTTAATTGAGTTTTCGTATAGAGCATATTTATTCTAAAGCGAAAAAAAAAACATTCTAGATAGTCATAACTCTGGAATCAAATGTTATGTGTACGATAAAAGTAGTAGTGTAGTGTAAACTAAATATAAAACAACAAAGTTTTATATTAAAATTCAACCGGGAAGAATAGCAATAGCAATCTGTAGTCCATCAACCCATCGCGGAACAGAAACAACCAACTCAGATACAACAAAACTTCGTCAAAACAATCTCGTCAATGGACGTAAAATATTCAGTTCCCATAAGGCACAAAACATGGACATTTTATTGTGGCTAACACGACCTCCCTTTTCAATATAAGGGTATACCGTAAAATTTTATTTTATACCAGTTACTTTGTCCATTGAATACACCTCGTATTATGCTAATACAGAACCGTCACAAAGGCGAGAGACTGCATTGTGAACTCGCCTACAAATTTGAATAAATATAAACAGTAAACGGGGTAGAATGCATTAACGTTGGCTTAAATTTTAAAAACGTCTCATAGAGTGTTATGTATGGGCTCTTAAGCGCATCTTGTGATATCATTAGGGCAGTCGCAACGTGCTCCGGCGAGATTAAGACTTGTGCCATCTAAGACATGCCACCACAATGCAGGCTTTTACTTTGTAAGTTGGGAAAATTAAAATGTGGCTTGAATTGCGTATCTGAATGTGGAACTGTGAACATTAACCTTAAATGAAAAACCTGCTTTAGTTATTTATATGAATAATGGAATTATTTAATGTGTTTTACCGTTTCGATTATTTATATTAACATTGTAGGTATAATTTAATTTTGAGTAAATCTTTTATCAAACCATTTTATTTTTGGGCTTCATAATTATAATTTTATTGATGCAGATGTTCTTTTTATAACATATTTAATTTTATGTATATTAGGGAATGTTCAACAAAAAGATTTATCTTTTTATCTTAAATCCTTTCTTACCATAGTTAGCAAGCGTGACTCATAATGAAAACCCTGGTTACTTAAAGATTTAGGTTATTCACAAACGGAAATCTCGACTATACAAGACGCACAGACTCTTAGCACTAATCTCAGTGAACGCCTCCACTGTTTATCTTACCTAGAAACGTCTTGCAGCATCCAGGCATAATCCCATTGCATACAGTAGTGCTGAACCATTAAACGCATTAAAATGCATACACTCGTATTTAAGTGTGGTGGGCGTTTAACACAGTGAAGAATGACCAATTTGTTACTGCCATTCGTTTGTTCGGACAGAGAATGATGAAGATTTTATTGTAGGAACATAATGCGGGATCGTAGGTGTGTGGATTTCTGTAGCAATAAGTTGCAGGGCAACAAAAGGTGCCACGGGCGGCACCCACGCTGCCTTGATTGTCTAGTAGCAGGAGATAACTCAAGGAGTCTGTGTACGGTGAATTAAGTGTAAAAATGTACAGGAAATGCGATCACAGTGTTTGTATGAGATTACATATTGTTTATAAACAAATAAACGTTCTGTCATTTTTTATATTCTTATTTTTAGTATACAAATTTTATAATTAAAAGCATAAAAAAGCCGACCGACCTGCTAAGAAACATCAGCCTGTATTATGGCAACCTGACAACTAATAAACATACTTATATATTATACATAAATTACACTTAGACTCAAAACAAATGATCATGCTCATCATAAAAAGATTTGTCCTGGGTGGGAATCGAACCCACGCCCACCGGTTTAGCAGTCAGGGTCACTTACCACTAGACCAACAGGCCAGTCCAAATTCGTACCATTTCTATTAAATTAAATGCAAATGTTTTCACTATGCACACACATGTATCGGATTGCTGTACTAAACATTTATCCCTACATTTAATATAACCCACACAACAACAAAACATAACAATATTATTCTTGATACTGATCACTTAATCTCGACCGCGAGTGGGTAGAGTTTATTCCTGATCCAGTTTATACTTAAAAGGGATGAATATTATTACAATATCAAATGCGAGTAGACATGCAATCCACAGAGTTCAATCCCGCGAAGCTTAGCTGAATATCGAATTGCAAATGGCCGAGGAAAATGTAGCATTTAACGCTTCGCCAACTGCGAACGACTTCCATGACGTTGCGGGCTGTGTACGACGAATTAAAAATATGATTTATTTTTATTTTTAAACACAGATGTTGATACTACCAAAATGTTTTATAAGTATTTTATAAAACGGTCGTTTTTATAAGTAGACACTCAAAATTCAGTAAAAGCCTGATGAATTTCCTATTTTTAAATATGGTAATAAATGTTAGATATCACAAAATATTTTTAAATCTATTGTATTGTGAAGTTCTGATGTAATGCATAAAATTTATAATTCTAATTATTATATACCTAAAATTTAGAGTAATAAGCATCCCGAATACACCAAATATTTTACTATCTTTTTCAAGTTATTGAATATTACTTAAAAAAAATAATATATTACTTTTAGTGAGTTGAAAACTTTATATAACAATGAGAAGACGTTTCGTAACTAAAAAAGTTGTAAAAATGATTTGTTGTTAAATATAATAAAAAACGAGTTTTGGTAATACATATAAATGTTTTTAATTTTTAATAATAACTGTTATAACACCAAGCAAATACTCAATCTAAAATATTAGATTGTGTATTAGGTTCTTCTAACGAAACTTTTTTTTTTGTCTTCTACCTTCTTTCATGGCGTGACATAAAATTTTTATATTAATATTTTTAGGTACATGTAGTTTTTTATTTTCTCATCACTTGTTCTCAACAATTTATAATAAGATCAATCAAAATTAGACTATTGACCAAAATGCCTAATAATATAAAAATAAATATTTCAGAATTAACAATCCCGTTTGTTTCTTATTACTTTTATTATTCGTCATTCATATGCCGTACGTTACCAATGCTTGCAATCAGGCGAACGCACGCGACAGTGTGCGGTTGCGACATAGGGCAGCGTCGTTCTGGGGCGGTTTAGAATATCAACAATACTTAAGCGACCTCCAGTGCCGAGCAATGCTCATACTGCATTTACCAGATGAGCTTTCGTAATAGGAGCTCTGAATGCAACAGCCTTCTAGAAATGGAAACTCGATCAGCCCTCGAAGATGCGATGAGTGTGTATCCACATGCTTGAGATTCCATCTACATGATAGGAGAAATACGAAATGAGCGTAATACCTTTTAAAGAAATGAGATTTTTAATGAAGTGCCATTGAATGCAACGGCTATTCTACTCCAATCCATTAATTTAATTTGCTTTGAATCTTAATTGACCAACCTACCTAGATAGTAAAGAATTTTTCCAACTCTTCAACTACCATCTTTCTTTTGCTTGCATACCGCAGAATAAATTGCTAAATTAGCTTTACGACGAATAATTTTATTTAAATATTAATCTTTACATTTGTTCAGATTAATATCAATATTAAAAGTAATTAGATACAGTAGTATCTGTATAAGCAATAAATCGAATAGCATAATTGATTTTCGTTCTCTGTTAGCATCATGAAACAAGAAAGTTTGTGTTAAAAGGTTGTTTAAATTTGAAACATCTGTTTATGTTTCAGCGAACTTAAGTCTGTTTTTACAGATATCTGTATTATTTTGAAAGTTTTTGATAGTAGTAATACTTGTATTTGAAACTTTTGCTAATAATTTTTGCAGGTCTATAACATAAATGGAAGCGAATTGAGGGTGAAACTTGCCTGTTCAAATAAGACTTGCCTTCATTATACCTAGAAATATAAACAAGCACTTCAGAAGATTAGAAACTTGTTTGCAAATAACTTGGAATATTCCATAGTTCAGAAACAAAATGAAACTAAGAATGCAGTCTAGGTCCCATTCAAGTAATTGGTGGTCCACAACTCCAAGCGTAACTGCTACCATAACCATTCCGTTGAAATTTCCTCCGAGTTACGCATTAAAATAATATCCAACGTACTGGGTAAGGAAATTGGCCGCGAGATGGCGCTCCCACAGCCAAAGTTGAAATAAAGCCGTTAAGACTTAAGTCATTATACTTTTCTATATCTTTGCTTATTTACTCTCAGTCATTTGCTGAGTTTAGTCGAGTGAACACGTCTGTCGAGGAAGTTCTGACGAAGTTCCATGATTACCTTTCGTCGTTTTATCGATTCGTTTATTGTTATTGTCGTACTAATTGGTAAGGGTAAATGTTGTGTTATGAAGTTAATTATTAATTTTCATGTATTAATTATATTTATTACTTATCGATTATTTATTTTGAATACTTGATCATCTTTTAACTTTGTTTCTTTAAAACTACTCCACATTTTGAATTAAATTTAAACTTCTTTTAAATTTTTAAAAAGTTATTTTGTAAGTTTTTAAATTTAACTCAAAAAGTTGAGAATAGTATCTACAGAATAGATATATAAAGGAAAATATGTATCTCACTTTACAAAATTTACTACCGCATTCCTCCGTAAAGATGAACCAATATTACCATCGTTAGAAATTTGCCTGCAGCAATCGTTTGCCCTCCACTAATATGTTTATACTTTAAATTATGCCTTCGTGATTTTAGGGAGATATGAAAGCACCCTGAGGGACCCTACATAATCTTTGAACCGGCCACTTCGCGTTCAAAATCTTTGTTTAAGGGCCAATTGCATTACAATGCCTCCAAGGGTTCCATGCAGGGGATCCGAAGTGGCTATTCAAAAAATGGAATTATGAAGTACAGGTACCATATAAAGGTTTATGAAACAAGTTGCTGATTTTATTGTGTGTTCCTTTCATATTTGAGTTTGTTGAATACTGAATACGCTTTCAAAAAAGTTCGTTCTTTTCACGATTTTCGCTTTTTAAATCATACATATTTTTTTTTTTCAAATGACGTTTCGTTTGTACAATATTTTTAATTTTAAAATGAATTGGTACTAATAAACATTATGCCGATAAATGCTAACCTTAACTTATTAAATAAATTAAGTTTGGTGTTAATCTCCTTCATTAACTTCACTCTTTTTGTATCTCTTTCATAATTTATAATAATAAATGTAACCCGCTCTCAAATATTGACAGGTTGATTATTAATTTTTAATCCCGTTACTGATTGACCAAAGGAGCCCTTTATAAATATTTTATTTATTACATTTAATCCTTTTACGTCAGAGGGATGATGGGGAATATTCTGGAAGCCGTTTTATATTTTCATATTTTTGAGTGAGGATACGTATTTTAAATAAATGGTACTTAAATATTATTTATTACTTGTGAAGGTTTTTAATTTCATTGATTTTAACTTGATCTTTGTTTTAAATATGTTATCAATTATAAAATATAAACAACGAAATCATAATTTAATAAAAAAATATTCTAGTACTAAGGTGTTTTGTTTTTAAAACTTTTTGGAGTTCTGAATCTAATGACTTTAAAACATACCAATAAATAGCTAGGTATTAACTTGGTAATCGTATAGTGGATGAGATAAAGTAAAGTCATTTACGTACCCACCGGGAGATAACTAATCACAAACCACATAAAGCAAACGTACCACTTAAACTTCTAATTGGATCATTATCAGTAAAATGCACTTACTCCTACAAATTTTTACTTGGTCGGGGTACCGATTGGGTCAAGAATACGTCCCTTTAAAGCTAGCACGTGCATGTCACGTGACTTCCCGGATTAACCCGCAAGCGCTCCGGATAATTAACTGCACAAAATACTGGCAATCGCCCACGATCGATGGCGTGAATATACGGGCAGGAGGGATTGGACCCAATTTGGCGGTGGGCGATGCTACACGTTACCTACGCGTAATATTTCTGGTATTAGTGGGCGCTCTTCTTATTTATAGCTAATTATAAAAAGACTTATTACGAGAAAATAGTAATTACGTCTCGAATCTTCTATATCTGATTAATTACGCAAAAGAGTATGGTCCCGTATTAATAAATAATATAATTGGTTTGACACTTCTATATTTACATGTGTAAATAAAACAGCCTATAATAAAGTTTGTTTAGAATAGACTGATCTCACACAATAAATTGGAATATACAAAAAAAACTGCTATGCCGAATACACAAATAAAAACTATTCACACAATTATAAGTACGAACTAAATGGTACAGCCACAATAGAATCCTGCACATCCAATAAATTTCATTATTTCAGGCTTCCTGAGCTCTAACTCTCCGTACCTATACTTAAAAAAATATATAGGTCACGTTATTTCTTGATATTGAATTCGCGATTTCGTTTTGCTTTGTACTGTTACCGGTCGACGTAAACAATGCTTTTGCAAACAATCCAATATTTTCCTTCACTTAATATCCGACATTCACGATCAAAAACCTCGCTTATGGATGTCAACAGGCTCAGTGCAATCGTCTCGTGTTGCTAAGCCCACCAGTTTGTAACTCAAGAACGTTGTCAGCGTCAAGTGTAAGGTAAATCCCTTGATTGACGAAATTTTGTCCCCTAACGTTCAGAGGGTTAAAGAGATAGAGGTGTCTTGTTTCTGACGACTTTTCCTTTTAATGTACGTGAAGGTTGTTATAAGAAAAGCTTTTGCGAAAATATTCACCTTTTATTTTCTCTGAAGTGAAAGTGAAGTGTGTCATGATTTGCCTACAAAAACGTTTTTGTTGTTTTTTTTTTTAAATTTTAACGGTAACCTAAAAAGTTTTTTATTATTTATAGTTCTAAGGGACGTGATAGACTATACTTCTGTTTTTTTTTCTAGAAGTTTTTTTTTGTCATAACAAAATTACTACTCGTTTATTCCTCCTCATCAAAGTCCTTTTACTGGATTTAAAAATTACACTCCGCTCTCATCTTAATCTTTTGTTTTCAAATACCAACCTAATCCCCCAAAGACGTCTTGGAATTTCAAACAAAAGTCTCTGGAACCCCCAAAACTACAAAACTATACAGTAAAAACATAATTAGTTCTCCGTCCACACAAAGGAAACGCGTGGAAATTGTGTTTGTTTTTTTATCCGGGTATGACAGCAAAACCGGGTAATATACCGACTGGGTTTAATCTACTACGTTTACGCCCCGTTTGAGTTCAACTACACATGTCGAAATTCTGTTCCTTTTTCCTGTCTCTTTTATATTTCGATATTTCCAATTATGTTATCCGTGTTTCTGATGTACCGACATGAAGGACTGAAATGAATTCATTATGTTCTCTGTTAGGAAGGAAATCTGTTAATTAGTAGGTGTGATCTTGAACTAATAACCCCTCTTTTCTATTTCGCCGCAGTCAGGTGAAATGGATCATCCTGTCTCTAGATGAATTGTTATAATGGAAGATTAAACATTGTTTTTTTCTTTCATTCGATTCTTAGATACTTAATAACCTTTTATTACATTTAAACATACTTAATCTTTATTGCAACAAGCCTACCTAAATTCATCCCGGGCAATACGGCCAATTAAAATGTATTGATCTAAATTATTTTCCAAAACATACCTAAAACTACCTACTTTATACCAATCACAACAAACAAATTCAAAATTGAATTTTCCTTACACAGAAGCAAACAATTACTCCCATTAAAATCCTAAACAAATGCATTGTTAACTTCATAAGGGGGTTATAACCAGCTAATGTAACATCAGTACTTCCATATTGGCTGTTTAGACGCTTGTTTACCTTTAAATGAGCGTCAAACGAGAACAAACAGTTATTAGCCGCGTTAACGCAGCGGTATATCGATTTATTGTGTTACGTAGGCGGAAAAAGCACGTTCTATGTTACCGTGGGAAAACATGGAAATCTCTATAAAAATACTATTAAAAAATATCTGCACCTAAGTAAATCAAGGGTTAATAAAACCGACCTCTATTAAGTTTCATGGCTATTAAAGTTGATATCGCTTTCTGAGATTTTTAAGAGATATCAATTAATTATTATTTTTGAAATTTTATCTATGGTTCAAATTTTTATGTATTTTAATAATACGATATGATGAAAGCGTTATAAAATGTATCAATTAAAACAGAATAATTCGGCTTAATCATTTCTTAAATCCAGAAAGTATATTTATCTGTTAGTATTATCGAGACACACATATCTAATACAAGACTGTGTACAAAAAGAAATGGTCAGTTTTGTTTTATTATTGAATACTTAGATAAGTAATGAGACTCTAAGTACCTGCCTTAAATTTAGTAGTAAAAGATAACAATTGACTTTGTACTCGTATGTAAATGCTTTGTCTAATATAAAAATACTTTATGGGGTTTAGAGATAAACTGCCACCCATGACCCAGATGTTCAGTTTTAAGGTTTAATTTTAAGTATTTGTTACAATAGTACTCTTTACTATAGAGACTATCAACAGTGGATTAATATAAGATTAGTTGATTGATTGATGGCATGACATGACAACTGTTTGTGTGAACTTAAAATTTGAATTTGTAACTTAGAGTCCAGTGGCCTACTCTTCAAATAATTTTAATTCGAATTCAATGCCAATGCAAAAATGATACTAGAGTTCAGTGGACAAGTGTCCGAGTTAGTTGGTTTGAAAAAAAAAATTGCTGTCAATCCCTTCCATTGACAATTACTAGCTAGAATCTAAACATTGTCGGTATTTTTTTCGTGCCATGTTATGTTAGTTGTGCCTGCTAAATAAATTTTAATTAGGCATTAGCATTGTATTTGATTTAAAAATATTTATGAGGTAATTTTAATAACATGCCATTATATGTAATACAATTGTTAGCTTTAGAGGGTCTTCATAAAAAGTACGTAGTTACCTAAAAATAATACCTATATATTCTTTTGTAAAAATAACACTTGTTAACTTAAATGTCTATGTTGACTCTACCTGAATTTTCTACAGCTAAATTAGTAGAGTTAGTTACTATTATTTATTAAACTACCGAACAGAAAATGCTTCAATAAAAACGAAATGCAACAGTAAATAGTAGATTTTAATTAAGATGACAGTGACGGCATAAAATGTCTGATTGCGGGCGAACGCTGGGTTTTTAATGGCTATCATATCTTTGAACGGGGGATTCTAGTGTGAACGTAGCCACACTCTCATAAAAGTGTTATGAGTTCATTTCTAGGCGCCGTCGGTTCCCCTACATGGTACTGAAGCTGTAAAATTTTGACGCTGCACCACGGAAATTAACAAGCAATGTAATTGCAGTAGTCTTTATTACATTGTTGCGATCTTGTTTGAATTTTAATTAAATATTTTAATGTTAATTATTTTGTATTTTGCTTTTCTCAATTATACATATTTAAACACTTTAATCAACCAAATAATGTAGAAATAGTTAGGTCATAGGTGCAAATAGATTATTTTTTATAATCTTTCTCTTGATCTTACTAGAAGCAAACGGCAACAAAAAAAATGGAGACATTTTTTCTAAAATATGGCAAAAAGTGGACACACACAAACAAATCAAACTTAATTAGCTGGTTCGTATCAGTTTTATAATAATAAATCCGTATATATAATGTATCCATAGGGACCTAGGTACCTACCTAGTTATACATAACAAAAAAAAGTGTTATTAACAAAAATTTGCATTTTTAAATTCATTTGCAGCACTTTGATAAAGGGCTGATGTAATAAAGAAGTAACTGTAAGGGGCAAAATAAAATTAATCAGTTGTATTCACTTTTATATCTGCATACTTTATAGTCAAACTTTTTCGTCAACTTTTAATTTGTGAGGGGGTGGGTACCTGTCTTAAAATTACATGAACAGCAATATTCACTGGCAAGAAATCCTCGGGCGTCAAAGTTGAGCTATTGTAAATGTGTCAAGGGGCAGATAAATATATTATGTGTCCCTAAAAGCGTAAGAAATCCGTAGATTTGTAAAGTTTCCCCCTTTATGATGGGTGAAACAAAGAGCCTCGCCAATGTCTTCTGCTTGAACAATATGAAAAACTTTATACAGACTGCGAATCACGCATTCTCAACCATAAATTCTAAGGAATAGAGTTGAAGATAAAATGATGTTTCGTCTGTTAGAAAAATTCATTTGCGATGTTAGTCGTCAGTCGTTTAACATATCTTAGTTTATGACTGAACGAAACGACAGACAAGAAACTATTTATAGGGTTCTTAAATTTAAGGCAGATTGCAACGTCTTTTATGTCTTAATTTCATTTCGTTTGGAAGTTAGAAGTTTTGTTTATTACTTTAATGTGGACTGTTTGCGGATACTATAATTTTATCTATACATTCTTTGATAGTTTTTATCGCAAGTACGAATAGTATGAGAATTATGGTAACAAAATAAGTTCTTTTAATGAATACTAAACAATTTACGATCGATGTAAATACTTTTAGTTTCTTAAGTTTATTTGACAGCATTAAAAGAATAAAAAACCTAATGTTAAAAGGAAAAAAAAGTTAAATTTACTTATAAATTAAATACTGAAAAGACTTATACAAACATGTTAACAGTGAATTTGTTGTACAAGACCGATCAAAGTGAACTTAAGAACTGCCTCGAGCCAAGCTTAAAGTAAATATCAGTAACGTCAGGCTCCCCGTATATTTTATACTGCGAATGACCAAAATAAAAAGGAAATGTACAGGTCGAAGAGAATTTGCTTTTAAAGGAGGGGATTAAAGAAAATCAATATGTAGAAAATGGGATAAAGTCATTCAGTGCTGAAAAGAAAAAGGGGTGTAGAATAATTAGCTTTAAAAACTTTGCTTAAGTGGACTTAAGTAAGCATGAACCCCGTATTCTTCCAAAATTAATTTAATATATAACAAAAAATTTAGTTACTGTTTGACTGTAGTCGTAGGGCATACACACCGGTTTTAAGTTATCGCTAGCTCTAAGGTCCCGCCTTCGATCTCCGGACTAGAGAGAGGAGAAAACTACTTTTTTACATTGTCTGGGGTCTGGGTCTTTATGGTACCTTCTTTGTCTCTGCTTCCATAACTCAAGTTCTTTGAATACTTAATTTAGGTTTAGAGCAGGGGTTCCCAAACTTATTTTGTCTACTGCCCACTTTGAGAATAAATTATTCTTTAGCTCCCCCATATCTTCACCAACTTAAAAACCACTATAACTTCGAATTAAATTAATAATATATTATTAGCGGAGATTTGATTTTTTTTCTGAGTCTCTTACCGTCCCCCTTTAGGCCTGCAGCGCCCAGAAGGGGGCGTTATCGCCCACTTTGGGAAAGGCTGGTTTAGAGCAATGTATGTTGTGATGTTATCTATATTTATTTAGTTACTAATAAATATATTAGTAATGAATATTTGTTATAATTTATACAAACATAATTATTTTATAAAGTTCTTTATAAGTAGGTTCTCATTAACTTCTATCACAATTTGGTTCATATTAATTGAAACAATGTTACAACAAACAAAAGAACGTTGCTCGCAATAAAAAAAGCAAAACTCCTTTCAAGTTTTTAATTGCGAAATCCAAAGTTACAAAAACTTTTTCATAAATAATTATATCGCTGGAAATAATAAAATACTTTTAGAAACTGGATCAATTAGTATGATTTTATTTACGAAACTTCAATTGGGTATTGCCGTTGAAGTTTGGCGCGCCAGTTGTCGTCAACAATTTGTTTTAATGACCAGCGCCGCCCCTTCGAGCTCACGAGGAAAAACTGTGACTGGTAACGTTTCTGAGACGGTAATTTTTCATGTCGTGGCCGCGATAAGCGAGCGGTCAGGTGTTAGAATGATTTGTGACCGTAGGTGTTCGACTACTGCCTTCCTGGTGTTGACAAACACCAACCGAATTGGTTCGGGAGCTGTGTCATTTTATTTTCAAAGATAACACTTTTATCTTTTTTGATAACACTGTTTTCATGTGGATTTAGAAGCTTCTGGTCTACGAGCCGCTTTGCACACATTTATCAAGGCGATATGTTGTCTTTAGTGACGAAATGTGTAAACATTTTTACGTCCGAACACTATTGCCCATGCGGCTACGAGATATTGCTTTATAGCCTTTATATAAAAGTTTCAACGTTACAATCGCAATAAAAACCATTGTAGTACAAACTAACAAAACAAACTGTACTAGGAAATAAACAGCAAATAAAAGTGGTTTCTTGCTTGAACTCGCCGAGTAGCACTTTTAATTGGGGGTGGAAATTGTGATTAATGCCATCAGATAAACAGAAAGTCGTGGCGGCAACACGAAGCAGAAAAAGAACTGGTTTTTGGTCGAAACCACACACATTAACCTAATTCGTTTTAATTGTGCGAGCTAATCGTTCGTAAGGATTTATAAGTATGTATTGTGCGACTTGATGTGTATATTTGGAGGTTGATTTATGGCGTGGCGTTTGGCCTCGCGTCACGTTACCTAGATAAGTTAAAGGGTGTAACAGTACAGTGCGTCAACACCCACCCGTTAAAGTCACACACAACAATATCATTAACTCGAATTTATTTACAAGTGCGTAAATATTTTTATGACGTTTCGTCATGATAGTTTTCACGCTCAACCCTTTTTTACTGTTGGTGTTTTTTACACTGTTATTTCTGATTTATATTCTAAATAAACGAACGTATAAATGGAATAAATAACGTCAGTAACGTTTTTTTGACATCCATTAACGTAAACGACTAAGCAGCTACAATTTATTCTTTATTTAACTTTATTTTAATAAATATTTTAAAAACAATATAAATTAAAATTCATAAGTACATCTAACTGTATTAGCACAGAATAAATAATAGTACTACTTAGTATGTATTTCTAACCTAACCTTATATTATAAAACCTTTTAAAACGTTAAGCATTGAGCAAAATTTAAATAACTAGCTTGTTATGAAGTTTTTTATTTGCTTGGATGATAATGAGTTCAAGAAAGTATTCGTGACTGCAATGCTAAAATATTTCTTTCGACTGTTATTGGTGAAACATTAGAAATAAATAAAGCATTTCGCCAGAATACCGATAATACTTCAAATGACATTCCAACGTAACAAAGCTAGAAGTCACGAAACGTGAATAAGGTTGACCAGTGACAATTCGACTAAAATACAAAATGTTGAGTTTCAGGTCCCGACTTAAAACACACTTCTGTATTAAATACCTAATATTTAATACAGAAGTGTGTTTTAAGTCGTTTTATATTTTTTTTACATATTGGTAGAAGGCGTAAGATTTTACACATTTCCGTTTTTTTTTTTTAATAATTATAACGTCTACTATAATATATTTATTTAATGTATCGAAATAAAAACCGAATTGATAGCTGTTACGTAACAAAAGAGAGATGTTGTTGTTTAACATTTTCTGTCTATTATTTCGATCTCAATATTTTTGTTACAAAATAAACAATTGTTCATTCTAAGCAATTCTAAAACATTTTTACAAATAAATTATCCAACCCAGCCAACGAAATCTGAGAAAATAAATCTATACTTGTTTCTTCAAATTAGAAAATATAATACATTAACTGTATATTTTTAGGGCTTATAAATATGTATTAAAATATCATTGTAAGTAATTTTATTAAAGGCGTCTCTGACTATAAGCCGCCGTAAACTTACAGCAAAAAAAACTCATAAAAATCGATGTTGCGTAAAAATAATGTTAAGGAAATGCAAAATACTATTCAATGATAAAATCTTACGACTTGTAACTGTAATTTGGCTATTTGGATACGACTAGACGTTTAGACGACTTGTCGTGAAATCATTTAGTGAGTGGTAGTCTTTATTGGCTGCCATGTACACCGTCGTAGCCTAGGGTACACAAAAAGCGGTAGCTGGCGATATGCTAAGTGACCGCAGTTGATAACAGTCACGTGTTGTTCAGGGTTTGCATGACCATACGTTACTTTCAGGAGTATTAGATTCAGTATTTACTTAGCCAAAACATTTAAGGTCCGATTTAGCTAGAATATAAAAAAAATTGCCCACATTTTATGTCTCGGTTTGGAAATTTATAATTATCTACGTATGTAAAATTAATGAAAAAATATTTTTATGGTAAAACCTTCTCATTTGCGACACCATATAAATATTTTTCATATCAATAAAATTTAGGTATTCAGGTACATTTTTTCTTAATAAGAAAAAAATATTAACAAATACGCATTACCTAAAGATACATTTTAGCACATCATGACTTGATGTGGCTGTATTTATTCATGGAATAAATTATTTTTTACTTATTCAAGAAGCTGTCTACTAAATAATTAAACAGAAATAAAACAATTTTCACAAAGCAGTCATTATAAAAGGCGACTAAACAATAAGTTTAACTAAATCGAGAATTTAATTACGAAGAAAACACAAACAGTTTGACGTTTACAATTACAAGTAATTGCTTAACTTGAAACCATTATATGTTGAGTATTTTTGCAATTATAACTAAAAGGAAACTTCTAGAAAGAGACAAGAATAAAGTCGTAAAGAAATACAGTATAAAATTTATTTTATAGATAAAGAGAATAAGAGATGATTATATAAGACTTTATTTAATAGGTATGTACAATATAAAGGGATACTTTATTGACGAGTTATCTAACTTTATTGATTGTAACAGTATAAATAGTCAAAGGCAAAATATTTTAAACATCAAGCAGATCGATGAATAGTTGGAAGTTTAAGCAATTCAATAGTCTGTGCTTTTTTATACTTCTTCCGCTCTAAGGAATTTAATCCTTCTGTCGCGGGGGGTTTCACAAACATTCAAATCACATGCACAAAGAACACCCTGACTTAGAACAAGCATTTGTCCCATGCGGGGATCAAACCCGCGACACGTCGCGCACTATGGTTGTTAGCGTGGTGACTACTTGGCTGTTTGCGCAGTCAACCAAGTTTGAGTCGAAACCACTCTTACGACCTCCTCCGTGGTTGAGAGGCGTACATAGCGATATCCAAGGTGTTGCTAGCTCTGAGGTATTGGGTTCGATCCCCAGACGGCTTAATGTAGAACAGGACTTTTATAACTGTTTCTGGTCTCTGATTCCTTATTACAAGTGCTTTAGCTACTTACTTTAGGTTCCGAGCAATGTATGTAATGCTGTCCATATTTTATTTAACCGTGAATTGAACTACCCCAACTCGATGTTTGAAGAAGGTAGGGTGTTGTGGCACCATTTGAGAGGAATACTAGGATTATACTGTTATAAGCTGAGTTGATATTTTTTATTCAAGTTTATAAGATTGTTAAAGCATTTAATATGCGAGAAAAATCCAACTGAAAGTTTGGAAATGAATCTTTAACCAAAAAAGTAAAATAGCTGCTATATAGGTAATGGCGCCGATTGGCTTGTACACTACTAAATCAAAATTAAGCTATTGGCTTTTACTAACATACAGTGTGAGAAAAGGACGTCAACAGATAACAACTAACTTAGAAATGTCAAACAAGTATTTGCCTTGATCGTCTGTCCTTTTATAATTGAGTACAAGTGAAAAAGATAGCGATAGCCTTAAATAAGTTTAGTGTGGGTTTAACAGAATCGGGGCCATTATCCGTATGATTCCACAAAATAAGTAAGTTAGCCATGAGAAGTCTAAAAAACGCAAAACGATTTTCACTTAGTCATTCTTAAACAAACATTTAAAAGCTTTGTGGTTGCCTTGTAGTGTTTTAATTCTTATCGACAACTATACTGACCTCACGTGAGAATGAAAGAATAAGGTAAACAGGCTTTTTACTTGAGTACTATTACTTAAGTTTACAATACTACAAGTAAAACAGTGTTTTTAACATGAATCGTATTTTTCTCTTTTATAGTTATTGTTCTTATTACGTAGTAGTTTAAATTACTTAATTTAGTAGCATACAAATAAATTTATGCTTTCTTGAGGGTTAAGTTTTACACATTTTTTTTGTATTTAAATGTAGCGTCGCAATGTATTCTGTTCCAGAGAAGACCATTGTTTTAATAATGATATTAAAAAAAAAGCTAATTAAATTACTTACTACTACTAGTTCTATTGATAATTTAGTCCTCCTACTACAAAAAATAACCAAAACAAAAGTCTTTAAAAATTTCTATAAATTTACTTTAAAAATGATTATAGGTACTTTGACAAAATGTCGATGCAAAACAAAACGCAAATAAAAAGAGAAACCAAAATGTTTTAACACGATTCAATTAAACGTGACTAATTATTTAAATACATACTTATAAATGACAATTTAAATAAAGCAAAACGAACAATTCAGGTGGGGGATTAAATTATTCAAACAATTCATTAGCGTCGACCCCTGCAGTGTAATGAGAACCTAATTTGAATATCTTCATTTTTTTTCACCCAAAGTTAAAATATTTTGACGTTAATTATGACGTGCAACACGTTTGCACAAACGCGAACGAAATACTAAAAGAATTTGTTTCTCAAATTTATTATACTACAGCGTAGGTACATATCGGAGCATCATAGTGGGTATACCGCTTAGTATGACATCTTGCATGCATGTTAACTATATAAATGGATATGTTATGATTTAACTTGGCAGAGTTCTATTATTTTTTAGGGTTCTGTACTCAACGAGTGCCAACGGAACCTTATTAATAAACCTCCGCTCTTCGGTCCTCCGTCCTTCCGTCCGTCCGTCCTTCCATCCGTCCTTCCATCTGTCTGTCAGCGGGCTGTATCTAGTGAAAATCATAAATAAATCCGTAATAACTAGAGTTGATTTTTTTTAGAGAGTGTCAGTATATTGAATATTTTCACAATTACAATGAACAATATAAAAAAAAGAACACGTCTCCGTGCAAAAGACGTGTGGTTTTCAGTTTTTGTACTTAGTACGAAAGCATTAACAGGCCGGTTTTAATAATTAAAAATCTAATTTCGGAATTAAAATTATTAGTGGCAATAAGTCCTGCAATTATCCGTTGATTTTTATATATTGGGATGTACCTATCTAACACCTAAAAACTCAAATAAAATCCTAAAAGAATATGTTTTAAAAAATAAAACCACAGCACTGCATACGTAAAAATTTTGATTTAAATCGAGCACCGGTTTTTAGGGGAAAATTTCAGTAAAAACGAGGCCTTTCGAGCCCGGTATATATTTTATAGTTTTTTACGGTCGTGTCCGTGCTCCAATCGTAGGCAAGCAACTAAAATAGTCCAAGGATTGTTAAAATATTTATAGTTTTAATAAAATTCTTCATTTTCGCTCTAATCAATTTTGATGTTTCCATTAACCATGTCATTTGACGTTTCTATTTTAAAAATAAAAATGACTATGTACGTACTCGTACAATTATATTATATTTAACAGAAAAAACGCCATTATATCTATTCACAGAATTATTCTGAAGGAAAAAAGTAACAATATCTACATAAAAAAAATAGTTTTAGTTGCGAACCAAACAGATTTCAAGGAATCTTCCAATTTCTACAAGTTACGTTAGTCTGGATCAATCATGATTAAAAAAAAAATCTTAAAAGCGACATTTTCATCCTCGAAACTCAAAAAAGTCCACTAGAGTCAGTCTCAATAGGCTACAAAGGTACATGCAGACATTTGTCCAGTTCAATTCAGTTAATGGACTTTCATTCGGGACCCAGCCAGGAAGCGTAAAAAGCAAATTACGTAGTTGTTTATCATTCCCCGTCCTACATAATTAAACATAACAGTTTCAAGCGACCAAGTCCAAGGGAAAAGTGGAATATTTTTTAATGAGCAGTAACGGGCTCAATTCAAAATCTATAGGGAAAAGAATCGTCTGTCAAAGGGATTTAATAATGCTGTTGTGTACACTGCAAACTGTTACTGATTACAATTTCGCAATTAAGTTAAACGAGAGGAAATGCGAAAGGATTAAACAGACATCATAAATTCTTTTGGAATAAGAACCTTTTTTCGTTTAGCTCAACGTTTTTTTTTTTTGCAAAATAAATAGAAAATATAAAAGAATTATTGAGATTTTGATTCAATGTTCAAAAGATTCAACTTGACGGATGCATAGATAGGATCTATTCCCTCAAAAAGTCGTTCCTTGCCAAATTGGGTACAGATATCCCAATTTGAAAGCAGCATAATATCCTTGAATCCAATGTATCATCATCCTGTGCAGTATCAGATCCATTTTGGAGACTGGATTTGAAACATGTCGGGCTTTGCTCGTATCATCCTTGTTTATGCATGGCCGCGATCTTCAAGCTAAACAAAGCTTAAAGTGGTATACAATGCAAATGTACCGTATGGGTACATAGTGGCTATGGAATACTATCAGTGCATAATAAGTTTGGGGTTAGGAAGATAAAGACAGTTTACTTAGGATCCTAAATATTTAAAGGAAGAATAATAAAAATTGTATCACAATAGATCAGTAGAAAAAGTAAATAAATAGAAGTAAGTAGATGATGATAAAGTAAGATTCCAAGAATAATTAAATTCATGAAATAGTAACCTGCATCTAACCCGTTTCTTCTGTGAGAAACTAAAGTCTTGGATGAGATCCAAATCAATTTGAAAAGTCATTTAAATCAGCCCACACTGGTTTGAAAAAATAAGTGCTCGATATTAGCTTACACAATAAAACCAGTAATAAAAATGTTAGTCCCCCATTGTTTCGAGTGGCGCCAATGCATTTAATGTCGATATCAAGAGTTCTACTTACACCGTAAAAAGAAAATGAGCGTGAAACTAAACAGATCTGATGTGCCCTTGTACTCGTAGTTTGGAAATTTATTAATCCAGTTTTTGTCCAGTACATTAAAATATATATTTTTTTAGGTATTTAATATCTCAGTGAAATTTGACTTTGTATGCCAAACATTTCTGATTTATTTTTAACCGCTATGAAGTTTTTTAAATTATAAAAAAAAGACAAAAACTAAACTTGATAATATTAAATTATGGTATAAATTCACGAAATGAATTGAATGCTTGAATTTAAATACGAGGCGACAAGTGAAGTAGTAAATACAATATAACTGTAAAATTTCTGTATAGACCACAAAACGTGGGCACAATGTCCGTTTATACTGCGCGGCGAACTTTATTATTATTTGCCCGAGGCACGAAAACTATAAAACGGACAGATAAGTTTGCACCATGGAGGGATTAAGTGTGAACGAATCAGCTTTATTTTAAAATCGGAAGGGTAATCACAATTGGCAGTGATAGCAGAAGGGATTGGGACAGCCAATTATTTGAATTAAATTTAAAGGCTGCAATTGAAAGAAATTAATTTGAGAATATTCTCTTTTTTCCTAACTTTTGCCTGGCCTGAAGTAGAAATGGCTATACCTGCTTGATTATGTTTTTATAGGTATTGTTTATACCTTCAAGATTTTATTATCGGATGTTTAATTTTTTACGGCATTACAACTGCTTTACCTAAACTTTTTCTTCAAAAATCATAGTTGCATGGCGACACAAACATTATACCGTGAAAAGCTCCATAAGTAAAGTCAAACTGAGTTACGTGACGCGTTTTAGCGATGTAGATATTTAAATGGGCAATAAACACTGATTTATACGAGTTTGTTTGAATTTCGGCCTTCAATTGTCGGCTGAACTATTTTAGTACGTTTTAATTTTTCTTCATTTGTTATTGATGGGTTAAACGCGTGTGAATGTTTGTTGATGACGATACGAAATTTGGATGAACGGATTTAGGGTTAATTTGTAAATTTGTATAGTAAGAAGTTTCAAGTAAAGGTATGTATTGGAGTATAAAATTTAGAAAAACAAGTGAACTGAAGGTAATTTGATAATTGGAAATGATGAAAAAGAACTTGTGTGTTCTTCGTCAGAATAATATAATTAAGTATATAATTGAGTACAATAAGTCAAGGCTGTGACCTAATCATTATGAGAATATTACAAGAAAGAAATGAGAAAAAAATAATTATGAGAAAGCATACCATCCTTTAGCAATAAACGGACATGGCTTCCAAAAAGAGGTACTTTTATTGTGTAAACTAGGTCACTGGCGCTTCTTTTTTTTCAGCTAGGTCTACTGCAGCCAACTCTTGGAGAGTTATGACAACTGAACTGGACATTTGGCGAGAACTAACTCAAGGAGACTTAGCCAGACTTAAAAAGCGCTCGAATTTCGCCAAATGAAGATTCCTTGATAATGTATGTTATTGTAACTTGTCATATAGTTTGAATTATGTTACCGTTTTCTGGTTATAAACGGTGTGTCTACTAGTAGTAATTATGATTTCATTACAGTCTTTTGAATACTTTTCTTGTACGTGACTTGGAACTTTTTCATAGTAAAAAAATATATGTCATCCTAACTATTCCTGGTTAAGCTAAAGTTATTCAATTTTCGCTATGTTGGATAAAATAAATTCAACTTCCATCCCAACTTTATTTTTTTAACCTAGAAAAATAAATACAAAAATGGCGTCCGTAGGTAAACTAGTTAACTCTAAACAAACACATATCGCGTGTGGCTACAGATAAGGGGTGTCATAAGAACTGTCGACGGCTCGCCTCCGCGTCGCCACCGCCCAGTCTGCCCCATTACTTTATTGTTCATCCGACTGTGAGAACAAAAAGTTTAAACGGGAATTAAAATTGTTGTGTTTGTCGTAATTTTGTTAATCAATGTCATGTGCAATATGTAATTGTGCAATGCGATAAGTGAAATGAACGTTGAATTTTTAGGACGATATGACTAGTTTCAAGCTTGGGTACTTACTGAGATCGCTACAGACAAAACCGTTTGTGAAAAAACAACACAGTATTCTTTTATCTATGAAATTCTGATATTTCTTTACTAGTGATTAACACTTTATTTTATTTGTTACTTAGGCATTTATGTTTAACTTTACTCAAACATAGTTTTATTATATAACAAACAAAAACAGCTTAATCTTATAAAAATATTTAGTTTGAATAATTAGTTTATGCTAAGAGTAAGACTGTTAAAAAAGTTAGCTAAACCGTGAACTTAAAGAAGTAAAGAAAAGTTTCACGTTATTATAAAATAAGGCAATCTATAATACAGTAAGAAAGTTCAACAATAACAATAATTTCTTCTTAATTAGCCCCTGAAACTGCATGCCTAAAAGCATTAAATTTTAACCATACATATCAAGGCTAATCACGGTATAAACCGAAGAAAAAATAAAAATACTACGTGTGAAATATTAATAAAAGTGTGATTTAATTACTCAAGATAATAGCGTTAACCGTTATCATCGCGTGGCGTATTAGTGTCGGCCCGATTCGATAAACTCTTAACTTTTATTATTACGAATGGGGTTTACTTTTCACTTAATGGTAGCACTTAATCAAATATTCATTAGTTGATAAAACTTTCGTTTACTGTATTTTTAAACGACTTCAAAACAGGGGAGTTCTTTATTTATCGATATATTTTTGTGTATTAAGTACGTAACTACGCGTATTTTCTCTAATCATGAACGAATTTTTATGAATATTTTTCTAATGACTAAATTATACTATTTGAATGCCTAGCCTCAAAAAAACAAACTTTTTGCAACATTTTTTATAAAAATAAAAGTAGGGGAGAGTGGGTAACAGTGGATCACGGGTCACAGCGGATTATTCGCTATAATTCTTAGGTGTGATGCTTCACGCACACAAGCAAACGCGTGGCTACTGCTTGTCGATACCTCCCTCTCACGCGCCAGTCGCCCCTGCGCTCACCGAACGGAATTTCGTGCTGTCACACGCAGTCCAGTAGGTAAGTACAAAAGTATTTTTTTACGTTATTTAGAAATTTGTCGTATTCCCAACCCTTTAATAAATATAAATAATAGTTGTATGTTTTGAACTTGTTAATTGTTAAATCCGTTGTGGGTAATGTAATTTTGGCTTGGGTATAAGTAGTTATTTTTTTAATATTTTTTTTCTGTCGTAACGGCCTATGGGTCACAGTGAATAATTTTCATTTGGGTCACACTGGATCACAGTCCACTGTGACCCAAATGAAAATTATGTAGTGGAAATTACATAAATAACGTGAAATTGAAATGGTTTTGTACTTCTTGGTAGGTAACAATGCCTCGCAATCGGGTACGAAAAACCAGTATCGGTCTTCACACTGAAGAACAGATGAGTAACGCCTTAAAACTTATATCTAATGGACGAACAATAAGATCTGAGGCTAAATCGACTGCTATTCCATATACAACATTATATCGATACCATGTCAAGAGTACAAAAAACCCAGTTCATAAGATATTTACTGACGCGGACGAAAAGAAGATAGTTGATTATATTCTTAAGTGCAGTCAAATGTTCTATGGACTTACTATCACAGACGTTCGCAATCTGATTTATGAAGTAGTACTGTTGAATAACAAAAAAGTGCCAGAAAAGTGGCATGAAACTAAACTAGCAGGTATCGAATATCTATATAATCGTAGAAAGAGAGATAACAGATTAATTATCGTTGCGAATTCCCGAGGGCTGCAGCTTGAGTCGAGCGACATCTTTCAACCGCCACAATGTTGGTTTATTTTTCGATAAATTAGAAAATGTTATGTCTCGGCAAGCTATCTTTAGTAATGGAACCAGAGTTTTTAACCTAGATGAAACGAATACCATGACAGTGCAAAAAAGTGCTAAAGTGTAGCAGCCAAAGGACAAAGACAGGTTTCAAAGGTCACAAGCGCAGAACGAGAGACGTTAACAACTACTTGTTACATAGTTAGTGCTTTAGGGAATGCACTACCGCCCGTCATGATATTCCCAAGGGTGCACTTTCCACACAAACAGCAGCAAAGACAACCCTAGTTTGCTTATTTACGATAATCACGAATCACATATATGCATAGAAGCCTTGATCAACAATGTTCTTATTAAAATGTTTGTTAATGATTACTGAAGAAGTAAATATGTTTATTTGAATAGAGAAGAGAGCTTTATGGAAATTAAAAGAGAAAAATTGTTGTTTATTTAAACAAAATTTTGCTTAGTTTAGGTCTCTTTATGCCAGCATAATTTGTAAGACTTTTGTTAATTTTTATAAGACTGTGATAGAAGGCAGTCTTAGAATATAAATAAATAAATAATTATGTAGAAAAGTAGTATTTTATTGAACTTTTATTTTAATAGATCCAGTGTACCCCAAGCGATCCCCTGTCACCCATGAAAAGATCCAAAGTGACCCATCCACGGGTCACAGTGGATCATTTCCCATTTTTTTTAAACTTGTTATAACTTGTAAGTTTATACCGTTTTTGCCAATAATTGCACTTGTTTTTGTAAATAAAGGACGTATCTTGTGGTTAATTATCATAGATTAATTATTTAGGCATAAACTTGGGATTTGTGGAGCTTAAAAAAAAAAGTGATTCACTGTTACCCACTCTCCCCTACGTACCAAAAATACAGGTTTCAAAATGCTCTCTAGTATACCAACCCAAACTCTTTCTTAAAATAAAATTATTTAATTTGATTTGTTTAATGTCTTATCAATTAGAAACGATACCTGTAATCGATTAAATGAAAATACTTGACTGTGAGTCAATTTAAATAGAATTCTTAGAAGAAAAACAAACTTCAGAAAGTCCATTGTCTTAAGTCAGTATGAATGATGGCAGCAAATATTGTTGTAATTAATAGATTGACTATCAATCATTTTTGTTTACCCAGCGGTGGAGTATTGCGAAGTAATACTTGGTCAAATGATGACTTTGCGAGTCGAGAATGGCGCAGGGAATATAAATTGAGAAGCAAATAAATTATTAGACATGTTTGGAAATAGTTTTAGTGAGCCGAATATTTAATTTAAAAGAAAATTGTGGGTCAGAATTTTTTAAATAATTATAATATTACTTATGAGCTGTGCCCCACGGTTTTACCCGCGTGAGTAGTTATTCATTTATTTAAACAAAACTAGGTACATGAAATTATTAAACATAAAATTTCGACAAACTGTACAACGGTTATTATGCTATTCGAGAAGGAGACAAATCAAAGATCATCATAATAATCGGTCCACTCGTACTTGAGTTATATACAGTGTTTCTCAAACACTTTGAACCCGACTTTGTTTTATGTATAGAAAAAATAAAATGATGTATTATGATAAATTATGTCTTGATATTATCATTTGCATATTTTTTAACTTGACTAAATTAACAGGATACAACTAAACCAAACCCAATACAACTAATCACTAAATTAAGCTTCAATTACCTAAATTACATAAATAAATAAATGTGGACAACATAACATACATTGCTCTGAACCCAAAGTAAGTAGCTGAAGCACTTGTGTTATGGAATTCGGAGACAACGAAGGTACCACAAACACCCAGACCCGAGACAATGTAGAAAAGTGGTTTTCTACATTGACCCGGCAGGGGATCGAACCCGGGACCTCAGAACTGGCGACACCTTGAAAAACCAAACCACTCGACCACGGAGGTCGTCAAATCAAATTACATTTTTTTTTGTCTAAAAATAATGTCCTTGAGACACCATCTCTTTAATATCGTGTCTGTAGGTACATATTCCTACAGCCTTTAAAAATCATCTGAATAAATGCATTAAAATTAAAAGACTATAAAAGTAAACACTGAAAATTGTATCAATTTTTGAATTGTCATCAAAATATTTTAAAATAATCGATTTACAGCCGACCCACTTTTTGATATCGATGAACGGAATGGAAAAATAACAGCAAACTAATTGGAACACTCCTGGTTAAACCCTTTTCATTCGGTTTTCAAGTTATCGAGGCTAATTTAAATGGTTTGCTTCGACGGCGAATTCTGCAAAATTCATTGGATTTTTTTTATTGGAATAATTAATCTTCCACGTTTAGCTCTCGTATTCAGGTATTTACAGTGTTATTTTTTTAGCTCGGTATTCTGTTGATTTCTGAGACTTAAAATCTGTAAGTGTGAGTGCAAAAATATTTTTAATTATCTTGACATGATTTATAGTCATAATTAAATTATTATATGACTTTAAGTCTAGATTATATAATTAATATTTAGATAATATAATTATGTTGTTCTTTAAATAATATTCTTATACATATATAACAGCATAATTTAAATTATTCCTAATTAATTTGAGACATTAGAAAAGAGGCATGGTCTTCTCAGAATGGTGTAGCACTTGACTTATTCCTTCAAATATATAATATAACTATATTATTATATTGTTTCACTAAACCACCAAAAAATAATCTAAATTAATTCCAACTGTAGATTAAACAAAAATAATTTAACGTAATAATAATAACGTTATCAAAAAGTGGAGTTTGACTGAAATCGCGTGCAGGCCGCTCGCGAGCCCGAATTCATAAGATTTGTCGGAAAATAAATTAGCTACGACGGAAAAGTTTTCGGTAAATAGAAGGGAAATGTGCTGATGTTCGAATATATTTTAGGATAAATGTGGTACTTTAATTTCTTATTGTTTTTGACCGAGAATGCAAAACAAAAACAAAAAAATAATAAAAGAAGATCGCATTAAAAGCTTTTAAGATTCGTAAACAATTCATAGATTACTTCATAACAAACAACAATAACAAGTTTGGTCATCATTTCGTTCGCCTTTTTCATCTATGTAATGAATTGTAAAAATTAAATAAAAAAAAAAAAAAATATCTTTTTGAAATGAAATGTTTATTTCACAACAAATTTGTTCCTGGGTTATAAAACGGCACTAACTTTTAATTTATATTTAGCAGTAGGTAGTTGTTTATTTTACCTAGGCATTTTTGTCGTCACGCTATCGGATTTTTCGTTCTTCTTTGTTTTCTGTCATATCCAAGGATTTATGTTCCATGTTCCACGTCGGACGTTGTCTCAGGGTTGGCTCAAGTTTGTACGTCTTAATCGCCGCCAGCCAGCTCATTACAACCCTAACATTTCTTTGGCCGTCACCTAATGAGTTGCCTTTTGAACTTACGCTATATTTTCATCAGTTCAATGCCGTTATTCGGTTTAAAATTCAAAGGCTTATTGTTTCTTTTTTTTGTGGTAAAACTTTTTTACGGTCAGCAAAGTTTCTTTTGTTTAATTTTATTTTGGCAACTTTTTTAGGTGTTGATTTTTGTTTTATAAAGAGAATATTTTTTTTCTTTTTCTGCTTTGATTCAATATTAATTCCCTTAATTTTTTCTTTTAATCTAGAACATCGTATAAATAGTCTGTCTAACAATAAATATTTTTTATAAAATATTTTAAATTTAATATTTTATAAATTTTAATAAAAAATCGGTTTTCATGTTGTCATGAAGATAATGCATAAATATTATTGTTACATTATGTTTTATTGTATTATTGCAAAAGACCATTGTGACCAATGATCAAATTATGTTGGAAGCAGTCGGCAACTGACACACTGTAGTCACCAAACAAACCCAGTTTCCCCCACACATAAAGACTAATCAGTCTTAATCCCAACTTCCACGTTCCGTTATCTTTTTGGCACAACCCCACTGATCTACTAGCGAAGTAATCTCGCCTATTTTAAATTGCATGCAGTTAGCTTCTCATTACACGCTGAATATTTACATGAAACTACAACAAAGTACTCTCCCAGTGTTTTAATGTAAGTAATGTGAATGAAAATGTGTATAAAGTAGAAAAGGCGCCGAGTTTCTTATCTTAGGTATTGTGTACTTTGTATATTAAGTAAATGAGCTTCAGTATCTATATCCATACAAACCTTCTTACACTTTTCGAATATCGCGTCTTGTGTAAATCGGCTTCGGCACATTAACAAATGGTAACTTCTGTGAGGCGGATTCATAATTATTTATTATGAACGGTTAACTCACGCGTATTCTCTTGATCGTTCTACTAATATCGGACCCAATAGGTCCTTAATCATGAGCTGACGCTCCGCCGGCGCGATAGTTCGACTACTAAACTAATTCCGATCCCGAGAATACACGTGATTAAATAGTTAACAATAAATAATTAACAAATAATAATCTCTCAAACCAATATTTATAAATTGACAAAGATGGACAAGATTGATTGCCAAGGTTGTACCATCATGGTGAACGAGTACAAAAGCTGATTATACTCGTGTATGCTCCCTAATTGTACCAAGTAAAAGTAATAGTACAAAAATGCCTTCGGGCAAAATGTGTTCTGTGACAAAAACACACGTCAATTAAAGTTCATGCATTATCGTGTTACGTGTATGATGAACATTTTTGCTGAAGTCGTAATGACTTTGCGTGCATTGTATTAAGCCATAAAAATAGTTTCTGTTTTTATAATTTTAAGTTGATTGTCCATTTACAATTTATATTTAACAATAACGTTGAGTAATGGTTTTAAAATTCTTTTCTTGGAAATTGAATGTGTTTACTACAAGATTAAATAAGGTATATCCATCTGCTTAGTGTGCAAAATAGAGCTGATAATGCCTTTAAAACTTCAATCAATGTAGGTAACTAGGTATTTAAGACATCTAATAAATCACCTCATTTTAATTTCAACACTATGAAAACAGCGGGAAGAGTCATAATTGGTCCCCTGTTTACCAATTAGGGCTGGTATTAATCAATTTATTATTTAAAAACATACCCTTTCTTGATCAAACAAAAAACCAGACTATGTTTGCTCACGGAGGTAGATGTACCAAAATTCTAACTATAGGTGATTGTGGAGGGTCATTCAAATTTAAATTTTCGCTCTGGTACAAATCCCTAGGGCGAGGGTGTCTACGCGGCGTAGGGGACTGTGCTAATAAAGTAAATTAAAGATTAATAATACATTGTCTTAGTACAGGTTTTAGGTATACATGTATGCAAATAATGTAATCCCTCTCGAAATCCGATACCTTTGGATTTAGATTGAATAATGGATAAGTTAGCAAACAATGTGTTCAATGACGCCATTGAAAATATAGGATTTTTTGATTTTCTTTTTTTTAACTTTTTTAAAATGAAATATAACATATATATTTTTTTTTTATTTTAAGTATATTTTATAAGTTATGCTTTATTTTAATAATAATATTTCATTTGTTTTTTTATTTGTTTTAAGCTTTACTTATTAGGCTACCAAGTAATTAGAGAAGGTACCCATAGAGTACTAAGTTATTTAAACAGACCTAATGCATATTTTGTTGAGCAATTTTCGACGCTACGCTAATCTCGCTGCTTTTCGTCCTAAATACAAAAAAAAAGTTTTATCTGAGCCTATTTTTAGTACAACAACACTCTTAAACTAAATTTAATGTTCGCCTTTCATGAAATAATAAACCGCGTGCAGTCCCCAAGGGAAATTAATGTTTTCATCAAACACCACGCAGTTTAAATATAAACCCCTCTTTTTTTAATTTTACTTAAAACACACAAAATATATATCCGCTCTCGTTCACAGGTAACAAGATTTTATCAACTTTTAATTACTGCACACGTCGGGCCTTTGATGAACGAAGAAAAAAATAAAGTTCGCACGTTAAACACCTCGAAAGATAAGGGTCAAAAGGAGTTCTAACCAACTAAAATGCTCCATCATTTTAATCCTTATTTTAAGTGGTGACAAAATTATTTACAAGCAAGACAAATCATCATGAACTTTAAAGTGTTGAACACAAGGTTTGTTTTTCCTTGATTGTAGTTTGGTGGATGAATAAAATATTGTTGTCGACCGCTAGGTTGACACGCCTGGCCACCAGCAGACATTGCACCTGTAGAATGTGCCTATCGCGGCGAAAGATTCAAAAGCCGCGTCGCGCGTCCAACACTTTTTGGGGAAACCGAAAAAAATCCGACGTTATTTTAATTGACGGCGGGTCGTTTAAAAAAGAAACATTGAATTATTCGAAGGCTGCTACTGGAATGAGAAGTATTTGGACCGCGCCCTCTGTAATGGTATGCAAATAATTCAATGTGACAGTTTCGAGTTGAACCTATTGTGGTTATTTTTTTATTTCATTGCCTCCGCCGGGACATATTTTACCACGTTTTATCTGCTGTTCTATTATTCACGCGTAATAGTCCTAGTCAACTGTTTGTTATGTGATGCTCGAAGAATAACAAAGAAAACACACAGTGTCATTAAATTACACGTTTTCAGTTCCTTATTAAAAACAAAAGAATAAAGAATTTTAAATATCAATAGTTTCATTAAAACTATCGTTAACATTGATCCGCGACGAAATCAGGTCAATTATTGTCAAAAAAGTGAATGAATCCGGAAATCATTGGAAAAAAATAATGACGTATCCAGCTTCACAGTACACGATTCCACGCGAATTAGCTAACATAAAAGAAATAACCCATCTGAGGCCATCGATAAAATAACTTTTATTATTCTCATATATTCCAAAGTATCATATACAATTCTATTTTATTGAGCAGAATTAATAACCAGAAATATTACATATTAGTTTACTATTGCCGTAGAACTTAATGCAACAAATAAAAGGGAATTGTCGTTTTTATTATTATAAGGATATATTGTTGAGTATACCATACGGCCGAGTGGGTATAATCTCGTCCAAGTATTAAGAAAGTTATACGAATCTTAAGAGTAAGGGTAGCTAAGTTTTGTACTGATATTGCGTCCACAAAAACTTTCGGCTATGATAAGTTTCTGTTTAGATATTGGCGCTTTTTATATAATAACAATGTTATTATATACAACGTAGAACATTCACACTTCGCCTCTTACAATTATGACACAAACAACTTATGGAATTAAGTTATTTAAGGAAACCATATTCTACAAAATATTATTCATAAACTTTTAGGTCTTGAATTTCTTGTTCCTACAATTGTTTGGAGTACTAAGGAAGTAGTTTTCTTAGAGTAGCTTTCAGTTTAATACGGAAGGTTACAGTAAAGTGCAGCATCTGAGGCTCTTCAGAAAAATCCGGACAAGAAACACCGGGTTTTAAGTTCAGCGCACAATAATATAGTTAAACTTGCAACACCGTTCCACGCACTGCGCCCGTTTTGTCTGTCTCAACCAAACCAGAAACTCCAACGGGAAACTTTTAATAGTTTTTCTTTATTCAATCAACATATTTTCGCTCTTGGACACTTCTCTCGTTTGCCAACAATTTGTTTCGGGGACTTTTTTCTTTAGCTAGACGTTCACTAACTCACGGCGCTCTTGACAAATTTGATCTCGAGGGTGCTTTAAAAAGTTTTTGCCTTTGCCCTGATCTGGTCTAGACGGAATATTTTATTATTGATTATAAGATATATCTGTTTTATTAAGAGTCAATCGAGAATTTTGTCCTTTAACTGTGTGCACCAATATGTAAATTGAGGGTTTGGATTTATGAATCCAAATACTCAATTTTTTTGATTGGGTATGCCCAATTTAGATAAGTCGTATAATATCTACAGTTTTCAAAACGGCAGTTCCGTATTAAAAAATCCGTTTTCTTAGTCTCATATCTCAAAATATCACTTTCTTTAAATTACAGATCCAAATTGTTAAGTTTTAACGTGAAAAGTTATTCTAGTTTCCACTTTGCCAATCGTGTTGCTTAAGGATAACTTAAGCAACACGAACATAAATCAAATAAAGTATGTCATATTTATAATATTGTTATAGTGAAGCTAAAATATTATAAGCGGAACGGTTACGGTAATTTTCAACGCTAATTTAAAGTTCCGGTGGCTTTCGTCACATCGTTGTGGGATTTAATAATTGGTGTGTAGGTGTTAATACAGTTTGTTGAGAAAACAATTTAAAGTAAAAACATCGTTTGAAAATAGACATGATAGGATAGAAGTGACTAAAGGAATAGTAATAAATGGAATACGATAAAATTATTTTAAAGTTAGATAAATTATATTTGATGTTACATATTATATTCAAATCGCAGTTTCACAGTACACTGGGTATGATTTCAATACTAATATAAATTACACTGATCAGCAGCTACCCTAATTCCGTGTCGATTCAGCGAAATATGAAGACAAATTACCTGGTGAAATAGTGCAATTGGAATTGAAAGAAGTAAAAATCAGCGTTGGATCGGCACTGCGGCCCGTGACTGAAATACCAAATGAGTAATTTCGAGATTCCCCGAATGCCCGTGCAGCAAGAGAGCAAATGTCAGCTCCTAATAGCATTGCGAACATGATACGAACGCCGAAGTGCAATCGTAGTTGTTGGTTTGTTGCAAAAAGTCGGGTAATGCTTGTTAGGATTTATTTTTCAATCTTGAACTTGATCAGGCAAGTTCACTGATGGCGAAGTACGGTTAAGGAGAATATACACGAAGTTGGAGTTTTCGTTAGTCTGGAATCGTTTTTCTAGTTCTTGTTTGATCGTATGTGAGTAAGCTACTTAGTACCTGGAAAAAGTCCTATTAGTATGTTGCATCTGAGGTAGTTTTGTGGCTTCGTGAAAACAATTTTGAGAGAGCGTTATTAGAAAAACGATTTGACCGCTTGGGTTGTAATGAACTTTTTCACAACTGAGACGAAAATTAATGAGAACGAGATTCCAACGTAAGCTACTATTAGTTCGCTGTCAAACTAAAGAAATCCGTTACACTCAAAATTAATAATTCAAAATATGATTGATGCACTCGAAACATCTGTTTAGCGACACTAAGCAAATAGCGGAACAGATTGTCATGAAATAACAAATTTCACCAAAAAAAGATAGTTTGAAGGGAAAATGATTTATAATGTTATTTTGGATACGTAGGAATGTTTGTTTAGAGTCGGGGTTGTTGAGGTATCAGGTTTCACTACCGGCAATGTTTGATTACTAAATACATTACCAATCGCCTTTCTGCATCACTTATCTCCTTTTTTGATTTAGTTAATGGGTTTTTTATATGGGCTGACTATTCAAATCGAAATTTTTACACGCCAAAAAATAAAGCCATTAAATAGCGGGATACAAAACCGAATAAAACCAACACTTTACTGTTCAATATGTTATTGACATCAACGATCGCTGAATCGAAACGCGATAGGTTAACGGTACCATGTATCGAAAATTAAAAAACACCAATAAACCAACTTTAACCTCTGACATCCCGATTCGTGTTGTTATGTTAGGCGTGCTGAGTTACAACTTTGCTAGTTTATATGGATTTATTTTGTCCAAAACTGTGTGTATTTGTCATAAATGTACGTCATTATTATAGCTACTACTAATCTCATCGTGTAAACAAACAAGTTCTTTAAACTCATCAAAATCCTTCTCACAGAAACCAAAAATATTTGGGTACCTACCCTACAGATAAAATTTTCTACAATGTTTTGCTTGCAAAGACATTAACTTTATCTCCCCTATAAACTCTATTGCTATAATAAGACAATCTTGATGTATATCGTACAGTAGTCGTCGCACGAGGCCGGCTGTCACAGTCACACGACAAGTCGTCGGATTTGTTGAACAAGTATCAGATTACTTTCAACCACTGTGTGTAGTGTGCATCAACTCTGATTAAACTTGTTCGAATTCGAACCGATTGCTGTTTAAAGAATAAACTAATGGACTTGGACAGTTTATTTAGTTATTTTTATCCACGTATAGAGTTTACGTAAATAAATTGAAAAATTAATCTTCTTTGTTGAATGTTGGAGAAAGTTTTATTAAAGAATTCGGGCGTAATATTTTGTGTGCTAACTTGTTCTGACGGTTGAATTTTGTCGACAGTATTTAGAATTTGGGTCGTATGGTCAATGAAAGAGTTTTTGGGTTGGTATCTTCATACATATTTATGGTAAAATCTTAAGTAGGTGTAATAAACATCACCAGGTAATAAAGTATATTCTATCTTATTTATTCAAATTTAATATTTTCCAGATCTTGATTTGGAATGATCTATCGTACATGATAATAGTCTATGACAGTTTTCGTATAATACAGTAGCTAAATGACATAAACGGCTAAACAAAGTATTTTTATATGCTTAAAATTTTCCGGTTTGCATTAATTTCCATATGAATTGTATTATTAAATGTAATTTACCGAAAAATACGGATTTTGAATTGTTATTTCAGAGAAATATCTCTCTATATCTCTTTATGATAATGATGCCTTACTTTAAATAATATTTATCTTATTTCACGGTTTATTGTTAAGCTTCCGAGCGATCAGACTATATGTCATTTTTAATGTAAATTTGCTACGATCTGTAGATTGTTGAAGGTATTGGTATGGTCGTTTTGCTAGCCTGAATTTTGTATTGTTCGCATTTTTGAGGCCTACTATGCTAACTCAACCGGTTTATTTTACATTATATTCAAATTGAGTATGTGTTTGGCCGATGACATCAATTTGTTGTATCTTATATTTTGTATAACTGTATTGTGACTGGTTTAGCTTATCTGATTGTTATAAAAATGTATTTAAACTCCAAAGTTTGTTTTCGTTTTATAGGTAAATCACAATGAAGATGTCATAACAACTCATTATTTTTAATCTTAAAATCTTGCTATTTGGTATTATGATAATAATAAAACCAGCCTATAAATGCCCCACTGCTGTGCATAGACTTCTTCTTATGTAGAGAAGGCACGAGCGCTGATCACCACGCTTGCTCATTGCGGGCGATTTCCTATTCCAATTTTTGAAATCCAGGTTTCCTCACGGAGTGTTCCTTTACCGTTTGCCAATGGTGTCTTAGAATCATCAAGAATGTACATTATAACTTTGAAAAAGTCACATTCTTACTTGACCATAGTGGTTTCGAACCTGCAACCTTGTGCATACAAATCCGTTCGTTAAACCGCTAGGCCACCTCGACTTTTGTACCTAGGAAGGTATACCTATATATTTCAAATGCTCGCAGTCTTTTGTTTTTTTTTAATAATACTTACACAATTAGTAACATAGTAACCCGACATTAAAATTACCTAATCAAGGTCGAGTAGGCCTGTGATTTCACAAAATATTCATTAAATTGTTATCTCCAAACTTTCTAGACTAACATATTAACGCTGGTTAAAATTAAAACTTAATTGTGCGAACTCCAGAATATTTGAAATTTAGTTTGAAACAACATAGTTCTAAAGTTTGAAAACTCCATGAATGTCGATGTTATAATTTCATCACAGCGTGGTTACCGACGTAAGGCCCGGCTTTGAAGGCTCAAAATTCAGAATTTTAAAGGTAAAAATGTAAAGCCTCTCTATTTGGCCCAAATTGTGTACGAGAATAACCTAACCGTAAACTTTTGGCGTTTTAACGAGTACTGTATGGTAGCTTGAATTGATATGAACCTACTTCATGGTTATTTTGTAGCTTTCGTTCTTAACGAATACGTAGTTGAGATGTGAATTGTTATACTTAGTTAATTCTTGTTTCGATGTTTTTCTTGTGTATAATATTTAATAGTAGCTGTTGATTCCGGTTTTTGTAAGTCCTTTCTTGGGGGCTACCAAGCTTGCCGTATACCAAGTTTCTTGAAAATCGGTACAGACAGAGTTACTTTTGCATTTATTATATTAGTGTGGCTTTTCTACATCACTCCTTTGTTTTTTTATTGAAAACTTACGTCTATCATGTTAACTTATTGTTATTTCATATCATAGCCAAGTTTATGAATATTTATAGCCTAGTCAATATTCATATATGCCAATGGCCATCAAAAAACATATGAACCAGCTCTTGCTCTGTACCATGATGTTGTCTATCATCAAAACAAATACCTATCAACACAAACTTATTTACTCAACCGTTTATCGCTTTGTAGATACTCTTAGAGCTTCAGTATTTGCATAATCATTAAGTATTGAACGCATCGATCTGTGACTACACTCTTCAAATTTAGACACCCTTATGGCGTTGGTCATAAAGTTGATTTTTGTAAATCAATAGATCGCGGCAATATTTCGCATTAGTTCGAAAGCATGCGACCATTTTAGTAAATTGCCTCTCTATATGCAGAAAGCGGGCAAGCCGATTTTCATTAAGCGCTTAAAGTTAGTCAACTGACAAGGTCGTAGTGATCGCGTCAATATTGTCATCTTACTAAGTATTTGTATGGTTTAAAAACTATTAAACAAGAATCACACAAGGTAAAAAAAAACATCTCCATATATTCTCAAAATTTAAAAGGTATGTTTTAGTAATAATTTCGTCCTTAATTGAAACAAAAAACTGCTCGACTAAAATGTCGAATCTAGTTTCACACTCAAGCTCATTATTACGGGCAAATTAAGTCAGTCACTTAAAACGGACAGCACCAAATCTCCGGACACACTGTATAATTTTAGGTGTAATTAAGAAAACGCTTAGGTGGCCGGTCCCTACTTGACCTGCGATTAAACTGGTAAACTCCATTTAAACAAATTATCTATGCAAAACTCTCGTTAAGCGAAGTGTTGTGAAGTGTACGTTAACTGGCGTTTAACTGAGCAATTCCTAGACGTTTTGCATATTAATATCTCTTAAAATTGTCGAAGCAGTTCGAACCATTGGTTTTATTTGTGTGCTTTGTTTGGACAAGTATCTGTCTTTGTTGTCTGCGAATTAAAATGGATTTTGTTCATAATATATTTGTTGAAGCTTTCTTTTTATCTGTGACGTGCATTTCATTGAATTTCAATGTAAGCAGTTTTGTTAGTGTTGTCAATTTCTTAATAAGTACTTAAACAGTTTTAACTATTTTTGTTCTAGATTTGTATTTCTTATTCATTTTGATTGTAATCCAAAAAAATAGATAGAATAAAAAGAAATAACTAAGACTTCAGCCGGGTATTCAATGAACGATATATAATTTATTACACATTATAGGTATGTAACATACGTATACAAATAGTCACACGATTTATGTGAACAGATTTTTTGAATCACAGCACTTTTGCTAATAAGTGGAGCTTTAGCTGCGTATTATACCAGCCCACATGTTAACTCATGGAATATTATATAACCCTATTGTCATTTCAACCCGTGCTGTTAGCTTTTAAAAAATAGCCCACTCGAAGGGTTCGGTAAACCCCATAAAATCATAACACGAACTGGTTTCATTACGTGCGCATGAATAACCATCGGGCGTTGTGCAACACCTTTCGATACTAATTTCACTGTTAACACAATACGCCCTAAATCATGAATGAACATGATTCCAATATTAGGCGTATAGAAGGGGTGACAATACTTACAAAAAATGTCATTTAAAAATTACCCTACATACAACGTGTGTGGATTTGGATGCAAAATGCTGTGTAAGTGCGATCAAATTTATAGTCAAATAATTATAGCAGCACGTGCGATTTGGCACATTATTTGCATATTTCTTTTTACATTATCTGTTTACATTTAAATACTCTATATTTAAAGAGAATTGAAATATGAAATCTCGAATCAAGGACAGCTGATGAAGTGATTTGTAGCCGTTTGTATATATAGATAGATATTTAGAACCATGCCTAGATAATAAATTATGGGTCAAGAAAACTTTACTTATCTCCATATTGTTTACGCCTTCTTAAATCTACATTTTAAAAGAAATTGCGTTCTCAAAGTTATCTTCCACATTCCATATTACAAATCAAAGCGAAGTGCGAACAAGCTTAGCAAATTAAATTAAACTAACACTTCTAAAACTTTCCCACAAAAAAATGAAGACGAAATTTTTGGCAGATGTCCTCAAACGCACTCGACCGTATGTCATATGTGCATCGCAAAAACCATTAGGGTCTGAGAGACCACCGAGCAAGGCTAATCCAGTGCAATCCCCTAATAATCCCCGACACTGTATATTGTGATCGTTGGATTTGTTCGCCATATATCATTAATACTGAACATGTGGCGATGAGACGGATGTGTCACGAAGTATACGATTACGTGCGTGTGCTTGGATTTTAGTAGTAATAGTTTTGGTTGTTGTGTTGATTACTTGTCTTGGCTCATATCATTAACTAGCTGTCCCCCGCGACTTTGTTCGCGTGTTTTAGTTTCAACGGTTTTTCATTTTTGCAATATTTTTCATTTATGCTCCGCTCCTATTGGTCGTAGCGTGATGTTATATAGCCTATAGCCTTCCTCAATAAACAGACTATCCAATACAAAAAGAATTTTTCAATTCGAACCAGTAGTTCCCGAGATTAGCGCGTTCAAACAAACAAAGAAACTCTTCAGCTTTATAATATTAGTATAGATGAATACCTCTGAATGTTGTCTAAAATTAATACGATTTTTTCTTTGTATCTAAATAGGTACCTGCTATCGCAGGTCAATTACTATTTGTTTAAATAAGGGTGACTGATATTATATTTTATTTTATCTGTCCACAGGAAAATAATGTAAGTAATTGTATGTGTCTTCATTTATTTATATGTTGTAAAATATTGTTAAAATAACACACTCACTGCGTGTGTGTTCTATTAGATACAAAAATATATATCTATTATTTCTGTTGTGAATATCAACACAAACATGACTACAATGTTTCTAAATTAAAGTTCACGTATTAAATGCAAGCACAATATTTTGATGAGGGCTCTTCGAAAGTTCGAGCAACTAAGACCTATGTAATATTTAGTGCTTTTAATAACAATACCCAAGTTGATATCAATGTAAACATCAAGGCATGTAAATAAAATATTGTTGTTTGAAGCCGTATTGCATTTGGTTTAGAAGCTTTTAGTGTGAACTATTAAGTAAATCTTCGTTAAAATTATGGATTAATATTTATTTCAAACAAAACGGTTTACTTACGCATATTCTCGGGATCGCCCGACTAGTTTCAGACTCAATAGGAGTCCCCAATCATGAACTGACGCGGCAGCGGTGGTGTCGAACTGTTCGACTAGTCGGGTGATCCCGAAAATATGCGTGAGTAAACCGTTTTGTTTTAAATAATTATGAATACTCTTCACAAAAGTTATTATACATTATGGATTAAAGCCATATTTTTTTTTTGTAGTTAATTTGTTATAGGTATTTTTACAAAATGGCGAAATAAAATCTTTGTGGCGCATTGGTTGTTGGCATTGTGATCTAAACTACTCGGCTATCCGATATCACTCAAATTTTATTTAAATGGGTTTAGATAAAAACCTACGCAGATTAAAACCTCTTCATAATGAATGACTGAATAAAATACATTCCTATGCGCACAGTTTCACAATGTCACTAGTCAAAATATTAATTTGGGCATATGTTATAAAACTCGTAAATTTTCTAGTTTGTTTCATGATGGTTCATTCTTCCAAGGACTATTTCCTTTATTTTGCTTACGGTAGTAATTTATTTAAGAAGAGAATTCGAATCAATAACCCATCGGCGGAGTTTGTTGGCATTGGAATTCTTGATGTATGGAGTGTATATACTTTGACATTTTTCTCATAATAACAGGAACCAGTGGGTTCTACATGGAAGGGACATCGTAGCAGGCCCAGTCGGAGTTTGCGGGAAGAGTTGGACTCCTTAAATATTAGTCCTTAAGAGAACAAAGAGCCGTAGAAGAACAGTATCCATTGTTCTGCAGTGAAATAGAAACAGCTGATTATAATAATGATACAACAATCTCGTAATCTGGACCCACTTGAATCAATACGCAGCTTTAAGCGCGTATACACAATGGTTTTGCGGATCAATTCCTGGTCGGAATCGTAAGTTTTTGTTTAATACAAATAGTTATCTAACAATTGACTTTCTTTACAGAATCACCAGTTTGACTTTGCAAAATATTACGAAAACTGGGGAGGTGCAGTAGCAACAGCAGTTCCGAGGCAAAAGCAATGTGTATGGGGTGCAATTTGGAAAATGCATAATGATGCTCTCGCTACGCTAGACATGTAAGTATGAAATATTAAACTTTAATTTTAAAAATGTTTTTATGAACTAATTTATAATAGTCTAGATAGTTGGTGTCCTAAAAGATTATAGAATTAAAAAATTTGTTTCGTACTAAATTATTATTATGTGAAGTTTTCTGATTACAAAAGTATTATTTTTAAATATAAAGATATAGAAAATGATAAAATTGTATACTTACTAATTTAAGTAATCTAGTTTTACATGTATATTTAAATACTAAAAATTTGCATTCTTGCCAAAATCACGAAGTAGCAGTCATAGTTATTACAATACTGGCCAGAAAAAATAAAAATAGCTTTCGTGTATTAAAAGTTTTTTTCATCAACATGTCATGGTCACTGTGTACCCAGTTACTACTCTTTTAAAAAAAGTTGATTTACATCAAAATATTTTTTTTCAGGCAAGAAGGAGTTTTAGCCAAAGAATACTTCGCAAAAATGGTAAACATCTGCACAGTTGACGGGAAAAAAGCTAAATGTAGAACATATCAGCATACTATTACTCCTGAAGTTTTGAAACCAAATGAGAAACTTCCTATGGACAGAAGACCGTCAATCACATACAAAGAGTGCATCGTACAAGGCGCGGTTGAATGCGGTTTACCAATGGATTATATTGAGATGTTAAAACAGCTACCACATAATGGACAATATGCTTGTGATGCTATCAGAAAGCGTTTAAATATTTAGTTTATAGGGTGCGAAAAACCGTTACTGCATTTTTTTGCAAAAGGCTTCAAATCCGATTGCACAATTTTGGATGCAAGCTGCAATTTTGCAGTTATGTTTCATAGCAGAATATTGTGCATATGAAAATGATCTCAAAGTATACATTGTTTAGGTATGTATTGGTTGCTTTCAGAATATTCATAATATGTGTTAATTTATTAAATATTTATAATATTTATTAAATGTCAAAATCCTATCAAACGTGTTTGTGGTATGTTTTAGTTGAGACGATAATGTAATTATAAAATTTTCAAAGTACAAAGCGACAAGAATCGTTGTAAAGAAAAAAAAATAAAACATTAAACTAAAGACGTGTCTGACGCTGCTTCTTATCGTAAATTAATTAAACAAACCGCTACAAAAATGTTTTGATATTACCTAAGAGCCGCTCTTACGATTTGTAAAGCCACACAATAAACTTATACAGGGAGAACAATATCAAAATGCGCACCCGCCGTTGCAGAAGGGCGAACAGAATCACAACACAAAGGAAAAAATACGGTTATTTTACACCAGTGCGGTAGATTATATCTTTTATGTTTAAAATCAACAGGAAGTTTTCAAATGGGGCATGTAACCTACACTTATTATAGATGCCGTTTCGGGAGGGTGCATAAATTTCGAACCCAAAGGGTTTGTGCAAACAACTCTGTGAAAGTAATTTGGTACATTTTTTAGTAATTGCACACGATACTGCGATAGATGCAGTGGCGAACGTTTGGCCGTTTGCGGAGTTACGAAAAGTTTTAATTCAATTTCGACTGGAAACAAAGTAAACACTCAGTGGACCGTTCTGGTGTTTGCACTGCGTCCTAAGTAGATTAGTTATACTAAATTTTGCGATGACTTCGTCTGAATAAAAAACGAAGAAATGTACCTATATGTTGTTTTTCAAATTGTGCACCTACTTAAATCTTTTTTTTTACTGATCTGTGTTTTTACACGTACACATAGGATTTCTATTTGAATTATATTAAGATTTATCAAATAGTTAAAATATTTTTCTATCCTGTCTCGTATGAACTATAAAGGTGTAGTTAAACAATAGAAGTTCTATTGTTTATTGCGACTGCGACCCTAATCTCAAAAAATCCGAAACATGAGTTTAAGATGATCAAGAATCATTATAAATTTTGTGCCTTAGGATGAGTAGGTACATACGACAATCAAAAAATTAAACCACATTTTTAAACTGATGTTAGTACAATCAGGGTTTCTGAGTGCGGTAGTCAAAACTATACCTAAAATAAAAAATATATACTTTCGAACATAGAACATTTTTTTTTTTGGAAGTCGGTTAAAAGAGAATGTTAGTGGTATCCTCGCTATGGACCCAAGTACGTTGTGATTCGTATTTACACGTTTGTGTGCTTTACAACTTTTAATTAAAATGACTGTTTGCACGGCTAAAACAAGTAAAAAAGTTACGTATGTACAAAAAAGCAAAGAGTATTAATTTGAATATTACGCCTTTTTTAGTTCTATTTTCTGGGTCGTTAAGAGTTAAGCAAAATAGTTCAATACGAAATATAACAAATGGTTATAACAAATGTATTGGAAAACTAGCGACCCTGCCCCGGCTTCACACGGGTCGACAACACATAAATGTGTTATACATATAAACCTTCCTCTTAAATCACTATATATATTGCTGAAAACTGCATTAAAATCCGTTTTTTAGTTTAAAAGATCTAAGCGTGCAAACAGCGGAAGCAACTTTGTTGAGAAGATACAAAGTGAAACAAGCCTGTTAACCTAACCAATAATAAAATATCTATTTTATATTTCGTTATTTTAAATGCATTTCAAGCATTACTGCTTAGAATTCGCGTAATATGTGCACTACAGCACGTTATCCTATTATTACGTGTGAAACGCTCTCTCGGAATTACGGGCGTCTTAAAACCGCTTGCGAAATACTCAGTCTATCGACACAGTTCGCGTGTTGAGATGTTATGGAGATGGAACTATATTTTTGTTAATTATATATTTTTCTTAATAAAAAAAAAACAGTGACTCCCGCACTATGGAATTTAATCCTTGTTTTGCGTGTATTGTGTCCACAAATGTTTGTTCTTAGTCTGGGTCTTCTTTGTGCATGTGATTTGAATGTTCGTAAAACTCCTTTTATAAAGCTGTTGCCTGCGGCTCCGCCCTCTTGGGTGTCGGTTATCGCGGCAAAAAGCAGCCTATGTCCTTTCTCAGGCTCTAGACTATCTGTGTACCAAATTTAATTTGAATCGATTTTGTAGTTTTGGCTTGAAATCGCGACAGACAGACAGAGTAACTTTCGCATTTATAATATTAGTAAGGGTAATGTCGTAGTGTATAGATATCATTACCTCGCACTTTTTTGTTGTCTATAAGCAAATAATATAATAACTAGTCATTTTAAAAACATTTTTTTTTTATAGTCTATTCAAATTCTTCTGCCAATTGATGTAATTTCCACTTAAGTGTAAATAAATATGTTTTTAGACTAACTAGTGCTGTTAAAAAAGTCATAAAAAATATGAAGTAGCAGCGCAAACTGAACCTTATGTCTACGCAGTTTAGTATCTTTAAGTCTAATAAATAAGAGCTTCTTCCATACTATTTCTTTCCTAAACGGAACAGAGTGCGGTATAAGTAATTATTGCATAATAATGTTCTGAAGATCGCAACGTGGAGAGATGCTTTCCATTCCATTTCTCAGTTGCTACTTACTCAGTATTTGATTGCAAATTGTGAGTTGTATTTAACAATTATGATGCTGTATTGTCCATTAAAACTATTCAAGGTTGATATTTTCATGAACTGTTTGCCGTGGTGCAGGGTATTATCAGTACAAGATTGTTAAAATTAGGGCCACGCAAAATACGCACAAGATTTAGAGAGTTTATCTGTGATTCGATGCCACAATGACGTCACCGCACTCACAGCTGTCAATGTCACGTGAGCAGCTGCTTTAGCGCGTATATACAATCAATGGATAAAAATATTCATTTTCTCTATAAAATAAACTAAGTATTCTGAAAAAAAAGTTGTTAGAAGTATAAAATAAGCCCAAGTCAATTATAAAATATTTTACCAAAAACTGTTAAGTAACTAATTTAAGTCCAATAATTATTTATGTATAAGTAGATACTTTTAATTACACACTAAACACTAAATGAGACATTTAAATTGGCTATTATTTTGGAAAAAATATATATCACTCAAATAGCAACAGAAGCTGACGTCTGCAGCTTCTGTCGCGTTGTCTTTACATACATTGTTAAACAATTCTGTAAAACGGAACTGAGTGCAAGTTATTATTACATCACCTACGTCCCGGAAAGTCACTGTTCTAATGCTTCCTCTGACATACAAACAAACTGTTACTATATTTTGTACGTAAGTAAGTACTGATATACTTATCTACGATCATAACTATTCAATGATTTCAAATCAGTAGTAGCAGTTTCGTATAGCGAACGTTCATCTCAGTCACTATGGGATTTTCACACTGGAAAACAAATTTTATCTCAGGGTAATGGGTTTTATGGTGATCCTTTTATGGTCTCACTTTTATTGGGTTGTGACCCAATTTCATAACAAAGGTATAGAAAGAAAACCATTGTGTTATTTTCTCACCAGCTAACACAGAATAAAAATAATCACTATTACATATTCCTAATCTAATTAACTTCTCTACAATGATTATCTATCAGAAAATGCTGTAATCCAGTTATAAACATATTATGGTTTCATTATTCCTTCTTCTTTTTTGCCGTAGTTTAAGCTATGTTTCTAATCGACAGTCAATACGACAACAATATTTAAGTACCACCTACTGCCTGGCCCTATAGACGTTGTCCTGTCCTATCTATGAATATTCAATTCAACATTATATTTTTTTTTTTCTAACAATTAAATTTATATTTAAGTATCGGAAATAAAACAGCTGGCTGCTAAATTCACATTCATTAAACGCGCAAACTGACAAACGCGCGAAGATAATAGTCGTTAAGTTTTCTGAAATTTTCTGATTTTCTGTCTATTTTTTATTTTGATTTTTTCGTAATAACTATTTACTTATAAAAAAAAAGAATGTAATCGGTAAATTAGATCTCAAGTTATGGCGTGACCAAGGGAAATCAGGGTTCATTTATACTAAAGATAGATCAATTGGTTCCACGAACAAGACAGGAAAACACCAGACAGACAGTCACGGGATGTACCACTTGAAACGTGCAAATTTTGACACAAACTAACTAAATCTCCATAAATCTATTCCTAAGTATGTAAGTGCATTAGAACTTAGAACGGACCCTTGAGAGTTTTTTTTTTAAACATCTGGTTTGCACACTTCTGCTCTTAAACACGTGCTCCTGATTTACTAACATAAAAACCTAAGGGTGTCTGTGTTAAGCTGTGTGTGAATCACATTAGTTGAATATTATTATATGCTGTTATAATAATTAAAGGGGAAAGTTATTTTTTGTGATTTTAATTTCTTCAAACTTAGTTACGACTATCAAAATAAAATGCAGACATGATTTTAGTCGAAATTGTTAAAAATTTCAATTTTCTTCAAACCGACCTCGTTTTAGGTAATATTTAAATATCTACATTTCAATTAAGCAGGAAGTATAGTAATGTATACCTTGTGTACTTTCGATTTTTACAGATTATCTACAGTAGGTAGATACCTTCCATTTCTTTAGATTAAATTAACGAAATACCACCAAACATAAAAGTCACTTAATCCCTTATATTTTTCAGGCATATATCAACTCTAAATTAACCACTGAGCAAGTAAACCCCGGAAATACTAAGAATGAAACCTATCGATACCTAAATCAGCAAAACCCCATCCAAAACAACCCAAGTGTTAATAACTACTCTCTATTCCAGACTTGCTTTAAAATGTATTCGACAAAACAAGATTTCTCGGTAGAATGGGCATAACAAAATTATGCAACGGAACAAAGCATAAGCCCCTAACCCTTATTACAAAGTTACATTAACTGTGCAACCTACAACGTTGTTCTCTGTCCAAGTTGTCTATTACCTCGCCTGAAGCATGTTCAAACACATATCTACGTATTATAAGTGATGTAGCTATCTATACTGTGAATGTGTTTGATAAAATTAAGCGGCAATAGCCTAATTGTTAGGGTGTCTGCCTTGTGATCGAGACTTCGCAGGTTCGAATTTTTGCCACCCATTGCACTATTGACGTGAACCCACTCCAAACACAAGCATATTTAGCTTTGTTGTAGGTTAACCAGATTGATAGTAATGTGAATTCCACCAACATTGCTAGTAACTTGAAAAAAAAAAAGTTGGGCAAGGATGTTGGAATTCTCGTGAAGGATAAATTTTATTTATCTTAACAAACAAAAATGTTCCAAAGAAGTTCTAGTTTTATCTATCCTTAACTTGTGATTGCTTGCTTTGCATCTTCATGATGGAAGTTGACCTGTATGCTCGTTTGTTTTTATAACTAAACAACTAAACTTACCTTAACGTACAGAAAGGCAAACCCTAGCGGGCTATTCTGTAAGCAATAACTTGTCGTAACACCCCTAACAATGATTAAAATTATAATTCGCAAAACGCAAAACTATTTTGCTGGTGCAAGGAAATACATTTAGTTATTTATTAGATTCTAAAGAAGCAACCACAAGTACAACATTACAACCAAGAATTAGAAAGTAGTATTCGTAGAGCATCCAAGTAGCTATATATCTTAGATGCCAATACCCAGTGTGGTCTTTAAACTGGAGTTTTTACTACTGCACGTGTTTCGATTGGTGCTATGCAATCAGAGAAAAACGATCTTGTACAAGTTAGTACTAATAAATATATTTTTTAAACGCTGCTACGTATTGGATTTTCTCTTGAGTATGTAGGCGAGTTAAAAAGTGCATTTTCGATAAAATTCAACTGATTACAACTGGAACAAATCGTGAAACAAAATGTTATTCTTTAGTTCTTGAAAGCAATACCTATATAATATATTCTCTAAGAAAAAAAAACATATCAAAACAAGACTTAGATTGTAATTTTTATCCTCAAGTTTGAGTTACCTCAGACAGTATATTTACTTACGTCCAGAAGCCGTTCTTTGAATAATACAGTCGCAATATTGAATAAAGGATCGCGTACAACGAGCGAATCCATTGTTATTTTCAAAAGAATTATGTCAAAGCGAGTCGTCGCTCCGGGGCTAATAATATTGAACTATCAAAGAACGGTAGTCCCAGACACTGTTTCACCTTCCTTAATACCCGATTTGTATCAACTGTGCCTTTATTCGCGTCGTCGCCGATTTAAGCGCATACCACACGTTAATACAGGCCTCGGGCATATCGCGTAAGTACCCGTGTATCTGCAAATAATGTTGAAGTAGGTATTCCATTATATTGGATCCTTGCCTTAGGCGGGGGAGCGTCCGGTTCTAATAAACAAGACAATATTCCAGCTATGCGATATAGACGGATGCCCGTGTTTATTCAGACGTCCCCTGAGAGTTATACGTACTTATTATTATTTATTTTTAAAAGTAACACGTCACTGTGCGAAGATGATCTGAAGACGGTATAATTATTTCTTTAATAGCCGAGTAATTTCTAATACATTTAAGTCTAATTTTTTGCTTGTTTTTATTTAAATTATCTTATTAGCCTTTCATTAATGAAGACAACATTTATATGCAATATTTATTATATAGATTATTTTTTTAGTGGCGGACCCCTACTTAAAAAAGGTGTCCCTAAAGTTTGTAAAAGAGTTGAAAACGATACGTATCGTTCATATCAAATTCTATCTTCATGATCATATGAGATAAATGAAATTACACTATCAGTAACCGTCTCAATTTCAACGATGGATCCTATCATCTTGAAGTTCTATCGCGGTAATATTAATCCGCGGGATAAATCCAATGCCTTAGTAGGTACTTGAGATATTTGCTAAAGTGGGTTGTTGTGTTAAATACTCTATCGATAACCTCCTTTGTTACGAAGCGGGTTAGAATAATATTGTTGGATGAAGAAGGATCTTGCATACAACATCCATCTTATTTTTGTCTTAAAGTAGATAAGTTGAAAATTTTAGCTTTTGTTAAAATTTTCTTGAAGTGACTGTTATTTAAGTAAGGTTTACATATTTTTAGGGTGCCATTTTACAAAGCTTTCGCCGTCCGCCCATTCGTCCATCTGTGTGTCAGCAAACTGTATCTCATGAACCGTAATATAATAGCTAGAAAGTTGAAATTTTCACAGAATGTGTATTTCTATAGCCGCTATAACAACAAATAATAAAAATAAATTAAAGATGGCGCCATAAAATGGTACGGAAAACTTCATGCGCGAGTCCGACTCGCACTTTGCCGGTTTTTTTATTTTAAATGTTCAATAATAAATTTGATTTCATGTAAAGGTAGGGTTAAGAACAATAATTGTTTTCTGTCTGGTCTAACAAAGAAAAACCTATGCAAAAACTATACCTATGTATATTTTGACACAGTAAATGGGTACATAATAGACTACATAATCATCATTTCGACTAACTGTATATAACTGTAATAATTTAAACATAAATAAAAAATATCTTCCTATTAACATTTATCGATTCCGTACAAAAAAGAAAATAGCACCTCACGTTCACATATCCAATAATAACGATAGTCACACGGTAAGTACAGTTCTACATAAGTAATAAAAGTACGATATCAAAGGATTTCGTGTTCTTTATGTGACAGTATATTGTGAATCGCTACTTCTTTTGTGTTTCGCGAATTTCGCAAATTCATAAATATTCCTACACACAATCGACAAACTCGTAATTCGACGAAATATATTTTAGAAAGGAGTTCGTCCTTTGTAAATACTTAAACAATAAAGTTATGGAATTTCAAAATTATTCTCATTGGATTTTGATTCTAAGTCATTTATGAAGAGTGATGTTCTGCCAGCGGAAGAATTGGATTAGAATACACTTACAAATAATTATACCCAATTTAAATAGCATTATTTTTGTGGTGGTCTTCATAAGGTTGTAGGTTCGAACCCATTACTGGCAATTTCCAATGTGACTTTTTCAAAGTTATATTCTGTACTTTCTTAACTATTCTAAGACATCATTGACAATCGATGAAGGAACATCGTAAGGAAACCTGGATTCTAAAAATTGAAATCTGAAATCGCCAACCCGCAAGTGAGTAAGCGTGGTGTTAAATGCTCGTTCCTTCTCAGCAGTGGGAGATTTATGGGCGGGTATTATTATTATAACCAAATTTTGTAAGTCCATTTAAAATCAGATTCAGTCTAACTGAAACTGCGCGAAATAATAGTATCTACCCAATATTTAAAATGTATTAACGCAATTTATTTTTAACTAGCTTACCACCGAATACTTAAACGCCATTTAACTTTAAAACGTCCTTAAATTTCTATCTATCGGTCCTTTACATCTTAAAGTGACAGAGAAAGCATGAGAATTAACGGCGATTTAAATTGATTGACCTTTCAGTATTCGACCATTTCTCTTAAAAGCGAAGATTAAAAGTAATACAAGCCAGCATAAAACTACAATTTAATTAAAATCAAAAGCTTCGTCTTGTAATGCAGAACAAACAAATAAAAATCTGAATGTTGTATTAAACTTGCAGTACTTTAACATGTTAATCATAATTATGAATGTTTGTTCACGCCGAAACAAAACAAGAATAAGAGTATTATAATAAAGATACTTGCCGGCGGCTAATCCCGCTGTCTGATAAAGGTGAGAATACGGCTCATAAGCGAAAGCGTTTAAATGATACAAAGAGATAAGATATAAAGATTCATTCTTTGAAATTTTAGAAAAATCCCTTTGTGTCTTTTGACCTACCCAAAACAGAACAAAAAACAGACAAGAAATCAACAAAGAACAAGAACAGAACTTCCTTTTCAAATAGGTCATTGTCATTGTTGTTAGCTTAAACTGGTATTATATAAATGTACCCAATAATTAAAAACTTCCATCAAAAATTATTTAACTCAACACACAAACAGTTTGTTAATTTAATTTAATGTGTGATTTAGACAATGTTGATTATCGGGAATGACTGAAAGAAATCTGCTAGCGATAGCTCGCAGATTTGTGTTAAACTGTTACTACAAGAAGTTAAGACAACTGACTTTTCTGTACTTTATTAAAAAAAAATACATAACTGCCTAATATTTTTTAGTTATCGTTATTTAAAACAAATTCATCGATTATGTACCACAAAAATGACAATATATCTCGTTCGTAATAATAACAATTAAAATTACCCAGACATATTTTAGCAATTCCTAAGTCTAGATTCGCTAGGTCTGATACATAGACGTACAACCTTATTTCACGAATTCCATTCCACCGTGAAGGCTTTTATTATTATTCCAATTATATTTTTATGACTTCAACCATAACGGAACTGATCCATTTGTTCTCTTAATTGATAGTAACGACAGGTAATAATCAAATAGCTGAAAAAATTAATGTTGATTAAATTTTTATTAGGTTTTCTGTGGTAGCGGTTCTGTTTGTTCCGCATTGCCGTTATTATTTAAAGCACAATTGCATAGGTTTAATGCTAGTGGTTAGTAGCACCACAATTTATAATTCAAATTCCGCATTGCACTTGTGTGATTTGATTGGTGGTTGACACTGACATTGCAGTGGCTGGGCATTTAGTATCTTGTGTCATGTTTGTGTGGCATATAGTATTGATGACGAGTATCTGTGTAGGTAAATGCGTGGAATGGTAACAATCGTATACTTATGGGAAAATAGATACAACACTGAATTAAAAAAAGAACGGAGAGTGAAAGTGTTTTAATTGCTACTGAAATTATTAAGTTTTGTTTTTTAAGTAATTAACATAGCGTTCAAAAAATTCTCAGAACGTTACATGTAAATTAAATCACAATAAATTAAACTAAAATAAAAGAAAATTTCAAGATATTTTAATTTTAACGTGTTACAGTTGAACATGTTGTTTATTTTTTAAAATGCTATTGCAAAAACGTTAATTTATTATTTTGTAATTATAGATGAAACTAATCAAATTAAAATGTAGGTAATTATTTTATTGTATTGTCCTTTTTTGTGTAAATTTATGTGTAAAAATAGGTACAAATAATTACTTGTTTATGAACAAATGACTATGACTAATTAGTTGCATTTAGATGATTAATAGACGACAGGTACCTTCACACCTACATAATTATTTTAAATAATAATCTTTTTATACACAGACATGCCATAACTTTTGAACATGCTGTACTACATATCAACAACAAAATTTTATAGCATCTCGTAAAAATTAAAGCGCCTGCAATATTTTTACCAGCCCTATGGATAACTGTATCTATTTTTGCATGAATCTCGCGAAGCACTCCTTTCCTCATATTGTATTCATTAGATTTCATTTGTCAGCGCCCGTTTCTTTGATGAATTATTCAAGAGACACGCAATTTATTTACACTAGTCATATCCGAACTATTTCTGTTGAAGTTGGACGTGGATGTATTGGGGCGATTATTCATCTGTTAATTTGTCTTGCATTTGCGATGAAGCGTGTTTTACCCAATTTTATAAGATAATATGGGTTTATATGGGCTATGTATAAAGGTATTTTCATTTGTCTTAAATGAGGTTTGCCTTTTTATTTTGAGTAATGAGATCTTTCGCCAGGGAGCTTGTTTTTAATTCAAGATTGCCATATAAAAAATACATAGAATGAAAACTTATAACTGTAGATCATTAATTTATGTGTTAGCGTTATACTGTACAATATTTTAGCAATGCAGTGTTTAGTTTCTGTTTTCGTACCTTATCTTTAGGTCTATATATATAATATATATTAATAGCATAGTTTTTGTTTGCAAAATAGACTCCAGAACTGGATATCGCAAATCCGTGAAACAGGAAAAATCTTTAAAGAATCAAAGTTGCTTTTTTATTTCTTATTTTTTATCAAAATAACACAAGGTTGTGGATTCAAGGCACCCTTTGTTAAACAGGGTTATCCACCGGGTTTTACGTTAAAACTTTTCAATAATCATAGAGGAAATCCTTCAATAGACATTTACCTTTTGTTTTCAATCCATGATAGTGTAGGATCCCAGCATCCTTTCCTTGTTTAGAAACGGAGATTTGGCAGTGTAGTTATTGAATATATATACACATAAAGAGGTGGATACAAATATTCGACATCACTGTTCCTTAGAAAAATGAGTTAACTATAAAGTATGAATATGTAAAATCGTAAAATTAGTGTCAAAACAGAGAACGCCGTTTTATTAAAACTATCTCAAAACCTAATATTACCGTAATAATATCGGGCCCATCGATATTCTTGTATAAACATCTGCTGTCGCACGGAAAATTTCTTGAATCAGTAAACGAGCGTAGTACTTACAGCTAAAAAAGCTAAAAGCTTTGTTTATGGTCCGCACAAGGGGCTACAAGCGATGCGCACTTTCTATGCTTGTCTATGTTTAATCAGAGCACTTTACTTATCTATGTAATAGATGTATGTTTGACATGTCATGCTATCTACTTTATTTTGTCTTTTAGTCACAATTTCATTGGCTCTCTTCGATATCAAGGCAAATATTGATGTTATTCAATTTATCAACGAAGCTTTAATTCAAAAACATTGAACAAACATACTTAGACCTTATTGACAAAACACTTTTATTTTAATTGGGTATTTTCTGAAGCTATCTATTTAAAATCACCAAATACTTTTTATTAGAGTTAAAATGAATTTAATCATGCTAAAGATAATCGTACATTGATATGTCTAGAAAGCCAGTGAGTATTAGGGAATTGGCATTTATGATGGCAGCTGTTATAAAAAAAAGGAAATAATGAAATACAGATGTCCTTGAAGTACAACATACAAATGAGCGAAGTCTTAAAAATGTTGTCAGCGTATATGCGACATTAGGATTTTACATATATAGGCCGTATACTCGTAAAAAGATCATAAAACGTAAAATGTCTAAATTCATACATTACCTTAAGAGAGGTTAAACCTGAGAGTATAAGCAAGCATAGAGTGCGCGCATCGGTTGTGCCGATCGTAAGCACTTACACATTTTGTTTTAGATGTAAGTACTCGCTCTTTTAGTTATTTTCCGTACGACGACTGACGTTCATGCGAAAAAAAATTAAAATACCAATGGTTCGGACATTAATAAAATAATTAAATGGAATTTTGGTATTGAGATAGTATTATTAAAACTTTTGACAGTAATTTGACGTGACCTTGAAGACGACGCTTGTTCATACTTGTGCTCACTGTTCATACTCCGTTAGGCGCAGTCTATAGTTGACATATTTATACTCTCAGGATTAAACAGAGGTGTTTTTATGTCGCATTTCTAGACATGCGTTACTTTTTAGTACTCTAATGTAGAAGATAAAAACAAAAGAAAAACATGTTTACCTGTCTCTGTCGTTGTAAAATAAAGACAAGGACACTTTTTGTGTCATATTTATGCTAAAGAACTCTTTTTGGAACTGAAAGATCTTTGGCAGAGCTTTTTAATTGTTAGCTAAATTGGAAATAGCGTAAAATATTGATGTTCCTAAAAACTAGTCCTACGTTGGGTTGGCATTACCTATATATTTTTGAAGGCTGATCTAAACTAATATCACCAGCATAAATGTCCCACTGCTGGGCACAGACTTCTTCTCAAGTAGTAAAGGAACGAGCATTGATCACCACGCTTGCTCATTGCGAGTTGTCAATTTCAGATTAAAATTTATAGAATTGAGGTGTCTTCATGATGTTTTCCTTTACCGATTGTCAAATTATTTATTTAGTACTTTATGCACAGTGTACATAAGCGGTATTAATGACTGAGTGCATTCTCTTCCAGTCGACCTTAAGAAAGTACATATAATTTAAAAAAAGTAACTTTGGTGCTGGCATATAGTGGGTTCGAACCTGCAACCATGTTCACCTGCAACCTGCAACACAAATCCTTTCATTGAACCGCGAGGCCACAACGACAGTTTAAACTTACTAGCAGTAAACAGTTGAAAACATATTTTCAAGAAATGTTGAGAACTGTGTTTTCTTGTAGCGAGCTTTGTAAACTCTAACAAATATATAAACAAATTGTAGGTTATGCAAACGTACTTACAAATTACAGTTCTAAATGAATTTCAGACCAAATATTTTACGATTAGGTACACATAAATCAAGTAAAGTGGCAACCGTACATCTTCTGCATAATATTACCGCGGCTAATGGCGCCTGCTTAATAAACTCGACTTGGTTATAATGAACAGACGCCGTCTCATGTCATAGCTTATTTCATACCTTTTTCTAAATTAAGACCGTCAAGACATTTTTATTTAAAGTGACATCAAAATACTATTTCTGCATTTTACCACCATTTTTAAGTTTTATATAAATTTCCAGATTATGATGAATAACTAAATAAGAAAAAAATGCTAGGGTAAATTACAGATATATACATTTTTTTTTTCAATTTCGTCTGTTCAAAATTTTATTTTAAGTTAATTTATAAATAGTGGCGATTTTACTGATTCGCTGACTTTCTTTCTAAACATTTTTTTTTACTTCTATTCATGGATACTTTAAATACTGTTAACGAAATACAAATTGTCAAAAAAAATAAGAGTTGTAAACTAAAATTTTATTCAAAACTAGGTACTGCGAAAATATCCTCATATTTAACCAAAACTCCATCGTACATTTTCCCAAAAGAAGTACGAAGCAAGCCGATGAATATGAAAACGTAAATTGAACTCAATAACATATCAAAGGACTCGTCAGTCCCGGTACTACGAAAGCCGCTCTTTTCGGCCTACCCTGCTTTATCCCGGCTTTACCCGGAAAAATATTTTCGGGACTTTTGAGGTATTCATTCAGTTTAGTCTTATTTTAAATACGAATTTTAGTTACCTACGTCCGAAAAGATTCGTTTATTTAAATATATTTTATTTACTGTATGAAATATTTTATATTATTTTGTTATATCTGTGCCGGAAAAGTTTTGATGTTCACATGTTTAGTTATAGGGTTTATAAATTCATTTCCTCCGTAATTGAAATATTATACGGGCATTGTACACATAACATTTTATGCAAACACATTATTTTGACTTTTATTATAAAACCTATTATTTTGTTAAAAGCCGAGGCATGGCGTTATTTTGTTAAAAATGTCATTTATATTCCAATTATACAGTTCACTAAATGGTCGGTAATCAATATGATTGATAGACTTCCTAACAACACAAAACCGGCTGTATTTAATCGTCATAATCGCCTACTTCAGAAGTAAATTAAAAACGATTGCAACAAAATAATTCCGTAGGCGTCGACACTTAATTTTATTATGAGCTTACAATAATTAAGTTTCGACCCGTTCCGCTATTTAAACTGGTCAATTATATAAATTCGAATTTCGGATGTCATAAAACGAGCAGGGTAATAATGAACAGGCGGCGCGCAGTAAACTATGTCGCAGTTAATATCGAGTGCGGGACTTATTGGACATTTAGCTATTTGGCCGTCCGCCGTCCACTCCACAATATAAAGTGTGGCACACACTGTCTCATCGCTCACTGAATAACTCGTGTACGGCTGAATGATATGACGTGTTAATTGAGCTAATGGCTTAGACATTACTGTGGAAATTTCAAAATCCAAAAACAAAATGTAGATCTGTCAAGTGATAAACAGATATTAAGTCGTGTTACATATGGCTTTTTGGTCAAGTAAATGACATTTTATGCCTAAAAGCGTTTTATAATACTACCAAAATGCTGCCCTATAAATCGCAAATCTTAATTCATTTCTGAAAGTAATAACCCAAAAATGACAATCAAATTCAATTCGAAACGGAATTATATCAAAATCTTTTATGGAAATGTCTCCGCGTCTAATGTATCTTCATAAAATGTGAGAGTAACCTATGATAGTGTTAATATCCCGGGAAGCAAGACTTATTGGTCGTTTGCCGTTACCAGAAAATAAATGGCATTGCCGCCTAGCGCAGTGCTACCAACGTACTTGATCAGTGCGCTACATACACAGTACGATATTTAAATGTTTTTAACGATGTTCGAAATTTGATATCTGTTTTTCATTGTAATTATATTTATTTTGGAATACCTGCTCGGATTGTGTAATGGTATTCGGAAAAAAACAAATGAAAGTGATAGAAATTTTTTCGCGTTTTTTTTTATTCAATAGGCAAATAAAAAGGATTGTTTAATCAATGTGTACACAAGCTTCTTAATAATAGTCTATCTACTTCTATTAAATGCTTAGTGAAACACAAACACTAGGAACATAAATTAAAATAAATATAAATAGCTATTACATAAAATATTCAGAAAAAAAGTCTCACCTAATTAGTTAAAATCAACTCACAATGTTATGTTAAAAATTCAAACTTATCCGAGTGACCGGCTCGAACAGTCTCTATAATATTGAATAAGTTTTAATTAAAAAGCTCTTGTCTCGAAGTTTGGACGCAATTAGCGGGATTGGTCCGCGAATCCCACGAATCCTGGAGACCAGTTGAACGCTCATCGTATCAAGCGCGAAATAAAAACGCATCGTTACTTTTTTAATATGTTGTGCCAATGAGACCTACCCACCAATTGTAGAAAAAGGTCGAGGTCGGCGATGATAAAATAAAAACCCACAGTTTCTACTGTTTTTATTAATTTACGAATAATAATGTATTCTTAATAAGGAGCAGTGTATATTTAAATAAATATGTGCGCAAAAGCTCTACTTCGTTATTTAAAAATCTTTTCAAAACATTCAAATGTTTTCATTTTTTAATTATTTCGTAGATTTATTATTGTAACGTCTCGTAAAACTATATATTTTTGTTTCAAATTCTAATTCAATGCAAATTACAAAATGTTTTTGTTAAACAAAATATGTGATTTTAAAAAGCGTACCATAAAGTATGGTAATTAGTATTCGACGAATTTTAATTAAAGGGTTCTGGCGCAGACGTTCGGAACGATTACTAATTCGAACAATCTCAGTTGGTCAAGGCATAATAAGTAACTAAACTTAGCAACGATGGCAGTTTCATATTAATCGGTTCGGTGCTTGAGCTAAACAATGGACCACATCGGGACCCAACGAAACAATGGGTAACTCACCGTTTCGACCGATTTCCCAATTTTAACGCAACATCAAATATGTTTACCAGCGGATTTAAATTTACCTAATTATCAGCATGTTCTGCTATGAATACCGTGTAAATATTTAACAAAATTATTACACCAAGGAGTTCAGCTAACATGGTACGAGGCTTGTTAATATTAATTAATTAAGCTTATATGAAGCTAGAATGTAACGCGAGGCGTTAACTCTAGTTATTCAGTTTCAGCTAACAGCTACACTTGCGGCGCTTCTAGCAGTTTTATTGTTATAACAAGACCACCTTTAGCTAACCATTATGTTATGAAGGTGATTATAACTAGTGTGTAATGAACTTGTTTCTCGTTCGCCTCTGTAGTAGATATGTATTTGTTTAAATATTCGTATTAATATTAAGTTCATAATAATACCGCATTTACATTAAATGTTTGTTTCTACTCTGCCACTCGTGATAACGTTTTTGTTTGCATTTTTTGTTGTCGTTAGTAATTTTATTCCTAATTCCGTCATTGAAAACAAACACACAATGGAAAATTCTATAACTATAAAAAAAAAAAACTAATTTAAATTAAGTGTAAAAAGAAAAATTCAAATCAAAATACACGTGTCATTCTTATCATTTCATTTATCATTCGTTATTCTTTGAGGAATACGGGATTGAACTTATTACAAAAAGCACACAAGAAAAAGTATATTTGTAGTTATAAATTAGTATCAACAAATCCCTCCAAATTACCTACATAAAACCCTAAATCCAAATAAAGCCTATAAGATCGCTCAGGATTTCATAACAACCAATGGTATATCACCAGCAAACCGCTAATTCCTCAGTCGGTATTTCAGACGCACAGTATTAGACCCAGGCATCTATTATTTGGTGCTCATACCGAATAAGAGCTAATTACTCGCCTTCAAGTTGCTTGAATACTGACATTCTTCAGCGGTTGTCGAGAAACAGCGATGTAAGAATGTCTGCTCTTAAAGGATGTGGCATTTTACGAAATCAAATAAATTAAAATATTTTTTTTGTTTACTTTTATCTTGATAATTTTATTTTTGGTTGTACATTGCTCATTCTCTAAAGTAATTTATTAACCTCGCATTCACAGGTTTGCTATAAGCTCGTTTATGAATATTTAGTTTTTTAAATAATTGTATTCTCTTATAAAGTGAAACGTGCACAAAAAATGAGTGCAATAATATGATTACGAATAGGTAACATAACACAACACTGTGCCTGTGCTGTGTCTGGTTTTTTTTTGTGTATTTATGCACGAAAATTTGCAAAAGCCCGCGGAAAAGTCGAAAAAAAAAATTGGATTTAGATTTGAGTTTTATTATGAAACTTATTTCACTATTCATTTTAAATAGATATTTTGTAAATCGGTAAAATGAAATTACTGATAATATTACAAATGTAATTTGTGAAGAAATAAATCGCTATCATAAGAATAAATTATTCTAAAGTTCAATGTTCAGTATTCGTTAAGGCATTAAAATCCTATAAAAACCTATTGAAATCACAAATAGATGAATTACATATGCTAACAACTTTAAAAATCACTTCAAAACTCTTTGTCTTAAAGAAATTCCCAAAGAATGTTCGCTTCCTTACGTTATCAGATATCTACAACATTAAATAGCCGTAGTTTTATAGTTCTAGTTTCAATAATCATAGCGTTTACGATAGTACTAAAATCATTGGCATGTGAAGATGTGGTTTCTAAAGTGGCCTTTACATGTAACTGGCCAGTCACCCATGACTTTTAGACAAATAAAACTTGTTTTCTTTGTTTAAAATAGCATAGTCTATCATTATTAGGTGCCAGTGTGCTAGTTAAGTCATTATTTTGAGCAATTCTTGGTAAGGTTCGCTGCTCCAAGTTTCGTGTACGCTTGATAAGTTCCTATTTAAAATGGATAATTCTAAGAAGTACGTTGCTAGGAAAACAAGTAATTTTCTGTTGTATTAAAATTTGCAATTTACTTAGCCAACCTATTTAGCTATGACAATTTTAGTTTTGTGTATTTTATAGGTATGTACCCAGCACATCTTTGTCTCATAAATTAGACGTGTACCTATATTTTCATAAAATTATTAGATAATAACTTTCGTGATGAGTATTCATAGTTATTTCAAACAAAACGGTTTACTCACGTATATTCTCGAGATAGCCCCGAGATTATTATTAGATTAGTTTTCATTATTTCATTTTTAAAATAATACGCAAAAATATGTTGCTGTCATAACATAAAATAATAAAAAAAAAACTTTTTAATCAAACTGTTAATAATAAGACATTCAATTATTAAAAAAAAACACCTAGTTGTTTTAACTTAAAGTTTTTTAGCTACCGCATTCATCTTTCTCAATTCCTTGTAGTTCTCCTTGCGGTCTACTCTCAGCTCTATGGCGAGGTGCTGCATATCCGCTAACATAAAGCCTCCTCAGACAACCTGACGGCGTGGAAAACCTTAAACCCCTTAGGTATGTTGATTAAGATGTTCCGTCCAATTAAGCCTATTTAGGTCCGACTAATTGGAGTGAATTAATTTTAATTATGATAATCATAGTACCTACTAGCTTGCGTTGAATTTAAATACTCAAAGATTTTTATTTCTAATTTATTCTTAAAATTTTTGTTTAGGGATTTAAAATTTTATACTGCATTAACCTATCTTTTTGCTTTTTTTTCTTAATTATTTTCTTTGAAATAAAATAATTATGTAATTAAGTACAAATAGTAGAAAGGAAAATTTTAACCTCGGACAGGACTTGAACCCGTGACTATCTACTGGTTAGACGGTACCAGTAGTCGCGGGTTCGAATCCTGCATGAGGTGTCTAAGGTAATTAAATTTAATTAAAAAAAAATGTTTCGTATGCTATAATGCGTAATAAATAGGTAATAAAAATAATTATGAACTTTTAAAGAGCATTTTTTTTAAAGAATTAGTCTACCAACTATCTGTATTTTATTACGTGACTATTTAAAGTATTCATTTACTTAAAGATAGACACTTAGCGGTGACACTAACACATAACAAAGACAGGTAAATAAATATTTTCCATTATTTTTTTAATAAGAAAATTGTTTCATATTGTAAACACAATGTTGCAAATCTTGTTATTAATTCTTAAGTCGTCACGTTAATTACCATGAAAATACAGGTAGTTGAGTAATATATCGCTCATTACATAAGCCAATGAAGCAAGTAGTTAATGCCTGAGTTACTTTGCGGCAAAGCGCGACAGGCAATGAAACAGGGATTTGTGAAGCCAAGTAGATCTAAATTGGTAGGTTATGGGTGATGTGGTTCGCAAAGGTGTGTGTACAACGTTTGATTGATTTCTCATGCCTCATCTAGTTATGATAACTCGCGTAATGTTACGGATATTACTCGGCTCAGACTCCATTTTCTGGTGTAGGTATATTAGGCAAAATATGTTCTGTAGAAAATTTCAGTCAAACAAGTATTTAGTTTTTTAAACAGATGGGTATTAGATTACACGTAAAATATATATATGTAAAAAAAACGATATAAATAAAAAAAAAACGATTGCAGGAAAGTAAAAAATACGCAATTTTGTTTTATTTGACATTATTGGTAAACAATTCTAATTAGGTATATCGATGATAAACCCAACTACCATCTCTGAAAAATACTAAGTAAAATTTTCAATTGCCGGAGCAATCGCGTAACACAAACAAAACATACAGTACAATTGAGAACCCCCTTCTCCTAAAGTCGGTTAAAACATACATATATATCTCTAATCTCTAGGGTAAACGCCACCTCCACTTCATTGTGCATCACCAGGTTCCTTATATTATGCTACGTAGCCATGTAACAATGACGTTCAAAATATCATCAATAAATATAATAACGACAGCTTATTATAGATGCATGAGCCTTAATCCTAACACGTCGTCTTTGTGCAATTAATTTAGTTTTCATGATGATGAGCTCATCGCCTTTCATCGCATTTCTACCCCGTGGAGGGAACGTTAACTTAATCCCTAGATATTGTCACGTCACCACAAAAGTTTTCTCTCTTAAATAATCGTGTGTTCATTTGTTCAATGACGTTTTATAGTGTATTTGATTTTATCGTGACTAGGTGGTTAACTAGTGTTTTGACTAAATATATTTGAATGGTAATGAAATAATTATATAGTCAACTAGCTGCGTCCCGCGGTTTCACCCGCGTGTTCATGAAAAAAAATTGATAATGATGGGGATGAATAGTCTATGCGCAATTCCAGGTAATAAACTATCTACATACCAAATATCATTCAAATCTGTTTAGCCATTTTATCGTGATTAAGTTACAAACATCCATCTAAACTTTTGCATTTATATTATTAAGTTATCGAGGTTACTTTCTAGTTCCCAAATTAACATTTTAGATAAAATTTATATGTCCACTATCATTCTATTTAAGCACAGGATCGGAACATATTTGATTTGTTTAATTTCACATCGTCCACTGCCTTTATATATATTATAGCTGTCCCCCGCGACTTTGTTCGCGTGTTTTAGTTTCAACGGTTTTGTCATTTTTGCAACATTTTTCATTTATGCTCCGCTCCTATTGGTCGTAGCGTGATGTTATATAGCCTATAGCCTTCCTCAATAAACGGACTATCCAATACAAAAAGAATTTTTCAATTCGAACCAGTAGTTCCTGGGATTAGCGCGTTCAAACAATCAAACAAACTCTTCAGTTTTATAATATTAGTATAGATTACATCCTTTCTGTTCCTTTACTTGAAATTAAAAAATAACCAAAGTTTAACAGGAACATGAGATTGCAACTAGCAAAGCCTCTAATAAAGTGCACGCTCTTGATGAGGTTATCAAAATTACATAACACGGCACCCAAAACACCGTATGACGAAATTCGCGAGGCACCGCGAACGTTCGCGAGTAGGCTATCAATACAGACTAGTAATGTGTAGACAAGACATTAATAATATTAATTTAATTATTGTTTTAAAATCAAAATAGATAAAACACTATTTTTTATCTAATACACAAGTTTTTGCAATGGCATACCATTATATTCAAATATTTCCATACAAAAAGTTGTAGATATTGTAACTGCAAGACAGTGTAGGTATTTACACTTACTTAAATATTATATGTTATGTTGCAACATGTTAAATTATTAACAAATGAGTTTCATGAAATACAAACGTTTAAGATTTTCTTACTTCGGTATGTACTTTAAATCCAAGTACCTCATTACCGTTTTTTCATTTTGCATTTGAACTGTATTCTCTTCCGGAGCCATAATCGATTCTATCAAGATTTCACTTCACATTTTTGTATCGATTTCTGTTCATTAACATTCCAGCACGATATTCAGCAAGCATTAGAGTCTAGACACTGTTTTTCCGCGTCTATACTCTTAGTGTGTCTACGCGGGCTTATAATGAAACGCTTGTAAGGAAGGTGTCTTATGAATACTGACTAACCACCCCAGTCTACGACTTAAGTTGTCAGCGGTGTAACAAATGGAGTGAGACGCACGATCATCTCGCCTCAATGTTTAATTATGACACTCGTTAATATGAAGATAATTTTAGAATTATGTGTCTAGACGTGTTAACGGATTTCATACTAACGTGAGTTGCTCTGTGATAGAAAGAAAATAATAAAATAGTTTTACGTAAAGCGTGTAAACTTCTCTACATGTATCTTTTTTTTATGTATATACCAATCGATACGTAGTCACAAAAAGAGAGTGAAAATATAAAAAAAATGTTGGTGTTCATAATATTTGTCCCAGAATTTCAAATACTTATGCAAAAACCCACAGAAGCCTAAGCAAAAATAGCAATTTAAGAACACCTTTTTTTATTTATTATGATATCGACCTGATTAAAAATTTTGTGATATGTAGGTACTCCATTTTTTGATTTTTCCAAGTTTACTATAAATATTATGACAAAAATAAAAGTAATGTTTACCTGCACTAAACTTTATATTGAGGTATAAAGAAAAAATCGTTTTGATGAAGAAAGAGACCGTAAACAAAATTTTATTCTTAATATAAATAAAAGCACCCTACAGCCTACAACCCTGTCATATATGTAATAATATCACGAAATGTGATGTCATGATCGTCTGATGACGTCTTAGAGAGAACTATAAGGAATTCTCGTCTAAATTAATGATGGAAATACCACCCTGTTGTATTATCGTGTTACAGTGTGTTCAGATATGGGACAAATGTTATATGAGAACACGCTGTTCATTGTTTCACAACAATTGGTAATCAGAATCTATTGCTTTCAAATAAGATTAATGCGTGACGTAAAATACAAAAATATATCATGAATTATTTTTGTAATATTACCAGCTGTAAATGTCCTACAGCTAGGCATAGGCAGGAAATAAGCATTGATCACCACGCTTGCTCATTGCGGGTTGGCTATTTCATATTCCAATTTTCCATAATCCTCCAGGTTTCCTCACAATGTTTTTACTTCAACGATTGTCAATGATGTTCTTGAATAATTAAACCCGTCAATGGTACTGTGTCTAAATTTTTCACACAAGGATTATCCAGGTTCCCCAAATGACAAATATCCAATCTAGCACATAATTATTATGAGTTTACTTATAACTTGTGCTGCTGAGGAGTTAAATAAAAAATAAAATAAATGTTGACATCACATTCATTGTTCCAAAGTCAAATTAAATAGCTATAGCACTTGTGTTTTGAAAGTGGTTTTCTACATCAACCCGTCCGGGAATTGAACCCGGGACCTCAAAGCTGGCGACACCTCGAAATCTGGTGTGTACGCCACTTGACCACAGAGGTCGTCAGTAGAAGTTTGTTGCGCCGTTCATTTTCCACAGCCAGTGCACTAAAGAAGCGGTGAAGGGTATGCAGATCGGGGTGCTATCTGATATGTTCTCTTTAAAAAAGTGCTACATGATTGCCTAATTTGAATAATTTAATTTTGATTTTGATTTGATTCAAACTTAATAATACTTATGCATAAAGAATTATTATTTCTTAAATGTCGATGCGATTACTTTAACATATTAGATTCATAGGTGTTAAATTACATAATTTAACCCTGTAAATTAGGTTCATTTTGCTCCCTTTAATATGACACCTTTCTTAACTCCATCGATTTGCAAATTAACAATTACATGTAATTTGACTATTCCGTACTCCATTCATTATAAGGCCATTTCCGAACCACTTGGGGGTGACAACCCTCACATGTATAATTTATAGTTGTAGATGCAAATTTTCATTGAGCACCCCAATTTCATCCCCTATTATTTTAGTGTTGCCTGTTACGGTTCGTGTATCAAAATCATTACGTCCATCTTTTGTGAATTAGATACTATGTTTGATCCGATCCTTTACGACATAAAAGATACGAACAAAGCGATACGTTATTTCTTCAGATTTGGAAAGAATATTGTTATCCTTATAAGGTTGTTGAAGATATGTTTTGTGTAATATTGTATGAGTATGTTTGTTTATTTAGGTGAGATATCTCTTGTAGTTTTTGTGCAAACAATTTTTTTTGCACAAAAACAATTTGGCAATCCTCCATCGATTTGGCAATTGACTGTGAGCAGTTCTTTTGTGTCAATGAAGTAAAAAATCTTGGAACTTTTTTCAATAGTGTCTGTGTGAAGAAGAGAAACGTTACACCAAAACATTGAACAATCATTTACTATAATAATGAATATTTCAGTAGGTAAACAAAACCACAATATCCAATAATCTTTGTTTCGTTTTCCAATAAATTAATAATGATACGGAACCTCAAAATACATCCGTCAGCTCATATTACGAGATTGGTGATAAAGTTTAGTGTGACACATTTTCAACAAATTGTCGTGTAAATTCGATGAATTTGAATCCAGTGCGCAATTAATCCTCAATTACACCGCAGTGTGCCGTTTAATTAAACGTTGGAATGATTTTGGCTCGACTTTAATTTTGTGTTGTGCGTATTCTATTGTCATGTTTTCGACAAAGATTTACATTGATAGCAACCAGCTTGTAAATTACGCGCAATTAACTCTATAAAGCGACACCTCGTTTGAGTAAGCCCGAATTATGAACATCGATTTCAGATAAAATGGGAAACCTAGTAAAATTTTCAGCTTCAAACTTGTAAATAAATCAGTGGCACTTGAACAATTACAATATATATGTAGATCATTATATACAGAGTACCTTTACAGAGTTACTTATCGGTAACGGTAACGGTAACAGTGCCGCGAATTCAGTTGTTTTTTTCCTTCTCAAAAATGCCCAACCTGCCTGAAGAAGTTTTCACTTCAAAAACTTTGTCTTCGAAAACTGTCGCCCTACCTAATTAGATACTAGTAGGTACTTGTTATTAGAAACACAAAAAAAAAAAAACAACTCTTTAGAAGTTTGATAAAAATACTTATTTCATACATACAATGGAACAACAATTCAAAAAATAACATAAACAGTCTATAAAAATATTGCGTTACCAAATTTGCGATTTAAACAGAATCAGACAACAAAAGCATTCTAAACTCAGTGATGCAGATAAAAAATCAGCCAGCAATTTTAATTTTCAATAGCCCAGAGGCGTCGCAAACACGGCTACCGTCGTGATACAATGTTTTGTACCTTTAGAACTTGGGTCCATAGCCAAAGAGATAAGCGGTGAATAAAAATGGAACAATATGACTTTTTTGTTGCGTATTTGATTTTTTTTTGTTTAGCAGTGGGTATGTAATGTAAAAGTACCTAGTAGTGTTATGTTTAGTTATGCGTTAAATGATTCTAAATTAAGTCTGTCAAATTCTTAAAAAGACAATGTTTGAAATTGTTTTTCTGCTGCTGCTCATATTTTGGTAATCGATATCTATACTATATTGATAAATCTATCTATAGTATAGTAATCTATATATTTATACTAGTCTATAGTAAAGATACAATAACGATTACATTTTTTAAGGTTCATGTTGTCATGTTAATTTTAAATGTTACATTTTCTAATTTTAACCCGAATAAAAAAAATTTTTGAACACTCTTAAGTATTACTCGCCGCTTCATCTTGACCCTGGGACCAAAAGCTTGCAAATCAAAACTCGACGTTACATTATTACACCATCTGAAACTCTGACTTTATTTTAACCTTTTTTAAGCTTTCTTCCTTTATGTACTTAGCTACCCCACACCTGTTTGCTTCGGGGCATTGCCCTTTTATATTTTTTTAGGTAATAAAGCGGTAAATTGAGGTTTATGTGGGAATCAAAGCGTCTGCTTTAGGTGATTTAGGGATCTCAAATCGTGAATTACAAAATAAAAACCATATCAAAATGTTAAATGAGAAACAAACATTTTTGAATTACAGTTTAAGTAAATTATTCTTTTGTTTTTATTCTGTACAAGTGTTTTGATGCTATTAAAATTTAAAACATATTTAACATAAATGTTATTTATTTATCCAAAAAACGCGTGTTTTGAAATTGTAAGCCATTTTAAATATTACCGTCGATGCATTTAAACTGAGAAATATCGTAATATAATAGTAAGAATTTTAAGATTTTTTATTGTAATGCCTATCTTAAACCTATACTGAACCCAGTACGCCGATACACATAAATGTATTGTACTGGAACATTATTGTTTGCGGCTCTTCTATTATGTTACATTTTTTACTTTGTTTTGAAACCCCTTCAATTTTACCCTTCATATTTTGATTAACCTAAACAAATATAATTCTCAACGTTGCATGTTTTTCGTTTTTCTTTTATAATAAATTGTTGTGAAATAAACGATTTTGTTTTGTTATTTCTTAATTTGATGTTTTTTTTTAATAATTTTTCAAAAATTTATGTATCTACCCTTGAAATTACGCGATGAATGCACAAGCTCTTATAAAAAGTTTATCTAATATTTCTCATTGTACATTCATTTCTTTCGCTTTTCCTTGTGTTATTTTCTTGGGAGAAAGTAGGCTCATTATAGTAAGCACTCCAGCATTACCTATTAATGCAATTTTAACATTTTTTTCGACCAAAACAAAAGAAAATAATTTCCACGTCACGTCGGAAGAGCACGTGTCTTCCATTTCTAATTTATGATTTATAAAGCATTAACCTAAGAGCTTCGTGAAAGTCGGTTCAAGTGTTATAAAATTGTACGCAAGGGATTCAGAGAGAATTGTGTGAATTCTCTATTCCAAAGATGCGTTTTTTACAGCGTGAGTAAATAAAAAAGAATTTATTATTTAATTTTCGGGATTTATTTGCCTAAATTTCAAGCCTTTTTAGTGGCGATAGGGGAATCCAAGAGAAATGTGGGTATTATTTTTTATACTATGTACTATTCTTGTAGGAAGCATTAAAAGGATTTACTATGAAAGAACGAGGTTCGAAAAGATTCACGAGTTTTTTTATAAAATAAATTAACAGAAAGGCTGTATATATAATATACATTAACTTACTACAGTTATAAGTTAAATAACAAAAAAGAGTTAGTTGAAATAAAATTTCATTTGTATAAACAGACATTATGTTTATCATCTCCTAAGGTTTTTGCTGTGCCCGACAGGGTCCGTAAAGATTCTGTATTTAAAATTTTTAGGACTTCAAATTGTACTTTATGGTATACAATAAACATATTGCGTATTGAAAGGAGGTTGGTATAATAGTGACACCTACTAATCCTTAATATTATAAATGCGAAAGTAACTCTGTCTGTCTGTCGCGCTTTCACGTCAAAACTACTTACCCGATTTAAATTAAATTTGGTACACAGATAGCCTAGACCCTGAGACCTTTCTCAGACTCTTCTTATGTCTTTAGCATGTCCTCAGCTTATGTCCTTACATAGGCTACTTTTTGCCGCGATAACCGACATCCACTCAGGCGGAGCCGCGGGAAACAGCAGTTAAAAATATATCAAAAAATCCGGAATTATAAATATAGGAAGTACCTCCTATGGTAATCGCTTTTTTGTGGATTAACCATGGAACAGAAAAACAAAAACAGCAAGTAATTCGAAAATGTTCGATAAATATTAAAACTAATGCAGTGCAATTTAAAAACTTACCTGCATTGTTTCCCCTTCTGATACTTGATTCACAATGCGAACTTGTGAATAATAGACGAGAAAATTAAAGTTTACCTACCGCCGTCTGTGAGCCAACAACTTCTATATAAATCGTTTATCATTAAAATTAATTTGACTCCATGTTCGCTAAACGCTCTTTATTCATTTCCTTCTCTTAATTAAGCAATCTGTTTACAATGAAGCAATTAATTGGTATTTCCATTGTTTGAATTTTCTCGAGGGTTTTAACTCATCCACTGGAATAGGCGTTTGAAAATTGAAACTGTTAATTTGGCAATTTTGTATTTTTTTTTTGTTTTAATTATTTTGCTGCAGTCACTCGTTTTTAAGTCTGGTTAAATTAAACCGGGTTCCTACGCGCGATATTACGAATAACCATACTCGGCCGATTACTACGGACAGCTACGGACCACTCAGTGAACGTTAAGAATCAAACCCAATTTTAACCGACTTAGGGTATACTTCGACTCGCAGTGTTTTGCGACAGACCGAGGCAGACGATTCTGCGCTATCATGGACGAACATATTTTCACGGTCTGCGGTGCGGGATGATCCGCGAATTCGAGCACCGTGGGAAGCCAGCTTTATACAACCTTGAACCGGGGAGAGATTGAAAGGAGATAGCTATTAAACAACTATTTCTATACAAATATGATACAGTAGCAAAGAAAAAGTACCTACACGCAGGAATAAGACCATGCCATGACTACGGTAAGCAAAAATAGGTCGCAGGTGTGAAGACAAAAGAAATCCATGAATATTTTCCATTTTACCTATTTCGATACAAAAAGAACTAGATTCTGAAAACCGTAAAGGAACAAGATGTCAAAAGCTGATGAAATGTAACTTTTTTTTAAAGTTCCTCAGATAGATTATAAAAAATATATTAGACACGTATTTTTCTTAACTAAAAACTGACGAAGATACATTGATTTAAAATGTCGTACGACGTAAAAAATTCGTGCAATTTTTACGCAGGCATGATGTGACGGGATAGTGCCCAGAAGACTGTCAACCCTCTGATCACACTGATAGAGTCGACCAAACGCGTCTATTTTCTTTTTTCTTATACAACTGTCGAAATAATGAGAATTTGCATTTTCATAACCAGACATCTATCCCATTAAATACGATGCTGTCTTTCACATATCAAAATATCGACTATATCTGAGAGTAGAAAAATTCAAGGCCAGTAACTTGATTTATTTCTTAACCTCATTATGTAAGCTTACGTATCTTATTAACATGCTGTTGTAACAATACCAAAGCCTATTTTCATTCCTCCATACACATTGTCTAGTTCTCCTAAACTTGCAAAAAGAAAAGGTATCAATGTCAACGTCTACCCAATATATCCCTATTAACCTCTTTTGTTTGAAGTTAGCCGAAAATAAGGTGGAAATAAAATTGTTTATTCAACGTTCTACCTGCCCAGCCAATTTTTCCACAGAACGACTACGGTTGCATGTTACTTGGCCATTTATAAAAACCTGGGTGAGAGCCCTTAATAGACTGACGACAGCTAAATGTCATCGAGCGTTTATTTGCTTACATTTGCCGCACTATTTTCACGTAATTTAAGTATTGAGAGAACCATAATTTCTGTTATTGACGATGCTTTGGCATCGTTGATATTCTTTTACTTATTACGTAATTGGATACAAAAGGTTTTTTGGCTGGCTTAGGTTTATTTTAGACCGATAAATAGATAGAAAAGCAAGGTCTAACCTATTTTATGAGCACTTTATATGCTCTATTATTATTTTATATCCAGGTATTCGAATAATGATTGAGTAAAACTCGTAATAATATTTTTCACATTAGCTCAATACAGTCAAATCGAAATGTAAAACGTTTTAGTTGTTTTAACTAAATTATATTTCACCATAAACTTTTATGACACACTAAATTAAATTCCAATTGATTAAAAGGTAGCCCTCACTTAAAAACTTTAAGTAGGTAAACCGAACTATGGTTTCGCGTGCCAATGTTTAATCCAGTGAGTTTCTGTGTTGTATAAACTATACCTACCAACGGACCGTACGCCAATTAAAGTGATCTACGACCACCGTGCTCATATTAAGTATTTATAAATTACCTTCAGTTTAATAAAATGCCCCAAAGTGTTATTATTAATGAAGTGAAAATGTACGCTGCTTAATCATTTACGCTGTAATCGTTTGTTTTTTTAACTACTTTATTTTGTGGGTAAATAGGTTTATTGTTTTATGCTGATCTGAAGGGGAAAGTGTTTCCTTATCTACGTCATAAAGTTTCACGAGGTTTACTACTTAACAGAAGTTCTATGCCTTCGTTAATCTTCCGTGTGGTTTCCGGGAAGAATTAGTCACCTCTTTACCGCCCGACGTTGTTATAAACTTTCGAAGTTACTTAGTTACGTATCCTTGTATTCTTAAGGGGCTAGCAGGAGTCGTATTAGAATATACATCTTTTCATTAAAATAAGGTTCTATCTGCCGCACTCAGAGACGAATGGTTACTTAAGGGATTTCTTATTATAGATACAAGTAAACTAACTCTCAGAAACTTGAGGGTTGGCCTACCTACTTAAATCGATAATAAAAAAAACTTTAAGTAGCTATAAACGTTTTTTAAATGAAGCAGTAAAACTAATTTATGTTGTAATTTTTACGAAATAAATTTCATTGACCAACTCTATTTCTTTTCAAAATTTTATAATGAAAAACCTACAAGAACTGTTTATGTATTTGAATTGCAAAACTAATATATGACATTGCAAATACAGTTTTAGCAACTTTAGATTTGGTAGTAAGAAGGCCGACAGTTCAGTAACAAATGAAGAGACATTTGTTGTAACGAGCCTTTTTTATTTTGTCGCAGTATCTTATAAACTTTGCATGAGCAACTGCATAATCTCGGACATCCGTCCGACATAATTCTAAAGTCACCCTTAACGACTCTTCCGATACTATGACTCAGAATTTTTCGCGAACTTTTGACAAGATAAGCAAATACTCTTTAAAACTTTTTTATGAAACATTCGCCTTTACTCTTTTATTTCCATCATAATCATTTAATATTTTATGAAGAGATTATTCTACGCTGATAGATAATTTATTTAGGAAACAATTCTAAGAACTCTAGAAGTTAAGATGAAGAAATTTCGTTGACCTTGTTTTTAGTACATTCCATAACCAAGTTATGAAGACGACCGTTTTTAAAACAAAAGCTTTAATTAAGTAGGCATATTATAAACTCGGATACTGTTATGTTTTTAATTAAATTCTGCGTTAAAAATAATATTCCTTTTGTTTTTTATATTTATAACAGAGTTTTGGGGTTTTCTGGAGTCCGTAGAATATTGTAATATAGAAGTTGATTGTCATGAATATATTCCCAAACAAAATATTGATGAAAGTTCTTATGTAATTTATTTAAAAGCATCCTTAATTTTTTTATGCAAGAAATTAAATTATTATTTTTATTTATAAGTTTATAATATTTTACATACTTTCCTTGACACTTGCTAGCACCACATTTTCAGGCGTGTATGAGGTAATAAACGTTATTATGAAGCTAATTAACGGTTCAAGTAAGATGGACAAACATTTTCTCAAGGCGTTTCACATCAATTACATAATACCCTAATAAATTAACGATAACACTTTTAATGATTTTATTTCTCTTTAAACTTAACTCAGTGTATCAAAGGTTAAGTCAAAACTTAACAGTTTAGTGTCGTGATTTATAGCGAAGAGCTACTTCCTGTCTTTTTTATATGATAAACATCAAATACGCCTAGAACGGACAAAGTTTTAAAATGCTGACCGTAACAAGAAATTATGGTCCAAGTTACGAGAGGTCACACTGATAAATTGCTTAGTATTAAAACGAGTGTTTAATTTTAAATCATTTATTTATTTAATAAACTACTATGTAACTAAAATATATAGGTATTATTTCTTCTGTAGATTACTTTTTTTTTATTTGGCAGTCTGCAGGCTCACGTTGAGATATGGGTCAAAGCAAAGAAAAACTGTCAAGCCAATTATTTTGTACCTACTTAGATAGGAAGACGACTCTACTTTTCAGTTCCCAGTTTTTTTTTTCTGTTTTATCAGCCACCAAATTTTATTGTTTTCAGATTTTTTCAAGCGACACTTGAGTGGCAAGACCAAATAAACAAAATAACAGGATTCTTACCTTACTTTAAATAAATAACTATCAAAATCGCTAACTCTCATAACTTGCAACAGAAAACCGTTAACAGTTCCATCATTAAATTCAACGAGAGAATGTCAATCAGTTTTATTAGCGGATAAATAAAAACAGTAGCAACGCGTCAAGCCCGCTGGCACCAGGTTGTCCCATAAATTTTAACTTTGTCTTATATTTTATCTCTCAAGACCAACGCTCCCTTAATTTACAACTTTCATACCTCGCTCAGTGGTTTTATTAAGGTATTTTAGGACTAATTAAAATTTTCAACCCATATTTTTTGTTCGGTTTCTGATAGCAGTTTATTAATTTAATCAACTATTCGATCAATGTTGAAAGGTTATTAAAGTAGAAAATATTTTAGCTTATTACGCTATGGACTGATCTTCGTGAATAGTTCTTTAGAAACTATGACGGACGGATGGTTTGGTTGTGAAGAACTATGTAAAATTAATATTAAAATTGTCGTAAACTATTAATATCCCTTAAACTATGTATAAAAGAGTATTGCGTTTTTATTTTTCAGTACGTTTAGTTATAATTATTGTTCTATTTAAAGAAAATATAAACCAAATGTACTGCTTTTTTCTAAGTATGGGATTCACTAAAACTAGTAAGAACCGATTTCGTATGAAAGGACTCGAATGGTAATCGTAAATTATTTCGTAAATCGTATCTTCGGTACCAACACGCGGTACATGTCTGTTAAATCAAGATTAAGTGCGTGGATACGGGTTGTACCTCAAAATCTGTCAACTATAAATCAAAGTTTAAATAAGAAATTCGCCCCATCTAATTCTGGGCGACTTCAAAGTGAGATTTAAAAGTGTTGAGGGCTAAAGGGCTAGCTCGTAAATGTTAGCGGTATTCAAACAACCATTAAACTGTAAATCACGACGTAAAGAGTTGTGTTTTTCATTGAAACTACCCTAATGGGAGTTGAAATGGACGAACGAATAAAAATTGTATGTTAAATGTATTGTGTATTTAGTTAATTCAGGAACATATAATGTGGCCACATGAAGAGTCTTACTTACCGGACAAAAATCTGTTGTTCATTTATATAAGGACACACCCCGGCTTCGCGCGGGTAGACAATACATTCTTTTTAATTTTCGTTTTAATAATCCTTTTTTTTTTATGATCACAATTATGATTGAATTTTGAGATTGGTATTTTAGATTAGGTATTAGAATGTTACTCCATGAGTAGGTTTTGTCTAAATCTTAAATAAATAAGACGTGACGATAAAAAATATCATTAAAAATTATAAACAAATTATTCAAATAAGAGTATTTACTCATATTATATTATTATCATAAATTCTACTACCAAAACGAACATTCAAATGACTTATAAATTTTAATATCAAATAAGACCAAAACCTTAGTATGTGAAGCACTTTATCATTAAATAGTTGATGTAGGAAATGCTTTCCTGTCACTGCAAAACAACTCAGGAAATTAATACTGGCATATTAAATCAAAGTTCTCATGATTCGCATTACTATGTCTCATTTATCAAATCAGTCTAATATAAAATAAACATCTTCATCCATAATGATTTGTACATCACAGGTGGATATTCTAAAGATGAATCATTTACGGAAGAGTCTTATCTCAAGCCCAGAACAACTTTAAAGTTTCTTTATCAAATATAAACTTTGTAGGCGTTAAACTTGGTCGCGATAGTGGTATTTGAAGCCAACTTTAGAAAGAGACAGTTTTCTTACTTAGTAGAAAGATTATGTTGAAGAAAAGACGGAACAGTTGTCAGAAATTAACTTACTAACTAATTTGCACCAATTGCAATAGTGGCATTTTTTCGGCTCATGTTTTATTTAACTTTAAAGACTGGAGTAGTTACAAAATCTTGTATGAAATGGGAAAAAAAATAGTCACCACCTATCTTTTTTTCCGTGAGATGTACAAATGAAAAATGCACAATTTTAGAAAAAATAACCATGAATAGAAAACTATACCTGTCTTGACTCTTCATTAAATTTTAATTCCAATACAATGTCAATGCAAAATAGTTTTTAGTTTAACGGAATCGTGATACAGTTTTCTTAACAAAAATAAAATTTTAATTATGGATTTTTTTTTTCAGCGTGTTGTTTGTATGCCTGCTAAATGAATAAGTTTGCATTGGCATTGTATTAGAATTAAAATTCATTCAAGAGTAAACCGTGCTGTAAACTAATAACGTAACAAGAAATATCATTTGCACATAAGACCAACTTGTTTGACTTGTTCATAATACTAAGAAACAAACAAATTGCTTTAGCGTGCAAGCGGTTAATGAAGTCATTCTCACCATTGCGTCCTCACACTATTTTTTGTGGCATTTTTAATGACAATAAGTGCTAAACATACAGTAAAATATAACACAGGAAGAACTGGATGAACCAGTTAAAAAAAAAAACTTCACTTTTGGGAGCACCGAAGCTTGGTATCGCCGAAATTCAACATCGTAAAATTAAACCAAGTATCGGTCAATTTTGCATCCAAAAAATGAAGTAAAATTATTCGCTTTTTAATAACACGAGACAAAGAAAACAAAGGTTCGAGTTTAACGACGCATAAAAATCGATTCCATAAATAATAAAGTCGTTTGTTAAACTCAACATTGACCGGTATCTTGTAATGGATCACTTAATTTCGATTAACTCGACGGACCCGATTTGAGAACAATACATCGCCGGATATTACTCGTTTTCGCTTTTTGATCGTTTTTCACGTTATTTTCGATACAGCCCGGCAGTGGCGATCTTAAACAAATAGTTACGCGGCCAGTGTAAAATGAACTCTAAATTTCTACAGGTGAACCCTTCCGTGATCGCTAAATTTGATGGGGAAAGCGGAGGGGTGGTTTATTTCAAAATGGTGGTATGATGTTTGATGTAGAATGCCCCTTCGGCCTTCCAGCGATGGAGCGTATCGTTCAAGCTTGTGCCCATTATTTTAATGGCCAATCAATATATTCCCTATAGTTACACAACATATTTCACGTCGGTTATACAGAGGATATACTAATTAAGTTTGTTTGAATATTTACTTGGTAAATTGTTTGAGTTCAGCCGTTATTAAGACGTTGTTTGCGATACCCTAATTTTCTCATGCGGTTACAAGCTAACAAGCCTAGTTTGGGAATCTGTCAAGAATTTTAATACGTGAACTGCTACAGCTTGTTGAAGTGTAATAGATTAATCATTAAGTTTTGTTCAACTTTTCAAAGTTTATTTCTTCATTAATAAAATTATAATTGAAACATGTTGGCAGAATTTTTATTTAATCAAAATTATTTGTCCCCTTAAATTAATTTCATCCTTTAAGTCAAGTCAAGGAGCTTTTTATAGCAACCCTAATTGTTATTTTTAATATCAAAGAACTGTTTTCTAATCACACAAATGGACTTTCTCACTCCGCAGTCAAATAATAATATTATTTTATCCCCCCTGTAGATGTGACAGTGATGTTGCTGTCTTACCGAACTTTTTAAGTTACAATTTATTTAGGTACATTTATTTTCGATAATTGTCTCTTTTTTGTTACATAAATAATTATTTAAATAAAACTGCTATGAAATTAGGAGTTTACCAATAATAAACTGCAATAAAAATGCGATATTTTGGTCATCTATATTTTTATAACTTTTGGAAATAGCTACCTAAATTTTGACAGAAAGAGAGATGATGATGATCAGCTTTTTATATATTTATCTTATGTTATTTTTTAAGACAGCTTTATCAGTATCTAATAAATAAAAATCACAAATCATTCAAGTATAACATTCAGACTTAAATCCCAAATTCTCTATCTTCTCTTCTCTACCACCCAACAACATACGACATTTGTTCAAAATGACCCCACTTCACAAGCATCTGACCCCCACTCATCCCTCACCTGTAAACATCCGGACTATTTATTTCGATCTCGTAACAATCTGATACGCAACCGAGATTCCCACTAAAGATAATCTTAATAACATTTGGGGTAAAATATGTAGGAACTGAGAACTTGTAGAACTAATGAAATCGCTCCTTTATTGTAAGTTGTATTTTTGATAGTAGGTCGATTGATTGAATGAAAAATGTTAGTAGCCGTATCACCCGTACTATAGTTTAAATAAAAATTTACAGAAAATCCGTTCTATATGGTTAATTTTATTGTAATTAAAATTAACGTATTCTTTTGTTTATTACTCTTTGTTTTTATCTTTTGTTTAGTATTTGAGTAGTTTAGTGTAAATTCAGTAAATTAAAAGAATTCTGAAACATTACTGTGAATTATGTATCTATTATAAGCATGTGAGAGTCTCAAAATCCCTTGTCCGATTTTGATATTTTTAGTTAACTTGTAAAAGCCTTTTTCTAATGGTAATCTTAACTAACTAATGAATGAATGGTATATCAGTTAATTCTCTTTTATCTCGACCTTATAACAAAGACAGTAAAATACAAGATTAAAAACAATACCCATATAATTTTAAGTCGCTATCGCGTATCTAGCCATCTGGCGTTGCAGTGAGATAGTGAATTTCGCTATTTAATAAATTACCCAACTTATCTGAAAATCATTAAAAATAAATGTCTTAAATAAAAACAAATGAATATGATATAAATAGATTGATCAGCTGCCATGACAGAAGGGTGTGATAAAATGCGTGATAGAATAGTGAAAGACGTGTAAATATAGGGTGCTATCCCCTCGACAAAGACAGGTTTAGATGACCTTGTGGTCTTTAGAGTGAAATGTTACTTTTGTTATGAGAAGATTACGAAATATTATATATTTATAAACGTTATATTACAGCTGGTACGTTTAATCAGAAGTTAGAGAGCTCTACGGCTTAATAAATGTACCGGGTGATTAACAAAATGGCGAATTAAGTTGAATGGCTGCAACACATGCATTGCGTTCTGCTTCACCGAATACACCAGCGTTCTTAATTTTAAGACAATACGCACAACCACGAATTTTAACTTAAAAATCTAGCAATTAAGGTATAATTTCCTTTGAATTCCATCCCCTTGTATTGAGTTAGCAATGTCCAGTGTACAAGAGAAAAAAGTAAGATTCCACCATGTCTGACCATTTCCGACGGCTATTATTCTGTCTCCCTCTATATCCGTTTCCGGCTGTCGCGAAAACAAAATACTGCTGCAGACAAAATGGTGTATAGGTATGTCGAAGCAATTCAGGCTTACCTATTTTTTTATTTTTAAACAATAAATGACCCTTTCATGGTATGGGATGAAAGTACTTAATGTGTATAGACAACGATAGTGATTATGAAATCTTTATAGTATATTTCTTTATACTATATATTATGTTCATTAAGAATAATACCTACATGGAGTATGGATTTCACATATGGGCAACCACATACTTGTTTTCATCTTTGCTATCGATATTTAAAAAAATAACAGAATCGGTACAGTGTTTAGGTGAAAAAGTAATGTTTTAATTTTAAACAAATGTAACAAAATGGTCAATGGTCAGTAATTTTAAGTAATATACATTAAAAAACGATGTAGCAACGCAGTGCAAACGACAATAAAATCAATATTGTTACTCAAATTATTATGCAAGTAATATTTTGAGTAAAAGCATCTATTTTTTTTATTAACTTAAAATCCATTTTTTTGTTCTTTAAACTAGTTATATTGTATAGTTATATGTATATGGTTTTATTTATTGCCTATAATGTCGTATCCGTACGGTCTAATCTAAACTCCGATAACTACTACATCTACGTATTCTTTTTACCTTATTAACCAATGATGAATGATAAATATATAACAAAAATTTACATAATATTTTCTGCAGCCACCTCAAAATATTGTTATTGTCTTTCTGACAAAACTCTTTGCACTACTTTCTATCAAAACAAATTCTCCCCTAAAAGACTAAACCAACTCCGAAACTCGACGCATACGTCAATGTATTTTAAATGTACGAAATTTTACGTTTTTCCGCAAACGGAACGGATCGGACCAACAAACAAATGTTGACTGTAAGTGAAAAGTTTGGTTGTTTGTGCTTTTAACCGTACCCTAGAGTGTAAAAAACAACCAATATTTACGTACTGAATAATAATTTAATTACGTTTACATATACAAGGGAAACTTTGAGCAGCGCGTATTAGTTGCGAACGTAAATCAATTATTTTAGAACTTTCGTGGCTTCTTTATTTAACATGTATAGGCGACTTATTAACCTCGTTTTGATATTTCTGTCTTGCTTGTCAATTGGGACACGACAAAATTGTTACTATCCATAAATTTAAAATAAAATCATAACTTCATAAATATTTCCTCCTTGTAAAAATATTAATAGCGTCACAGTTCCAACAATAATTTAAATATCATAACAAAATAAGATGTCATGTTGTCAGCCTGAGATCGTTACCAGGTCAACACGGCGTATAGATGAAGAAATAGAACTAGGGAGCAACAAAACTCTTTAATTGCCGCATAAAACAGTCTTCACCCTTTTAATCATTTCAAAAGAGCCTATCTTCCGGCCGGATGAATCGTGAACGGGAGTACAAAACCTTGTATTTTTTCACCACCTTATTTCCATCAATATAAGTGCCTAATTCGCTTGTCACACACCAATGTTATCGGGGCATAATTTCGAAAGTTCCACGAATAACGATGATCTATCATATTACAAATTCGTTTTTGATTCGTGAAAATCTAATTTCGTGGTTCAGTCTTTCATGTTTGTATTACGTGTTCTTTAATCTTCCGAACGGTTAGGGTTACTTCTTTAATTAAAATGGAAGCTTTTCATTTGTTTCGATTAATGTCACATTGTTTCATACCGTATCTGGTAACGGGATTCTGTGTGAACCGCTTTGATATTTTATCGACAGTGTTTATGGACACAAAATTTTTAATGTATTTGGATTTAAATAAAATAAATTCACATTCAGAATACAATAAAAAGTTTTTTAAATAGTCCTGTACGGGTACTATTTAACTTTAATTAGTAACTTATTTAACTTTAATTCTGTCTTTGAAATTATCACAAAATATACGAGTACACGCGAGTATAACTTGCCGACTACCAGATCATCTCGTAAGTAATACAAAATACAGGTTTTCAACGTAAATTACTTATAAGTAATTATATCCTAAGTATTAGTAGTTCATTAGTTACAAAATAGTTAAATATTATCCTCGACACATAATACGAAACCAGTATCAATTTTAATTACACCTCCATAGTAATTACCGTACACTCAATAAATTCAGGCTTCATATTAATTAGGCATTCGATTACTATTAATCGTCCAGTATATAATACCTATCATAAACTCCTAATAACTGTAACCTTTGCTCTTATTATTTGTCTCTTTCATTTCTTACAAATAGAAATGAGACAACATAATGAGTGTAAGCATGTCCAATGGAAATTCATAGGCAACAGCATAAGACCGTTGTTATTGCACCATAAAGTTTACTTACCATTTTATCATGCCGGCTTTCCTACAATGTACAAGACATTCATATATTAATAAATATTAATATAAAGGCATTAATTTTATGAGGCCTAAGAGGTGGAAACAGGAGCCGAGTGAATATTTATAGCTTTGCATGTTAACTGTACTGTAATGTGTACTACGTTCAGTGCATTTTACGTTTTACGTGGCCTGAAGAATTTTCTATTGTCCGTTTATTATTTTTGATTTATGTCGACGATATTACGATGTATTTTACAGGTGGGTTTAGCCTTCTTACAAGCGGTCTTAATTTTACATGGTTGGTTTATTGTTTTATTAGACAATGCAATATTTTAAATCACAGTTCTAATTAAAAATGTTTGGCGTTGGTATTATTGACTTTAATGTCATAATTTAAATAATCGTGCTCCTTTACGAAAAGTTTGTTCACGATACATAGTTGTTAAATATTTCTAAACGAATTATGAATTCATATCGTTTTACTTTCAAACTAGACGGATACTTGAAACAATTGCTAGTCTTCGCCGACATCATAAAATTACAAAGACACTGAACTCGAAGTTATTTAAATAATTTAAGCAAAACAAAATTACAAATTCATTTTTATGATGGAATAACACGAAAAAATATTTCTAATGTATCAATAAAGGGGATGAGGCAGCTAAAGTTGTGCAGAACTTGAAGGGAAAGAATAACGATGATATCCATAACTCAGAGACGAGACGAAAGAAAGTAAACTAAACAAAAATAAAAGACAGTGTTTGTGAATTGACATCCAAGTTTATTTTCAAAGGGCCATAATCATCGGGAGGCGAACTTTATTACGTTTTACGAGGATACTTAGACGTGAAATGTAAACATTGGCACAGGGGAACATGCAAAGTGTAAACAAATTAACGAACGAGATACCTCCTTGTATTTCATATAAATTGAAGCGTAAACTTCCTTTTGATTTCTTATTTTTGCGCTCTTGATTGTTTAACATTGTTAATTTATGAATAAACAGTTGGCTTTTAGGCAAAAATTATTAGATTTCTTTTATAGATTTTATTTCAAGAAAATTGACTGTCATATACGTAGTTTTTAATTTCGGCAGGAGCAATATGATTTTAATTTTGTATTTAGAGAAAGTCTAAAACCCATATTTTGTAAAAAATGTGTAATAAAAATAACTGAGTAGTACCCAAAAAATCTTACATAATATTTAAATTAAATTATAGCTGAAGGAACTGCTACACTTTAATTAATACTCCGGATCAACCTAGCAGAATTATAAAAGAAAGATATAAACATCCTCTTGTTTCACCATCCTCGGTAATAAAGTCATCTGCACTTTAAGAGCAAAAAATATTAAAGCAGAACATTTAACATCGCCGTCCATGTGTCGAGTAATAACATGGAGGCGTCAAAAGATATGCAGATATATCTTGTAATTATACTTTTTTTACGTCCAAGGCGAAATGGTACAAAGCGCTGACGTTTTTATGCAAAAATATGGAGATGGAGTCATTAGCAATTTTTATTTTAATGAAAAGATGCCGTTTGGTTTCAAATGGACTACCCTAGCTTTTGACTTTGGTCAGCAAATTTTTATCGAGCAACCCTAACAGAATTGCAAGGAATTTTTTCATTGGATTTATTTTTATGCAGTTTGTTTGGGAGCAGTAAAAAATAACTAGCAGACTGAAAAACGTGTTGTTAATTGCAAATTGCTTTTATGGATAAAAATTGTGGCTGCATAAATTGCGATTATGTATTAAAAGAGAGTATAGTGCTGTGACCGTTTATGTAATAAATTTGAATGTGAATAAATTAATAGGTGCTATTCATTACAAAAAAATACTTCGATATAAAAAAGTTATTTAGTTATGTCAATAATGTAGAATTGTAATTATGACACATACCTAAATGTAAAAAGAAACCGATTTTAATGAAATTTATATTATAAGACCACCTACCCTATCGATGACATATTAAAGAATTATTTAGATTGCGTAACAAAAATAAAAAACAAATACATACCGTCGATACGAGAACGTCCTTTTGGAGTTAGTTAAAAGTGTAATTATTTTTGTTCATTAATAATTTTGTATATTTTTTTAACACGTTTCATACCTACTCAACGCCTTAACAGGGAGCTGTGCAAATTTTGAAGTAAAATTAATTTTAATTACCGTAGTCATTTCTTGTAAAGTAAACTGGGCTATTATGCATTTTTCATTAAGAGCGTCGGTTGCTCGTTGCTATAATCTAGATATTCCCTATTTGCTGTATGGCTTATATCTCGAAGTTAATGTCATGCCTGCTCTAGTGCACTGATTAGATCTCGTGTGATACAGCTTATGAAGATTGGCTCTCAACGATCAGCAGTAATTATCACATAAATAAAGCTTATTTAAATTTAATACAACCCACAAACGTATACTGGGATGAACGGCAACTAATTATAAGAGATACATTATTTTTATCGCAACGTATTAATATATTATAGTAGTATTAATAATAAAAATACATATTTTTACAATAGTACCAGGTACAACGTAAATATGATAATAAATAATGATCTCAAAATAACAGCTTAAATAACATGTAAATGAACAAATATATTATCATGTACTAGAAAATAATGAGCGTTAGGCAAATATTTGCGTAGAAATACGTAAATTATTATCATTTATTTATTTATTTATTTTTTTTTTTTTTTTTATTTTTTTTTTAATGTAATGTAATTAGATGTGAATAAAAAGGGATTATAATATATAGTAACAGTTATAATTATCTGTTCTCAAAATAACAGTTAATATTTTTACGCACGTCATTTCACGCATGAATGTGGCAGTGCCACTACTGTTTTTATTCCTGTCACTTAGTGGTTGTATTTTTGGTGGCACAATGTTATTGTAGCATCCCCGACGGATGCGTCCTCTTAATTTCCAGTAAATCGTGGAGCTCTTTAGATAGCCTGCATCTGAATAAACATTCGTAGTGCCGTGATTAAGGTTCGGTGTAAAGCGGCGACATGTGAGATTAAAATTTGTAATGGGTTTTGATAGTGAACGGGGTAAATGCGACTGAAAGTCGTTACATGAATTTTTGTGGAGAGAAAATAAAAATATTTATTTATTTATGAAGTGGATAGGTTTGTAGTCATTTGTTTAATTCTTTTAGTTTTGTATACAAAAACTTAGGTACAGTAATTTTGACACACTTTATCGATAAAAACTTTTTAAAGAACAGCAACACATCTTCTAAGAAATAAAAATCTCGTCTCACAGTGTTATCGAACTCCTCTGAAACGCAATCCTGCAGGCAATTAAAAACAAAGTTCTTGGCTAACTAAGAAGTAAAGTATCAAGATCATCCATAATCACATTGCGCACACCTATTCATTTAAATTCTTATATTTTAAAAAATAAAACTATATATTTTGTTTAACGTCGAGTATCCATACAAAAAAAAACAATTGCCACAAAGCTCATTCAAAATTATTTATTATAAAATCATTTTTTTACAGATTAAAGCGTATAATCGCATGTGTGTAAGCAGCCTGTCGGCAGCCAGTGATAATCTCATCGATATATCAAGAGTATTGAGCTGTCCGAGTCAAGTACCATCAACTTCGCACGGGAAGTGAATAATAAATTAATAGCTAATTTTTGATGTTATGATTGTATTTAATTATTCAAAATTAGTCGTGTTTGGATTCTGAATAAACGTACAGTGTTGTTACAGTTTTTGCTGAGTATTTACTTATGAAAATGGATGCCTTGGAATTAACTGGAAACTGTGATAGAAATTAAAGCAAACTTTTATGCTGTCACTTTAATTATTCTTGTGTCATCATTTATCATGGATTTATAATAAAATATGATAAGATACCTTTTTTTAATTGTACTCTTTGTGTAACAAGAACGTTTAAAAAATATTTGTATGTGAACTTCATTATCTTACAGTCTGTAAATAAGTCGGGTCTATCAGTGATATAGTACCTATACTAATCACGGCACATTCTAACAAGACTTAACTTATGCGTCAGCTAACATTTCGTCACACTAAATTTTAAGTCAGGGTTGTCAAATTAAATATAGATGATAGTATTTGATAAGCTTTGGTAATGCGATTTTAAATAAAATGTTTGAGAGAGAGAGAGAGAGAAAGTAAGATACAAAAAAACGTATGAAAAATTGGTCGAAATTAAAATCCGTTTTCAAAAATATTTTGAACAGTGTCGTAGTTTTTAAAAAAGATGCCTGTAAAATACAAGTTCATTTAAAATAACAGTTCCTTAGTTATTGTTTTCTAAAAAGTAACACTTAATACTGCAAGCTACCACGCGTATGACGCACAGCTGTGATTTATGGCCTGTTATTTTTAATTATGACAGCAGTAACTGCATTGTGTGATAAAACCGGGCCTGTTTCTCAGTAATTTAAGCCGTACTGATTGTAAAATTATTTTTAAACGTACTTATTAATTCATGGGCTTTATAAACGGTTGTTATTTAATTAATGGTCATGTTTTATTTAGTGAATGAATAATAAAGGAAGTTACGTATTGTTACATGAATGTACAATTTATTGCACAAAACATTGTTTATTGACAATGTTGTGAACGAAACATGTTTGATGCGCTGGCTTTTGTTTCAAGTATTTTATTTTAATTGTTATTTCTGACAAAAATATTAATTTGCAGATACCTAACTGTCGATTGCACGCCGATGTTCACAAGGTATTACAAAAATAAACCTTACAGCTTTGAAATAAAGACGCTGTCAATATCAAAGTGTTACCACAAACAACCGGTCGACTGTTGTCTGTTATTTGCAAATAATATTTTTTTCGTTTTTATACGTCATTTTAGCCTTGATATGCCCTACATTTTTATTTAGGTTTTTACTATAGACAAAGAGTTACTTATCACCAGTTCTTTTTAACACCGAAGCGCTTTTATAGACTCTCGCTTATTTCCGCCAGTTTTTTAACATAGCCAACATGACAACCCTATTTACTTAGACGGAAAGTGACTATTCTTACCCAAACACGACATTTTACTAGCACTTTAGTTAATGACTGATTTCATTAAACGCCTCGTAAGACTGACTAAAGCACTGTAGTGCATATCGATAACGAAAGCTCATTTTCGAAATGGTATTATTAAGGTATGGTGTTTAGTGCTGTTCCTGATGATGAGCGGAAGCGATTTTGTGTTTGCAAAAGCAGATAAACATGAGACAACAGATAATAATGTACGGACAGGTCTTGTGTCAGGTCAAAATAATTAAATAAAAAATGCTGAGAGTTTTTAATGCACTAGATTTTACTACTCTTTAGCTGAAAATAAGCCTAAGACAACGCCTTTACCTCATAAATTTTATTTTATTAATACGTTTAAATTTAAATCGGTTTACTAGTTTTGGCGTGAAAGCGCAACAGACAGACAGAGTTACTTTCGCATTTATAATATTTCTAAGGATTGTTTTTTGTTTTAACAGGCCACATAGAAACACACAGACTAATTGTTACAAAAACGTAACTGTCTTATATTGAAATATAATGTCGTGCATTCTGATTAGAATAAATCAATGAAATAGTTGACATCTGAGTACCGCTTTCTATATAACGCAAACGCCGTACATATTTCAGCAACAAACAAAAATACAAACGCTACCGCTTATCAACATAGACTCAATCTAACAAACAAGCATCGCAAAGTGAGCAAGCGATACCCTGTCCCGCGCGTGACACATATAAACACCTCACACTGCGACCGTGACAACGTGCAGGCTGATAGATGTTTTGTACTTTCCTAACCAGAAATATTACGCACTGCACTTCAAATAAAATAACATGATAATGAAGTTAGTTTATGCGACAATGTTATAATACAAATAAGTAGCAGTAGTAGAGCTCATTATGATTTCTGTTTTTAATTTTAATTTTAAAATTAAATCTGAATTTTTATTAGCTCTTCGTTTGTTCCTGATTTTTATTTTAAATGTATGTAATATCATTGATATTGAGAGCCGACTCCAGATAATGAGACAATACTTAAAAAGATGAATTAATTATCTATCTTTATCTATTAACAAGCGACCTGCTTCGCAAGGGTAGACAAAACATTATTAATAATAATAAATTTATACACAAAAACCTTCCTCTTGAATCACTCTATCCATAGGTGAAAAAAAATGAAAATCCGTTAGGTAGTGTTTGAGATTATTGCGTTCAGACAGACAAACAAACGCGGCTTTGGACTTTGCTTTATAATTAATATTATGTTTAGCAGAGCGTATCATTTCCACTCCTATCCAATTTTTTTTTATGTGCTAATACTTAAATAAAATACCACCTTTTTGATAGCAGACTCTAACAACCGCTGAAAGAGTTTATATATAACGCTTTCATTCGCCAAAAACGATTTTACACGTACAGTCGTACACATTTTACGCCTATCAATAAAACGTAAAGCTCTAACTATATTTTGCAAAGTGCTATGTATTTCATTGTACACTTAAATCTTTACAACTGCTACTAAACAGGAGAAAAGTATTTTATCTGAATCAGATATAGGATATACCTATTCATTTTTTCTGTTTTTTCATATATTTTTATCCTGCGAGCAGTCCACCAAACTTTTTTTTTAAACATGTGAGTACTAAGAACTAGGGGTTTGGCGAGGAAGAGCCACTGCTTCGTCTCCCCTCGGTAAAAAAAGGCACATCGGCTTCCTTGAATCTTCTTATTGGATTTGGCTGCAAGTGCATACTGGATAACGGGTTTTAGCAAGTTGTCAAACGATAGTTGTCTGACTATCGTTTTATTTTGTCTAAAACGGTTGGGATTTCTGAATTGCGAGCATACTAATACCCTTACTCTTCAATTGGCTTTAATTCCAATTCAATGACAATGCAAAATTGATATTTAAAAGACACGTTATTCAGTTTTCTTAAATTATACTAATATTGTCAATGGAAGGAACTAAGTGAAATCTAAACATTGACAGTTTTTCTTGTATTTTGTGTTCTTTGTGTGCCTGCTCAATCTATACTAATATTATAAAGCTGAAGAGTTTGTTTGTTTGTTTGTTTGAACTCGCTAATCTCAGGAACTACTGGTTCGAATTGAAAAAATCTTTTTGTATTAGATAGTCCGTTTATTGAGGAAGGCTATAGGCTATATAACATCACGCTACGACCAATAGGAGCGGAGCATAAATGAAAAATGTTGCAAAAATGAAAAACCGTTGAAACTAAAACACGCGAACAAAGTCGCGGGGGACAGCTAGTAAATAATAATTTTGCAATGGCATTGTATTTGAATTTTTATTCATTTAAGAGCTCCCCGGTTGGTTGTCGATAAAAGAAGGTTAGAACCTATTTGAAATGAAACATATTTATCAAAACTTACTACTTACTCATTTCCAATTAACGTGGCGCCTCTTATAAATCTCAAACAAAATATAAGTGCCTTTTCATTTGTACGAAATAAACAACTTTGATATACAGATATTATACATGTGTTTTGCAGCGTTACGCTTTGCTCCGGCTATTTCAAAGGCCGGCAAAATTCATGTCAAAATGTTTGAAAAGTGTACCCGAAAGCATCAAAATCTCTCTGCAAGAACTTTTATGCGAAATTTAATGTTGCATATTTAAAAGCTACTGGTAGTGCACGAGTCTATTGCTTGCTAGTTCTTTTTTTTTACTTTTTTCGCGTTTATAGTGACGTAAAGGGTTGTTGGCTGGTTTGGACATTGTTTTAGATTTAATTTTAGCTTTTTAGTAACGATATAGCTTTTTAATAATTATACGAATGATTTTTAATGCGAGTGTAACATATTTATACGTGGTGGCGCAGACAACTGTTTTAAACTTATTAAAAAAAACTACTCCTACACTAAGGAATTGAATCCTTATATTGCGCAGGTTTTACGAATATTCCAATCACATGCACAAATAACACCCAGACTTAAAACAAGCATTTGTGGATCATACAATCGCTTGTCCCATGCGGGGATCGAACCCGCAGCACATCACGCTCAGTGGTAATTGGCTTGATGACCTATATAACTCGGCTATCCGTGCAGTCAAAATTATTTGTTAAAGAAATCTTAAACAACAACAAATTTATTTACTACACCAACTTTACTTACTAGATGTACAGGCTTTGTGCTATAAAAAAAAAGCCATAATAAATGAATTCGTAAACATTGCCCTTAACAAGCCGTATCGAAAACCATTTCGACGTTGTAATGCGTTTAACAAACATGATTTTAATTAAGTCCTTCATTAAATGTAACGTGTAAAATAATGTTATTTCGCATATATAATGCGTTGGTTGTATTGGTTTGTAATGCTCGTATTATTATAGGCATTATGAGGGTTGCTCTTGAATGAATTTTAGTTCTAATTTAATGCAAATTCTAATTTGTTATTCATTTAGCAGGTAACCAAACAACACACAGTACAAAAATACTGTTAATGTTTAGATTCCAGTGAGTTACTCCAGATAGGCACATAACATTTAAACAATTTGCGCTAGAATTAATTTGAACAGAATGAAACGTGAAAATTCCAATGTCAATTGGTTGGCATTAAATTAACAGGCCGCGCGCACACAGACAGCTTGCAGCAGACGGCTTCGAGCTGCAAATGCATGGTGAACTATTGACTTCTATAGCACCTCCTATAAACTGTGAACACCACTTTAGAATTTTGAATCACGCGTCTGGAAAACTAATTATTATGTATTGATCTTGTATATAAATTGATTTAATTCAAGACAAAAACCAATAAAAAACCAATAATAGAATATTAATTGAGTATTGAGTAAATTCCTGGAACATATGTAATATAATATTGATACTAACATTAACTATAGTTATAAGATATACACAGAGCAGAAGAACAGTTTTTATTTTACAAAATATTTCTAATTTTATTAATATAATATTAGTATTTTATAAAATAAATATAATTTAATCAAGTTAAATACATAGTAACAGGTGAAGGTTGAAATATAATAATCAATCCCCCAAAACATAATATCATTTTCGCCGAAATCACAAAGCAAACATCTTGCGAAAGTGTCTCTTACACAAACGGTAATGGAATGAAGAACAATAAGAAATCTGATATAAGTGGTCTATAGTCTATATAAATGTTATTTTAATGGGAACGTTCCCTACTATTTGTTTTACCTAACGTGTGAATTGTACGATATGAAACCTGCCTGAAACGCCGCGATTTGGTCCAATGAGTTTAGGCGAAAAAAAATACAGTGAAATAGACGGCATATCGCAGGAAATTGAAACCTGAATAAATATTAAAAGAAGAGCTATCCGGACTGTTTGACTCTTTGTTTGAACAGTCGCTAAGGTCGGGTTTACTGTCAGAAACTTATTAAGTTTTCTTCTAATGGTAGATACTAATATTTGGTGGATTTATTTATAAGTAGTGTTTAACCAGTACCGTTTTCCTTAAGAGATCAAATTATGAGCTTGATTTTATTATAAAGTGAATTTAAATATATTTTTTTGACTACTTATAAATTTCTTTTTATTTATAGAGATCTATCTACGAGACAGAACAAGATGTTATTTTATCTTATATATTTTATTTTATCTTAATAGGGCACATGTCTGGGTTGTAAAGAAGGGTCATTGAAAAGACAAAATTATTTTTAATCAATCAAAAAAAAAAAAATATTGTTCACTAATTTTACGCTCTTTCAAAATAAGGAAAATCGAAGCTAATGACGACATGCTTTTCGCACAAAATATACAAAATTGTGACGTCATGTGACATTTTAAATCAATGTATCATCGTAAGTTTTTGGTCACGTAAAAGAAGAAAAATAATGTGTCTTCTATATTTTTTTTATCTATCTGATTGGCATAATTACTCGTCTACCTCATTCGAAAATTCGCCTTACTGTATAAATTTTAGTCTAGATAAAGTTTTGTAAATTGTAGATATAATAGCACTTGTAAAATGATCAAAATTATAGTTAACTACCTACATATTTAGTAATTTTCTATCAATAAACAAGGTAAATAATATAATCATTGTTATTTGATCCTCCATTTACGTAATAACATACAGGCAAATGACTTTATATGGTACTCATATAATTTTAATTGGGTTGTGTCAATTAATCTTTCTCATTAGTCACACATTGATTGGTTAACGCATTTCATCACTTTAATTACGTGACGTTGTCGTTTTGGGCATAATTATACAAATAAACAGAACTAGGTGTATTATATATACTGTGTTATAAATTTAGTATCAATGTCAAATCCGATCAAAACCTAAGAAAAGAAAATTATCCCTTTATTTTTTGTTCAGAATGTTCGTTTTTAAACACAACAGAACGATACAAATGAACTTTCACTAGCAACCTTCCAAGATATATGAATTTTTATTCTTGTTTTTTAACTAGGTATATTTTTTTATCCGGGAATTGAACTAACAACCATTTTATGTTTATTATTTTATACTTTCTGCCGAAACGTAAACAGATTGTATAATGATTTCCGCTGAACGAGATACAAGCAAAGAATGTGTACAAACAATAATAAAAACACCGGAACATTTTGCTCAAAAAATAACAAACAACAACATAATTTTGCTCTCAATTAATAAATGAATATGATATTAATAAGATTGTAATACGCAAAATAAACCATTTGTACGTAATATCCATTCTAACGGGATTCAAAACACAAAGGGATTTGGATAACCCCTCAGTTATTATGGGTTAATATTACTTGTAACAGTAACGCGGGAATGTTATACCTAGCGATTCATCCCTCATAAATTTTAATTAAACATTTGATACTCTACGACCGCTGTAGCGTAATCTACTTTAAAATTAATAATGTTCGTATTTGTTTAATCTTCTGATTCATCGATTATGCTTGATAACTTTAAGCTGTAGTTAACTTTGATTTCCTTTGAGATATCAAGTTGCTGTAGGGAAACTTAAGTTTTCGCTTAAACGTATCTATGAACTACTGTAGGTACATCAGTGGTAGCAAGGATATATGTGAGAGGAAATTTACTTTTCTAAAAGTACTTTAAAATTAAAGCTCTGTCAATTTCAAAATTGGTCTTGGATATGTGGTCAATTGCATGTAAAATACGGTATTCAAGTGAATCTGATAAGACTGGAAGCCGACCACAACATAGCTTGGGAACAGGAAAGGAAATGTGGTAAAAAAAAAAATTGTTATAATTTTATAAAAGCTCGTGATTTCGACTCAGTTAAATGTATTTTCAATAAAATAAGAAATAGATAAATGTTACATCGACTTTATTTAAATTGTTATTATCCTAATAAAAATTGACATCCTCAAAAAATAATTTGATTACATAATTATTCTATAAAAGTTACGAGATAAACTTAAATTGAACAACTCTATAGAAGATTTACAAGTTACCTGGAAACTGGTTCGTTCTACTGAATAGACGTTTTTATAATATTTATGATTTATGATTATTACGTTAGCTGCGGTTATCTGCCCGAAACCTTAACAAGGGAATTATGGGTCATTTTATACAAACATGTCTAGACCACCTTCGGATATAATGAATCAAATTGACGGCCACCCAAAGGCAAGGGTACTTTCAAAATAGTTCACATAGAAAAGAGGATGATACATTTTTAATCCATCCAACGAAATATAGTTATTTAATTCACAGTCGTTAGCTTGATTTATATACATTTATAAACTTCTTACTTTATTTGATTAAGTCACGCTCGCGTTACGTTATAAAATGAAAATAAAAAATGAAAAATCGTGATCGCTGTATACAATTCCTCGTGATTAAATTGTGAGGTTTTATGTCTTTCATTTTCTTTTGGTCAAGATAAAACCCTTAAATGATAAGCACTAAACGCGATAGCTCACGAATCTAAAACCTATTATACTAAAAACTGATAACAAAACTTAACAATAATAATAGCAACAACTAAGAAACCCTTGAAATATGTACATAATTTCCTCACTGCCACAATAAAACATGATCTGATTTAGCCCTTGTAACTTAACACGTGACCTGATCATATTGGAACAGTGCAGCGAAATAATGACTCAGCAAATTAAAACAATTGCAAAAAATAATACAAAAGAACTTTTGACTTTATGGGTATAGAGATAAATGTGTAAATTGATTAACGCAGATTGTCGTTTGGGACCTTTGTTAATTGTTTATGTGGCATCGTGACGTAAGTAGGTAATATTGGCTGAAAGGTAAGCAAGGAAGTTTTGATGTGGCGTATTAGCTTGCAAATGTTAGAACCCATACAAAACACTTATTGATCGAATGTTAGTCGGTGCAAGTTGCAAACTGAAATTTATGAGCTAGCGGTAAGTAAGAGCTCTTCGGATCGGTTACTTTGCTTCAGTTCACCCGGCTTTGTTTATTGCTACCCTCAGATACCGTCTTGCGCTTATGAATATTGATAACGGAGTTGCTTACAGTTCAAACTTTTTGAAAGAGCGATATTAATATTGGATAGCGGGTCGCTTTATTCACTTCCTTTTTGCTAGGAGCCGAGCTAGTTTCAATTCAAAGAAATATTGGTTTGGAAATGGTTCAGTATGTACATTTATGGATTATTAAAAGAAGTCTAGTAATTGGGGGAATACTTAAGGAATATTTTCTCTGCGTCCCGTAAAATTATCGATACTAATATTATAAATGTGAAAGTAACTCTGTCTGTCTGTAAACTGTTTCGAATGAAACTTGTAATGGGGTAAACTGGATCTTTAAAAAGGAGATAGGGTGCATTTTACCGCGACAACCGATACCCACGCGGATGGACCCGCCGGCAACGGCTAATGTTATCATAAAACATCGACCCCTTTTATTTAAATTGCAATTATATAAACACACAGTACAAAAGTTTCTGAGTAAAATCCTGACAACTAAACAAATCATTTTATGACCTAGTCTCTACAATTTAGTACCAAAGAGTACCTACTCTATTTATAAAACCCTCTCCCTGTATTTATAAAACTGTAACACCTAACTAAAAGCCTACAGCCTGAAAAACGCACTCTTATCTATTTACAGTTTCCCTGAGCTTACAAATTGCACGGGAACTGGTTGATTATGCAACTAATTAAGTTCTATTCAGGGTACGTTCAATTAACGCCGCGTTATGGCGCTATTTGTTATTAAGATGTTTATGTATGGATTAGTATTAACTATTGTATGTTTAGCGAAGTTGTTAGGTAAAGATCTTATGTAACTGTGGAATAGATGACTATTCCTATCGAATAACTAGATTGATAGACTTAGTAGACTAAATTCATGTTTAAAGTTTTTTTTTTCCAGGTTGTTAATAACTAGCGGTTGCATTTGACTCTACCCGCGTGGTTGTTGGTTATCGCGGCAAAAAGTAGTCTATGTTTCTTCTTAGGACCCAAGTTTACCCAATACTAAGTTTCAACAAAATCAGTTCATCAGTTTAGATGTGAAAGCGTAACTTGCAGACAGACAGAAAGACAGACAAAGTTACTTTCGCATTTATAAGATTAGTATGGATTAATATGTAAAAGTTGACTCCTCTTTGTTGATTGCCGATTGCTTTTTGTTTAAAACATCGCTCGTAATTTGTATTTTGAAGATAAGGTATCTATCACACAAGTATCCATCACCTTTGAATTTATAATATTACCAAGTATTCGTACTCTAGAAACACGCTCGTCTTGAAACTAGACACGATAGACCCTAATAGCGAACTATTGTAACTCAACAACCGAAGGTGGAAGGTACTTGGAGTTATTTGAGTTGTTCAAGATGTTATCTAAATAGATATTGGATTAATCCTGTCTATTGATCACGCCCTAATATATTCTGATTCAAGTACCCTTGTTTAAGTAAGTTGATGCTACCCTGTACCGTACGTAGGTATTTCATTTGATCTTGTTGGTTTCATTAAATATTTAGTTTGTTAAACTTGAGTGAAAGATAGAGATGCGCCGTCGAAGTTTCCCGCTGCATCGACTTTTAAACGCTTCGCTTTGCTTCGATCCGAGAAGTACAAACAAAAACGTTTAATCAGTTTTAGGAATTCGTTAAGTCTGGAACACTGTTTGTTTAGGTCTTGTAGTGGTTTCGAAGTATGTTTTTGACTGTGTTTATGACTATTTATTTGTAAACCTTTACGGGCTTTCATTTGAGTAATTACTTGTGAAATTCGATACTAAAATAGGTTTTTGTGGAGTTTGGTAGTAAATTAGTACCTACCTAGTGAACCAACATGGTAGGTACCTAGCTATTATGCCTAGTACAATATGTGATTGTATTGTTAAAAAAAATGTGTAGTTTCTGGATAACAAAATTGTACACAAAAATACATCTTCAGTTCCACGTATTTGCACAAAAGTAACTGATAGAGTTCAAATAAAAATACACCAAAAGGCATTAGAGTTAAAGCACATAATACTATTAACAACCCGTGAACGACAACATTGCATTTAAACCTACACATTGCCCTCCTTGGCTTCAATTGTCTAGGTATGGGTAAATTGCCACAATCCACAATTATAGCCACGGCAATCAGAACCAACATTACACTACCATTAGCACACGAGAATGCTAATGCGCTCAAGTAAACAATAAAAATAAAAGCACTTTCAACGCAATTATTATATTCCGTTCATCCGTTTATTTAACACTTTAAGATCGCGTGCAAACAAAAATCTTAACCCGTTTGCGCTTCACTCAAATTTGTTAAGCCATCTTTATACAGGTTACTGGGATCTTTATTAACCTAATTGCTACATTTGCATACTCCATGAGAGGTCCAATTATGAACTCATCGGACCAAATTATGTTTTAAAACAAATAGAGGGTTGGTCTACATATTGTTGGGTTCGTTATCAAATGTTATTTGTATTAAAAATAACATAAAATTTTACATCATTAACGCATTGAGGGGGTATTTTTGATGACTGACCCTAATAATAACATTGTTTTATTTAAGAAAAGTTATAATTCTCTTATGAAACATATTCGTTCTACTCTAGGGAAAATCACAAGTGCAACCTTCCTCTTGAATCAACCTATCCATTGGTGAACACCATATAAAAGTTCGTTCAATAGTTTTTGAGTTAAACACATTCAGACTGACAGATGCTGCGGGGGACCTTGTTTTATAATAATAAGTAATATATAGGTATATCGTAGATATATCAGTATATCTTCAGCAGTTTGCACTAACACGCTGATTACATAGCTATGAATAGTAAATACGTAGTTGGCCTAAATCGAATAGGTACATTACATTGAAACTAGCTATAAATAAAATCTAAGTGTACTTACTTTGAACTTGATATATTTTACGACAAACTGAAACTGCTAAATCTACCTATTTATAGGCAGGCTTCGCACGAGTATCTAACAAAAAATAAAAATATATCCGAAATAATAATCTTACATATCCGTTCAGTAGTTTCGGAGCCTATTAAATGCAAACAAACAAACACACATTCAAATGTTTCCTCTGCATAATATTAAGTATAGATAATATACGCTATATTATAAATAGTATGTATAGTAGTTAGTAGTTTAGTTATTAAATTTGATGCTTCCAGTTGCTGTTACAAACTCAATAAATTCGTTCACTCTGTGTTTTGAAAAGATTCGGTAATTACTTTACAGAAAATGTATATAAAATTCTATTTACTCTTTATCAATCCCAAGGGAAATAAAGGTATGCATTTTATTTTATTACAAAAAAGAATGAGAAGCTTAATGTGCTCCCAAATAATAAACCTTAACAAAACATCGAAGACAATTCCCATTTTTATTTATACTAGTATGAATTTAAAAGTAACTATTATTACAGTCGTGGAATCCTAAGTAAAATCAGTTTTATTATACGTAAACTATAAACAAGCGGTCACGAGACATAACTTTCAGTGAATTCCCACTATTTGGGCACGACTAATGCTTTTAAAAGTTAATAAAAGGTGCAGCGGAGCTATTCAGTTGCCTCATTAAAAATATCACACGAGGAATAAAAATAAGGCTGTAGAGTATAAATAACCACGACCTCCATATAAATCTTGGTTTACAGTACGCAGGGTTGTCGAAACGTTGCTGTTTTCATATCGAGGGGGTTGGTAAACAACTGTGAAACAAAATAGTTTTATTTCTTGTTTTTCCTCTAAAATAGCTGTGGTAAGGAGAAAATGTTTATCAGAAATCAATAGAAAATTTATACAATATTAGCCTTATTGGAATCACATATTGTTCCTGTATATTTGTAATTAAACACATCTGTATATTGTAGTGATAAAAATAAAATATATAAAGATATTATATTACTATTATTACATAATAGAAAGTAAAAGTATTAAGTTTACAGATGTATTTATTAATTAAACTTTAACGTAACTAACGTTGTAGTAAAACATTTTCGTTTTTCTAATAAAGTTATGTTTTAAATTTTAACAAGGTTTGTCTACTTTAATAATACAATTTTTTTGGTAAGAATACTTTAAAATAATTACCCTTAAAATGAGGTTTTGATATTTACAATGAACCGCAATTTTGTTTTAAATTACTAAAAATATGATTTCAAAACTGATGAACTAAGCTGGAAATCAGAAACACATACCGTCAAATATTTGCATCGACATTTAAAATTCAATCCTATATTACTTTAGTAGTAAGTTAGCACACGTTTGAGGTTAACCCGCAAACGCTGCTTCGTCAACCCTCGCCGACATAGCTTGGCTACCCGCAATGAATACTCGAGTTTTCTGCCTCAACTGTGGGGTGGAAATGTACGGCAATATGGGAATAAAATCCTGGATTTAATCTTCGCACAAGTCGCCGTTTAATCTTGCAGTAGATATGGCAAGGCTAAATAATAAATGTATACGCGATCACGTTAAATTGCATTGTGGGAGCGTTGTACCCGCGGTAGAAAACGAGGGTTATAGAGAAACTTTTCCTTCATTAAAAGTATGAATAGAGAATGCGTACTTGCTAAGAGGTATTTTGGACTTAATAATTTTAGGCAAATAGATCAAATTATATTTGATAAGGATGATTAATATCATTATTAATTCAAGGCGGCTTCGTTACGATTGTAACGAGGACGGATGAAGGTTCATGAACTGTGTGCCTATTATTTATGTGGGTCGGTTATCTTAACCAACTATTTATACTCTTGTTAGCGGGTACGATCATTTAGTGTACCTAGTAAAAAACAGGACGCTATAACAGCATCACTTTAGTTAGATTTATCTTAGAAATTCCCATAAATGCATCATACTATTATAATTGTTCTTGTTGCATTTTTAAAAAACATTATTCTTAATTTATGCGTGTCTTCAGTAGCCTGGTCAAGTCAAAGCAATCTCTATATTCAGTCAAGATGTTTAGTATCGTCACATAATTTATTCAGTGCTGTATACATGAATGCATAAAACATACATATACATTCCGCCAGAAGGCATTTAGACCTCTTGAAGCTTTGCTAATACGAAATACGTGCGTGAAAATAAACGACAAAGCAAAATCTCACTGGATTCCGAAACCAAAATATCCGATTACAATTCGTACAAAAATAATGAAGCGAATCCATTTATTTATGTGCGCTTGTAAGGGCCAGCTAGTTTGTTAAGGGAGCTAAAACCTCATTATTTAGACAAGTTAATAAGAATTCCTAAGTCGCATTTACGTCAAGACGAAACGTAAGCAACTTCGTTAGACATTAAGCTAAGAAAAAAGGAGATTAAACGAAAAACGTCCGAAACAAACGTTCTTCTTAAATTTGAACAGTGATTTATTATGCGATAGCAGAAAGCATTGATATATTGATTAGGTTCTTAGAAAAGAATTGATTTAAAATTATTCTGACGTCAATACCTAATGAAGGCCTAATGAATACTGAATGAAAAGACTTTGTTAAATGTCAACCTTTTGGTTGTATTTAAATATAGTAAGTTTTTTTTAAACGACTCCCGCACTCAGGAATTTAGTCCTTGTGTCGCGGGGGTTTTACAAACATTTAAATCTCATGCACAAAGAATACCCAGACTTGGAATAAGTATTTGTGAATCACACAAAAAATGTTTGTCCCAATCGGTGATCGAACCTGCAGCACGTCGTGCGCAGTTGTAGTAGGGGATCGGACTATTATTTTTTTATTATACTTCACAAAGATATTAAAAAAATGTTAGACACGTATTTTTTTTTTTTATTAAACAAACGATGAGGAAGATACAGTGAATGGAAATGTCGCGAGACGTCACTTGTGGCTACAATTTTTACCCACAAGTGACGTCACAAGAACTCACTCCAGGCCCCTCTAGACAAGTGGCATTTCGACAAGCGTTTACGATGATAGAAATCGCTTCATTGACATTAAATGTATAGAAATGACATTTTGTTTCGATAAGTCACGTGACTTGGACTTGTCACTTCCATACATTTGAGCGATTCGATCAGCGTTATCGCTTGTCGCATTGGCCCTGGGCCCTGGGCCTAGAACTAGAACTCTAGAACTTTGAAGCGCTTTAACGTTGTAATCTTTTATTGATTTGATAAAAGAAAAAATGAGTTTTTTTCTTTTTTTATCTATCTGGTGGACTAAATAGATATTTACTTTTCATACCCAGTCTGATCCCCTATTGGTGTGGTGACCTATACGGCTATCAATGCAGTCAAAGGTATATTATCCATGTCAATTATGAAATCCTATATTTGACATAAAAATCTTGCGGTATCAAATAAACATTTGAAATAAATAAATAATAAAGGTGCCTGTACGTAGATACCTATACATATGAAGTAAGTATCTACATCAATTACATTTGTTCCCATTTATCATTATATCATGTTACACCATATATCAATAGACAAATACATCAAACAGAACCAAATCAAACGAATCATCGAGGCCATTAATAACACAAAACATAAACGTATATTTGTCATATAAAATCATCGCGGTATTACCGCCTACGTCATTGGAAGACAATGCTCAATTACTCCTGCCACCTACTGCTTCAGCGTTCGTCCCGTGTTCAGTGAAATGAGAAACTTTAATAAATGTTGGCTTATTCATCACGTGCTGACAACTCACTGCTTGTTTGTTTCATTATTGTAAACGTTTTGGGCTGATCAATTTGAATATATGAATGTTGAAATTATCTCGAAGTACCTATTTATTATCGCATTTGTTTCTTCTCAAACTGATACATGGTATTGTGTACCAACTTCATAGTTATCGCGTCTTCGGGAAGAAGGAAAAAGCCATGTACAATAGGATCGTTCTATTATAGAAGAAGGTTAAGATAAAAAGAAGAAAAACAAATGCATAGCACAATATGTACCTACACTATCTACGTATGGATGAGCTGCGTGGTCGAGTGGCGTAAACACCGGTTTTCAAGGTGTCGATGTCGCCAGTTCTGAGGTCCCGCGTTCGATCCCCCGAACAGGTCAATTTAGAAACCCACTTTTCTTCATTACCTCAGGTCTGGGTGTTTGTGGACGTGTGCTATATAGGTACTATTTTGGGTTCAGAGCAATGTAGGTATGTGATGTTGCCTACTTTTAATTAAAAAATGTATTTAAGAATTCGAAAAAAAAAAATGCTAAGGTAAAAAAAGACCACAAGGTAGTTTGAAGAGATAATGGGCCTGTTTCCTATTTTTTTTTTAATGTCCGTCTTGTAGATTAATGAATTTTATTGGACACGTATTTTTTTCTTTTTTCCTGCAAACAAAAAATGATCAAAATACAGAGAACTGAAGTTACGCGTGACGTCACTCCTCGCTACGATTTTTAGCGAGGCGTAGCGTCATAAGCCCCCACTCCGAAATTTTAAAGCGGTGTATCTTTGTATTTTCTTATTGTTTTGATAAAAGAAAAAATACGTGTCTAATATTTTTTTATTATCTAACTGACGGACTAAATAGATTTTAACTTTTCATACCCAGGAAACATCCCTATTATGTAAAGTGTGATAACAATGAACAAAATCAGCGATAAATTTGAAATGTAATCTTCACTTAAGTCTAAAAGTTTTACGAAGGCAAACGATATCAAAATGTGTCAACATTTATCTTTGTCGCCAGCTTGAAACTAAATCGTGTACAGTACAACGTTTTAAGAACACGATGCAGTAAAAAAACTAGCTGACGAATTAAGGATTGAATTACCAAAATCCATTAGAGTAACTAATAAAAATAGACTCGACTTCACGTGTAGGGACGGTCCTAAAATCAGTCATCCGAAATAAAAAGGCGATAAAAGGAACAACACTGATCGTCTTGATAAAAAGGTTTTTGATAATAGATTATGTAGAAAAAAAGTAAAATGGCAAACACTAAAACAAAAAAAAAATGTTTGCAATTTTTGTAGACTTACCCACAAAAATATTGGAACTTGATTAGTACCTTTACAGTAAAAGCAAGACGAATAAACCTGAAATGATTTTTACGCAATTGACTGACCCGTGATACCCAACGAACACTCAATGTCCACCTTACTTTGAGATAAGAGAACATAAAAACAAGTGAACATGGACAAACAAAATCATTTCTCAAGTTGTGCGAGAATGTGGTTGAAAACGTGACGTGTGCCATGCCATATACCTAACGAGCACAAACACCTCGTACTTTAAGAATTCAGAATCCAACTTCATTTGCATTTATTTTAGTTGAATTCTAGTTCATCTACTGATTTTTTTTTCAAGTTTTAATAGTAATCCATAGATAAATAACAAAAAAATATATACTTTCAACGATTAATTTTTGAAAAGTTTATTTTTTAATAAAAAGGTTTTTTTTTAGTAAGAGTCTTTTAGACTATAGTTTTGAATACAACTAACGTAACAAAAGATCGGCAAAATATTGAAAAAATATTAAAATTCAGGACCCAAGGAAAGACAATAACACTTTGAATTAAATACAATGTAGCTATCTCCTTTATCATGAATAACAGAATACGTCGACCAAAACCACAAGAATAAAAGGCGATATCTTAAGAATCAACATGGCCGCCCACAAGGTACCTACATAATGTCCAGAACAAGATTCAAGCCAATGATGGCGCACTAAATTAGCCATGTCGACTTTTATAGTTGGACATTTGTGACGGTGACAGTGAGCGGTGCCAACATGAGGACATGTCCGGCTTTCAATAGATGGTGATCACTGACAATGGAGCATGTTACAATATACTTACTGGTAAGTGGATGAATTGGGAGGTCAACTCTCGACTTTTTATTTTTAGTGATATCCTTTAAAATCTTAAATACATTAAACATAATAAATAAGGACAAGATCAAAGGTATGTTTCATACTTACAGTTCAAGGAGTTTGAGCTGGTGCATGGCGGAGCATGGACAGGCCTATCTTAAAAAAAGTCCGTGCTTATAAATGTATGTAAATACATAACTATAATAATTTATTGTCACATGCCTTGTTCTATTTCTCTTTTGTGGTACATTTAGGTATCCTTGATGGACTTTTTAAGTTTTGCTACTAAAATAAAACCTACTGGCCTACAAATGTCAGAAAATTGCTCCAGTTTTAAGTTAAAACTTTCTTTTATCTTATAACATGACAGCTACAAGAATTATGACTGGTTAGCCAGACATTTTCCAAAAAACAAAGAGTTCTTAAATCTGTGGAAGATGGGCAAGAAAGATACTCTACTTTGTTATTAATTTTTAGTTATCAACCGAAAAAAAACGTTAAAACAGGTCAGCGGTTATCCTTTTGAAGTTGATTGCCCTAAATAATAAGGACAAATAAAGTAAAATAACGATGTCTTTCCCATTAAGCCATTTCATGTAAACACATTGAAGCGTTAAGTTAAAATTGCCAGAAGAAATGTACGTTTATACAATGTGAAAGTTAGATCATTCATATTGATAATATATTTTGGATAACATCAATGTCAATGTTCATTTATAATTGTAATTGATTGATGGACTTAAAAAAAAAAACAGTTCAGCTACGGCTTTTGTAGATACAAATTTTTGCACTCCGGTATAATTTTGATCTAAGCTATAATATAAATCATTATAATTATTACAGTGAAGAAGTTAAGGTTTTAAAAACTTATGGTATGAGTTACATAATTAAATACGATGGTAACTATAATTTCGTAAATTTTAACGGAATTAACTCTATATTAATATTCATAAGAAGTGCTAGTTTTTTGAACTAGAATAGAACTAGAATCAACAATTTATATTACTAGATGATGACTAAGTACATTCAAACAACTTGGAGTAAATTGCGTTCGGGAAATAAATTTGATCTAGTTGAGAAATATTTTAAGGAAACGACTTACTTTTTAATACTTAATTTTACTTATTTACTACTAACTTATTTTTAAATTCTGAATAATATTTAAGGTTTATTTAAGAAGGCTCAAAACTGCCACCACTTTTTAGGGTGATGACAGCGTCAAGTATATAAATATTAATGAATCATTTCCCTCACCATAATCAGGCAATTAATGTGCTCATACGCATAAAACAAGATGGCGGCCAGTGGGAGTGGTGACCGAAGTCGCGCGCGCTCATTGGCGCTAGTTATTATTTAATTATCATTTGAATGAAGATGGCACGATAACGGTTGCCACTGATCAATGGACAGTGATTCGTCATTTGAAAATATACTTTTTTGTTCTTACTTTTTAAACTATTTACACTTGCAGCCAAACACTAAAATAATCTCAAATTTAAAACTTCTTCGTTTCTACCTTCTTTTACTACTACAAACTTACTAAAAATAAAGAAATTCTTGCGTAGTTACGGGCTTATCTTTGCGGCTACTTGTTTTTGTGTAGCGTCGCCATTACAAAGTGTAAATGTAATTTATATTTTTAATGTAAATAAATTAATATATGTAAATTCATTACTTTACCTAGTAACTTAAGCAATTTCTGAAACATTAACATATTCAAGTTTCACAAAGAGCTTTCTTATCCTACAAGTATAATTTAAATTAAGTAGTCCTAAGCGACAACCTTATACTTTACTATTCATTACTAAATATATGATTTAATTTAGCACAGTAACTACTAGTTCAACAAATTCAGTTATCTGGAAAAGAAGTTCGTTGACCCCGTTGTATTAGTTAAATATTTAGTTCGTTGTATTAGTTAAATATTTAGGTTCGTGTATACGTTAGCGTTCTCAAAGTTTTCTTTGCCTATTTTGCTTAACTAGTTAACGGATAACCTACATATTTAATTCAAACATTTATTTCAGTCATAATTACTTTAGGTATGTTTAAATTAACGCTAACTATTCTAGGCTACCGATTAGTAATTGTTACTTTATTTGTTTGTGTCGTTAAGGTGTATACGTAAATTCAACAAATAAATAATTTAGATCAATTATCAAATCGACTTTAAATGCTCTTATTTAATTCGTGATGTGTTAGTTAAAGAGTAGTTTTAACTTTTTTTTTTTAATCATTTATTTAATGAGGTTTTTTTGCGCTGTTGCGCCAAGTCAGCTTCGTAAGGTAACACAAATTACAAAAAATCTTATCACTAAACATCTATCTACACACCTAGTTTTAACTTAAAATCATGTTTAAACTAACACATTGTAAATAAAAAGGAGAACTGATATAAAAATATATTTTATTTTTAGGATACCGGTCCCACTGTCCGTCCGTTCATCCCTTGGACCGTCAGTCCGTCTGTCTGTCAGCGGTCTGTATTTCATGAACTGTAGCCAGAGAATTGAAATTTGCACAGGGCGCTATAAAAAAAAAATCTAGCAACTCCTAGGCGCGAGTCCGACTCGCTCGGTTTTTTCTGTGTCTGTCTCGTGTTCTTAATTGTATACATCATAACCTAACCTACAGTCGAGTAATACCAAGAATATCAACTCTATGTATGTATCCCAGCTTAAATAGGTTCTTATATATAGGTACAGTCGAAACAGTGACCAGATACAACATAATGCCATTACAGTACGTGTGCAAACGGTGGAGCTTCCAAGGAAGCACTGCATTCTATACATAATAAAAGACAGGATTGTGTCTTCTACGATAGTGCTCGGAGCACTATTGTATTCCATCTCTAGATTTTCCAGAAATAATATTAACTCATAAACGTTATACTGAAATGTATTATCTACAAAGAAATTTAATTTCTTAACTCTGTTTTGTTTATAAAGAAATGTTACAGCTCATCCATACGTCACAATCAATAGCTTAGGAGGTAGTCTAATTATTATCAAGAATTGACAAGCACACAAAATAACACAGAGTACTTTACTTACAATAAATGACTTAATTTACTCTAGCTTACGACACTATTGACACTGTGTCGCTCAGTTGGAAAACAATCACGTCAATTAAATGTAGAAAGGTTGAAATACGAAGCACTGAAAAATTTACTTCATAGAAATATTTGTGGGGTTCGTTGAATATGGTTAACAGTAATGGTTTTGAGTTAAGAACATGCATGCAGCTCTAACTAGAATCACGTATTTTTTCTGCACATACTAAGAAATTGAGAATTTTATCATTGTAATTATTGCTGTGTTTTACAAGTTTTGCATTTTGTGAAATTAGCGATTGAACTAGTGTTCATTTGTTTTAGTTCTAAGAATAAAATCATAACCCAGTACTTATTCATGATAACTGTAATGCGCAAATATAAGGTTCAGTTTGCGCTACAATTTCATATTTTTTATGACTTTTTCAAAAGCTACTCAGTCTAAAATTAACTTTATTTAAACTGGCATAAAGTTGGTGTTTGTTTAAGTCTAAATAACATCAATTGGCACAAGAATTTAAATAGACTATACAATATTTTACTTAATGGAACTGTCGTTGACAGATAAAAATAACTACGAAAAGTATTTTATGTGGATGAAAGACACTGTGAAAGTTTAATGTCGTAGTTGCTCTAGCAAAAATAATTAAAAACATACACACACTATACCGTTATTCCGGCTCCTAAATAGGATTAAAAATAAAATGGGCCCACAAAAACTTTTGACGTTTAAACAAACACTGACTCAACAGGAAAGCACAAAAAACACCACGATGAACTTTGTCAAGGTCAAAACATTTTAATCGAAAAAATTGCTTTAGTTTTTTTGTATGACCAAGTTTCCTACTTTTGCTTCACAGAAATGTAAGCCCAATTGCTTGTTGAGTTACACTTAAAATAGCGTGCATGAATAATAGCTTATGTTGGGCAGATGATAGCCTTGTTACCGCTTTCCAAAAACAAAGTCCGAACCCTTCGGGCGGAATTGATAATTTACTCGTTCGAAGGGCTATCATTAAGGTCGTTGGGTATAGAATGATTGCTAGTTACATACATACGTTTACGGTGCCCAGACGGCGGCTGGGAGAAGAACAAACAATGTTTCGGATCGTTAGCGGCAGAATTATAACGAGGGGTTATTATGACGTAACAACAAATTCCAAGTTTAAGTCCGATGATCTTTGCAGGTGTGTTGCCTTTCCGGATATGGTAAAAATTTAAAAATATCTGTCACTTAAATTGGCGGTCGGTTTTGTAAAAACCTTAATGTAGGAGTAGTAGAGTCGCGTTGTTAATTATTCTGGTATTTGGAGCTAATCCAAAGAGGTCTTGTTTTGTGCTATTTATAATTCATACAATACGTTTTCTAATATTTTGTTAATGGGTTTTATATTGTGTCTATGCAGCAAAATAGTATGCGTTGAAGTATACCATAAATACTAGATAAATTAAAAAATGTTTTTTTACAAAAACATAAATCTGCAGCCAATTAAATAAAAATACATTTTGTAAATGATACACTACAAAAAAGTTTAAAGCCGTCATTTTTGTATTGCTAACGCGAATAGCAGTACTTTTGCACGAGATCCCTGATTACGACGTTAACAAGTATAATAACAGTAATTTAAAATGTAACCACAGCTCTATTCTTAGAACCGTTCTACCTTGTTTCCTTTGGTAAACGTGGCTAGATCTTTTTGTTTCTGAAATTGTATAGTACCGACTGTTTTGGCGGTTTAACTTACCAGTGTTTTCTGATTTATTTGTTGATTTGTTTCAGGTTTTCTTTATGATTATATTCCAATAGATGACCTCCGTGGTTGAGTGGCGTATTCACCGGTTTTAATGTGGGGTGATCACTGCGCTGGACTTCTCTGCTTCTCTGCTCTCTTTCTCTGGATTCTTGCCACAACTATATTACGTGGCTTTAAGTTAGTTGATAAACAAATAATAGCGCACCGATAAAGTCACACTGTACGAAAAATAAAAATAATATTATTTTCAAAACAAAAGCTCAAGTTTGCTTCTGAGAGAACTGTTAAACTTGTACCTACCTGTTAACTTCACTAAAAGGTAAATTTAAATTTAATGTACCAACTTCCTATAATTCTAAAGATTCGCATCACGTGTTATATTTCCTTTAAATTCGCAACAATAGTACATCAGAAATACTTTGATTATTATCAAGGAACTATCTTTTATCGTCTAATCGTCATCCGTCATTTTGTGGTTGTAATATTTTTTGTTCCGGTGGAAAATTTTAACACAAAAAAGGGGCACCTTAATGCGAGGCAATAGGGTTTAAATTTAAATGGTTTTGTGTACAATAAATTCGATTCGTATTTCGTCCGCGATGTATGACACAATTGTTGCAACCGCCGGTTTCCTGTAAAGCGATACTCGGTTCGACCCTGTGGGTGGTTCCAAATGTATCGAGTTGCTTAGAGGGTTGTCACTTTATAGTGTATAATACCCATTCAACTGTTTTGGATGCGGCTTTTAAAATTCATGTTATTGAATAGTCAAAATATTTTTTTAAGAGTTTTTTATTAGTCAAGAGTTTAGTTTTGGTTTAAGTGTATATAAAGTTTAATTTTTTATATCTTAAAATTGTAAATAATTAATTCAAAAAATAATATTTTTCCAAAAAAAAGAAAAATCAAAATTTTGTTACAGGAGTACTTAACTAATTATTTATTTTAGTGAATAATTAACTACGTACAGAGAAAAATAAGTTTATTTTTAAAATTAATAGTATATCATTAACCAAGTTTTTTTGAATTATGTGTAAAACGCCTACGTGTAGATCTTGAGAAGAATCACAAAAAAATGTATTTAACAAAGAGGTATAAAACAATTTCAAAAGTTTACGTATCCTAAAATAGAGCCCAGTAACCAAAGTTTTAAACTAACAACAATATTGCACCCATATTCGTCGCACACAGAACCAGTATCAGTAGTTTCATAAGCACAGAGGTATACTGACACAAAGGACTGGCGCAATATTATATTATTTTGTATTGTACCAATTGTCAATCGCAACAACTTGGCCTGTTAGTGTCGCGTACTTGTATTGTGCGACTTCTGGACCGAACATAGTAAATGCAACTCTGTATTCCACTCATTGAAAACTTGCTCTACAATTTTAAACTTTAATCCCTTGAAATAAGGTTCTTAAGTAATTTTAGAAAAGTAAAGGGTAATTTGGCTGAAAAGTTTGTTGGCAAACTAAGCCAGCGGTCGGAAGTGGTCATTAAATTATGTATTTGGTGTATTGCAGCTGTTTGTAAGTTTGCCGTTTTTTTTGCAAAAGTTGAAGACGATTAATAATTATAATATAACTACAAAAGAATATAAAGTATCGATGCGTGACATGGATGCGCTTATTAGAGTTGAATTTAATAAACCTTTATTTTATGTAATATTACTGTAATTATATCGAAGTTTGAAGCTCAACGGAAAATGAGGAGTATGATTATAGTTCACAACAGCGAATCCTTCGGGTAATGAAATACTGATTTACATACATCAATGTAATACATGCACCTATTGGATGTGTCATACAATATGTAGATACATACACACTCTTTTAATTACCTTGCTGATTTAGGCTTCTTTCTTCTTTGATCAATTCTGAAATGAGGGAGTCATGTGGTATGAAATCATATTTTTATAAACATCTATTTTACTAACTATTGCCCGCGCCCGCGTGGTTGAGACAGACAAACAGACAGAGTTACTTTTGAATTTATATTATTAATATGGATAAAACCTTGTCTTTCTACTCGGATTCGGAAAGAATTTGATCATTGGAATTAAATCCTTATGAACTAATAGTAAAAATGTTGACTCTAAAAATATAAAAAATAAACACCAGTACTTTCCTAACCACATAAATTCTTGGACTTACTCACCTGTCTATATAATTTCTTAAAAAATTAAGATATGAAAAAAATATTATCCCATAACATTCACACTTTCATTTTGGTTCTGAAATATAACTAAATGAGGAATGCTTGGTAAAGATAACTAACAATAGCAGTAACAGAATCAAAGCCAGAGTAATGCGCCGGCTGCAGACCAGTTGGGCTTAAGCATTGCCATTGAAATAGTATAATCTTATCACACTAAAGCTATTCGACGTCATAATTATTAGAGCAATACACAATTTTTTAAGCTATTTTCATTTTGTTTTTACTTAGCAATTATAAAAGTTATTGAATTGAAATTTGGTTCCTAGATAGAACTGGATATGATGAAAATAAATGTCGAACAGTTACACGATTAAATAAACTTTCCTAGATAGTTTTATTTTTTTAAATCAGCTCTATAACAACACTTTTTTTGGTTAATCCAGCGAATTATTCAACTAAATAATATTATTTTTACACTATTTGATGCATATTCATAAGATCTAGATTAATGTCGATTGATTTTTTATTCCATTCGATAGATTTCGATTAGGTAGGTAATATTGCCTTAAAATAGACATATTATTAATTTAAGTCTGACGCAGGTGCTTACCGGTCATGGCTGTTTCGGGACGTACCTGTGCCGGATCGGGCGCGAGATGACGAAGGCGTGCCACCATTGCACAGCCCCAGAGGACAATGCACTGCATACTTTGCAGACTTGCCCAGCTTGGGATTCGGCGAGGCGCGAATTGGTCGCGCATATGGGAGGGCGGGCGCTTTCGCTTCCGGCTGTGTTATCATCCATGGTCCGGAGCGAGAGCGCCTGGCAGGCTGTAGTCGCTTTCTGCGACGCAGTCATGTCCTCCAAAGAGGCAGCAGAACGAGTAAGGGAGTCCACAAGCCAGCTCCCTTCTCGCCGCAGGCGCCAAGGACGCCGTAACACCATGGCACGCAACGTGGTGCGCAACGACCTCAGGCCACCCTGAGGCCGGGCCTGCGGGTGACTGGGAGGGCATCCCGTCACCCGATCAGCTGACAGGCCACGAAGGATGCGGACGCGAAGTCCCACGCGTCCGTCCTCTGAAGGAGCGAGGGGTGGGCACTATACACCCTCCCCTCTAGAAGGGGTCTAGTAAAGACTAAGCCTGCCGAGGCCGCGCAGAGCCTGCGTAAGCGATCCCGCGGCTCCGGCAAAGGCAAGGACGGGACCGGGGTGTTTTTAGTCGGTGTAAGTCCGACATATCCCCACGCCGTGCCCTCGGTGTGGGTTGAAATCATTAGAGTTTCACCCCGATAACAAAAAAAAAAAAAAAAAAAAAAAAAAAAAAAAAAAAAAAAAAAAAAAAAAAGGGATAATTTAATAACCCGTTTTATTATGTTATGATTGTGTTAAATGCTAAGCCGAGCTGACCGCTGTTAATCCGTGGATAGGTGGGCATATGTTAGCATACCGACACCCTACCGTGCCTCGGAAACCACGTTGGTCCCGACCTTCATACGCTGATCTTTGGCAGTCGTTAAGTTATTACAATTCGTGCAACCAGTCTTGCTATGGAATACTGTGATTGTATAATAACTTTCGTGAGGAGGATTCATAATAATTTAGAACAAAATCGTTTACTCACGCATATTCTCGGGATCACCCGACTAGTTTCAGACTCAGTAGGAGTCCCTAATGAAGAGCGAATGCGGCGGCGGTGGAATTGAACTTGAGTTCTGTTCTCTTCGCCTATTGAGACTGAAACTAGTCGGGCGATCTCGAGAATATGCGTGAGTAAACCCTTTTTTTCTAAATAAATACTGTGTTACCTAGGAAAATGGGCTGTAGTGGTCAAATAGGCAGTCGCTCCATGCAAAAAACAGTTGAATTCGGTAAGAATGGAAGCCGATCCCCATCATAGCTTGGTAAAAGGCTAGGCAGAAAAAGAAGATTTCCTAAGCCAATTAAAAACAAAAAACTGAACTATCGTTTTAATTTAAGAATTTATTTTCTATTACCTATGATTGTTTTAATATTGTGGCATTCAAATAAATTTCGTTTGCATGACCAAATACTGCCCATTTTAATGACGTCTTAGGACTTAGACAAATGGTCTAACTATTGTTAACTTTACAATACACGTGGGGTCTTCTTGTCCAATGATTACGTCATAAAAAGATTTACAATACAATGCATTCAAAGAGGTCCCATACGGTTATGCGAAAGCCATTAAAGAGCATCGTTAAGAAGCTTTGGTGTCAGTTTTTATAGAATTCGGTAATCATTTGTGTATAATCGGTGACATGCCAGTTTTGTAAATGTATAGTGCTGATAATACCTTCAATAGTTGTTACATTTTAAGGTACGTAGGTATTTTGTTAAATTTTTCACATTATTTTTTGTAGAAATGTGTCTCTGCATTTTTGATCAGCTTGGTTAGTATTATGTTTTCCTTTCATTCGTCTCTGTTTTTATACAGAAAATATAATTATTATATTTTTGGCCCGTACCTACCTACTTAGCTAAAAATAAATCTATGATTATATAATTTAAACAAAATTCTATAGATTACATTCTTATTTTTTTATAAACACCGATAAAAAATAATTAACGGGCACAACAACTTTTTTCGCAAATCTAATCACACCAAAATGATTACTAACACACCAAATTCTTAATCTCTATACACACACAATCCGAATAAGCTGCATTGTACAAACACAATGTAGCAGTAACAATATTTTGAAAGCTCAGAAACTGCACCGGACACAATGTATGTAGTTAAACACAATACAATATACGGTGTTACAAAATAAAAATGTAGGAATTTTATGTAGTCACACGGACTCAGGCAATCGGAAACGAATAAAAAATACAAATTAAATTCGAAATAAAAAAGAAATGAGAGAAATTTAAAATTTTTCATCTATATAAATGTGTTAGGAATAATTTGTATGTAACCCACTTTGTGGGTACATAGTTTAATGCTCCATGTAGGTACTTATAGTATAGTACATAATAAAGGGGTAGATTACATTATTTTTGTTTATAGTTCACCAGATAGATTATTTAAAAATATAAGACGCGTATTTAATTTAAAAAACTCACGACGTTCGATAATTTGAAATCTCGCATGACGTCACAAGTTCGTGCTATTTTTGCACAAACATAACGTCTTTAGCCCCCAGATATGCTTTCACTAATCAGTGTTTTCTTATTTTGAAAAATCAAAAATTACGTATATAATATCTTTTTTTTATTATTCCACTTACGACCTAAATGTATTTTGGCTTTTTATAACCCAATTTAATAGTTACAACATTTATCTTCTCAATTGTTATTTCAAACCTTATTCGACCTTATTTTTTCCTATACTTAATTTTGTAACACCATGTATGTACACAATGCAGCATTCATAATGACACGACACAACATGATCAACGTTCCTGTGATCTATGAAAACGGAAGTTGACATTACGATGTGCCAACATCTCGGTACCGGTAGGCTTTGTTTACGAACGCTTCCTTGTAAACGATTAGATAAAAAAATTGTATTCTTTAGAATGAACAATGATTTTCGGTAACTTCTCTGTTCATTGTTCGGGTTTTGTTTCTTTTTGTACTATCATAAAGGCGAAAGTAAGTTTTTACCTATTTTACTCTTTTACGGCTAAACCGCCGAATTTTGGAAGGACATAGGTATTAGGCAACTTTATGCCCAAATAACAGACAAATACGTGCACAGCCGCGAACAAAAGGTCGTCGTTTATTTAATTTTATTCACATGAAAGTGTAGTAGATAGATATTTATGGCAAATGGTCAAACCAATTTTATTGTCAAACAATCATACAACTAAACCACTTAGTTATCAAATTAATGGACATAAATAAATAATTTAACGTACTAGGTCACATTGGACATGAGTCTAGATTACATTATAAATACGTACTTACAGCATTTTACGAAAATCAACATTCGAATTTTCCGCTGATTTTGATAAAAGCCCCTAAAAAGGAACAACAATATTAGCGATCAATCTGAAATTCAACTAACCGTCCATATTCTGTCAAACTGACGTGAAGCAACGCTCCCAATTTGACACACCTATCGCCCGTACGATCTGAACTTCCAAAAGTGAAAACTCTACATTGTAAAATGAGTCTTATGCCATTAGCATAAGATTTATTTAAGATGAATCTGTAAGTTTGTAGTGTGTAGAACATACGGGCGTTCATTCACGAGATTCGCTCAGAGATTGTGGTCCATCCATCAAGCCGAATGTCAAAACTAATACGGACCATGGTCCCGTGAGAGACTAGGATTTGTAATTATGTGTTTCAATGCATCGAACGTCATCCGATTAAAATTGGCGTCCATAGGGGAGAAGATGTTTGAATTACTTTGTCCTATCGTGATTTTGTTCTAATGGCCGAAGAAATTAAATATGATAGCATCTGATTGACATAGTGATTGAGAGGGTATGGTGATGTAGGGCAAATGCCCGCACGTATGCGTATTCAGATAATGTTTTAGGCAAATTGAAACAGTTAAATTGGTATGACTAGACATATAATTTACCCCGAAGCGTGCAGCTTGTTAACTTCTCTTAAAGTTACCATATTATATTTTGCTATCATAATAAATTATTTATAGCCTAATAAAAACATTTAAATTGGTGTATTTATTTACAACCGGTGAAAATAAATAGTGACCACCACGAATAAAAAGATGATAATAATCTAGTCTTAAAATATATTTATAAAAAAAAATGTATGTTTTTTGATAAGAAAAAAAAACAATGTACTTTTAACCTTGGTAACATAAAACAACTAAAAAATTAGTATCTGCAACTTTTATCTGCTGTAGTAAACAATTAAAATACAATTAAAAATAAAAATAAATCTACACATTTAAGATCATCTACAAAACATAGTACCATCACAGTACTTCTTAATGACATGTAAAATAATCCTATTCATCTAGAATCATAGTAAAGAGCTTAAGTTAGCTAAGAAGTTCAATAAATAAATAAACAGAGTGCATGGTTAACTATCACAAAGGGGTCCAGATGATATTCCTCGGGGACACTGTAAGGGTTTTCTCCACCCCGTATGACGTGTTAAGTTTACTAACCAGGGTAATATAGCAAGCTCTTAGTTCCAGCACTTTAATGTACCTACTCGAAATCTCGTTCAAGAGTATTGGTTAAAGATAGCTAGAAATTATATTGTACATAGAAACAAAAATTCCCTGCCAGCGCTATTCGAACACATATACAAAAACGATTATTCATTTATTTTTAAATATTATTAAGTATGTATTTTGTAAGTAGATAATTAATAAATCTTTTAAGAAAATAAAACAAAGATTGTTATATAAGGAAATTGGTAACAAAACCTTTAAATACTTTTAATGTTCATAAAATATTATTTTTAATTAGTAAATGTCATGTAGCAAATGGTTAATCAAAATGCGTCTTTGGTAACTTATCCAACTTTAATTTACCGACAACTTGAAGTTAACAAAAATAAGTTGCCGTTAAAAAAAGAAAACAGTGTGAACAAAGCTAAAAGTTGCACTTTCCAATATTTTCTAAAACTAAACTTGTTAATTAATAAATGGACTAGTTTACCTTTTGTTACGACTTTTTGTCACATCAAACTGTTATTTTTCACTTCCGACTGTCTTTTTTATTTGCGTTTCCAAAAATTTTCGTTTTTAATACTTTTAGCGGGGTTTCAATCCGCAGTTTACGTACGTTCAGGCTGGCGCGCCTCTCAGGCAGGCGAATAGCAATAGGTTAACGCGTAAATCTATTATTAAATAGTTATGTTGTCATACGCAATAAGTCTACAACGCGTTTTATGAGAGCGGCAATGTTTAGGTAAATATCGCATTAGGCATTAAGCACGTATGCGGGGTGAATTGCACTTTATTTTTTCGCAGCTAGAGTCGCTATTTAATTATTTTTATGCGATATCTAATCTTCTGTACGTATCTAGTTCTATTAAGTATTCTGTGCTTTTAGTTAAATTTAAAGCTTTTTGTGTTAAAATATATATAGGTACCTATATAAATTGACTATGACTCCTAAAAATAACATGAATAGATGTAAATCGATCATGAGTCACAGTTACATTGACGGTGTTCCTGAATATTAATACTTAATAATTATACATTTATTATGTGTCTCGTGCTATTAATTTACGTAATAATAACTGACAAGGCGGTGACCTAATTGTCGTAGACAATGGGTGACGCGTTTTATCGTATTTTGTGCTTAGAATCATTAAATATTGGTTCCGCACACACACAACGGTAACAAAAATAAATAGAAGTGAAAACTGCCCAAAAATGTAATATGCTCAAATGTAATATAAATCAATTATGCTCATATAAACGATAAGCATTCGATATTATCTTCACTACCTATTATCGAATAAAAATCAAACAAGCATTCTTCTTCTTCCTTAATACTTATTTAATCAAAGTCTAATAACATTCTTCTGACAACTCCATGACATTACTATTACTAGAACATATACCTACTCTAAAAACTTATTGAAAATATACAAAATTATCTAGAATAGAGACAATAGCATCATCAACGCAGACAGACAATAATGTTTATGATTAACTTATGCAAATATTTATCCGTGATTAACTCTATGTTGACACAAATTGCCCGGTTAATGCTGTGCTTCGATGATTATGGAGTCAAAACATCGACTATTCATCCTATATTCTGTTGGCGTGTGTCGGCATTGTAAAGTTTATACTTTATTTCAATTATGTTTTGGAAAATAATACGTTAGACGACTCCTTTAGTAATAAAAACATTGAGAAATGTTTAGAAAGTTAGTGCTGATAAAACATTACATTTATATACATTGATAAATAAATATGAAATACGAAAAGAAATGTCAATTTTAGTTCTTAATTATTTTTATAAAAGAAAATTAAATGCTATTCTTCTAACATCATAAAGAATATGAAAAAAAAAAGAAAACAGATTAAATAAAACAAATTCAATTTAATTTCAAACTCAAACGTTCTTAAATAAAACAAATGAAAAACTGTTTCGTTATGTCTCTGATCTGTTTTCTTTTTAGGAAAATTCCGAAGGTTATTTGAAAGAGTGTTTTTTTTTCACATTAGTACCTAAATCTAGTCTAATAAACGTAAAATTATGTACTTTTTAAAGATACTGGACGATGCGACGTTGACTATCAGATAAAGTTGACATTCACTTTAATTGCCGGCAATGATTTTCTTATTTACAAAGACATTACTTAATTTCGCGGTTCAGTTATTAACAGAGACAAATCATTACAGTTAGAAGACCATTGAACTGATCATTGTACTTTTCAATCAAAGTTTTTAACACCTTTTTGTCACTTATATTGACTCATTCAAAGATTTTTTTTACTTTTATTTTATAAAAAAACCTTATTTAAAATAAAGTTGTTTCTTGATGTTTTAGATTGGTGTAAAAAAAATTAAACAATTTATTTCACACGAAAACTTACAACGTCCAGAAACTTATAAAATCATACAATATAGATTTATAAATTGGGATAAAGTAAAGAATATATTAAAATTAAAAACTTTGTATAAATGACGTCGCAATATTACTTTAAATTTCGTGATGTGATTCGATGTGATGCCAGGTGATGTGGCTAGATCAATGAGGTACCTAGATACTATCAGCGTTTAAAGTAAGTGATATAACTAATTAGTTAATTTTGATCACTTAATTTACACTACAGCACAGGTACCCTACAGTAACTTATTCTATAAAACACAATAATTTAATTATATTCTCAACGTTTTTTTTCCACACAATAAACACGCAATAACTTAGCTAGGCAACTCTTAATCCAAGACGGCAGGTCAAATTGTTAAGTCGTCAAATCTGTTTGACTACTGGCGCCATCTTTTAGTACAGACCTTACTAACAGGCGCTATGTAGACACATCAATTAGCCCGGAGATTACCACAAAGACTGTAACTTACAACTAGAGTTTCATTTGTTTTATGTTAAACACTTGAAGTCGTAAAAACTTTCCTAGGTTTGCGTTAGAGGTAAATGTGTCATATAGAAACAAAAAGGTATAAAATAAAATGCATTTTATGCTTTCTGATAGATAAAATTTACTACTTTCTTGTTAGAAAGCTTCTTTCTTATTGGGTCATAATCTATACTAATATAATGATGCTAAGTAGATTTTTGTTTGAACTTGATTGCCTCTAAAAGTACCAGTGGAATTTGAAATAAATCTTTTTGCAATTAATAGTCAAATCCTCGAGGAATGTTATAGGCTATTTATTGTCACATTACTTGCCTTAGAAGAAAAGCAAGAAAAGTAAAACCGCGGCGCACACCTAGCTTTATTACAAGAATAAGCAATTGGGAGACGCCTCTAAATGTGAAATTGTAGACCAACACAACATTGTTTTTAGAGATCAACCTGATTATTTTATTTTCGAACATAAAACCTACTTTACATTCCTAGTCAACTTTATTATTTGTTGTCAGCACATAAACGAAGGTATTAAGGTTTTAACATTCATTTATTTCCAAGTAAATACTAGAAAATTAAACTGTGTTCTTAACCTTTTTAGAAATATTTAACCTTATTTAACAATATAATTAAAATGTATATTTAAATGTCCTCAAAATCAATTAGACATGACTCTCCAAAATGTTAATGTAATTAATTACTTAAATCACCGCAACAAATTATGACTGAAAAACAACAAATCAATAAATCCTGTTAAAAGCAGACAATTATACAATTAATTTGAAATTAATTAACTTCGAAAGGCGAGCTAAAGTCATTAAATATCAAAATAATTAAACCGCGGGTAAATTGATGAAAAATAAATTATTTGAGCGTGCTGGTTGCTCAGACTTATCGATTTTATCTTTATTGACATAACAATCAGCCAATTAGAGAATCCACACGGGGCATTGTCAGTATACGACTCAACTGACTCGTATATACTGTAGACTTGTAATTAGCCGCATTAAATTACTAACTTTAATAGACTACCGATTGTACAGTCAACCCCAGATCAAGAGCAACACTAAAACATTGCCAGCGCTTTTATTTCAAAGCACTAAGACTGATTTTCGTTATTGTACGTTGCAAGTACCACGAGGTCGATCGTACACTAGTTGAATAAACAAAACATATTTATGATATGGTTTTCCAATTTGTATTTAGGATAGCGATAACAACATTTGTATGGGGAGTTAAATACAATTCGAGTGATAAACTCCTTAAGTAAATCTTATTGTCTAAGTTGTTTACGAGTAAATGTATCTTGTTTACAAAACGATGAGTACCACACTGTGTCGCAAACAGGTCTTTGTGACGTCAGGTTCTTAGAATAATTATATTGATATGAAAAGGAATTATTTGTGTTCATTTATTTTAATAGGATTATTATTAGAGGTGAAATCTTTTTCTTAGATCTCGTTTATTTATATAACACGTTTGCACATTGTATTATAAATGTGATAAATGAATAAATAGGGATTTTGACTGGGTATGAAAAGTAAAAATATATTCAGTCCGTAAATAAGATAATAAACAAAATACTAATATTTCAATATAACTGAAAACTAAGGAGAAAGCGAATTGAAGTTCAGGTCAGTAGGGGCTAATTACGTCACGATGTTAGACAACACAACACAATTCAAATCAAAGTACCGTCGTAAGGTTTTGGTTAAGTAACAAAAACAAAAAATATGTTTAATTTTTGTCAACTTCTTTTGTAGGTTATAGGAGGGCTTAATTCATGTCCCTACTACATGAATTAAGCCCTCCTGTAATATACAAAAGAAATGTTGACAGGTTCTCTCAAGTGTGTCTTAAATTTAACTATCTTCCTGGTTTATAGTATTTTAATAATAAGGTTTCTTTAATTAACGTAAATCATTTCATCATTAAATTAGTACAAAAAGGCAAAAACCTGGTCGCCTTATTTATGTACCTACCTACACTATGAAATAAGGCGACCACGCTTTTGCTTATGATCATAGACTAAGGTGTATATTGGCTTCTGATTTATCAGTCAAATACATGAAACGAATGCAACTGCCAATGTCAGTTACACAACAAATGAAAAACAATATAATATATATTTTAGCATGTCATTTACACAAAGTCAATAGTTCACGTGACATTTAATTTATGTCAAATAAGTATTTACTTGAATAGTAACAAGAATTTGCATTTAACTTCAAAGACAATCTACGTTCTTACTAGAATAATTTACTGCTATATTAATTAATTTTCGTATTCCAGTTTATTCTTAGTAGAAAATTGTATATTGAATTTTCTAACTAGATGAATTTTCTAACCCATAAAAGTGTAATTATGTGATGGCTTTATTTATTTTATTATGTTTTTATATACACATAATAAATAAGATAAGAAAATGACGTTTTTAATACCTATACTTGTATAGGTATTAAAACCTGTGGTGTACCTATACTATATTAAGGGGTGAATAGTACATCTAAAATAGATTTAGTTTACAAAATTTAAGTTAAAAAAGGAGTTAATTACATAATTGATTTTAAATTTTTCGCATCCATAATTCGCAACAAAAAATCATTACAAACATGTCAGCGCACTACGAGGGTCAATATCTTATTACGTCACTCGCTAAAGATACATCGCTTCAGCAGTGTTTATGATTTTTGGTGTCGAATAATGGATGGGAGAATTTGTATCAATTATTTATGTATCAATTAATTAATTAACTAATTTTAAGCTACAATTTTGTAAACTGACTATACCTGATGTACTCTTCACCTCTTTTAGATAGATATATCCTTTTGGTAACACCTTGTATTAATCTCACAAGTAGGTATATTTTTTACTAGAATTTGTTGCCAGAATCTTACCTGAAACCTGGTTTTAACAGTTATCTCTTTTAAACCCCTATGCATTTAAAAGCATGTATGAAAAGGTAAGGGTATGCCTGATGCCTCTGCCTTGTGTCAAGTCGCCTTCCCATTGAGCTATAAGGGTGAGGGAATGAAGTGTACACCTGTGTTTATACAAACTTGTTCCCTACAAGTCTGTGATGTTTACTTATCTCTGATTAGACTTGCTATAGTTATTTATTTTTATGTTATTAAATAAAAATCAAGAACCAAATATCTTATAACAATTATTTGCTATTTCTATTTAATCATTTTAAGCTTTTAGTTGTAGAGAAATTTAAGTTGTGATATATACAGGAATTTTGCTTTAAAGGAATTTGTGTTTTGTATTTTGAATTATTTTTATTGGTTGCTCACAAAATCTTATAAGACCTAAAAAGATAGGTAATCACTTAGCTCAGTGTGTATTGAAAATGTTATGGTTTTCCTCAATTAAATTCTAGAAAGTGAAAATTAAATAAATAATAATGAACCAGCTTCTAAAATTCACCAAATAAGCAAAAACATTTAACTTTACTAAAAAGATCCCTGTATTATTTTTTCATTAAAATTTTCGTCTACTAAAAACAAATGATGTTCACAGAAATATCGCACGGTATTAAAATAATTAAAAGAAATTAATTACGAACATTTTTTCTTAATTGTATATTATTAAAGGACCCTTCGTAAAATGAAAAGCATAATAAGTATCAAAACGTCAGTATAATTTATTACGTTTTCAAGATATCTTTGTACATTTTTATACAAAACAATAATTTTCATTATGACTAATAATTACAATCCAAAAATTACATTTATTTTCAAGTTTATAATTATTAAATCTAATATCACGATTTAGCTTAATTATTTTAAAATAGGTACTCAAGCGATACATCTAAGTATAGCCAATAAAACGATAACATTGCAGACATATATATCGTTATATACATTTTCATTATAATAATAATTATGAGTAAGCACATTAATAGGGTGTAACATACATATACGTTTTCATACAATTTAATATAATCATTAAAATAGCCCAAAAATCAAGGGAAAATTAAAGAAAAATTTATATGATAGAAACCATAATTTTGCTTTGAATAAACACATTAACAACAAAAGCTTTAAACAAAATAAATACGCAATAATGAATTATATTAATTTTGGGGATATTAATTATTATATTTTAAGCATCAAATACAATATAATAACAGAAATCTTAATAAAACTATACACATCAATATTTATAATTGTGAGTATGGGAATTACTTTAAACATCTTATGCTATTTGGTGTTGCGTTACAGTGACTGATCCGTGAATACTTTCACAGTTTCAATAAACTATGTTAATAATTAATAATAATTATAATATTTGAAAAATGTTACCACAATCAGACTCAACATTTTCACACAAACTTTGTACAAATATTGTTTTCATTAAAATACTCATATTCTTGTAAAACGTCTCCATTCCCGTAATGCTTAAATTACGTATGTGAAATTGACAAAATGTTTGACAATAAGTAAGTAACAATATTATATTTACAATAATGAAATAAATCGAGGTGTGAATATATATTTTAAAAGTGCAAGTTTTAGTGCAAAGAAATTAAAATACAACTTACTGTTATGGGAATATCAAATACCGGGAGTTTCGTTAAACAAAGTACGTGCGGCCCTTATTAGAGGCACTCCCGGTTATGGAGCGTGGTACAGTCGGCGAAATATCATCTACCCTAGAATACACGTGACCACTGCTAGGGGACAGCCTCAGGTCATAATTAAACCGAGGACAAGTCCTGTTGTCGATCGACATGTAGCTATTGTTCGAATTGTTCCCTTCCCCGTACGTGTTGTTGTCCGACGATGGAGAACTTTCATTCTGTGACGATTCCCCATCGTTCCTCTTACAATATTGTAAGGAATTCGTGAAATTCTGCTTTGAGCAAGTATCGTTTGAGACCGGCATTGTCGTGTATCTCAACGTCGGAGTCTGACGTAACGACTTCTTGAATACGCTCTTCTCAGAGCCTTTAACTGTGATAATGGTGTCGGTTGAATTGAGTAAAGCGATGAATCTGTCCCAGAAACGCGGGTCGTTCCAGGATATATTTTTGAATTTATCTAACACAAAACACAGTTCGTCGCTTATTTGATTGTTCTCTACGACTTTTATAAATATAACCTTATTCAAATCGCTACGATTCAGGGACTTTAGATAGCTAAAAAATATATTTTTGAAATGAATATCGTAAAGGTCGTTGCAAATAAAATTCGTTGTTAGAACAATAATAAGACGTTTGGATAACTTGGACGATTTTGAAAAGCTGTCCAAGGTCAAAATATTTAGTGAAGCCTCGTTTACTGAAAACTTTTTAGAGGTCATTTTTCTAAACTCGATTTCTGACATTATGTTATGATATATGAAATTTGTATCTTTGGTATTGCATATCACGTAGTAATCATACATGTGATTCGGATTACCTTCCAAAACATGATCGACGTTTGGACAAGACTGTTCTTTGAACAGAGGTACACCATATTTAGTGTATAACCAATCACTTATATCGTATCTGAACGCGTAAAATATAGCACCTATCAGGCAGATCACCGCAAGACTAATAATTACTCCACATATAACGGCAAAGTAATTATCAGGAAGAAATATTGACTTGGACACAATTTCATCTTTCGATACAGTCGGGTCCCCTATTGATCCCATATACTCTTTACAATGGCTCAATACCGAGGCAATAGTTATTTTAGTTGGTTTTCCCTCAGTATCTGTACACAACATTTTCTCCGGGTCTCCGGGATCCCTCCTAAGCCACGAATCTAATTCAGCTATACTCTTACAGTCACAAGAATATTGGTTGCCTTCAATAGATACATGAGCTAAACTTTTGGAAGACGAAGCTAATAATTTCCAAGGGAAAAAGTTCACGAGTTTGTTGTCGTCAATTCTTAGAACCGAGAGCGATTTCAAAGAGGAAAATGTGTTATTTGCAACATGTACAATCGCATTATGGTCTAAATAAAGTTCATTTAAATTATTGAGATGTAAGAATTCATCCCCTTTTAGCTCAACCAATTTATTATTCTCCAAATGTAAGACTCGGAGTGAATCGACACCTTTAAAAGTTTGGTTATTTACTTCTTTTAACTTTGTGTTGTTCAAGTATAGCACTTGAAGTTTCTTCTTGCCTATAAACACGTGATTTCCCAGATGGCTGATGTGATTTCCATCTAAATATATTTCGGTAGCGTCCATCGGAATTCGTTCGGGCACTTCTGTATAGTCGGCGTTCGAACAATCTACAACGTTCGCATTCCAAGTTATGTCGTGATAACATCTACAGTTATTTGGACAAATCATTTCACAGTCACATGCTACAAAGTCACAACAATGACACAGGGCAAAACAATGGCTGTCGTACGGACAGAGAAAGTCAGAAGGTGACATGTCTATTATCATCTTTTTTTCTTTGGCGCGCGAATGGACCAACGTACAAAAGGCTTTATCTAAATCTAACACGCGCGGGTATTGTCGACTATGACTCAAATAATTAATGCGTTGAATCCATTCCATTGAACAGTCACAAACAAATGGGTTGCCGCTTATAAAGAACTCTGGTAAATCACTATCTTCTTCTATTTGATCTAACCTAAATGCGTTCATGTCAAGTTGTACTAGATTGTTATTATTTAACGCGACAGTTAATAGCCTTTTTAATTTAGAAAATGAGCCGACTTGAATGCTTTGAATGTTGTTGTCGTTCAAATAAAGTTTTTCTACAGATTTTGGTATCGAAGTCACAGTTATTTGACTTATATTATTAAAACTTAAATCTAGTAACTTAATATTTACATTAGAATACATGTCGTCATTCAAAAAGTTTTCTATGTTATTTTTGTGAAGGTCTAGCCACTCTAAGCTATTAGGAAAACTTTTAAAATCAAAAAAAGTAAGTTTGTTAGCAGACATATTAAGCCAAACTAAACTATTCAATGTGTTAAAAATTCCATCAAATTTTGTAATTTCATTACCATCCATCCTTAGCAACTTTAAGTTTACATTTTTTCTAAAACAACCTGGGGAAACGTGTTTTATTTTATTAGACGCCAAATTAAGTACTTGAAGTTGAGGCAAATGTTCAAAAGTGTCTTCATTTAAATACGTTACTTTGTTATCCACTAAACGTAAACCGAAAAGTTCAGAAAGTCCCCTAAAGTTTTCCCGATTCAAATGTGTTATATTATTCTTACCAATATCTAACGACCTTAGGGACCTAAGTTTACGTACTGATGAAGGAAACACAGACAAACTATTATCATTTAAAAATAAATCCTCAATAGCAGTCATATTTTCAAATGCATCCTCGTCTATACGCTTAATATTATTGTTATCTATGAACAATTCGTGCAGAACGTGCAAATCCGTAAACAAATGTGTGTGAATATGTACAAGTTTATTGTTTGAAAGTGTGAGGGAGTGCAAGTTCCGCAGTTCACCAAATGCATGCTCGTCTATAGAAGTAATGTCATTATGTTCCAAGTTTAATTTTTGTAAACTATATAAATCGTGGAACATATGTCGGTCTATCCTATTTAACCTATTGTAAGACAGATTAAGTATAACCATGCGAAGTAATCCTACAAATGTGCCCTTATTTATCCACTGACTAGTAAGTATGTTATTTGATAAATCTAATATTTGTAATTGGTCTAAACCTTCAAATAGTCCCGGAGGTAATGTAGTTATAGTGTTGTTACTAAAATTAATTTCTTTCAAGGACTTTGATTCAGAAAAAAGTTCGGGTGGAACAGTGTTTAAAAAATTACTAGATAAGTTTAAAACCTGCAAACTGAGCAATCCTTCAAAGGCACCATCTTCTAGGGTAGATATTGCATTATTTTGTAGAAATAATTTCGACAGTGAACGTAACTTTGATAAACTATTGTCGGTCAACACGATTAAGTCATTATACGACATATCAAGAACTTCTACAACTAGATTGCAACTTTTAACGCTTAAATTCTGTTCTCTTAAAGAATCAGAAAAACCAATTGTCTTTATGTTTTGCAAGTGATTATTTGATAGATTCAGAATTTTCAAACTGTACAATTGACAAAATGTTTCTGTCTTAGTGCTCCAAATGTTATTGTCGCTCAGGTCGAGTTCAATTAACTCGTTCAAGCCCGCGAAGGCCTGTTCGTGTAGCTCCATTGTCATCGCAGACCACTCGCTGTTGTGAGTTGTCACGTGCAGACGTTTTAAGTCCTTAAAGTTTTCAAAAGCGCGTGCCGGTATTTGGCGTATCTTGCATTTATCGACAACAAGGTCTCGCAGCTTTGAAAGACTTGTATGTTTTCCTGGTGGCTTTTCAGCCTGGGTAGTTAGTGTGCTTTCGAAAAATAATATCTCACTGCACTGTACGTGTAACGAAATCACGTCTTCAAAATGTGTCCTGCTTATATTTTGTAACAGGTGGTCCAAACTGCTTATGGTTCGGATCTTGCAGAAAAGAACCGCGTTCTCCGACGTTTCCGCTTCGAGGCTGCGGTACGCGCACTCGTGCGGCATTTCGGCCGCGGAGTTCCTCTCGACGGCATGACAGTAAAACAACACGTACACTATGATTCGATTAAAAGTTCGGCGCTCAAGTCTTTTCGCGACAATTTGTTTTACTAGCATTTTACGATCATATGCGAGCTGCGGAGAGGCATTGAGGTCGGCAGTGCCATTTATGAGGGAGCGAATTGGTCGATCGAGTCATAAATATTCACGCTTTGAAAACGACATCGCGACTCGCGTGGCATGACCAGAGTTTAGCACGGTAGCGACAGGCGTGTGGCGCGTACGGCGGCTGCCCACCGACTGAGCGGCGCTTCGTGACTCCGCCCCACGGCGTCGTACGCCCCGCACTGCCGCGCCGCCCCGGCGTCTAAAGAAACTTCATCTCATACTATCAAGGGTGCATAAACCGTTGAATTATTCCCGTGCGGGTGTATCGAGCATTAATTATAAACAAACTGAGATCTAGTTTCGTAGAGCTTGTTGTTGTGCTACGACTTTCTTCCCGCTCCAGGGACACTGGAGTTGATTCTAATGAGAAGCATTTTTTTTTACTTTAATAACATTAGCTTAAGTTTTAGACAGTTACTTAAGAACTGAATAAAAGAAGTTCTAAGATCAAATGTACCCCATGAGTGTATTTTGTATAAAAATACCTTAGAAGATAAACGGTAGCACTCTAAAAACTTTATACATTGAATACAAAGTTTGCTTTTTTTTAAACAATACTCTTTTTAAAAAAAGGGGCTAATACCGTTATATTACGAACACCTGTTGTGTCTTGAACAAGTTCGGTAAACTTTTTACTCAGGCTCGTTCTCGTGAAAATGGGATAAAAGACTTGCAAAATAGTTTTCTGGGACACCACATGGTTCTGAAGTTAACGTGCTCTCTTATATTATGGTCGACGAAAACCTCTTAAAGCTGCAACAACTTTTTTTTTTAAGAATCTTTCACGTTTTCAAGTGTTCATGTAACACGTGAGTATTTACATATTGTATTGGCGTTTGCTTTTTCGTTTATAGCTGTCTTTCTTGAGAGCAGAAAAAGCGTGTCTTGGCTTGTGTAAATAATTTGCGACCACTGACAACGAGCTTATGATTTTGTAATGAGGTTACATATTGAGGTTCTTTTTTACAAGGTGAAAATATGCGACGACTGAATATTCATTTCCTTTTATGTACTCATAAATATGGTAAAGTACTTATTAAGGATTTTTTTCTTCTTGTGTTTTTAGCGAGACCTTAATATTAAGCATAATTCAAATGATTTCTTCTGTGATTAGAAATTATTCTCTTCTTCTTTTTGGCTTTTTCCTTAAAAAATCTATCGATAATAGTTGCAAGTTCTCGTCTCTACGAAATTGGTAGAAATCGGCCCAGGCGTAGTTAAGCAGCCCTTCTGTCTTCCTATATGGTCAATCATAACAGCTCTGATACAATAAAATGGATATATCCAAGTACCTATAGTTAATATCCAAACCCATAATTGTATGTGTCTCTCAATTTTGCTACTGCGGGACAGTATTTATACGGTTTTTTTTTTACACTTTATACAAGATATATGTAACGCATCACAAAAGTATGTACATTATATAGTATTTTTACACCAATTCGATCCCACGTCATTGTAACAGCGCCTTGCACTCATAGTTCATTTCATGACAGGTGTCGCCACCATCGCCCTTCTCATAACATTAAACTTGGAATTAATTATAACGAGCGTGTGGGACTTCTCACAAGTTTCTTTGCTCTTTGAAGTATAATAAGTTTAAATTATAAATATATTATTAATGTGCGTTTGAAACACACATGGGGTAGGGTTCAGTTCGTTTTCATATTAATATTTATGTCAGTTACTTCCTAATAATGGTCGCATAAATAATGATTCTTACGTTTAATTGGCAAATATACCTCCTTTATGTTTGAAGATATTAAACCCAGATTTTTCAATAAACACTGTTTATTTGTTATTCGTTTGCTGTCATGGAAAGCCTTAACTAATTCTGTGTTTTTAATTGCATTTTAATACCTACCTACACTTGACTCAAAATAACATACGATTATCTTAAAAGGTTACACATTACTATAATCCTTAATGGTATATTATAAGAATATCAGTGTTAAAGTAAGGCATAGTTTAAATACCTAATAATACTTACTGCTGCACTCAGAAACGTTAATGCCATGGTTACAGGGATTTCTCATCATTATTTTGTAAGACATCTTTCAATAGTATGAGAGGTGGCTTACTTAAATCGATATTAAGAAATTCCTTAAACCTATTAAATTAAGCCAACTCTCAGACTTCTGACAGTTAGTTTACTTAAACCGATAATATTAAATTTCTTAAGTAATCATTAACATCTCTTAATACGGCAGTTATGAATAGTAGAAAACTAGACACAAATTTATTAAACAAAAGTGACTCATTGAAATAATATTATGTTCTAATAAATACAAAGGAAGTGTAGGCGATACGACAAACTATTAAATAATAAATAAAAAAACATATTATTAATTCAAAAAATAATCGTAAACAACTATCTAACTCGAATAATAAATCCCACATTGTTTTCTAATCTAGATCTTCCAAATAGCCGTAAAAAAACATCGTCTGACCAAACACACGTAATCACATCCTTATAATAATAGTGTTAACTATGTAAGCACAGAAAAAAAAGATGGCCAACAATTTTATCGAGATTCAAAAACCGGATACAACAACCTTATTATTTTTCGTAACTACCATCAGTTTACATAAATAATTCAATAGTTTTAATTTTTTTATTTGACTTGAGTATGGTTCTGCAGTTTCGATTTAAACTCTTTTTATGGAATCTTGGATTTGAACGCAGTTTTCAATACCTACTCAATACTCAATGTTTCTTGCATTCCATAATGTAGTTTAGGTGGTATTTATATGATCATCAGGCACAGCAATTTAGAAATAGATAGAGTGATAGAAAAGGAAGGTTTATGCTATGTATAATACATGCATATTGCACCCGTGCAAAGTCGGGGCTGGTCGCTAGTGAGCTATAAAATAGTCTCGTTGACTTGTGTAAAATAACTTTGTAGACGTAAACTTACGATCTATTTATTCGTAAAAGTTCTTACGTTAATAACAAACCAAGTAAAAATTTGGTATACATACATACACGCTAATTTTAGTTAAAAAATTTTAATTGTATAACTATATTTAATTTTAAAATAACTTTGACTATAAGTTTTTGTTCAAATGAAAGAAACTGAATTATGTTTCATAAAAATATACCTACCCATACATATGTTAATACTTTTTAGAATTCCATTTAATCATATAAAAACTGTTTTTTTTTTTTTTATTTCCCCTCAAATATACTCCTTTTTATTCAAAAAAGAAAAAGACAAAAAGAAAATGCAATCGGAATCCATTCATGAATCGAACCCTAAAAAGCGCCCACTATGTTTAAGCTTACAGGTAATTACTAAGTTCGAAGTTGAAGTACACAACTAGAGTGAACCAGGAACGATTAGCCATGGGAAGAGTTTATGTAATAATTGGCCAGTGCGTAATTGAGCTATGTGGGCCTGAATGCACAAACAAGTATAAGGCAATTTGTAGTTCGTGATAGCAGTGAATGGACCACCCACTAGATATGTTAAGGAGACTGTAGAATGTAGATGGAAGATACGTTGTATTTTTTTTTTATTTTTAAGGTTTGGTTTTTTTGATCAATTGCCTTTGAAATAATCTCGTACGTAGCTGTACCTATTCGATGATAACATCCTAACAGAGAATATGTCTTAACATATTATTCTGTTAGTTTTTTTTTTGGGTAAAATGTACGTCTATTCTAAGGCGTTTCCTTTAATATACTTAGTAAGCATTTGGATAGTAAAATTTCAAATTATCAGATAGGTGAAAATTTATTCTAACTTTTTTCCAAACTATATTCGGGTCCAATAGTTAGCCCTTAAAACAGATCAGTTTTTGACAAATTCTAAGACTGAATTAAATATATCGTTGCAAGAGACTTCACCTTTATCTCGCAGCATTTAAATGGGTTGCCGTAGTCTACAAAATTACCATACTATGTCTTCTACAAGTTTTTGTGTTTAGTCAACGAAGAATTCAAATCCTACTCAATAGGAAATAAAGGTAGAATAAACGTTATTTGTGACTTAAATTGCCGTTGATTTAACGTGTTTCATGATAATTTATTGCATTTATTGTTTCCGATTTTTTATGTCCGGATTATTGAGGCTTTTATCATTCTTTATCTATCTTGTAATTCAGAAATAACATTATACATATTTTACTTATACAAAAATTACGCAATAAATGAAAAATAAAATTATTTTATTCTATAAAACATGCAGTATATTCTATAAACCATACAATATATTAAAAAAAAAGGTACATGGTGTTTAAGGCCACTTTATTTACTTTTATATAAAAATATTTAAATCATTCCTAAAATATTTTATACTTTTATTGTTTCACATTACCCGTTACTAAAATACAAAGTAAGCAAATCTGAACGTTGCCCTAACAGCTTTGTTTAGTAAATCTTTGATTTATTTTCCCATGAGTTGGTTTAAAGATAATTATATTCACCGCTAGATGGCTGTAAAGAGTGGTTATCGAGTGAACTCGTCCCGCCCCTAGCAATAATCACCTTGGTAGTGGTAACGGTGCAGCCTATTACATTATCGATATTTTTACAAAACTAAAATAAATATAAAATAATGAATGTAACAAAATTATGTTATATAGACCTTTGATTCCGTATTCAATGTAATTTATACTATGGTACATTTAGTATTGTATTTATTGTATTTATATTATTTATTAAGTAGCAATAAACCTTAAAGCTGCTTAGATTTATGCTAAATGTTGCAATGGTAATCGATCATCAAATTTTCTACAAAACCCATACATATTAAGGCTGATTTCCAGTCTTACCGGATTTAGATAAATATCAGTATTTTACATACATGCTGCCTATCTGATCTTTGCAACCTATTCACTGTAAGTAGGAAGAGTATACTTTGTTTATTTTCTTGTATTACCTTACAAGCTAAAGCTACGTTGGAGTCGGCTTAATGTCTCACCGGATTCAGCTAAATACCGTATTTAACGTTGAGCGACTATCCTATCTGACCTCCACAACCCATTTTACTGGGTTACACTGTATCCAATACTAACCTATCTGGCCTCCACAACCCATTTTGCTGGGTTACACTGTATTCCATAAAAGACTGGTTGCCACAATTGTAATGACTTAACGGCTGTCAAAGATAGACGTATGACAGTCGGGACCAACGGCTTAACGTGCTTTCCGACGCTCGGATCGGAATTAAAATGTAGTAAGTAATACTCATAGAGTAAAAATATTATTTGTAGATAATTTATTTCTATCGATATTGCACCCACACATCACTAAACCAGCGCAACCTAAACGGTATGCATATTAAATTTGATTCGCGTGCTCAAACAATATACCTATTTATTTTTGTTAAGCGTAAACTGGGGCGGGCTATCGCTAACTCCTTTTTAAAATAAATAATACTAGAAATGTTTGGATTACATTACTTTAGGCTACACAAAGCAAAAGGAACAAAGAAGTTCCAAATATAACCCGCAAAAGAACACTATAAACGTTTATTGTTATTTTCAAGACCTACATGTTATCGAAAAAAAAATCTGACACAAAAACAGGCCAAATTTGAGTTTTTCAAAGGATTTTTTTTCCTACGTAAATACAAATACGGATGAAAGAATAAGCATCGAACCCTACCTATGCTCACTATGATACGACGTACATTATAGAAAATAGATTCATCTTTTGTTCGCCATTAATTTTTTAGTTAATAAATTAAGATTTTATATTTTTATCGTATGGTTATATTGAAGCACTCTTTACATACTAAGGTGTGCAAAGTAGCCATCACTTCTTTTAGCCATTACGATTGCTGCTAATGTTTCAAATACAAACATCTGTTTGTATTTAAAAGGGACGTCAATTTAATGAAACTGAATATAGCGCACTTTGTAAAAAAAAACAGTGTTAATTGTAAAAAAAACAATAGTAGGACGGTCGCGACATTTCTTTGTTCTTAATTGGCTATAAATATGTAAAAATACCTTGTGTTGACATTCTACGTGTTAACTAGAACATTATACTGCAATTATAAAGTGAAACTAGTTGCGTCAGAATGCTGAAGTTATTTTTTTTATTTATATTTTTTTTTTTTTCTACAAGACACATCTAAGCACTTATTTTAAGTTTACCTACATGCAATGAATACAATAGGTAATGGAAGATAGTAGGTACTTACTAACCTACCTGACAGCGTGGGTTAAAAATAATAAAATTAAAATAATCTCGATGTGGAAATAATTTCCCCATAACAACATTACAAAGTATATACGAAACTAACGATCAGCTTCGCCTTCGCAAAGGTAGACAAAACATTAATGAAATGAAACACACAAACCATCCTCTCGAATTACTCTATCCATTGGTGAAAGCTATATAAAAATCCGTTCAGTAGTTTTTGAACTTATCGCTTTCAGACAGACAGATGCGTCGGGGGACTTTGTTTTATAATAATATGTAAGTATAAATAGATTATAAAATATATTTAGCAATGTTTTTATAATTCTGAGTTTGTTGACGGTACAAACTTGTTGAGATATGTTATACTTTTATGGTAAACTTCGTTACACTACTTTAGACACTTTTTAAACAATATGCATTTTTAAATACTACATCCAACTTTTACAACTTCAGACATACGAGAGTTCTTTCTTTTAAAAGCTTCAGCGAATTTTTTGCCTTGAAAAGTAATTTATCTTCAAGTTTTTGAGTAACCTAATTTCTTTGAGAATTTATAGTGACAAGTAATTTTTGTTTAGATTCAAAAAACTCGCTTATTTTAACATTTATGAAAGTATTAATATGTATAGCTTGTTCAACAAGAAGAAAGTTAAATTGCTACAAAAATATTCAACAATGCACGTTATACAGTAGAGGAAAATGATCGGAAATCTACTCCACTTTGTTATTTCACCTGCAACTGAGTACCTTGTTTTCAATTCAGCAAACTTCACAGACAAAGTTCCCGATCGCTAACTTGTGAATTCTATTTAACACAACCGTAAAAGAATCAGTGAGGGGCCCTAACAAAAACACTTTTAAAAATAGAAAGTTTCCCCTCCATTTCGTCTGTTTACACAGTTCTCATCTAGATGAAAAATTGAATCGTACGTCTGAAATGACAACGTAACGCGTGTGAATCATCTGGACGTTGACAACCCTAACTTTACCATCAACTTAACAACACATATTATTTATTCAGTAACTAATAAGGTCTGAAATCAAATGGCAAATGCTTTACAAGCTGCAAATGTAAAGTGGCCTTCAGTAAAATAAACACAGTGTAAATTAGTGTTGGGAGTATTCAGTACAATTAACACATATAAGAGACGTGTAGGAAGAGACATGCCATTAGTCATGTTCAAACGATAATCTTTGAATAACAACCGTTTGTCATATGGCTGGAGACTGTATTGTAATATGTAGGTACTTTCAGAACTAGGAATTTGGAAATTTAATGCCGAAATTCTGAAATTCCTAAATTTCTAATGCGGGTTGGAACTCGAACACAAGGCATATTTTTCAATTCTGAACGAAAATTCAGTTCGAACTTTAAAGAAAGAAATAAAAAACTTAGTTAAATATATCAAAATATCAAACGGAAACCAGATTTCACATTCTTTACTAAATATGTCTTCGCTATAACATATGCATAGATGTGTTGGTAGATTCAATACTTAAAATTATGTACATGTACAGTATAAAAAAATAAACTAAAACCAAAAACAGAAAATATGGCATCAAAAAATTCGTCCACATAGCTGTTGACTGGAAGTGGCTGGCGGCATTGCCACGTTTGCGCAATGCTTATTCTCTGTCCAAAGCAAAAGCCAGCCCTTGGGTCAGGCGAAGTACTGGAAACCCAAAACCCAAGGGCTGGAAAAATAATGTTGGCTTATTGAACCTTATTGCTGCAGTTAAGTTCTGGTATATAACATCAATAATAACGGTGAAAACAAAAGCAACATCACAATATCCACTTCATAAACTCCAATAAAATGTTCTCTACAAGGCTTATTTAAAATATTTTTATAAGCGAATTACGGTTTGCAAACAGTAAAAGTTGTAGTCTACAGTCAAACAGGTACACCGATAAAGTCAGATTACAGTGAGCCAGGCTTATCGCAAATGTATCGACTATTGGGAACACGTGAATTTTAATACAACAAATTGGCTTATACAAACTAAATAAAAATTACTTTTGTTTATACTGCATGTTTGGGCTTGGATATAATTATATACTTTTTATGTTAGAATTAATATGGTAATAGTTTTACTGAGGTATTCTTTGTACCTACTATCAATGTTAATCGTTTTAGTCTGGGTTAGATTTTCTCAAAAAGCTTTTGTTTATTTTAGATTTTTTTTTTCAATATTTTTGTTTGTTGTCAACAACAACACCAACCTTTTAGGTACAACTTATATTTATACTTGGGCTATTTAGCAAGACTCGAAAATCCAGAGTGAGTCGAACGTACGAATATTTTAACAAGCTATTATTTAAGGTGCAATGTACTACGCTATGTACGTTGAATAGGTAAAATCTTAAAAGGTAAATTAGAACCATTTCTTGACATCCGATTGACATGAAATTTTGCATACTTATATAAATTTGGTGACAATATAATATTAAGGTAATTTCAAGCTGATCTGATAATGGAGCAGGAGTGGCCTTAGGAACTCTGTAACGAAACGATGCAATACCGTTTTGGTTTGGGCTTGTTTGATTTGTCTTTACTTGAACTTTGACCTTAGTTGATTTAAAAACCTGTGTTTAATTTTTTGATTAATAATAATAATAATAATAATAATAATAATAACCCCCTCGGGGCAAGCCGTTACCTCATCATGAGAATAACGCAATACCTGAGGGCATATTAACTTGCTTTTTTCAACTTTGAGATATAAATAAAAAATGTATCTTAAGGTCTGTGTAGGAGCATACATCCGCAGGGCAGCTTGTGGCGAGCTGTTTGTGAGTGGCGACACAACGGACCTGAGTGCTCCAGGGAGTCACTCCTTAGAAGGGCTCCCAGCTCTTTCTTGCCTTAACTGGCTGGCTAGAGAGGGGTCGCTAGAGCTATATGCTCGGGGGTGGAAGTGTCTAATGGCGTAATAGCGAGGAAACCCGCTCCGGGTCCGCTACTGTGACCCGCGATGGTGAAATCGGGGCCGCACCGCTCGACACCCCTAGCCGCTCGCACTGGTGTTGCCTCCTGCTGCCTACCGTGGCGGTTATGTTGGGGGGCCCATCTGGTGAGCTGGCGAGTCACCACCTGCCTATTTGATTGCATTGACATGTATTAGAAGGCAGGTGCCATAGTTTTCCGATTTAGTTCTTATAACCAATCCACTACATTGACCTACACATAGCCTAAATTTTTATTTTTTCATTCATAATTTACAATAGCTTTGTATCTACTTCGGACCGTTCATATCTGTTCTTGCATAGAGCAGAGGTGGATGGGCCCTAGTAGATGCCCCATCCCAGTTTAGAGTAAAGTTCTCAACAAGGCCACTGCGTGTTGGACCTGTGTCCCCACGTAAGCCTTTCAAAGGACCGGGTATCCTCGATACTGAGGGTAACCCGTGAAAAAAAGAGAGATACAGATAATAATAAAAACGTTTATTTATCTCCACAAATTACATTATGTGTTACAAATCATGTCGGACACGTCATCGTGATTCTGACGCGACGAGATCGTTTAGTTTTGCTCTTGTTTGATTATTAGTTTTTGTGGGATAGTTGTGCATTTTTCAATTAATGAGTGTTGTTGTAAAGACCTATTATATTCATGGACATAAATGTGGTGTTTTTGTGACAAATTTTCAATGAAATAAACATTTTTCGATAATATTAATAAATAAAATTTCATCATATTTCGATTTGACATTGAGTGTTGACAGTTATTATTCTTAAAAAGTTTTCGTCTTAAACGTGATGGAAAGCGGTTGCGATGAGGAGGATGGTAGCAGCCGCTATTCTAGTGACGTGACTTTGCGTGCTATGGTACACAATAACGATATTTCCGATTTAGAATGGGATGATAATGAAAGTTCGTTGAGAAATTGTAACAAAAGAATTAGAAAAGAATCTAGCCCTGAAGATGATGGAGAATTTACTACAGTAAGTAAGCGAGGAAAGAAGGCTAAAATTATGACTTCACCTTCTGAATTGGTTCCGGGGAAAACATACCCGATTGATTCACCAGAATATGCAGAAGTGTCAATTATTGCAAAAGAGGTTCTGCCGCAACAGATTGCACTAGCAAAATTATTAAGTAACGAACACATTCCAGACGTATTGAAAGTAATATATAAAAGTCCGTTTAAAATATTGATAAGATTAAAAACCCTTGATGCTGCAGAAAGAATATTGTCATCGGAAACTTTTAAAAAAAGAGGTTGGATATGTAAGAAAACGAATGAAGTGAACGTTTCCTATGGCTTAATTAAAGAAGTGGACCTTGATTTGGATGATGAAAATATTAAAGGAATATTAGAGTGTGACTTGGAGATCCTATCTGTCAAACGTTTGAGCAGGAGGAACGATGAAGGCAAATGGATTAAGAGTGGAAGTATTCGTATATGTTTCAAAGGTCCTGTTCTACCTCCCTACGTTTTTACATACGGAATAAGAATGACGGTATTGCCGTTTAGTTTCCCTGTCACACAGTGTTCAAACTGTTGGAGATTCGGACACATCAAATCTTTCTGTCCTGTAAGGAAACAAATATGTCCAAAGTGTGGAGGCGAACATGAAAATTGTGAAACAGTAAATTTTAGATGTATAAATTGTAAAGGGGATCATATGTCAATGGTTAAAAGTAAATGCCCTGCATTTTTACGCGAGAAAGAAATAAGGGATTTTATGGGTAAACATAATTGCACTTATAAAATGGCTCTTGTTAGAATTAAAGAAGCTAAAAATGTAGTGGCGAGTCCGAATGTATTTACTGTTGATGAATCAAGCAAGTCAAATATAATTCCAGGAAAAAGATATTCAGATGTTGTTAAGCAATCGGTATTGATGACTGACAGTTCAAGCAGCGAAGAAGGTAAAGATGAGGAAAGAACGTCACCAATATTAAAGTCTAAAATTGTGAAGAGTAAGCCTAAAGTTATGAAGAGTAAGAAAGGTAAACGTAAGAAGGTTGGATGTAAACCTCAGGAAGATGTGGTACCTGTTTCGATTGAGCAAAATAAGGAGAATTGTGAGTTTCAATCGGGTGCTTATGAATCTGCCAAAAATAAAAAGTTCAGTTTCAGAAAGTTGTTGGAGAAGATAAAAGAAATTATTAATTCAAATGATGATATTGGAAGCAAAATTACATTTATTGTGAATTATGTTTTGGCTGAAATTAAGACCTTTGTGATGAGCTTTATAAGCATGGATGTTTTGATGCAGTTACTGGGATGCATTAACAATGGTTAGCAACTTTAATACGCAAACTAAAATTACTAATATTTTACAGTGGAATTCAAATAGCCTATTACCTAAAATTGATGATTTTCAATGTTTGTTGCTTACGCAAAAGATACACATTGCTGCTGTAAGTGAGACCTGGTTATCTTCTGATAAAAACTTTAATATTGGTAACTACAACGTAATTAAAAAAGATAGATTGGATTCTTACGGAGGTTTATGTGTTATTACTCACAAATCAATTAAAGCCTTACAGAGAGATTTTATGCATCCGAATTCCAGCATTGAGATGATTGTCATAGAAATTTTTAATGTACCTGGAATAAAGAACATTATTTCGATTTATTGCCCTCCATTATCTATTACTAACCAGTCCGATTGGCATATGATTTTCGACAGATTTGATAAAGAAACGCTGATTATTGGTGATTTCAATGCACATCATATCACCTGGTCAAACAAGACGGATCGACGTGGAGAGATGGTATACAACGCCTATTTTGATAAAGATTACGTGTGTTTGAATAATGGAAGCGCTACAAGAATAAAATTTGTTAACGGAGTTTTACAACAATCTTCTCCTGATGTATCATTTGCTTCTACAGATCTAGCAACACAAATTTCTTGGCAAACTACAAATGAATCATTAGGCAGTGATCACATTGTTATCAAAATGAAGCACGGTTACGAATCTGCATATAATTTCATAAAGCGACGTAACTTCAAGGAAGCTCGTTGGAGTGTATATCGGGAAAAATCGGATGAGATGTTTGTTAATTTGGATCTGTCGTTAAATGTTCAAGAATGTTATAATTTATTTGCATCGAAAATTGATCAGTTGGCTGAAGAAACGATTCCGTGGACTAAAATTTGTCAGGATCCTACAGCTAAGTTTGTCCCTAAACCCTATTGGAATTCAGAGTTATCTAGGGCCGTGGCTGAGAGACGACTGGCATTGGCAAAGTTGAGACGTAATCCTACTCCCGATAATTACACTATATATATGACCAAAGTAAATACAGCCCGCAAACTCATTAGCAGTGCTCGTTCTAAGGGGTGGAAGGAATTCTGCACAAGCATTGATTCAGAAACTTCAGCTTCAGAGATGTGGAGAAAAATGAAATGGGTGAAAGGTGGAAGGTGTTATAACCGTTCGGTTGATTCTCAAAAATGTACAGAGTTGTTACAATCTTTAACGCCTGTTTCGGTTTGTGAGGAACCTCCTTTATTTATGGAGGAATCAAGGGCTATCGAAGAAGATATAACGTTCTTTGAACTAGAAAACTGTTTGAAACGCAAGGATACGTCGCCAGGTGTAGATAACATATCTTATTCTATGATTTGTAATCTGTCTGTTTCGGGTAAGAAGTTTTTGTTACATGTATATAATTTAATATTACATACTGGTGTGATACCAAGTCAGTGGAGAAGCATAAGGGTAGTTCCAATTCCTAAACCTGGAAGAGACCCAAATAGTTCCTCTTCTTTGCGTCCCATATCTTTAATGTCTTGCCCATGCAAAATTTTTCATAGTATTTTATTAAAACGTCTTGAGTGGTTTGTTGAGAAATCAAATCTTTTGTCTCCTTCTACTATTGGTTTTCGTAGATCGCATTCCTGTCTGGACAATCTTACACGGTTAATAACATTTATTCAGATAGGGTTTTCTAAAAATATGGCCACTATTGCATGTTTTGTTGATATAAATAACGCGTATAATAATGTAAATATCAATCAAATGATTTCCTTATTAAAAAAGATTGGAGTTGGCGGGAAAGTTTGTAGATACATCTTTAGTTATTTAAGTCAAAGGTATCTTCAAATTGATACTGGTGTGGATGGTATTATAGTAAGACAGGCAAGTGTCGGTTTAGCTCAAGGTGACCCGTTATCCCCACTGCTTTTTAATATCGCGACTATGAATATTTGTAAATTAATTACCAGTTGCAAAGTTTCACAATATGCAGATGATTTTGTTCTTTATGTGTCTTCAAATAAACATAATTTAGATTCAGCCATTAATAATTTGTGCATAGCTTTAGAGATACTTGTCAAGAATTTAGGTGAAATGGGGTTATTTTTGTCGGAATCAAAAACAAATGTTTGTCTGTTTAGTAGATCTAGAAACTTATCAAATGTTCGAATTTGTGTTAATAATAAGGAACTCAGGGTTGTTGATAGAGTTAAATATCTTGGATTGTGGCTTGACTCGTCTCTACGGTGGGGTGCCCATATAAACGAAATATGTGAAAAAGTTTATAAATGTTTAAATATAATAAAAATTTTAGCAGGAAAATCTTGGGGTATACATCCTAAACATTTAAGGCGACTGTACATTTCCCTTGTTAGAAGTCGAATTGATTATGCTAGTTTTTTATATGGAAATAGTGCTAAGACGCACTTAAACAAGCTAGATGTCATACAAAATCGAGCACTACGAGTTTGTGGCGGTTTTATTCGTACAACACCGATATGTGTGATGGAAAGTGAGCTCTGCTTACCACCATTATATGTGAGAAGACATTGGTTGGCTTGTAGGTATTGGTTAAGGGTGAACTCGTTTTGTAATAATGTAACTGTAGCTTTGTTAAAAGAATTGTCTACTTTGTGTACGAATGCCTACTGGCGAAACAAGAAAAAACCGATTTTAATTGACATTTACAATAAGTTTGAAAAAGATAGTGTTCACAAGTCTCCTTTGTTAGACATGTACAGTATTGATACCTGGGTTTCAAATATTAATGTTAGAGATTGTATACGTTGTAATGTTGAGGAATTAAATGTACCAAAGCGTTCAACAACGGTGACCAATTTGAGAGTGTTAACTTCCAATATGTTATTTTATACGTACAATAATTATTATTATGTATTTACCGATGGGTCAAAAGATGCTCACGGTGTTGGAGCAGCATTTTTTGATATTCAGACAAATACTGGTGTTAAATTCAAACTGTGCAATGATGCTTGTATTATGAGGGCTGAATTGACGGCTGTTGTAGAGGCTTTATCTTATATTCAATCGCTGTCGTGCAAAAATGTAGTAATTTTGTCAGACTCTAAAAGTGCTCTTCAACATTTGTTGCGTTGCGTATCGGGAGTTCGAGGTATGCCGATAGCTTATGAAGCGCTTAAGATTATTCACATTTTACATAAGAAACTTGTAAATATAAAGCTTCAGTGGATGCCTTCCCATGTAGGGATTCTTGGAAATGAGGTGGCTGACAAGCTTGCTGTAGAGGCTGTTACGGATGGCATAATCATTTCTAGTAATCCTTATTTTACGGAGCTAATTCCTAGAATGAGAGAGTTTTGTTTTAAAATGTGGGAGAACCACTTTAATATACTAACTGCGGGAAAGGGTTTGTGGTATAAAACCATCCAACAGAAGCTGCCTCGAATTCCATGGTTTGACGTAGCTAACTTTTCAAGAGAACTTTTAGTTTTAGCATTTAGAATTAGGTCTGGTCATGTACCTACTAATAGTTTTTTACATTTGATGGGTGTAAATCCATCCCCTCTTTGTCATATTTGCTTAAATAAATTAGACGATTTGTACCACATTTTGTTGGAATGTAGCGCTTACGATGATTTGAGGCCTATGATGTGGAGGGTGGTCGGTGGCGATGTGTATAGTGGTGGAGTTAATGTGTTGCTTGGGAGGCCTGTTTCGGAGCAGAGTAGTGCAATTTATAAATTTGTTAAAGAAGTGTTTTTGAGAAGAAATACTTAGTACGCTCTTTTGGCATTATACATTCAATATTTTGTACTGGGTTACAGCCCAGTACAAAATAGTGAAATCCCGAGCAGGGCAGGGATTCTACCATTGTGCGGGTTGCTGCTGATCATTACAAACACTGTTCTGTGATTACGTATGATAGTGTCAGTGAGTCGTTGGAGGCGCTGCATGTCGACGTGGTGGGGTGTGTAGATGAAAAGATGTTTAGTGATAAGATTTTTTGTAATCTGTGTTACCTTACGAGGCTGACTGATTTAAAAAAAAAAAAATAAAAAAAAAAATAAAAAAAAAAAAAAAAAAAAAAAAATCATGTCGACAAGTAATTGACAAAAGATTGAAGATTAGGGAAGATTATCCCGATCATTTTAAGTTAAAACTAACTTTGAGCTTAGTTTAACTAGCCTTTTATGTTTATAATAAAGAAAATAATCTTTAATTATTATTTTGTGTGCATTTTACGAGTCAAATCTTTATTGCTCAAAGACAAACACTTATTTAAATATTATCATAATGTAGGTAAACGAATGAGTTAAGCCATAAAAGTGCGTTTAATTCACATGATTATGATTACACACACGTCTATAAAGATATAAAGACCGTAACGATGTATTTAACTAAAGAATTAATTAAAAACAAAATACCATCAAACAATTGTGATCGTCAGATATAGTGCTTATCTGTCCATTTCATTTTTTATTTTATCACCCATAAAAGTTCTACAGACAGAATCAGATATGTAATAAAAAAATAACAATATTCAAGCAATAAACACAATCAGTCTTCAATATTATAATGTGGTGATATAAAACTCTTATAAAACATTGTAGGATGTCGTTCACCCCTTTACGAGGCTTTATGTCTATAATTTAGGTGTAATGTCGGACAAAAAGTTGGATATCCGACGGTGTGCGTACGGAATATTTTACCTTTTTTATGAATCAGTTTGCGATGATAGTAGAATCGATTCGCGGGTTTTATTGCAAGGTATAATGTTCGTCGTTAGCATACAATCCTGTAATGGGATTTGTAACACATCCTGTGAGAATAAAATTGTAGCAAACGCTGGTTTAAAACTACAAAGAGCTTCGTGTCCTGTGTGCTTAAATATATTACTTAGATTTTTGCTGTGCTGTGTGTATATAAAAAAACACACAGTTTTGTGAAATTCCATAAACATGATTTGCAAAATGTAGAATAATATAGAAAACTATTACATTTTAGCTTGATTATATTTTGGTATATTGCCTCAAAAGTGATAGAGGTCGGGAAATATAGGTGAAAGTTCAAAACTTTAAGACGGACACTATCGAATGGTTTTTCAAGTTCTGTAGCTAAAAAACAAATATTTTCGTTCTTCAACAAATCAATCTTAACTTTCCTATGATCCTACAAAGGAAGTATATTATCTAATCTACGTTCAATACTATTGAATAGTTAGCCTAGGTACCAACACAACAATGAAATCGTTACCGACGCCGGAGACTTAAATTAACGACATTAAAACAAGCTTCTCTCATTCAAGATAAGACCTTTGTAAGGGGGGAATAAATTGGATGGAATTGTGTAAAAGTGAGCGATTCAGAAATGTAAGACACAGCAAAAAGATGGAACTGGCGCAGATAATAAGAACTTGTAATTAGTTGAGAATAGGGATGCTGACTATATTCTTTATTGTCCGTCATCTAGATTAGTAAAAACTATTAGACACATATTGTTTTTATTTTTTTACATAACCTTAAACGCACGACATTACATTTATTTGAACTGTCGCACACGTTCGCACGTTTTGTGAAAACATGTGAAGTCATTAGCCCTGAACGTTGATTCACTTTATCTCCTTAGTTATTACTTATTTTTTAAAAGCAAAAAATAATTAACTTCTTAATATTTTTTTACTTTTCAACTTACGAACTAAATAGTGTTTTACTTTTCATACCCAATCAACGTCCTTATTATGAAATTAAATTCACTGTACAGTGTACACTTAGTGTGAAAACCATTTGAATTGGTAAGCACTGCATAAGGATGTGTTACATTGGGAACGATTTCAAAGTAGTAGCATCTTCTTAAGCTTTCCTTCTGAAAAATTTACTTATCTGTGACATTACCAAAATACATAGTTAAACGTTAGACATAAGTTTTGTGATAGATCAGAAATAGAAATGCTACTTACACTTTATTGTAATTAAGCATTCGCAATTATTCACACCAACGGGGTTAATGAAAACCGATGCAGCTGTTTCTATAATTTAGGAATCATAATTTTTTCATCATAATGATGAGAATTAAAAAAATATTTTTATGATGGCTATCGATGGGTTTGCGTTAACAATACCTACCGCATGAACCCATCCACATTGTTGGTGTATGATATTCTTAAGGTCCTCCTATAAAATTACCTCCTAACTCGAGTCACGTTTCGGCTATTAGTCCGAGGTACTTATACTAAAGTTTCATCGCGAAACGATCAATGAACCACTTTACCGTTTGGAAAATATTTTATGGGGGTTAAGACGAGCGAACCGTATCTGCTCCAGGTGGTCAGTAAGATGTCGGTGAAGCAATCAGTGTGACCACTGAATCGTGGAGGATAGTACCTCTTGAGGCCAATGACTCGGGTCAGAATAGCGGACCTTGTTTGAGACTACCTTCTATAAGTGTATGATTGACGGCAAAGATTTGTCCGATATTGACAGTATTGCTGTTATTTTGGAGATGGTTTTCGAGGATACTGATATAAGGTCAGGGATAATGTTGCATAAAAATATAATATAGGTTCAACCGAGCCAGTTATTTATATTAACCGAGCTAGTCTGTTGGCATTGTTTTGTTTTTATTGAAAACCTGTGTTGGACGGTTATTCTGATAACATTTGTATTATTTCAAATTTGGCTAGTAGATTTTAAGATGTAGGTAAAAAGTAAGAAGATCCATGTTTCGAAAACACCATATTTGTAGTTTACGTTTGTTTCCGTTACAGTACTACGAGAGTCACCAATTTAAACTTTGGTGCTTTTATTTTTCTAAAAGTCAACTTACTTAATCTTACCTTCAAAAACTGTGTCAAGATCTGTACCTGCACTCAAAATTATCTCAGCTACTTAACACTGTATGAAGTCTGTACGAGACGTCTTACAAACACTAATTTATTCATTCATCTAATTTAAACTTGTGAAACTTTGCACGCTATATTCAAAACAAGCTTTATGATGCAAATCAAACGTTTCCCAAATATGGCTGGAACTCTTAACTAGTGAGCGGTTAAACAGTTAACATCGACATCCCTTCAAAGGACCCTTTATCTGTATAAAGTTGCAAATCTCTCGCTAATAAAGCGTATTCACCCCAATTAGAGCTCGCTACACACGTCAAGATAGACAGAAGCGATCAAAACAATTTGTTGTAAACACATTGAACGCCTACTACGTCAAAGTGTTTCATAATGTTTCGCTCAATGCGCAATGGATGGGTAAAATTTTGATAAAGTCGATCAGATTTATTGTAATGTTGCAGGCTTTGTATGTCGTAGGGCTCGACGCTTTCTGCTAACGACTAAGTTCCGTATCTGAGGGCCGTGGGCGTTTCGCGATACTACGTCTAAACGTATTGTAAAGGAAAATATAGTTACAGCCTTTACATAACGCTTGGCACTGGCGGCATTGTTTCTGAAAATAAGGTAGGAAATAAAGTAAATATTATGATGAATATTATACAAAGTAACAAGCCCAGAAGTTACTAAACAAGGTAGTCATTAATGAATGAAGTGAGAAATAGTACTGAATTCAATACTTACAGACTATAGTAACAGAATCTGGATTACGTATTCAAAATCAATTGTTAATGTTTTCAAAATCTGGTAATTTATTAAATATTATTGAATTAAAAAACTTTTCTTATCAGAATAAAATTAAAATTAGAAAAAAAAAATGTTTTATATAATGAATAGATGTTTGCATTGCAGCATTGCTTTAAAGGTACATTAGTTGATAACAAAATACTAAATTAAGTTTTAATTAATGTAATTGAAACCGTGACACAAAACAGTTCGGTTCGTGGAATAACGCCATTTGAGTTAACCTTATTAAACATGGTACAGCTTGTTTGATATTTAAAATTATAAAGTTGTTGTGAAGTGATGATGTGATGTGATGATCATGTATGATCTAAAGGACATATTCTATAGCACAGCCACAGTTTTGTCTATAGTGTGTTCAACTGTGATAATTATAACATGGTGCCTTATACCACAATGGCGGTCTCTTCAGAATTACATCAGTCTAAACCAGATAATATTTGGGACATTACAGATGTTCTTTTTTAATTTCCAACCATTGTACAATTACGACCCCAACTTGGACTTAATATTGAGTTTTCACTTTGTGAGAATTATGATAGTGTGGTCACTTTGCTCTTCATTGCTTGCTTACTTAAGGCTAGTGTTCGTTTACAATGGGAAAATAAGCAAAGGAAAGGTGAAAGCTACACAGTTCGTATTCTATGTTTTCGCTGCTGCGACAGGAATAGATCAATGGCTTGTACCACACCTGTTATATTTGAATTTTCCTGATGACACACTGGCGTTGTTGACAATGTACGTAGTAGTAATGATTAATTTAATTGTGTTTGTTAGAATTGTTGTATCAGTATTTTCTTGTTGTAAAAAGAGTGTGTCAAGAAGAAATGTCAGTCATGTTTTCTCATTGATTGGAGTAGCGTTTATTTGTGATTCCGCTTTAATAGCATATGTATTTATTATTACGGCTGTCAGTAATTTTAATTATCTTTCGATTGTAGCATTGTTTTTGTACGCGCATAGATTAGTTTTTCAATCCATGTTTCTTTTATTTCGTAGATCATCTAGAATGCATTGGAAATTATATGTTAATAAATTAAGAAATCGTCGTTTAAATAACATTCCACTCGCTTAGTTTTGTTAATGCTTAATTTTAGAAGTCTTCAGTCAATAAAATTGATTTCATTGTTTAAATAAAATAATGTATCTCTTAGTATAAATTTATTTTTAGATATACTTAACAGTTATTCATTAAAGATTTTAGAACAGTGTGTTTTGTTGGTAGAATAATTCATTAGTGAACAATGTCTTGTTACTTTAATTTATAGTGTCATAGCAAATTTCAGTCAACCAGTTATAACAAATGGGCTTACTTAGTTAGTATCAAATATTTTAATTAAGTACTGAATTTAATTGTAATAATTAGCTACAGATGTACTATTGACTTTAAACTAATGTTTAATTAAAAATAATGAGTCTGACCTTACAAATTAATGTGGAGCATTTATTTTTAAATATTACGCAATTTACACATGGATACTTAGAAAATAAGGAAGTGTGTGATATGTAATTGAAGATGTCTTCTTTTTGAAATGCATGATGTTGGTGACAAACTCAAACTTAATGAGGGTTACGGTTATCAATTCCACCGCCAGAGGCGCTAGTCGCACGTGATGTTCGAAAATGTCAAATTCCATAGTTTATTGGTTGGCTTTAATAGGTGACGCGCTAGTGGTGCCAATAGCGGTGTTCTAAAGGATATGAGACCAAAAAAATTATAATTATTATGTTTGTTGGTTGTTTTATTTATAATGCCTAGACCATAAAAATAATTTAATTTGTAGGTATTTGTAGTTGGAGAGAAAGGGAAAGGCCTATGAAAAGGTGGATTGATTGCGTGAGAGCTGATATGAGGGAAAAATCAGCAAATGACAGTATGACGGCTAATAGAGTGGAATAGAAGGAGAAAACGTTGTGCGCCGATCCTAAATAAATTGGGAAAAGGGCAGGAAGAAGACATATTTTTTTTTTCTTTTAGTATCTAAACATAAAATAATCTGTTTTGTAACAATGTTTTTTGAATTGTGAATCGTCACCAAATTTCATCGGAAATGCAATTCGCAATGGTAGGACGAAAAAAGGGTGACAAACGTTTGTGCTTAGGGCACACAGGCACAGAGTAAACACTCCTCAGAGGCAAAACTTCATACAACCGTGCATAGTTGAAACATCGATTTAATAATGTCACGTGAAGTCTCAACTCAGTACATTTTGTTTTAAGTTTTTTTTTAATTTTATTCACTTTATTCATGTGCTTTTTTTCTTATTGGGACTAAGCAAAACACTTTTATAAAATGTTGTTTTAGTTTTTGACTGTCGGACTAAATATGTTACTTTTTATACCCTGTATTTATTTCCTTTGCGCAGTTGTATGAAGCTTTGCCTCTGTGAGGTATTTACTCTGTGACACAGCACAGTTTTGCCCCGCATTTACGACTGTTAGAAAACTTTATGTGTCGTGCACATTCATAATGGAAGTTATTTCGGCTTAATTTTTCGCGTTCGTTCGCTCCGATTGGTGCATTAAGATTATTGGTTCGTGTTTTTGTCGTTCTGTCAGCAACAGAACTTCGCTTGTGTATGTAGATTTATGCAAGTCGAGCTTATCGTGCGGACGGTTTGCACAGTTTCCATACATTCCATATCTTGTGGATAACGATAGGTTTTGATGAGAACTGAGAACGTGTTCAAATTAAATTAAATTTATTTATTGCAACTATGTGTACAATTCGATGATAGGTTACAAATATAAAAAGAAGCTTTATTACATATTTTACCACACAAGGTGTGCAATTCTTTATCATGTGTGAAATTTATAAGATAAATGTTGTACCTCGTACTGGACCCGCGGGATCAGTTGACCTAATATATATTTAGAATTGGTCAACTGATCCCGTTTCATAAAAATAAAATATCAAACAAATAGCTATCGTATGTCATCATTTTAATATTCATCAATTGAGTAGTAACATTTTTCTATTAAAAAACTTGAAGACATAATATCTGCAGAGTTTGCACTGTAGCTTATTGTATGTTAACAGACACATCGTGTTTTAATTTGAATTCTTCAAATCCGTTAACTAAAATGACACTATGTGTTTTCTTACATAATCGATAAGATAGTATTTCGTAATCTATTTTATATCATACTCTTTTTACTGACTGTAGGCATTTCTAGCTCGAGTCACACAAAACAATTGAATAAAACGATCTTATGATTTTTAATTTAACATCAACATAATCGAAAAATCGTATACCATCCAGATAATACTTACTCCACAGAATAACAAGAAACAGTATTAAACAATAATCATAAAAACTCATTATCAATGCAAGAATCGTTGAAACAAAGGGCGGGTTTACAATTAAAGTGTGTCCCTGGGGGTATCACTCTTTAGAACTACTCCGTTAATTTATCTAAACCAATTACGCAAGTGCGCCACAACACCGCCGGGGATGGCAATTCTATTATTTTACGCTTAACTGAAAACGCTACATAAAAACAATTTGAATTTCAGAACTATACAGACGATTTACATTAAAAAGTAGTGTAATTGTTTATTATTCTAGTATTTATTACAAAGCTGTTTAATCTATTTCTGTTTAAATTATAGGAACTGAATGATAATAAAATTAGCGGCCCGCTTCGGCGTCGCATGGGTGGACATTTATTTTTCAAAATATTCTATATTTATTTAAAAGATGATCATGAGCTGACGCGGCGGCGGTGGTGTCGCGAGTCGAAATGCGACACCACCGCCGCCGCGTCAGCTCATGATTAGGGACTCCTATTGAGTCTGAAACTAGTCGGGCGATCCCGAGAATATACGTGAGTAAACCGTTTTGTTTTTAATAAATATGAATACTCCTCACGAAAGTTATTATACAAAAATATTCTATAGCCTATGTTAATCTGGAATAATGTAGCATTCAAATGGTGAAAGAGTTTTTGAAATCGGCACAGTACTTTTTGTGTTTATTCGTTACACCCATACATACATACATAAAAATCTTTCTTCTTCATAATCTTAGTATAGAAAATGAGGCAGATAATTTGTTATTAGCGCTCGCATTTTAAGGACTCGAAAACCTCCTAAATATGATGTTTTCAAACGATAGCTGTCTCTTTTACTTACGTGCTTATCCTATCTTTTGTACTATTCATTAGTGCAACTTGACAACATTTTGACATGCCTATACCAGCGCGGTCAGATTTTAAGTGTCGGTAACTATGACGGTAACATATCTTGAGTAAAATATCATTGTAGGTACTATTAAAAATAAAGTAAGCTTTTTGTTGCTGAAACTTACAAAATATGAATACTTAGACTGGCTATGAAAAGTAAAAGTCTATTTAGTCCGTAAGTTAGTGTGCTTACTTAATGGACTTATTTGCACCGACCCGGCTCCCCATAAAGGTACTTGATTGTAAATACCATCTTTTTGTAGTTTATTTTAGTTCTTGTCACTATCTATATAACTAATACATTGGTTATTGAAAAAAAAATCAGTTTAGTTCAAGTCCAGTGGCTAGTATATCTATTATATTGTATTCAAATACAAAAATAGTATTTACATACGTGTACGATGTATTAGTTGACTACTTCCTAATGCTCTGGTTATTGCCTATTGACTGCCTCGTTGGTCTAGTGGTCACAAGCGCGACTGCTTGGCACGAGGTCTCGGTCTCTTCGAATCCCGGGTCGAGCCAAAAATGGTTACTGGGTTTCTCGTTTAGAAATACTCAGTACAGCTCAGCTTGGAGTCAGGAAGTTAGGTGGTGTTTACATCCCCTTGCCTCGGAAAGCACGTCAAGCCGTTGGTCCTGCACCTGATCTCTGTCCGGTCGTGTCGGATTGCTGTCCCATCGGACTATGAGAGTGAAGGAATGGAGAGTGCAACTGTGTTCATGCATACACTCGTGCACTGAAATATCTCCCGCGCAGATGGCTGATCTCTGTTGAGTGAAGCCGCCGTGACCGAAATTCAGTCAGGAGGACATTATAACTATTGCCTAATGTATTGAAAAGTAGAGTCCAAAACCTACTGAAAAATTCTGTCTGAATTCAATAGGCTCGTACTGAAACGAGAACGCAGTACATCTAGATATATAGCTTTAAGTATACCTATCCCAGTATTTATTACTCAACTACATACCTATAGTATAATTATATAAATATAGAAAAAAGTTATTCATTTAAAAACGTTCTTTATTTAATTACGTCATATAAATTATGTACATAAGTATACACTGTATACACACAAAACGGCCAGCGTTAATCAAACAATAACTATCTACATACGACACCATAATTATCATGAACAAAACTAATTTGCGAGTCTCCGTAACTGCGCCGAAATACTGAGAGCGGAATCGTTACGTCGTCGTGTCGTTGGGGAATTTTCTAATTACGTTTTCAAAGACACCTCGTTTGTAGAACATGTGACGTTCGGAGTGAAAAAGGTCACGTATAGAAAATTGGAAATCCAACTGGAACGGACGTGGACTGTAGGAAGCCAAAAATTTGCCTCCACACTTTCCTATTAACGAATCACATTTGTTAGATTGTCGAGAATGGCTTTTGGTTTTTTTAGAAACGTTCGCGGGTTTTTATTGGAAGTGATTTTAAATGAGTTTTACGGTTAGTGTTTTGGCTTAATTATAACTAGTTTTTTATCGCGGCAAAAAGTAGCTATGTCCTTTCATAGAATCTAAGCTTACCCCATACTAGGTTTCATCCAAAACGGTTCAGCAGTTTAGCCGTGAAAGCGTAACAGACAGAGTTACTTTCACATTTATAATATAAGTATGGATATGGATTTACACAATATTATGTTTAATTTGGACAGCGATTTTTCATTTTTTATTAGGATGAATCTCCCAATCCAGTTGTGTATTTTAGGGTCTTCTCGTGATTAGGTAGACGTTCTTCTTTTTAGAACTGTTACAATGGAAAAATTCGCAACAAAAATATAGTCCTATGTTATGTCAGTTCCGATAATATTATCACCACAGTTTATCTCAATTGTTTTTTTCACATAAGATAATGTTCAACGTTTGATCGATATAAAAAACCTACTGTAAAGCAATTTAATGAAATTTTCTAACAAACTTTTCACATTGAATTATCTCTTTGCCCCCAATTTGGGACACCATCTGCGCATCTCTATTGCAAAATAATTAGTCTAAAGTAAATTATGCACCCTTTAAACTGCATTAAATTTAGGCAAATAGAGTCAGTTTAAAATATATATTAGAGGGCCACATGGCATGTGTTTTAAAAGACATTTTCTTATAAGTTGCATCACACTTAAATAAAATAGGGGGAAGGGAAAATATGATATTGTACAGAGCTCCTGGCTACGGTTTTTATTACGTACATTCAAAGCAATTTTAATCATATTTTTAATACATTATTATTTTATTTTATTGCGGTTGTTTATTTATATAGTTTTTTTTTTAAAGTTACTAGCAATGTTAGTCAAATTCACATTACTAGCAATCTTGTTAACCCCTCCAACTAAGCTATATATGCTTGTGTCTGGAGTGGGTTCACGTCAATAGTGCAATGGGTGGGGTTCGAACCTGCGAACTCTCGATCACAAGGCCGACACTCTAACCATTAGGCTATTGCCGCTTGTATAGTGTATTAAGTATCAAAGTATTTGCTATATTATAAGAATGAAAACAGAATTGATTTTGTGTAAGCACTTTCTCCAATTGATACTAACATAAAGACACTCTATGAACATTATTAGAGTATAACTATAATAAGTACACATTGACATCTGCGTTCATATAAATAGTTATAGGTATTGTTATCACTTATCATTATTGAAACAGAACTATTATCAAGCTTGAAACATAATCCATACTGATATTATGAATGCGAAAGTAACTCTGTCTGGGCGTCTCTCTTTTTATTTATTTATTAACAATTTATGTACACACATGAATACATAAAGGACACAGCAATTACAACAATAAGAAGGAATATATCAGAAATGGAGACAACAGTGTGTGGGAGATAGAAAAGAGAAATAGTTTAATTAATTATTTATTTATTTAATAAATTATTAAATTAATTTAATACTTTTTGTCTGTCTGTTACACTTTCACGGCTAAACCGTTGCACCAATTTGTATGAAACTTGGTATTAAGGATCCCAAGAAAGAACATAGGTTACTTTTTACCGCGATAACCGTCACCTACGAGTACCTAAATAAGAGTAGTTGTGGTTAAATCTCATTACATTTTGTAAAATCAGAAGAAAAATTCATATGTACATAAATGCATCACATTATCACCACACTTTTATATCGCACTCCCAATATATTCCTTTCATACGAAATCGTCCAAAATTGCGTCACTTTTCTTTACAAAATGCCAACAAAACACTCAGAACGACGCGTGCCGGTACAATTGACCGAATGCTCACAATTATTCTGCGGAAACTGTGGGGCCACGAGTGCGAAAAAAAAAGAAATATTTATTCACCGAGAGCAATCATGCCGAATAAAAAGATTACATGCAACATTCTCGAAATAGCTCCTATTGCGGTCAATAAATGCTACTAACAGTTAGACAGTAATTTATATGTAGAAAATTGCTCGGGCATACGAACCTTAGTAATGAAGTAGAGTATTCAATCAACGATGTGCTGACTCTGTTTACCAATGCAACTTGTAGAAACAATTGCGTATCTTTTTCATTTAGAATCGGTTTCTTATTATCTGTCATCATAAAATAAGATACGATAAGATGGTTCGCGAGTTAAAAAGTTTAGTAGGTAATTAGTTTTGGTATTTTTTATGATACATGGATACCTGGGTTTTTCAGCTTTGCGTAGTTATCGTAACAAGAGTATTAACGAGCAAATTTGGTCTTGTCTCATTATTGGTTAAAATTCCAGTATTATAGAATAACAGTCAGAATAATAAGTTCAATGTTTTTTTAGGTAATTCAGAAATGTATGTTTAACAAAGGTTTATCTTACTTTATCATACATATGGTACGAACCTAATTTATGGAATCCATTATGACTGGTCTAACAATTCATAGGAAAGTACACAATTGTAATGTAACGAAATCATCTTACATACCACTTTCACCACAGTTTTATTTTATTAGGATAATAGAAATTTAAATTAAATATTTCTTCTTATATTTACAAAAAAAACGACTGTGAGCGACGCAAAGTCGCGGAGGGTTTTACAAACAATCAATTCACATGCGCAAATAACACCCAAACTTTTAACAAGCATTTGTGGATCACACATCGAACCCGCAAGACGTCGTGCACAGAGGCATGAATTGATGTGTCGACCTATACCATTCGGCTCCGCGCAGTCAATTGTTGAATTATAACATTGAAATCACAATAAAACTAAAGAGACTTGTTGTGTAATCAACAATTTGATTGCTAATGATGAAAATAACGTAAGAATGTTTAGAATAAAAATACCGACACAAGGAAGACTCCATTCCAAAAGAATATCGTTAAAGTATTCTCGTTATTTCACATAGAGCTTGTATGGGATATAAATTCCATCTGAGCAATTACTTTCCTTTTAGGCAAATTAACAAGCTGACTGTTACCATAGAAATTCAATCCGACCAAATCTGTATGTAAATGTATTGTAATTGTGGGGCCAATATTCGAATTACAATTTCTATGTTGATTAACCGTGTAACACTCGAATTTATGTTCACTCCTCCAACGCCTGTTTCTATAGTATAATTTTGTTTATACGTTTTATACGGCAAACGGGTTGTGTGATGTTGTTATGTAGAAAATACACCGCTTGTATATTTTGGAAATATGCGATGAAAAAAATGTAGGGAGCAGTACAATAACAAGGGAAGAATAACAATATTATAAGCCCGGAACAGCACAGATCTCTTTATTAAGATATAAGCATATTGTAAATTTGTTTTCTTTTACATTTTCGGGTTTATGAATATTTCATATAGCACACAGTATGAAAACGATAAATTGTTTATCTCTTTTCAATGAGCTTTGGGGCTTTATATAGGTTAAAAAGAACAGAGCCTTGTACTCACACCGACATAATTATAAATGCAAAATTCCTAAATGTAATAATGCACCAGAAAGCAACGCTTCAAAATTATTAAAACAAAGGTTGATTAAGATGAAAAATTACTAGATTAAATTCCTTAAATATGCTATACGACATCAGACCCAGGTGCTACGTTATTTGCAAGACCTAAATTAATTCTCGTTCATAATGTAGGCATTTTATCTGGCCGTAATATCGGCAAGGTCTTTATGAAATCCCTAATTATACATATCTGTAGATAAGCTTATCGGAAACCCAACGTTATAAGGTTTTACGACCTGTTTTCATTCTGATACACGGAAGTTATAAGCCTCTGATGTCATAATTAAGTTCATCTTTATCTAGGATTAGGACTAATCTTAGTACTTATTTTTGGTGTAACAATACTCTTTGGTAACTTCAGAATTACTTAATTAGGAATTTGACTACTACCAATTTTTTTTATTTGTTGCAATATTTCTATTAATAGTATTAAATTGAAGCAGAACTGCGAACTAACATTAAAAAAAATATACACAAATACAAAATTTTATAAGCTTTGAAAGTTAGTGGATGACGCAAGTTCTATCTCTTTTTAGCAAAACAACGACTTGTTCGGGGCAGCCCCAGATTAGTATAGAGAAAACAACAGTGACGTCATAATATGTTATAGCTCTCTCTGTCTTATTAGCAAAATTAAAATGCTTGTAACTAGTTCAATATGAAAGTAATTAATCTGCAGTTTTTACAACTCGGCATAGTTTATACCACATTTTTTTTAAATGAAATTTATAAAATCTTGTCAAATACCCAATTCATTAGAATGTTGCTAAACAACACAGAAATGAGAGCGTAAAGAAATAATGACAATATTTTTTAAGTACATATTATTAAACTTTACATCTATACTAATAAGTTTGTTTGTTTGTTTATTTGTTTGTTTGTTTGAACACGCTAATCTCAGGAACTACTGGTCCGATTTGAAAAATTATTTCAGTGTTGGATAGCCCATTTATTGAGGAAGGCTATAAGTTATATAACATTACGCTGCGACTAAAAGGAGCGGAGCATAAATGAAAAATGTTGCAAAAATAAAAAACCGTTAAAACTAAAACACGCGGACAAAGTCGCGGGGGACAGCTAGTACCTAATAAAAATCGTTTTAACAATTTTGTAACACGGTGCATTCTCCGTTTTAATTTTATGACATGGATTCCGATAGGTAAATTAAAAGTTCTGCAATAGATAGTTAAAGTATAGTTCATAACCCGAATATTTCAACTCGCCTCACTTCAAAGCTTATAATCGGTGCCCAGTAGAAATTGGCCTGCTGTCACACTTTAAATAAATGACTGTGCCTACGTAATTTCACGCCCCCAACCCTCCCACTAATTGAACCAAAATACACTTAAATTTTCTTTGTGTCTAGTGTAATTTTAGCTCAGATGGGGTCACACAGACCAACCCCATAGCAATTTAACGGGTTGAACATTCTCATCCTGATGTCAATTTCGAGTTTCTTAAGTAAAATGAACTGAATATTTGACGTAAACTTGTGTAGACTAATTAACATTTTAGTATAATCGCTTCTCTGAGTTGACGTAAACATTCAGACGTTCAATTGTTTTTAATGTGATAATATTTACGTTAGTTCATCAATTGTTAACAATAACTTAATTCAACTATCGTTTTTTTTATTAGAAAAACTCTTATACTAAACACACGCTTCTGTAAAATATTGCCGTTTTATTTGTAGCGATATCTAATCAACTGTTTAGTAATATTGATTCTGATTACTGCCTAGGTGTTACTTCGTAAAACATAATATATTTTTCGATATAAATCCTAATATTTATGTTTAATAAAATATAAATATAAACCAGGAAAATAGATTAAATGACTAATTAATAGTTCAAATTAAGTACTCGGCAGTTTACCCACTAATTCTGTTGCCAGTACACTAATCACTAGATCAAAACGTGATGACGAATGAAACACGGGACATGAATATCTAAATCGCGGTAAAACCCTCGTCTGCGGAAGAGCGCGGATGTTACTAACAAACAGTGAAATAAGGCTTATTAAAAATAAATATAATCTAAGGTATAAAAAATATACAGTGTGTAAATGAGTGTCTACCTAAAATAAACGTTTTTCGGAACTATCCCTTACTATTTATTTTACTAGCAAATCATTAACGTAAATTGAGAAATTTAAAAAACGAACTACTACCTTGAGCCCAGGCAAGGTTGTCAAACTAGTAACGAAAAAAAAACAATAACATTTTCGAGAAATGTCGTTTAATCAAAATTTGGTATATTAGGGTACTAAAAGATTAATAAGATAAATAAATAGCTATTTCGAACCAGCCTTCGCGGTGTACCTACATCCAGTTCGTCTTCTTCCTGAGCTGACGTTAGTGTCACCTAACAGGGGAACAGTAAAGGAAAAGGAAACTTATAATCATTACTTTATTTGTAGCAAAATCATTTTTATCTTCTTTGAAAACCACCTTCTTTGACTACCTATTACAATTATGGAGTACCAGTCTTTACGTCGATGTCTTGTTTTCATGTTTTTACTGCAACATTCCTCGTACCGCATGCGTTGTGAGGACCAAGCGACCCGGTTGCATAAATTCGTATCGTGACAATTATACGGGACATTATCTCCGCTTTTATTGTCTCCCGGATTTTTGTGTCGTTTCATCTCTGGATTTTTACATCCCTTTTGCTTTTTGTTGGTAATCATTAAAGTTCATCATAATTTTATTATATTATACTATATATACTGGTTAATGTTCAAATTTTTTATATTTCATTAACAATCAATAAATTTAAAAAAAAACTGAAAAAAAATGTTAATCAGCCTTAACAGAAATGCTTCTATGTCTCAGCGTAATTGTACGTTGATTACGTTTACTTTTTACGTTAAATTTAACGTTACGTTTTAAACCAGTGTCTTCCATACCTGTCGTATTTTTTTGAAAAGGCATACCTACTTAAACAATTATAATTTAATGTTAATGAAGGTGTTTTATATTCTATATGAAATATATTTAATTTAATATGATAGAAAATACGTTTTACGTTAAATTTAACGTTACCTTTTAAAACAATGTCTTCCATTCCTATCTTTTTTTTTCGCAGAGGCATACCTACTTAAATAATTTAATGTTAATGAAGGTGTTTTATATTCTATATGAAATATATTTAATATAATATGATAGAAAAACATAACTACAAGTTATGTCGACAAACCACATTACACACATTAACACGTGCTCTCTTTTAAAGCACTATTACAACTACTACTACAAGGTATTAAACATTTCTAAAATATAATTTGATAAATAGTAAAATCTTGGTTTTATACATTATATTCAGTTAAAAGGTCAGACATCAGAAACAATCGCAAAGACTTGACGCCTTTGTAGTCATTTTCAACCACAAACAGATGTTTCAATCCTAGACCGTACAACTATGTATTTAGATATAAAATGCGGAATCATAAAATTGTGGTTTGTTCTCGTATGTACATTTATTGAAGCTCTCGTATAGTCGGTTACACCATCTGACGCACTTGTGTAATGGTCTGTACAGGGTAGTTGTATGTAAACATTGCTTCTTTATGTATTTAATTTGAACAGCAATGGACGCACGCATTATGGCGGCAGCATGTCGCCGCGGTTTGGCGAACGGACGTGTTTGGATATAGTGGGGTATTAAGCTGGATGTACTAACGTTTTCATACGTGTTACGTCTCGCCATAAAAGTGATAGCAATGTTGGAAATGTAAGCTGTTTGTTGGTTTTAGTTCAAATGCATTTTTATACAATAAATTTCAAATTTTTTGTTTTGCATTTTTTCAAATATGTATTTTCAAAATTGTTTATTGTTTTTTACATTAGGTACAGGGAGTTTGATACTGAAATAAATGGATAAAATTAGATTCTAGTCAATAATAATTTATCAGTGTCTATCAAAAGATGATATTGTCGATCTATGCTAATTTAAATACTTAAGTACACTGTTTTTTATTTGGAATTTAATACTTACCTATAACTAAAATTACTTAAAATATAGTTAAAAGAAGGTTCTGTATAACCATAAAACAGTAAGTAATAATAAAAGATACGACTAATTTTTAATACCTACATTAATTTAAAAGTACTACTCAATCTAATGTTATCGTTAACTCATCTAGAAATTAAAGTTTCTAATCGCTCCATGGTTTTAGCACGGACTACAGAGGTGATATGTATAGGAAAGCCAACGAGCTGTGCGGCTATGAACTGGACAATCCATTACTAAAAACTTTAATTAATATGGAATAATAAAACGAGTTTCCAAACATGTTAAGAGATTGTTCAATGTTTCTATGAAATTTTGGTATTGATAAATGTACTATGTATACATGTCTTTAGTATGCTGTGTTCCAAGACCATGTATGAAATCCAAACAAATAAAAGGTGATTCTCTTATCGTTGTACAAACGAATACTATGACCTCCCTCCACCCTCGGTGATACAAATAATTGGTAATAAAAATAAAAAATAAGAATTTAAATAAACGTAAGAAGTTTACGGTAATAGTTCCGAAATTTGTGATTTTTCTTTTGTTTGTTCATTTAATTTTTTATACCAATCATTTTTAAAACGGATAGTTTTACATAGTTTTCGTTTGTACAACGCTGACAAATGCACCTTGTTTTATTATTAACGAAGCATAAACTTATGTACCAAATGGCGAATCGTCTTGTTGTTGAGGATTTTGTTAATTTTGTCTTATGTGAGTGTACCACAAGGATATTACAGATCATAACCATTCTGAGGCTTGTAAACGCTAAGCATAACTGCAATGTATTATGAACAATTATTAGATATTGTGAATGTGCGTGAATTTTTAGACACCTACTTTCATAACATACATTTATAATATATCAAACAATAAAAAAACAAAACAGCAATAATTGCAACAACCGCAAAAAAAAATAAAAAATATATATTGTCACATCCAATATTCAAAAGTTATAATATTCCAAATCGAAATTGGGAAAACTGAAAGCTATCTCTTTGTTAAACAGAGTCCACACGCAGCTCTACAGAAACCCGTAAACTGCAACAACGAAATTAATTAAAAATCTGACGAGGTACAAATTAAAAGGTCTTTTGGATGCACTTTCCGGTGCTTTTCCGGCGGGCAAACAAACATTTTGATTAACAACTTGCGTCGAATCAATCAAATTAATTGGTCTGACCAACACTGCGGCAATTGCCTTTTTTCATAATATACTCGTATAAAAAAAAGGAAAAATCACATCATATTATTATATTCCTTAAATTATAATTCACCCTTCCGCAACAATTTTATTTTAAATATTTATTTTCACCAAAAATAAATGGGGTTTTTGTTTTACAAAACTTTTTTATTATAAACTGGCACTTATTATGATTTTCAAAATTGATTGATGAGGTATATATATAGACAGCAATGTAGGGTAGTTTTGGCAGAAAATAAATTATGATATTTATGTTGTTTGATAAATGTATTATGCGTCAGCATTCATAATAGAACTCGTTGTATCAAAATGTCACAATCCTCATAATTTACACTGTGTGAGTTGTTTAGTTGACTCTGACGATTTATAGATTTAAAGTTATGCTGAACGCGTACGAATACATTACGGATGATTTTACGGAAAGGCAAAACCGTTTACATCAATCTTAATTTATGTAGACAAATGATAAATTGTATTTTAAAACCATTTTTTGATGTTGGTATTTGCCAAAACCTGAATCCACAATTTCGTTGTAAAAGAAATTTGTCAAGAAATCGTCTAGGTCTAAAATTTTACTAGTGACTGTTAATGACTGTACTAAGAGCTAATTCTTGTTAATCTAGTATATGTGATAGTATTGACACCATGCTTGCAACGTGCTTCAATGCAGCTGTGCTCTGACCAACAATAAACAGTTATCACGAATTATTGCTATAATCCGCTCTCGTGACAAACGGATTACTTATTTCTGTAGTAATTTTAATCACTTATCTAAAAATCCTTTGCAATTGGAGTCGAGAGAGACGGGAATTTTAATATGACGACCTCCGTGGTCGAGTGGCGTACACATCGGTTTTTAAGGTTCTGCCAGCTCTGAGATCCCGGGTTCTATCCCCGGCCGGGTCAATGTAGAAAACCACTTTTCTACATTGTCTCGGGTCTGGGTGTTTGTGGTACCTTCGTTGTCTTTGAATTCCATAACACAAGTGGCTTTAGCTACTAACTTTGGGTTCAGAGCAATGTATGTGATGTTGTTCACTTTTATTTATTTATTTGTAATACGTCCATTTGGTTTGATTTTCGACCAATGCAACCAGCGTTATCAACGTATTTTTTTTGGTTTTCTAGATCAAATGTCGTTCGCTTCAAAGCATTGACAACCCTGCGAGATTCTTAATGATGAGACGGAATTGCAACTACTTAGAATAAATAAAAACACAGAGATTACCTAAAGCAGTCCCAAAAGTATGGAAAGATTTAAAAGGGAAAACAATGCTAAATAAAAGTACTGGCTGTATGTGTTGAATTGGGTCGGTTAGTTGGCTTAAGCCTTGGGTAGCTTATGTGTTGCCGCAATCTTAAAATCCAGGACATTATTTTTATCTATAGTTCTTGGCAGTAGTGTTTTTTCGTTTGTGTAGTGTCTCACAATGTGATTATCCAAATGACATTTATGTTGTAAAGAATTTAGGTTAACACCTTGGGAACTACTTACAAGGGCAGTTTAATTAAATTGTAAGTATACATTTTTTCTGTTTATTTGCTACGAGTATATTTGTATGTTTAAAACATTTATTAGATACAAGCTGTCTCCCGCGGCTCTTCCCGCGTGAATATCGGTTATCGCGGAAAAAAGTCCTAGGTCCTTTCTCAGGCTCTAGACTATCTGTGTACCAAATTTCTTTTAAATCGATTCAGTAGTTATGGCTTTAAAGCGCGTCATTCAGACAGAGTTTCTTTCGCATTAATAATATTATATAGTAAGGATGAGTCATTTCTTTGCAAATAAGCGCTTAATGTCCAAAATTAGGTACCTTCTTAACTTCTAAGTTTTTAACTTTAAACGTCTTCAAGTCTACGGTACTTTTGCAGTTCAGTAAATATTACAGTTCGTATTCGAGACCATGCCAAAGCTCTTCGAAAACCCGTAAATGTGCAATTTCATATTTATTTAACCAAGTCTAGAATCGTATTCGTCTAAAATTCAATGGAACGCTTTCGTATATATCTTAATAACGTCGTCTATTTCAATAAAACCTAGTCCAATTCAGGTCGAAACAACCAAATGACGCAAACAAACGTAACCATTCCACGTATCGTCATAAAGGCTATTTTTATTGCTTACAGTTAACATAAAGTTTATCCGGTTTCATCCCCTAACGTCTCTAAATGCAATCCAAACGCAGTGGAACCAGGAATTATACCAGCATTTACTTTCAACGATGCACTCAAGATATTTTCAAGTGTGGCGAAGTGAGGGTTAAATGTGGAGTTATTTTTATTTCAATAATATTACAGTTTTGATATAAAAATACTGGTTTCTACCAGGTAGGTACAGAACTTTACGCGATTTGAAAACTTTCAATTTACTTTAGACTTGTAAAAATTTTGCTTTCGCAAAAAAGCAAACGAGAAATTACCTAAGCATTTTTATGAAGTGATTAAAAATACTGAATATGCTTCAAATTATAATAATTGGAGCAATTTTGCTATAAAATACGGTTATATTACCTTTTAAAATTCCTTTGGACGAAGAATAAAACAGCCGAAACGACGTAACTTAAAAATTATTTCTTCAAATGGATACTTTATATGCTGCGCTCGTAGCTTTGACCTACTCGTTTCACTTATTTCGATATTGGACCCCACTAATTTTGTTTACTTATTCATTAAAATGGAGAGCGATGGCGGAGGCGAGCGAAATGCTTTCTCTATTAGATTTTTATGGAAAACTGAATACGTGAAAGTGGATTTCAAAAGAGGAAACCTTTTTCTTAAATCGTTCTGATGAAGTTATATCAATAAATTGAATCTACGCATTATGTCTAATAGGAGTAATAACTTTTTTACCTTAAATCTCAAAGTATTTTTTATCCTGTATCTGTATAACCTTACCTGTGTTTATATTTTCCTAAAAGCAAAAAAGAAATAAAGCAATCATGATCATTAAGTATGTATTGAAGACTGTTTATAAAACATTTTGTAGACTTGATTGGCTTGCATAGTACTGCCTTATAATGCCCAATTACCATTAACGATAGCTAAAAGAAGCTAGATCTAATTTCAATCATACAATATCACAAGAGACACACTAACATTATCATGAACAAACTCCCAAAACGCGGCCAAATCAAAAAGAGGGTGACGAAACTGCAGACAATTTCGAAAACAACCAAATAATAGTAGAACACAGAAATCCAGACATGTGTCGGACATCACAGCGGAATGTAAAACAGAAAGATGAAGAATATTGCTCGTGAACACGGCATACGATATCCCATATTACTGCAGATTTACGTAGAAAATGCAACGGTCTAAACCAGTTGACGGACTGCCGATTCGCATCTTGAATAATTCATTCGCACCCCAAAAGTTTACAAAGACGGCCGCATTGAACATTGCTTTGTTTTATAGTTTATGAAATTTTGTTCCCTACTCCAAACGGATTTTTGTTTTATGATGCACATTTTGCTGTGAATGTTGTTTGGTCGGTCTACATAGAAAAATATTGTCTAGTTGTTTCATATTTAAGTTTTTAAGCAATAGTTTTGTAACTTTAAATAAAACCTCTTTGAATATCTATAACTTATGTATAATATAATGTTAATGTACTATATATAAATATATAGTACATTAACAATAAAGTTTCTAAATCTAAAATTTATAACGGTTTTAAAACAATAAAACGCGATTTATTACCTCGGAACGACACCAAATACATTGTGCTATTTCAGTCTAATTCACTAATAGACTTCAATGAGCGTCGCAATAAGTCAGTGTTACAATAAGTCAGACCTCGGCCACGTGCCTCTCTGCTACATCCGTTACCCATACGCCGACGCACAAATCGGTTCGTTTGCGAAGACAAATGGCAACCGTCTGCTTGCTAACATACACAGATTGCATTTTCAAAAATTACTCGAAAAAGAGTTCGAAATCCAATATCGGGTGCAGGCGCAAGCATAAATGCCGTCGTATTTTTTTACATTTTACTAAAAATCTTTATAAGAGACCTTAAACTGTCAGTCACAAAGTTTATTTCGTTTTGCACTGCCTCAAATCTAGTCGGCATATGAAAAGTGATGCTTTGATATTGATATTCCGTTTAGCATTGTCGTCGCGCTTCAACCGTGTCACCCTCTGTTACCACATTCGTCTTTTTGTTTAACAACAATAGAATTTATTACTATTATGCCGCGATTTAGGTATGTCATGCCCATTGTTCGATTAGCGATCGGCACCCAACGCGTTTCGAAAGTATTCTCGCTGTGGTATTTAGCGCCGACGGTGGCATCGCAAGGCGCTTCGTTAGGCCTCTGTTAAGAATCCAAATTGTGGCATTAAGACGTAATTAAGATAAATTAGTACCGATAAGATTTTGGGGCGACGTGCCAACATTGTCACCATCGAAAAACACTCGCCCGAAACAAGAATTTCGAAGCGTTGCTTTAATAATCGTATTTATAATGAACTATGTTTTACTGACACCCACAATAGTAGGCATGTGAAGTGGCTGCTTTCATTAGTAATTTTAATGACAGGAATTTTAAAGTATCTACGTACATCGATATTCATTTGTTCTTTTGATGTCATAACCGTGACTTTGTTTGCGTAAATTACGTTTGCGTCTAACATTTACGCTAATAAAAATTTGAAAGAACTCGTAATAATCCGAAAGTAAAGGTCTGTCACACGACTGATAATAGTCTTCCTTTGGGAAAGGGAATTTAAATTGAACTTCGTACAGTCATCTCAATAAGCGACTTGGCTCTCAGCACAGCTCGTAAATTCGATGCCAATTGTTTGTTCTCAACGGAAAATGTTGCGAACTTGAAAAAAGTCAGGCAGTATAATTGAAATTGGTGGATAAGGTTCTTTTATAATAAAGTACACTATTCTAATTTATTTTATTATCTTAGAAAAAAAATACATAAAAAAAGAAAACCTAATTAACCTTGTTATAAATTGTTTCTAAGTATGACAATTATAATTATTAATAAGTAAAAGAGACTTAAAATATATTCTTTCTTTTGAATCTTCCAGTTTTCTTTCGATTAATGTTTTAATTAAAATCTCATTTTGTATTTGTTTGCTGAGAATCTTGGCCACTTGAAAATTGTTTTCAAGTTTCTTGTCCAAAAATCTGATAACGAGCATATCCAAAGTGTTTCATACATCCATACCGGTCCTTCGGATGTAGTCAGTAAATCTTAACTTTTGCCGGCTATTTCGAGTATAAAATTGTTTAGTGTTTGTATACGCTACATCAATCAGCTTGTATCACCAATACATCGGTAGGTGCGGTATTATTGCAAAGCGGTAGTGATTTGCAAAACGCATCCCTGATTTATTTGTCTGGGCTGTAAGTACGACTAATTCTTCAGTTCATATTATTTACGAATGAATGACTTGATTCATAGTTGTTACGGACATTTATTCCAGTTTTATAACGTTGCGTACAATAAGCTGATAAACGTTTATGTTTTCAATTACGATGGATATTTACGATATATCAATTTATGGATGAAATATAAAACTAACTTTTGACTGCCGTTTGTTCGAGTCTTTTGTGCGTTCTTGGAATACAAATTGTTATTTATCGTAAATTGTATCGTAAAAATAGACTTGCATCTGAATATAGAAAATATCATTATCTATGAGGACGATTTCTAATATTCTATGAAGATTAAACAAGTGAGAGGAGGAACAGTTGCTTATACTTTTGTGACATAAACCGCTTTTAAATATTATAAGAATTTTATACAGAATTAATAATAAATATGCTATTAAATTGACTGATGTTATTAAATACTTAACAAGCTAAAGCAAGGCAACGACGAGAAAAAAATTTTTCTCTAAATTTTTAATTGAGTGCCATCAAACATAAATGTAAATATTAAATCGATTGATTTACATACCGAATACATTTCACATTTAATTTATGTACCCAAACAATGGTTAAACATGCGGGCTTTTATTGACAGCTAATATCTGTTTAAATAACTATTGGATCGTTTAAATTCATTGTAAATCATTGTTAACAGTCTGTTTGGTTTTTCACTGATATTTATTATGCGTACAATTCACGGTACAACGGAATTTCTTCGGTGATTCAAGGTTTAGTATTATATTATAAATTTACAGTAGGCGACGTAACCAGTTTAGATTAATAAATATGTATACACAAACCTTCCCCATGAAACACTCTATCCACTGGTGAAAATTATATGAAATTTCGTTCGGTAGTTTTTGAGTTTATCACGTAATCGACTGAGAGAAAACTAATTGTTTGTCAATATAATTAATGAAATTGTTAAATCAATTTTTATGAAGATCTTTGTTAACCATTTCATAACTTATAGAAACGACACATTTTTTGTTTAAAAATAGCTTTTTTCATTCACTAACTAAAAGAGCACTCTTTTATGAGAAGCAACACTATATATTCAAAAATGAATTTTTCGTCGTAGTATCTTTGCTCGGGACTCAAGTGTTTTTATTTTGGCTTCCATTCCAATGTTAGTTTCGTTGCGCGATCAATTGTTTTGAGATATTGTTTTAATGTTCGAATATTTATATAACCTTCAGGAGAACTGTGTGAGGTGGGCAGGCGAGCTCTCGGATGCGAGCAGGTTGGAGTGCAGGGTGCGGCAGGGGGGGTTGAGCTCACCCTTGCTTTTCAATCTGTACGTAAATGATCTGATTGAGGAGCTCAGCAGCATGCATGTCGGATGCTATGTTGATGGTGTTTGTTGCAACAACTTCAGCTATGCAGATGATATGGTGCTGCTGGCCCCCTCAATCGGAGCTCTTCGAAAGTTACTTGCAGTGTGTGAGTCTTTTGTTGCTTCACATGGTCTCATGTATAATATAAAAAAGACTGTATACATGGTCTTCAAATCGGGTCCCAATAGTCCACCTGTACAACCTATTTCATTAAACGGTGAGTCTCTTAATAGAGTTTATCAATTTAAATATCTCGGACATTGGATAACCGACGATTTAAAAGATGACCTGGACATGGAGAGGGAACGCAGAGCACTGTCAGTTCGGGCGAACATGTTGGCGCGCAGATTCTCCCGATGTACGGACGCGGTGAAAATAACCTTATTTAAGGCTTATTGTACCTCCCTGTACACGGGAAGTCTGTGGGTCAACTATACCCAAAGAGCTTATAGTGCTCTGCGGGTCCAATTTAACAATGCGTTCAGGGCGCTGTTGCGGCTTCCACGTTTTTGTAGTGCATCCGGCATGTTTGCTGATGCACATGCAGATGGCTTTGCAGCTATCTGGCGTAAAAAGACTGCATCATTTGTAAGCCGGATGCGTGGAAGTAGCCACAGCATCCTGAGCACCATAGCAGATAAGTTTGACTGTCCTCTTATGTTTAAGTTAGTGCAGCGGACTAGATCCCTGCTTACAATATTATATTAATTGGTACCTTATTATAGTGTGGATCTTTGTTATCTGAATAAATAAATTTTATTATTATTATTATTATTATTATAATCGAATATTTTGTATCTAAAAAGTCTTCTTGTGGCACTAACATAAAAAAGTTAAATTAACATCATATTATCTTTAATACTTTAGTTATTTTTTTGGAAAATCAATTTGCAGCTATTAACGCTGTTAAATTATTTACTTATTTCTAAAATCATCAGTATCACTTATTTTGTTTTATTAAATGCGTAGATATACCTAACAAAATAAGAAGTTATTTTTTTTTTATCAGAAGGATAAAAAAAAATAACTTAAAAACTATCTTCTTAACCAACTTTCAAAAGGGAGAAGGCTTTATGTTCGACTCCATGTGAGTTTTGTTGGTAGATACATTTTCTAGAAAATGAAATGAGCGTGATCGGATCGCAATCGTTACTTATAAACTCAGACTATTGAAAACTATCGTTTGGCGGATTGCCAAGTATTGGTGTCGGATGTACTTATTTTGCACTTACGTGTACTTGCATCTAAGACCTGTAAAGTGTAAATAAACGACAATGTGTTTCTCTTACAAATTAAACAGACAAAAAAGTACGTTTATTTGCTTTAGCTATTTGGAGGCCTATTTGCAGTAGTTTGTAATACAAGGTTGGAAATCTATTAAAAAAATATATACGACAATGAAAAAAAAAATGCAACAATAATTTTAATTCTTTTACAATAATATTAATTTAAAATTGTGAGTGTTAAAAAGTATAAACTTGAGCTAGCTTTCAATAAAATTATAATACATATAAACCTTTGAAATATCGACATGATAAGTATAGCCCTTTAATTTTAAACATTGAGTGATCTCTAGCCTGTGCCCGCACCCTCTCGTGTCAAAAAACCCGATCCCAAACGTATTCGTCACGCTTAGCTCAAAATGAAATCTGTTGTTTCATATTAAAGTTAGGGATGGGAAATTATCGATATTTTTATAGTAGCGTAATAAGAAAGATGTAGATACATTTAAACCAATTAGTACATGACACAAATAAGTGTCTTTTTTCAATTTTAAAATGTTGTATTCTATATTAGGATTATTCAGTATGTATGATTACTCAGTAACATTATAATGTTGTTATTTAAATAAAGCGCAATAATAGACAGAAATATACAGATTTGTGATACATTGTAACCTGCCCGCGCAGACAAGTAAACGAAAGAGTTCTGTTTTACAAAGGGGTTCCCCCTAGACAACTAGCATTTCTAAAAGTCTCGCCTGGCTTGTAAAACAGAACTCTGTAGTCTATGCTCTACTTACCGCATAATATAATAAAATTAATCAGCCCTTCTCTACAAAGGACTTGGAACTAAGAAACTAAATTAAATTAAATCAACTCTATCGATATAATATCAATGAAACTTCCCATCACTAAAAGTATCGGCGATCCTTTGTCACCAAACGGTTGCTTTAATTTGATTAGTCGTCGCCTTGGCCAATAGCCGTGCCGGGTCACTGGTCAATTTTAGAATTTTTAATTTACGGCTTTTAAATTTATACCGTTTAAAATTAAATTATTGTACTGCTTTCTTCCTATTGTAATGTTGTTATATTTATTACGATTAAAATGGTACCGAGTTAAAAGTAGTTTTTTTTTGGTGGTAAAGTTTACATTACTTTTATGCCATACTCAAAAAGGATAAAAGTTTCTATGTTAATATATCTACCTGCCTTCTATTACCACCAAAGTATCCCTTCAGTAAAAGAGAGTTAACCAAGTTACGCAATCAGAAAACCGAAATGCAGACACATTAATATTACCACATCCAACTAAATTGACAAAGCCACAGCAACTGGACGAAACAGTGCAATATTTCAGAGGGCATAAGCCACAAAATATATGACGTGGTATCGATATATTTATGGCGACTGTCAGCCAGGTAATGGCATGAAACACCACCGAGAACTCTCTGTAACTACTTACAGCGATAAGTTTGGGAAAAACACAAATAAAAGTAACACAATAAAGGGACCCACCCTTACTTGAGTGAAACCCGTGCATAAGTGAAAGATGTAGGCGACGTATGAAGAGATGAGAGTCGTCAATAAAGCATGTTAATAAATTAGGTTTTTTATTTGGTGCGTTATGTGGTTACCCCTTAAAGTATTGTGGTGTATAAGTTGTTTTGCATCTGTTATCCACACAAACTGTAAATCCCTTCTTAGTTAGTCCAAAGTATAAAAAAAGTATTTATTATGTAATTTTATTTTTTATATAAATATTTTATTATACTATAGTAAAATTAATAATCTTGTGATTCATCGATATTATATTACAATATCAGACTCTTATTTTGGTAAATTCTCGTTTTTATTTTTTCAACTATTTACATAGTTTTTATAAAATTGATCGTTTGCCTAAAATGTTAGGTGTATTTAGAATAAATGCTGGTAACAACACTTTTTTCCAAAGAGTTCCTAATAGAGTGCCAGTGTGGTTTTGTTAGAACTGGCCATTATAGACTTTCGTGTTACGTTGTAGTACACTATACTGTTTGCCAATAACGAAATTAACTCTCATAAGGCAGAAGCTAGCCAAACGTCGTACTGGGCCCGATTCCAACCCGGGACAGTTAAATTTAATTAGATTTTCCTAACGTAAAAACCAATTACACTCTTTGATGTGGAAATCAGTTCTGGACCTCAGTTCGAACTGCTCGTAGGAAACAAACTTAAGATTGTATTTATACGTACTTCGAGTAGTATATGTAGGTACTGTTATGGAAATAACTTCATTATATATTCTTATTTTTGTAGTAAATAGCCTTAATTGTGTCTACACCTTAGTAAGGCCGAACGTACGCCACCGTACTGTCAATGATGGCTCAGAACCCACCAGGCCACTGAAATTCGCAACCTGTAATCGTCCCTTAATTTTTGAGGTTCCTGCTCGTAACTTAATCAACTCACACGGACTGTGCGAGCTGTCAACCGATCTCACGCGTCACGTGCGCCTCCCAACAAGTTATTTTTGAAAACAGTCGAAACAAAAGCAGTCGAAGTGCATCAAGTATCACCATGCATACACAGCTTGAAGCAGCAGTCCGTGTGCGCGTGGTCTAAGACTTTTTAAAGTCTCGACTGTTAAGTCTGAACCAGAAAATGTAACAATGATATTGTCTGTCCTGTCCCTGAGGAAACAAACAAAATAAAACAGTACCTAATCGCTCGCACATTAAAAAAGAATTCTCTCAAGTTTCAAAATTTCAGTCATAAATACAAAACGACCGCATATTTTGTAAAATTATCTACACACATTCGTATTCTAAACGCAATCTATAAGTTCTTCATTACTTATCTTCAAACGCATCGATACGCAACATTTATTACACTACCAATTTACAACACTATTTTACAACCCCGAAAAATGTCTCTACACCTTATTGGGATGACATAAAGGCTAAATTACGGTGTCATGTATTTTGCGCGGTGTAAATTTAAGTTTGTTTGCAGATGTCTAGAGCCGTTCTATCACGTCAAAACAAGGAGCAGGGGAACAATGTATTGCAGTTGGCAATCTTAGTGCCCTTTCCACAATATCTTTAGTGTGACGCCCCTCAATATGAATAATGTGTCATACGATCGCGCCCTTTTATCTGAACTGAGGGAAACACTGAGATTTTGTATAAATATCTTCGGGGCGGAAAAATTGTGTTTTGTAATACGTGATAAAATTTTGAAGATATCTCTACATTAGGTACCTCAATTTGAATAATGACTTCGTGCAAATGTATTGTATGTGAACAAAGTTTAATATACCAGACTTAACTTGGGATACTGTGTTACCCAGTAAAATAGGTTGTGGAGGTCAGTATAGCTAGGCAGAAGAAATGTACAAAGTATATTTTCAGAATATTTAATTATACAATATTTTTATAAGTATCAAACTTCATGAAGCTTTTTAAGAGCTACACAATTGGTAGAAAAATTTAATACCGGAAAATCTTTTTTATATTATTTTCATTAGATACAGAGTAACATCTTCTAGAAAATATTTTTAATGAAATAATCTCTACCAAAGCAATTTCTCGCTCTTCATTAATTGAAAAAGCAAGTAATATTTATGTTAGCTTTCAAAACTCGAACTAGCCGAAGTAACTTCCTCGAGATCACCTAATAAAACAACTCCAATGAGACGTCGATCACATAAATAAAGTTACAAACACAAAAACTTGTGAAACAAAACAAATAAACAAAAATAACACAAAACCGATTGATAACAATCTAAGGTTTGGCGATCAAACACTACTATCCTTCTTTTTTATTTGTAGGTTACAAATAAAATGTCCTGTCACTGCCATTAAGGGAACAATCAACTAATGACGGAGTTGAATGATGGCTTTAACTCGGCCATTGTTTAATTACAATAAACAATTCTATAAACAGAGTAGAAGGCATTTAATTTATACATTCCACAAGGAATATGCGTTATGAAAAGTTGAGAATGCATCCCGCACTCGTTTGTATAAATTTTAGCTCAGCTTTTGCATAATTTAACATTATTATGGAATCATACGATAATAATTTGAATTGTTAGAAACATTAACATCTGGATGTGGACTAGAATTTTTAACGTCATTTTGTACAAAAAGTATGAGAAATGAGATGACGAGTAGTAAAGATGAATGGAAGAAAAATACACATTGCGCCAACCCTAGCTAAACGGAAACAGGGCAAAAAGAAAAAGAAGACTACTGACATGAAAGTTACCTATAGGAAACAGTCACACATCAAGATACCGGATGAAAATGAAACCAAAATATGAAGGAAATCCAACACTTAATTTTTAATACTTGCGAAGAATCTAAAATAATAGAATAATCTAGAAGAATTTGTAAGTATACATACGTTGCCTTTTGATTTAAACACTTCATGAGTAGATTTACCTACAAGTCGCGCAGCCATGATTCTTTAAATCTAATTGGAAACTTTGGAAAATATATCTATACTTATAATAAATCTGTAGAGAGGTCAATTCTGTACATCAAATATATTTTCAAAATAACTATCAGGGGGTGATTAGTGATCGATACTGATGCCAAAAATGCAATCAGTAAAATTTTTGTCTGTCTGTCTGTCTGTCTGTCTGTCTGTCTGTATGTTCCTTATAGAAACGAAAACTACTGGACGGATTTTAACGAAACTTGGTACATTTATTCTTCATACTCCTGGGCAGGTTATAGTATACTTTTCATCACGCTACAATCAATAGGAGCAGAGCAGTGAAGGGAAATGTTGGGAAAACGGTATTTTTTAAGCTTCCGTCGCGTATGCAGCCTTAATGGTTAAAGCTACATAGAAATCATGTATGACGGAAATGTTCTACATAAAATTATCTAAAAAATATCCCCCAACAGCATATGTCTATCTTTTATGGTTGACTCACAATAACACGTGTAACTCCCGATAGCTTAGCAGTTCGGAGATTTCTGATTATATTTGTTTACTCTTACGTTTATTATACTCTCACTTATCCCTAATTAAAAAAAGTTTACATTATTACCTATTCAATAAAAAAAGAATCATAGAAATCGGTATAGAAACACTAAACTTATACATGAAATACGATAATAAGCCATCGCGCCGTCGCGTGTGAATACTGAATCATGCTATAAGGATTATTTTTGTGTAACGTGATATATTATATTTCCCTACTAAAATACGAAAGTTAATCTGTCTGTTACATCAAAACCACTGAACAGTGAGGAAGGACATATGCTACTTTTTTACGAAAAACGACGGAAAAGCGGACGAAGTCGCTGGCAAAAGCTAGTTTATAAATAAACTAGCCAATCCCCACGTTTTGACTTGAAATCCCATTTTTTTTTTATTTTATTATTTATCATCATTATTAAAACCTTCCGTGGGCCTTAAGTATCATACAATAAATTACCATTCTCGAGTTATGCGCTTAACAACAATCATTTTTATTTATAAATATATAAATTAGAATCCTTTTAAGATAGTTTTAATTTAATATAATTGATTAGACTAAAATAAATAAATCGAAGCCATGCCTTTTGTGAATACAAAGTAGTGAAAAACTTATTTTTTTTAAGGATTTTAGGCTGTGCTTTATGTGTGTAACTCTCCCCATTTAGATAACCACACGATGTAATGCCACTTAAAATTTCCAATAAATTTTCATTGGGAGTAAACCTTATATACGATTACGTTATCGTTCGATAAGCATAAAGTGCTACTATAAAGTAATCGAATATAATACTATCCATAAGTTAGAGCAATGAATTTAAAGCCTTCAATGAATCACTATTGGCTTGAATGTAATATCGCAGTCGAGTAAATAGCCTTAGAAAGCTAAAAAATAAAAAGATTTATTCACTTTTCAATGGGTGACCTAAAGTCAAATGAAACTTTGATATGAAAAACCGGCCAAGTGCGAGTCGGACTTGCGCATGAAAAGTTCCGTGCCGTTTTATGGAGCCTCTTTAATTTTTAATTTGTTGTTAATTTGGCTGACTCCTGGCTTCAGAAATGCACACAGAAAAAAAAATACTTTCTATCTACTTATTACGGTTTATTGAGATACAACGCGCTGACCGACAAACAAACGCACAGACGGACAGCCGAGGTTTAGTAATATGGTACTTTTGGCACCCAACGTAACACTAAATGCGAACTTTTTGGTATATGTTAAAAAAATACGGAAAACCAATCACTTTCTTATAAATGAAGTCGCTTAAAAATAAACTTTGACTTTTATTTAGAGAAATAAGACTTGTTACATACATTAAATATTACTAATAATATGACGAATATACAAAATTGTTACAAGCTTGTGTCTCCAGAAAACAGGACAAAAGTGCAAAAAATAATATAAAGAAAGATAATATTTAAAACATCTATACTTATAATAAATCTGTAGAGAGGTCAATTCTGTACATCAAATATATTTTCAAAATAACTATCAGGGGGTGATTAGTGATCGATACTGATGCCAAAAATGCAATCAGTAAAATTTTTGTCTGTCTGTCTGTCTGTCTGTCTGTCTGTCTGTATGTTCCTTATAGAAACGAAAACTACTGGACGGATTTTAACGAAACTTGGTACATTTATTCTTCATACTCCTGGGCAGGTTATAGTATACTTTTCATCACGCTACAATCAATAGGAGCAGAGCAGTGAAGGGAAATGTTGGGAAAACGGTATTTTTTAAGCTTCCGTCGCGTATGCAGCCTTAATGGTTAAAGCTACATAGAAATCATGTATGACGGAAATGTTCTACATAAAATTATCTAAAAAATATCCCCCAACAGCATATGTCTATCTTTTATGGTTGACTCACAATAACACGTGTAACTCCCGATAGCTTAGCAGTTCGGAGATTTCTGATTATATTTGTTTACTCTTACGTTTATTATACTCTCACTTATCCCTAATTAAAAAAAGTTTACATTATTACCTATTCAATAAAAAAAGAATCATAGAAATCGGTATAGAAACACTAAACTTATACATGAAATACGATAATAAGCCATCGCGCCGTCGCGTGTGAATACTGAATCATGCTATAAGGATTATTTTTGTGTAACGTGATATATTATATTTCCCTACTAAAATACGAAAGTTAATCTGTCTGTTACATCAAAACCACTGAACAGTGAGGAAGGACATATGCTACTTTTTTACGAAAAACGACGGAAAAGCGGACGAAGTCGCTGGCAAAAGCTAGTAATATAATAAAGTTTTACGAGCCAAGAAAAAAATAACGCGTATTATGACGTATTTAAATGAGCATTCACCCCACGGCATAAAAAAATGTGAGTACAAATACTTGTATTATTTTTGTGGGGTTGATTCTTAGGGGTAGGAAAAGCCGATGTTTTGCCTCGATACGCCTTCGTAAAAAAATGCATGGGTCCAATGCAATATTTTAATATTAACCGTGTTATGGGTACAGGGTGCATTGTGGGTTACAATAAATGTATGGATTAGAGTAGGAATAAATTAAGGTTATTAAAGACGACAACTGTTAAAGAAATTAAAAAGATTTGTTTGTTTAATATAAAGCGCTGATGTAAAGGCATTTGTTTTAATCAGCTACGTTTTGTCTTTGAATAATTTTGACGTCATTGACTAGCATTTGTTTAATTAAATAGTACTTACCTATAGGCTACTTTATTGTGCTAAATGACTACATTGAATAATAATAATAAACGTAAGCTATTATTGACCTTAGGTATTTTTGATTTCTCTCTTGTAAAAACATTGCAACGGTTTGATTAGAAAAAAACAAATACTGACTATTACAAAATGAAAAAGGAGAATTATGTAAATAACTAGCTGCAGTTGTCCGCCTGAGTTAGTGTCGGTTATCACGCCAAAAAGTACCTATCCTGTGTCCTTACCACGTACCAAGTTTCATCAAAATCGGTTTAGCGGTTTAACCATCAAAGCGTAACATTTATAATATTAGTATGTTTTTATGAGAATTAATTTTATTTTACTTTTATAAACTAAAATAAATAATTATCAAATATTTTAGTTAGGGCAATATACAGGTACACACGTGTGTATTGAATGGTAACATCAGAAGAACCTTCTACAAATTACTAGAATCTATTTTGAAACTAAAATAAATTAATTTATTCAAGCACTCACTTTACTGAATACATGCATTACATGTGAGTCACACTTATCCTAATCAAAGCCTACATAAGTAGTATCCACACTATTGTCAGCGGTGCGACCTTATTTACGTCATAAAAAACTTCCATGCACCACGACTGCACACTGAGAGGGCAACATCGGTTTGCACTCCCTGATATTAGACTAATATTCAGCTTACCCTCCGCTTTATTAAAAAACCAAGGGCCATTTGTATGTATTTATAGTTCCCAAACATAATGGTCCCTGTCAACGGTAGAACCTCCCTATAGATTCATTTCGTTAAAACATTTCGCCTATCAATACTTCTTTTGAGGTCTGGGGCTCATCCCTAGGTGCTTTGAATTCCAACACTCATGTTCTTTTATTAGACACTGAGCAAAGGTATGTTCAAATTTAAAATGGAGTGCAGTTATTGCCATTTTCAAAATGAAAATGTTTCTCAAAAAGAGGGCTGGCTTACTAGGGGTAACTTAATATATTCTGTTTTTCTTTAAGAGTTTTTGCTTAGTATGCAAGCTAATGAATTTATACCATCACAACAACACAAAAACACAACAAAATCAAAGAATCGTATTTGCTGTTTGCCTCCACGCCTTAGGGTAAGATAATAGCAAAAAAACTTATCCAAAAAGAATACAGTCACATTTATAGCACGTGCTATGATATTTCTCTATAAACATCAGTCATGGAGACACCATAACTTCGCCCTAGGATGCAATAACAGATAAAAAGTAGAAAAACAACGGACCAAAACATAAAACGTCTCTCATGTTTATTGCAATCCCAGTTTGCGGTACCGAGATATTGCTATCTGATGTCTATAAATAATAGATAGTTTAAACAGTTTTATGCACATTCACGTATTTTGTTTAAATGGCTCGTTCTTTATTGCACATGCATTGGTTTATAGTGATACCCAGATTTCTGAGTTAGAAGTAGAAGTAGTAGTAGTTAGATTTGTTTTTTTTTTCTAACCTAACCTAACCTAACTAAATTGATTTTTAGTAATATTTGTTTTTTTTTAATTTAAATCCGAGTATATTTAGGTAAACTACCTATTTAATACGTAAATTAAACACTGAGTTATTTTAATGTCTACAAAAACCTTTGCATTTCGTTAATTTTAGTTACTCCCTCAGTTTTTAGAATAATTTTATGTAGGTTTCTTCTATTGTGCTAACCTTTAAAGATTCTTTGATCAAAACTTCTAAAGTCATGAATAAAGTTACCTAAATGTTTCCGAACCTACATGATTTTTAAAGATCTTTGAATTATGTTTGAAACAGAAATCCAACGCCGATGTCGAGTTATGTAAATAAAACGCCCAACACAGATGGTACTCTACTTTGAATACAGATTAAGTACATCTAAAATAAACAATTTCGTTTCTTTGCCGAGAATTTTATTAAAATAAAGGTAAGAGAAATCTTCAAAAGATGAAGGTGGGAACCAATGAAACGGCACTTAGCGACTCGAGTTTAACAGTTGACAAATTGGCCAATATTTTTTGCACCCTCCCGAGATAAAGGCGTTTCATAACAGTCAGACGGTGAGACCTTATTACGGGCGTCCGACTCTTATTGACTTTAATTTTCTACTCTGTTGACGTTTCCAATGATATATATCTTCAGTGGAATGGTGAAAATGGCCGTTCGCTTTTTCAAATAACAAGCGTAGTCCCATCAATCGTTACTGTCATTCATTTACGCGGTCCGTTCTCGTGAAATATTAGTGTTATCCATTGGGAGGAATCACTGTAAAAACTACTGCGCGCTTCCGAAAATAATATTTCACTTTGATTGTTTTCCTATTGTAAATATGGGAGTGAGATGTTTTTCTTTGATGGCACGTGATTAGCCGCAGGGTTCTAGGAAATTCTATTTTTCTGTTCCATTTATTAGAACGTTTTAATGAAATGCGCTTCGTGGAATGATTTTATTAAGTTCTCAGTGTGTTTATCTGCTTATGATAACTGTGTTTTATTTCATTAGAATAGTATGATGAGAATAAAGTGTTTATGAAAACAATAAAGTATTTGAGTTTGAGTGAATGTATCTATACTTTTAGTGATAACTACTGATTCGCACATGAATAAAATTAAGTTTGAATTTTTATGTATTTGAAATGAAAGAATCCGTTTTTATTGCAAAATACTACACTCAGAAGTCCTCTCTAGAGAATGTGTAACGCATGGTTTCGTAACAAACTGCAAACATTGCTCAGCAATACAATACTCCCGTAATCAAACTTTAATTTCCTTTGTAATTAGAATTTCCAATTAGAACCTGCTTAATTCGTGCATGCTTACAATAGGGTTGACAAAGCATGCTTTCGGATCACCCTCACACTGGCTGCATGCCAACGTAAGTGGTATTGATGTTGGCTATATATCGGCTTTTACCCTTTAACTAATGTAATAAGATTACAAAGGGTTGTAGACAGTACGCCAGACTTTACAGGGCTGGACTTGGTTGGGCTAGTTAATGGAACTTTGTGTGCTTGAACAGTTTTTTTGTAAAGATACATCTTTTTTGGCGGAGTAGTTACCTACCTATTTCATATTCATCAATCATTACGGTAAAGTGGAAGTGGGCCGGCCATGTCTGCAGACGAATAGATGGTCGATGGAACAGACATATGTTAGAGCGGAGACAGCGTTTAGGAAAACGTAGTGAAGGACATCCTGCGGCACCATGGACCAAGGATTTGAAGAAGGTGGCTGGCAGCGGATGGATGAGGGCTGCCCTAGACAGGAATGGTTGGCGCTCTTTGGGGGAGGCCTACGTTCAGCAGTAGACGACAGTAGGCTGGTTTATGAATACATAAGAGAATAAATATTATAACGAAAATAAATTGATCATTTAGTAAACTCAAATAATATTAATAATTATGTAAATGTGACTAAGCTGTTTTAAAAAATATTTTTATTTACCTGAGATTTGCCATGAAGTTTAACTAACATACAGAATCCGTAGATTAGATTCCTTTACTGCTGATAATTTACTGATGTTTATTGTACCTTTATACCTACCACACTAGCCCACTCATAAATTATTTTATACGTAGGTATTACTACTACAGAGGTCTATGGAAAACTCAATAATCATCAAAGTACATATTTAATTACAAAGGTAAATAAAGGTAAATATTTAATTTGCAAATAGTTTTGGTTTCCTTTTTAATTACCAAGGCATTTAATACTCAGAATCCGGCCCTGTGTCCCCGTAACGAATCACCACTGACGTTTTGGCGAAGCGTTAACTGGCGATCCCCAAAGGGGTAGGGGCGTTATATTATAGCCATTACGGACAATCGTTTTGTCGTCTGCAAACAAAATATCTTCACGGTAAAACCTGATCCGTCACGGAAATGAGGGATTACAGGAGTCTGTTTACTATATATGCGAGTGTGTTTCGTTTTATAATGTGAAATATTAGGTACATACATGGTATAGGTTCATACTTAATAATCTAAAATTCAATAAAACATTTATTTCAATACAAACTATAGCTAGCCTACCGTTGACTGTAATCTCTGTTAAGGTATCTTTAAAAATAGTTTAAAAGGTGTATTTTTGCGATATACTTTATGAAATATTTACCTCCAGCGGCCTTATAACCGTAGGTAGCCCAAAAAATAAATTCTTATAAATATGTTCAAAACAAAAGAAATACCTACCTACCTATTTTATTCTCTTTTCTAATTTACTTCTGTATGTTATGAACCTATGTAGGGAGTAATTTGCAAAAAAAAATCTAGAAATTTTGGTAAATACCTACATAAAAGTACCTATCAACTAACCATAAAACAGTAGGTAGGCACCTACCTACTGTTTTATGGTTACCAGTCAAACTACCCAGATCTCGTTTTGTAGTCAATCGTATAGGTACCTACCTATAGGACAGGTAGTATCCGGTCTGTACGTTATGCATAAGTATCCGTTCATTGCAAGACAGACTGGAGTTCGGTAAATTTCTGGTTTAAACCGGAACTAGGTTCAAATGGACGACTAAAGATAGCTAAGGGCACTTCGGTTTAAACTCAATCCGTTATTTATTGAGTTCGTTAACAAAATTTGTTATTTTGCTATTCGGGGTGGAGACGAACCCAACAAATCAAAGACCATGAAAATCGGTCCACTCGTTCTCGAGTTGTAATTTCTAACAAACCCGACTTTGTTTTAAATACCTTTATGGGAGAGGCCTATGCCCACCATTGGATTGATACAGGCGGATAATGATAACAAAAACAAAACTTTTATAAAAATGTTTTTATACAAAAGTTTGAAGAAAACGCCATCTACAAAAAGTTAAGAGGACTACGAAGCTTTTCAAGCTTCTCTTCAACTTTTACTAGAATTGGTAATCCTGCCATCTATTTAAAACTTTGTACAACATTTTGATATCAACTTTGCGACTAAGTACTAGCGCGAAAGCTCTATTTAGTTTGAGTATTGAATAATGGATGGCGCTTTTAGCAATATTTTAACTAGCTTATTTACTGAATATAATAAATGGACCGTTATAAATAAAATTAAAAGGTTAATTGCAGGAACATGTTCAACTTTTACAGTATATGTGGTATACTCCTTATGTGGTAACTATAAAACTTGACGTAAATATAACAATAAGAATAATATTACCTCTTGTGTGTGATCTTAAATTCTATTTACAAAAAACATCAAAAAATATTTGTTATATAAAAATCACTACATACCGTCAAAAGAAAGAAACAAAATTTACTTAAAGAAATAAAAAAACACTAATTTATTGTCGAAATTAAATCCAGTTAAAAAACTGAAAAGCATGACATCTGTTGTCAAGTGCAACGAACTTCATAAAAAGCTAGGTGAGTAGGTAAGTTTTGTATAAATAGTTATATTTAAATTCCGCGAGATGGCGTTACTTGTATCACAATTTATATTAGTTGCTCTTGAAACTGCAAGATGGCGCTGTTTCTGAATTCAACGATGTAGGTACAAAACATTAAATAAATATTTATGTATTTTATTATTGAACAAAACCAATAAATAATTTAATAAAATGAGGAAGAAATACGGCATAAAAATATATTTTATTTAACCATAAAAAAGTAAATAACTAAAGAGGTCAACAAATAATTACTGATTACTAATTATCCTTCTGTCGCGGTTCACAAAATTTCAAAGCAAATACACGAAGAACATGTTTAGTACACAATGAATGCCGTGCGAAGATCTAACCCGCTCAGTGGTAATTGGCGCAGCTCTATGCAGTAAAATCTGAAAAAAAATCTTACAATATTGCACCTATAATAATTATTATGACCTTATTATGTTAAGTAGGTAGGTAGTTCTTGTAAAACGAAATTACGGCTGCCAAATTTAGAAATTCTTTGAAAATCGATTTTGGAAATTCTTCTAAACGTGGTCACAGCCTTTAGGTAGGTAGGAGAATATTTCTTGATCTATATGGTTTTCAACTTCAAGACTTTTATTAGCTTTACAAAAAAAAACAGCACCTAAAACTTTCTTAAAAAGAGTAAAACACAGAAGCTAGAAAAGAAACTTGTTTAATAAAAACTTCTTTGTATTCCGACTTGTAAAACTGACTCGCAATTTAAGAATTGGACGCTGTCTTCTAGTTTCTTTGTTGGTCAGCCTTTAAAGAGCTAATTGTACATCCGGACCCCATTTAATTAACGACAATGTAAACAACATTAGGGCAGGCCACAAAGGGTCCTAAACTTTGATCCTCATTGGAACGTGACGGAGCCCCGTACATACTTTTGATTAATTAATAGTTTACTACCCACATAAGGATTAGTCCAAGAAGGTTACCCCTTGAGGTTTTTAGACGAGAATTGTTAATGCCACAGCTATAAGATAATGGTTTAATGTTGTTCTGTGTTTCGGCGTCTGTAATTATAAGCATGAAATGTTAATTTTAGGGGGAAATAGCCAAGAATTTAATAGCGGTGAAGTTTCGACTAGGGACCGTGAGCATCTTGATCATAAGGTAAGTTTAGAGCAAAGAGGAACATACAACTTTTAGAAAATAAGACAATCTGATTGTATTAGGAATAAACAAATGAAACTAAAGAATCACTTAACTGAAATACTCATTCTTCAGAAATATAGTACTTACGGACGCCTCTAAAGTGCCTCCTGTCATACTAAAACGTACACGTATAGCATTCGCTACGAATAGCAAAAGTTTTGACAGCTCTTTTACTTTTGGATGCCAGAAGTCACAAAATTTTGATATGTTGCCGTAAAGTTTCACTGTAAACCAACCCTAAAATAACCGGAAAACAGCCAGTTCCATCAAAATAATTCTCATCCTTATTTATTCGTTATTATGAAGCATAACTGGCTTTGTGAGAAAATAATCGTGAATATGGGACTTAAATACAGTTGAAAAGTATAATGAAGTGTAAAATTTAAGTGGGTACTCGGTACATAGAAGTTTTTGGTATAACACAATGTAGAACCAACTTACCAGCTCAAAAATGGTGTTGATAAGTTTAAGTGTGCGGAGTTTGTACGCAATATTCTGTGGAGTTTTACATAATTAATACGAAGCTTAGTTTACGCTAGACTTTCATGTAAATACGGAATTACAGTTGTTCGCTTATGTGGAATTTTCCAAGTATTTTCGCTTGCAAGTCGTTTGGAAGATGACCATAATTTTCATAAAAGAATTGGTGCAAGTGGTTTGCTGCAGTGGGCACTAAAACGCTTTGAATGAATCCAGTGAGTTATTTTCGTATTCAGGCAGGTGTTTGGTGAAACAATTGAAGGCTTTGAGCCTCGGTGTACGATGCTTAAATAGCGTTGCTGTGGGGAACGATGAGCAGAAGGATTCCTGTGGTATTTTATTCAAAACTGACTGAAATTCAAGGTGCATTTTTCATTTTCTTTGTTACCTCTTTCTGTGCTCTTTGTGTGCTCTTGTTCACCAAAGTAAGCTGTTCTTAAGTGAACATTGATTGTCACATAGCTACGTGGCTAAAGTTATATTATATGAATGAGATTTTTGCATTTTATGAGAAATGCATGGTCTTCACACACCAGAGTAGTGCAAATTATGTCATTCCACTTGACCTATTTAGCTGGCTGTTATATAGATTAACATTGACATTCGGTTTATGTTTATCGCATGTAACAAGTCTTTCTTCTTGTATAGACCAACAACAAATTAATTGACGACCTCCGTGGTCGAGTGGCGTACTCACCGGTTTTCAAGGTGTCACCAGCTCCGTGGTCCCGGGTTCGGTCTCGACGGGTCAGGGTAGAAAACCACTATTCTCTTTCGTTCTATGTTGTCCACAATTAAATAAAAAAAATGCGAAATATAGTACATAATTAGGTACACTTCATATCAGCAAACAGCAGGCTTATAAGAACTCTAATAACATTAAAACGATAGTTACCACGAAAACTCGAAACTGTTCAAATGCGGTGCAAAATTTTGTTTCAAGTGATAAGGTGCTGAGTAATTTTTATGGGTACATTTGCCGTAACAATAATAACAACTTGCAACTAATTAAAACCGGGACACGGACTGGCTTGAGCTTCCTTACCTTGATAAAGGGACGTTTGCAAAAACATTTGGACGTGCGGAAATATTACTTTTCTTTTTCTTTTTATGTAAGAGTTTTTTTTGGTAAAGTAATTTGGACGGTTTTTGTCTTTTTTGGTCTGTAATTGGAGTATATTTTGGACAGGTTTTTTCTGACATAGTTTTTCAGTGACATAGAAATTTCTTTTTATTTTACTTTTTCATTTGTAATTTGTAATCCTACACATTAGGTATCATACAGAATTAACCCTAAATAATATATTTAGTTTTTGTATGTGACGTGGTCAAAATTGTGGAGAAATAGATAATAATTATACTTGTTCACATTTTATTTTTAAACTAAATGGCTACAATCTCTTTAAACATTCCAGCATCATATTTCTTTACTTAGTTAACCTAGAGATTCTTTAAAAATAAACTAAAAAATGTTTAGAGTAGCCTATTTTGCTGACTGTACCAGAAGACGACTTCTAATTAGCAAGTTGAGAGCTAAATATTACATTTATGATATGCAAATTTTGCTGAGCCAACTAACACGAGTTTTATAATTTAAACTGTTTGCCAAGTCCTTAAAGTCTTATTTTCATGGACATAGTCTTGAGAAGCTAAGTTTTCTTCTTTATAAGGAGACTGACTCATTTGTATTATCACGTTTATTTTATTAGGTGTATTTTAGTACGGCTCTTTTTAAGGGAATATTAGAGTAGATGTGCAGGTCCGACTGAGTATTATTTAATGTCGGTATACATTACAGTGCTTAGTATAAAAAAGAAATAAGAAAATTTTCTAGGAGTTTCTGAGACCCTTATTTAAAATAATACGGGCAGTATTACATGTGGGTACTGGTCTTATTATTAACCCCGCTGAAGTAAAAATGCAAGTTTAGGACTGCAGACTGCAGTATGAAGTTAAACTTATGAATTAAAAATATGAAATCGGGTCAGTATGGATATTCAATTGTTTTTATTTTTTAACCTTGCTACTATTTTTGACTATGTCTCAATAATGTTACCTATACAATTATAAAAATATAATAAATTCTGAACTGTGGGTCTTTCTGTCTGTCTGTTACTTTTTCACGTTTAAACCACACGACTGATTTTGAGAAATTTTCGTATAGAGTTAGCTTGAACTCCAAGACAGGAAATAGGGTTATTTTTGCCTTTATAACCGACTTTTAACCGGGAGGAGCTGCGGGTGAAAGCTAGGGAAGTTACAATTTGCACTCTTTATTTACGGTGGTCACTTTTTAATAGAATAATGTTGTTTATCGAGTCTGTCGGTATGTTTAGGTATATCGGGTCGATCAAATATTGTATCACATGTCAAGGATAAACTGAGTGGTTTCCCGAATATATCATAATCAAAGGTTCGTCCTTAATAAATTAACAATCCATACTGTTTAATTCACCCTGACCCGTGTAAGCCCGGATAACCTTTATTGACATATGATACGCTTTAAACATTATCCTTAACCCATATACCTATAGATAAAAGGTCTAATCAAACTTCTAAACACCTGTACATAACTGTCAAAACTATCACAGCTCATGGACAGTCAAACACACAATAAATGAGTAACACATAAAAAAAGCGTCTTTAGTTCAATGCTTTAAGGATGAAATTCCGAATTTGTTTTTCCTACGGACGTGTGGCCAACTGTAATAAAAATACGAAATGATAAGCTGTGAATGAATGCTGACGTTTTCCATTACATCCTTAAACTCATATGCTCAAGAAAGGTAGCGTTAAACACAGAATTTTCTATTTTATCCTATAGAATATCAATCGTTTCCATTTCCACATCTTTGATAGTCCTTACTCGATGCGTGTAACAAAAACAAAGGAGATCATAAAACAGAATACATCAACCGTAAACTTTGTTCCCTTATCAAAGATTGAGACTCTGTTAGCGTACAAATATAAGGCTGCGCATTCACAAGACCGTAAAGATCTTGAAAGCCTGGTTCTCGAGAACACGCATAATCTTAGACTACAAAATGACGAGCGGGAGCATTCAACTGCAGTAACTAACATAACTAACTAACATAACTAAACATACTAATTATTTATTTATAAATTATTAGGTAATAATTTATAAATAAATAATTAGTAGTCGTTAGAGAGTTTCAGGAACATAATGTCAAAAATTTGTAAGATATAGTTGCTGTGCTTGACGCTACATAATTATACTAATCTTATAAATGCGAAAGTTTGGATGAATGGATGTTTGTTACTCAATGAACGGATTTTAATGAAATTTGGTACATAGCCTATTAGAACTTGGAATAGCGCAATAGCTAGTTTTTATCATGATCATTTGATAATGATGATGATAAAAAGTAGCCGTTTTTCATTAAAACGCATGTGAAATCATTCATATGTATAAAATTATGCATTTTACCAAGCAATGAAGCTCCATTAAAGCATCTTTTCTGAAAATATTGTTACGAATCTTTAATCTTCAGGACTTATTTAAAGCCTATCCAACGTCTGCAGACTAAACAGCTGTAATAAAAAATTGCATATAATTTGCTGAAAGGGCTGTTTAAAAAACCTCAATAGAACAGCAAATAGAAAACTACTTCGGTCAGCGGCGTCAACAAACGGTCGTTCAACTGTCGCAAATTAAATTCAAATTTATTCAAACTGAACCAAAAAGACATACTTTTTGAACATCAAACCAGCAACAGACCGCACCCTTTGGCTCACCCTTCAAATAAATACCGAAGGGTTTGGACGTATCGTCTGCTACTGATCTAAAGGAATTAGTTTAACTGCGTATTATCTACACAATGTTTCACGTATGTTGAAGTTCGACATCTTTTAGTCAACATTTTAAATAAAAAACCAAAACTATTTAAGTGTAATATTATTTATATCGTATAGGGTTTTAAAGGAGAAAAACAGTTATCATTTATGGCCTCATTTATAAAAATCCCGACAGCGATTAAAAACTGCTTAGTAGATGCTAAATTCATGTTTCCTATGGAGAATTCGAATTTATGAATTAAGAATCTGATAATCAGTCGCTAAACACCGTCGCGATTTTTATTAATAAGGCTCATAGGGTAAAAGCTAACTAGGATGTCCATCTTTTGCATAGAATAGCTAAATACCATGTAGGTAAACGCTGGCTACATTGTTGAACGTTGTCCAGTGTTACCAGTAATATTATCACTTAGTCAGTAGGCAGCTTTATATGACAGAAATAAACGTCTATCGTTTTATTCATATGATTTGTTACGATAATTGATGTGGTACGGCGACCTCTCCATGTTTTTTCCTCATTTTGTTGATTGTATGTGAATGTGGGAATGTTTGTGAAGAAATTCAAGGTAAAATGAGTAAAAATCAATAAAAGGTCTTTTAGACAGGATATTTTGGAGTTCATAGAGATGATGGTCTATAGATTAGAAGGGTGAAACTAGTTTGTTTCGTCGGCTCGCTCCCTTAAATATGAGATAAAAATTTTTTATGAAAGACTGCGATAAATATATTTTGGAATAACCTACTTGTATGCCTCTATCTGGTTGACAATAAACATGCCATATTTATAAACTATACCTGCAAATGCTTAATATTTTGAAGACTGAATTTCCTTAAAAAATAATTGCTATGAAGATTCCGGCTTCCGTTCATTAAAAGGACAGCCCACGGCAATTAAACAACAACGTACTTTAATAATTTATTATAACGGCCAACAATTTTCCTTCAACCATTAATCGTGCTCTAAACCAAGCAGCCTCTAGGGATTTGGTGCTAATCAACCCGCTATGGTCACGTACCTTAGACGTGACGAAACAACTAAAGAGCAGATCATTGTTATCTCTTGATGTCTGAGGTCTCTGATTCGCTAAACAAAATGTTGGAGCAAGAACAGCAAATGTTTCATGTTTTTAAGGTTCTGTACCTTGAAAGGAAAAAATAAACTTTTTTAGAATCACTTTCTTGTCCGTCTGTCTGTCGATCTGCTAAGATTTTTTTCTGGTGGTAGTTTGTTGAAGTTAATGTCATATTAAATCAGGTCTACGGACTCTTGGTGCTATAAATAATTCAATCTTCTATGTCAACGCAATTAAAAATACAGCCATTTATGTAGTTTTTATCATTTCCCATACATTTCCGAAAAACTCAAAACCTATAGGGCTTCGTCGACAGACGATCACAAAATTTGTCATGATGCTAAATACCAATTTCAAAAATTAATAATTTCTAGTTTTGAAATATTAAAAATACGTTTTTTAGATTACAAACTTATATTTACAGTACATCAATACATCGATATATGAGAAAAGATTTTTCCAATCGCACAGTTAAGTTAGTTTTTGAAGAATTAACCGTTTTGATTAGTAAACGAAAACCTCGGTGCGCTAGTCAGACTCGCACTTTTCTGATTTATTTAAATGTTATTATGTTTATTTTAAAATAAGATATGACATCACTGATCTTTTTCGAAATCTGCATAATTACAAAATTTTAAAGCTTTAATTATCACATTCATAATATTATCAGCCTGACAAAAATTACACGTCTTTTAATAAAACGGTAGATGTGTGCAATAAAAATAACGATTGTAAATTAGTATCAAATTCCAATCTAAGTTATAATAATGTGCCTTATAATTTGTGGGCGTCGTAAAGGAGAGAAAAAACCAAGAATTACCAAGATACTCCCACTGTAAGTATCACACGCCAATTAGATTACAATGTATACAATAATTTAATTCATTATACTTGTTCACTTGGTTTATCTCTTGCTTATCACGGATGCGTTATTATGACGATTAGTACAGGATATCCTAATTTGAATCTGTGAGTACATCGTAAATGCCAATGATGTCATCAGCTGCACTTTTAGGGCCCAATATCTGTTTATCTGCTCGCGACATCCGGATGTAATCATCGTAATTTGAAAGTATTACATTTCCTCGTATGTGGTCAGTTTTACCTGTATGTGTTCTGTATTTATTTGGGTGGTTGTTAATTACTCGTGTTTACGAAGGCGTTGCTTGGTGACGAATGTAACAAAGTACGTGATATAAAAGGTTGTATAATTGAGAATATTATAGTATATTAAAGTTTAGTAAAATCCTTCAAAGTCAAACCTATGCAAAAGTTGGTATAGGACCAAGTTGAGCACATAGTAACGCCAGTGTGCAACGATTTAGTAAAGAACTGAACAGAATTGACTAAGAAAAGTCAGCATTTTAACAATTAAGTGAAGAATTATTTTCCTGTCTTTCATTCCTGACGTCACTAGATGAAAAATGACAATGATGACATACAGGAAAAGGGAAGATGATTCACGATAAGCATTACTCATTCACTTCTCCCTAGAATCGATTCAGTGGTCGATTCGATTTGGTTATTATTTTGATGAGGCCTATAAAAGGACATTTTGTCCAATTAGTGTTTAGTCCCACACAATGTATCCGATTAAGTTTGTAGTGTGATTCACGGACCACTCAGTAATTTCGTCATCAAGGTGAAATTATATTAGCAAGCGGCTGTGGTAGCGATATTCTAAAGACAGATTAAATACTTCATTTTAAACCCTAGAAGAGATCATCTATTGAATATTGTTGTAGACATCGAGGATATTGAGAATTATAAAACGCCAAGTTACTAAGAAGCCAATCCAAAATCTCAAAAATTGATTGATCTAAGAGTTATTAAACAAATATTATATGCTTACAACGACCATAAAGCTAGCGTAGCGATTATATATTTTAGGTTACCTATATTAATTATGTAACCGATAAAATTAAGATTTAGTTAGTTCCCTTAACTAGGTATAAAAGAAAAGGCTATGGTTAAAATCTCACGCGCATTTTGACATAAATGCCCCAATCATATGAATTTGTAGTACCTGTAAGCCCCCTCGCTCGCTCCATTTTCTTCGACACGAAATCCACAATCAACATTCTTATCAAGGAATTTTAACAATATTTCCGTTCGCTACTTCGTATCGCGGCACGAGCATTCGTCAGCAGTTCACCTGAAAACACGCAACCGTTCACACATTAACATTAATTATTTTAAATAAACCTCATTAAAATATTTCGTCTATTACGTGGAATTCCACAGACGTTTCCTTTTTTACGGTGACTGACTTTTGTGGAATAAAAAAAGATTTTGGATCATATGACACTGTAATTCCACATCATTTGCTACGCAACTAAAGATTTTATGTAGTGACACATAAAGTCAAAAATCATATAAGGTTTTTTCAAAGGTGTATAATGAATGGAGTGACATTATAAGATCTCGGCGTCAATAATGCGACGTTTTGCTACAAAAAACTGTTCTACCAAGAAGCTTTTATCAAGATCAAAGTGGGAGCATTCAAAACAATTAAACTTATCATCGGGGGCGATTCATTAATAATGTTTGTTGGGCAAAAAATAAATGTTTTGTTTACATTTATTAGGGAAGTGGCGAGGTCTCATCCATCAAGTGGAGGAAGACGAATTGGGCAGAGTGTTAGCAACACAACGACACTGAATCGTTTGATGCTCATTTACTTTAGTATACTTGTAACAAGTAGGAACCATTTATGTGCTTTTGAATAATGAATTATGGAATTCGAAGTTGATTTAATGTTTGATGCTACTTTTTACGGTAAGTTTTGGTGGATAGAAGAATTATTAGAAGAATTATGTCCGTAGATGAATTTAAGTTTTATGAACAAAGTATTAAAGTTTGATCTATTAGAGATTGACCTATTTATGAAAGGTCAGATTTACATACAATATTAAAATTTGTCAAACACACTATTACTAATGCACTTCAATAAAAAAAGATGATTGAATTCTATCTAATTAAATGAAACCAATGCCATAGCTGTAAATTGTGGGCAATAAAAAAGCTCAGTCTATCGACATGTACAATGTTAACTTCAAAAACATTTAATTACTGCGTAAAAGTATCGTGTTATGACTGCTGCAAACATTTAAATAAAGGTTTCAAAATACAAAAATTGTTGGCATTTAAATACATATTTGAAAAATAGTCACTATTTCCGACGATATTTTAACACAAAACACCCCCGTATCGGAAAATAGGAGTCACATTACTGGCGCGCTGCAGCATAACATTATTAGAGCAACATATGCCCCTTAACGACTTCTAAAAAATGACACTTTTTTGTAACTGGCCCGCGACAAAAAGCGCCAAATTAACTTTTTAAAGGAAACGATCTGTTTTTGAGAACGCCACGTGTGACATCGCTGAGATGGCGACGCGTTCTATTTCTGAATGACACCACATGTCTCTGTTGATACTTTGTCGTCAAATAATCCCTCATCATTGGGGATATCTATTTTTACTACTACCCCGATTGATGACGCCAACTTCGAGAGCTTAACTCGACTTTAATATGCCTCTGATATATTGAACCTCGTTACAGAGCTGACACATTGAAACGAATTCCCTTTATGAATTATTCTTTCTACCCGTTACAGACTTTATGAAACGTCTTTCATATTTCACGTTACAAATTTTATTGTAGCGGGCGTATAACAAAGGAAACGGTAGTGTTTGAAAACATAACGCCTCAATCTGTATTTCATTTTACAAACAAATATATTCAATAGACAGAATAGGAAAAGACAAAACAGTTTTTATTTTGTTTGCTTTCACAAAAAAAGCCCTAGAGGAATATATGCAAAAATGTTAGAGAATGGAGGTAGAAAACTCACGAGTGTACGGGCCGATAAAGGAAAAAAAGGAATGTGCTTAACTGGTTCCGACATTATATTCGCATTTGTGAAGATCAAAGAGCATGTTGTGACACACGGGCTGGGAAAAACTTCGGTCGGCGGTGGTGAGGTGAACAACGCTGGAGGGCTCTCAAGTAACACCATCCTTGAGGGAGCTAGGCTTTGAAACAAAATGCGTTTGCATACATTAAACTGTAAGAATGTTGGAGATAGGGAGGGTAATACCGACGGGTCCCTAGGGGAGTGTGTTTCGGCGATTACGCGGACGGAATTTCTCAACAGTAAGTTGCCTTCTTGGCGAGATAGTTTGCACGTAACACTAGCCTCTTTGCGTATTTTCACAGTCAAAGCCGCTCTCCAGAATACTTCTGTGTTTCAAAGTATTTGAAAGGCAAATTAGGAACATATCTTGAGTGAGTTCCTTGAGAGCCTTGAGCACTGCTCCGCTTGGGATGTCGTAAATATTTGAACATAATGAATTTAAGCCGCGTCTTGGTTTGAAAACACATGTTGGTTTAAGGTAAAATTCTCTTGAAATGTGCTAACAATTTTTTGCATTCTTTGCAGTAGCAAAGAGAATTAATGGTTCAAATTTTAATGAAGTATAGCAACCTATATAAAGTTACCATCAAAATTGAATTTAAATATTACGTGTAAACATAATCAAGTGCTGTGTCAACTAATTTTGTACTAGCAACAATGAAGTACAAGAGCAAATAAAATTAGCGATACAAAGATATTAACCCCATACACAAACAGCGGTATGTTAGTAGCTGAATTTGCAATCTCTGGGCAAACACGTAAGGCCCCTAGGGAAGGCCCCGAGTTAGGATGATGCACGCGCCAGCCGCCTTGAGACACGATACAGAAACTTTGATGTGACGTGTGAGTCATTACAAGATTACGAATTGCAAAACTTTTTGATGATAAGAAACATAAGCTTAAGAAAATAGATAGTGACGTTTGTCAGGTTTTTTATACTTAGCTTAGGTATCGATAAAATTGATTTGGATATAACACCACCATTTGCTGCATTTAGTCCGCCTTTTGTGAAACAGTACGAATTAGATTCACACACGACGATTGAAGAATCTATAAAGGTTAATCGCCAACTGCAACCATAATTAGAAATCGAATTTCAATTTTTTTCTCAAAACGACCAGAATTTTAATTTGTCATATTAAAGCGACTGAAGAGTATATATATAGGTGAATAATTGTAAAGAATTTATAAAGATACTCGAGAAGGGAGTAAACCCAAGACGCAAGATGAGGTGGATAAGTTTATATGAAAGGAATAGAGATAGTACACCAACCCCCATGTAAAATGGGGTAAGGCAGGAGAATGATGATGATACGTAATAATAAGATATGCATGAGACAGGTAGAAGGGAAGTTTTGAAAGATTGTAGTATATCAATAGTAATTTACTTAGCCTGTCCATAAAATAACGTCCTGTTAGCGCAAAATTGATAAACAAAATTATATTTCTACATCTTAAAAACTATTTTAATATTATCTTCTTTTGTAAAAATACTGATATTTAATTAAAACATTGTGGTTTGCCAACAAAGTGAGCGAACGTGCTCAACATGTTTCCTCTTTATACAAAAACATGTCTGTAATGAGACGATCTTCTACAAGCAGATCCTACATGATGAAATTACCTTACTTCTACTAATCAGATTTGATTAACACACAACAACACTATAAAAGATAAATAGAACATTCGTAAATAAATAATTCTCCCCGTAGATCAACAAAGCAACAAAGTTTATGTAGCGTTTTTATAAGCGGCGAAACTTACTTATTAACTTCACTGGCTGGTAATAAATTATTACGCGTCTACGATTTGGCGTTTCGCGTCTTCATAGCTGTTATTACTTAACTGGGGTCCGTATATGTCGCAAAGGCGAGTCCGAAACGGACGAACGCAATAACCACTGGTCGCAGCGGTGATAAACTTAGTCGACTCTACTGTCATGGGACAATGGATTTCTACTGGGCAACAAGGAAGTCTAGGGCTGCTAAATATAATTATTTCTTAAATATTTTTCAATATTTTAACATGCTGAAAAATTTATGCACTCAACTAAATAATTTTTACGTGTAAGTATTAGGTATAGTTTTAAAATTATTTGAACGCTTTAATTTAAAAGTTTTGTGTCGACATAACCAAGAGGCAAATGATGACATGGGAAATATAAATACGTATATTCGTTAATTATAATAAGCTGTAACAAGAAACAGGCGGGGCGAAAGTAAAGGGAAACGAAACCCAATCCACATAAGGTCCCAACCCTCCCAACGATGATACAAACAAGTCTACAAATTTAAAGCTCTGAATAACAAACTTAGTAGTTTTCTCACATAAAAGTTACTCATCCACTCAAAGTTTTATAACGTTCGTCACGCGAGCGTACGACTTAAAAACTTTTAGCAAGTTGACAGCCCTGGCTGAACCAATTTAATGCTGTAAATCCACAGGGCACACTTACCTCCCTTGAAACTCATGCGATATTGCGTTTTTTCTAAACCGCAGTGAAGGGGGCGTAAGTGTGTGGAGCTATCGCTTTATGTCGTCACGAAAATGTTTTACGTGTAAAAATGTTAAGGAAAATAAAAATGTGTGTCGGGAAAGCAGGTTGACTTTTTTGTTGTGTTTTTAGCGAAGTGCACGAGGACGTGGAATTCTTGTTTCACGTGTTTATTTATACCAGAGTTATGTCTGACTATGAAGAGTACCTCCGAAATAACTTTTGCAATCCTATTGTGAGGGTTGCCGTAATTGCGTTCACTAGTTGGCGCCACTGGCGCGTCAGCTGTCAAAGCCCACCAACAAACTATGGAATTTGACATTTCGGACATCACGTGCGACTAGCGCTTCTGGCGCCGAAATTGCTAACGGTGGCTCTTATATAAATAATATGTTTACTTGAAATCAATTTGAGTATTGCAAAATATATACTTGTAAATTCATTTGTTTTAACATCGACTAGTATCTTCTATTTCAAGACTAGATTTACTCGCATTAAGTTAAAGTTGACTAAACAAAGAGATACATTTGGGTATCGTAATAAAATAAATCGCCGGCAAAATTGCTTAACAGAAAGTAAAACAGAAATCTTTATTAATAAATAGCGCGCGTGCCTTCACCGAGGAAATATGGGGTCCCGTAAGTTTTGGAAAATATTGAATTGTTCCCGTGGGATTCCTTCCATTTTTCTCTTAAAACCATAACAAATTTCCAGATTACTTACGTTCGGGATAGACCCCTCACTATCTTTCTTTTTCTCTATTTATTGCTCTCCACCCTAAGCTAAGTTATCGAAAATATAATCCCTCTTACGCACGGAAACTTCCACAGCTGATTACTACTTGGCCCTGATAATGTTACAGTGCTATTGTGGATACACCACATACCGATACACTTTCTAAATAGATTTAAAGAAAAAGGACTCATGATATAAACCGTCATTAAGACTGGCTGGTAGTAAGAAGGCAAATGTGTTGATCAAATATAACTCCCACAAATTGATTAAGTATTAATGCAAAACTTACGCTACTATGTATTCTCAGTGGGGCCCGAACGTTACAGAGTAGTTACTACATAATTTCTTAGAACATTGGTAAGTAAAAAGCCTTAAGCAGATCACGTTTTATCGCGAAACTTTAACACCCGTTAAAGCCAAATGTTCAACATAAAACAATCGTTATACTTTCATTAGTGGATTGCCCATCCACGTTATTATATACGCTGAATAATCTGGGGGTTATTCTCAAAGTTCCGAGTTGCGGGTAGAAGAATAAAATCCAAGTGTAATCCTCGCGAGATTAATATTATTTTATCGCTAACAATAAATAAGGAGTGAATTCAATAGGCGAGCTCCAAACGGAATTATAAGTTTTTTGACGCACTAGGAGAAAACTTTCCCTGGATTCAATCTGCCAGGGATTTGTTCCGAGCGCTTTATATTCAACTGAACAGGTACCGACTAAAGTAAGTTTATGATCGTATCTATTGAAGAACTAGATCTAAAGACGGATTCTTTGACAGTTCTCTGAGATTCGTTTGAGAGATCTATGAGCGATATTATTTGAGTCGAGTGATGGATTATGTTGTTTCACTTTCTTACGTCGCAGTTTTCTAACTTAAACAAAAAGATATAGGTAGGTATTTACCTACTAGATAACCTCTATGAGTAAGTTCATACATTAATCAGGATTAGATTTTTTGTGTCGAAAACTGCTGACCCCGTAAATAGAATATTTTACAAACACAAAAATAATTTCATATTTTTACTTTTCATATTTCGAATCGTTATATCAATCACTAATCTGTTACGTAATTTTAAAAATAATTTCACAATACCCAAATAATATTTAAACTAGCTACACACTTAATATTATATTCAATAATATATTTCATACGTATGCCTATGAGTCTAATATTAATATACGAAACATGAATATCAATTGCCAGACGAAACCATTTCATAAGGTTAGGTCATCAAATATTACATGTTGGCTTCGTAAATGACCTTTCCAAGAAAAGTCTGATTTCTGTGACAAATTGGTATCGTGAACTGTATTGTAATATTTAATGTAGACGAGTGAGGTTATTAATAACATTATTGTGCTTGTAAATCGTTTTACTGAATAGAGTCAGTAGCAATAAATAAAATTAAACAGAATATTACTCTGTAAGGGGTTTCTGAAACGACAACACATCGATATAAAGATTTATTGTGCTGTTTGTCCACGTATTAAACTGCATGAATATTGAATTATGTAGTTAAACAAATGGTGAGGAAATATTACAATAACTGGGTGCAAGTATGACAAGATTTATTGTATTGTAGAGCAGTTCGTGCGGTTACGCCTGTGCAAATTTAACCACATTGAATTTAATAATTATTACTCGTATCTAAAATGTCGATATTTGCTACTTAGTATATAAAATGAAGTCAACTTTTAATTTTATTGTAATGACTTTAAATATTTACTAAAAATGGTTTAAAGCAAAAATTTTAAGAATATGAGGGTTAGTGTGTTTATTGCGCAATTATAATATTACAATATTAAATAAATAAATAAACAAATAAATGTGGACAACATCACATACATTGCTCTGAACCCAAAGTAAGTAGCTAAAGCACTTGTGTTATGGAATTCAGAGACAACGAAGGTACCACAAACACCCAGACCCGAGACAATGTAGAAAAGTTGTTTTTACATTGACCCGGCCGGGGATCGAACCCGGGACCTCAGAGCTGGCGACACCTTGAAACCGATGTGTACGCCACTCGACCACAGAGGTCGTCACCCAATGATATTGATCAATGATATTTATCTTGTAAAGTGTTTTAGCATCTTAAAAAAAATATGAAAAATATTCTGTACAACAAGTTTCACCAAAATAAAATAAGAAAAGTCTTAGATTTTAGGTTAGAAAGAAACCCTACAATTTGCAGTTATAAAGAGATGTAGTAAACGACATTATATCTGGCCTACAAATATTTTTCTATAGCACCTCGGGGGTAATATAAAAAGTGTCAGCTTCCTAACAATTCCTTCTAGCACCGTAATCCAAAGTAATGAATACAACGAGGCTATATACATAATGGTAATGTCTACTTCAACCTCTTGATAACAATCCGCTTATTTTAAACAACCTGAGCGCTTACTATAAGCTTTTAAAGCAGGCCTGTTTCCGTTATATAAGCGAGACGCCGCTACGCTCAGTGTAGTGCGCCGTCTCGCTCCCACAACGGCAATAGACCTGCTTTAAGAGCTCATAGTACAGGCACTGAAAATCCAACAGATATAATAAATGTCAAAGTTTTTGAGGATGACCGAATGTTTGTGATTCTTTCACGCATAAACCGACAATTTTGCATTGGCATTGTATTAGAATTAAAATTAAATTGGAGAGTAAGGGCATATGCCGGAATTCATTACAAATTACAGCTGTGTCTGGCTTAGTTGATATCCTGAACTTACATAATATAATAATACTTTGATTAATAATAAAATTCTATTATATAATTTAATTCTGGTTGTAGATGATATTTTTTTGAAAACTGAAGCAAATAAATATGTTTTCCATTTTTTTATTATCTAACTGACGGACTAAATTGTTTTTTCATACCCAGTCATTTACCCTATTCCCTGGGAACTACGCGGGTAAAACTGCTGGACTCTGTTAGTATAAAATTATCTGTTCTTAAAATAATACGGCACCATTCGCAACCGACCTTATTATGAAAAATTGGCAATGTGTGTCGTTTTTTTTACGTCGTCACAAGATTGAGTTATAAATCAAGGGTGCTTACCATTTGTATGTATCATCTGAGCGGAAAATTACCCAATTCTTTTAAGAAATTGGTGTCATTTTAATAAAGTGTTAATCTTCTTCCTGATTTGTTCTCGGGATAATGTGATAGTATCCATCACTTACTGTTCAAACAAATGTTTTTTTAGACTCGTCATTTATAACATAATTTATCGTTTACATTACTAACTTTGAAAAAAATATTGACTTGTTTTAGAACAGAGAGGGTCTCGTAGCTAAGTGTAAGCCGTACGGTTTGACTAATAATACAGGTTAAGCCGCGCTCGCCGCGGTTGTTCCATGGATGGGTGACGATTTGTAAACATACCGAGACAATTTGTAAACAAGCCGTTGGTCCCGACTATCATATGTTGATCTTTGACAGTCGTCAATTCATTACAATTCTGTCAACCAGTATAACTTTGGGATACTGTGTTACCCTGTAAAATGGGTTGTGAAGATCCGATAGTCGCTTCATGAAAAATACGGTATACAGCTGAATCCGGTAAGACTGGAAGCCGACCCCAACAAGTCTTGGCAAAAGGCTAGGCAGTCTTGTTTTAGAACGCAACAGCTAAGTGAACAAGTATCAACAGCATTAAGTTTCCCCTAACAGAATGCGATGACGCAACTTCTAAGAGCCTTCCATAATTTTTAAGACAACTTAAACACTTAAAGCGTGCCATCCCTATTTGTCACACATACACGTGGTATGCATAAACCGTTAGTTCATTCACCCTTCGCTCCGTATAAATATGAATTGCACCCTCACTAAGACAAATTATTTCATTTCCCCGTGCAAAAGGGACGTAGGGACGTGACTGCCATCAAATGTATGAGAGATGTTCGCCGATTTAATGTAACGATGGTAATGTGGTGGTTGTTTTAAGTAGATGTTATGGTTTTTAGTGCTTGACTTTGTTAATGGTTTGGATTTAACGTTGCTCTTTTTATGTGTAAATTTATTGTGTGTAGCGTTTTTTGTGGAGAATGTACTTTTGGTTTGCTGACTTCAAATTTTTTAAAGTCTATAGTTACCTATGACGTATTACTTTGGTCTTTTTTCTACTTTATTTTTAACTCATATACTTTACTCACTCTTCCATTTGGGGTATTTCTGACTTGGGCTTTTTTATAATAATATATATTTCCCTAAAAATATTAACGGTTTGTATTCAAATTTCACGTTACGCACCAACTATTACAGTTGGAACTAAATTTATACGAGAAAAAATCACGAATATATAAATAAAGTGCTATTTTATTTTTGCTTTAATAAATAAATTTTATTTAGAAATGTAGGCTTCATAAAAATACGTTTTATCGAAATTGTATACAATTTTTCAATAAATAAATCAATAAATAAATGTGGACAACATCACATACATTACAATTTTTCATTCAAAGAAGCCAAGTAATTGGATCTGATTCTTATAAATGGAAACGTAGCCCTAAATAACAAATCCAACATTATATCAACAAAGATCATAATATATAAGTTCACATAAACAACAGCCAAAATCTTATTTCCATACAAATAGTTTTCACAATTTTGTTTCTGACATTTTCCAACTATAAATAGACCGACGTATCAAGTCACGTAATATCTAACCCTCTAATGTCCAAATATATGAAATTTCGACCCGTCAGTCAATCAGAAGGGACTTTTCACCGGGGAATTTGTGTACCAATAAGGGGCTACATGGAAAATAATAAAGTTGAAAGAAAATGTCTAAACAAGGGTTCGTTATTTACATAAACCCTAAAATACGATCATAAATAGCAAAGTTTATCACCACGAATATATTTTAATACGATGAAAATATTATTTTAGGATTTGTTTTTAGAATATCAAGAGTTATACGTAAATGATAGATTACTTTATATTCATATTTTAAAAATACAATATTTTAAACATACCTACTTGGTAAGTGAAGGTACACACAATGAGTGATTCGTCAACTCGTCCTACATGCCTGCCGAATTTAGGACGATTGCAGAAAATCAAAAAAGTTGAATCAAAACTTTGGTTTTTTGTTTGGAACTTTAAACTTTATCATCGTTTGGTACAGATATAAATGTAAAACAACCGTGGGACAAAACTAACTACCAATTTTAATAACATATCGTTCGATGATTTTTCCTACTAGAGACAAATTTTACTTAAGAGCCAATGCAAATATGTCATGTCCCTAGTAGGGAAAATTATATAAAGATATGTTATTAAAATAGACCGTAAAACAATTTACCTATTTCTTTGTGATTAATCTTTTTCGAGCTTCAATTAAAAATTTAAGATCAAATTTTAAACCTTACCATTGCCCTAAGGCAATGTTTAGGTAATAAGGGTATTTTACTAATTTGTTTACAGCTAAATGCTTGGAAATGTTTTTCTTACAAAATTAATTTAAACTGTTTCTCACTTCACATAACAAAATTTTGTTTAACGCCACCACCGTTTATTTGAGGCCTAAGGGGCTTATGCCAGTTAATTAATTCTTACCATAATATACATAACAAGGAGTACTAAATTTACATTACTTCCAGCTGTCTAATAAGCTGGACGTCTAAGTGAAATTGTTCTCTCCCGTCTTACACACTTTGTCACCGTCAACGTGAAAACGTCCAGGGAAATTGGCCCCCAGTTCAAGCGGGCACAACCATAATTAGGACTGGCTAATGTTCCGGAAAAACAATTTCATAAAACATCTCATTTCTTGCCGAGCTGCCGGGCCCGCATAAAAAGAAATAAGACACTAAATAAACTTCTACTTACACGGTTGGGTACACCTTTATTCGCAGCCATGATGAAATATGTACGTCTGTACACTTTGTACCGTTGACAAAGCTCGATGGGCGAAATTCCGGTTTGCGTGAAAGAACAATTTGCCTAAAGCTTGGACTCGAATTAAAATTGCTTTGGGGTGACAACTCGCAGCATTGCAATTCGAAATCCTACCGCAAATTAATGAGGTATCAACGTACGCCGTATTACAAAGGATTAAAGGCTATAATTAATCGAGTTAAATGTTTAAACTTGTAAATTCATATGTTTGGTGCGTTATAATTCGATTTGTGGCAAATCAGTCGTAGGGACATTGTTCAAATATTTTCACGTTCTGTTCCATTTGTTTCGAACAAATATGAATAGTTTGTCGTTAGCCATTCATTTATTTGACTTTGTTCTACATAGTACTGCGATTTCAACACACTTTTTTTGTTAAAACCAGTGACATATTTCCTGAAAAACTCGTTTGTTGGAAGTTTACCACTGTATTTTTAACAATCGTTTTTGGTCCAAACGAATTGTAAATGCTTGCATGTGTTTTAAATGCATTATAACATTGTAGTGTATCGTAAAAATAGCGCTATATTAAAAGCTGACGTTGACATACAAAACTAACAAACTGGACTATTACCGAAATATCCGACATTCGGCGAAAAAACAATACAAAAATATCGCTAACTCCAATTGAAATAGGGTTGACCCTGTTTAGTTTTTGCTGAACGCAAAAAGTCCTCGCATTACTGTTGTTGCTGTAGAATTCTGTCGGCCCAAGTCGGGAAGTTTCGATATCCTTTTTTATCCGAGAAGCGTGCTATCGACCTAGTTGGACCTAGTTACACCGGCTGTCAAACTCGCTTATCTTTGCCATCTTGTTTGCGTAAAACGTTTTTAGAGGGCTTAAGGTAAATTGGAAATATTTGTAAATCTGGGTTAGGCACACGTGACTAAAGCCGTTCTGTCGATGATGAAATTGGATTTGCACTTTTTGTTTTTTTAGATACCAGTCCTAAAATACTGTCATACCTACTTATTTGAACACTCATACTGCGTGTCGCTGCGAGCTTTTTTGGTGTATGCGAAAAAATTGGCAGCACATACATTGTTATAAATGCACATACGTAATATGCAATATAATGCGATTAATATTTATTAGGTTCTACATAAAAATTCTAAACAAGTTATATTTTCGTGTGTATTTATTAAAATCTTGTCACTTTTAACTTTTAGCGATTGTTTGTTAAATTCCTGGTTCAAATTACTGGTTATAAATTAAATTGTTACTTCTTTTTTTTTAAATGACTAAAAACAATGTTCAAAGCACGAACGAACAGTAAACTAATATTGTCGGGTAATTAGTCTACCGAGAGAGAGTACGGGGAAATTAGTTTATGCACACTAAGTACGAGAATCGAACAATCTAGAAAGTCGGACAAATAAGGGAACTTTGTTTGTGTTACATTATATATTTTTTTCTTTATGGCAACAACTGAACATTTCCAAACTCCTACAATGTTTGGCAGGATATGAAAATACATAAACTTTTATTGCCAATTGAATCAGATTGTAAAAGGTATTTAGACACGTATATAATAAAAAAAAACATTTTATGTTATATTAAGATTGAAGTCTTTGTCGTGACAATTTAGGGCTGCAATGTAATTTAAATAATTATATTTATTTAAAGTGTAGTGTTTTATAATCTAATAGTGCCGAATTTAAAGCTGGTATAGATCTCGTCTTATTTTACTGTAACTGTTTTAACCTTATTTAACAGGCTTATAACTTATTCTGTGCACGGTCAAAGGGGAGAAAGGGCATACACGCACACGAAATAAATTAACCATCATAAAATTGCAGCGTACATCCATTACTAATACCAGATAACACTCACGCACAATTATCTTTTGGAACTTATTAAGATAAGCCGGCCACGAATAGCGGTCGTTTTTCCTATTGCTCCAAATGGATAAATTACTTGCGTTATCGATACGAGTGATGGACAACCCTAGATTATGAGTAATCCTGTTAAGAAATTACTTGGATATGTTGTGTTGTCCATTTTTGTTTGAAGGTATTTTTTTCAGTAGTATTTTGAGTTTATTACATTTATAATTCAAAAATTTTACGGTCTTTAAAAAACAACAAAGATCTTTTCATTTAAATATATAAGTAGTTTATTTATTTGATAATAAATATACATAAAATGAAATTATTATGTTTTTAAGTGTCGATTACTTAAAATACAGCGGTCTGCCTTCATCAACATTAGGTACTGTTTTTTAAAACTTAAAAAAGAAATATATAATAATATCCAACAAATCTAGCACACAGTTCACTAAAGCTGAACATAAATTATATTCCGAATTAAATTCCATGCCTAAAAAGCGTGCTAACATAATTAAGTATCCCTCACGCATGAATATAAATGTACGACCTACAATTAAAATCTAACCCTACGCGCGCGTGACTAACATTGAAATATGCAACTGTCGCGATTGCAGTGAATGTGATGGCAGTCGAAATTGTTGCGACCGTTTAGTTTAGCGCGGTACCCCTGTATGCGCGTTAACTGTGTCCGCAGTTGTCGTGCACATTGTACGACTGTGTTCCAAATCAATCGAGTTTTGGAGCTTTTTGTGAATATAAAATGGTTTGGTTTTTTTGTTGATCCAAAAAGAATAATGCAGATAATTAATCACGGGTATAGTTTCTAAAAGTTATCAAAGTTTTTTGAAACTATGTATTACTGTGTTTGCTAATAAAGTCAAAGCGGTTTTATATAAAATTTAGTAAAGTATCACAAACAGATTAGCTTTCTGTCTGTATTTCAGTGTACACTGTATACTCACTGAAAATTGTATTAAAATGTTCTTAATAATCTGAAGCAGCATTCATTTAGGCATCGTTATTGAAATATAGACCTACGTCTTTATAATCTAAGTCCATTTAAATGAATTATAACTCTTTCTTTATACACGAGAGAATGAATCACAAAAAAGTTTATACAATTAAACACAACACAGACCGGTCGACTATTGTGAACACACAACAGTCCCTGCTTTACAGAAATAAATTACGCAAACAATTAAATATCGGCAATAATGCGAACATGGGGTGCGACAATTTGTCTGGACCGGCTCGCTGGGGTAGCTTCTATATACAGCGTGATTATAAACTGTGAAAAATCTTTTTTTTTTCAAGGCCGTAAGAAATTTTCACATTCGTATGATCTACAACTATAGCTTTTTCTTAATTAATGAGATCTAGATGTCTTCAGGTCTTTAATAATAAGAGAAATGACTATTCTTTAGTTATGTGATAATTAAAGGTTTCTTTAAAAAGAGTTGCTGATAAGCGTTTTTTTTTCTTAGTCGGTTATAAGTTAAGCTTAATATAAAGATAAGACGCTGTCATAATTATGTTGGGCGAATAAAAAAGGATGTAAGGTGGAGTTTTTTACTACGATATTGTAATATGAAGAGTTTCTTTCCTAGCACAGCCAGGTGTGGAACAAAACTTAGATGAAAATAGAATTTTTTGTAACTTGAAATGTTGAATGTTTTTGTATCGTTTTTACATCTTAAAGATCGGTATTAATTTATGTTTTTTTTTTTAATTTATCAATAAATTTTACTACACCCTGTTTATATACGATGGAACACATGCATTGCGTAGTTAATGTAATTATGAGGCCGTAACATAAACGGGTCCGACTTGTTGCGATTAGAGACTGTCTCCATTCAGGGCTACACAACATTTTGTTATTCTTATTTACTTTCAGCCAGTACATAATCACATTTAATTATGAATTGAAAAATACTAGTACTTAACTATAAAAAATCCCTTTAATGGAAATAAAATTAAGGTATTGCTTTTTTGCATTACTTAATTTTATCGTCCATATTTCTATTAATATATTGCAATAACGACAACGAATGAATTGATAACCAAAACATAATTATGTATGGTGTAAAATATTAAACATGAACAAAGGAGTTAATCATAATAACAAGCTCAAAATTGCAATTTACTCGCCCATTTATTAGAGTCTGTACCGAATGTTTGTAAGCAATGCCGACAAATTGGAGACAAATGCCTGTATTCATTGGAAAAGTTAATGAAACTTACCCCAAAGTCAATGATTGCCTCCCCACTCTATGATGTAGGTACAAGAATTGTTTACGTTTAAATATTCCAGCGATAATGTTGCTTGGCTAATGTGGTATTTTGGGGAACCTTGTGTTGATATGAGTTTTCTAACTTCCAGCTACGTAGCTATAAGTACCTACTACGATAAATTATTTTTATTACATCAGTGTCTCACAGCGTACAGTACGTAAATGTTTGCTCTACCAACTAATTTTAATGTATCATATATTACATAAAAATATCCCCTTAGCGCACACGTCAAGCGTAACGTTTAAAAATGTGTGAAAATTCGTATAATTGCAGGTATAATACATTATATGCATACAATATATTGTAAATAAAAAATATGCATGCAAAATATATTAATCAGCAATAAAGATTGACCCCTAAAATAAAGATTTTGTTCGGAAATTATTTAGGTAGAACCTTAAAAATATAATGTAACTTTATTTATTTCAAATAAACTTAACTGTATATACATACACAAACGAAATTATAAAATAAACTAATCTAATTAAACATAAACCTAAAACATGGCATCAAAAAATTCGTCAACGTCATGTCATGAAATATATAAATACAATTGATTAACATTTTTCTTTCACGCCTCATAAACGGACTATTCGTTTAGGAGCTACGATGCCACAGGCAGACCGACACGTGAAACTTTGAACACCCCTTTTTTGCGTCACGTGTTACAACATGATTCAGTGGTAAAATCATTACATTCTAATAAAATTTAAATAATTTATTTAATAAAATTTATTCTTTTCGTACTAAAATATATATATCACTATGCTTAACATTAAGTTTGACCATGCATATCACTAAAAAACACTTTTCGACTGCGTACCTTTGCCAGTCTCTTTGAGCGACTCACATTTCTAGTCTTCTGCAAAACAAACTACGGTCTACAGACAGAATAAACATAACCCCGAAAGAATGCTTAATCAAAGTGCATTTCATTTTATCTGAAACTAAATCTTTTACTACTATCACTTTTAACGTCAAACTAACGCAATAAAAGCAAGGGGTGCATTGTCGCGTGCAGCCTGAGGCGGTTCGACACTGAGTTAACGCAGATCCTTTCAATCCAATTAAATTTCAAATGTTAGTAACGGTTGTGACATTTCCTGGGGCGGTGTGTTCGTGGCAGGTTTAAAAATAAGGGTTTTTAAGCTTACCATTCCAAGTAGAATTGAGATGATATCGTCTGCCAATTGAGCTAAATACTGTAAACTAATTTTTTTTTTTTTCAATAACATAATTAAATACATTTGATGAGACGACTTTAGTTTTAACTAGCTGTCCCCCGCGACTTTGTCCACGTGCATTAGTTTTAACGGTTTTTCATTTTTGCAACATTTTTCATTTATGCTCCGCTCCTTTTGGTCGCAGCGTAATGTTATAGCTTATAGCCTTCCTCAATAAATGAGCTATCCAAAACTGAAAGAATTTTTCAAATCGGACTAGTAGTTCCTGAGATTAGCGCGTTCAACAAAATCAAACAAACTCTTCAGCTTTATATATTAAGTATAGATATAAACACAAAAACTAACATTCAGACCTTTCACATTTTTTACAAATTTATCTATACTAATATTATAAAGCTGAAGAGTTTGTTTGTTTGTTTGTTTGTTTGTTTGTTTGTTTGTTTGAACGCGCTAATCTCAGGAACTACTGGTCCGATTTGAAAAATTCTTTCAGTGTTGGATAGCTCATTTATTGAGGAAGGCTATAGGCTATATAACATCACGCTACGACCAATAGGAGCGGAGCATAAATGAAAAATGTCGCAAAAATGAAAAACCTTTGAAACTAAAACACGCGGACAAAGTCGCGGGGGACAGCTAGTATTGAAATATTCAAGTAGGTTACATCTACAGCATTGTATATAGTCTGTCTGTCTGAACGCGAGAAACTCAAAAACTACTTACCGAACGGATTTTCATAAGGTTTTCACCAATGAATAGAGTTTTTTAAGACGAAGGTTTGTGTTTATAATTAATTAATGTTTTAAGTACCTGTGCGCAGCAGGCTGGTCGCTAGTTATTCTGCACTTATAGCCGAGTGGTTGTAGGTCACCACGCAAAATACCACTGTGCATGACGGGTTTGATCCACGCATGGTACAAGTCTGGACTAAGTCTGGGTGTTCTTTGTGCGTGAGGTTTGAATAAGTATTTAAACCCTCTGCGGCAGAAGGTGGTCTGTGGTCGATGAAGCAGACATGTGTTAGAGTGGAGACCGCGTATGGGCAAACGTAGTGTAGGACGCCCTGCGGCACGATGGGTCGATGATTTGAAGAAGGTGGCTGGCAGCGGATGGATGCGGACTGCTCAGGACCGGGATGGTTGGCGTTCTTTAGGGGAGGCTTACGTTCAGCAGTGGACGGCAATTGGCTGATATGATGATGATGAAACCCTCTGCGGCAGAAGGGTTTCATTCCTTAGTGCAGAAATCATTATAAAAAAACAACCCGTAAGGTTTTCTTACATATGTAACCAACGCTACCAAAATATACGCAGTTTTATACAATACATTAAAAAACTCAAACGTACCGCTAATTACCTACAAGTAAGGGCCAAAGTAATTTCCGTTTGTAAGTGCATCTTAGTATCACATTCATATACTATAGCCTGCAGTTAGCACAGCCTCCCTTATTAATTGGTCTATTGCTGTAAGTAATTGCCCACTGTAGACTAACTGGGACCATTACTGTATACTAGTGGATGCACCAAACTGCAGGCATAACTTTATTAATTGCCAAGTTACGAAATCTACATAGTTAATAGTTGTTGAATTATCTATTGTTGCATTATTGTATGACACTTACTAATAAACAAGAAAATATAAAAAAAAAACTTTTGTTTTAAATAATTTTCTTTTTTTTTTACAAGCTAGCGGGTGTGTTGTGCATGATGATGCTTCAACTGTTTTTTTTGTTGATGGATTGTGGCGTACCTAATGCAATAGAGATATGTCGTTTTTATTGTATAAAAGCAATAGTTATGTTAAACCTATTACATATATTTTAATTCGTTACACTTAAAATACCAATAAAGCCGGGTACCTACTAAATTTAATTTAATTATAGCCATTTTTGTTCATAATATATATAATTAATAACTATAAAGTACTCATTCAGTTTATAATATGGGATAATAACAGCCGAAGGTTATAAGTAGCAATGAAATGCAAAACTACTCGTATTATGATGGTTTTAAAACCCGACCCGATAATCCAGGCCTAATGTTAAGGATATAAAATCATTTAGGAGTTTCTACTAAATCCAGCAATCATTTGACGCGTAAAGTGCTATTATAAATACGGTTATATAGTATAATTTCATATTATTGTTCGAAATCCTCTACTGTAGTAAAAGCCTTACTTATTCCCTATAGCTTCGTAATATCAAACTAATAAGTTTATGTTATGTTATCGTGTTATACATCCTTACTTATATTACAAATGCGAAAGTAACTCTGTCTGTCTGTCTGTCGCGCTTTCACGCCAATACTATTAAACCGATTTAAATTAAATTTGGTACACGGATAGTCCAAAGCCTGAGAAAGGACGTAGGCTATTTTTTGCCGCGATAACCGACAACCACGTGTTCGGAGCCGCGGGAAACAGCTAGTACCTAAATACTTGGCTTAATACGTTCATTACATATATACCGCTTGCTAGACGTAACGGGAGCTTGGCGAAATGAGATGCGTAGTCCCCCGGCCGGCGTCTGTCACATTCGAAAGAGAGATGTGAATTTTATGCAATCCCGATCTTAGATAAGGCAAGAGGAGGGTGCAGAGTCCTAGATAGCCGCTTTATTTTAATACGAACCGACAACAAATAACGAATAAATATTCCCTTTTTTTATTGTTGAGTTGTGACGCGAACACTTTGATTTAGGGTGGAATGAGAGGGGTTCAACGAATTGTGGTCGAGATTATTCGGGATAGCACACGGATTTATATTACAGTCGCTGTCAGAAATTCGAGAGGTATCAAGTTTCATCAATATTTTGAGAGTGTTGACCCGCAATTCTGGTCTGGGTTTACAGATTGGCCAAATTATTTGAATTGAACCATTCGTAGAGCTTCGATTTTCTTTTACATTTGATTTACAAGGATGATAAAAAGGGTTCGAGCGACTTTGTTTATTTATACAAACAGATAAGCAGTCCCTATATTGTTTGGTTCTATTTGTACTTCTAATCTTGAAAGTATTTAGTATATAGTTTTGTAACCCTTACTAACACCTAAGAATTTATTAAGAATGTAAATCAATACCGAATTGTTATAATAGTAAATAAATATACGACCTTCATGGTCAAGTGGCGAACACGCTGGTTTTCAAGGCGTCACTTGCTCTGAATTCTCGGGTTTGAGCCCCGGACGGGTCAATGTAGAAAACCACTTTTCTCCTCCTCTTCTTTCTAGTCCACCCGAGACAATCTGGGTCTGGGTGTTTATGGTACCTTCGTTGTCTCTGAATTCCATAACACAAGTGCTTTGGTCACTTACTTTTGGTTATGAAAAATGTATGTGATGTTGCCCACATTTATTATTATTATGTTTATAGTAAGCTAAAAAAAGTAGGTGAATTTAATATGCGTAGCTAAATATAAAGCCATTACACAAACACTTAACATATTATAAACTCAGACAAATGTATTTCGAGCGTCTAAAAGGGTCATAATAACATTTCCCGTAACTTATACCAATTATGCAGATGTCACACTATATTACTCTTATTTCCAAACTTCCGCAAAGTAAACATAATGTATGAAAATAAAGCAAATATTGTTTCTGTTATTAGATGACCAAACTAAATAACATTTTCCCCGAGGGGAAAACCTTTTGGGCGTACCTTGCGTAGTTTCCTACACGTGTTTCATGGATTCAAAGTTTTAAGGCGACCCTCATACTATAAAAACAATCAGTTCAGTTCGAAATAAGAAACAGACGCATTGCACTAGGGATACTGAAAGTTCACTTTTTATAGGGGGGCCAGAAATTATGGTCGGGTGATATATGACGACACTTCTCCGGAATTTAAACGTCCCGTTTTCCTAACAGTTACTTACAGCGGCTAGGTAGGGCGCGAGTGTGACCCTTAATAAATTCACAATAAAAGAGTGCTGAGGAAAAATTGTTTCTGTTGAATGTTTTATATTTTATGATTGTGGTAATAATTTTACTGTAATTGAGTTTCCTGAAATATTATTAAGTGGGAAACGCTATAAGGAAAATTCTGATTTATACTATTACATATAAGTTAAGTTCTCAATATTAGATCATGAGTAACCAGCATGTTTTCTTAGATCGTATTGAGGTGTCGGTAATTGAAAAAATCCTGAACTGAGCAGTCTACAATCGTCAACGTGCAATGAGCACTTAAGCAGGCAATGTGATTAATGCTCGTTCCTTCTCTGTATGCTAATAGAAATTTACAAGTGACATACACATACATACGTATAATTCTTACGAAAGAAGAGTTAGGGTCAAGTCAATGTAGATATTGCAAAGAAAATTATTAATGCAATTTATATTGTACTAGTTTTCGCTCTCGATTCCGTTTGCGTAGTTATCAAGGCAATAAGTAATCTAGCTTACATCTTTTCTTAAAGTTCAATCTTATTACATACAAAATTTTATCAAAATTCGTTACGAAGTTTTGCCTGAACGCCTAACAGAATGTCAGAAAAAGTCAAGATCAATACGTAAGCTTAAATAAATGTTTTGCTGTAATAATCGTGTCCACATCCCTGTTTATATAAAACTTGCTCTCCCGACACGAAATTGATTAAAATCTTATTAGGAATACTTTTTTTAATAAATCATATCACTTGCTTAGTTCACGACAACAACAATGGCAAAGTTTATCTTGATCAAACAGTTGGCTATCTTTCTTCCTGGTAGCAGATTGTGGTGATAAAGATTGCACGACTGATTCTGTTCTCGTCGCTGTGACCCTAACCGTATTAGAAGTCTCGGTAAGTGGAACATGAGAGCCGTTTAATTTATCAAGTTGTCTGGTCCAGTCCCCAACTTTTGTTTCGAAGATTTTTTTAAGCTACAGGTAATCGGTAGATACAAGAACATTTTGTTTCTTCTTGAATATTTGGGAAAGGTTTGTTCGATTTAATAGATAGTAGATACTGGATAAGTCTAAATGTAAGTGCATAGTAATTATAATTAGTAGTTAAACGTGGTTTAGATTTTATTTTGCGTGGATTTAGGTGCATTTAAATATAATAACCCCGTTTCTATAAGAATCCAGTTTTGGTTTCAATACATCATAAAAATAAATAGTCTAACCCTTTGCGCAGATGGCAAAGCCGTTAGCTACTAAACTAATCGGTTCTCAATTTATGGCGATATTAGCTCGTTATTATTCAGTACTGGACGTCTATGGCTGATTTGGTAATTTTGAGAAGAACTACAATATTTATCAGAGAAAGCACGTACAATATTGTTTTAGATTTCTTAACAAGCTGCATCTGAAATTCCACATTCATTCTTCTAACGATCGCCTAAGGGCATAGCCAAAAAGTCAGACACTCGTGCCAAAATCGAATTATTTTTTTATGTCGATCAATAAGTGGCATTGGATTCGTTCTGCCTGTGCCACGCGCTGCCTCCGGCAATACTCCGAAAGTCCTTTAATGCACAATTCCCGTCTGTCCATTTGTCGAACGTCCCAACTAATAGAGAAATTCCATTTAAAAACTTACGTTTTATAGCCTGAGGGAGTGAGTTTATTGTACATTTTTAATGTTTTGAACCCAGTTAATGTGGAAATCATTTGATCTTGGGATAGGGTATTTTAAAATGCTCTTAAAAAAGCAATTTCTGCTAGCTTTTGTTGAAACACATGCCACTTAAATTCAGATAGCTTTAACTACGCAGCACATTCAGAAATTTTGCACCGATATCAAAATATTTATTGCTTTCAAATAAAAAATTAAGAAAAATAAAATGAACATAAAGTTTGAGTAAAACGAATGTATAAAAATATTTAATAAGTAATAGCAATAAGTTATTTGATTTGTTAAAAAAATAAAACTACGATTAAATGCACTATTATATTCACTTTCACATCAGAAAAAAATAAGTTATATTTAATTAACACCGGACCATCATTATTCAATTCATCTTCACTCATTAATGTAACGAGAGTTTTATGTTCTTTCCCTTCCCTAAGGTAATTTTTCTACAGGAGTAGACTACCTACTAATGAAAGTAAATTATAATTTAATAAAAATGCTGTTTCTTCTATACACATTACAGAGGCCTGGTTCATTATATTTTTGACTAATTACGAAAAGGACGACGAAAGTTCTAATTGAATTCAGAAGACTACGGTTTCCTTCGTAATATTTTTTTCTCTAAAGTTTGGGGCCGTCCGAAGATTCTTAATATATATGCTAATAATGTACACTAATTAAGGAATTTCTGTGACGTTTCCAAGATACGGAAATGATATAAGATTTTCGTCTGGCAGCTGATAAAATTCGATAATTCTTGTTAAATTTTCAAAAGAATGGATTTTTTTTTAAGTTTTCATTTACAGGTGTCGCGATGGGGATTTCTGATGGAGAATTAGCTGTATATTTGTTTTAATTATAAAACGTCAAATTAGCCGAATGGGTCCGCATAAATAGGGTATCTAGAGCCGAAACTTGAAAACGGGGTAGGCCGAAGAAATACTGGCAAGATGACATCGATTGCTATTTTCCGGATTGATGGAAAGCGGCTCCTGACAGAAGAGCCTGGAGCAAATTGAAGAAGATCAAACCCGGTATTAATCCTTATGGTTAAAAATTTGGTTTCATTTAGTCCGTTGTCGATGGATTATGTTGGTATAAATGATGGACACAATGTACGTATGTCATCAGATTTGAAACCTCTTACAAACAAAACGAAAGCGTTTCCTTACAGCGCAGATTTTGTACTTTAAACCAAATTACACGATACGTAAATCCTTATTTTTCCACCTCCCCTTTGTAACACATTGTATGCTTTAGAAATTGTCACGTCTTCATTCTTCCTGTCACCCTTGCCATCCCTAACGACATTTAACTCTGCAGCGATGTCTTCACAAAGTATATGTAAATTGGTAAATGTAATAAATTGCATATATTTATCTGGTAATGGCGCCTTAATGTTAGGGGTGGGGCAGTGACGGATCGATTGGACGGATTTGTACTGCTTAGTAAGTGTTGCTTTTAGGGATGCTAAATTTGGCAACGATGTGGGCATGTGAGGTAGAATTGTCGATTTAGTATCCACTTTGAGTGGTTCCTGAACGTTTGGGGCTTAAATGATTTTGAAAAAGAATAAATAACGTTCAGTACTGTTTCTAGGGGCCCGGGGCTTAGTTTAAGCTGTACGGTTTGACCGATAATAAAGGTTACGCCCCGCTCTTGCTCAACACAGTCTTTCCCGTCAACTATATCTTAAAAAAAAATACATATAGAAAAGAGCAGTAATTCTTTTTTAAGTGTTTTGTTTCTTATTTTTTCAATAAACCTCCGTGCCATCTACCTTATTAAATTTTGTTTTATCACTTGACAAATTGGACGTAGAATCAAACAATCAAGCTTACTCACAAAGGACACATCACAACAGACTACAACTATCAGCATAGTCATGCATTCACTACCACTGTCAAAACAGTGATAGCACTTCATTTCAGACCGTGCAACAAAGAAATAATCAAAACATTTCGAATTGCACTGGAATATTATAGGGAATTAAGCGGGGTTGCGACATGCGGGCACACTCAAGCCTATCTGCAATCGTTATCAAACATTCAGTAGGGGACGTATTGACATGTTCCATTATGTATACTAAAGGCAATTACCTAAAGAGATTGCTTTTTAGTTCATCGCTAATTAAGATTTATTGGTTACCGTATTCTGTAAAAAGTTTTAAACAAGCTTCGTTTGATTACTGAATTCTGCAAATAATAAAGTTTTAAGTAACTAATCTTTATCATTATTTCTATTGGGGACATGACTATTTTGGTTATTATTCCTGAGACCAAATACGTAATCTATTTTTATATCCTCACTTTCAACTCTATTCAAGTTGGTTAAGACATGCTTTATATCCTTATTTCACATACATAATTCATTAATTACAATTTGTTTATGAAACATTGTCATTGATCTTTAATGTAATATAATAATTTTGCAACACAGGCACAATAGCAATCGCCGCTATAGCAATGGACACAAACCTTTTTCAAAATACCTAATACAACAGATGACCAGCTCATAATAACACCGTTATCTAAAATCATACATTTTGCAATATCAGCTATTATTGCAACTCCCAAATTAGTCTCAGCCAAGCTTAAAGGGGAATATACTATAGGCAGTAATTAAACCAAAGCAGTTATTCCATGATTATATGCAGAAACTAATGGGGTTTGTCAAAGGGCTAATGATCCGTGGAATGGATTTCAAAGGCAGTTATGTACTGCCGGAATTATTAGCTAGATAATATTATTAGTACATAAAGTGCGCATTTCGCGTCTGCCTATACAGAACACCTAATATAATCGTCTATGTATTCAATTATGTGGGACCAGAAATAAGATAGTTCACTGATTATTAATGAATGATTGATTCAATTATTAATTAATTACGTAAAAATGGAACGAAGGGCAGAAGTATATTAAGTACCAAACATAATGACACACATAAATACAAAAACATAAAGTAACGCTTTGACCCATCTGAGAATGCATATGGTGCAAATTACATCCCCAAAAAGGCCTTCATAACCTTAGAGAAAAAATAAGTAAACTATAGCGTATGCCTAACAGAATATGAACTGTGGGCACTAGTATGAACAAGTAAAATCGTAAAATTTGTGTAGAAAACAGGCCGCGCTGTTTTATTAAAACTATCTCAAAAGTTAATAATATCGGAACTATCGATATTTTTGCATAAACGTCTGTCGTCGCACGGAAAGTCAGTTAAACTGTTTCTTATTTAAAGTTCCTTTTACTAAAGTGAACTTTGGGTCCAATATAACGCAATAAAAGGCGTACCTACATATATTTATATCAAACACTCGTCTTTTACGTGACAATTTTTCTTTATCGAAAATAAACTAAACAGGGGATTTAAACCAAACAATACACCTGTCTCCCTATACATTGCCGTACGAAATTCACCTAATATGTCAAATGAAACAAGATTTTTGCTCCCCTAGGTAACAATTTAGATCGCGACGCGTCAATAATATAAAAGGGGGACCAATCTGGTCGCGATCTTTGTTTTTCCCGTTGCGAATTTCGTTGTATTATTTCCTCTTAGAATTTTATAGTTTGAACATATTGCTTTATGATTTGATTCAAGTGCAAGAGATTAATGCAGTTCGATAACTCTAAAAGGAATAATTGCAACGTAAAAATAAAAATATGACAATACGAAAAATAAACTAGTGAAAAACTTATTTGTTCGTAAGGAATTATAATTATTATGTTTTACCTTTGTAAGGCTATAAAATAGTTTAGTACAATTATTTTGTTAACAAAAGGTAATTTGATTCAAACTTGTTGTTGTGATGTACAGTATAATAATTATTTTTAGGCTCATTGAAACTTATGTGCCTGAAATGGATGTTTCATGTAAAAGAAAGTAAAAACTAAGCCAGTTTACGAAAAACAAATTTAACTTTATAACAAAGTTTTTCTTTTTGTCTTAAAACTTTTAGTATCAATTCAAATGAAATATTAAATAACTGCTAAGCAGTTTTACTTGCTACGCGGTACTTAAATACATTTAGATTAGAAAATTCAGCTTGTATAAAGATGAAAATAAATGTAAATAAATTTAAGTAATAAATACGAAGTTAAATAGTATAATATTTCAAGTATTCTTTTATAAAAGTATTGAAACTTCTTTACAAGTAATTTTAAGAAGTTTGGCATTGATTACAAAAGTTGTAGGTGTTAATAAATAACGTGTTGTTTTAGATTTCATTATGTGCAAGCTAGACAGTGCACAATTACTGTCAGAATGAAATATAGCCTTGAAAACAACTAGAGTCGATAACATTGGGCTAAATGGCAATATGAATTGAAAGCACATAATTTCTTTAATGAAAATACTTTGTTGATTCGATTAGTAATTTACACGAACAACAAAAATTAGGTGGGCTGGGAGGCTAACGACAAAATAACCGTCTTTATAAAGCCATCAGCTGCAATAAAGGAAACGTTATACACGGAAACAGGCACGGCACGCTCCTATTCATAGTATGGACAGTAATAATAATGATCAGTCTTCCTGTCGCCGCTCCGGCTGCCACCATCGGAAACATTTCACCATTGATTTTTTCCGCAAATAATACAGTCTCCAAAATTCGTTTTGGTCTTCATTGTTTTCAATGTCACCCTAGCTCCCCTCGAACTAACGTCGCATGGTTTTGAGTGCATTAGATTCGCTCAAACACATTCGGCACTGTCGGTTTCCTGGACGTTGGTCGACACGTGACTCCAAATATAAAAGACTTCACGCCTGATCAACTTGCCGATATAGATGTGAATGGAATTGCCCTTATTGTGTAATATTAGGAGGGTTATTTGGAGCATTCAATATGGGTACCAATAGACTGGTTTCGATATTAAAAGAAGACTCAGATTTTAAATCAATTTAATTAAAGTCACTTCGTAGAAGTGTCGGTAATGATTTATTGACATTTACATATTTGATAGGTAACCGACTAGTCGTAATCAAGTCTGACGTTTCATGCAAATCTGTTTCGGTCCTTTTTATCTGGAGCTCTTTCATTGTCGTAATGTGATTAGGAAAGGCCCCAATCGGGGTACCCTCTTTCTGGAGGGCGCTAAATAAGATGCGACGTTTTCCGCCTCGGGCACCTTTGATAGTACTTTTTAAAGCTGTGTCACGAATTCCGAACCTCTCTTTTATTGGTCGCCATTATGATAATTACATTAAGGGCCGTCCGTTGCCGATACTTCGTCTTTCGAATTTGTTCTGTTGTTACGGTAAGGCGTTTGCCTCTTGAATATTGAGCAGCTCATTTGCGAAAATCGCACCTATTCTCTACGTGACACTTTTATTCCACAAAGTTCTTTGGTATTAAGTTTCTAAGGCTGGAAATTGTAATCAAATTGACTGAAATTAAAAATTTATTCACGCAGTTAACTGACACTCGTTTAGTAAAAGTTAAAATGTAGTCAACTTCGTAAATCTTGAGCATACAAATATTCAAATTAACAGTTTTAGTTTTATTAAAACTTAATATAATTTTATAACATTTCAAAACAAGATTTTAAAATAGTTTGAAGTTATTGTCTATGGTTTGCTTTAAGATAATGCGGTTTACTTGTCAAAGTTAAATCGTTTGGAACAATAAACAGTATTCTTTATAATTTGAATGAAAATAAAATATTTTATTATTTATTAAATATTATTTTCTAAGACCCTGAAAAACCTTGGATATTTATTTTCTTAAACTAACTGTTGATCACAACATCCAATTTGTGCTTTTCAGCTCTACTTGTATATAAACATCGTCATCTTTAAATCTATACTAATATTGTAAAGCTCAAGAGTTTGTTTGTTTGAACGCGCTAATCTCAGGAACTACTTACTTGTTCGATTTGAAAAATTCTTTTTGTATTGGATAGTCCGTTTATTGAGGAAGGCTATAGGCTATAATAACATCACGCTACGACCAATAGGAGCGGAGCATAATTGAAAAATGTTGCAAAAATGAAAAATCGTTAAAACTAAAACACGTGAACAAAGTCGCGGGGACAGCTAGTTATAGATATCGAGATACATTGACTACATTATCTCGGTATGACTATTAAATTATTCTGTAGTATAACCGTTTGTATTTACTCTAATGTTTCTTAGTCACACGCAATTATATTATATACAAAAATGAGGCAGATATGTTATTAGTAGGTATTCGCATTTTAAGGACTCGAAAAATTTATAATAGCTGAATAAAATAAATAATTTAGAAGAGATTTTCAATAATAGCTATATCTCTTTTAATTACGTTCTAATTCTATATTTTTGTTCATTAGTGCAACTTGACAACATTTTGACATATACAAGCGCGATCAGATTTTAAACATCTATGAATATTAAGGTACAACATCTTGTGTATAATATAATATTCATGAGTCAAAAAGTTTTTGCGTACTTCGCATCCTGCATACCCCTACTTAAAATAAAGCAAATTATTAGGAGTTGCATGAGATGTTCTCCTATTTAGTAAACAAAATGCCCCTCTTACGTATATAAACGAATGTCACAATAAGTACACAAATGTTCTGCGTCTCATATTATGTCAACGGTCTTGTTTCGTGTCAAATTGTCTCACAATTGTACAAATAATTACTTAATACGTTGATTGTTAAATGAATCAGTATTGTGATGGTATTATGAGATTTTTTAAATTCCCATTCACTCGGCCATCGTTCGAATGATAAAGTTCTGTGATATTAAAGCTAAAACATTCTTAAAATCTCTACACAGATTTGATTGAATTGTAACAACAATCGAAAAACAAAAGTTGTTTCAATTAAATTCCATTTGTTTATTCGCACGGTTGAAACTTTTTTTGGTTTGCTGAAATGAAATGTTTTTATTTATTTTATGAACTCTATTGTCTGTAAATGCTTTTGATTTGTATTTTTCTAAATTTCACTATTTGTTTTTGTTTCCACTAGTCGTTTCATGGCTTTACTATTATTATATCGTGTCACAAAACCCGAAATAAAATCGTCTGAAATCATACAAAAAAGTATACAATCAAATAAATACCTATTATAGAAAACTAATGAACATGAAATACTGCAACTACTTATTTCCTTTCTAATTCATAGGGACCATAATATGCGAGCTCTATAAAACAATAGATATCAATAATAATAACAGTTTATGAGTTGAATAACTGATTATTTACTAGCTAATGATGACGAAGACACATTTATTCAAAATGAATCATTCTGCATTGCGTATAAAAAATAAGGATAAGAAATAGGCGTTCTGGCCAAGATCGTGACTTACGGCATTAAGCGTGTCTTTAAGAAATTTGCATTTGAAATAAAGGCGTCTCCACCCAAATCACATTACCACAAATTTAAGGCCAAAATGTCGTGTCATTTTGGTGAACACTTTCAACCACGCCCTTTGAATAAAGTGCTTACGTAGTTTATCGGAGGATTTGCAGAATCATCGTAAGATCAATTGCAGGATGCCGTCTCACTTACAAGTAAATACATTTATGGGATTAAACAGAAATGAATCACGATAATGTATAAAATTCTATTATGTAAAGGTATGTACATATAGTAAGTAGTTAGGTTTTATATTAATATGGTGTAAATTTACTAATTTAGGTATTAAAAAAACAGGTCAGCGATCTTATAAAAAGAAAGGAATTTTCTATATCTTAACTGTTTATATTATTTAACTAAATACTTATACTAAAATTTCTTTATTTGAAAATAGATTTAAGACTCGTGACATTTAAAAATCGTGTTCGTGCATAAAAATATTTTCAAATTACATTTAAAAATAATAAAGAAAAATTATATTCGTCAACAAAAAATCGCTTTTTCGTATTTTGTGTCACATCATTTTTGCACAGTAAGAAATAGTTCTATTTGAAAATGGGTTAAGAAACGAAATTCTTAGAATATCTCTAAGAATTTCGTGTTCATGCATGAAATATTCTTAAAAAATCATTTATAGATAAAGATCAGACTAGATACTGAAATATTTTAAACATATATTTTTATTATTAAAAATATGGCAGGGGTTATTTTTTCTAAAATCGCACTGAAGTTGTGATTATTTTGTACCTATTGCTTCTGTAGAACAATATTTCAGTTATGTGGGGTATTCATTAGCTAACTTTATCTTTATATAATCTTTAATTGGGAAAAAAAGAATTGCGAACAATATCTTAAGTTACGTTGACTCCGTTTGAACATTACAAAAATTACTAAAATACATACAGAGTAAGTTTTATATTTTTTTATAAGCGACTCCCGCAATTAATTTAATTACTATATCACGGGGGTTGTTCCCAAACATTCAATTCACATACTCAAAGAACACCTTGACAAAACAAGCATTTATAGATCACACAAATACTAATCCCATGCGGGGATTGAACCCGTGTCACGTCGCGCAATCAATATGGTTTTGTACATGATACAATAGACCATAGAGTTATTCCTTTTTTTACGTAGTACTCTAAGTACGGACTTAGGTACTAAGTTTCAGTGCACTGTGCGCTCTTTCTAAAAACCACTAGACAAAATAGTCCGGAAAGTATTTGTTTTCTACTTCTACATGCATTACACAGTTTCGACTAAACTAATCTTTTATCCAACCTTCTGCACACTACGATGTTTACAAACACACAACACTATCTCCAGTTTATTTACAACAAACAAACTTTAAATCGCACTTTGTTGATAAATGCACAAGCACGAACAGTTTCACTCGGGAAATAGACAAAAAACGTGTTAAGGGCCGACTCCATCCCCTTTAAAACGCTATTTTCTTTTTATGTCAAATGAAGCGTGAAACTGCGGGTCACTGTAGATGCTGCGAGTTAGTAAACCTATCCAAGTCAATACTTCAATAAAAAATATAAAGTTGTTTTGGATACGGGTCCACTATGTTTTGAAAAGGGTTCTTGAAGTAAAATAATTATTATAGATAAAATTAGTAGACATTTAACTTCGCTGTTGAATACAACTAGACGCAATGCCTGGATTTATTTCTTAGCTAATTAAACCAAAATCATTGATACATTTTTTATTAAAAACCAATTGTTTTCTATTTTATGTTAGGTTTAGTTAATAAGTTGTGCGCGCTCTTTGATGTGACGATAAATCGTGTGTCTTTTTTTCTTTCTTCTATAGTTGTTATGGAATCAGAACTTTTTAACATACTCGTTAATTAAAAAAAAACGGACCATTAAATAGGTAATTTAATGAGTACATTAGTCCTTTTATGTCACTGGGAAAGACAACCTGTCATTGCAACAACGTAAATGAACCACAAATGTAGGTCGAACAAAAAAAAAAGCAGTGACATGTCAACCAATGATGGATTGTCGGCAAAAACAAATGTCATGCGTATAGCGCCGAGGATTTCAAATAAGTAGAATATTTTAGCGAAACCGTGGTGCAAAATAGTCTTTGTTAATATTATAACAATATAATTATATTTTTGTATGTTTGTAAAGACTAAACTCAAAAAGAAATGGACCGATTTCAAGAATTCTTTAAACATTAGAATGCTACATTATTCCAGATTAATATAGGCTACATTGCTATAGGCGGGGCCGGTCGCTAGTAGTTTATATACTTAGTTACAATACATACCTACGATTATGTTATGTTTATCACGAGTAATTTCCAGACAAGAGCAAATCCCACCGTTAGCTAAGATTTTATTAAAAACACTGAGTAAACAAAATATACTGTTTTATCTTAATGAAATTAAATTCCCGGGAAAACCAAGATAACGTTATTATGTACCCATAATCTTATATTACACACTATAGACTTCATTTAAACGAAAACATAATTTTCCTATTTAACTAGTAAACTTGGATCAAAATTCAACAGTATTTCTCATAGTCAGACGAAAAGTAATTTAATTAAAGCTTTTAAATCCAAATTTCTTCAAATAAATTTTATTATCATTTCAAAACTTGGACTAAATTTAGATTTTATTTGATGGTTGGTACCGAGTTCTAAAATGAATACGGCGAAGATTTGAAAAACCACGAGACGTCATTTTCTTGAAATTGCTTTTTCTATATGCAAATGTGTATTATCTTTCAGAAGCAACTTAGTTCACGTCAGATATTTATGAGAATTTATGAGACAAAATTGTGTGCATCTGTCTGTTTGTATTATTTAAATGGAAGATAAAACAATTGATTGGTAAGTATCTCTACGCGATTTAAATTGTTTTAGTACGGATGTTTATTTTTAATCCATATTTCTAAGGCTTGCTTAACGAAAAACCTAACTCTGAGTTAGTTGCTAACACGAGGTTAAATTGACAATATTGTATGAGAAACTGACAATTTAACCTCGTGTTAGCATTTAACTTTGAGTTAAAAAGATAACCCGGATTTTTGCCAGTGGGCCTTAAAGGCTAAAGCATGGAAAGCTTGTTGGACTTCTACATCATTTCTTTGGAAATAAGAGGTATTGCTGTAATATCCAGCACATTGCTTTTTATATCTATACTATACTTACTAATATATAAAGCTGAAGAGTTTGTTTGTTTGTTTATTTGAACGCGCTAATCTCAGAAACTACTGGCCCGATTTGAAAAATTCTTTCAGTGTTCGATAGCCTATTTATTGAGGAAGGCTTTAAGTTATATAACATAACGCTGCTACCAAAAGGAGCGGAGCATGAATGAAAAATGTTGCAAAAATGAAAAACCGTTGAAACTAAAACACGCGGACAAACTCGCGATATTTTAAGCTTCTACAATCATCTATAGTCGTGTACTTGTAAGAAACTTCTTAAGATGTAGGCAACATATGAAAGAATAATATTATATTCACATTTTCCATTTAGGTAACAAGTTATATTTCAGGTAGTAGAGAAAGTCATTCATTTATTAATTATTATATTTGTTGGTCTAATTTTTGGTTCGGTTTGGACGGTCGAAGTCAGTTATTGGGTCCTGATTTCTATTCGAATTAGTAATTATTGGGTCTTTTGCCCATGACGGTAATAAGTTGGGGAAATCTTTTGTAGTGTAGTAAAAAATACAAATTTTCGAAATATTATGAAATTTTTGTCGAGTATAATTTCCAACAACGTATTTTTGTATTAGTTCTGAATGCAAATGAAATAAGAAATGTGGAAAAAGTTTTCCGGCGAATTAATGCTTCGGATGCATTGAAAACATCTCCGGAAATTCATTCGCACTGCAGCTCACCTGTGCCACGGAATTAACGTGGGAAGCTTTTTGTCTAGCCTTCCATTAAAAATGTATGAGAGAAAATATTTTAAATATAACTTTAGGAAGCTGTTAGCAAACGAAGTAGAATTTTATTTCCAACTTTTAACTACACAAATAAGTTCTTAATAACTAAAGCAATGCCATTTTCTCAGTCCGGGTAAACCAACAAAAATTGTCGTACAAAAGAAACGAAGTCCAATTTAAGAGGAGACGGGAACTTATTATTCCTTATTCCATCCTATTTTTCTCAACAAGAGAAACTAATCTAAAGAAAATTTTCGAGTCCCTGTGAAGAAAATAAGCTTATAAGGAAGTGCAGTTTGCTTGCACGAATACCGCCTAGGAATGCCGGCTGGCAACAAACTTTAAATTAAAGTTTTTCAGGAAATAAGAATTTTCACATTTCCATTCGGCCCGCAGGGTGTTAATAATTAAGTTTCAGGTGTACAAAGTTCTATGTATATTTTAATTAAATAAATCTTAGGTACTACATACATATATTGTTGAATTAATGAAAGAGCATGTATTATGGCAACCAGACAACTTATAAACATACTTATATATCAAGAAAAATCATCCAGACACAGAACAAATGATCAACCTCAGTACACAAATACTTGTCCTGGGTAGGAATCGATCCCAAGAGCTACGGTTTAGCAGTTAAGTTCACTAACAACTAGACCAACAGTCCAGTCTAATTAAACGTAGGTAATCCATAGTAAGATCATCAAAATTTTGTTTACTAGCCTGAATATAGGACAGTAGGTAAGCACACAATCCTACACACATTACAGCCATTTTGAATGATAAATATTTAAAAAATAAGAGACCCATCAGTAAAATATAGTCACACTACTTAACCCAGTCATATTTCAATCCCTAAATAAATAAATGTACAAAGGTGTTTATAAAATTAAAATGAAACAAAAATGAAAATCTTAGCTCAACAAATTATTCTGAAGGTTTACTTCATCAATTTCTGGTTGAACTAACAAGTCAAGCCAGAGGAGCAATTTCACCAGTAAACGGGTTATTAGGAACAAAGTTACCCGGAATCGAGTTTAAAAATGTGAAATTTCATAAATGAAATGTCAAAAATTTTGCCACGGTATACAGAATATCAATAAAATGAGTTCTATAGCAATTCTACCTTATTCATTGTGGTCTGTGGTTTTTACTTAAACTACTTTCTGTTTATGTTGGTGAAATACAAATTCTCTTGCCTTGATCTCGATTAAATACGAAAATCAGGAATAGCGTCCACTGATCACGTTCATAACTACTCACCCGTGATATCCGCCCATAGGTACCTTAGGGATATATCAGTTTATACCAGTTAATTTTCATTTCGCCGACTCACGTCTTCTCATTGAAACTTTTCTTTGTTTAATGAACTGCAAGTAACACATAATCATATACAAACTTTTTAACTTTCAGCCAATATTCTTTGATATTACAAAGTTGCGTTATAAAATCTTTGGTGGATGCTTTTGTGAAGAGAGGTGAGGTTAAATATTTTTTACACGTTTAAAGTACTCGATGTTAGCAAATTTACTTAGACTAGGTTTTGTCCGAGGCTTTGCCCGCGTGGACGTCGGTTATCGCAGGAAAAAGTATCTTATATCTTTTCTTGGGATTCAAGTAAGCTCCTTACCAAGTTTCATCAAAATCAGTTAAGCCGTAAAAGCGTAACAGACAGACAGAGTTACTTTCGCATTTATAATATTTGTATGGTATTTCCGGGCCTTAAAGAATATGTCGTTTATTGCATAACCCAAATGATGTAACACTTTTTTCGTAGCAATTAAAAATATACTTCTTAAGTACCAAAACCTTCATACGACAAACGTTTTTTGAATTAATAATAATTTAGACAATTCAATATCTACTTAATTAAATGTTTCCATAAGTTAAATTTAATGACGAAATGAATTATACAATACTACTTTACTATCCTAACATATATTTTTAATTAATTAGCAACATAAAGAGGAATCGCAATAACCTCTTCACTTTGAAAACTAACTAATACAGCAAATGCACAAATCGCATAGCTCTTCATGCACCGTTGGCTAGCATCGGACCGGTAATGCATCTCCCCTATTGCGATATCGGTACATTTAATATTATACATTAACTTTAATGGATTGGCCATTTTGTTATTACCTCTCCTTTTTTTTTCTTTATTTATTGGCCATTTACGTTATTGGACTGTGGTCTGGTTGTCGAATTTTGAATTTAAGAATATAATTATGATTTTTTTGATTATTTGTTTGTGATGTTTAATGAAATATGAGTCATTATTTTAATTTTCTTTTAGAGAGATACGACCAGTTTGTTTGCGACATTGAATGTAATCTATATATTATAAGTAATGAATCTCTATTTCCTTTGGTCATCGCTACACGCGTGAACGGATGGAACAATTTGGAGAAGGATTTTATATAAAAAAAAGTTTTGAATCTCACACTACCCATGCAAAGCCGGGCCGGGGAGCTATTAATTTATATTTTATGTAAACAAAATCTTTTGTTTCTTTTTAAATCATCTATGTTTTTACACTGCAAAATAAAATAACGACTAGTTTTTTCTTTCAAAGATATCGCCGGAATTGGAATTGTAATTTCTATCAGCTATTTATCTATCATTTCTTTTCCATTGGGCAATTTGTTGTAAGTATAGACATAAAACGGCAAAATTCCAATTTATTGTTTGTTCAAAGAGGCTATAGTGTTATTGTCTCGCGGGAAATTATACTCGATCTGAAACATACATAATAGTTTTCATTTCAAAGACGCGTATTCTCAAAGCGATCGAAAAATAGTGATGAAAATTTGAATATGAATATTATATTGTAGTATTTGTAATATTATCGTAATACTTAACTTACCCCAGGAGAAAAGTAGTCCATCGATCAACTTCAAAGAATCAGCCATGTATGCGTTATTTTATGCAATTTTATTTATGTTATATTGTTTGGGGAATTTATAGTATAAAGCAATAATATTATTATATGGAATGCATTTATTATGAAAAGTAACAAGTGAGTAAATAAATAATTAAAGCAATAAATAAATAATTATTTAGGTATTCGTGTGTATACATTCAATTCAGTTGCCTATTAACAAATTTAGTAAAAGTTATGACAAAGATTCAGTCCAAAAACTAATTAAACTCTTATACATTTGCTATTTTCACACAAGTTTTGTAACAAATCCAATTTAGTCGCATTTCCCGCGTTATATAAAACTGCTACCTATTAACCACTCATCTAAAATACTAGTAACAAACAATCAGCCTGTATAAAAAAACAAATCCCTTTTTCATCATCAGTAACAATTTCACGGAACACAAAAATAATTGCTACCAGATTTCCGGGATGATTTTTATACATTGCGATACTGCGGTGCTTTTTATTATCACATCGTTCGCAACTTCGCATATTGGAGCACGTTTTAACACTAAATCCTCACCGTGGGCCATTTAGCGGACTCCCGTCCTACAACGCGGTTCGCTACGTTTTACGGCCCAAGCTTGCATTATTGAACCTCCCATGTACGTTGAAGTGAAGAATCTTAATACATATGTGATATTATTTATAAAACCCACTTTTCTGGGTGACTGCAGCTCCTACTTTACGAGTTGCATCTAAAGTTTTATTTGCTTTTGTTTCATTCCTAAAGTTTTGCAGTTTCAAAAACTAGTTATGTTGGTACTCGTTTGACTCGAATGTTCTGATTGCTATTATTTAATTCGGGATATTTATTGTACTAAGCATGTAAGAATTCGTTTCGTTACGTGACTAAACGTACGTTTTATACAAATTCCATGGAAACCGTTAATTTAGTATTTATGTTCGAATTATTTTTCGTGGCGCACGCTACGCGGTTTGGCATGTCAATAATGTCATTATTTTAACTTTATTATATTGCTGTTCTCACGTTAGCACAACAAAACAGTAAAGCACGTGTAACTTGAAATCTGATAAATGTATTAACTTCATTACTGGTACGTTTCTTTGGACACGAACACAGAAATCCTTTCATTTACGGAAATTGATAAGCGGCCGAGTTTGGAAGTTATACAAAGGCGCGGTAGGAAAAAGTCGGGTGACCTCGCAATTTTTCCCTAACTGTATTTACCTGAGTAATAACTTTGAACGAACTTTTTAGGCCCGCCTGGGAGAGGCCGTGGCGAAACTTCGCCAGGACTATTCGGTAAAAATGAAACTAAATCATATTAATGTTGCCGACGAGTTGTCCGTGGTTGTGTTTCTTTAATTTGAATATTGGATCCGTGCTCTGCGCTCAGCACTTTGAGTAGATTAAAATTTTATGCCAGATGCAACTGTATTTCAAATATTTGCACGAATGTAGTTCTCAAGCAACAGTTTGTATGAATAATGGTAGTTTTCATTTACGAAAATTTGAATTTTGAAAAAGCAATTTTTACGTCAGGTACATTAATGCTATTTTGTCTAAAGCTGTAAATTTCAGGATGGTAAACTATTTTATAAATGGAATAAGATTTTTTAATACAAATCGAACTGCAGAGCGCTTTGGGTCCCACAAAAAGCGGGCAGTCCGTAATGAAAATCGACGTGTACACAGATTAGAGTTCCGATCACTGGACGTTTAGCTGACGGTCCAAGTTACAAAATCGTAGCACAATATATACCAATTCCATCACAGTTCCCTCACATCTAAAGCTGAGTATGTAATATTACTTTTTAAAGTGGATGAATATTAACAATAATAGGAAAAAGATTAAGTAAATCGTAATTATTAGTACTACATGTTAATATTTTTGGATATAATCGAAAATTAAAAACAAATTTTTAAATACGCGTTATTACGCGTATTTAAAAATTTGTTTTTCAATCACCCGTACATTTTTTTCCATACATCGATATTCTTTGTCTTTTCTGTGAAATTTCTATTTATACGAAAACATAAAACGCTAACGCTTATAACTTAACGCATTTACCGTGTGCCGGACAGTTGGACACGTATAATAGGAAGTTATTTCTTGCACAACCGACTGACTCACTCCATTTCTGCATCAGACACCATAATGAGATAAGAAACATGGGCATTTGGGTCAGTAGGTATGTTTTTTTCGACACGTGAAAATAGATTCAAAATGTATTTCCTTATTGAATATTGAGTTTTCTAACATTTCTTTGCAACAAAGAATACGCTTTGATGTTATCAGTTTTCGATGTCAAGGATAAATTCAAACGCGTTAAGCGAGCTTCAGTGAGAATATTCAAAATATCTTGATATTATATTGGCATCGCATTTATCATATGGAATTTGTACCCTAAATTATGTGAATATAATTTATGAAATGATTAAAAATATACATGAATGAACATACATAAATAAGCTAAAGATAATATACAAAAAAAACTCAAAGCTAACCAAATACTTGATATTTATACAGCTGGTGTTGAGAAATTTTTGTTCGAGAGAATAACAAACTAAAACAAAAAGTAATCGTGCCTAGTTTTTTTTATATCCATGTTTAAACAAGGCTTACGAAAAAATCTTGTGAGGCTGCAATCAGGCGGGGCGCGAACAATTTATTTCCCTGGAGTGTTAGTACATATGTGCTGACTGTGAAACTAGACACGCCCTATTTGTTCGGCTGATGAGCCCCTGGACTAATCCACGAGGTAGTCTAGCAAACATACCTACAATTATTTCTAGCGATTTCGTGGACCTGCTATGGGAACAGGTGTAATATTAGTTCGTTACAGCTATCCAATTTTATCTACGGTTAGAACAACGTTAACTGTATTAATATCTTTTTCCATACAAAATGTTCAATACATAATATTACTAGATTCTTTCTATGTTCGCAATGTATCTTTAAATGTATAGAATCATCATCAAAATTTTAAATTAAGGTATTGTAGTACAAGAACTTTGTTTTCACTTTATTCAACATAAATAATCATCTCTAAAAAGCCTTTCCACTTGCAGACACGTGTTCACAATTTAAATTAAAACATAATTTATTTAACGTCAAATTAAAAGTTGAAATATTTGCAACAAATTTATGAAATGTAGAAATAAATACCTATATCTAAATTAATAACTAAATTTATATTTTTCTTGACCTATTTAGATGAAATACGAGACTGGTACAACTGTGGCAGCTCAGAGTACGTGACACTGCAGATAAGATGCAAGACTTTTTCTTAAGCCAGCAAACCCCGGGGCTTAAAAGTACTTCTATAGACAAACTTACGTTAATATTTCAAAATATTCAAAGTATAGGAAATAAGATAGATTTAGTTGAACAATTATTAATAGATGTTAATATAGATATAATTTGTATGTCGGAACTGTGGAAGAATGAACATTATTGCCAGTCCATTATACCACAAGGATATAAAATCGCGTCTATTTTCTGTCGTAAAACCCGCGAAGGCGGAGGAGTATGTATTTTTGTAAAAGATTCTGTAGAGTATATTGAGAGAAAAGATATCGTTAACTTTTCAAAAGAGTTTATAATAGAATTAAGTGCAATTGAAATTCCTGAAATTAATTGTATATTAATAAGTTTATATAGAGCCGATCGTCATATTGAAATTTTCTACCAACAAATGGAGAAACTGTTACATAGATTAAATGCAAAAAATAACTTTAAACATATAATAATTGGAGGAGATTTCAACACTAACATTCTAAACAATAACAAACAAACATTTACACTTATAAACTTCATGAAATCCTACAATCTAAAACAAATTATCCGAGATCCTACACGCGTTACAAAAACAACATCAACCTGCATAGATTTACTTTTTACAAACTACCAACCGCTGATAGATAAATGTACCGTGCACGATTACGGACTCTCCGACCATAAAGCCATACATATCCAATTAACCACAAAAAACATACATAACAATAATAAAGTATGGACTACAGAAAAAAGAATATTTACAAAAGAAAAGACTTTATGTTTTAAAAATTCATTAAAAGAAATAAAATGGGCGGGCATAATTAATAAAAATAATAATTTAGACGTAAACTACAATTTGTTCATTACGTGTATAAAAGAAAGACTTAATAAATACATTCCAATTCAAAAAATAAAAATTAGAAATGCTCCTAGAAAAGGTTGGTTAACGATAGGCCTTAAAAAGTCTTGTGAACATAAGAGAGTGTTAAGGACAATTTTAAATGGAAGTAACAGTAGTGTTATAAAAAAATATTACAAGGCATTTAGCAAAATCCTAAAATCGAGCATTAAAACATCTAAAAAACTAGATCATATTCGACAAATGCATAATTCTGATAACAAGGTAAAAACTATGTGGAGAATAATTAACGAAAAAACAGGTAAAACAAAAAAACAAAAATATGAAAACATAGTGATAAAAAACAACAACAAGGAAACCAAGTGCCCGCATAAGATATCCAATATATTCAACAATTTCTTTGCAACAGTCGGACAGAATCAACCACTAAACAATAATAACACCACTGGACTTCCTGTAATCGAGCCATCTATACGCTCAATATATTTACGTTCTGTAGACCAAAAAGAAATATTAGGTATTATAAAATCCATAAAAAACAAACATAGCTACGGCATAGACGACATTCCGCCGACCTTAATAAAACAATGTGCAATAGAACTATCCTATCCTTTAACGTTATTAATTAATCAAAGTTTCCAAGAGGGCCAGTTTCCAGACGCACTAAAAACCTCCCTAGTAAAGCCAATACACAAAAAAGGTGACACTGTCACCCCTAGCAATTACAGACCTATAGCCCTTTTGCCAAGCTTTTCTAAAATATTTGAAAAGGCTATGTGCAATAGGCTATACACATTTTTAGAAAAATATAAGATATTGGATGATAGTCAAAATGGTTTTAGAAAATGTAGGTCTACCACATTAGCAGTGTATAAATATATACAGATGGCGCTGCAATGCGTGAATGACAAAAAACATGCTATAGGCTTACTGCTCGATATGACGAAAGCATACGACAAAGTCCTTTACAATATTTTACTGACTAAACTATACGGCTGCGGAGTCCGGGGACCAGCTTATTCATGGTTCCAATCATACTTAACTAATAGAACGCAAATTGTGCAAATTGAGCACTATAATAATAACAAAAATGAAATAAAAACCATTAGATCACGTGAAACTCAGTTGTCTTGTTCAATACCTCAAGGAAGCGTACTAGGATGCGTGTTATTTTTAATTTATATTAATGATCTTCCGAAAATACTTGAAAAAGATAATTATCTACCAATACTGTTTGCTGATGATGTATCAATATTAATAAATTGCAAAGACAGTACCGATTCCAACTTTTTAATCCAAAATACACTGCAAACCATAACTCATTGGCTGCAAGTTCATAATTTAGAGATAAACACAAGCAAAACAAAGATCATGCAATTTAGATCTTATAAAAAACCACCCCTTAATATGCATGTTGTATTTCAAAACACTCCCCTAGAAGAAGTAGATTCATTTAGTTTACTTGGTTTAAAAATAGATACACATATAAATTGGAAGACTCACATTGAACTTATAAAATCTAAACTGTCAAAATTTTCTTATGCCCTTTTCCAAATTAAGCAAAGCACTGATAAACAAACAGCTTTATCAGCCTATTATGCATATGCCTACTCATGGCTACGATATGGTGTCATGCTATGGGGAAATAGCGTCAATTGTAATGAACTGTTTATAATACAAAAGAAACTTGTAAGAATCCTAGCCCAAATAGACAATACAGAAAGCTGTAAACCATACTTTAAGCAATTTAAACTATTAACACTACCATCAATATATATCCTAGACATATGCACATTTGTATATAAACATATTAACACATTTAAAAAAGTAGAAGATACCCATAATATAAATACCCGTAATAAAACTAAATTATGTTTACCACAATCCCGTATTAAAATGCTAAATGAAAGCCCATACTATATGGCAATCAAAATATTTAATAAGTTACCAAAAAACATAAAAAACCAAGAACACTTATTAGCATTTCAGAGAAAACTAAAAAAATATTTAATCCAAAATTGCTACTACTCCATAAAAGAATATTTAGAATATAAAAATAAACAAGCTACATAAAGTAAAAAAATACTTTTGTAAATTGCTTAATAATAATAATAAAATTAAATTTTATAATAAAAACATGTAAGTATAGTAATAACACATATCTGGTAAATTAAGTAGAAGTTTAGATTATATACAGTAGAAGTTTAGGTTATTTAGAGTCTAAATATAAACGTATGTTTAATATTATTGTATTGCTGTGCCTGCAAAGGGCTACTGAGTTGATAAGTGCAACAAATATGTTATGTAAGACCGAATGTACACTTGGTATGCAATAAAACTTTGACTTTGACTTTGACTTTGACTTTGACTGCCGTACAGCCGTCTGACTTTGGTCCAAGAAGCACGTCGAAAACGTACTCCTTGGTCTAACGAAACGGGCTGGAGTTGGACAGGACCTAACATTGTACAGCTGGATATCGGAGTAGGCTACATAAAGCATACTAACAAATAAAATATCTAATCAAATTAATAATCATGAAAAATCAATAGCGAAAAACGTCGAAATGCAGAATCATAAAATTTCATATTATGTATCTTCATTTATGACTAAGGATCTAATTTCTGCTACATAATGTATATTAGATGAACTTACTTCTTAGAAAATAATTTTGTTCTTCCTAAATAATACGAAAAGTTCTGAGTCACCCATTAATTGTTATAAATTCTTTGCTGTTTTTCTATTTTAGCAAAATCATTGTGTTATGTAATGTCTGAGATAAAGATCTGCTAGTCAACAAACACTTAACTCTTTTCGATGCTCTTTTAATGTTCTAGTTTAACTCAACACACCTTATCTGAATCACTTTGGACATCGTCCAAGTAGGTATTTAATTCTTTTTGTTCCAAACCATTCATTTTACAGAATTTCCTTGGTCTACATTTGACCCGATGTCGAGTCTCCACTCTGAATTTTTATGGCCGTTGCTTTTAAAGACGAGGTTATTTTCCAGAACAATGCTAGTGCATCTCCTTCCACCCCTCGGTAGGTACGCTTTAAAATAAACAAGGAAAGAACCGCTTCAATTATTTCAACTGTTATAAAGAGAGTGCATTTTGCATTAGCATTTAATAATGTCTTTCAGTGTTTGTCATTGTTGTTTGTTATGCCTTAAAGCTTGCTATGTAAACTACGTGCCGTTTAGTCTGTTGACTTTCATGTTTAAATACTAGAAGTTACGTTTTCTGAACTCACGCTTCTTATGTTTCCAAATTACACTGTAAACAAGGTTAAGACAAAATTTATCGTTCTTTATAATTTTCAATTCTCTTTGGACTTAGCAAAGTTAGACATGATTTTGATTCATGAATTTACTTGATTTAGGTATTATAATGGAAAATAATATTCCGTGTACCGCTATATTGTGTGTTGATTCAGTAAATATTTGAACCTATATTTGAACCTTATCTAACATTGTAAAGTTGAAGATGTTCCGGGAATCTGCTCAATCAACTGTAGCAGTTTCTGAATATTATTGAAACGGTTTTATACAAAGAAATTCTTAAAGAGCTTATAAGTCTGTTTTCTGCAGTACATCAAAGATGCTGTTGAGATAGTGAAATCAGCTTTTAATATCGGTGAAGCGGGTATCGAAGAAACAATTGACTGCAAGCCAATCTCAAAAAGGGAACGAATTTAATTTATTATTCTAGTATCCGAGGAAGCGCTTTCTGTACCTGCTCGTCTTAAAGTTGCAGCAAGACACTTTAATTTCCCCTGGGTAGTTGGAGAGTGGAGCTCATAATTCATGCCGAGTTAACATTTTGTCAGTTCGCATTTGTTGCTCAACAAGAACACATGCCATGCCTTTGAACTTTAATTTCGTCTTTAAAACATTTTCTTGTTAGCCTAATTAAGTGCCGTCAACTTACAAAGAGGGTTTGAATTTTGATTAAGTTGAAACGTTTTTGGGTTATTCTCGAGGTCTACGCGTACAAGACTGGAAGTCTTTTGAGACTTCAAACATTTTGTATTTCTTACATATTTATAGAAGTGCTTTTACTTTGTAACTTTTAGGTTACAAAATTATCTTTTTTCCATGAATTTTGTCTGGTGTGCTCTGGAAATAGACTGGTTTATTAAGAGCTATTAAACACAAAAACCAAATGAAATATATTAAATTATTAGAAATATTGTAATGTCTGATTATAATCTGATTGTTTTAAGATTTTTTTTGTAAATGAAATCTATGTATGAAATATGACGAATATTCAAGCTATAAATGCTACTCGTATTTCAGCGAGATGATTGGACTAAGTTATTTTCTTTGTTCCTATAAGAGTTGAGACTAGCATTATTATCAAATAAATACAAAAGCTTATTTAGACCATCAGTGAAGTAAATAAGTCCAATTGAAAAATAGTTTATACAATGTTGTTTGTTCATTATTACTACATTATCTGCACAGATACAATGTTGGCTTATAACTTCACCAACATTTGTACAGCTCGACAATTGTGCTTTCAAATATTTACTCAGGTTAATTAGTGTACTCAGAGACGGTACAAACGGCATACTATTTGTACTTTACCCCTAAAGTTTAATGAATCAATGATTTGCTTTGACCCTCCTATATGCTGGTTTGTTATTTATTGATGTTGCTAATCAGACAAATGGCTAATCCATTACGTATACAGTTCACTAAAGCCAGCGATCTGATGATTACGCGAATAGATTGCAAATGGATGCGTCTGTGATGCGTGTTCGCGAAATGTACGAACTAACTGCGGATAATATAGTGTCGTGCACGTGATTACATGATATGAGGTATTAACATTGGAGTACTTACATTTAGCTTTGTGACGCCATAAACTTAATTTCACTCACCTGAAACAGGACAAAATGTTCTATTTTAGATATTGCTTCAAATCGTGGACTTTCTATACCAGGAGAGGCGAACGTTTAATGGATTTACGTGTTATTTATTTTAAATATTTATTTAAGAAGGCCATAGACGTGCCGTCAAAAATAAACTTTACTACCAAACACTACATTTTGGTCTGTATTGTAATAAATGTTACATTTAATCGTGTTGTTCAAATAAAGTTACATTATTACTTACTTATTACTATGTAACTACTATAATCTATACTAATATTATAAAGCTGAAGAGTTTGTTTGTTTGTTTGTTTGTTTGTTTGAACGCGCTAATCCAAAGAACTACTTTTTCGAATTGAAAAATTCTTTTTGTATTGGATAGTCCGTTTATTGAGGAAGGCTATAGGCTATATAACATCACGCTAAGACCAATAGGAGCGGAGCATAAATGAAATATGTTGCAAGAATGAAAAACCGTTGAAACCAAAAAACGCGAACAAAGTCGCGGGGGACAGCTAGTATTAAACTAAAATGCAAACCGTGCCCAAAATATTGTGTCGCGTGCCATCAATGGTACGCATGCTATAGGTTTGCTATCCCTGTTCTATATACACTCAACGTAGAACTGGAAAAATAATTTTGGAAATAACAAACTGACGAACACATATCGACTTGGAAGGTTAAACCATCAAAAATGCGGAACCAATCGCATGTGTGCGTATTTCCAAAATGTATCAGTTACTCCTCCTGATTCAGTCATGTGAACTAACTCGTGGACTCAATTAGCGAGGGAGTCCTACAGGGTGAAGGGAGATTGTTTGCTGGCGATATCCTGATGTATAATAGATCTCGATACTACATTGACCGGCCAGTGTATTTATACACATACGAGTCTAGTATATTTATATTTATAGGTATAGATTTTTATGTTGGGAGAAAACGAAATTTATTATTGTGATTAGTGGTCGGTGTGTGTGATGTAGATTTCAATAAGATTATTTTTAATACTATAAAGAAAAGTTCCTGACTGATTGACTATTTTTTTATAGTGGTTCTAAGGGTGATTTTATTACAATAATTATGGCCATGTGAAACCTTTTAAGCAACAAGGTCGAGTTTTATTATTTTTTAACAAGCTTGCTCCATCGTCAGGCAAAACATCAAAAAACATAGCCAAAGAAACTCATGCCTAAGTAAATAAATACTGAAAAAACCTTTATAAAACAAGACTTAAACATTTTCTACTAGACAAATAGAATAAAAGTTTTTATGCCAGACTAAAGGTTTGGCTACACGCTCAATCTTGTATTCGCAATAAGTTTGTGCAAAAATTTGCGCACAAAGTGCATGGTGTCGACACAATATCAACATGCATGCGCAAACGGTTTGTGCTGAATACAAAAAACTGAAAACTGTAAACAAAACCTACAAAACTACCTGTCTACAAAAACTGTATGTCCACAGTACTAGCTAGTACTAGCGCAATTTATATTGTACCGTCATCTAATTATAATGAAAATCAATTTTGTACAAATCATCGTTTCGTGCGAGACTTTTATGCGTTTGTATATACCGTTTTGCCGTCATAACACAGTTTGTTTGTACAAAAAATTACTTGTATTAAATAAAATGGAAACTGTAGCCGGGGCTTAACATAGGAACGTTAAGTTTTGGTCGTTTTAAGCTCATGACAACGCAATTTAATGTTGCTTAGACTATAAACACGAAAGTCCATAAGTTTACGTAAGTAAAAAATATTGTTCTATAATCTGTTAGTTTTATTTTTATTAGCTGATAAACTTGAAATACTGTCAAATTGTCTTCAGCAATTCTCTGTCTACGGTTGCTTTTAATCTACTTTTGATTTAAAAAATAGATTTTCTGTTTATTTTTCGAGTTATGAATAACTAGAAAATTTAGTTGAGAAAAAATAAAAACATTGAGGCTGAGCAGGCGAACTTTGTTTCATAAACCAAAATTGATGTAACAATTTTTTTAAATATTAGGTATATATGACAAAAAAATAAGAACCATCATACTTTTGGAAGCACCTGCATAATACAAATTTCAGGACACTGAATATTTGATAACGCAAACAAACCGTCGATCGCCATCCAATAATAATTTAAAAGTATCAATTAAAATCAGTTTGGCCTCCCCATGCCAACCCGACCGTCAAAAGCGTAGACAAAGGGTGAAATTGCCGATCGCACTAATTAATAAATCAAGACTTGTCTGGGCAAACAGGGTTGAATCAGCCGAAATTGATGTTTGAGTTTCGGACTGCGAAACCCATTATCTGTAATTATTTGAGTGTAGTTTATATTTTGTGAACTTAACGTAATACCTATTTAAGGTTATTATTGTCATTGTTTGTTAATTCATTTCGAATTAAGTTTAATTTTGTTGGTCATTATGTACTAGCGTTTGTTGTTCGACAGCGAAGTTTGCTTTGATATATTGAACTTTATTTTTTTCGTTTTGTGCCTCACATTAAAATGAACTGAAAAATTGTATTTTTCTTATATGTTGTGTAATAATTGTAGTTAAAACTTTTGCTGTTTACTTTGCTTTTAATTGAATTATTTATTTTTACGTTGTATCTCGTCAAAAATACGTTTAAATTACTTATCAACCCTATTTTAGTGCATGCCATATACCCCACGCATAGCTCAAACGTACTCATCAACATGACATTTGTGTAATCCGCTATGAGAATCACTTAACCTGCCAGACAGCTTGTTGCCTAAGTGAGTGGCATTAATTTTTAAGTCTGTATTACCGTGTACGTCTGTTATAGATATAAATGTAAACATTAATTGCTATCATATTTTATCGGTTAACTACAATATTTTTTTCAACCCATATCTAATGTACGTTTTATTAAAAAGGTGTATCTGCCTGCCTAACCATTTCCAGAGCTTTGTTGCGATCGGCTTTCAGTCTTACCGGATTGAGCTAAATACCGTTTTTTACATGGAGCGACTGCCTATCTAACCTTTACAATTTATTTTACTTGGAACACAGTATCCCAAAGTACGACTGGTTATCCGAATTGTAATGACTTGTATTGTAATGAATTGTAATAACGATTGTCAAAGATCAACATAACCCTGATCATGAACATGATCAATATGACTGTCGGGACCAACGGCTTATGCCTGGTTTATATATATTTGACGGGCCTGTTGGTCTAGTGGTTAACGACCCTGACTGCTAAACTGGAGGTCGTGGGTTCGATTCCCACCCAGGACAAATCATTGTGTGATGAGCACGATCATTTGTTCTGTGTCTGGGTGTAATTTATCTATAATATGTTGTTGTTGTTGTTGTTGTCCTAAGGCACCCCGCTGGTGCAGAGGGCCCCAACAAGTTTTCTCCAAGCCGGCCGGTCCCGCGCGATTATTCGAGCGTCTTCCCATTTGAGTTCTTCCTTCCTGAGCTCCTTGTCCACTGATCTCCTCCACGTGTGTACTGGCCGTCCGCGTCTTCACCTACCCTCCGGTTGCCACTCAAAGGCGATCTATAATATGTACCTATGTATTTAGAAATATATAAGTATGTTTATCAGTTGTCTGGTTGCTATAATACAGGCTATGCCTATTTTGGGATTAGATGGCCGTGTATGAGTTGTCCGAAGATATTATATATTATATATTGAAAAAACGACTCGTTTTACTAACGGACGGCAGAATATTCTAAGCAAAACGAAAAAAAAACTAGTCCGTAATCAAAACGAATCGTTTTTAAATAGAAACCCATTAACGTACTCTCCGAGGCACGGATGGGTCTCGGTATTTTTACAAATGGTCACCAATCCACGGACTAACCGCGGCGAGCGCGGCTTAACCTGTTTAACTTGTTTATCGGTAAAACCGTACGGCTTACACGTAGCTACGAGCTTGTTCTCCTTTCAATAAAAAAAAGTAAATTATAGCTCCAAAATGGTATTACTGTTTTTACCCAAGTTCATATATTTAATACACAAAAAGAAGTAAGCGAAAATAAATATAAAAGTAAGTGACACAAAATCATATCTAAGATTTTTTTTCTGGGAAACCGAAAGATAGAAAGCTATCACTCAAATTACTGTCTGGAGGACGACTGAAATCAATTTACAGGTTGAAAGATAAAATCTTTTTATCGATTTAGACTTTGCTTCTGTACCCACAGGTAAGCTTTTTTATTATGTTATTGGATAGTCTAGGGCTCACCTGGTTGTAAACGAACAATGCTCATAGAAAAATATTTTTAAGACGGTCCTGGATTATAAAATAATATTTCTTTTTCCGGCTATCCGGGTATTTAGAGAATTTTAGCCTTTATAGCTTAAGAAATAAACCACAAATTTCAGTATCGAATCTGCGATTTTTTATTTAGTACTTGTCTATAACTGAGACCTGCAAAAATGATATTGTTTTGTTTTAAGTCAAACATCTTTCATCTATCAAGTCAAAACCGATATGGCAACTAATATACTATTAACGTCACCCAAGATCAGTCCAGGAGGTCCTTTCAAATATCAATTATCTCGCCGCCGGCAGTCCCAGACAATGGTGATTAATTAATTAGGGGCTCGGTGCAATTACCTCACCCATTCGCCTTTATGTTGTCATTCGCGGAAATGTTCTACTTTTGAGGGGCTGTTAATTAGCATAATATTGGCATACAACGTTTATACAGTGGAAGCAACTTCAACAAGTTTTATGTCAACTTTGTCACCATAAATAGATGACTTAATTCAACTTATTGTAAAAAACGGCTTTAACTTTCGTAGATTTTAAGCAAACTGTAATAATAATAATATCTTGGGACATCTCACACACGGTCATCTGATCCCAAACTAGGCAGAGCCTGTGCTATGGCAACCAGAAAACTGATAAACATACTTATATATTTCTAAATACATACATATTATAGATAAATTACACCCAGACACAGAAAAAATGATCGTGCTCATCACACAAAGATTCATCCTGGGTGGGAATCGAACCCACGACCTCCGCTTTAGCAGTCAGGGTCACTAACCAATAGACCAACAGGCCCGTCAAACGTAAATATTAAATCTATTTTTGGATCTTAATTTTACCTGGGATTATTCAAAGTGTTTCTCGCTAGTTAGTCTCTAAAGGAATTACAAATTGGAGCCGAGAGATTAGGCTGACAATTGACAGTTTATAAGCGTCAGTAAATTGAAATCTATTTTAGTCACCAAACATTTTCACCCTTTAGCTATTTGGTTTTGCGTTTTGAAAATACCTTTCTGTCAGAATTATTTATTAGGGTTATTATATAATAATAATAGATAAACATATGGTGTTGAAAAAGTATGTAATCCTCTTCAAATATAATCCCACAACGCCATATAATATTATCGTATTACAAAACAAAACTCCGATTTCAACACGTCATGAATTTGACAACGGAATGATTTCCCCTAATCGTTGTAAAGCTCATTGTGACGTTGCAATTGTACTCAAAATCCTGTCACCCTGTATCCCCACGTACTTCACATTAGCTGTACTGTGCAAGACACCGTGAGTGCTAGTGACAGGATAATAGCTCACACCCTTACTCAAACGAAATTGGTAATATCTGTGTAAATTTTAGTAAATCGAAAGTTCTGGAAAAACAATACTGTTGTTTATTATTTATTTTGAAATAAAAATATTGACTATACTGTAGTTGAGTTTATGACCTATTTGTATAGAATAAAACCAAAATTGATTATTATTTTTGGTCTTTGTGACATTTTTATTTTGTAGGTAAATAACTATTTTTACTTGTATTAGGCTCTAAAAGACAGCAAATTTGCAGTTTGAATGCAGTTAGTACAACAAACTAACCGTGAATCGGTTCAACGAATGCACACTGGAACTGCCCGCCAACTGCACACCGACTGCAATCGGAATGCACGGTTGGTTTGCAATTGATTTGCAGTCGTACTAATTGCAATTAAACTGAAAATTTGCAATTAGATTGCAGTTGGAATGTAGTCCGGCAGTCTAGAACCTTAGATATTAATGTACCTGCGGCTGAATGGGGTTACATTAAATGTATTTAAAATAACTAAGAATTTTATGGGATTTAACACCGTGTATTTTTAAATAAATTATCTGTAGTATGAACACAAAACTCACCACAAAAAGGCGAAAACAAAATCCTACTTATCTGCAACACTTGTAAAGAACCCGCTTACTTGCCGTTATAAATATTTCATCCAACCTACTCAAGGTCTATGTAGCACGAAGAAAACAGAAGCTTTAAATAAATCAAAAAGAAACTGAAGATTTATCTTGAAGTCGTTTTAATAAAATGCTCTACTACCGTTTTCTTCTAAGAAATATCCTGATAAGTTCGATAAAGGCTACGAAGGCGCGGGCACTGATTTCCTTTCATTTCCTTTTAGGAAACTTAAATAGAACTGAGACTTCCTTGACGACGGGGCACCGAATCAATTATTTGTGTTACAGAACTTTCTTTCGATTTATTCCGTATAATAGAGCTGCGTAGTTTTTGTTATTTCTCATAATACTTTTGTTTAGATAAATGTTTACCTATTAAGGCGTATGTCCGCATGTTGCCGATAACTTTGATCAAACAAATTACTTTGATAGGCCGGAAATATTTATTAAGAAGTGTTTATTTCCTTTTCTTTTAGGACAACGCTCTATTTTCCTTGAATGTCAGGGAGTAGTGTCACGCCTACATGCCGACAGGCTCATTAATATTTATCCGAAAACCCTCTATAGCTGCTCAAACTTATCAGATAAAATTAACCTCTAAATATACTATTTCCTAAGCTGGAGAAGAGAAAGAAGTAAATCTAAAATACTAAAAATGTAAAATACTTGGATGTTACAAAATAATAAGCATATTACTAAAGTTTGTCTCATCATCATCATCAGCCTATGTTCGTCCACTGGACATACGCCACTGAGCTCAATCTTCAACTCTTCGGCTCAAACCACTGCCAGCCACTTTGTCTAATTATTTGGAATTATTTTATACTCAGATATACAAAAACTACATTAAATATACCTTGAGTTTCTCACACCCTTACATACTGCATGCTACACATTAGATAATCACTAAAATATACAAAGACACGATACAAAAGATATCCCAAAACGATAGTTTTCCAAGCACTAATAAAAAAAAAATATCCTAACATTTATTGTAACTGAGTACACAATAACTTTCCACAAACAATCACGAATAAAACAGGCTTATTTTTATCTCTGTAACACTGCTATCAGTGCAGTACAAATAAAATTTGCAAACAATTGACTATTTGAGGATCGTGCTTATAGCTGAGCGCGTGCGTTTCAAACTCTGGTCGGGCTTACTGCAAATCTTAAAAAATATAAACGATGACACGCAATCAAATTGATTATTGTGGCTGTGTTTAAAAAGAAATTCGTTCATTGAAAACAGTAAATGTCAAATCCGAATAGAGTTACTAAGTAGATACACGCCTAGAAGAGAGGTACAAAGAGTACATAGTTCACACTATACTAAACGTACATATAAATGTAACCAATAATAGCAATAAAAAAAAACAATCAATCGACAATAATTACCAAAGTTATCGCGAAAAAAACATTTTCCTTTTGCTGTCGGTTAAAAATATTTTTAAACTAGCGACCCGCAACGGCTTTGCACGGGTAGCACAGCAATCCTATGTTACTCAGGGAAAGCATCTTAATGGAAAAATGTATTTTTAAAACGATCCATTGGTTTTTAACTTTATTTGTTACAAACATACAAAATACAAATCTTTCCTCTTTATATTTTTTGTGTTTATTTTCCGAATGACACTTTTTAAAAATAAAGCATACTGGGTATTATTTACTTAAACATGTTTGTGATGTGTTTTATGTAATGCCTTAAAAAAATATAATAATGTTTGTACGTAAAAAGCAATGACTAGTTTAATAAGGTTCTGAACAAAACCAATTAAAGAAACAAAATAGTACTAATATAAAATCAACTACGATCATAGTACTAGTGAAGACAAATCAACAAGCCCAAACACGATGGGATTACGTCCTTTCGTGACGAAGGTTCCTATGGCCACCTTCAGGCTCCATCATCAGACCAGATCAAAAGTGCCATAACATAATATTGTTACCGGAATAATACAAGTATGCAAAATCTCACCTGATCTGGATGTCAGGAAGTGGGTCTAATTTAGCTTGCAAGATTTTACATACATTTCAAGATAATTAAAAAACACTTGTAATAAATAAAGGAACTTGTATTTATGTAAAGAACTGACTGATAACAAATTAAAAACGAGTATGACTTCAGAATGAGTGTGAGGGAAGTTTGCAAGTGGCTCGTCAGCAAATTATAGTTTAAGTTGAACGCGGTAGAGACAACTTCGGAGCGTAAAGCTAAACTTTCTGTGATACAAACTTATGATTTTCATTGAATTCTCTCTCTACCTAGTATTACATAACTACCGTACCAAACGAGAGACGAAAATCTTAAACTTGATTTGATTATGTTCCATGTGTAATGGGCATGTTTCCTTTTTTTAATGTCCGCCTGGTATATATGGCGTCATAAGCCCCCACTACTGAACTTTAAATCGCTGTATCTTTACAATTTTGTATTATTTTGATAAAAGAAAAAATACGTGTCTTATATTTTTTTATTATCTAACTGACGGACTAAATAGATTTTAACTAAACATACCCAGTCAAAATCCCTATTGTAAATGTTTGACTTTTATTTTTCTTTGCCAAATTTACCTATTCGAGACCTATTCAGTGGATACAGTAATAAGATGAGGTAAGTCAATATTAACTTTTTCGTGATGAAGTAAATAATTAATATACTTAAAAGTTTTTTTTATGTTGTCACGATTACATTTTACAAGAATTACAAGCAATATTTATTTATTTTTTGGGGCTTTTACTGTCTGGCGAATCTTTAAAGGCCTTTAAAATAAATTTAATAAATCCGACGATATCAGCGTATTCTATTTTAGACTCTATGCAGTAAAACTTTATACAAGTCGTCAACAAAATTCCAAAACACGTACAGAAAATTAAAACGAATTGCATCTTCAGCATTAAATTGTTTAGAAGCGTACAATGTTTTATAAACACCTAACCGTCGGGTTTGAAACTTGAACACCCATTTTGTGAGTACTCGCAAGTTGTTCATGTACGAACACATACGGGCCTAACTAACTGAATAAAGTAGCGTCGCGAAACTCCAAGATACAAACTTTCGACTTGCGAGATTTGCGAAAACGCTCGCGGCTTTCCTAGTTAGGGCGGAAACATATGCTGCGATTCTGGCTCATTCCACATAGGTTTTTTTTTATGTTGATAAAGGTATAAAAAAGTTAAATTTAGCATTTTTTTACACATTTGAAGGCAACTGAAATTTGGGAGTGATCGATATGAAAAATATTTCCGCGCTTACTAGAAAATATTGTCGATAAAAGACTCGTTAAAAGACGATAACTTTTTTGAATAATCGAAAAATATGAAGATTTAAACCAGTTTTTATCCAACACTGTATTTAATAGTACCTACTGTATAATTATGTAGATATTCCTTTTCTACATAAATAATACTTTGAGTCACACGTAACTTTGCAAATATATATAAATATAAAATACATATACCTACTAGACAAAATATTAATCGTTTTTAAATCAAAGGTAAACATTTAAGAAAAACCTTCAAATCTGTACGAATCTTTATCGTGCGACACCTACGAACGATCCGAAAGTGGATTTAGAAGCACGTCGCTTCGTTTTAACTTGTTATGTATGTGTTTAGAAATAAATTGATACAACTTCCTAAGAGCCTGTTTTAGGGTAAAACCTTTTTACTGTTCAAATTTTCAAATATAATTTGCCGATTTTGGTACTTCGTGAGAGTTACATCGTTAAAAGGAATTTCGGAGTAAGTTTACAAAGAGTTTTTATTTATGTAGGTTGTAGCGACTCGCCCCAGCTCCGCACGGTAGACAAAACATTATTGAATTGTACACAAAAACCTTCCTCTTGAATTACTCTTGTCATTGGTGAAAAACATTTAAAAATCCGTTTAGTAGTTTTTTAATTTATCGTGTTCAGACACACAGACATGCGGCGTGGGACTTTGCTTTATACTATGTAAAATAAGGTCGATCTTCTTTTATCTAAAAACCGTGCCGCATCGTTATAGGAAGGACTATAAGCTTAAATATTATTAAAAATATTTAGTAATAAAAAATCATGTTTAGGTGATAGTTAATACCACACACAAAATAATGTCACACTGACCTATTTAACACTACATTAATTTCGTTAGAAGTATAAACATGTTCTGAACCCGTCAATTATTTTTAATTAAATTACTGCTTTAATGTGCTTTTGCTGAGCTACAGAAAAAATAATGACAATTAACTGCTGTTATAATTTATCATGAGTACACTCGTGCACTTGGAATGCCTCCAAATTGTGACATGAATCCAACTAAAAACTGTGTTTCAGTGGAAATAGTAGAACATCGCTTTTCTAATCCGAGCAAAAAAGTTCGACCAACGTTGAATGAAAACATCGTGATGAAACCTGGGTTTAATTTGCTGAAATCACTAACACACAGCGAACAGACATGTCGATGAACGCTTGTTTCTTTTTTTAGTTGAGCTTTTTTTGTGTGTATGTTTGTTTGTTGCATGCAAGCTAAATTAAAATCACTGATTGATATATCCGATTGAGATGCAATTTTACACACTTATATAACTATACTAGCGTCGTCCACTATAAAGACTTCATCTGCGTGTTTAAGTTTCATGCGTTTTTCAAGTATATTTCTAAAATAAAAGTGGCCTTAATTATTCCTCATGAATCAGGCTTTTTTTTTCAATCCCAATGGTAGTTCCAGAGATTGGCGCGTTTTAACAAACAAAAATCTTTTCCGCTTTATTACAATAGTTTATGATATAGAAAAATGTTCTGTGATAGTACCATATTTTATAGTTCTTTCGAGCTGGTCTGATGACGAAACCAGGAAGATGCCATTAGGACCTCTATAACAGAATGATCCCATGTTTGTGCTTGTTTAATTTTCCAGACACGAACTATGATGCTAGCCGAAGTAAAAGGTTGTTTTTTTATGGACGAAACATCGAAAAGTTTAAGCTTTAAAAGTGTGATCTAATGCTATGAGACTGAATTGTGAATATGATACAATTGTTCAAAGTTATGTTTCGCTTTTGGCACACACAACATCTAAAAAAGAATAACTGTCGAGAATATTGCGGAAGTCATTTTAAATATGTTTGTGTGTATTATGACAACCGATGTTATATGGGGTTACCGGAATACGGGTCATATTGCAGTAGCTATTACTTCGAAATGTGTGATAAAACTCAAATACAGCTTATTTAGTCTAAAAGTTGATTTAAGCTACACTAATATTTGACTATAGGTATATGCGATGAAATCCACGATTAAAATCACATTGTGATATACTTAAACTTTTTAATAAAAAATCTGATACCCAAAAAAAAAACGCTTTCATAGCCACTCTGTTCGCTAACAAACTTCATTATGTTGCAATTAAAACTGATAAATTGTTGAATTTAGTCTCCACTAGGGGTAACCCTACTCATAAAGGTCATACGTACGGAACAAGGGACAAATTTATGTAGTAACGACACAAAAACCAACCGTCCAATGCTAGGGATACTTGTAGCCCGTAGAGTTTGACATCGGAGCGAATAAGGTTTATTTATTAGAAAAGTTTCTAACTGGCAACCAGTAAATCAACAACATGTCCAGAAAAGGACAACTAATATGATCGTGGAACTGTGAATGGGGATATCTGTGACATGGGAATGATAATATTTGTTCACAATTTTGTTTGACATTAATATGATAAAAAGTTAGATGGATTGTGTCGCGAACAATCAGTGTACTGTGAAAAGGCCGCAAAGAGTTTGTATAGGACAGTATTATATGAATATTAATGAATGATCTGACAAATTTCGGTTCTGTTATCAATTAAGGGAGTTAGGGAATGTTGGAAGTTTATTGCAAGTTGTTTTATCAATTTTGTTGTAGCTATAAATGGGTTGACTATAGCGATATGATATAATACGACTAGAATTAACAACAAAAGTTTGTCTTTAAATCTATAATTTTTAGCATAACACATAGCCACCCCTAACTTGCTCTTGTTTATTTTTGTTAGAACTGTTTACCTTCAAAGATGATACACGCGACAGTAACCACATTAAGTAAGTAACATAAAGAACACTATAAGTTTTCAATTACTTCTTACAAAATCGAACAATATTTACGATACAGCCTACTCAACTGCCATCGAAATAGCATCTTAAAAATATAAAATAAATTAAATCCGATGTGTATTTTATTGCAGAGAAAGCACACATTAAGTACTTAATAGTTATTTAATGTGACAAAAGTTACAGTCGTGTGCAGCTTAAGGCAATACCATGTATCATTACCCAGCAGGTATCTAACGTTAAAATTCAATATCGATTGAAGATCGAAGTGATGGTCAATTTAATAAAATTTACAGCGTTTTTGACGACACAAAACAATGATGTTAGCGTTTGAATTTCGTTGTTATACGACTTTATACGATTTTTATGAGTACATAACAAATGTCTATTGAAGAGACATAAATGCCGTCAATGGCGTCCGTTTACATGTTAATGTGTAATTCGCGTTAATTAAAAATTTTATGGATGCATTAATTTACGTTTCGACAAATATTGAGGTAATATTGTTTTTAGATTTTTATCTGTTTTATGAATTATGGATTAAAAATTATGTAATGTTGTAGGTATAGGTACTTACTTAAAAAAGTCACTTTATTTATTTTATGGTAATATTTGATTCATGATAATAAATGAGAGGTTTTAGTTACTTGATAATTGTGTACATAAACAAAAACTTTAATTTATATAGTAATTATAACTAAGAAAAATATTGTTTTAGCAAGCGGAATTTTAATATTGTTTCAATACGAAATCATACACTTTTCAACTTCAAAGGAAAATCGTAATTTAGAAACTAATTAATTTAGATATTAATTTCAGAAAAGAGTACAATAATTTTCGTAACAAAGCGAATGTTCGAGTCCGTATATTTGAAATACGAGATTAATCTAATAAAATTCTAATTGAACTCTCTCAAAAAACAATAGTTCAAAGCTTGTACAAGGTTTGTTGCACTTGCTCCTGTCTGCTTCAATTACATTTAACTAGAAACAACCATTTGTATCAATTACGACCTACGTTTAATTTGGGTAAATACCAATTTTATGGGCATTGAAGATTATTGTGGTTGGAGTCCACGATACGGCAAAGGACCCTAAAGGGTTTTTGAAATTTAATAGCCCGGCTTTAAATTAACGCTACAATATTATGAATGAATGACCTTTTGATTAGAATTTATTGATTCCATTTTACAACCCCATTTTGATACTTTGAAATTCTCAACGAAATATTATTTAATTTTATTTACATTTTAGTCTTTGAAGTTTTAGATCCTTCCAGTTTATATTTTGAGGGTTAAATATTTTTTGTACTACGCACAAAGGTCACGAGCATTGAATCTAAGTTTGACATAGCGACGCCCAACAATGCTTACAAAAAGTAATAATTAATCGTTGTGACTGAGCATTATCTAATGCCCCATCGAGACAGAATAAATTGCCTTTTAAATTTGAGTCCACCCAATAATATTAACAATGACATCGAATGTATATCAATAGAGTTTCGCCCACCTCGTCGACGTAAACACACAAAGGCATGGAATGCGTCAACATTAGCATATCGATGTATCAGTATCGACTGTCGCTATGAACCAGCGATGAGTGCGTCCGATACCGATCAAAGAAAAAGGTCCTCCGACCCTCAATCGAACTACCAAAAAGATTTACGTTCAAAACTCCCTTCCTCATTCAATTTTAGACCTTCATTTAAAAAGCATAATAACCATTCTTCTTTAAATCGACGGTATAAATAAATTGGCAATCGTATCTTATTTCTTTTCAAATCACTGGTGACTCATTTCGTTAGTACTAGCTTTTTATGCAGGCACTCGAATTGAATCTTTAAAAAAATCGTTATTAGAATTCAATTTAAATACAGTAAATGGTATTGCCCGAGATCGTATTGATTATTGTAATAAGAAGATAACAAAAGCTGTCTAACATCTAAATTCCTGTAGTTACCTTTTAAATTAACTACCGGGTTTTGTGTAAATAAAATTAAAAATATTATTAGTATGAAAGGGCTTATTATTATTTATTTACTTATATTTTTTGACTTAGTATTTCTGCCATTGGTGATAATTGCAAAATAATTGTTTATGATGTTATAAAATATAGGCCTACGTACAATAACTTAACTGTTAATCTACTATTATTCGATTTTTATTATTATAATATTGATATATGAACTTTCACACGGATCAGAAAATATCAGTATTTTAAATAAGCTTGTCTATACCAATCTTCAACGCAAAGTGTTAATAGAAATTCATAACATACTTTCTAAGCAACCTTTACAAGCTAATGTAATACAAATTGAACACGTCACGGCAGACAAATTGAATCCCAATTTCCAACTGGAAACAAATAGATTTTTGCATACAAACCTCGACTCATTGATGAACCAAAGAGTGGAACAAAAGAATTATGGACACGTGGGATTGAACCCACACTTGAAAGACGCCTACGCTCCACAACATGTCAAAATACTGTTTAACAAGCGAGGTGGACTGAGAAAACAAATGACTGTTACTGTATCTATTGCTGTGCTTGCTTATAATACTCATAAATTATTCTTCTGCATGGACATCAGTTTTCCATCAATCAATTTTGAACCTTCTCACTTTAACTTTAAGTTACTTTGCAGTTTTAAGGGGTTTTATGTCACGCTTACCGATGAAACAGTCGCAGGTAATGATACGAGATCCAAGCAGAATCGATCATCGCATGCTTTTGCGTATTAGAATTCCTTCCAAGATGAAATGACCTGCCATGGACCTACGATAGAAATTGGTGGAGATGTAGGTTCTTATTTTAATAGAAGACTTTTTCTTTAGGATATAAAACTAATGCAGGACCATTGATTCATACTATACTTTGTCAATAATAATGCCAATTTATTTTCATACTTTCTACACGTGACAAATCGAAAAGTTCTTAAACTAAATGTCTTGACGACCTCCGTGGTCGAGTGGTGTACACACCGGTTTTCAAGGTGTCGTCAGCTCTGAGGTCCCGGGTTCGATCCCCGGTCGGGTCAATGTACAAAACCCCTTTTCTACATTGTCTCGGGTCTGGGTGTTTGTGGTACCTTCGTTGTATCTGAATTCCATAACACAAGTGCTTTAGCTACTTCAGAGCAATGTATGTGATGTTGTCCACATTTATTATTTATTATTATTATTAAATGTTTTGTTTTATCCATGCTTACAGCCTTTCATTCATTGTTAATGAGACAAGCTCCTAAGCAGTTTGTTTGGTCTTATCAACAGTGCGTATGACAGTTGGGCACTCAAGTTAAAGTGTGATTCAATCACTCACAATGGACAGCCAACACTTACTTGTAATTCCAGAGGCAATGACGTCGTATAATGTTAATAAGTATGTTAAACGAATTTAAATTTTAATGGCTTTATTACTTTGAGTATATTTTATGTAGATTTTCGTTTGTTTACTTATGTTGATGTTCATTTCTCAATACGGAGGCAGGTTTAAAAAAATATATTTTTTTTTAATAATATATACTTAGTTGATCAAGTTGCCTGTCATTTATGTTTCACAACAAAAAATACAACAATACGTACATGCATATTTACTTAATTTTAAAATGGGTAACATTTTTTTATCTAGTTGTTTTCTATGTTGGACTACTATTTAGGTAAATTATTATTAGCAAATTAGCTCTGAGTCTATGATTTTGTATTCAGCCTCTTCTCTTTACAAATATTTTAAAATAGTTTAAATTAATGTCAAATAAATTTGTTATTTATTGGCAGAATGGGTTAAATGCGGTATTAATTAGAAATTTAATAATGTTATGAATTTAAAATGGTATTTAATAAATTATATATTAAATTAAGTCTACACGTGTACACAACTTCTTTTATAAATTTAGTTTTAGAATACTGTTGTATTTTCTTCTGCACAACTTTATATTCATCCAAATTCAAAATAAGCATTTCATTTTATAGGCCAGTTATTATACTTTTAAAGCACTTTAGCCTCAATGTTTATAGAACTTATAAATACTTTAGCATTATTTGGAGTTGCCACTTTCTCCTTAATTTTCTCTAAGAAGTCTCGTAATAAAACTTTACATTTCTCTTACATTTTAGGACCGAACGTTTATGTACTCAGTTCTATAAAGTTGAAAAGCTGAAAGAGAAAATACTAAAGCTCACTATTTAGAGCAATATAACCTAGAATTCAAGGGAACAGACTAACAACGGTAGCTAATGTTCCCCAATAATCGTTATCCTCTAGATAAGTGCCGTAACTGAGTGCCTCGCCAATTGCCTTAAGATACATACTGGCTAATTGCTTTGTATCAGTATCTACGTAAAGGCGACAATACTTAAGAATGAGTTTATGTGAGAGCAAGACAATTTTTGTTATTAATAAAATGCGAACGAGACTAGAATTTCTTCTACAAATTAATTTAATAATATAGTAATAATAACCGTCTATAAATGTTCCATTGCTGGGCCTCTTCTCATGAAGAGAAGGCACGAGCATTAAAATTTATCACCACGCTTGCTCGTTTGAGGGTTGACAATTTCAGATCACAATTTGCGGAATCCATGTTTCCTCATGATGTTTTTTTAATCATTATGTCAGTAGTGTCTTGGAATAATTAAGAAAGTACATATAACTTTGAAAAAGGCACATTTGTACTTGCCTGTAGTGGATACGAGTCTGCAACTATGTGCATACCCATCCGTTCATTGAACCCCTAGGCTACCACGACATTAATTACATTATGATCATGACTTTACCTGGTAAAAGGGAAAATAAGGGATGGTTAATTTGTAGTCATCCTAAACTTTTGAGTTTGTGCGTGGGGTAGGCAATAAATATATATTTACGAAGTACGTGGGTTACAAACCCTTGGGGCCAACTCAAAGTCTACAGATATTTGTTTCTATTTATACTGCAACTGTGTTTGTCATACATCTCTACAAATAAAGACAGATCAAATATGTTATATTCTTGAACTGTTTCACCGTAATGAGTAGAAAAGTCAAAATCTAATTAGTCCTTCAGTATTTCTATTGCTTTGTTGTTTAAAATATCAAAAACACTAAGTAGATAAAGCGAACGAACGTTCAGCTAGTGACCTCATGCTTGCGTAAAAAAATGCATGAAATGGTGACGTCATTAAACATTTCAAATCAATTTATCATCGTAAATTTTTGGTTATGAACTGTAATTTGATGGACTTAAAAAAACTGCTATTAAGTTTTGTGGTCAGCATTGGGTTCAAATCTTGATCGGATGATCTGCCTCCATCGGTTTCTATCGAGTGCGTCTATTACCACTGTGTAACACGTTGGTACATACTTGCTATAATAACGTAAAAGCCTACTAATTTAACATTAACTAAATTAAAATGAAAACGATCATATAAATTATTATATTTGTTAAACAAATATAAGGAACTGACAAACTGAATAACATAACCCAAAACACAAATGCAACATTATGAAAAGGAAAACATATATTATTGTTAACGTCTAATCCACAGTTAATTTTGATTTATTATATTTTGTAGTAATTGCCCACTTCTAAAGTTCTATCAAAAGAAAACTAGTAATAATTCTTCATAAATTTATAAATCAAAGGCGCAAAGGAAACATCTGTTCCGCGTCTGCTAGTTACATAATATAAACAGTTACACAATAAGACAAAATATATGGGCAAACTTGTCTCACACAATTTTCACATAAAACTTTTTATACTTCCTTCCAAAAAAAATGGAACGCATCAAATTAATTCAAATTAGTTTCTATCTTGCTTCTCATCGCATAATATCGTTACGCTTTTGAATAATTTATGTGAACGTATAATAAATATAAGGTGTGGCCATTTGGACTCCACCTGTGGTAACTACAATGGTAAACGCCCATTAAAAGGACAAGAGAGTTCAATAGAATTGACCCGCGTAATATATGTAGGAATGTATAAAAATCACCCATTCATGTCGAAGTTCATGAGGATAAAGTATTCAGTGAATACAGTGATATATTACTACAGATGTAGGATAAAAAACAACTGAATTCCAAGTTATTTATGTAAAAATATTATGCTATTTCAAATCTTTTAAACATGAGATCCCTAAAATTTCAATTTATTACTACAACACCTACTTATCGTAAGTAATATCGTAGTAACACTTAAAGTTATTGTTTGCAAGAATTCATATTTTTACCATGAATAGCAAAGTGTTTTAAGACTATCAATCTATTAAAACTAAATTTAGAAAATTTGCAAGTCATTTTCACCTTGTCTATCGGGTCGAAAAAAAGATTAATCTTAAACTTTTCTAATCAATACATAATCCTTTTTCTCACGAATATTCTTAATACATAGCCGTAGGTACCTATTATTATATGATTGCGAGAACAAAATTCCTGAGAAAAAGTAAGTGAGAGGTGAACAGTACAATAAACATTTAACCTTACTCTGCACCGTCTAAGTCAAAATAATAATTATTTTACGCACACAAAATACAGTTACGTCCTCACGCTACTAAAGCATAAATGCTACCTATTAAAACTAGTCAAATTAGTTACACTACGATGACATTCGGGCATTAAAAAGTTACGACTGTGAAATGTTTTACAACATTGCGTAAAGATCAAACTTTTGCTTTAGCAATTAAAAATTGTCATCACTTTTACAATTGCTGAGAATATGCGATTTCATAATTGTTTTTTTTTTTATTAAAAATATTATGAATTTTGAAGTTGATGTTTGTATCTGCGTATGGCAATTATTCACAATAAAACAAATGAAGTTTAAGAATTTCATTATCACAAATTTTGTTTTATTAGTGTTACGTGTATTCTGTATGAAAGACTCTTTCAGCATTTTATTGATAGCTTCGTCTTTATGTATACGTATATTATCTAACTCATCATTAAGGTCTCCTAAACAGCTCTCAAGTAGTTAACAACTGGGATAAGTGATGCCTTATGACACAGAACGAACGATGGGGTAACGTAGTTAAATTTACGACGTACAGCAGTACACTGTGGGCTGTGGTGTAATTGATCTTACTATATGTATAGTACTTACAGATAACCCCCACTAATTTGGTCGAGTTAAAGAAATGAGCTTCTAGTTAATGGACAATTATAGTTAAGAGTGAATGGATATGATATGATAATTGAATAAAATTACCGTTTAAACCAAAATACATAGTTAAAGATGGTCGGCATTAAATTTATTTAGGTGGGAATTGCTACATTTATGATTTAAATTGGGTAGAAAAATAATAAAAACAATGTTAAGAGTTGATTCATAACTCATATTTGCTATAATAATCACAGGCATAAAAAATATTAAATGAACCTGCTTATTCCACCAACAAACTTTGAAATTTGACATTTCGGAGACATCACACGCAACAAGCGTCTCTAGCCGCGAAATTGCTAGCGGTAAACTCCATTTCTACACGATGAAAATGTTACGAATTTCCGATATAAAGATCAATAATAAATTTTATTATTTCAATTGGTAATATAAGCATTTTATTACATTGAGATGTCCTGCCAATACATTAAACAACTTTCAACTACAATTTCCAATTTCTTAGTCGGATGACTAATGCCATACATACGGCAACATACTTTCCTTTTTAGGCCACACCATTCTAGGTTCAACTTCATCGCACGACCAACGAATAGTGATTTCTCAATTCCCCTATAATGTCGTACGTATCGTACGATTTTAGACCCGTATGTGTCGCGGGCGTATAAGATAAATGAATCTGTGCGGTTTGCCTAGGCACGTACAAAAACACTAGCCTAAATCCACGCGTATTGTAAAAAAGACGATTTATCCTCAGCGTTTCATGTACTCCTGTTCTACTGGTGAAGAATAGTTTTCATTAAGTATGTGGGATTTGCAAACATTTGTCCAACTGCTTGAATATGTAGACGGATTCTGTGACACTATTTTTGCAAGAAGGATCTTTGGTTTTAGTTGTTACCAACAAAAACTAACAGACAAGACAAGTCATTCTTCAGTTGTTTCTCAAAAATAAGACACAAAACGTTTTTAAACAATAGAATGAGGGCAAAAGGACACAACATTTTTGACGATATAAATTAAAATATTCTAAACTTGAACTCTGATATCAAAAGTAGTCCTGACCTACGACACGTTTAAGAGGAATATCTTGAATACTAAGCTAGTGCCTGGTGAACATCACCAGGCTTATGTATTAAACCCATTAAGGCAGCCCATCTCGCATCGATGACGTAGTTATCCGTACGACAACGTTATTACTGAAAGACTGGGTCTGTGATCAAAGAGACGGTTTATTGGTACAAAGATACTGTTGAAATACCTTTCAGTCAATTTCAAGACAACCATGGATTGAGTAGACCAGGGTTTAATAGGTTATGTAGATTAGACCCAATTTCTAACTAATTCAGATCGTAACAACAGAATGGAATAATTATAATTATTAAAAATACCAAATTTAAACATACACCTTATTGCACGTAATAAAAAACCAGACAGGTATAAACTCAATGAATGGTTTTTATTTCCAATATGGTTGTCACGGTACTGACATTTAAATCAATAAACTCCTGACTTTTATTGAGAATCAATCAACGACGAAAATTTCAAACACATTTGCGTTGCTCCCATATTGTAATCTGACACTTTTAATACAATTTAGTCTCAAATTATATGCTATATAACACATATAGGGTTTCGTAAAACGATTACCTACCACATTGATACTGAGTGTCAAATGACGTAGAATGACACCTTTCTTGATTTTTAGGTGAAATGATATCAATTACGTCGGAAGTAAAGTTTAGTGATGTGGAAACTGTCTTTTGGCGACTCGACAAAACCCATTTATGTGTAAAGTGACTCGGTTTGACGTGATGACGGCTATATCCCGTTGACGTTTTTGTTTTTTCACTTGATGAGTGGTGTGTCATTATAGATAGGTAAAAAATATGACTCTTAAATCCGCTGTATTTGACAACTGGTGCTTTCTTAATAAAGACATTTAACTGACAACAGAAGAGTCGCTTAAACTAAATTAAAAGATTCAAGAAATATATTATAATGTTGTTGTCGCCGATTTTATTAAAACCTCTTTTTTTTTTCTTTGAATAACAACAACTTTAAATCGTTTAGGTTTTATTTAAAAAGGTGCATTAAAATAAACTCGCGTGTTTTTGTCACTTCTTATAGGTTTTGCAATAAAAAACAAGAAAGCAATTTAGTGCACACATTTAAGTCACGAGCAATCCAATAAAATACAAAACGTGGGGTGTTACCTTACAAATTTGACGACTTCATAAGTTAATAACTATTTAGCGATGTACCTGCCACTATCAGTTTTAAAACGTATATTCGTATGCAATTCATATAGAGGGTGAATATATTAATTCTTAATGGTAATTGAAGGTATAAAGTAGGACATTTTATGATATTAGGAGTGTTTGCTTTCCGAGGCTTATCTTTACGAGTATGGCCTAATATCGTTTACAAAATGTGCTATTTTGTTAATTCGGTTGTAACATGTTTCATAATTAGCGGTGTAATGTATGATAGACGTGACGTGGGCAGAAATTTGTTTTAAAGACCGTTTTGTTAATATGTTTGAATTAAAATTTATTAATGTACAAAATATATTACGAATTTTATTTATATTCATTGAATTTGTTTGTGAAATAATTCTTAGAAATAATAAGATTATTCTGGTTTATGATTTTTCTAGGTATAAATCTTCTGCCTGATATTAAATAATAGAGAAGTGTTTTATCTTAAACGAAGTTAGGTTTAGGTAATTCAAATTTTGGTCGGGGATTTTTATTCATAATTTTTATAGAAGGAATAAAAAAGAAGCGTATTTTGAAGAACATTTTTAAACTCAACTGAACTTTCGTACATAAATGTAACCTATGTTTTATTTGATTTAGTTTTGGTTTGACTTATTTCCTATATCTTCACGAACCTGAACGAAGCACAACATAGTCTAGCTAGAAGCATAAGATAGATATTTGAAGGAAAAATATTCTATATATGGGTATTATAAAAGACAACTGTCTGATCGCGATAAACTCAAACGGAATTTCATATGGTTTTTACCTATGGTTAAAACAGTGGCGTAGCTAGGTAACCAAAGGCCCTGGGGCAAAAATAAAACTAGGGCCCCAAGTAAACTATTTAAATTCGTTGGTTCCGTATTCGTCGTGTACCGAATGCAATGTATATCGATTGACAGAGGGCATTAGCACGGTAATATTATTTATCAGTATTGTAACTTCACATAAACATTTTTTTCTGGAAGAGATTTACGCAGTTAGCCTAAGCGCAGGCTTTGACTGCTTCACTGGACTTTTCGGGAGAACCTTAAGGGCCTCCAGCTAGAGCAATAGAAAAACTAACTACGTTAGCAACCTTCACTAAGGGCACCCCCTGTGGGGATCGGACCTCGACTTAGTGCGTTGCTAACAATCTTAATAAGGTAAAAATAGCAAGGGAGGGCTGGATCTAAGTTTTTATTATTTAAGGACATATTTTTATTGCTAGTTTGGCTGGCTCGGGCCAGCTTGATCTAGGGACTTGGGGTAACATTTACGTTGCAATTATTTACGGCGGTTGTGTTTTGTATTGCTACTGGTAGCTAACTCGAATGCTTCTTGGAAAAGCAGATGGCAGAAGAGAGTATGTTTGGGCCTAATCTTAGATATATAAACGGACGAAGCGCGAGCTACCTATGTGCCTCGTATCTCAAGATGCGCTTGGCATGCAACCAGTCGCGAATATGCCGAGCCCCGTGACGAACAGACGGTGTTTGTTTTTTAAACAAAATAAATACATATTTATTTAAAACAAACGGTTTACTCACGTATATTTTCGGGATCGCCCGACTAGTTTCAGACTCAATAAGAGTCCCTAATCATGAGCTGACGCGGCGGCGGTGGTGTCGCGAGTCGAACTGATGTTAGCGGCAAAATAAATACAAGTACTTATTTTAATCTAAAAAAATCTTATTAATATTGCAAGGATTATTAAAATCGCAATTGTAGAATATTTTGTGCTGTACAAAAAAGTTTTGAATTAAGCTTTATATTTTAATGTGGATTTTCGTACATCGTACGTCTCAGTCGAAGCGCAAATATTTTTCGGTCGCAAATTTATCAAAATGATTTGTTATTTAGTCCTAAATTAAACATATTATAAGCATGGTTTTTAAATTAATTCTCCTGATAAAAAAAGAACATGCATTTATATTGAACACTTTCTATTTAATTCACAACGTATTTTGATGTTTAAATAAAAATACAATCACAAAATAAATTCACTAAACTAGATAGAAACTCGAAATATGTGGACATTTTTTTTAATTTACTCGTCACATATACTATAAAAAATATTAAACACGTATTTTTTCCTTTTTACTTGAACAAATTATGAGGAAGATACAGTAAAAGGAAATGTCGCGTGACGTCACTTCTAGCTACAATTTTTACCAAGACGTGACGTCACAAGCCCCCACTCCTGAACTTTAAAGCGTTTTAACTTTGTCATTCTTTATTGATTTCATAAAAGAAAAAATACGAGTTTTATTTTCTTTTTCAAGTATTTGGTGGTCTTAATGGATATGTCCTTTTCATACCCAGTCCACACGCCTATATGTACCACGCGACTGTATTTCAAAAATAGGGTCGATTTACAATACTGATAGATAAAATATTACCGTGGCAAACCTATACTACCTATAATGCTCCGACTACACATGTATGCGGCTCTCTCGAAGCTTTGCCTATTTGCTCACTAGAAAGTAAAAACGAGACAAAAGCTTCCGTTTCCGTCAAACATTCGTACGAATACTATCCAAGTGTATTAGGATTTTTATGAATTATGTGGATTTTTTCTAACTTGTCTTATCATGTACCCGGCTCCGACACAAATCACGTCTTAGCGTCTTCATCAGACTGTAAAACCCATTTTTAACCTTATTGTCTTATAAAAGAAACACACAATATGAAAAACAACAAAATACTCATTCAAATACATATATATTAAAATGGTTTTCCTTAAAATCAAAATCTTCTACAACTTGGATAAAAAACTTTGTGTTATGTTTGTCTATGAACGTAGTAATGGAATGAGAGATATACTTACAATCGTCTTAAAATAGTTAAGTATCGATAATATATGATTCCCGGTGACGATAAATAGGTAATTGTGATTTGTTAATTATGTACAAATTAAAAAAACAAAAGGGGGGCCCTCGGACTCTGACTTACAAACGATGTAAGTCAGAGTCCGAGGGCCCCCCGAGCTTGGGGGCCCCGGGGCGCAGCCCCGTCTAGCCCTCCGATAGCTACGCCACTGGGTTAAAATGATTTAAGTGGAAGATTTGTGTGTATAATTCACAAATATTTTTAATTTTAGTTATAGATAACGAATACCATTTTGTATTTTATTTATTTCAGAATCTTACAGCTCAGATCATATACTTTCATATAATTTCAGACACATATTTAGCAAGTCATAAAAATGTACCAGAAGAAAATAATAGTGACGGGAATGTGATATTTTATGGTTACCTGTGCTAATAAATTATTATGCTCGTAAAATCTTAATAAGTGCTAGTTGGCTGTTAGCTCCAGATGTCTCAAGCAATATTAGAATATTCACTTTATAAAATTAATGACTATTTATTCTGCTACTAAAATACCCGTTACCGCGTAGATTTAGTACCAATTATTTGATTGATTGAATTGGTTAACATGTGACAATTATATGACCGTGTCACACGTAACAGCTATTGCTATCATGAGATTACCACGAAAATAGTGGCTCCATCAAAATATTGTCCATACTCACGACAAAGCAATGTTAACGAAATACCAGAATATTGATCGGCTTTCATGTGTGGGCTTATCAAGAAATTTGCATGCGACCCAAATAGTATAAATACAATAAACATGACAAACATATGTATGCATATAAATATTTATATTATTAAATCAGAACGACGTATAATATGCAAATTCTGCGCCAAAAAATGGCAGCCAAAAATTGTGACTTGTTAAATCATGCAGTCAACCAGCTTAATATAATAATAAACTTGTTTAAAGTATCAAACTTCAATGAAAAATTTAGAACCGGCCATAAAGTCGCAATTCCAAAGTTTTAACGCTTAGAAATAACGTTGGAAACAGCGAAAATGAAACGACGGCGTTTTTTGCGCGATGAATTTCTGTTAGCGAGAAACAGCATTATTGTATAACAAAGCTTAAGTAAGGAAAATAAAGTTTGAGTTAAGAAAATTAAGGAACAATTCTTCTCGTAAATTTATTATAGTTAATTTACGAAAGTTCAAATTGCTGCAGCACAATTTCGCTAGATATTTCAACCTACTTTTCTTTAAAAACACTGACAGTAAGCTAACTTAATCGAGTAGGTATTGGGCATTTGGGGATTGTTCCCGAATAGCTAAACATTGCACTACTTATCTTCGTATTTAGACTTTCTACTATACACAGTTAAGAGAAGCCTTACCCAGTATTGACAAACCCGAAAAAAAAAAACCCTATAATGGGGTCGCGGATAGTGTAGCTCATTTGATGGACGATTCATACGCTGTGATATACCAGTTCATAGCTATAGTAATGCCTTTTACAATTCTGACAACCAGACTTACCTCGAGATACTGTATTACCAAGTAAAATACGTTATGGAGGTCATATTATAGGCAGTAGCTCCATGTAAAATACGGTATTCAGCTAAATCCAGTAAGACTGGAAGCTGAACCCAACATAACTTGGGCAAAGGCTAGGCAAAAGAAACTATAATAATGCCTAAAATAGTCAACAACGTTCTAGATAAATCTCTTTATAACAAGATATTATTTTCTCCCAGGACTTGACATTGTTCCTTACTTAAGGAGCGACTGAAACAAAACACCTGAAAATAGATTATTTCACTTTGTACGAATTTCATAACAGAAGTTACGTTGAACCGATCATATCTACAATTTTGCAGATAGTTTGACACAACGTCTCATCAGATGTTTATTTTTACGATGTTTATTTTCAATTCTTAGTTCACTTCAGCAAGATTAACAGAATAATATACTGCTATTGAGCCACGAAAAAAACAAGTATGTTTTCAAAACAGAAAACAACTGTCAGTGTAAATTTTAGAGCAGTCGTTTGAAGATTTTATCGGTTGGTTCCAAAATTGTCCAATTACGGTTGCTGAAGAAAAAAACTACATAAATGTAACGGGAATGTTCAATAGTTATTTCAACAGATTTTTATACATCAATGCTCATGCCTTCGCTACATGAGAGAGGGCCTGTGCCCAGCTGTGGGACATTTTTATAAGTTGGTTAGTAGGTATTTATTATTATATTTTTATAGATCAGAACAAGATTTTCTGATTCGTAGGTACTGAAAACCAAATTGATTAGTCAGATATAATAATATAAAAAATAAATTATTACAGCTGTATATTCTACGTCAATGTAGGTATAGTAATTAGTCTAGTAGTTAGTGGATGTTTTAAACTGCGAAACGGATTTAAATGCAGTTTTCAGCAATAGAGAGGGATTCAAGATTAAGGTTTTTGTGTATAATAAATGTGTTGTCTAGCGCGCAAAGCAGGTATGGGTCTACAGTAAAAAATAAAATGATTCTATCAACTTTAGGAATTCAAAACCGCTAACCTACTCATAAATAAATTAAATAACCTTTCATATTCGACCGAAAAAACAAAGCATTTCAAACGAAATCGAATATCCAAAATTCATTGAGAAACAAATGAATATCCGATAAATGGTGGATCATAAAAAGCTATCACCTGTCTACCCGATACACTGCGGCCGCTTCATACGGCTCGTAATTAATAAAAAATAAAAACTGTCGAGCGATGGCCCTAAAACGCATTTAATTCTTGATAAGGGTAACAAATTGGATAAAGATAGCACGGCCGTCGGAGACAGAGAGATCGTAAGTGCATTGCCGTGATAACTCATGTGTGATACTGATGGATTTGAGTGGATATTGTCGTTGTATCAATATATGAACAAAATGAAGTATTCTGTTTGTTGATGGTTTTCAATGTTTACCAGGACTGAAAGTATTTTTTTTTTGCCAAACATTCTAAATTATAAAAAGCTTTTATTCCTTCCGATTGCTGTATCTAAAAAAAACAGTACCTATATTCCGCATTATAAATAATTTTTTTTTATATAATTATATATTTATTAAAGGTAACTTCACACCTTACAGAAAAAAATATTGGATACAAAACTAAACAATACGCCAATAATGAAGTACACGTAATATTAAAAATCAATTTATTTAACCCTACAGAATGTATTCATAGTAAAATATTGTTTTAGAAGTCAAAAAGACAAATCCTTGCTTTCTGAAGTAGGTTAAAATATATTCTGCGTGTATATATTCCAGTTTGCGGATGACAGGTTGGCGACGTAACGTGTCGGTTTTACGAAAGTGTTATTTATGAAACTCGATACTTTTGGCTTTCGTTATTGACAGTTTATCTGCTTGAGGTTTCTGACATGTCATCCCCAGTCCTTTTTAAGGCCCTTGGGGTTAGCTGAAATCTTACCAGGTATCCACTGTAAAATTTTCATGTATTATGCAACCACGTTTTGACGTTTAAATCACAATTTTGATGACAGAATTATTATCCCTAAAATTTCCTCAACTTTTTACTTGATTTATATTAATCAATATATTTATATAAAATATCCATGATAACTAAATTTTCATTAATTATTTTTTTCGGTAACGTTCAACCTTCCACTTAAACATGTAAAAACTAAATTAATAAACCAGGCATCAATAATTTTAATTTATTCATGTGGAAACACTTTATTGAAAATAATCACTAATTTGACCCGAACAATAATTGTATGATCGTTGCGGTCAAATCCACACGTTTAGTAATAACGTTGACCGCATGCTAAAATGCTTTCAACTCTACCAATGTTATTTGAAAAGGTTTACACTTATTAGATTCAATTTGGTAATAATTGTTATTATTTTATTTTTAATATACTTTACGAAAAAAAATATTTTTAATATAGCTAGGTCGGACCTACAAAAAGGTAGCTGAGTCGGTCTGAATTCGACGAAAAACGAGTGATATGTGGCAATTTCGCAGAGGCTTATGATAGGATTGGATCAATGTAGGCTAAAATGTATGTTGATTGATTTATTTTTTCTTTAATTATATATTTTTTACGTTTTTGCACATAATATATATATTTTTTTCGTTTTATTGTTAGCGTTTTTTTTATAACAAAATATTATTTATTTTTTATAAATAAAAGACTGGCAGCTTCAACAATTTTAAATGAATTGGGTAAAGATACGACTTCATTTAATACATATTTGGTACTACTCTAAGATCACTTGCAAGGGTTGATAATATGAAAATGAAATATCTTGATCCTCCATATTCTTTCGGTTGGCCTTCACAACCACTTCTCAACATTGTACTAGCGATGTTTGTAATCTTGAAATGTCAAAGGTATTTAATTTGAATATCACGTGTTATCTTATTCCCAAGGATTGAACTTATCGATGAAATATCTATATGAAATGTAGCCTCTATTATTCTGAACAGATTTAAAAGGAACGGAATGTAAGGATGTTTGTTTTGTTATATTGTTGGTTACTGAGATTGTTCAATATAGGTACAATTATAAATAGCTATGCGTACCAATTTCACTGCGCGTTAATATGCGACACAAGGATTAAATCCTTGAATACGGGAGTTGATTTAAAAAATAATAATTTAGTATTTTTATAGACGAATAAAACAAGACATCATTGTTTTTCAATATTAAACAAAAGGTTCTCCCGTATAAAGATTACAATTTCTAAGGAATATATAGTGATTAGATAGATAAACATATTTTTTTATCAAAAGAAATATAAATGGTAAATATTACAAGAAAATGTAGGTAATAAAATAATTATATATAAGTTTTTATTCTCCAGTGAGTTTAATAATAGACGTAACAATGAATTTTCAAGAATGCTTTATATAATAACCGCTTTAATAAAGTGTCGCTCTATTTTCAGAAACTATTTTACTGAAATTCGAATATAATATCTATTTAAATTCAAGTCCATTTCAAGTAATACTTACTATTTTCTCATAACAATATTAAATGTAATATTTTCACTGAGACTAGTTCTATTTTGGTGTTCCATTTTAATTGTATTAAAATTCGAGTGATTCTTGAGAGCACAAATCGAATGGAATTCAAAACTCGAGTGAATTCAAATTCGTTTGTTAAGCTGGTTCTTCTTTTTCTTTCATTTGTTTTAGAGGTACGCTCAGTAAATTTTCGAGTACAGACAAGAATAATATATCTAAATCAAGGCATTAAGACTCGATACACCCCGCTATTACTCGCGCCGGTAATAGCTATTTGCAGTGATACTAATACGCCTTTGTGTAGTCCGGGTGTGTCGCGATGTTAATCTACGGTCTGGTACGCTCTTACCAGATCCAATCTTTTCTTATTGGTAAGATTATTTATAGAGTGCTTTGGATAAATGTGTTCGTGCGATAATGTTTTGTGCTCCCACAATGTTAATATTTTAATAAAATATATTAGTTATATTAATTTTAGTACCTACTGCTGTGTAAAACAGCGTTAAAACTATCACAAGGATACGGACACTAAACATTAATCTATAAATATAATAAAATAGGAATATGTACCTACATTTCTAACATAAATATATTTTTTAAGAAAAGGCAGTCAAACGAAACGAATAGTAGTTTTTTTTTTTAAAGAAACTTTATGTATGAACTAAATAGTGTCTCACAAAGCCGTTAGGTAATGTTAAGTATCTAATAAAGATTTTAAAAGAAGTATTTTTATTTGATACCTTCGGTTTCCCTATAAAATACTAAAGAAAATAATTTAACACGAAACTAAAACTGCTCTTTATACATACTTAAAATTCGATCGACACGCTCAGAATATTGTACGCATTTTATAATCAGAATAATAAAGTGTTGTAATAAATACTGGTAAACATCCGTGAGTCGATACATTTATTTCCATTTAAATCCACTTGTTAACCATTTTTACGATAAAACATTAAACAAAACGTGTTCGTACATAATAAAAATTTAATAAAACCGAATATAAAAATGATGTACGCTAATAATATTCAAAACATTTCTTATTCAACGTGCATTCTGATAAGATAGATATTTTATGCACAATAAACACGTTGTTCCGAATTCCGGACCATTTTATTGTCATATGTCACGGCAAGGAACCGTAAACATCCGTTACTATAAAGGTGTGCTTACACGGCCAACTAAAATTGCTTTATTCTAAGCATTTAAGAGGAAACAATACAAGCAATAAATTACGCAATTTATTGCAATACTTGTTTAACTGCAAATTTGCCTCATAAAGCGCTATATTATTAAAGGTTTCTTACGCCTAGACTTTTTCCATCGATGTATTTGGAATCGCACACAAAGCAAATAAGCAATATATTCACATATTAGCTATTCAATGAATACTTAAAAGTAGTAGCCAGCAAGAAGTCAATAAGCAGTAAATAATCTTTACCAATACGATACTACTGGTAAAAAATTGCTCCATATTACTCCGCCAATTGCTCTAGATAGATCATTCAAGTTGCCGGGCATTTGCTCAAATATTGCCCGTGTATACACAGCGTTAGTTATATAAATTCACGTGTGTTAGTCAAAAATGATTTGCATATTGTGGTAGTTGTCGCCTTTTACTGGAACTTCGCGTGTAAACCAACGATAACCGTGGGTTTATTAAAACGTTATTGATGGTACGACTAAGTTGTGTATCTTTATCAAATTTACGTCGACGTAGGGGATTTATTGTTATTTTTTGACTTGCTTTTTATTCCGTCATGTGTTTTGTTTCGTTGTGTTATGCTTTTAAGGAAATTAAGTCTACATTATGTGTGTTGTTTTAATATAGTTATGAAAATTTGTTGTTAATAGGATTTTGAATAGTGCCTACATAACGATAGTATACAGCGGTCGATAAGGACACCAATGAGACATAATACCTACATTTAAGATACGTTTAATTGCTCATAATGTGTATTTAATTCTTCACAAACCTTTGTAATGTATTTGTATTAAATACAATAACGTAGGGTACTTATAAAACAACAAATATACGCAAAGTGGTCTTAGAAAAGGTAAATGTAGCTTGAAAGATTTATAGACTGGCTATTGGGTTCTGAACTTATAAGGTTTAAGGGGTCAAAGGTTGTGAACCACTTATTGGAAAATGCACAAGAAAGGTATTTAACTTATTGGGTAAATAGATGGATGGGTGGAGATAGAAAACAATTTATTTTTGGAGTAATGTATTGTGTCTAGGCTTTTTATTTAAGTATTTTTTTACTGAAAGGAATTGTTACATACAAATACATTAGGGTTTTTTACACTAATCCTTTTGTAGGAATACTAATTAGGAAATTAAAAGATATGATCAAAGTTAGATTTCGAGGTATAATCAGTTCCGATATTCAAGAAATGATTTTTTTTGCTTACGGACGGTAGAATTTTCTTCTTTTTGCTTAGAAAATTCTACGGTCCGTTAGCAAAAAGTGTAGTTTTTTAAACATAGAAACCAGGCTTTCGTGCGATTGGAAGCTTGCATTTCTTGCTAAATTATTTATGATTTTTATATTTATATTATTTGTTTTCTTATCTATATGAAAGAATAGTAAAACCGGCCAAGAACCTCGTGCCTGTATCGTACAAGATAAAAAATCTAAAAATAAAATAAGTTTCTAGTAGGGAAGCTCCCTTTAACTTTAAATTTATTTTAATTTTTATTATTTCTTGTTATGGCGGCAACAGAAATACACTGTGTGAAATTTGAACTCCCTAGCTATTGCATAGTACATGAGATACCGTCCGCTCTGTCAGACGGACGGACGGAAGGACAGCAGAGGCAAGTAGTAATAGCACCTCTCGGGAACGGAACCCTAAAAAAGATTACGATGAGTAAAGCTTGATCATAATATATGTATTATACTACTACTTAGTACTAAACTATTTATCAAATCAAAATCTACACACCATTTTCTATCTTTTTTGTGATTTCCTTTATTTTACTCATTTTATTTCTAACATCATTTTACGTTCATCATCAAAAGTTCATTTTAACAGCCAACATATTCCAACTTTACCTCATATTTTTACCAACACGTGAATTTTAATGCGTAATGAAAGCTTGCGATGGAGTTGGCTTTCACAATTTGCGTCGGATCCCCCATTGAGGGGTACCAGGTATAATTTTAAATTACCCTAGACGGATAAATAAATATGTGAAAAATTTAATTTGATAAGAGGCAGCAAAAAATTCAGACCAATACCAAAATTCACAATGGACTTAAAAATAATATAGCTTACTCAAGACTATACGAATTAGGTAACAGATTGAGTAAAAGGCCTAGTTTCAGACCTTCTCTATATATGATACGATTCCCGGATGGGTTAATGTAGAAAAAACACTTTTCTACATTGTCTTGGGTCTGGGTGTTTGTCGTACCTTCGTTATCTCTGATTCCTTAACACAAGTACTTTAGCTACTTACTTTGGGTTCAGAGCAATGTATGTGATGTTGTCCACATAAATTATTATTATTTATTTATTAACCAAAATTAATATAATCTATACTAATATTATAAAGCTGAAGAGTTTGTTTGTTTGAACGCGCTAATCTCAGGAACTACTGGTTCGAATTGAAAAATTATTTTTGTATTAGATAGTCCGTTTATTGAGGAACGCTATAGGCTATATAACATCACGCTACGACCAATAGGAGCGGAGCATAAAGGAAAAATGTTGCAAAAATGAAAAACCGTTGAAACTAAAACATGCGAACAAAGTCGCGGGATACAGCTAGTATAATATATACAACGTTCTACACCCTCTAATCTTTCAATAGTGATACAATTTTCTAAACCCCTTGGCAATAACACATAAATATAAATATTAACAATTTCCTAAGGCGAGACTAGTACCTAATATCGTCGATAACGTTAGCATTTTCCTCAATAGACACGTCAGTATCGGTATCGTTATTATTAAGGGCATCATTTGGATCTACGTCAGCTCGACATAATACGTTTTATGGGCAGCTAATTATGGACCAAAGTACCATAATAATGAACAAAGTAATGTGCCATATAGAATTTTTCTTAAAATGTGTTCATTTTGTTATGAAAAATCAATAGTACCTAGTCCTGGAGGCTTAATTACGTAATTTGATTAATTATGTCGAATCAATATATTCTACTAATTCAAGAAACTTAAAGTTTTACGAACAATAAATTTAAAATGGATATAACCTTGTTACCTACTGCCTTTTGCTATCGAATTATAATAATTATTGAAACGCAAAACTATAAGTTATTTATTTCAACTAGATTCTGAGAAAAAATCCGTAACTGGTATCAGGACGCATTGACGCATAAAACTTACAAGTAAATCATCATTTTCCCATCTATTTTTATTATTACAGACTTTGTGGCAATATTTTGACACTGGCAGCCCAGTCATGTTGAGGTAGCGTTGAGGTTTAATGAGCATTACCTGTCCGCAGCTTTGTACGCTTGTAAATATGATTTTTGAGTAATTAGAACGTTTGCCCTCGTCTGATTTACGCAAAAATTTAAATCGTCCCCCTTTTAATCTGAAAGGGACACGCCGGGCGGCGTTTAATCTTTATAACCGTTTTAGCTTTTAGTCTGTTTTAAAAATATGTGCGGAAAATATAATTACAGAACTACAATGTTTCAGGATTTTTCATATGCATGTTTGTAAGTGTGGTCTTCATTGCAAATATTTTGATAAAAATCAAAACATACAACATCAATAATATTCACGTTGTTAATGTAAGTATAAATTACTCTTTCATTTGAATGAGTAAAAAATGGAGATGCTCGAAATTTATATTGAAACCTATACTAGCAAAATGGCCCACCTTCGCACGCCTAGACAAAACATGAATGAATTATACACACAAACCTTTCTCTTGAATCACTCTATCCATCGGTGAAAACCACATAAAAGTCCGTTCGGTATTTTTTAAGTTTATTGCGACAGATAGTCCGTCAGACTTCCCCGGCAGGGCGACTTTGTTTTTAAATATGTCTAGATGTATAGAAGAAGATAGGTAATATAGCATTTAATCTAACTGTGGTATTCACTCAACTGCGAATTAATTTTTACTTCATTATTATCTTCTTCGAGACAAAATATTATGATGGTATAGGTTGGGTCATACGCTCATACTTAATGTTCAGTTAAGTAGACAAAATTATGCGCATTTTGTTATTAAAGTCGCTGTACTGTGTGTCCCTCCCACACACTTCGATTAATTCGCAACGCAGCCCACGTAGGATACATAAATCATAAATCAAACACAGACAATCACTAACGAACGTTGTTCAAACATTGAAATTGAGTTACGAATAAAAATGAACGAAACAATAGCGAGAGGCCTCTATCACACTTCAATTTGTCAAAATGTGTCAGAATAATACTATTTGCGTTTCCTCGTTCCGTTGCGGGTAGTTCTAGTTCGGAATCCCACACCCAGACACGCTTTCAATGGATATTGTATTACGGGTAGTACGAATACGGGAAAAAAAGTTAAAACTGTCAAGCGGAGGGTGCCGGAATAGTGCCGCGGCCGCAGGCTATCGCTAGCGACACGCAACGCAGATTCGCCAAACGTTTTTAGTTTTAACCAATGCCCGTTTTTGTCCTTTGTTCGGCGTTTTCACGTGCTTATTCGTTCCAATAACGTGACGAGATAAATTTCAACGTTTTAGTTTGGAAAAAATATTGCATGTCTGTTTACGGTCGTATGCAATTTAGCAGCGAATACTAGGTTTTTTTTTATTTATTCTTTTATTTTGTTTACTAATAATTTTGTGTGAATTTGTGTTTTAAACGTATACTTCAGTTTTTTATGGCCACATAAAAGAACTTTACACGTACGTGTCTACTATTGAAATAAAATGAATAATTGTTTTATTTCTTTAAGAAACTGTAGTGTTTATATAATAATACATAATACCTAAATGTATACAATTATTACTGTATGCTGTTATTGTTATTGTAGATGATATAAACTCGTTTTATTTTGTTTCATACGAACATTGTTTTTCCAACCGTGTTTTTATTTATGTTATAAATTGCGCAGCTCTATGCAATCTATGCGACGCTTCAGTGAAACGGACGTCGCAATTAGTTCGCACAATATGTTAGTCGAATATCTGCATATTTATTGGAAACGTTTTGTATGAATCTTTAAAACCGGCGTGATGAAACATTTACAAAATAGTAAAAAAAAAAACAATAAAGAATAATAGCAGACGAAAAAACACGATATCAAATCCAAATAAACCAAAGGTGATTTAAAATGCACCCCGATTTTGCATTTCTCATTTCGCAATTTAAAATCAAAACAATTAAATACACAGAATGAGGGTTAGGTGCCATCCGGAGGGTTCTTTACTTCAGATGTGCAGAATATTTTTCTCAAAACAACGTCTTAATTCAAACCTTATTGCTTAAGTTTTAAAGCATATTTTTCCAGAGTGTCATAATGTCTAGAAGAAGGTGTGATCAGTTTACAGTCCCCGTGAGTTATGATCTGACGAACTTCACAGCTAAAATCGCCAGCATTCTGGTTGCTCTCATACGAAAATAGGCCTTAATATTCATAAAAGCTGCTAGCTTGGCAGAGGATTTTAGATTTTCGGTAAGTGCTTTTAATGGTTGCATTTGTCTGCACGTCAAGAATGAAGTATGTTGATAATTTGAAGCTTAATGAAGCGAGTCTGCTGCGTCGTCTCCGGCGGAAGATGGTAGAAAAATGTGCGCAGTGAATGCAAATTTTCTCCATTATTGTTTGTCTATTGTCCTGTTTATGAAGCGAGAAAGTGAAAATTTGCGCTGATGCTAAAGTGAATTTATTATTTTTAAGGGTAACTGCAGTCTTTTTTGCTTTTGTCAGATTAAGAAAAATGCGTTAAAATGTTTGGGTTTGGATTACATAATATATATCCTTACTAATATTATAAATGCGAAAGTAACTCTGTCTGTCTGTCTGTCGCGCTTTCACGCCAAAACTACTGAACCGATTTAAATGAAATTTAGTAAACAGATAGTCTAGAGCCTGAGAAAGAACATAGGCTACTTTATGGCGCGATTACCGACATTTAAGCGGGCCGCAGCCCGTGAAACAGCTAGTTTATAATATCAAAAAATGCTATGAGTGTACAATAGCGGTACAAACTCGCTTGAACCCAGTGATATGCAATCAAACTGCCATACCTCAGAGCGTAACATTTATTAAATAGTCCTGACATTACTTATAGTTTCCCATGTAACGAAACCATTGTGACATCTAAAATGATGTCGAACGCCATCTAGTCCGTAACATTCCAATTATAATTAATATTTAGTTAAATTTACAGGGGTTTTGTACAACGAGAGATTGAAAAAAAAAAAATCATCATTGTAAGTAATAATAATGATAAAACACTTTTACAGAGCACCGATCTACCTGTTTTCTGTAAACCTAGTCTTACATTTATATTAACGAACGAAGTTTTGTCGAATCACGTCTTAAGTACTATACTGAATATTCTGACGGTGCTTGAACTCGAATTTTTAATTGTAATGGAGATTAGCAGTTATCTGATTGAGAGTAGAGCGCATTAGTAATAACATATTTATTTTATTCGTTTGACAGCTGTGGGTGGAATGATCAACGAGATAAGGTATAAGTGTCGGGGTCTTTAATGCGAACTAGAATGCTTATAACAGCTCAATGCAACTGGTCTTCAGAGTTCTTTTGTTTTTTTTGTTTTGCTACCGAAGCGTTAGATTTAAATTAGGAACGGTAATTTGGCTGCCATAGCAGTGAAATAATTAATCAATAGTGTTATTTGTACCTACCTATACATTCATGTGTAGTTCCGTAATAACACCTATTACCTACTTATTGAAGTTAAAGTAAAGTAAAAAAGTAAAAAGTATTCTGTGGATTCCTTAATCAAGTTCAAGATAATTGTTAAATAAAGAAATAAATTCATGTAGTTTAAATGTAATAACAAGATCCGAATACGATACAAACAAGACCATTCAATCTCATAAAAACTTTTAAAAATACAAGTCATACTAAAACGAGATAACATCTATGTTTCAATATCGGACCGCAATGTGAATTGTCATCGCAAAAACTCCATCTCAAAGAACGCGTGCCGATAATTCAAGTCATTTGGCACACATTAGCACGTTCTCCCCTGAATCCATTCGACTTTTCTGTCGTCTGACGGTCATTAGAAAAACTGCATTTCACGTATTTAATAACGTCGTCGATGTGCACCCCACAGAAGAAATCTATTAACGTCATCACAAACGTTTTTATAATCCATCAAGTATTTTACCCCTTGTAAATGAAAAGCATTTTACGACAACAAATACGCTAACTGAAAATTTTTACACACAGTTTTTTTTTTAATTTCTAAAGAACTTGAATTGGTGAGCTTTTTAGCAAACTATTAAGTTACTAATGCATTTATAGAACTGAACAAATAAAGATAAGAGACCGTTTAAAAGCCATTTGTAGTTTAAGTTTTTCTTAGTGAAATTATTTGGAAAACAAGTGAGACTCGCTTTGTTTGTATAGCTTGTTATTTAAATAAATTATTAAGCATTTATTGCTTTTCATTTAATGTAAGTTTTTTTATACTTTTGCAAATTTTAAGTAAAGACTTTGGTTGGATTTCTTCTAGGTCCAAATACAAATAAATTTGAAATTCAAAACTTTAATCTTGCTTAAAAATAGTTTTAACTGAGATAGCTACTTCAAGTTTAAAATTTATTTTCTAAGAAATCAACGGTATCCTGATTTTGAGGTCATCGGTCGTATAAAACTAAAAAGCAACTTGTATAATTTATGGATGCTGTTTAGAAAAACTTATTCCGAGGGATTAAACTCACAATTAGACTAAACACTATTTGGATGCTGATGATAAAACAAACAGTTGTTCCCCCAATGAGTTGTGCAATGCAAAAGGAATTTTCTGTCTAGACGTAGTCGCTTAATGGGTGCAAATCATTGCAAATTGCATTCCTGGAACAATGTAGGATGACATTTTTAATAACGGTTGTACAGTTGTGTCGTCTTGGATTTATTATGTACTCATTGTTCTAAAACTTATTACGCAACAATAAGATGCAAGGTTCCTTTTATTTTCTTAGTGCTTCTAGTCAGCATTTAATAATCTTATTTATCTTTTTATGCAATTTTAGTAAATGACAAAAGAGGATTTAAGCCTTATTAGTTATTGGTTCATTCCTATAAGATTTTTATCTAATTTGTTTTTTTTTTTCAAGGTCAACAAAACCTTATATGTCGCATTACCTACATATACCTACAGAGAATAAACAAATAAATATTTGGCATTTGTTTTAATTATCGATAATACAGTATGGTTATATTACAGTGTTCCAATTAGTTTAAAATTAAAACTCGGCTTTTTAACCTCATCACTGGACCGATTTCGTTTATTTTTTTTACTACGTCAGCTAAGGCGATAACAAGTACTTATATTCATTTATTGCATATAATGTATGTTGTAAATATCAGCAATAAATTTGTCGAAGTTACTAAATAATTTTTGTAGTAGCACTCCAAAAAATAAAATAATCTTAAATTGTTGGCGTCTTTAAAATAGTTTTAAATCCTTAAAATCTTGTTTTACTCAACAAAGGTGCTAAGCAGATAATTCTGCCTGTCTTCTCTATTTATGTACAAGGCCTCAGCTGAAAGTTTAGACATAAATGTGGTTTTCACGTTGCGGTAGAAAATAGTTGCGGGATACTTCATGCAGCGTTTTAACCACGAACTTGGTTATCTTGTTAACTCTGTCTGTGGTGTACATAGAAAAATCTATTTGAGGTACCTGGTATAGTTTGGTAACTAAACTAGCCTTAAAAATTGCTAATAGAAATGGCTGCTTAATTAGCGGCTACTAGCAATTTTATGTTTTTTTTTCTAAGTAAGTTAATCCTTGTGTCGCGGTGGGTTCACGTTAAATCACATGCAAAAAGAACTCCCAGACTTAGAACAAGCATTTTTGGATCACACAAATGCTTGTCCCATGCGGGGATCGAACCCGCAGCACGTCGCGCGTAGTAGTAGTTAGCGATTTCAAATCATATAAATGACTATTCAAGACAGGAAATCCTTACTTAATATTATAAATGCGAAAGTAACTCTGACTGTCTGTAGCGCTTATACGCCAAAACTACTGAACCTATTTAAATGAAATTTGGTACAAAAGTAGTCTAAAGCCTGAGAAAGAATATAGGCTACTTTTTGCCGCGATAACCAGCATCCACGCGGGCGGCGCTGCAGAAAAAAGCTAGTGTGAAATAAATTTCAAATCCTGTGTAATAATTTTCCAAAAACTATTACATTACTAAAATATTATCTATTTATGCACTCGAGAGTTCTAATCACATCAGGATATTGAACTTGTCTAAAAATCTTTTCTGTAGTAATATTAAATCACAGTAATTGTTTTCGATTATAACTACTAAGGCCATTATAATAGGTAAAAAGATCATAAAAATAAAAATTAATATGTCTCACTTACTATTAAAGGCACTAATTAAAAATAAAAGAAAACTGAGTAAAAACGACAAATTATAGGTACGTCTGTTAAAAGGTATAACACCTTTAATATGCTCGTCATCTTATTAACAGGTTTTTTTGCTGTAACTGTCAATCCAAGCAACCCCCAATAACATTTATGATGTTAGATTGTTACCGCGATAAAACGTTCCCTGCGACCCGCCCAATCAATCGCTGCTTTTAATCGAGAGCTATTTAGAAGCTGTGGTATTACCAAAGAATAAAATTTACAGACTGGACATTTCTATAAATTATCCATTTTGTAATACACATAACTAATTATGTTCAGTTATACACAATATATTCTATTATACTAACTTTTGTAAATGGAGTTCTATTATTGAAGGTGTGACGAGTTTACTACTTTAGAGCTTGTAAATAGCGTTAAGGTATAATAATAAATTTTATGTACAACCGATTCTGATCAATGCTGAATATTGATTTTATGTGAATCTATTGTGTTATGAATATTCGTGGCCTGTCTGATTGTTAATTTTATTTTTATATTCTTTGTCGTCGATTTATACATTAAGTATTGCTCTATCATTTATTATAATAAAAATTAAATCCCTTGTTTCAAAGAATAAATGACGCTATTTGTATAGTGAGTTAATTAAATTCATGTTAATGTTACCTCATTTATATAATTATATTTACTTGCAAACGAGTTGCATGCCATTTAAAAATTAAATCATGTACAATCAGCATGAAGACAAAGTTGTAACATTCCCAAAATGATCACGTATTGATTCAATTTTTCACCATCGATATCATATTACTTAAGAGTTCAAACATCGATAAATCGAGATGAATTTATAATGATGATATTATTTAATGCGGCCACAAATCAATATTAATTCCTGTTCCAACACAGTGTACAAAATAAACCGTAATTTGTATTCGGCAAAATTCTTATTATATAGGTACTTAACGTCTCGGGTTATTTTCAATTAAATGAATTGATGTTTATGTTGATTCATGATCGAAAAACAGTAGGGAGCCGGCCGCTTCGCACTTGTGTACAATACTTGAACGCTACCTCTAAAATTCCTTAAAAATAAGTGGCAATCAAATATAAAGGTTATTTTAATATGCAGTAAAATTTGAAATCAATTTCTTTTTGAGTCATAAAGAGGCGTTTTAGTAGGCTTTCTCGTGAATCATTGCGGGCCGCGTTCTTCCAATCCAGTGTATGATTTGTTGGTATGAAGTAAGTATGGTCTCAGCGAGAGATGTCGTAAATCAGTAGACGTGACACCCTTATGATTCTCACAGCTGTACAGCGCGGTCGAAAAATAAGAATCCACTATGGCACAAAGAAACAGAGTTTTTTAAATATTTATGACATGTTCGTATAGCGCTAGCAATATTTTCTCAAAAGGGCATCTAACTATATTCCTTTTCTAAGATTTTCTTATCCACACAAGTTACACAAGCAAGTATTATACACAGAATATCCTAGATCACGTAGGCGTTAAAACTTTAATATAAGGTAAATATATACGTAACTTGTTTCTATATAGACAGCCAAACCGAAAATTTTGGTAACAAATGTAAACAAAACAATAAACTTATATAAAGGAAGTCTAAAGTCTTCACCTCAATGCCTTAAAGACTTTTAGCAATGAAGTTACATCACATACATTTTTTAAAGTTTACTTAATTTGTCTCTATACATTAACAGCTCAGACCATAAAATAATAAGACAGAGAAAACAGCACATACGCAAACAAAAGAATTTTATATCGTGACGCTAACACAAGTAAATTAAAAATATATAACGAGAACGGCACCCCGTTTAATTTTGGGGCCATAAAGAAAAAAATAAGTAAATTATAGAACGCACATATCAAGTACCTATGAACTTTAGGCACTAGTATAAACAAGCCAAATCGTAAAATTTGTGTCAAAACCATTTTATGAAAAAAAATCTTTAAAACCTGATAATATGGGAACCATCGATATTTTCGCATAAACATCTGTCTTCGCACGGAAAATCACTAAAATCAGTAATCGAGCGAAAATGTTTTAGTTAAATGCTACATTTAGCTAAAAATTTGCTTATTTGGTTACGGTTGGCACAAGGGCTACTCGCGATGCGCGCGCTCTATGCTTGTCTATGTGTTCCTCTAAGTTTGGTCTCTTAATTCTGTACGTGTGAGCCTCCGTTCTTCACTCTATCGAGACTGTAATTAACAGAAAAACCAATACATGGATACATGTGATGTACGATTTGTAACTGATACGTGTAAGTAAATACTTGCTCAGTAATTTGTTTTAGCCCAAATCTTCTCTTCGATGTCGAACAAAGACGTGCTGATTAAATAGTAATACAATCCCTGTAGAAGTAAAAGCAAATCGACAATACACTATCTCTCAATACATTTGGGTGTGAGCTAGAAGCTAGACGAAGTAAATATATATTGTGTGTATATATAGATAAATGTCTGTGTTGTGGAGTACCTATTATGTGAATTAAATATGGATATTGTTTCTTAAGTTTTTTCTTAGAATTTTTAGTCTTAGGTATTTCTAAGATGGTTTGGTATAGATTATTAAATAAAGTGCTTTTTAACCGCGACTTCGCCCGCGTGGGTGTCAGATATGTTTGATATGTTGTTCGTTTTGTTACTCAAGCCCGACCCCTACTTTGCTCTACCTTAAATAACAACTTAGTAGACCTTACTTACCAATAATAAATAATACACAAAATGGGAATAAATTAAATTTTCAGTTAATACATACTGTTGAGCGTGTTTTATATCTTTACTACTTTCTATCTAAAGCCGGTTTGTCACAGTGCGCGATATTGCGGATCACGCCGCAACGCCGCGCCGCCGTCCGTATGAAGAGTCTCGTCCGTAATAGCGCAGACGCGTCTGCTCCGTCTCGTCGCAAACCACCGCGAGTGAAACTATACCCTAATGGCCGAATACTAAAACATCAATTAGTTTTGACGTCGTTAAGTCTCATGCTGTCTCTGTCACTTTAAGGTGTAAAGTAGCGACAGATAGACATTTAAGAACGTCTTAAAGTTAAGTTGCGTTTCAGTATTCAGGGGTATGACTGTAAAAATTGGGTTTCATTCTCAGCAATCCGTCAGTCCGTGGTCGGCGACCGTACAGGGTGATCCGTGCTACGACGAATTGAAACTGTGTAGGTGTATACGAAGTTCTCGTCAACTATCTCAATTACCCACCAGCTTATTGCTTGAGTTCAAGTCAATACATTTCAAACTCCACATGCCACACTACTAGTAATTTTGAAGTTAGTGGCAGCTTCTGTAGAGAATAGACGCTGAAGTCGATAGCTTATTTCAGTCCAGTTGCAACCAACTGACTTTGTAGCGACATCATAAGTGGGCAACAGGATTCTGGTAACGATAATGTAGAAAATTAAATACAATGAGGACGAAATTATGAAATTAAAGAAAATACGAACAAAAATATATAAAAGATTTCGATAAATATTAAATTGCAAAATTCAGACATGACTTTGTTTAAATATATGGCAGTGTTCATCAAATAGGTACTTAAAGTAAATGTTATGAAAATTTCTAAACGTTTTGAATGTAGTTTTAAGACTAAATAGTATAACTAACTGTGATCATTAAGTAAATTTATTTGAAGTATAATACAGTAATTGAAATCAAACTTGTTCAATACATTTCTAAGGCTTCTGTGACAACAATAAAATTGTTTATCGAGGTTCCAATAATAATTAATCATTTTAAGTAAAGCAAACTAAGACTCAGCGTAAACATCAAAGAACTATAACCCACGCCCCAAGTAATAGACGAACTAAATATTATTCAAACGATGTTCATCTATTCTATAACATTATACCACAATAAAGTTAATGGCATCTCGGCATCCAAGAGGTAGAAATTTACTAAAAACAAGCGCGCACTGTCTCACATTTTGAGCGAAGCGCTTAGCGTAAACATTAGCCACGGATCAAAGGCTTTTGAACGCAAATTGTTCGTGAAATTCGACAGAAACGATATTGGGTCGCGAGAATCAGGGTCTGATATCATACTCAGTGTACGTGGATTAGTTGAACGATAGTGAACCGTTATTTAGGCCGTGTTTGCTAAATGTATTCGAGCTGTTTCTTATGTGATCCATGTTATTTTACGAGGCTTTGTTCGGGTTAGGCTTAAGTGTCTCGTTTCTAAATGTCCTAACACGGTTGTTACACACCAAATAGTGGTTTTATACTGTTTTGTTTTATTCGATCCTTTTTTTTAGAGTGTTCAGGTCACATAATTGTGTAGCCATTTGCCTTAGACACAAAACAAAACCCAATCACATTTGGTTTTAGTTGGAAAACTACATGCATTACCATTGAATGTACCTATAGGTGCTAAAAAAAGTATGGTGGAGCTAATTTGTTTACTGAGTCCACTAATGGCAATATTAAACTTTTCTTTGTCTAAATTGTTGTTTTCAGTAACTTAGGGTAACATTGTCTATTAATTTTAAAATATTACATAATAAACTTAGAATTATACCTATCTTTGCATCCACGTACGTTTTAACGGTAGCCATTTTCACTAGCCTGGCAAGACTTACAAATACGGATTAACTACACTTATATATCGATCCAAGGCGTGGTTATTTCCAGTCTTTAACAATCAAAATCACAACACAAATACATAACTATTGGCGTATCAACGCCGCACGCATCTCTGTGGGCGTATCTAAGTGTTTACTTTGATCTTTGTACGTCTCGACAAAGCAAATACTTTTATCATTATTTACACAGTGTTCAGTTGCCTTCTACCGAATGCCCATTGAGTATTTTTTTTTTCTCGGTGGCTCTTAACAAATAAGAAAATATTCGTTATTGTCTTAAGAAGATCTTTGAGTACGCGTAATGATGCGTGCTTCTATTACTTTTCTCATCGCTGTTTTCTTTAAGTTTTATGACCCTTAGCTTGAGTGGGAAGATGTGTTGTGCGGTTGACCTACAATTGGGGTCAACTGTTCACTGCATTTGTACTTGAACTCTAGAAAAGTATTTATGCCACACTTAACATGGATTACTTACATTTTCACGATAAAATAACTGCTTAAATATGAAATGTGTTTCAGAAATAAAAATACAGTTTATAATAATAGGCATGTTTCCTATTTTTTTTTTTAATGTCCGTCTTGTAGATTAATGAATTTTATTGGACACGTATTTTTTGTTTTTTCCTGCAAACAAAAAATGATCAAAATACAGAGAACGGAAATTACGCGTGACGTCACTCCTCGCTACGATTTTTAGCGAGGCGTGGGGTCATAAGCCAGATCAGGAAATATCCCTATTAGTATAATCTCATTAAGTGTGATCAATTTTACCTATATCTTCAACTTACACTTTATCTGTCAGTTGCACACTCTCACATAAAAATATTCTTAACGTTAATTTTTTCATAGATTTAATTTTCAAACGATATTATTGCCGATTGATAACCTAACAAAGCCGATCATTTCACTCCATTTAACAATTTCTCACGTATCAATATTGAATATTAATATAAATGTAAGTAAAGATGGCATTGTCAAGCACGCGTCATTTGAAAATAATGCAATAACCATTAAGAATTTGTATAAAAAACCGCCTCTTGTGTAAAAGCAAACAAATTGAGACAACTTTGGGATTCACACGGCGGAAGCAAATTTAATTTATCGACATCTCATTCAAAGACGTCTCAGTTGCGTCTAACAACAATTACAGATTCACAATGTACACTAACACTTCTTACAAACCTTATTTCGCAGTCACAGAGTTCAAAATTCACTGCTTCAGTTGCCACATAACTTTGTAAAAGCAGTGCCGAAGTGACAGAACTTAATAGGACTTTAACAAATAGCTAAACATTTTGTAATTCGGGGAACATCTTGAATGCTTAGTTTACTTAACAAAAGATGGGGTAGTCTCCCATTTTGTTCTTCTCGTCCGGGTGACAACATCTGCCTTTTTTTGCTGAGACAATACCTGGCGATCTTGAAATAGATATTTGTTCAACTAGCCAGAAAATCATTCATTGTGTTTTTGTAAAGGTGGTAAGTGATTTGTTTGGTAATGGAATTTGGTACGGTTGCACATTGCACATTATGACCAATACTTTAACACTTGGATAACATAATTTGTATTATTGTTATGCAAAAGGTTTAATTTTAGATAAAGATACACCTTCTGTTTTGAATAGCATGAAGTTAAGTTAACTAGTAGGTAATTTATTGGTTAATTTTAAAGTCAAAGTTAACATATCGGGTTAATAAAAAGATGAGATTTTTCGAACACAAAAATGGACTTTAAATTTTATCATGCGAATACACGTAAATAGAATACACATAAGTAAAGATGCAGTGTGTTCAAACGGAGTAAAATAATATTCAAATAAAAAAAACTGTCTCTAAGGTAAAATACTGCTCCCATATAATTGTTTTTTTGGTATGTAGCTTGAAAATGGTACCTAAAATATATAGCGCAAAGAATATCTAATAGGTTGTAAAAGTCAGTATCGTTTAACAGAAGTAGTAATATTTTATTATTTAGGCAATATTACTAAATCAATGACAACCCAAATTGGACGAGACTTCCATAAAATTAAACGAACACTTACCAACTCTATCTAAAATTATGATTGAGATCAAAACGTTAAATCTGGAAAATAGATCAATACAATGACACCGTATTTAGCTCGACTCAATTTGGTCCAAGCGAGACCAGACTATTTAATAACCAACGTGTATAGATATCAGCCTACGTAAAAAGACATGAAAACTCTCCGCAATAGAAAACCAGAACAGCGAGTCATAAACATGAATAGAAATATTTATAGTAGCTAATGGTTTTCATAGCACACATAAGCATTGTTCAAGCTTCTAATAACAACACACAGGGATCGTTTAAACGATAAATAAAGGGGGCGGTGCAATATCTGTCTCGCGCGAACTGAGTGCAGGCCATTTGCATTGGAAGTGAATGCGACGAAACGGCCTCCCGTGGAATTTAATAAAAATATCTTAGCGCATCGCTTAGTGTTTCTTTAATATAGTGGGGAGTATAACTGAAAATATATTTCCAGTACTTCTGTATGGAAATTGGGCCTTGCCCCTGATATAAATGGGCGATATGTTATGTCGACTGTTTTAAAAGTGTTTTAGTGTGGCGCGAAATTGTAGGTACTATTACTGAATTGCTCTTGTGAGTATTTTTCGGCTTTGGTTTTAGCTCTTTGATGTTTGAAACAATGGCTTGTTATAGTGGAAAGGAAATAGTTTTAATAACAAAAAAAATGTGGAAATATAAAGCGTAAAATAAAGAAACAGTAACTTGAACGACTACAAAGACCTATTTAAAACAAATACATGATTATATTTTAGGATGCAGTTAGATATTTTTTTCTTCTAGGCAATATTATTTTTTAACACTCCACAGAACTATTTTGATTCCACTTTTATACTAAAATATTATAAAATTTATTATATAAAAAAATATTATTTAGTAACGTACGTAAAAACAGTAAATATTTTTACGCAACTCGCAATAAACTTCTGCAAATATAGAAATTAGATTACAACTATATTCTATGCTTGCAACACTGACTTATACCCTTATATTATAGTAACCCCTCTCCACTTTGAAGTAACTTCATTAGCCGGCCACTTGCTGACATGCGGCTAAATGAAAGATATCATTCACCAAAATTAGCATTCATAAGTCAACTCAAGCGACATAAATAACATCTTATATTAGCTTTATTACGTGTGATGATAGCGATTACTTGCTATGGTAGTGTTGTCTATGTCAACGCTATTACACCCACTCTCCTTCGAAGATGGTATTAGATTAGACATTTATGAACAATATGACAACGCTATATGAATGTTTCTTGTGTTTGACGCCTACTGACATAGTTTCACGTTAATGAATATAAATGTATTGTTTTATGAGTGTCCATAACACATGAACAACATACTATTGTCTATCAAAATTCCGAATATTAAAAAGCTTTCATAAGTTTAATATTGTGGATTCCTAAAATAAAAAACAATATATATATGACGTATCGATTTCATAACAATTATAGCGGTCATTGAAACACATTCACATCTAAATCATTAAAAGTATTATCAGAAACCTGAGTTTAACTTTACGTCTACGTTTTTTTTTCAAGCCATTTCTATCTCACTGCAGGGCAAAGGCCTTTCTATACTGCCTTCATCTCTCTCTGTCCAAGGCTGTGATGTGCCAGTTTTTCAAGTCCAGTTCACCCAACCATCTCCATCTGGGCCTGCCACGATGGCGTCGACATGAAAACGTAAAATAGAACGATATTTTTAAGAGGCTCTCAAGAGTAATAAATCTTGTAACCTCCATTTTAGATATCAAAATAAAACCATTCCAAACCCATTTTTATAATGTCATGAAATAGTGAAATTCTAATAAATAATCTAACAATGTAGGTACTCAATATTCCTGATGCTTTTGAAATACCTGATACGTACTAGACCCCTATCAAAACCACTTTGTATTCGTGAGTCGACTAGTCGTCTAGTTACTTTGAGAATATTGCTATATCCCTTAACCTCAAACACAAGGTCCCGGGTATAGTAAATATCTAGATAGATATGGAGTATCAAACAACAAGGGAAACTTGGCAAAGGATCAGATCTGTAATATAGGTAAGTAGGCTTCTTGAAACCACAGTTATTTGCCGAGACGAGTGTTGTTTATTCTTTCAACGTGTGTTTGAGACAATATTGTTTTATCAATAACTGTTCTTTTTGTGCCGCGTGCTACAAATGTCATGCTAAAATAATTTTGTCGGTTATCGTTCTATACAAAAACAAGGCGCTATATAGGCGTTGTCTCAAAGTAATGTTCAGATTTTTCTGAGGTCCCGGGTTCGATCCCTGGCCGGGTCAATGTAGAAAATCTCTTTTCTACATTTTCTCGGGTCTGGGTGTTTGTGGTACCTTCGTTGTCTCTGAATTCCATAACACAAGTGCTCTAGCTACTTACTTTGGGTTCAGAGCAATGTATGTGATGTTGTCCACATTTATTTATTTATTCTAAAGCGGTTTCAGATCAAAAAATGTTCAGCTTAAATAAAAAGAAAAACTAAATTAGACCCAATACTAGACATTCTTTTATTACAGACTGTAAAAACAAAGGCTTAAACTTTACAAAAGTACTCTCGCGTAAATTCCCTAAGTAACTGAGCATACTTTAAAGTTCGGAATCCAGTTCCACTTTTTACTTAAAAATCGATTGGCCCGGTTATCCAAACTTACTCAGGCGCGAATCCACTATAATAATATAACTTCGCTACTGAAGCTAGTTTCACTGAAAATCGATAGAAATCTATTAAAAACGTTTTCGTATGAGCTAAACCGTAGGAACGTTCGCCGTATGAAAAATGTGAAATCAAAACTAAAATTGACTGAAACTTTTAAAGCTTTGAGCTTTATTTGATTTTATATTTAATTTTATTTTACTTTTTGTCCTGATTAAGGTAATATATTTCTACTTTATTTTTTTAGGAGTATTTTCGAAACTAGAAATAACTGCTTAAATTTTCTAACTAATTATTATAACATGTCCCTTTTTTAACAAGGATTTACAAAAACTCCCCAAACTTTTGTAGGAAGAAAACATTGTCTTAAATAAGTAATCATATTTTATACTAACTACACCAGTTTTCGTATCGCATTTTTATCTGTCATTTAAATATTAAAAATTTACAACTGAATATTAATTATTGATGTATTTCAAAATATAATGCATTATATAATGACGACCTCCGTGGTCGAGTGGCGTACACACCGGTTTTCAAGGTGTCGCCAACTCTGAGGTCCCGGGTTCGATCCCCGGCCGGGTCAATGTAGAAAACCACTTTTCTACATTGTCTCGGGTCTGGGTGTTTGTGGTACCTTCGTTGTCTCTGAACTCCATAACACAAGTGCTTTAGCTACTAACTTTGAGTTCAGAGCAATGTATGTGATGTTGTCCACATTTATTTATTTATTATAAAATTTATTGGTTGAAAAGCCACACAGCATCCTTAAATAAATAATAATATATTTACTAGGTATATGGAAGAAGATTTCACAAAGAGAATTTTAATATGTTTCTCTTAGGTAATAATAGCAAACAATTCAAACCCTTCATTAGTGAAATCGTTTGCTGTGGAGAAAATATAATAGGTAGAATTTTGCGTCCATTTACACTTTACGTGTTTAGAATTAAGATCAAGTAGGCTCGTGTGTTTAATGTTTACTTAGAAATACGCTACTATTATTTGACATACAGTCTTTTAAAATGGTACAGCTAGTTTTGATTTATCCAGACATTTTACGCATTTAAAAATAAAATAATTATGTTAGAGATATAAAGTATTATAATGTTAAATCTATATCTAAAGTCGGGTTAGTTACACCATTTATAAATCAAGAACGGGTGTACGGATTCCATGATCTTTGATTTTTGCATTAGTCTCCACCCCCAAAAGCAGAATAACTAAAAAGCAACGAAAAAAAATCTTACGGGAACGGAGACTACTTAAGTCAGTGAAATCGCAAGGTACCGCTAGTATACCCTAAACTATAGTGAACTTATAACCTTAATTTAGTAGATTCCTTTCAACTAGGTGAAATATTTTCCCAGGTGCACTAAGGACACTTAAAAATCCTATTAATTCACCCCGGTGATATAAATATGATAAATAAAGTGCAATGTAGACATATATTATATTAATTCGTTATATTATCATCTCCCTGCCCCGTTTACAACTATTTGGTGTCGGCGCAATGCACATTTTGCTTCCATTCATCTCTAGTACTCGTCATCTCAGCATTCAATCCTATCTTTTTCATATTATCTTTCAAACAATCCATCCATCTCTTTTTCAGTGTACCTCTGCTAGTATAGTATACTCATTCACAGTCATACTCATAACTCATTTAGATATGTGACTTTCATCTCTTCTTATGTCCACATGTCCATACCGCAGTAGACGCTTACCTCTGACCTTTTCATTCACAGGCGATTCTTTCAAGCTTCGTTTAATGTACTCATTTCTTATCCTATCTAATCTCGTTAATCCATTCATACATCGAAGCATTCTCATTTAAGCTTCATGCAATAGTCATTAATTGACCAGCATTCTGAATCACACATCAATATATATTTAATTAATTTATATTTAAAATTTGTTTTTTTTTTCACATATAAAATTAAATCGCGACTACATCTTCATGTCAGTATGTCTCAAAAGCACCAAACGAATTACTTTAACCTAGATTCCTTCGTGAAAATAATGTGTTTAGTTAATGAGCTAACATCATTAAAGTCATTTTTGTTTGGTTTCCATGTAATTATCTTAAAAGTAAGTATGTAAGCACTCATACCTTATTTGTTTGTCGTTGCGCTTTCTCATGTTAAATAAAACATATTATGCTACTGGAATGGTATTAATGATTTTTAGAAAGCTAGTTTTTAGGGTTCCGTACCTCAAAAGGTAAAAACGGAACCCTTATAGGATCACTTTGTTGTCCGTCTGTCTGTCTGTCTGTCAAGACCTTTTTTCTCAGGAACGCGTGGAGGTATCAAGCTGAAATTCATATCAAATACTCAAGTCTATGGTCTCTTGGAGCTGTGAAAAAATCAAACTTCTAAGTCAACGCGATCAAAAGATACTCCCGTTTATGCCGCAAATTTTCGACACTCGCAAGGGAATCAAAACCTACAGGGTACTTCCCGTGAACTCAGAATCTTGAAATTTGGTACGAAGCAACGTCTTATAACACAGATAAAGGAAAAATTGCGAAAAGCATAAATTTTTAGTTACATCATATAATAAAAATATTTTTTATATTTTTTTTTTCGTTGTGCAATTAAAATACCATAACTACGACTATGACTCGATCATCGTGATGGGTGAACTTTTACTTATATACCTACAGGTTTGTACGGAACCCTCGGTGCGCGAGTCCGACTCGCACTTGGCCGGTTTTTTTTAAAACATTTAGGAAATAAAGTAAATAAGTTCATGAACAAGGCTACACCACCTTTGCTTTGTTAAAAAAATATTTTTTCTTTTTCTCTTCTCAATCAAAACGAATTTACCAAAAAAAAAAATAAGTTTGCCTGAGGACTATCTACCTACCATACTAATACTTGGAGAGCGACATCGTTCATTATCATAATTTAACTTAAAATATTTATTATGCCTGAGTCTAACGATTCATCCTTTAAAATTAGCTGCACATAAATGCAGATATATTCTGTCATATTTAATTCTTACGAAGACTTTTCACAAACTTCATTAGCAACTTTAAAATACTGAGTGGTCATAAAACGATAAAATCCTGCACTATGACATAAATGACGAACACTCGTACACTCCATTTGAAATTTCGAATGCGTTAGCTCGCATGACATCAGCATAAAAGAGCTTTAAACGGTAAATTCTCACTTATTTCAAATGAGATTCTCTTTAAATATTCTGTAAAGAATGCCTTGTATACAGCAATAATCCTTTGAGCGAAATATGCGAAGATCTCAGAACCTAATGCTGAATATTCCTTAACGCGTGCAAATTAATGTGAAATAAGCTTTATTTCACTTGAAAGCTGTCTTCAAATCAATACGTCAATGCAATTTGAGGCGTCAACGACACAACTGAATAAAAACAAAGGGTAAGTATAAATGTTTATAGCAAAACAGTTCTATGAAGTATCTTGCTAATATTATAAGTGCGAAAGTTTGGATGGATTAATGGATGGATGGATGGGTGGATGGATAGATAGATTGTTACACAATTAGGATAAAAGGCTGAACGTATTTTAATGAAATTTGGTACATAGATAGTTTATTATCTGGAATAGCGCATAGGCTACTTTTCATCATCATCCTATCACCATTTTTCTTCAACACGCGGATGAAACCTCGGGGCGCAGCTAGTATGTTATTTTTCAGTCTAAAAGGCATTTTACTATAATCAAATACAGTTAAATGTATTATTTAACATAAATAGCAATTATCCTAATTGGTAACCAAGTCTCTTTCAGAATTAACTGAAGTGACTTAATTGCCTTACCAAAAAGTCGATATTTAAATAGAGCGTCCAATGCAAGCTGACCCGTGGCTGAACTTACATTTATGTACGTAAATTTTATTTTAACAGACAAATTGAATATGTGAGTATATGATAATGAAATACGTGGCCACCGAAATTAGTTCCATTGCGAATAACCCATTGAAAACGCGAAGAGAGACTCCAAAATATAATTTGCAATAAAGTCGGCACATGATTTCTCACCGAGTTCACCCTTGACTACTTTATTACTTTTCTCTGAAGCAGAGACCTTTATAACTTTAATATTTCATTCGTGCATGCGCTTTCCTTCTTGTTCAGTGCCGATTGTTGATTTTTTTCGCCATTGTGTTGTGCGTTGGTATGACCATACTAAAATAAGCTGACTTTTATCGCTCATCCTTGCAAACGTTGTTGCAAAATGTTTTTTGGACTTACTCAAATTGCAAAATAGTTATGACAATAGCGTTATATGATGCAAACTGTGAATTTGAAAGCATTTAATCAAAGTTCTAGACAATGAAGCCAGGACAGCAAAGAAAAGTCAATATGAAACTCTAATTTGTGTTCGGAGCTCAGTCGAGTTTATTTTTTAGCGTTGGCAGTCAGTTCGGAGCAAGCTTTTAAATTAACAAAGGCATTCTGTTCAACATCGGGTGCATTTAAAAGTTGCTAAGCGAACTACTGGGTTCGTATTTATTTCCATGCAATTTCCGCGATCTCAAGTTTCATTAGAAAAGCGAAAGTTTGATAGCGTTTCGAGCGCGTTGTGGCGCCGCAGCGATCAGCCCCGCTTTACTTGAATAGGCATCCATTTTATTTATGCCTTTTTGTTATAGAAAACTTACCCTTCGTTCCTACATACAACGCAAACTCTACTTGCGTATTATTCAATATAGAAACCGTATTTTAAATTTACTTATACACAAATTCAATCTTATAGAAATGGGATTAGGGTTTAATTTACATTGTTTCAAGGAAGCTGTGACACATTTTTAGTTTGTAGCTTTTCATAAGTTTTAGAAGTATTATAGGGCAGCAAGAATGGGCTTCTTCTATTATTAGGTAAGTGCATTATGTCTATTTGTTATTGAATTAGTATGTATGGTAAGATATCATACGGGTAGCTCAACAAATTTCTTGTGTTCTTATATTTTCTTTACAATTTGTGCATAGATCAGACCTCCCTTTGTGTGACAGTTCTGCCAGTACGAACAGATAGGCTGAAAACATTGGGGAATCATGTTTCTCTTGCATTTTTTAATAGCGTAAGCCTTTAGTGCAAATATGGAAAAGGGTCTTGTGAAACCAGTTTAGGCTAAGCGACAACTAAGGCAATTATGGTGAAAAGTATGCATTCAACTTTACTAAATTATAGCCAAATAAATGAAAAATTATATAATAATATGCGCTGTCGCTGCTCACCGATGCCTGTGGCCGTTATGCTGAAATTAAAATTAAATTTGCTATATTTTATTTTTATAAGTACTTTAGAAACTAGGAACTTACAAAAAGTTTACTTAGAGCACGTACTTAAAGGCTGGTATCTACCTAACCTCAGTGAGACACGTGCCCCGAACTCAAAACTACTAACTAGCAGGTTGATAATGTCTACAGATTATTGCAAAAACAACACTATCAAGAGACCAATCAGCCCCCAAGATCCTTTAGTCGTGCGTACCCACATAAATCGCTAGTTAGTATGTCTCTACCAACATCAGTATACATTTACCTCTTCATACAAGTATACACAAAATCACGACAAAGAACGTGTTACCTAGTCATGTAGCCCTCTATGACGAATCTATCTAAAAAATTACTTCAAAGAATTTTGAACCTTATCGAATGAGAATAAGGTGCTTGCTGGAGATAATACGAATTCTCAGCGTCCCGCTGAGAACAATGTTGGCGGTTATCTCAACATCAGATTGAGATAGCACTGAGGTCAAGTTCGGCACGCGAGCAAATACGAGCGAGTTATGCTAGTTGACGAATATGGTATGGGAGTCACTACAGCACTTTTGGAAGATCGGATTTGAGATGCCCTATTTTGTTGAAGTGTTCCAACAAAAATATTTAAGTTCACGGCTATCGGTTCGATTTTATCAGCTGATTATTTTGAAATTGAATGATAACATAACATTTACAATAATGTCATTGAATAGTAAAGTAAATAATAAATTTCAGACAGTTCAAAACCAAGAATTTCTTAAAATTTAAGTACTATCGTAAACAGAAACAGGTTATCTGAGAGAAATATCGACAGTGCTCAAATAAAATATTCAAAAAACATTCGACTTTTAACTGACACGAATACATAAGCGTTTCCAGTTCGTCCGTTGTGTCTATTACAAGCATTATTTCGCTCCAATATTCTTCAATGCCTTAAGAAATACGTTACTATTCCACGTATCGTAATAAAACCGCATTGGCTGCACTTTTCTTTCCATATTGCTCTGTGCCTGGACAGCATAAGTCTTCCAGAATGTATGGATCATATTTTGGCCCTAACACTGGAAATTCACACTCCTCAGTTAATTTTTTTTACGTAGATAATTTTATTAATTAAAAATCTTCTTAAATAAACTATAACTGAATTAAAATTTGATAAATGAATAAAGATGAATTATGAATGGAATTGAGTTATTTAAATAAATTTGAATTCTGTAATTAAGTTACTACCTACCTGCCTTAAACTAATAATATAATTCAACTAACTCTAAGAATAATAAATTAATATAAATGGAACTTACAAGGCATTGTTTCAACCAGATGGACAAAAACGAAGAACAACAGTACACCAGCGTCGATTATACAAGTAGGTTCATTGAATAGAGTTGTATGTGAGATTGAACATAGGGAACCTACGGTAGAGGGCATAGAAAGACCCGGCCTTATTCAGTTAGACAGTACATGGTATTCGTGACTTACATTCTGTATAAAACAATTCTCGGACAAAGGTTCTGGTCAGATGCGAGCAACAAAGGAACAATGCGGTCGACGGGAGATGCCTTTGCTTCATTTCGATTGTGGACAGCCTATGTCCATGCGAGACCAAACGACCATTGGTCTGCATTAGAGTTTGTTTTTGTTAAATCTGCTCCCATTCAGCCACTTTGCTTCTGCGACATTTCGTTGAATTACAGGTGCTGTTCTAACAAATAAGTTAATTTAATAAAAATAAAAAAGAATCCAAAATTTTTCAAGCTCTTTATTTTTTTATCCCAACCTTATTGCAATATTTGACTTAAAATGATAAAGCAGAAAGAAATAATGGAAGTGATAGAAAGCAGGATGCATGTACAATTAGTAACCAATATAATGATAGGTAAAAACATAGATAATTTTTCACCCTGCTGACATGCCAATCCAAGTTATGTAAGTAAATTTAAGTCCAAAAGATACCTTACTTGTTTCTCATAATAAATTTAATAAGTCGTTAACTAAGAATTAGAGCTCAAATTGAGAAAAAGAAAAAACCAAATGAAAATATGATGATCACGAAATATCATTAATAAGTGTTCAGTTTTTTGTTACATAGTGTTCATTGTTTTTCAGCAACCGATTGTCCATTTATTGATATCTTTGTGTAAAAGCACCGTTGGAGTTTAACGTACCTATTACATATTGATTCCAGTAAATGCCGTTGCCACAATATAAGCTAACATAGCTGACGAATCTATCAAGCAAAATGATACAAAGACTTTGGTTGGGCCACCCGCAAATAATGGGAAGTCGGTCGTAGAACCGTATTGTCTGACCGACGATGTTGACGATATGACATATTGACTTCTGAGGTCTTGATTTTGCGCAAGCTCAATTCACGTTTTCTATTCAATGCTAACGTCGGGTCAAGGGAACATTTAGTGATTTAGACGACATTTTTTTCTCAATTTCGACCACAAAATTTATATATTTTGACAGTTTTGTGTTTGCTTACAACAACGTTAACGTTTGTTTTGTACAATAGATATTTTGTGGATAGGAAAGAAGATTTTATGTTTGACTTTCAATAGTGGTTTCTCCTGCTGTTAAATTGTTAGTAAAAGAATGAATGAACATTTTATGTTCAATAACATAATATCCGCATTGCACCCAATTCTAAAATTGCATTATAGCTGTGTTGACTCGTGAATTAACCGACGCTATAAACGAGTGCTAGTGCATATGTGAAGATGAACGTATAAACAACGAGCGTCCAGGGCTGGGATATCCATTACAATGCAAATTCGCCTCCGTCGTCACAATTAACGAGTTACCTGCCCACGGCAACTTTTTGCCTAGTCCGAAGCCCAAAATTGGACTATGACCGAGTTTGGTCACATAGTAAACTGCCATGTAGAATGTAGCCGCTATTTGCAAAATTTCAACGAAAACTATTTTCAGTACGTAACTTCATGACAGTTTTATTACGAATCAATAGTTGGTGTCCTCGTTGTTAACGTTCGAGTTTGTGGCTGTTAAATCGACGGTAAAGTCGAATCTGATGCAGCGTTGTCGTACTTTTCCATTTTTAATTTGCTCTATAAATGCATCAAGTTGTTACTTTTGACAGACATACTCGTTTGATTGGCTGATCAATAAAATTTACATCTGTGATTAAATTCTGGCTTTTGCAATAACCATTGTAAATTGTAGTACACATAAAAATATATAGATGTAAAAAATAATTTAATATCTTGATGATACTGGTAAGTAATTGTTTGGTCCTATTGAAAAATAAAAGAACGTCGCTGTCAGTGTTTCTATAGAATGATAAAATAAACAGATTCAATTAAATGAATTCAGACTATAAAACTGTTGCGAATTTATTACACTCAGTAGAATCGAATTACGTACTATTAGTCTCTCACGAATTTCTCGTCTCAAATTAACCAGGCAGCACCAAATTCGTTTTGACTAATGGTGTTATTAGTCTCGGGCGTGTGTTCATAACGCGTGCTGTATTACTTCACTGGCTACTAATATATCTTCCAGTGAATTCTTCCTTCTCGAATGCGTGTGTAAACGTAATAATAAATAGATACGAACAATGTCGTCTGCGCTCCTAAAATTTATTATATTGTTGTTGTTTGAGCGCGTTTTTAGAAGTAGCGAATGATTTAACGAATATTGTCAGAGGATTCAATTTGAAATCTTTTTATTTATAAAATGCAGATAAATCGCTCACATATTGAAATAACCTAAAAAATATATGGTGCCAATTTATGATTCACTATATTCGCCATAAGCCCATTCCCACACTGATTGATAAAAACGAGCGCACCAATTAAATCAATTATTAACACAATAAATTTGATGCGTCAGCTGCATTTACTACATAAACGCGAACGCTCCATCATGGAAAGCAAAATTTAATTGCATCGTTACGTCGCCGACGCCGAAGTCCCATCAAACATTTATCAATATTGACTAAACTCTTAATAAAGCCTAATGGACGATGTGTGGTCAGAGTATACAAACACAGGAACGCGTTTGCCGATGCTTTTAAAGCAGAGTAAAAAACTCTGTGTCCTGATTAATCGATGGTTATAAAGCAACACGGGAAATATTTTTGTGTATCATTAGTTGGATGATGCTCTATGCTCTTATGGCACGTGTTACTATTATGGATTGTCTCTCTATTACGTTTCCTGTTCGCATTAATCGTTTTATTTTGTTTTGTTGTGCATCGCTAAACTTCGCGCTATACAGAGTTTATTATGACTAGAAGTAGTATTCATTTGTTTATCAGAATTTTATGAAGATAAACAAATGAATACTAATGATACATATGATTTTTTTTAGGGGTTAGTTTGGAAAACCGTTCAAAAAAACTTTGTAAAAATGTTCTACTACGGAAAGAAACAATTGAGTAATTATTTGGTTAACCCAACCGTCCTGGACAGGTTGCGAAGTGCCTGTATTATAGCCTATTTCTATCTATCTCTTTATATAACGACTCCCGGACTAAGTAATTTAACCCTTGCATCGCGGGAGGTTTTAAAAAATTTAAATCACTTGTACTAAGAACACCGAGACTTAGAATAAGCATTTTTGGATCACTCAAATGCTTGCATGGTCATTCCGGGATCCAACCCGCAGCACGTCGCGCAAAGTGGCTTTTGACGTGGTAACTTGGCTATCCGCGTAGTCAGCCTTATCTCCATCTTTAGTTTTTGATGCAGGGTTAATCGCTATTATTTTTATGTGCAAAACAGATGTGAAGTTCTGCTCCAATAAACTAAAACCTTTCCGTTATCAACAGTTGAATCACTTGAAGGGTTAATTTTTGAATTCATTTGATATTTTTCGTACTTATTCAAGCATGACACGAGCATAAACCAGCTCTTTTGAAATTCTAATCGATGTTTGACATAACGGTCTCCTAATAAAATAAGTGAATTTCAAATGTTGATAATTAAATCCAATATGAAGTAAAGTTTTATGTTTTATTGAACAGTAAAAGGCACTGCGGCTAATAGATTTTATTTAGGCGTTTTATGTTTATATTACATCTGAAATATATGGTTTTGAGTTTTTATGTTCTATGATACGGTAGGAAAGTATTTTTTACAGTTGAGTTGGCTTTATTAAATACAAATAGTAGTTAGTATTTTAATGTACTTACCTACTTTTATATTTCTGTCGCTCTTTCAATCGGAGCTCCGTCAGTAAATAACTAGTCTATTGTTACATTAGCAAATAAACGAAAATACTTTTTAAAGTAGTTGAGTTTTAGACTTAGTATAAACACATGATATTATTTACATGATAACTAAGTTAAATACTTTAAGTCACATACACTCACAGACACACATACACGCGCTAACGTAAACGTGTATACAATAGTCTACATTTACTATAGTTACATAAAATCTTAGAAACTCTTTAGTTTTATTCCATTACAACCTAGCGGTGCCTTGCGGTTTCACCCGCATAAGTACCAAGTCTCCGTTCCTGTAAAACATTTTTATTTTTCCTGTATTTTTTCAATATTTTATAGCAATTCGGGGAGGAGACAAATCCAACAAATCGAAGATAATGAAAATCGGTCCACCCGTTCTTAAGTTATTATTGATGTAAATAACCCGACTTTATTATATACTAGCTGTCCCCCGCGACTTTGTTCGCGTGTTTTAGTTTCAACGGTTTTTCATTTTTGCAACTCCTATTGGTCGTAGCGTGATGTTATAGCCAATAACCTTCCTCAATAAACGGACTATCCAATACGAAAAGAATTATTCAATTCGAACCAGTAGTTCCTGAGATTAGCGCGTTCAAACAAACAAATAAACAAACAAACAAACAAACAAACTCTTCAGCTTTATAATATTAGTATAGATATATATATATATAAGATTATTATTACTATTTTTTTAAATTTAATTATACCGATTTTCCGTTGTTTGCGGAAGCATCAAACCATATAAAATACAGTCAACTAAACAAGAGTTATAATCTAAATCTACGAATTGACATATTCTTTATTTGTGAACGCTATAAAACAAACACGTATTACCGGCCAGTTAGTTAAAGCTGTAGTAATAAAACCATTTTTGACGTTACTTTAAGATGCAATTCTTTGAATACATTTGAATGATCGTCGCGTGTCTAGAAATATATACGTCGACACTCGAATAAGAAATATGAGGTCGTGACGTTAATTACATGTAGTGGTATGCGTGCGCATGAAAAATGTTTGTTTATTTTAATGACTGTTAAATCAAAACTAATGTTTATCCTGTCCATTTGATTGATTGTTGGTAACGTTTTGAACGACGAGCTCGGGCCTTGGGCTAAATCGTAGGATGCTTGCTCATACATTTGTTTAGTTACAGATATGATGTGTGTTTGTTTATTTGGTTTTTTAGGTAATTTAATTTTGCTTCGCGAGTGTTTAATTTTAAATAAATATTATAGTAGTTTTTCATAGTGGTGAGATAAAACCTTTATTGTTGCGAGCGTATCTTAATTGTTAAATTGTCAGGTACAATAAGTACAAAAATATTATTATTTTAAATATCATAAAACTATAATACATAAACTATTCTGTTTAATAAATATTGAGTTTTTATTTAAATAAATTTATATTAAATAAAATTTTCTTTGCGCATAATAATGTAAATAAACTTGTTGTTAATAAAAATGCAATAATACCTCAATACTTAAAGGCAGCCAGTGATGAATATAAATGTATTGACTGTCTATTCCACGACCCGAGCGCACCACAAATCAATCAGCGATCTCCAACAACTTACGTAAGTAAACGAACAAAGAAACGAATGTAATCTTCTTAGTTAAATTAGATTACGTTTCAATGCCTCGTTATAATATCCTAGAGCGATAAGTGCCCTTTATTTTATAAGATAGTAACTAACAAAGATAAACTCTGAATGCTTAAATTTATAATTAGAATAAATAGGAGGCTTGGATGTAGATTAAGATATAAATTTTCAAGTGAACTGATAAACTATCAACGATTTAAATAAAATAAACCGTTATGATTTGAATTTCGAAGCGTAGTTCGAAATTTAAAAAACGTGAGAAAAGTATTTAAAAACCATTTGATAATGGATTTCAATTATTTTTTATTTTTATTTAAAAATATTCTAAGTTCATACCTACATAATCTTTTCGCATTCGATTTATTTTAAATTTCGTATCTGCGATGTCGCTTTACATCCTCGTAATTTTCATGCAACTTAGTATAGAATATAATCTATGCTAGCAAAATGTTTTTATCTACTACAGCGAAGGTGTTTACAAGAATGGATCTCTTGGCTCGAAAGATAGCATAAGTGGCTGATATTATTTTATGATAGTATACGGCCAATATTAAAATTGATGTACCTACCTACTAAAACTCGTTTTTTATATGAATTCAAGTGTATATTTGAAATAATTATTTGGAAAAACTACATGTATCAACCCTGTTACGAAACAGTAATAGTTAAAGTTTAATAAAACTAAAAATATAAATACATTCGTAAAATTAGGTCACTGCACTTTATGTTTTCAAAACTCTATTCACGTTTGGCGTACGCGTCTGATATGTCGCTATTTGTCCGATAATCACAGTTTATAGCAACACCCATAAACATATGACGATCATTTTATGGTCTAACATGATTAGCAGTAGACCGAGCCAAGTAAAGCCAAACAAATAGTACATTCATGTCTCTATAAATATGTCACGTTGTGTAGTGTTGCTCAATTTATTTTTCCACCAATTTCCCGCGCTAAAAAAAAGAAGATCCACATGATTCTTTCATTTTATCTCCTTTCTTGGCCCTCGTGGCCGCAGTGTTGATAAACCTTTATTTAATAAGGTGACTAAACGCATAACTTGAGCGAGATAGTGTCCCCGACACTTGTTTAAGTGTAAACTGCTGTTCTTTTCTGATAAAATGTCTCATTTCGATAATTTAGCAAGAGAAGCGGCCGGGAAACTGGTTTAGTATCGACACTTCACTATAAATACACAAAAATATATTTACGTACGAATATAAATTAAATGTACGATTTTCAACCTTATATTTTAGAGAATTTAAAAAAGTTTCTTACTTTACTAGAAAATTATTGCATGGTGATCTGAGATTAAGTCTTGATAAGTGATGCAATATATCGATAACAAAAATAAATGAATGTTCATGTAGCTTAATAACCCTGTATGGGTCGTCCTATAAAAGTAATGTAAATTACGATTATTTTGAGAACTCGATATCGTAACAACTCTATAACACTCCGAAATGAGTTTTTAACGCTTCGTTATAAACAAAACTTTCGCGAAGCAACTTGTTTGACTTGACAGAATGATAGGTAATGGACAACTTTATTACAGTGTTAACAAGTTTGAAAAAATAAAATAACTGTTCTGCTATTCGGGATTTAAAATACAAATTGGTGTTGTCTCGAAGTTGGATGCGCGCCGCTGGCTAAAAAGTCATTGGAGGTGTTAAACCAGCCTTCGATAATTAGGCAATAAATATTTATAAACGAAGAGCTGGCTCGTCACAACGCTCGTTGCACTTTTCTTCATTTTTTGCCGTTTGAACGTCAAAGGAGTTCGTATATCGAACAACCAACCCCAGCTTTTTTTGCTTAATGTCACATGTTGCAACATCAAATTCATACTCTAATCAAACGACTTATGGATTAAATTCCAACGACACTTAAATAGTATTAGGTCATTATGTTTTGAAAAGGAAAGGTGTGAATAATAACTGGGATTATTTTTCCGACCCAAATATCGACCAATAGAATTGCACCATTCGACGTCACGTGGTACAACCTACATGGTATTATACTGATAATTTTTTGAAAATTTGTAGGTTGTACCACGTGACGTCTCATGGTGCAATTCTATTGGCCGACATTTGGGACGGAAAAATAATCCCCTGAATACCACACGAGCTTCAAAATTATCTGGCATTTCCCGATAGGTTCCCTGCAAACAAATAAAGTCGTCAAGTTTTTCAGGAAAAATCACTCGCGCTTCGCGCTCGTGATTTTTTAACCTGAAAAACTTGACTCCTTCATTTGTTTGCAACGAACCTATCGGGAAATACCCGATAATTTTGAAGCTCTTGTAGTATTATAAGTGATACTTATTTGCAACTGCAACAGTAAGGCTGTGCAGATGGGATTTCACAGTTAGCTAGTTAGGCTTAAGAGTGGAATATTTTTATTTTTATGACAGGAGCAAACTTAAATAAAGCAATATACAGGGAAGCTGTCGTAACAGGAGCGCAGATTTAAATATTACAACCAAGATTATTGAGTATTTCATATGTGCAGAATTATATGGAAATATGGGATGAGCTCGTTGAAAGATATTAAATAAAATAAGCAATGAGAGGTTGTTAGTACGAAAGATGTTTATTATTTGCCAGAGAATAATTTATTAAAGAATGTAAACAGCTATACAACATAATATTCATAGTATTGATAGCAAGTATGTTAAATAGGTGGAGCATATATTTTGTGAAGCCTTTGACGTCATCACAATTGAAGACGCACCTTTAAATTAGGTACTGATCTACAAAATGTTCTTCAGTGTTGCATAGTCGTAGTGATTCATTGAACTAAACTATTTAAACAAGTTTTCAATATGTAAGGATGGAACCCTGTTGTGAAAAATTTTAAACTATTGAGGGGGTAAAATGGTTATATTAATTTATTCTAACTCTTTTCTCTTTTATGACAATTTCTTCTGTTTTGGTCAATGTGATTTATTAATATTTTTCTTAACTTTCCTCAATTCAAATAACTTACCTACATACCTACATTATTGATAGTTAAAATTAAACAGTAAATGTCATAATAAATTAGGTGAACAAGTTACTTTTTAGGTCGCTATGCTGACGAGAAGCATATTGAGATAGTTAAAGCTTTTTATTACAGGAAACATTCCCCAATTGATTGCGTGTTCTGTTGTTTTTCAGATACTTGTGGTTTTAGGTTTACAATGACATTTGGTTGTAGCTGCCAATGTTTAAATTAAAACAACAGAATAACGATGTAATTTCCCTTAAAATATATACAAGCTTGTGTGAGACAACTTTCAAAACAAAAGCTAAAGTACCCTTTTATTCACGTTATCAAATTAGATTATTTTATTGTGACGTACAGAAATAAAGATAAGCGTAATAAAATACAACTAATTGTACCCTAAATTGCATAAGCAACAATAAATTCAACGGAATTAGGCAAGTCAATTAACAAACAAAAGCAATTAATTAAGCAGATACATTGCAATGATGTCCATATAATCCCACAGGGGTCTCATGCTCAAACAAATTCAAATTTTAAAACATGCTCAACGACCAGAACCAACTCCGCCATTACCAGCAAAAGTTACACGCTTCGAATTAAATTCTCATTCAAATTTGAACCTTACAAAACAAAATTAGGATACTGGAAGCTAAATATACTTCTCTCATGGTATCCCAGCTACTTTCCGAGGCAGTTCTCTACATAAAACCTTCCAATTATTTCCGCTCCCTAGTTATCGGGTCGCATCTTGCATCAATCCACTCGTATTACACAAAAATTTACGAGAATGAGACTTCTTTGGCTGTGATTAACAATAAATTCTCAGTTAACAGCCCGACGTCAGACGTCTGCCTCTATCCATACTTTTATAAAGCGAGACACTTCCACAACAGCTGATTTATTGTATTTCTCTTTGTTTTGTGTTTTGTCCTCTTTATTGTTTTATTTGTGCCCTTGTCTTTTTTTAGTGGACCCGTTTATTTTGAGACAATTTCTTTGTTGTACCGCCATTTAGATTACCGCTTTATGGAGCATAATTTTCATCGCTATCAGTGACATCTGCTGAAGCGTTTAAATAATATTTTTTACAGAAACCACGTAATTTATTAGATTATTCTTGATTTATTATTTAACAAACTGGCATCAGTTTTTTTTTTTATTTATGTCACTACATACACACTCATATATGTATAAAAATACAGTTTTGACCAAGGTGCCCCAAATTTCGTGTCAAAAAAATTGTATATTTTTTTCAGTCCATATTTCATTGTCAAATACTCTTAAAATATTACAACGTGTAAGAATAAAAAATAAAGCATGGTACAAAGATATAACAACATGGATTCTCATTAAAAAGTACCTACTAACTCAAAAACACAATTTAATCATATCATCAATTTAAGCAGATCTAATAATGTTACCATTTTCATTAATTTATTTAAAATACAAACAAACTAATTATTTTCAATACATTTTTTTAATCTTCCTTATATTATTAGGTACTTACTTTAATTGGTGTTCACGAAAAAATCTCATCATTACGATCAGATAAAACAAAGATGTTTACCAAGAAGTAACAACAGGCGTACCATAATAAAATCGGGGCAATATCCTTAATAAGGCAACAAGGGAGCTAATTAAAATTTTAAACCCAATGACCGCTGTAAGATGCGGTAATAAAGTTGTCAAGGAGAGAAGTAAACGGACAGTGTGGACGTCAGCTAACGACTGTTGTGTAAATCCGTGGGAGATCAAAATAATTTAGTTTAGGACTTCAGTTTTATGTTGTTGTAGCCGTTACGTTTAATTATTAAAGCCTTTATGAAACTTAGTAGATACTTATTATGGTAGATGACTTTGTGTGAACAGTCGAAATATATTTAGTCCGTCAGTTATTTATATAATATCTAATTAATATTGGACACATATTTATATATACAAGAAAAAAAAATTGAAGATAAAGCAAATCATAGTTCAGGAATGCGGGCTAATGACATACTTTTCCACAAAATGTACGAAATAACCCCCCGTTCACACTAGTCGTAAGTCGCATACGACTAAAAGTCGAATGCTCTGGTCACCATACACTTTATATGGAGCTGTTCACATTGGATGAGACGCGATTTACATATAAAATCAGACTTTCGACTTTTAGTCGTATGCAACTTACGACTAGTGTGAACGGGGGGTCATGACGTCATGCGATACTTAAAAACAATGTACCGTCGTGAGATTTCGTTTGCATAAAAAAAAAACAAAGCAATACAGTCTAATACTTTTTTTTATCTATCTGACGGACATTGAAAAAGATCGAGCCAAGTACCGCCTTGTGGTTTTATTTATATCGCAAATTATTGTGGTTTTAAACAAAAATATTAATGTGATGTTTTACTTAGTTCTTTTTATCATTTTGTTCAAAATGCCAGGCACAAATTACTGACGTTTGTACGATAAGTCAAAAAAAGAATCAAAATTATCTAACTACTCAGCCATCACCGAGTGCGTAACCAACCTTTAATCAGCATTTCGAAACTTAAATACAACGTAATCAAGGAAGAAATATATTATAGCTCTTATTGATTGGTTCATCAAACAACTATGAGTCAACTTAAATCAGGAAACGGTCTATTGTTCTGACTTCTAACTATCCCAAGTTCCTAGACACTAATATTAAAGTGAAGTACCTTCTCCTATTTAAGAGCATTCTGTTTCCCTTAATCTTTCACTGTCCAAGTTACAGATGTTCGGATAAGTTTGCTAGTATTAGAATTCATCAAAGATTTGATTGTTTATAGCTATTTAAATTAATAGTGCGGGTAATAATTTTGTGTTACGAGTAAACTCAAGCTATTTAAATTACCTATACACTGTTTGATTATGAAAACTATTTCAGACTAATAATATAATTTTAAATACCGTATAGAGATACAATAGTTCCGTATTCGTTTATAATTTGGTAGCTCAATAGGTACGTATTACGAGAAACATCTTCACAAAGTATTTAAAAACAAAGTCAGTTACGCTATCTGTACGCTTAGATCTTTTAAACTACGCAACGAATTTTAATGCAATTTCCAGCAGAGTAGAGTGATTCAAGAGCAAGGTTTATATGTATAGTACATGCATATTGTACCCGTGCGTTTAAATGAAAATAAAAATAGATTGTTTATTTTAATGAATAAGCTCTTAACATGTCTTGAACATAGTCATACGAAAGGCTAATTATAATATTAATCAAAAGAAAACACGCTTATATACAGTAATAAGTATAAACTAATTTATCAAAACAGAAACAAAATTATACTATCCTTAAGTGGAGCATAGACGCATATTTTATAGTCATCAAACAACCCATTTGGTTTACAACATTAATCATGGACAACACGAAAGTCCCTAATTAAACTATATAGAGGCAATTAAAATGTACTAGAAGAAATTTTTCATACAAAACATTGTTTCCTGTGCGCCTAGTGGTGTTAGGCCGGTTTGAGCCCCTGCTGTTTCAATTAAATCACTGACAATACTTCGAATGCCTGACCAGTCGATACCAAAACATACCGCTTTTGGTCGTCATTATAGTTGGATGAAGTAGTTTTAATATTAGAACTAAGTATATTTTGCCGAATAAATGTGCTTATGAGTGTTTTTTTTTTATTTATTTATTTCATAAAAATAAAATTATGGCAATTTTTTTTTCTGTTAAAAATTTACTTTGTGACGAACTGACAATAACCTAAATAAATGAAGTTCAAATATATAGGTTAATGTATTTTGTTTTTAGTGCAACCGTTTAAAGTACCTAGAAAAAGGAAGAACTAAACTCAAGCTTCTTTTTCTACCCTCTGCCTAGTTTTTTTTCCATACTATGTCAGGGTCGGCTTTCAGTCTCTTACTAAAATTCAGCTAAATACCGTATTCAAGCTTGTTGATAATAAAACAATCCACATATTCTAAAACCGAATTTTGAAAAATAAGAGTCAGAACAACACACGTAACAAAATTATAATGCTTTATAAAAAATATTTAATTTATACAAATATCAAAACAGTTTATTCCGCTAATAATCTTGTTACGGACCTCACGACTACGCATGATGTGCTGACGAAGCACTGATACCATCTAATCCAGATTTCCCCTACTATTTAATTGATTATTCCATAAAGATTAATATGACTCGTCGTACTTGACGGTCCGTGGTATTGAACACAAAAATTCTACCAAACAATCGTTGTCATGATAAAAACAATCCATTCTAAGTTGATCTATTCTCATCAAATATTTTGGATGATTTTCGTCACGTTTTAACTAAACGAAAGGTCTATCTAAACTGGCAGTGTTAAATGTTTTCAACTTGCTAATAATTTTCAAGTTCAAAGTCGATTCAATTGAGTTCAATCTTGAGCTGAGCGGGTCGTTAAATGTGATACGTATGATTGATGTAGGAACACTTAATTGATTTATTCGGCAATTGATTCAATGGGAAAAGGGTAAGAGTATTTACAAAATCATTGAAGTAATTTTATATTATAACTAGCTGTCCCCCGCGACTTTGTTCACGTTGTTTTAGTTTCAACGGTTTTTCATTTTTGTAACATTTTTCATTTATGCTCTGCTCCTATTGGTCGTAGCGTGATGTTATATAGCCTATAGCCTTCCTCAATAAACGGACTATCCAATACAAAAAGATTTTTTCAAATAGGACCAGTAGTTCCTGAGATTAGCGCGTTCAAACAAACAAACAAACAAACAAACTCTTCAGCTTTATAATATTAGTATAGATAAGGAGTTCATAAACAACTAATTATAGAGTAAACTTCAAATAAAAAATGCAAAAAAATGTGTGCCTTTCGGAACCCATCCCATTTTGATGCATTTGACTTGCTGTGGGTTTGTATTGCTCAACCCAACTTAGACTTTAGGGTACCTAATGGGAACCTATGAAGTGCTATTGGAAATATGTCAAAATGGAATCCACAGTATTATCTACTAAACGTTGACAACAATAATGGTCTGGCCTAATAAACACAAAATTTATAGCTATCAATAACTATCTCCTAAACTACCGGAACAATGCCACGGTATTTCACATACCGTAATTCCAGTGTCTCAACTAAAACCAATCGTAATTAAAGGCAATAAACTCCAACTCAATGTCTATCAAATGGTCATTATCAAATACTTTCTCAAGACAATTTTTATCAATTTCACCGGACGTTGGGCCTATAAATCTATTTAGGAGTCAACAGCCATAGGTCCACGAGAATCGTCGATTGTTCTAGATTAACGAACCATATCTCTGTAATGTAATACACTATGATCTTATCTGCTCATCAATGTCAGTCTCAAATCTATTTAAGAGGCAATTAGTAAAGTCATGTATGTACTGTTTATAATATCTACTGTTATTTGAGGCTATTGTTATGAATACTTGTTATAAAGGCATAAAATTATAAGAAGTTTCATGATGAGAAGTTTCAAGTTGAAAAATTGGACGGAGAAAGTGGGACAATATTTGGGACAATGATAATTTCAATACTAAACGGACAGCATAATATTTTTTTTTTATTTGTCCAAGTAAAATAGTTTATCTTTAGTATGTAAGCCATTCCTTATAATTTTCATGCGTAGGTATAATAATAATATGTTCAAAAGGCATTTTTTTTATTTCCCCGAAGGGTATCTATAATCATATTCTTTCCTAGTTTAAATCGTTAAATAATGTACACTACGCAAATTCATATACAAATCAAAGTGCCAAAAACTTTACGTAACACTCCAAAATCTATGTTCTATATATTTTTACCAGCAGTCGTCGGTTGTTTTTATTCTATGTAGCCATAAATATAAGGAGGTCGACCCCCCTGCCTGCGTCACAATGTCCTTTCTCCTTATCTAGACATCTACAAGGCGCAACACGACATTAAAGGACTACCGACGCTTGTATTAAGCCTTGTGTCATGGGCCCATGATCTTATTCCAAAGTCATTGCTTCAGTTTTCTTTGATTTGTTTTTTAAGTTTTATGATGCTCTTACTGATAACGAAGTTAGTATACTGTATATTAATCATTCAATAATGCCGGCGATTTAAGATTTATAATACCAAGGTACCAAAATATTTTTGGTAGAATTATTGTGTCAATCGAAAAATTATGAACGGATGCAGAGTACCTAAATGTATCAGTATATTAAAACACTAAATCTTTATAACCACATGGCGTGAATTAACTGTCAAAATATAGTGAAGCTTACAGTCCTAAGCCAATTTATAAAAGATTAAAATTGTTAAGCCTCAATTTATTTCAACACAACCGCCTGAAGATGTTGATAAAAAATACGTGATTAAGTAATGATTTATCGCCCTTAATAGGCATCAAACCCTTTTCAATATAAAGACAGTGGTTACGAACAAGGCGTTCGAAGAAACTCCTCAGAAAACTTTTGTTAGTTAATTCTTATTAAAAGTGGGTACACTAAAAAAGTTAAAGCTCATCCTTGTTACTTAAGGCGATTTACGATGGAGTCGACTTTATAAAAACTTTAATGCACCTGTTCGGTCCATTTAGCAGAGGTGACCGAGTTTGAGTGCCATGTTAAAAAACATAGGTATTCATAGTGTAAAAACGTTCTGAGTTTATTTCCTTTTGTTCGAATAACATGTAGATCAGATAATGTGATTTTTTTCGGATGGTTAAATTGCCACGTTCTATGGTTCCTTATGGAGGCCCATATCCTACAGATGATGCCATACCTCATGAATATGCGAGCGCTCCTGATTATAATATGCTTTTCTAAGGACTCCAGGGATTGTACGGAAAACACAGTCGGTTTATACCCGAGGCATATAAGCTTAACAAGGTTACGTAGACAAAATTAATATAGATTAGACTTCATAACTTTCAGCTCCTAATTAGGGATGCCGCAGACGATCTATTATGGTAGGAAGATTACTTGGTCTCGTCATTATTCTCACAAATTTTGTTTCTGTAGGTACTGGAAAATGTACAATACTCATTTTTGTAGTAATTAACTACTTACATGCATTATTGGACTATGTTTTATAATTATAATTAGGTATGCGACCATATTGTATAACTTGCTTCCTTTTTGAGAGAAGTAACGGTATTTCTACAATTGCCTAAAATTCTAATATTTGTTAGAAAACATTAATAATTAGGGATGTGGCCGTTTTGTCGAATATAAACAGTCGATCAAGCCAGGCCACACCCCTAATTTATGTATTCTGACAAAATTTTGTTATGTTAAAATTTTGGTCAGCACACACGGCTTTATAATATCCTCATAAACAAAAGAATCAGGTTCTATTTCTATCCTATGTGGACCAATTTCTAAATATATGTCTTAAAAATAAAATAATAGAGCGATCGGGCTCATTTCCCTCTCACCACGGCCACACAATAAATTAGAATTCAAAAACTTTATCCGATCACTGATTTGATGACAAACATCGGACAGAATTAGTGATGTGGGTCCTACCAAATTTATGTCAGCGAACCCGAGATATTGATTACGCGTTGTAGATTTAAAAGTCGTAAGTTATAAATTTAATTGATTTAATGGTTAAGATTTATCAACACTGCCTTCATTTGCGGTAAATTAATGATGGCGTTTATGTTAATTTTCTTTCTGTTGCTCATTAATTATCTGATTTTGAAACTGCAGAGATTTTTTATTGCTTCTTCATCTTGATTAAAGCAGTATGCCAAATCTCCCTTATTTACGTCTTTGTTTTTGTGAGAAGTTACTCTAAATGTTTATTTGTTAGTTAACTTAACTATAAGGGATTCTTAACTCCTAAGTAAGTTAGTTAGATAGTGGTACGATTAAGAACAAGAAAATATGTAGAATCCAATGTAAACAAAAGATTAACCCATCACGTAGTAAATACAGTAGAACTGATGTGTAGATCTGGTCTTACCAAATAAAACGATTTGAACCACGAATTAATTACACATGTCCAACTTCCTCAGGAGAAAGTAATTAACATTAAACGAGCAATAATTCCACCGCCACTCAGCCGACCCTAATTTGACACTGGACATTATAACCTATAACTGAAACGACGGCGCCAAGACGATATCATATTATCTGGTACCAACAATCTCGAAAATATCGAATGACAAAGAATGGACTGTTTATTACGAAATAACGATCTATCGGCGGCTGTAGACGAAGGCACCCGAAAATAAAACGATCGCTAACCAGACGTATAAAATAACAGAGAAAAAAAAATGAGATTAGAATCGGAGTATTTATGTTAAGGAAACGATGAAGGCGCGCGTTTAAAGGTTAACGATTCCTATCAATTAAGGTTATGGGTCGAGTCAACGGGCCCTTGGGTAGACCCCCGCTGCGCCAGGATTTCGCACCTGTCCTTTTCGGTTTAGTTTTTCACGTCAACGGCACCCAGAAATTGTTACAGGTGCAAAATTTTGGTAAGGCGACCATCAAAGTTGCAAAGGTGGGATATCCAGTCAAATATAAAATGTACTAGCTGTCCCCCGCGACTTTGTCCGCATGTTATTTTTTTTTAATTAAATATCCTAGCCTTGTAGTAAAAGTTAAAATCGGGCCGGTAGTTTCAGGAATTAGCATGTTTAAGTAAACAAAAAATCTTTCCCACTGTTTTTAGTATAGATTTATTTTTATCTTCACTTACGAGGTACATTGATTTTCTATATGATACTAAATATTGATGTTCATATCATTTTAATGATGATTAATTAATATTGACGTAATTCATGTACAGTATCAAATAACAAAACAACATTTTGGAACGTATCGATACAAAGATTTAAGCTACATACAATTTATAAATTAAAAATTATCGTCAATCGAACATAATTTTAACAAATCGAATCTCCTGTTGTGACATAAGCGATGGTTACACTATTCTCTCAAGTTTTTCTTACGATATTCAACAAGATCCTTATTTATGGATATGTTAATTCTAATAGAAAGTGCCAGTGCCCTACTGCGCAGGAGTGGAACAAATCGCTTGCTTGATACGTAAGTTCTCGATAACAATTCATTTTGTTAAATATTATTACTAAAATATTAATTTTATAAGGTATGACATTAGAATTTTATGTTTACTAAGAAAAGGTTAACAAATAGATTTGTAACTTAGGATGACAACCGTTACGAATTATGAGGTTTTTTTGTGATAGTTGGCATTCTGTAATAATTTATAAATTGAAATGAATTTATTTCTTAACCTTAAATTATTTTTTTACATTTTAATAAGTTAGCTTAACACAAAGAGTTTATTTTGTTAGTACCTACATATTTTTAAGTAAGTACCTAACTTTAAATAGAAACTTTCTTAAAAAAAACTTTATATTATTTCTTAAACAGTTTTTTTTTAGATTTACTTACGTGTAAATCTAAAAAAAAACTGTTTTACACACAGTTTTTTTTAGATTTACTTATGTGTTAATCTAAGAAAAAACGGTTTTACGGAGATCAGAATTTGTGTACATAGTACACACATTTTGATCTCATATATTATCATATGATTCATGAATGATGCGTTTGTAAATAAATAAATATTTCTAGACGAACATAACTTCGTTACACTTTGACATTAACCCCTTTATTGCGAAGCCGTAAGGTTGGTATTTGTAATTAAGTTATTGCCAAACCCTATTTACGGGTCTACTCTAAATCTACTAGACTTAACTCAAACTAAACTGAACAATCTCAAAGCACTAAACGAACGCTAAAGCATAATAATTTAAATGTTATCATAATAAAGAGTGCTTCAAATGTATTCGATTCCATCATCGCCGGTATCTTAAATTAAGTAAACACTCTCGTTTAATGAAGAGACACTAAATAAGTGATTCTTTGATGACAGATAGGTTTTCATTTGGCTCAGTGTAATTGTGTTTGACGAGAGGATTTGAAGCATTGAGATAAGATAGAATTTCTCTCAAGAAAGTTTTATTGTTACTATTTCGATGAAATTATACTTATATGTTAATAATACAAGCTTTAATATGCGTAACTTTGTTATAGGCCCTTTTGCGGTTCAGTTATTATGACTAAACGGATAGCTGTGACGACCTCCGTGGTCGAGTGGCGTACACACCGGTTTTAAGGTGTCGCCAGCTCTGAGGTCCCGGGTTCGATCCCCAGACGGGACAATATAGGAAAAAATAACTTTTCTACATTGTCTCGGGTCTGGGTGGTTGTGGTACCTTTGTTGTCTCCGAGTGGTATAGGTCACCACACTAACATCACCGTGAGCGACGTGCTGCGAGTTCGATACCCGCATGGGACAATCATTTGTGAATTCCACAAATGCTTATTCTAAGTATGGGTGTTTTTTAAACATGTGATTTGAATGTCCGTGAAATCCCCTGCGACACAAGGATTTAATTAGACAGAGAAGGGGACTTATTTAAAAAAAAATAGATACCTATTCCAATTTTTACTTACAAATTATGGTTATTATGTAAAATATTTTTGTTCTCAATTCTTAACTGGTAATATTCTTTTGTGATTTAAATAATTAAGAATATCACAAATAACTTATTTGCCAATTAGAGCTTATACAAGTTTGATGAAATAGAAAACCAGCTTTAAAACTAGAACTCGGTAAAATTAGTTTGGAATCAATTAGCAAGTTTGTAGGTAAAGGCACAAAGGTACCCGATAATGGAGTTCGATAGAGTTTAGATAAATTATTTACTAATTTTCAGAACTTTCGGAATAATGGCTTGTATTTTCTGAATGTTAGGTGGAATAAGGTACTTATTACTCTTGACCTACTTTGAATCATATCGATGGATATTCGATTAACATAGTTAACACTTAGGCCGATCATACACGAGGCGACCTAAGCCTCAGATGGGTATCTGAGATTTCCGTAGCCGGCATCGGCGTTGCGTAGTTACTTGAAGACTAAAATCTTAAAGTAAACATAGGCAAGCATAGAGCGTGCGCATCGCTATGCCAAGCGTACACATTTTTAACTAAATGTACTACGCTCGTTTACTGATTAATGTAATTTTTTGTACGAAAATATCGACAGTTCCGATATTATTAGGGTAATATTAATAATATTATTTAATAAAACAGTGCGCTATGTTTCGACACAAATTTTACGGTTTTACATGTAGTAGTAGTTTTACATACTAGTGCCAACAGTTCATACTCGATATGCACGCTCTCTATTTTACTTATTTATTCTTCTATGACTAAAATTGTTGGGTAACAATTTTGGTCTTCAAGCTACTACTGACATACAAACTCATAGAGGTTTGTACATAGGCACGCGTCGTTGAAGACTTAATTCGTCGGGTATTAGAGATTTGCGTCGCCTCGTGTACAAGGAGTTTAGATTGAATGTGGTCGTGCAGGGGTCAACAGGGTCATAAGACTTTAAAACCGAATGTGACCTAACAAGCTAGTGCTTTAACAAGGCAATCAAGTCTAAGGCCTGGCAATCTGTGGGCGAACTAACCACAACTTTACCTCGATCTGCCAATGAATCGCTTGCACGACTGTATGAGTTACAATACTTATCTCATATCCCTTGATGGTAGCATAACTTTAAATTCTGACGTTTATGAGGTGTTAAAAAATGTTTATTTCATGTCCGTAATTGCATATCAATAAGGTTTATAGCTAAAACGGTTTTTATGACGTTACTCGAGATGACTACATAGGTTAGGTATAAACTTATTTCTTAGTTCAGATATTTTTGTCAAATATTTTTATAAACAGCTAAAAGTTGATCGCGGAAGAAAATAAGTCGTCTTAAAAATATATATTATAATTTACGTATCGACAAAAAAGTAGTTGAATAAAAAAATTAATTAAAAATAAAATAATAATTAAAATTTTCTCCCATAGTGTAGATTAAGCAAGAAAGTTTAGTTTCAATTAAAGCCGCTTTTTTTACTGCCGTTACCTCGCTTCGGTTTTAAAAGTTCTAGTCGGTTACTCGAAAGCTCAAACTTTGTTATTTCTCCACTCATAGTTGCAATAAGCTTGACTAAACTTCTTTAAGCTTTAATTAATGTTATAAGTGTTTATAATCTTTCTTTAATGGTAATTTAAAGTAGTAGCTTTGATAAAACAATCTTAAAAAATAGTCGAATGTTTTACTAGCTACCTATTTTATGTATTTATTTATTGAGGTATACCAATAGCATTACATATGAAACTATAGGAAAAATTCGTTTATAATAATATTTTTAATATGCGTATTACAGGTACACACAGCATTCACAATATCGGAATACTAATATAAAGAGTAACAAAAACAATAATAAATAACTAAATTATATAGTTCTATGTCTATAAGAAAACAATTAAAATAATTAACATTGAGAACAAATTAACAAATAAAGATATAATGTATGTATTTGTATGTATTGAACAACGAAACTTTTAATATTCTGAAAACATTACTTCTGACATTTTTTTGAATGACTGGCGTATTAGTTTTTATATTTGTGGTACATGAATAGTCTTGAAAATTAGTGAGATTTAATTATGTTTAATTTAATTATGTTTTCTAATATATAAACTAATCTATTATTTCGAAAAGCTGTTAAACACATTACAATTTTATTTAAAAAGTAAAAATAATTCTATTACTACAATTTTGTGTGCATGGGTCAAAGTTCATAGTCCGACAAATAGGACTTCTGCTGTGAGCCAGATACGTCTATCTGGGACGGTCCAGCGCAAAGCTTAATTTATAACAACCGAGCTAAGCGCTGGAACATGAGCATGAGCTGTGAATGCAAACGGTATTAATAGACTTGTAGTTTATTTTAATTAAGTGTATATACTCATATTACAACGTGTATGTTAATCGTTTCTAAAATTAGTAAATTGACAAAATAGTCTAAGTAAAGAGCTATTACAGAAGTTTGAAATGACATTCGACCATTAGACCTCCTGCTCTCTGGGTACGTAATCGCTGCATTACTATAGTTATGTACTAGCAGTACTCTGCGCTTGCACCCGCGTAAGTAGTCCCCGTTCCCGCAACACATTTTTTATATTTCGTTCTTTTTATAGGTTTTTTATTTCATACGTATTTTTGGGACGAGAACGAATCCAACTAATCAAAAATCGGTCTACCCGTTCTTGAGTCATAAACGGGGGAACTTATCCGACTTTGTTTTATATCTATATATTCTATATAGATATTATCACAACGGAAATCTTGTTGCAAAACCATACAATTGAAACTTGCTCTGAAGAAGGCCACTATAACAGTTTGTCCAGTTTACGTATCAAAAGTTAAGATCTTCCATTTGGCAGTCACTTTGGCAACGATACGCAGGAGACGGCTCAATAATATATTTACCAAATAGTTTCTGACAAACTTGATCAAGTGGTGAGTTTCCGTACTAAATTATCATAATACAGTGTAAGATTCCTTGAAACATTTCAAATATTCACAGCCCCAAGACAACGGTTCTCTCTAAAGAATGTAAGATATTGGAAAACCCATAACGGGACGTTTAATAAAGGATAAGCTGAATAACTTGAGCGTTGTTCCCAATAAATTCTTAATATTTGTTACTTTCAACCGGATATATTTTTTATAAATTGTACCCGCAATGGGATTTCCTCGTATATGGGTGTGTGAAATATCACATGTACGAACGCACAGACTCGCTACAAATTTCTGTAGATCACACAATTATGTTTTGTGCGAATAAAAAGAATACTTATAGGTCAAATGCGGAGAGGCATTTGATAAATAAATACAAGTTTGGTTTTATAACATCATTCAATATATTTACAATATAAATTTAAAACAAAACCAAGTTATTATCCCTGTTCTTGTGTGCAAGAGGGTCTTTAAATATGCAAATTAAAAGAGTGGACTGTATTGGATGGCGAAGTATATAATTCGAATGGCGAATATGGCAAGGTGTGAAAGAAGTTTTATATTTGTTTTTATTTGTTTATAGCGATACACATTGCACAATTGCTATTATTTTATTACTTTGCATGTCATGCTGTGAACTTTGCATAAAACTTTTACAATTATTATATATATGTGTATGGTATATTTTTTTTTCACATGTTCGTAAAGTAATAAATTTATAGTGTTTAAATTTTAAAATTGAAATGGATGGAATTGTGCGAAAAAAAATAATTTCCTACCTTAAGGAAATTTACGCACAATTAAAATAAAAAAATAATGTGACAAGTAGCATCGCTATTATTAAAAAAATCTCGTTTAAGCTTTGCCTGATACATACGGGTCCACATTACACCATATTTACGTGAACACATAATATCTGACTAATATTTCAAACGCACCGCAGATAGAAACTTCGCAATAAAAGGTAAACAGGAAAATAACGGGAACATTAGTTTTCATATAAATGGAAATATAACGCAGGGTAATAAGCGCTTCAACTTCAGCTTCGCAATTGCTTTTTTTACAAATAGACGTTGTTCAGGGGATCGAGTTTATTTACGACATTATTCTTATAATGGCTGCGTAGTACGACCCCAGGGCCCAGTTTTAACTGAAAACGTTCGCATTGCAGCTATGGGACGCATTAAATTTTTAACTTTAGACGCAAAGATCTGTATTGTAGCCACTTTTAACTTCTTTGAGTTTATTTATTCATTTTTATAATCAAACTCGGTAATTAAGTTCCCTTCTTTGCAATTGTTTGTTGAGTTGTTGGTTTTGTTCAAATGATTGCATTCGCGCTCCCTTTCGTGTCTGTCGGGGTGTTTCTAAACAATGTTAACTACATAGACTTGTGTATTATTTAATGTTACTTAAATAATGCCAAAATCTGAACCAACATTGTAAATCATGTTAATTAAAGCTTGGGAAAAAAGCATAAAAAAAATTAAGTAATTGCCTTAAGCAAACGGAAATTTTGAGAAAGGTTGTATGTAACTTTTTTCTTATAAAATTGCAACAGATTTGTTTGACTACTTCGTTTCCAATTATCAGATTATTATAAACATTATTTTATTAAGCAATTTTCTGTCCGCTATAATATTGAAGCAGAGAATTTCATTTAAATTTAATGTGTTACCAAAGGACACATATTTCATTGAGTTGGTGACTTTATTTTAATATAACTTTCTGTAACTTAGTTAAATGTAAATAGGCTTGTTTTTAACGAAACATACAACTAAAATATTATTATGATAGGCACATAAAACTTTACAAAAATAAAAGAAAAAATAAAAATCTTAAACACGTGTCTGATATACACAGAATTATATTAATGTTAAATAGGCATCGTTGAAACTCAATATAGTTAAAGATGAATAAATTACGTAACAAGATGCCAAACACAATTTCATCTAAGTAATTACAAATTATGCAGTCCGTCAGTTCCTATCAGAAATACATTAAATAAATTCACAAAACGTATAACCGCATAGCCCGAAATAATTTCCGAATATAAATTTATACAGTGTGTCGCGACAACCGCAATAGAACAACAGTTGCCCAGTGTGCCAAATCCGGAGCGTATCTGACAAAACCGTGTCCGAACGGCCAGTTGCATGGACGGCAAAATTACTGCATAAATCCTCAACTACGATATTGCTGAGATTAACGTTTTTGAATTTACTCCGTAGTTTTTATGTAGTCCGTTTTGTGCGGAAAAGTTTTTGTTCGAGTGCGTTTAAAAAACGCAGTAGGCACGAATCGATGCGTTCTCATTCCGAGAGTGCTGAATGAATAGATACGGTGCGTATAACACGATGGTTGTGGCAGTAAAATATTGTCCTTAGATACTATCTACTGCTAACTTTTATCTTCTTGTAAAGTTATATAAAAATCACACTGTTTTTCATCGAACTCCTCTGAAACAGCTTGATTGATTTTTATGATTTTATTTCGTGAATATTTGGTAGGTCAGAGAATAGGTCGTAGGTGCAATACCCCTAGATAATGGGAGTAGTCCACACCAGATTTTTTTTTGTTTAAATTTATGGCAAAACAGGTTAGTTATTGTATAAGTCTATTTAATATTAAAACAAACCTTACAAAAACACGTGTTTTTAACATATAGTTATGTCGTTGCAGCTAATATAAAGTTAAATTAAACAAAACTTTATCTTATAGGTATACATTTGCGGCTTAGCTGTACCTAAAAGTTTAAAGTTTAAAATGTATTTTTAAAATAAACTTTCACGTATTAAAATAACAGAGACAGTTTAGCTTAGACTGTTTTAATTACGCAGCTAATCCAAACTGTATTCTGAACTATATTAATCACTTAAGCGTTTAAAAGTTTAAGACTTAATAGTGCATTACTGTTAATAATAAAGCTATACTCAAAAACCACTTCGTATAAATAAAATTTAAGTAAAATATTATAGAATTAATCAAAATATTTCGAGTTCATTTTCGGATAAGTGGACAATTCGAGCGAATGTAACTTTTATGAAAACTATTTATTGCGGATAGCACAGATATTCCTGGTTGCCGGCCGGACATGTCACGAAGCGGACAGGCTGTGCCGTCCACATTTCCACAGCCCTGAGGCGGGAAATAGTCGCGATTTTGTGTTTATTTTAGGTAACGCCTTTGAATTATTCGGACTACTGGGCAAGCTTATACATACATTTAAATGCGTTAATACTGATTTAGTTGGGACTCCTTAATGCTTTGTATCTAGAGAGTATGCTTAAAATAAAATTACACGAAGATTTTTTAAACAAAAAAATAACTGTTCCGTTAAATTACTGCTGAAAATTAAATAAATATATATATAATATATATATTTATATATAAAAAAAATATTTAAGATTTTGTACGAAAGGCTACTTTTAAACTGCACTACTAAAATTTGAATAAAACAAGAATTATTTTTACAAATTCTTACATTAAAACATATCTATGATGTTTATATTCTGTTAAATTAATTAAAATACAAATCACTCAGATCTCACGTAAACAGGAGCTACTTCCTTATTATAACGGCTGTCATAATGGAAAAGCATTTATCTAACGCACATTATACTCGTGTCAATCAGGTTTTATCTATGCTGTATAATAAAAATGATTGCTGCAAATGCTTCTAACATTTAAACTGATATAGATGCAGTGGCATATTGAGGCTGCTGATTGTACTGTGTCTTGTCGTTGCATTTGTTGCTAGATTATAATCGAATGCATATGATAGACTGTTTAGATTTGTACTAGAATAAAATAATTATTTTTGCTTTCATTATATGTATATAAGTTATGTTAATAGACAATTAATTAATTTAAGATTAATTAATTACGAATGCATTTGGTTTTTTTTTATGCAACTCTTTACACTAAGCTTCACATTACCTAAGAGTGATCTTCGACCTAAGTGTAATCATCTGCTATCACGCTCGTATTCGTCGACTTAAAATTTGACAATCTTATTATAACCTATGTTTTTTTTTTCTAATGATGGTAAAAGAATTAGAAAAAAAACTTAAGTACATCCATATATAGTTTTATGAAAATTTGTTTAGTTATAGTGTTCGAGTGGAAGAAGGATAACCATACTCACACTTTGCCATTACCAATGATTACCAGTAATAATTATACCTACCCCTTAATTAGTTGAAAGCAATGTAAATTTACATTAATATCGAAATAGCTCATGTACACACCGTAAAACATAATATGTTTTACGGTGTGTAGATGAGCTATATATATATATATATATATATACTATCTATTGCAAGCTTGCAGGAGAAACTAAACATTCAAACTGATACAGCGGCAGTTTACTGTCCAATATCCGGCAGAGTCGTAGTTTCCGACCACCGAGCAGTCCTGCCCATCTGTCGCGTGTTGCACCGATATTATAGATTTTATTATACAACTAGCGAACCGCCCTGGCTTTACACGGGTAGACAAAATATTAATGAATCATACACACAAACCTTCCTCTTCAATCTAGCCATTGTTGAAAGCCATATGAAAATTCGTTCGGTAGTTTTTTAGTTAATCGCTTTCAGACAGACAGACGCGGGGTCTTTGTTTTATAATATTTATAGAATAGATAACATTACTTGACTCTCTGACTATACTTTTGGTGCAAATAGCCGCATACTCAAACGCAACTCAACTTAAAGGCGCCGTTATAACTAATGCCGTATCTGTCACTTTAGGTTGTAATGTAGCTGTGTAATGTAGAGACCGATACTGCCATACTCAGTAATCCCTTAAATCGATTGAAGTAAGCAAACTGTCAGACTTCTGAGAGTTGGCTTATTTAAAACGATAATAAGGAAACCCAGGTAACCATTAAAGTACCTGCAGTGTCTGCCGTACTCTGAGACGTTAAAGACCTTTTAAGAAAATCTTAAAATTAATTTTCGTTTGAGTGTAGGTACTTAATGTGAGGGGATAAGTCATTATTTATTTAATTTACATAATGGTTACATATTGTGATATTTAAGTATATTTGATTTATATGGATATTTGGATATTTCTTGGGTGAGTGTAAGTTGATACCTTACCTTAATAATGCTGCTGCATTGAAGTAATTTTCACATGTTTACAACTGAAATCTATCCATCTCTATGTGTATCTAATTTCAGTAGAATAAATTAAAACTAGCAGACGAATATCATAGTGGTTTACTGAATTTATTAATTTGTATTTATAAATATTTTATCTTCAATTTAAAATAAAATAAATACAATTTTATTTTGTATAAAAATAATTTCAAATATATTTCTTTATTCACGACAACTGAATTAATAACTCAGACTTACCGAATAAAATACCTTTGCAAAGAAAAATAATCCCGCAAAATAAATTTATAAATTTTAGCGTTCAATGTGTATTCAGAGCTTTATTCAACAAGGAGTCGTGGCGGTCAATTCTATAGAATGTTGAATTTTGCTTTTTAACTTCATAGAAATCGTTGCAATGTTGGTGCGAGGAAGTGGCATCTTTGAACGGATATTGAAGGGTAAACTGTGATGCCATGTTTTTCTAGAACATTTCGAAACGAGATTTAAAGAAAACATGTTCCTTTAAGTAGATATTTTAAATTTCGAGACTTTGAAATAAATAGTTTTATAAGAATTTCTGAATCGTAATGTATAAAGTTATAATCTTAAAAAAACAATAATAAATGTTCCCAAATATTGCATAAAAAGACCGTAAAATAAATTATACATAATCACACACACATATAGCATACCCATATATACACACACACATAATACTCACGTAACACTATTCACTCAAATTATTACAGTAACAACTATATCAAGTAATATTTTAGCTACTATACATAAACTATTCGTCGAAAACAAAACAAGTGCAAATAAAAAGCAATTCACAGTTGAGATCCCAAACAATTTTCATTTTTAACTTTGAATCTTTCGTTTCAGATTTAAAACATTTGTACTTGTCTCCAGTAATTTTTAACCCATTTGCGCTTGGCTGTAGCGAAATATTATTTGAGCGTTATTCCAGTGACGTCACGTGCATCTGATTCGGAATGTCCCGGGCCGCTGCCCCTTGGGCCATTAATCATTTGGACTGTCTACGTGTCGGCCTGACTGGGCCGACTGAACACTTTGGTACTACCTACTTACATTGTTTCAAAACATGGATTGTTGCTGAATAATCAATTTGTGGATTATTACTTTAACGAGTCGTGATTAAGAATAGCATTTCTTTGTGTGGGTTGTGATGGGTGTAATTAGGATGTAGCCGGAAATCTTTTCATGCAATTGAATTGTTGATTTAGGGTTTCGGCGAATTGTTATCAAGTAAATGTGTCTATTTATAGCGTTTGGTAGCGTTTATATGATTAAGAGTTTCAGTTTTTTAGTAAGTTTAGTTAGTTAGTTTTAGTGTAGGTACATTTTGATCGAAAAATTATGATACAATGTCATATGACATATAATTCTATAACATCTGTTGTTCACATTTATTTACTATTTATTTATTTATTATTTTATAAAATGACAATAAAATATCTAAGGTATTTATTTTATTGTTTTTATTTTTATGTGAATTAAACATATTTCGTACGTAATGTAATAAATTATTTACATAACGTCCTAGTTGAGAACGCTATCGTAATTTTCACTAGACATATCTCAGACGAACCAATAGGTTAAAAATACAGTGGAAGATAGAACATCCTCCTTTTTGGAAGTCGGTTAATAAATGAAAAGGGATAATGTGTGACGTTGACACTGTTACCTACTCCTAATTAGAAGAGAATTGCATTAATTAAAGCTGTCAGTCAAACGTAACAGTGCCCTTGCACAGGCAATTAATTACGCAATTATGGGCAATTTTGGTTATAAGTGATGTCCCGGCAAGACCTAGCAATGTATAGCAATACAATAATTGTATGAGAATTGCCAAAAATTACCCAATTTTAGTTGCCCCTGTATGCGCACCTTAACGATGATTTGCTTATGTACTATCTTCAGAGTATATGTGGACAAGCATAAAGTGCGCGCATCGGTAGTTACCCCTTGTGCCGAGCGTAAGCAAATTTTTTGTCTGTAAATACTACCTTACCTGACCTTTACCTTATTTTCCGTGCGACGACAGACGTTTATGCAAAAAATCAATGGTTCCGAAATTAGGTTGTGAGATAGTTTTAATAAAACGGTGCGCTCAGTTTTGACACCAAATTTTAGGATTTTACTTGCTCATACTGGTGCTCACAGTTCATACTCTATAGTTTACTTATTTTGACTCTAAGATTGCTATGGCCATTTTCATTACCTACATCTACGAGTATATAATAGATACGTATTGTAGTAATAACCAAAACAAAAATAAATAATAACACACTTTTCAGATTTTCTATATTTCTACTCTCTAAACTACGGATAAAAAACATTTCCTTGACGTGCGATTTGTTTTAGGTACATATTTTTCGATTTTTAAATAATGATCATTTTGACAAAACTCTGTAGGACCTTATACCTATCAATTATTGATTTTCTGTCATTTTATGTTGATGAAGATAATTTGATAACGAGAGCGTAAGATTGATTTATTCCATCCTTTATTTAAGTCTCACAAAACGCCTCAAAGTATGGATCTCTAAAGAAAATATATCACAATTATAAGTCACCGCCCAACACTTTTTTCTTTTCTAAATATTATTTTTGTGCACTCAACTTACTGTATTAAGTGACTGATGAATATCAACCACGCCTTATGACGCCTTCCGACCAATTATGACGTAAGTTAATACCGAACAGTAGTTGGTAGTTAGTATCAGGGTAACACGCCAAGTTAATGATTTTTGGCACAGGGCGTATTTAGAAGGGTCTTTCAATTTAGACACGTCGGCAATTTATTTAACCCCTCTTGATTTAAAAAAATCCAGCAACCAATTTTAGTGACGCATAATTTTAAAAGTTGATTTTAACATTTTTTTTATCAGAATTGTGTTTTAAGTTTAATAATCTATTTAATTAGTAGTTATAGAATAATTATAAAGGTACTTATTAGCATTACTCTTTAGAAGCTATTATAGATAATACTCTTTTTAAACTAAAATTATACATCTTAAAGAATCTTTAACTATATTGACACGTACAAAAATGAACTTTATGTTAAGCTAATAAAGCAGGACTTTAATTTTTTGATTGATGCTTAAAGACGGTAGGAACGTTAATTAATTAAGCAGCGAAGTTTTAGAAACTAAAGTTAAAGAATGTTTGAAAATAAGGGACATCCAAATAAAGTTCTTAAAAAGTTTCAATACGGCTCTTTAAAGAAACAATTTATTTGAAATTATACTACCTATACTTAAAATCTCTTTCAATTTGTCCATAAAGGGTCCTTTAGGGATGGGTACTTCTTTATAAAAGGATGTAAATTAATTAATTCCCGGACCAATATGAGAAATTCTAATTAAATTACTTACGTTACTTTTAAGTCATCTGAGTGCCTAATCATTTTGAATATTATTCAAAGTTTTGAAATAATCCTCTTAGTCGTAAAGTTGGAGTGTTTCAAGAATATTTTCATCAAACAATATAGATTAAAATAAACTACACAGTACCAACACATATTGGGTACTAACTTTTTGTACATAGATAGTTCATACGTATTTAATTAAAAAATTTTAATGTTTGTGTTAAGGTATGCTTGTTTAGTAAGATCATGTCATTAAATCTACATAATTAATCCAATTTTTACAACAAAAAATTATCTTACTATTTAGGTACTGTGTTTGGCCTGAGAGTTCCGCAAACACTGAGACGCATAATTTTTTTCTTTTCAACAGAAATAATCATTATAAATAAACATTTCTATTGTGAAGAAATAAATACAAAATATTTTTATCGCCGCGCCCAACGGGATTAAGTCCGCATATCTCGTTTTTACGTGCAAGTTCACTTTTGTTTAACATCGAAATGCAATTTCAAATATCGATTTTTATTCCATAACGTGAACACTATCGGTCCATTAATCAACAATTTGTCGATAGTCGACTAATTGGGGATGCGGTACATTTACTTAATCCCCAAAACTGGGCCATGTTTTTCATTCTTAATGATCACGTTTGTACAGTTTGACATCAAAAAGCGAATGTATCAATACGTTGTTATTTCGGATTCTGTACAAATCTTTTAAGGGAAACAGGGCGGGAAATGACTTCGGTAAAATTTGGGCCAGTTACCTCAACTAATGAGGCTGACGTCCACCATGACTCTTCTAAATAAAAACTAGGAAGGCGTAGAGTAGGCGTATTTTTATTATACCATATTTGATCCTTATTTTTTATTTAGATAGTTATTTTTACACATTTCATTTTTTTAAGTGAATAATACAAAAACGTGTGTAGATAAAATCATACATCTTTATAAACATAGAAATAAATGGCCTCATTCATAAAAATCTCGATGGTGTCTAGCAACTGCTTAGCAGATTCTAATTTAATTATTTTTTTTATATGTTTTATTGTATTATTTTAAACGACTCTCGCACTAATGTATTTAATCCTTGTGTCGCGGGGGTTTTACAAACATTCAAATCACATGCACAAAGAATACCCAGACTTGAAACAAGTATTAGTGGATCACACAAATGTTTATCCCATGCGGGGATCGAACCCGCAGCACGACGCGCACACTGGTAATTGGCGCGGTGACCTATACCACTCGGCTATCGTGCAGTATTGAGAATTTCGATTTAAAATTTTCTAAACACAGTTGAAATTTTTATAAATAAAGTCTAAAGTTTCTTACGTACCTACGTGATCATTTACAAAGTTTTTGCGAAAGCATTTCGTTGTTTTATATTTAGAACAGTTAACTGTTATTATTATAACATTAAAAATAAGTTAGCTAAAGCAAATTAATACTTAATACAAAGACAATAGAATCTAATAATGCTGCCCGCTCCACACCACGCAATCGGCGCAGCTGATGCAAAAGTTAACACAACAGGCCCGTGATAAACGATTGACTCAATGACTTGAAAAAGTAACGCCCCAAAACGACGATCGTGGTCCGACTAACGACGTCCATTATCCGGCGATATCACGAGAACGGCTCGATCGGTGCTTTTCACTTGCTGCGATTTTACTCAGTCTCCAAGCCTGAAGTGCCGCCCAAATGAGACTAATTTGAACGAATTGGACGACTCGCGATCAACGTTTCTGTTGTGTAACGTACGTGATAAAAGTTTGCTATAGTGCTTGATTTTCTAAAGAAATTTTCGCAAAAAAGTGTGATAACTTGAACATATTTTGCACCACAGTTAGGCGAGTTTTCGAAATTGTGTTAATATTTTTGATCGAACGATTTTAGAGAAACATCTTTCTAATTTATGTTCGGAAAATAGTTTCATGAAAGTTAGTATTCTCCAGAGGTTTCAAATGAAGGATAAGATTACGTTCCTTATGCAATCAATCAAGTTAGGTACTTTATGTGACGGCAGTAGATCGTCTATATCAATTGTAAGCATTACCCCCGTATTTGTAAGGAAGTTGCCAAATAAATAAATCATATTGCTGTAGGTCATTCATCAAAGTTCAATCTCGATTTATTTATAGACGTTTGCTTCTGTACTATTTGTAATTGGTTTTCTCATCCCTTTTACCAGAAAAATTGTTTGATAAATAGACATATTATCATGTTACTCGATATTTTAACCCTTTACCTGAAATCGATTTGGTTATGTCGAGATCAAATGATTCTATTGAACCAGAAATTAATTACATGACCCTTTCATTTGTCTCAATTAGAACGGCAAATTTTAATAACGAAACTTAATCTCAATCAAATTCTTAATCGCCATTCATAATTGAGATAACAAAATTACTCTGATCTTAGAAACAAATTGCGCTGAAACATGAATCCTTTATTCCGAAAACATTTTGTTCATCATTTAAGTAACGATTTTATAGAAGCGTGAAGCTTGTCGGCATCGATTTCCGAAACACAATTTCTCAGTGGCACAGGATAGAAGGAGCACAAACGACGAACCTCGTTAGTGCAAAGACGCCGCTCATTGGATTAATTAGTTCCCCGTTCAGAGGAACACGCCGACATACTTTCGTAGCCGGTATATTGCTGCAGACTCTAAGAATACCCTTATTGTTCAAAACGTCTCACATTTTCATGTATATTTTAAGTTAGCCGCCTTCCAAGTTGCCTGTTACCCCCTTAATCCTTTAACAATGTTACGAGGAAAGTATTCAGCATGCTCTAAGGAGTTTCCACTTTGTTTAGTATGAATAGTTAATTAAGAATTAATTGAATTTTAAAGTAAATTATGTTATTGTTGTTAATTTTATATTAGATTTGTTTGGGGGTTACGGAGAGAATTTGTAATTTTATAAAATATGTTAAGACCCTTTTGTGTATTATATTCTTGTTTAGATAAGATAACTCGCTGTCATTTTGTTTAACCTTCTCAAATGGCTGTTATTTTTGTATCTCGACATTGTTCTCGAGTCTTTCGAACAAACGGTATTTTTTAACATTTTATTATATTAATTTCGTTAGTTAGATCAAATCTTATAAATTACCTTGGCTTTTTTTAATTATTTATCAATATTTTGGTGCCTCTTCTATTTCCTGACTAACATCAGGTTTGGTTTGTTTTTAACGATTGCAAAAGAAGCAAACATCGAAAAAATTTGAGTCTTCACACTATTTTAAAACGGTATAAAATTAAATGATAATGTAAAATACCGCAGAATAGATCGGCAATGATCAAAAAGCCGAAATCAGAGAGGGCTGTAGGGTTTTTTAAATAACACGTGTGGAGTGTCGTAATGTGTGAGGCGTTTCGCACGCCCTATGACGTCTCCTTTGTCGGCCTATTTTGTATGCAAAGACTAGGTGTCAGATTGACAGAGGGTAGAAGATACAGTTACCAAAAATGGTTATTAACATAAATAATTATTCCTGAAAATATAATAATTGTGTAACTCTAGTAGGGATACACAAGTTATAAGAGTTATAGCTGTAAGTTTAATGAAGTCATTTAAAATCCTTTCATACAATATTCTACATATCGCGTCATTGTAGATTGAACGTAAATGTAGAAAAAAAAAATCAACATAAAAGAAACAATGTATCTCTTACATCTAGATAAAGAAAATAATTTCCCCTAAGCCATAAATATGTCCCAATAGACCAAGGCTGACATTCTGTCCTATTTATTTAATCTATGTCACGAAAGTAGCTGACACATGGACATCAGTCATTCTGCCGGTCCGTCGCGCGTGACCACAAAAACAGATGCCTTACGCTACTCATATAAAAACTGTAAAGGGCAGTAGGGTCGTACCGATTGTCATGGAACAAAAGGGCCCCGCTGACATAACAGACCATAATAATTAATATGATTAGCTGTCAACGCCAGATGATTCTTATTCTTATATTTTTGTGTCCTCATTTAGCTATCGTTCTTTTGTTTCAGTGATAAATAAGTATACTGCCAGATGTGTAGCGATTAAAAATAAATTAAGGTCAATTATTAAAAGTGAACTTTCAATTGTTTTTTATATTTAGTTGGTTACAGCTAAAGCAATATTTTATCTAGGAATGAATCGAATAGATATTACCTAACTATATACATATGAACCTAAATTAAAAATGATATTGGTATCGTTCATATAAATTCAAGGTTCCGTACATATTGACAACATATGGCAAATCAGATATCAAAAGAAAAAAATATCAACTAAAAGCCATTTAATTCCAACTTTAAACGTTTTTATCTTGAAACAAAAAACTTAAAGACAATAGACAAAGTATCAGGCGACATAATGTGTTTTTAAAAGAATGTCACCATATGGTCGGTGTGGACAATAAAACGTGATAATATCGGTGACAGTTGGTACTCAAAGATTACGGCACTAATTATTGCTTCGAAAATATTTTTTGTCGCCTTTACTGTATAAACCTTATTTATGTTTATAATAAAGCTTTTATTCAAGTATTAAGATATATTTTTACATAGTGTTGTTCAGTCTTAGTAAAAAAATATAAAGATGGAGTTACTTACCATATATTTAAGCCGGTACTTTAAAAACCTGAAACAAAATCAAATAAATTAATTATTATAACTAATTAGCTTACAAATGAAATTGTTTTAGGTATCAAAATTACAATCGAATTCACTCAAGCAAAATGCTGAAGAATATACACGAATAAGTCGAATACATTAGTATGTCACCTACATCTATAAAGAATTTATCATTTTATTAAAAATGATTTTTTTATACAAACTTTTAAATCATATAGAATCATAGTACATACATAAAACATAGTAGTGTAGTAGTGAAGACATATTATAATACAAGCCCAGACACGGTGGGTTTGCGTCGTTACGTGACGACGTTACTTTGACCACCTTCGAGCGCCATTCATTCATCAGACCAGCTCGGAAGTACCATAATATTGTATAGTCACCGGATTTATATAAGTACCTACCTATGTACGCAAAATTTCAGCTCCATCGGACACTAACAAATGGCCGAAAAATTGTTTGCAAATTTTTACGGATAACTTACAAACATTACACATAATAATACGAACAGTGTATGTTAAATAAAGGCTTGTAAAAATATGTATACCTATAAAAATCAACGTATAGATAATAAACTCCGATAAAACAGAATCCTGTCTAAAAATGTATAGAAAAAGGAAATAAAAAAGTATTATCAGAATAAAATCGAAAGAGTTAATGAAAAATATTGCCTGAGGCGCTGTTGGGTCAGCTCCTTTCAATTTAACTGTAGGTACCTTGATCCTGCTAATCGGAATATTATGTTTCAATTCCTTCAAAGGATAAACGATTTCAGGATCGTTGAGCTTCAATCTATTGTTTTATTATTTTCGTTTGAGTCACGAATTTATGTACCTAGTAACTAAATCTTTAGATTGATTCAAGAATTTTTTGCTTTAATTAGCACCTGGAAACCGTTTACTATTTCATAATTTTATATTGTGGCACTTACTTTTAATCTATATATCTTCAATCTTCTTTTTTCTATTTTCAATATTCTATGTATATAAAAGAGAATATATGTGTGTATGTATGTTCACCTAGAAACCGTTAGCCTAATTGTTATGAAATTTGTACACACATAAAGGGCGACATGAACACTCCTGCAAAATTTATTTAATATAATATAAAATTTAATTACTTAGATTTGCGAAATATTGAATAAGTTTAAAGAAATCTAAATTTCATCATTTGTAAAAAGCTTCTCGACCTATAGTCAATCGCACGTCGCACAGTGGTACTTACCACTAATATAATGCCAGTTTCATTGCTGCGTCCAACCAGTAGTCGCGGGTTTGAGTCCTAACTGAGGTTCAATTGTTTCCGTTCTACTATTTGTGTTGATTAACAGTTTTATTAATTCAAAGTCTACCTACTAGGTTTTATTGCAAAGTTTATATATTGATAATCGTATATGCTTTCCACAGGCGAGCGATAGGATCTTGGGATAATTCTATGATCTTAGTATCATAAGTTCCCTTATATTAAAAACCTTTATGGTGCGAATTTGATGACTTTATTCATCAACTTAATCTATGCTTAGACCAAAAGCTTTCTCATTATAGTTAAAATACACAGCGTTCCTTAACTAGCAACATTGTGAGCTAGATAACACAAAACTCCTTTGAATATCAGAGGATTAAATATCTTACATACTTAGTAACGTATTAACAAACACGCTGTATTATCATTTTCTAAAGGCACATTGTTCTATTTAACACTAGAATTTGATATATGGTTGATTAATTAACCAAGGAAGAAAAGAAAAAGAAGTATGAATAATTATGAATAGGCATAATAGATATGAATTATGAATTACAATCAAATTAAACTGTGTGTGATTTGTGGCGATGGCTTACGGGAACTTTACTATGTACCTATATATCAATAAAATAGGTTTTTTATTATTTTATTAATTATAAACAATATTGACACGATAAAAATATATAAGAAAATATATTACTATTCAAAGTCCCCTGTGAGTGACGTGTTAAAATGAACCGAAACAACATCAATCTAATCCACAATGATCCTCATACAAATGCTACTAACAGTACCAGTAGGTAACTACTTGGAACAACAAATACACAAACGTTCCTAACTTCAAGTCTTCACAAGATCCGTGTAAACAACTCTAAGTGTTTTCCTATTTCTCTTTGACATTAGTCGACAATCCCAAACGAGGTTCCCTCATGCATACACTCTATACTCAGAAGGAATGTTTAATTTATTTAGATAGTCTCTCGTTGCGCAAACCTGAAGGCACGAACCTAATTACGTCTGTAATAAATATTCACTAGCGATAAACTCTGTGAATAATTTACGATGGTGTAAACGTTTAATTTCACCACGGATTTGGATATTTGCGCGTGGGATGTTTTCCAATTGAGTCGCGGTTCCACTTATTTGTGTGTCTTTGAAGACGTTTGCGGAAGATATTTGTATGACGGATTTCGAGTAATTTATTAGTTTAATATTACTGTCAAAGTGTCTATTTTAATGTCAATACTGAAGTTTTGATTGCCTTTGCGTAGGTAGTTAATTCTTTTGATTAGCTACTTACGACCTTTAGTAATAATTTTGTGACATTTTTATATCATCGCTAGAAATACGATATCCTTCTGATATTTACGACAGGATAAGCGTGACTATAGATAAATGTCTCTTCAACTTCAATTGAATGGTGAGCGTAAATTGCAACTTATGTATCTAAACTATCCTATTGCCTTGTCGATTCACAAGAAAATTATTTAAACTAAATTATAAAAGTAGACGTAAATTACCAATAAAAAATGCCTTGACACTTAATTGATCTATATTATCCCCGTCGTTTTATACTTCGGCGTCATTTACACCAAATTTTCTCCTTCGCTAAACTTATTGAAAGTTTAATTCCTCAAGAATTAGCAACATCTTGCCAGTAGGTAAAACTAAACGAGCACAAGCATCATCTTTCCACGATATACGAATAAATTTAAACAAATTCGTAACGAAAGCAATTTCAAATTCTAAACTTGATACAACTTCACCGCTTGATGCGTATAGAACTTTCAGAAAACACGTCTCTGATATTAAATACAAGTTAAATAAAGACAGTTTGCTCAAGTATTGTTTGCTCACGTGAATCCTATTTGAGAAACAAGTATAATTCCAAAGAGTTTAGAGTGAATTCCTTAGGAAATTAATTTAATAAATTAGTTATGAAACAACAATACAAACTTTTGCTTTTACAACTGATGGTAAAAGAATTTGGTTCGTTCATTAATATAGCTTTTGTGAAAATATTTTTAATATAGAAAATATGTTGTAGGCGAAAATCGGGCACAGTGATTTTTGTTATATTGATATACAGAATACAACTCTACCCTAATAAACATAGAGTTCGTTTCCTTTTAAGTTTAGAGTCACTGTACCTTATATATTATTTGGCCTGGTTGAATCGACTTAATTCAAATACTTGTTTGTATCACATTTTGCTTTCTTATTTCTTACTGAATGTGATGATTTATCTTTAAAAAATACAAAAAGTAATTTCGGTCAAATTTGCATAAAAATCTTGACCAAATCCCACCCACCGTACTTAATAAATGATGCATGGTATAAAATAACAATGCACGAATTCTTATGGTAATTTTGGGACGCATCATAGAATATTGCAGGGGCCGAACCGTTAAATAGAGGCAAATATAAAATTTACATTTGAAAACATCAAAACACTGAATCATGGCAAACTCATCTTAATCTGCGTAGTTAATCCTTTGGACATTTCGAATGCGTACGAGATTACTTAACTCTTGTCAAGCGATAACGCGCCCGGACCACACATTTATCGTATTCACCTCTAATTAAATCCCTTTATAAAGGGAAGGCCGGTGGGGCATAAGTCAGGTATTGCGAGATAAAGATTAATGCGTTCTTGTCAAATAATTTACGGTGTTGATAGCGATCCGGCTGCGTTGTCCATTTTGCATGTTGCACTACTTGATCATTGCAATACGCGCGTATTTTATGAGTGATTTATTTCTGATTGAGTTGTTAATAGCATTTTTAAGTAATGACTTCGATATTAAATGTAGCACGTGTCTTGATTTGTAGTGTGTAATTAGTATTAACAGTAACAAGAGTGTAAGCAGTGAAACCATTTACGCAAGATATGTGCCAAAACAATGTGACTTTGATCGACTTGTTTTCCGTAAATACAGTCAAAACCCATTTGCATTCCAACACTGGCTAATTCCGGAACAACGCTACACAGTTCGACAAAACAACAGTTTAAAAATCTGAATCGCCAAACTTGTCCCTGATTAGTCTCGGTATGTTTTGTCTCAGATCAAACAAGTTGGACCGAGTAATGCCGGCGCCTACACAAACATGCTACCTAATGTGTTTACCTCTAATTCCAAACAAAAGTTGTGCGAACGGCCCAACGTTGTTTGAGTACACTTTGTCTTTTGCTGTAGTCGTTTTTACTGACGGATTTGGCCTGAACGGAGCCAAGTTCTTGGGCACAAAAAATGGGGCGAAGCTTATTAGACCCTTGTAAGGATTTCTCGTAGTTCATACAAGCATGAAACGAGTACTGACCGTACTTGGCTCACATTTTAGGGGATATTTATTGTGAGATTTACTGTTTTCCGCCTGAGATTTGAACACCTTTATTTGTAATTGTTTTAAAAGCTACATTAAATTGAATATACATATTCCATTACTAGAACCCATTCACGATCTTCATGTTTTATATCGAATTGCAAAAGAAACACGCATTATCTCACACCAACCTCCAACCTCCTTTAATGGTCAAAGCAAGACGCTTGCGCTGATTAGTCTCAAGTTACTTCCAAACATATCTAGACGTTCGGTTGTTGTGACACCTCCCAGTTCATCGCTTAGATGGACCAAAGCGAGCCAGTCGAGTCTCGCTAGAAACTCCCTAAGTAAGATGAATATTGGCGCTTTATTTTCTTTTAGAAGTGCAATTTCAACTGGCTGTATTCTTAACTCTTGGTGCATTTTGTTCATGATTTGTTTTTTTATCTAAACAAAATATATCTCTATATAATAATGTCAGTCGTTTTGGCTAGAAGGATGCCCCAAGTATCTTACGATCTGTTCTTATCTTAGAATTTGGTTTTCCTAGTAATAAGGTTGCATTAAATCGGTCGATATCAGCCAGTCCAGAACTTCTCTGTTCTCTGCAGTCAAGCTAATTCTGCCACTGAGACGTTTCAACCAACACTTGATTACTGTGATTTATTGTATTTTTTGGTCTATTTTCACTGTTGATTACGTCTGCAATATTTTTTATTATCGATATCATCAAAAAAAAAGAAATGGAATGAGATGAATTCTTGATTTGAAAGTGAAGGAGAAGACTTCTTGACTAATTTATACTCAGAGGATTTTAATTTTTAATTAAGTTACCAGTTCTAAATGAGGCGTGTCGTAAATAGTTGGGGAAAGGCTTGCGAATAAGTTCTCATAGAGGCACTCATCTCATATAACTTTGATAACTATGAGTACGTAGAAATATGGAGTTGTTTAGTTTTAGACGTTTGACTTCAACAAGACTGATAAAGATACTTTGATGATTGATGGGCGCATAAGTTTCACTAAGTTATCTGTTGAGGCAATTTTCTTACCACGCTTAGGGATTTAGTTGAGTAATATTATTTTCTTTTTATGTCTAGTGTTAATCTTCTAATAAAGGCTATAAATCTATCTGTTAATACAAAGGTATTACGTCGCATAAAACGTAGGTATATAATAATAATTATCTTTAGTCGACTACAGGTCATAAATAACAGCGAATTGAGGAAATCAATATTGCTATGAAACTTTTTTAAAGAGCTTCCTATACTGCAGTTGGCCGAAAAAAGTATTTAAACTTATTTTAAAAGGAGGGTTATACACCTAGAATTGAAAAGTATTATTTAAACATAACATGACACGTGTGCATCAATGACACATTAAGTCGTAATCTAAAAATTGTGAGACACTCAATGATATCTATTTATGCATATAAAAATGAAAGTTATGTTCCTTATTGTACAGACAAGGTTTTTTATAAAAGAGAAAAAAAACATGCAAATATTTAAAAAAACTCACACCACCCCTGTTAAGCCAGGGCAAACATCAAGTTATAAAATAATATATAAAATTTATATCATAGGAGACACCCATATTAAAAACCCTTTCGCAAATGTTCATTGAATATAACCTCTTTGTTTACACAAATTTCGGTCAAAACAACGTCTACAAGATTTGGCTTGTTTTTCCTTGTGTATTTTTAGTGAGATTTTAAACAGTTCGGGATCACGGCATCTCCCCGAGCTGTCTTAAGAGTAAAGTTTGATCAAGTGGGAAACGTTCCGAAGTTTATACTTACTTTCCCGCAGGAAGTGAGATAAATATTCATGAGACTTAACTCGAGGAAAACTTATTTCCACGTCAGTGTCTGTCCGTCTGTACATTTGTAATGAAACGACTTATAACAGACTGTCTTAATACTTTTAATAATTTGCTTAAACTCTTTGATATTCGAAAGTTTAATTTAAATTCGTTTCTATGTACCAATTAACTGCTTCGCACCTAAGATTTGAGATTTTTTTAAGTTATTTTCTTTTCTACAAACCTTGTACTTACAATAAGGAACATAACAAAAATTATAATTATTCGATTTGGTCCATTTGTTCTAAAGTTATGGCGTGACCTAGGGATAGGGATATAGATTTTTAAGTACCTATTGCATTATTATAATTTATTAAATTATTGTGGTGTTGAGATTTTAAAACACGACTTTAAAGAGATTTAATCTGTACCAGTACATAAAACAAAGAAATTTTAATTAACTATCCTTGTTCTCATAAACTTAGTTTTATATACCTTAATAATAATGTTAGTCGTAAAACTTGGTATTTCATTTCACCTGTAAAACTAATATCCCGACCTACTTCTAGTATCAGGTTTCTGTCTTGCTTTTAAACCTTATTATAAGCGTCTGGCGTTCCACACGAAAATAAAACTCCAAAAACAATAGAAACCTAATCCAAATATTTTTGAGATATACTTAAATTAAGCGTTTCCAACTTCTTCTAAGCATACACACTTTTCACCATGGAATTATGAACTTTATGTCTTTTTATTAAGATCTACAATCCGTTTTTCAGATTATATAAACATCATGCGTAGACCCTGAGGCAGCAAGACACATTTTGTTAGCCAAGAGGTATTTTACGTCGTTAGCGAGTTCACAGAGAACCACAAGCTTACGTGTGGAAAACTTCCAACTTCAAACAGTGATAAAACATACTTTGCGAGATATTTTCTCAACTTTTTAATGTTGCAGGACCCTTAAGTGAAGATAAGCCCCTTGATGGTAAGTGGCCGGCATGATCCTGATATGATGAAGACGTGAGGTGACTATTACCACTTTTTGTGGTAACTTCTGGAAAAATAACAAAGCACTTTGAATTTGACGCATGACTTGAATATAAAAAGTCAAAGTCACTTTTTAAATTATAGAAAGGCTAGCCGTAATAGTAGAGGACGTGATGTCTAAATTGAGTTTTTCTTTTAAAGTATCTTTGTATTTTTCGTTTATTTCTATCTTTGTTCTTTGTCAAATAAAATTGAAGCTAAATTACAATTGCTTTGTTACAAGTTATTTTATGTACATATAATTTTAATAAAACCTACAAACTTGCCCTAACAACAAAATTAACATTTGACCATATTTTAATATTTATTCAAGTAAATGTGTTTAAAACACTTTTTTAAAATTTTTTGTTTAATTCTCGTCAATCCTATTGTGACATAATTAACTTATGTTTTATCAGTACTATAAAAGGTTTTATATTTGTTTCTGATTGTTATTTAGATTTTTAAATATTAATATTTTTTTTTCTCTTTTTTTCTATGCTTTATACAATTTATATAGATTTTAGATAGTGTTTTACTCTCAAATTAAGGTTTTAAGACGTTATGGATTTATTATATCTACTTAGTAGGTATTTTATTACTAATGTTTTGAATGCTGGTTAACCAGTAATTGGCAACTGTGTAAGTCCTACTCCTGTTATCCTATACTTAAGAAATATTGTACGCAGAAGCTGTTGGTGAACCTTTTTTAAATAAATAAATAAATATATTATGGTCCTTTGGAAGAAGTTGTACAGCCATACTCAACGACAAGACGTATACAACGCTATAATTATCTTCTTACCCTCTTTTATACAAGACAGTATTTCCGTTAAATCGTGCTAAACATTTCATAATATAGAACAACTCTAGTTAACATAGAACTAAAGTTAAATACTATGATAAGCGCTCAATGACCATTTGAATACGTGAGAAAGCGATTCTAATTGTCATAAAATTTTGTATGTTAAGTAAACGATCGACTTAAATCCTTTTAATTCTTCTATTGTACTGACAACGACATACAACATCGATAACCAATCCATTTGTCAAGTAGATATCTATTGTGATTCTCGTGATAATCCCGAAGGATTTTCATCCTATCCATACTAGACAGTAGACATGCTCTGGATTTTGACATACTGGTTTCATACATTGGTACCTACAATAATAAATGTTTGTACATTGTACCAAATAAAAAAGAGCAGCAATTTAATACGTAAGAAAAGAAAATAAAACAAAGTAAAAGAAAAAATATAGGTGTCATTTTTCAAAGTTCAAAGCGGAAAAATGAGAAGTAATTGCCTTTATGACTCCTTCAAGACGTCCTAGAGTGTCGTAATGAGCTCTTCGGAAAGCTATTTTTTAGGATCCCCGTTTTCTTTGTTGCCTTGGCTTTTATATTAGCTGAAATAGCTCGGTACTGAAGTCTGTTCAAGATCTGCCAGTAAATAAATATATTCCTTTAATCAGAAAGTATACTGATATCATTGGAATTTGAGTTTAGGTAATTAAGTATGTTTTACTAATGTTACAAATACGAAATGAAAAATATATTTTTTAAGATCAGCTAATAGGAAGTCTGTGCATATCCAGTCTGCGTCAAGAACAATTTTATTTTCACCTTGTAGTGGTTCGTGTTGCAAGAAATACGTACTTTTCAAAGTCATCTGACGTAAACTGGCTCTCTTAAACTAAACAGACACCAAGTTTCCGTGGAGAAGGCGAAGGAAACTTTAAGTTTTGTGGCTCCAAGTGATGGTTTTTCGTCGATAAACCTACTAAGCTACGGCTTAAATATAATTTATTTCTTTTTATTAAAGTAGAACTTCGTAATCTGTGTTGGATTACTTCTTCTGAGTTTGATTTGTTGTTATGCAAATAATTTTGTAAAGAACTTTGTTTTCTTTGTTACACGTAACCTTGACACACAGGTGTAAGTTTAGAACTGTGAAAATGTTGTACCAAATTATAATAATAATTAAAATAGACTAAATATTGCACCAAAATATTCAAATAATAATTCAAATAAATTAAATACAGCGAGTTTTCTTTAGCCATCTCAATAAATTAAGATTTCAAAACGAAAATACTTTTCAACAATTTATAAAAAATGGGTGTTCTTTTTATTATTACTGTTTATTCAACAGGAAAGTATAATACGCCAAGCTAAAAGAGCTTACAGAATTCATTAAATTTGCATGAACAGCAAGCTACATAATAGCTACAATTTTTCTTTGCGTAAAACCACTTCCCTTTTAGTCCAACTTCAGCATTTACCTTAAACGCATTCAACAAAAAGAAACATCAGACCAGAAAGTGGTTTTCGCTGTCATTACAGCTCATTTTACTGAAAAGCTTTTATAGGTGGGATGTTAAGTTCCCTCTCAACTATCATTATCTTAAACTCGCCTGAAAATTTTCTTTAAAGTGATCTGGTTTTGGTTCGTTGGGTAAACTTCTACCGCTGGCAGAATCGCAATCTTTTGTTATAAAATTTTAAATGAAAAGAGATATTTATACCGATGCAGCGTCGATGTATGTTTTATTCATAAATATTATAAAAACATTGGCTCCCTTTTGAATGAACAGAATTTTGTGTACCTATGTTGAAAAGTTTTACAATTCTGATACATTCTAGAGACTTTTGCATTATATGTATTATCAAAATAGTATTTCGCAGGCCTTAATTCTAACTACCAACCAACTTGTCTATATAATTTATATTATACACATTAAACATGCAAAATTAACTAATTAAAACCTAAAATCTAAAATACGGCATCAAAAATTCGTCCACATCGCCGTCGACTGTACGTTGTATGGCAATGCTTATCTTCTGTCCAAGGGAAAAGACAGTTTTATAGCACGCGAAGTGGTTTTTAGCAATATCAAAAATTTGTAGAAAAATATTTCAGACCTATTGTACGACTTTAAGTCATCACATGTTTCATATTTTCGCGCAAATTATTGTGTGATTTAGATTTATTCATCACTAGCTGACCCGTGCCCACTTCGTTGGGCATAATGTTAATAATCCTTTTTTAGTTCATATGACCTAACGATTTAAATTATTTTATTAATATTAAAAATTAAATTATCTGTACTAATATTAAAAAAACTACTTTTTGTAACTTAGGCTGGTTTTATAGCTACGCGTTTCGACAGCGCGGTTGAAGCGCGCGCGTTCGGATTTGTTCTGGGTTCTAGTTTCGTTTTATAGCCACGCGCTTGAGCAGCGCTGTTGAGTAAACGCGCGCTGTTCGCCGGCGCTGCCGAAGCGCGCGCCGCTAGTTACGATACGATCAGTATGCGTTTTAGAGTGACGCTGTTGAGACGCGCCGTTAAGTACAGTACAACATGAATTATAATATCGATTTTATTTCATTTACCTTAGAGTGATCGCCAATATTTCCTCTGGAGTTATGGGGATGCGAAATAAGCTGGATCGTCGTAAAGAGGACTGTAACTTGCAGAGTAATTCGTCAAAACTAGTTATTGATAGGCAAAAATATTTATAAAATTTATGACTATTTTCTCGTAAATCGCAAAAATATCTTACGTGTTCACCTCTCAGTAACCTTGTACCATTATAAGGATCAACAGCTAGTCTTCTTTGCCTTCTTTTCCATAAGAGGTAAATAGCCACTACTCTAACCGCATTAATGTTCATTTTGTAGACGACTGTACACAGCAGCGAAACGCGCGGTACTAATCTCGTTTTACAGCGGACCGTTGTTCAAACGCGCGCTGCTAACAGCGGCGCTGCTCAACGGCGCGTCTAACAGCGTAGCTATAAAACCAGCCTTAAATAAGTATAAAAGTTAGACATATGCTGTCGTTGACTTTTTTGTAGGCATTTTCAAGCTCCACATCTTTTCTCTAGAACTCAAAAATATATCTTTTATAGTTAATTCAGCGTTCGTAAGAATCGCTTTCATTCGACCGTTTTTTCTCCGATTCACTTTGCAAAACGGACTACCACGTAAAAGCCTTTTTATTTTTCGGTTTTTTATATAGCCTATGACACTCAGCAATAATGTGGCTTTCTATTGGTGAAGGAATTTTTAAAATCGGTTCATTAGATCCCGGGATTACCCCTTACAATTTAACAAACACACAAACTTTACTTCTTTATAATATTAGTATAGATTTTAATCACTTTCAATTTACTTCATAATGTTTAAAACCGAAACATTATGAACTCCACAACATTCAAATAACAATGTTCCCAAAACAATATGCTACTATTTTCATTAATAATACGAGAGCAGTAAACGAACAAGCGTGAATTAGAGCGTGGTTGAAACTTAACCACCATTATTCTGAGACTCTGGCACTAAACTCCATAACATGATTAAGGCTGCTATTTATTGTATAAACACAGTACGGCATGAAGCGATTTTATTAAACTTTCATAATGATGATAATATTAACGGTATTTTTTTCTAATTGAAACAATTTAATTCATAAATTGACTGTCTCGTAAACTATCTTTTGCCTTGTAACAATTATTCTTAAGAAAACTTATCATTTGAAGTAAAATAAGATGCTTTTTTTTAAAGGGTGGTAGTGGGCTGGTGGTGATGGGTGGTGGAAATATATCATTACATCTTCAGATGTTGCCTAATACCGGTCACTCACATTCGCACGAATACACAAACCCAAAAGTGTAGGACGACTTTTCCAAGCTGTGTCGGTTTTTTAACGGACATATACGGAAATATTTGCGCACATGCGAGTGACGGGGGTAAGAATTTTGTTTCTAAGAAGCTCTTCAGCGAAATTTCGCAGGCATCGACGAAGCAGTCGATACCAACTGCTTTAACCGCACGTACTTAGGTATATTTCATCCGCTTGTGATAATCGCGTCCTCTTATCACTAAGCGACCATTCTTACGACATCGGTTGTAGGCTTTAGGGTGGTATTAAGGTCGGGCTAGCTTCCAACGTCTTGTATTCGGTAGTCCGACGCGTTTAATTTATAACAACCCATATAAATATCTGTGGTCGTTATGATGTGTGGCCCCCGAACCGCAGTAAATTGCACATTACAACACGCAGTATATTAAAATAATTAATTTTGACCCAAATATTTGGAGCGTTTTAGATTATTGTGCACATCCTTACGATGGCGGCATTTGGCACTTTGAGCGCGTTTCGAGAATTTTCGCTTTGATGTCTTTAAGAATCTCTTAGTTGAAATCTTGATTATACGTATTTGGAAAGTCCCTGTGATAATAATTATTTAGAGGGGTAATGGAATAAAATACCTATTTTTAAACAAAACAAGACAATTTTATCCTTAAGAAATTTACAAAAGGGCAAGTTAACGTTTCTGTAATACTATCATGAATACTTAACGTAAAAAAACAATACCAAATATACAATTATTTTTATGTTCAAAAATTAATAAATTATACTTCTCTGATAGCTTTTTCGTTAGTTTTACTACGTACGTATAGCTACATAATTATACGGTTCGTATACACGCCGCTTAGGACCATGGGCATATGCCCAACTGTGACGAGACTTGGGACATATTGAAGCTCTAAAGGCGTGATTTACTTCATTCTATGGTAGCTAAGGGCTCTTAGCAGCTCCCTTTAGACGTTTATATTCGGCCTGCTTCAGTGCCCGAGCGGCGCGGTAGTTGTCCGGCGCACGGAGGATCGTCTTGTTCATACAAAGCGCGCGTTGCCGCACCGCGTCACCGCTCTCACGCACGTCAACAGATTTTATGTCAAATATGTATACTCATCACTAACATACGAACGCACCTTATTCTAACCTTTCAATTTAGACGGTTAATGCCGGACGGCTGCGGATTTAGCAAACAGCAAAGTGCGACAGCGGTCCAACTTGAAACATCTAATAAACGTCTAATCTAAATAAAATAGAATAAAATTATGAGAAAACTCTTAAAGTAGCATAAAAGTTTCGAAACTTCTTGTTTGAATCATTTGTATCGAAAAGCAAACAGTCGAATATAATATCACTAACATTAGCCAGATATTTACGAAGTGTGTCTGTATAGTGTTAACGACTTTTGGCAAGCATTCACTGTGAGTGGACCATGAAATCTAAACAATAAACAAACTGTTTCCTGCAAGAAAATATACACGGTTTGCAGTACTGCAGAAAATGAATGTCTTCAATGCCCTAATAAAGGGCGGAAATTTGTGTGATGACGAATGAAAATTATGATTCCTTGTTCGTTAAGTTTTCTGAGGTATTAGATTTTGTTTAAGGAGTGTATTTACTGTAGAATAAAATTAAACGTGTACCTAAACTATATTAAATGATTAGAATAGTGAACTTACCAAGCAAAGTAATTAGATTACAACCTAAATAAAAAAATAAATATTAAAGTTACTTTAAATACTTCTCCTACATTTCAAACCAGAAATCAAATACATAATTTATTAGAAACTCAAACCTTTCGAAATAAAAATATCCAACACAAAACAATAGTGTTTCCCCCCGATCAAGTTTGATACTTGGAATTCACAACAGCGACAGGTGTTTTTTATGACCACCTAGTGATTTAGCACTTGAGGATTCGCCATTAATCCCGTTTGGATAGACACGAATAGAAACAATACAAACATTGCGTTAACAAAGTGTAGTTTTGAAATACCGAATTCAACTGATTTATAATTTTGTAAGCATGGTTTAAATATCAAAATGCGGTGCACTATTGCAATGGAGTTGACTTTACTGTATTGAATACAATGAAAAATCTGGAAATATGTGAGAAGAATAGTTTTCTGAACAATGTGAACGTGGCAAGTGCAACTGCAACATTAGCACCTAAAGAAGAAACTTAATATGCTTGGAGTAAAACCTGAAATGAAATATCAAAACTTCTTAACGGGTAAGTAACAAACACAAAAAAGAGTCGGCTAATAAAACAAAACCGAAAGTTTTACAAATGACGGCGAACTTGAATCCACGGGAAGATCCACAAATTGGGAGACATAAGCTTACAATCCGGAAGGTACTGACGTACAAAGTTCTTTTAATGGGACTTTCCTCAGAGCAAATTGGCTGTTAAAACAGAAATTCCCTCCAACAGGAATCTAAAAAAAGGATTTCCAGAAAAGTACACGTGAGTTATTCACGCCTTGACATGTTAAAGTCACTTATAATACATAAGAGGCATTATGGAATCAGCACATTTTCGTCCAAACGACGCCGAAGCGAAGGCACGTTTAAATATAATTGAAAATCCAAAAAATAAAAATGTCGATAGCAACTTAAAATTGTGTTAAAATTTGTTGCCCAATTCCGTGAGCTGTGAGGTATGTCTTACTAAGGTATTTTCTAAAAGCGTTTGTTAACACGATAGCGGCATGCCTGTGATAGCAGCAAAAAGCTTTAACAGCATTCTAGTGGTTTTCAGAGATGTCTGGGAATATTTTGCGGCAGTATATGCATCGCGAATACCCCTTCAGACGTGCAGGGATCTCTAACGAGACGGTAAAAGCATATTCTAAAACGACTAGGAAATATAAGTGTCTAAGATGGGTTGGGTGGAAATGGTATGTATTTTTCGAAAGTTGATATGAAACGTTTTCTGAGATGTCTAAATATTTTACCCATGTTTACTTATAGACAGCAGTTACCAATAATAAAAATAAGGAAAATAGTTGTAGTAGTAACGTTGGATAATCGGTAACTAGCTAAAACACGTAAACATTCATTGTTAACTTACTGTAATTGAAGCGCGATTTAAAATGACGTTACTTACATTTTAAGATGTAAACTCCAATAGAAATATTAAGATAGAAAATTCATTTTAACATAAGCTTGAAAAAAAAACGTTTTCATTTAAGATGCGGAACCCTAGAAGCTCGCAGACATGCGGCCCGTCGTTAGTCTGACGTTTCCTGCAAAAAACCACCTCCAACAAATAAGGAGAATTTTAATAAAACCCGCCGATGCGAATCGAAACAGTCACACTTTGGGTTTCATTGCTATAGCGACAAAACGAACGTCGGAACAATGTGTTAAGTCGGGCTACGTAACTCGTGAGCGATGTCTTTTGTTTTTATAGGCTAAAAGCGTTTGTAAATTCTATTTTTGTTTAGTTTTATAACAGAATGTTTGCAAATGGAAAAGCAAACTGCTGTGTGGCTTAAACCTTAATTATTTATGTTTGTGGATGTTGTTCTAGACTAATTTATTATTGTTTAAACTCCGGTAACATTGCTGTTCTGAACGTTTCAAACCTAAAAAAAGTTATTTATTCATGAATTTATTCTTGTAATTCTTTTATGATATGAGTAGAAAATTCAAACCTATCCAGTCCAAATTTAGAAATGTATTTTCATAACGTATAGTTACAGATTTAATTTTACCCTTTTTAGATGATTCATCATTTTATTTAATTTCATTTTATTTAATTACAACATAAGCTATAAATTGGAAATAGCCACATAACACATGTACATAAATTGATGTCTTTTACTTTACATTGTTTACACTGGTTTTAAATCACCCACAAAAAGCTACAGTTTCGTGAAGGGCGACGCATAGTGGAACAAATAAAGGATTGTGAACCCGCGGCGACGTACATAATTGTCTCGTGTCTTGTTCGTGTTGCATCCGACGCGTGGTGTCCGAGTGATTGTTGTTGCCCAATGGACGCTGATCGTTAGTCTACCATCGGTTTGATGAAATAATGCTATGTTTTTTAAGCAGGTTTAATTTACGTCTGATAACGACGAATAGCATAAAAATTTACAAAATATTTTAGAGTCTATCCGATCTTGTTTTTGGATCAGATAAAAACAAGAAAGATACAAAAAAAAATCTTAATTCTAATAAAACCTTATTTCGTTATCATAAAGATTGAATTACAATGATTTCATAGTGGACCTTTTACATAATAATCTAACTGAAATCTGAGCTTTGATTAAAAATACGAACTTCACAATTTTGACTTAAAGATGCCGCATTGCTAAAAATGTAGTCCCTTGAAATTCGTTAATTTAATTGAATACGTCTGTACGTTGTAGCTTAACCTAAAATCACGTTACTTAAAGTCCCACTGGATGCGCATCAACACTTTTACATTTCGAGTTAGTAGCGACAAGAGGCTCAGCCGGAGGCATTAATAACTCGACTGTCTTCGCATTGTTGCCAATGAAAGATTCAGTGCAAGTGTAAACTGGCCTAAACAAAACCGGCCGATTGTATACGGTCAAGTCTCAAAGTGTCCTCGTCTTCTACATACAATGGGACATCGATTACTTGCTGGTGAAAGTAATTGGCATGTAAATGGCGGTAAGAAAGTGTCGCGAAGAAGTGGTTAAGTTTAGAGCTTGTAAGTTTTTGATTTTATGCATGTTATTTAGCTTTAGGAGTTCTAATTGTATGTTTGATGATGAGTTTTGTAGTATGAAGAGGAGATTATCATCAAATACGTTTAGTTCATTTATAACAATTAGGACCTAATAGGTAGAGATATTTTCGGGTAACATTCACACAACAGTAAAACTACAAGAGCAAAATATACCTAGCTATGTTTATTAATATCAGCCTTTATAAAGGTAATCCAAACAAGCGCTTAAAACAACTTTTAGGACAAGATATTTATATCTTCTTCTTCTGTAGTGGTGGCAAATGGACACTGATTTTGCTTATCCACCATACCTTCGACGATATCTGCTTTGTGAATAAAATCCTTCATTCCAATTCATCCGTTATTAGACCAGCTTTGTCGTCCTTCGTCCTAGTAAAATCGATATCTCGATTCCCCATCTTTTCCTATATCATCCCCTTCCCTTTTATCATTCTCTTGAGTACCACCGTAATGGTTTTGGTCCATTTATCTTTGCCATTTAGTTTGCCTATCCATCTTTACTTCAATTGTTTGATTTTACAGCTGTCATTGATTTTTATAGCTTTCCTTTAGGTTTCATTGCTTATTTTCTTTATCTTTGGTTTTAACGTCTTTGGATTGATAACGTCACTTTTAATTATAAGAAGTATTTTTACAACTGAATTTGCATTGGGAAATAAACTGTAACAAGTAGATTACTATCACTTTTAATTAAAAATAAAAAGCACTATCAGCTTATTTAAAAATCATTAAATACAGTCATTATTATAATATAACAAAATACAAAATCTGCTCGCAATTTTTCTTTTACATTATAGTTGGAATGGACAATATTGTCAGTGTACGACCTTTTTAAATCTTAATTGACGAGGATTGCATGCCAAAAAAACACACAAACTCATAAAATACCTACTTTAACGTAAAAATAACTGCGGTTAGATACCAAAATTTAGCTTTTATACTGCCATTCAATCGCATCTTTTTAATTTGATTTTAAATATTAGAATTATTAAGTAAAAATCACGCATCGCTAGACCTGCAAAAGGCTCAATGGTTTCAATCAAAGATATTTCTTACGTTTTACCATGGAAATAATTGGAAAGCATCATTTAATATTAAAGCCTGTTCGGTTGTGAAGTAAAAAAAAATATTTGCAGGAAATAATACTAAATTATTTTGTGGTAGTCTTAAAGCTTAGAAAAATATTAGCAAAATGTAAAGCACTGTTTTACTAATTGTCTGCCGAGTTTAAAGAACATCCGCATTTCTAATATCCGTGTCATTCAGCAAACTTCAACTAATCACAGCATTAAAGCGTGAGAAAAAAAATCATACATAACATTACACTAATCCTTAAGAATACTGTTCACAAATGCGATTCTACCAAAGCCGATATCCCATACCGTCTCAACACGTTCAACAATGCAATAACCCAAATTATTCTAATAGGCTTACAGATCACAATGAGTTCATATCGGCAACCGTTCTAGCTAACTGTATAACTGATTGATGAATCTCCTGACATTGGGAACAATATACAAAGCATCGAAACATCGGCTGTGATGACCTCCACATTGTGTGATAGCAAGTAAGTCACAACATTTTGATGATAGCTCATTGAATATAATGAGATATTGCCGCGGGAACCGTTAACGTCGGCCTTCAGGGCAATCAATTAACACCTACTTGTCTCAACCAGTTTCCCGAACTTCAATTGGGAATCGAAGCACGTCGTACTGACTAGTGTAATTTATATGTAATTTATCATGTACAGTTAAAGTCTCGAAGGTCGTAAAATTGATAGCAAATGCATATATTTTTGTAATTGAATTCATGAGAGCAGATGTAAGTGATGAATTTGTAACAGAATATGTAGCTCAATCACAAATCACTTTTGACAAAATAATAACGATAAGTAATAACGAACAGTGAGGAATAAAGTTTCTAATAGAACTCCTAAAATAATAATAAATTGAAATATAATATTTAATTACGAAGTTCAAGTTTAGTAAGACGAAGCAAAAGAGATAAAAAACATTTTAGAAAATAAAAATCTTATAATTTTGCATTTAAAAGATGGGGTGTGTTACCAAAAAATCAACGCAGCAAATAAATAACTCCGTGCATCGTTTGTCGCAGCTGCGCCAAAGAGGTCTCCTCACTATTTATGCTACTGCAACCAAAGCAATATGTCGTAGTGGACTAGGGGTTAACAGACTGTACAATATATTGTGCGTGTTTAAAATGTTAAAAAACTTCTGTGATTATTTTTTAATAATATTATGTATTTCTTTCTACATCGTTCAAGTAGTTGCTGGTAGCTGCTATTAAACATTACGAATTACGAAAAAAAAATACACAATGTTACTATATTTTATTCTCGCAAGAATATTCTTGCAAAAAGAGAGCCGAACAAGATATTTGCGTTTATTTGAACACGACGCGCCATGTAAAAATTATGGAGGCAAAAACTGGAATGTTCTTGGATTATAGTACCGCAAAAGCTTGAAAAATCCACCATTAATGTAGAGTATGGTTCTAAAAGAAGATTGTCTTAAGATTTATTGTATCAAAATGAATAGGTTATAAGGAGTAGGCAACAATTCTATCAAAAATTGTTAGAAGAGTTACAGAGTACTTATTGTTAAAAAATATATTATAAAAATAGGAGTCTTATCCAAAATAATGATTCGTATTTTATTTAACCCCTTTGTGTGCACTTCTTATATTAAAGCTTTTATTTTGGTATCTAATATAGTTTACCTATGTTTGGAACCCAAACGTTAAATCATGTAAACAACACAACCAATAAAATAAACAGGTAATTCTACGATATCCATAGCACCAGCAGAGTAATTTCTACCATAACAAATGTATTGTTTGCACAAAAAAAGCTTTTGTTTTCGGAAGCAGATTCTGTATAAGCAATAATAAGCCACTGTTTGTAATAAATTTTTGATGAAATGCTGATGGAATGTATGGGAGAACATAAAATGGTACCGGTGAATTCCATCGTCAATGGCTTATTGACACATGTTGTTTTCCCTGATGCGATCATAAAACCTACCAATCTTATCTTGCTGGTTGATGTTTGGTGTGGTAAATATTGCCGACACAGGTCCAAAAAATAAACTTTAAAATGAAGCTGGAGCTTATTGATGGCAAGATTTGGAAGTCTTGAAATAAAGACCGATGTCTGCTTGTTTCCTTAATTCGAATATTATAAAAAAAAATGTTTTATATAAGTGTTTTCATCGCAAATAAAGTGCCTCGCAAAAAAAGCTGATCCATAGTGAGTCAAATGCATCGTTTTTAATGTGAAAGAGTTAAGCTTATTTCTGTTAAATATTAATTGGCATGACTGAAACTTTAAAATAAGTACTAAAATTTTCTATTTTCTGCGGCAACAAAAATAAAATTGGAAAGAAAATTAAATAACAAAAGAGGTCTTTAAATTCGACATTGATGGATCAGACCGAGACGTTATCAGTACAATTTTTCACATTTTTGTGAACAGCTAGAAGGATCGGTGACGGGCGGAAACTATTCAGGTACTATCTGACCGAATCTCGAGATTTTATGTCAGCAATATATTACTGTTGTCGCTGGCAGAACCACATTCCTGATAATATGGTGAGATTTCTTAAATATTACCTTAATTACGAGTGATATCGATCGGCATTCGTTTTATCATTCTTCTATCTTGTTGCATCGTTGGTATTGAAATATTCCGAACGTTGAATTTCTCAAAATTTTGGTTTCGGTTTGAATATGCTATTGAATTTCGTGTTAAGTCGCCACAATTACGAGATTCTCTGACCGCGTAATGGTCACACGGGATTGTGTTAAACGTGGTAGTTATAGTATGTCAGCGTTTTATGTGGTAGTACTTATTGGAAATATTTTAATGTTAACCTTTTTATCGTCGATACAGAACCTACGAGATAATCAGGAAAACCATGATGTTGTTCAAATTGTTTTGTATGATATTAGAGATTAAATTGAAGTAAGAAGTCTATGGATTAATAGTTACTTTGTTCCATATTGCGAAATGTTCATTTATTTTAATAGTTTAAAAAAAATGCTTTAGCTTAATCGATGGGCACTTTACATACACTAGAACTAGTCAGAAAGAACGAATAAAAACGTCATTTACCAAAATTATTCATTGCTCTTATATTTTACGATCTTGAATATTTTAATACATTTTAGTTTAGGCCTGTCTTCGCCAAAGCTCACAACGCACGTATACACATTAGATTAATTGCTATAAATAGAATAAGGAACTGCACAACCAAACTGTTATTTATGTCTGACAAATATTTATTCGTAACCACTGTGTTCGTCAGCTGCAAATTAAGTGAAACAAACCACGTCTGTCGTAATAAAACGAGAACAATAAATTACTTGGTCTTCCGAGACTTCATAACTTCACTAAATTGAAGTACAAACATTTGCAAATTGGAGACTTCAAATACATAAATCAATCGTGTAAATACAGTCATTATTCTTCATTACACCTTGTCGAATATGACGTGCTATTCGCAAAGCTGTAAAGTATCTTAGCGGTTATGTATAGCGAATCATAATTATGAGGCGCAATTTAAATAGCTACGAAAAATAATGAAATATTCACTATTTAATTTGATATTATTTAAAATGTATATTAACAACAATAGGTTTTGGAATAAGATATCTTATGCTAAGAGGGAAATTCCTACTGATATGTTATATTATTTTTTTGCATGTCTTTAAGAATGCATTAATATTTATAATAAGTATTTTACTTTATGTAAGAAGGTTTTTATTTTTAGGATTTGTTTTGACAGTCATTTTACATTAGAAACCAACCCAATTTAAGCACTTTAAAATTAAAGTGCGAACCCAAATCGGTAAAAGAATACAATATAGATAGGTGCTTACAAACGCAATACGAATTGCGAAGATACATCGTTTAATTTTTCATTGCTGAAGTTAAATCGCTCGGCGAGTGGTTATTTATCGTTGCCCAGTAAGGGTTGCAGGCTCGCTCATTAGTGGGACAATTTTTTATCATCGTCTGTAGTAACACGGGCTTCTGCGGTGTTTTGAATGTTAAAAACGAATAAATAACGTTAACACTTTAGTTCGAGTCTTTTAATTTTGTTTTACACTTTTATCGTAACAATTAAAACGGTACATTTTTGTATTTTAATTTTATAGAACAATGATAATTTTATTTGTTAATTCTTGAATTACAATAATAATAACAAAAAATTATTAAATACATTATATATTTTTTTTTATTGTTATTACCTATATTTAAATTTTTATGATAACGAGCAATAAAAATAATCAAAGAAATACAACATACAATTTTGAAGGGGAAAATTATATGTCTCGGTCAGTCGTCGGGTCACAGAATAGTAGAGGTGATTTTTTTAAACATGATAATTACACATAGATATATACTCCATAGGTAATTGCATATTACTACGTTCCCAACAAAACTAATAAAGCGAGCTAGGCTTGAGGCAGCGACAAACAAACTCACACGCTTATTTCAAAAGTTATACTAAGTTTTGCCGGCATAGCAAACTGTGCGTATACTGCAATAATATCGTCTATAGCACGTGTAAATATAATATTATATGGCATTGCTGTACATAGGCGGTGCATTTGACTGGCTTGTTGATCTAGTGGTTTGTAACCTTGACTGCTAAAACAGAGGTCCTGGGTTCGATTCCCGGTGATGAGCTTGATCATTTGTTCTGTGTCTGGGTGTAATTTATCTATAGCTTGGATGTATTCAGAAATATATATGTATGTTTATCAGTTATCTGGTTACCGTAATACAGGCTACGCCTATTTTGGGATAAGATGACCTTGTCTTAGCTGTCCCTAGATATTAAATTATATTATTATAGGTATATGTGCTAAGGTTTGTTAAATAAGAAAGTTCAAACACAGTTGCGAAGAAATTCGCACGTAAACCGGACCACTTCCTTTACAGTGCATAAGGAATGCGATTTTGTAAAACACTTGGAACTCAAGCTTTGTAAACTTGGTGTACTATAATTTTCCCTTTACCAAAAGCTTGATAGATGCAGTTTATCTAGCAGAGGCCGTGTGTTTGCCTTTGGCTAAATGGTATCTCGTTTACGGCAACGCCATTGCGAATCTTAAATCCTATCAGGCGCACATCACTTTTGAAAGAGAACGTTGGGCATTAAACACACAGTGCGCTACGTGTTGAAAGAAACGCGGAGAGAGCCGTAAGGCATTTCAAACTAGCGTACGTTCTACACCGCTCATTACCATCTTATCCGTTCCACGTTGAAACACTGTTATTATTAACAGGCAAGGGCGAGCAATGATCGCGTCTTCGAGATGTGATTATCATGTTTTTTGTTCAGTTTCGACTGATGTTGAATAAACCTACCGATCACCGGGTGATATGTAATTTGTCTTGACGAGTTCAAATATTTTTCTTTTGACGCACAAATGGTAGTGATTGTTATTTGAGAGAGGTTTAAGTTGATAACATCTTTTTTATTACACCAATATCCTAATATATTTCTAGGGAATTATAATAAGCTTACGAGTACTTACTTATCGTATATTCAAACGAATAGTTTTATTGAACTATTATAATGGCAAAATACACTTACCGTAAGCATTAAAGCAGTTCCCGGTATTTGTTAAACTAACTATATATTTGGGGGAATTGTCAGGGAAGCTCGTTTTCGCATAACGAAAGCAGGCTAGTTGTTCATTAAAAAGATATATACGGTCATTACGAGGACGTTTCGACTGCGTATCATGCTAATACCCGCTCGTGGTAACTTATCGGGTTATTATATATCAAAGCCAATGCTTTTAGATCATATTTTGTGAAATTTTGTTGTGCTATGAATTAGGTGGAATATTTTAAATTAATTTATGTCATGACTTATATAAATGATTATTAAAACTGTTTTCATTTGTAATTGTATGTGTTAAAACAACCGCTAACAACACTGTAGTGGGTATAGGGTTTACAGATGTGTTGGAGTGCCCAAAGTGTCCGGACATCTGCATTTTGGAGGATTTGAACCTCCCCAATGACGCCGCGGTTTGTGTGGACAGCTACTGGGCGCAACAAATTTAAACAAATATATACCATCGATTCGAAAAGAAAAAGAAGATGAATAAGGACATAACATAATTCTTTCTTGTTTTTAAAAACATTAAACTTTAGTTAGATAATATGAGAACCCGAAGCTGTCTAAACCATGGAAACAATAAATTCAACAATAGCGCTGCATATTACTAACTGAACTTAATCAATTGAAACACAATCGTATTCTCTTTAAGGTGAAGGCTTGGAATCAACTATTTTTTTTGGAGCAAAGCCAAAGTTCTTTATATCTAGGCAGCGAGCCAGGTAATAGAAGCTGCGTTTTGACATCAGCGTTTCCTAAATAAAAGTAAATTTAAGGCAATTTCCTATTTAAAACAGAATGGCTATAATATAATAATAATAATATTATAATAATACTAGCCTATGAATGTCCCACTGCTGGGCACAGGCCTCTTCTCGTGTAGAGAAAACAAGCATTGATCACCACTATAATAATGGCTAATAATATCTTCCTATTTACTAACGATATATCTGATATGCTCTTTCAGCACTGATCTTATGTCTATTCTATAAATGTTAACTATCACAAAGAATTACATTCTGATTTAGGTAGGAACTACCGAAATCATTTAGGTAGGAACTACCGAAATCAGAACGATAAAATGATAAAAAAATACCTACCCACCTAAAAAATAATATTTTGTCTTTTAGGAATATTCTAATAGCTTTGAAGTCTACTAAGAAAAACTAACTTCATCTTAATTTAAATATTGTTAAAAGACTCAACCAAAATATTAGTGCAAAGTTTTTCTTGGCTTTATTTCCATACAAAAATATATAGCGATCGTCCGAAGTAGCTTTCTTTTTATGATAAAATATTTAAAAACAACATTTTACAGACTTCGGGTTCTGCAGTATATTCCTTGAGGGAACTGTAGGGTACGAAAGAAAAATGCAAGCCACTTGAGTTTTAAAGCTTTGATACGTTATTTTTAAAAGTACTCTCAAGATTCACCCCAGTTTACTTTAAATGTATGTTAAATTATGGAAATAAATATTGCTTAGAAATAACTTCGAAAGTGGTTTGTTGTACCTAGGGAGTTAGACTTTAAAATATAAGCAGTTATGTACATTATCTTTTTAAATAAATGTGTCTTAAATAATTGAAATGTTAAATTTATTTTAATAATTTTCTTGGAGAACTTTAAAGTTATATATTGAGACAAAAATACAGTCTTAAAATTAAGACTTTAAAACATATTTTTCTTTTATTTCTAATACATATAGATTCCTATATCATACCTAACATGTTTTTCCCGTGTTTTGTCCATTTTTATTAACATAAATTTCCATACAGTCATCAAAACTAAAAGTTTTCAAATCAATTTTTTTGCATATTCGCAATGCATCCGAATGTAAAATCGAACAGGGATACATCATATTTCCAGATCAGCGGTTTAGAGTTTTAGTACAGGCCAGCCCACAAATGTTTCCACCAGATGAAATCCTTCAAAGGGGGTGCATCCACAACCGTGAAATTCAATTAGATTATGGGTACCTACGGGCTCTAGGGCTTGCCCCTCTGATCTCGACTGCTTTCTTCAAAGTATTCCCAAGTCGCCGTCTGCTTTTTACGTTGAACGAAATAAATATACGTTTCATCAGTTGGAATGTCCGACTTTAAAATACCGGGATAAGAAAATTCTTGGAATATTTATCGAGATATGCAGTACGCCACAACAATATTTGTATGTTTGTTGAAAATTATGCTGAAATGTTTTGATCAAACTGAGTTATGAAACAAAGTAGCATAACATTACGACAGACACGCACTTATCTGTTGACAATATAATTAAGAAAAGCAAAAATAGTCAAATGATTATTTCAACTTCTTAAAACCTATTATAACAGAACACCGCTTCTAATTAAGTACATAGCCAGGGCGGTAGTTTGCATACCGCTTCAATCACTAGACCGCTTCCATGGCGTTTATTTTATAGTAAATAATAAGTAGATACCTACTAGATCTAGCTATGGCGGGTAACATGCAATCATATTTTGCAACTTCGTTTTAATACAAAGAAGTCGTAGATGAAATTAAACAAATAATATTATGTAAATGTAAATGTTCATATATAAATAAGCTTTTACTAGAAAATCGACACTATTTATGTTTAATTTTCATAAGATGAAATCATAGAGGTGTAGTATTGCATCATAATTGCAAAGATCATGGTCGCAGACAGCCATCCAGTAGTTGTACAGAGGGGCTTTGACACATCCTCGCCAAATATATCCATCAGCTCTGAGAGCTTTTACTGCACAAACCTCATCCATGTCACAATCTTCAATTGGTAAATTACCACTGAAAAGATATGATGTAGTTGTGAGGTATCAAGTATTAACTTTTACTTTACGTCGGTAATGAGAGAGATGGAAGTACTTTACTGACACTATTTTGCTACCATCTTATGGTCTCAGCTTGGCAATACCAATACTTTAAGATCTCATATAACAAACACAACTAAATACCATATTTTTGCCTTAAAGATGTAATGTAGTAGAAACTGTATTCGAAAATACTCAAATAACTAAATAAATAAAATACTTTTATTAATAAAGTTACACTAGGCTTATAGTGAATGAAAATCTAAGGTTTCAATTATAATTATTCATACATATTTCCTTCCAGGCAGTTCGCACTATCCAGCATATCCCCGGTTTTGGTGGTCGTGTTAACTTCGCATCTCAAGCAAGACATATCTTTAAACACAGATTTTCTAAAATGCCTCGTACGTGAGAGCTCAACAACATTATCAACCCAATCTCGCTTGTTGGAGAACATAAACGGCATCTCAGAAATGGATATGTAGTTGCAAAGATTGCAGGAACATACGTAGGTGGTGAGATTTTGATTTACGTTGAAGCATCCACGATCGATTATTCCAAAAGGCGTGTGCAGCGAATAACACAAATCATCGTCACGTTCGCACATTATCGACGGTATTCTGAAAATTCAACAATCACAAGAGAAAGCAATTTTCCAAATATAAAGTGTAAGCAAATAATAAATATAGAAAACAGGTTTATAATATCATTTAGTTGAATGTTTTTTTTTAATTAAAACCAGTATGACATCTTTTAAAGCTTATTTTAAATATTATTTAATAAATCACTAACTAAAGATTTAACGCATACTCACAATTTATTTTTAGGGTCATTGCAATCTTCTGAAGCAACGTTATCGCACATTATACACGATCGTCTCGGATCACTTATCTCGGCATCTGATTCTGTACTGTTAACATGGTAAGGTTGTACAGATGCATACCCAGGAACTTCGCGTTCCTTTTTATCAGTTTTAGCATAGTAACTTATATCTTTTGTAAGATGTAGTAGATCGTTCCTTGTATTCATTCCGAGGTGTTCAGTGCTTTCGTGCTTCTTATCTAGCAAAGTAGTAAGAGGTAAGATTTCAACTAGCGTCACATCACTTGTAGAAGTAGGAGTAGAAATACTACTGCTACTAAGATTAGCTTCAGTTAAAATAGTAACGATTGGTCTAAACAGTACTGTAGATGATGGACTACTGGGTGTTACAGTCGTAGTTGAAATTGTACTTTTTGTCTTTTTAGTCGCGGCAAGCGGTTCTTTTATTGGCACTATATTTTCGACTACGTCGTCATCAAAGATTTCTCTCACATTTTTAACCAAAAATGATACGAAATTAAGGGGATCGTCTGTTTCAGTTGTCTGTACTACATCTGTATCTTCAACCTCTTCTACCTTTCGTCTAAAGTAAGGTAAGAGTTTCTTACTTTTTGATCCTTCTTTTAGTTCGCATTTTACGTGAATAATAAATATAAATAAAAGTAAGTGTAAAATTCTTATTCTGTTCATTGTAGAAATTAAAACTGAAGGTGACATACGTCGTAAAAAAATCAAAACTTCAAAAAATGTTTTATTCATTATAGAACTCTTTGCAAAGTCCCTTTTTTAATTTTCGTAGTAAAAACTTGGTGAAAGTTATGATATCAGACCGTAAAAGGGTTCTAATGTGGTAATCCCACAAACATTAATATATATAAATGTCTTTGTTTTATAAATAATCTTAAAACGTAAAAAAAATATAAAAAAGTAACTTAAAAGGTAATCAATATATTTTTAGACAGCAATACAGAAATTTTGTATTTTTGCATTATCTAAACTACATCAAATATGAAACATAATAGGTTTTATAAATATTAAACACATAAATGATAAAATCATAAATAAAGATGACTTAATAGAATGGGCCTTTGCTTTGCGTTTCTTTTTTTTTTGGGTAGATAGTGGTGGTTTTTTAGTAGAAAGTGGAGGTTTCTTTGTAGTCCCTTTGTCTGCCAAAGGTTCTTCTTGAAGCATTTCTTCTGCACGAAGCTTGTAATTTTCGTTGTCGTCGATCAATTCTTTTGATTCTCTTCGTGACCTCGTCTGCTGCACATCAAGTTTATTTCCATCAGAATTTTCATGTGGTTTATAATTTCGAACTAAAAGTTTTTTAAGTTCATTATCACCCTCCTCAGTAATAGCAGTTGTAATAACGATCTCATCCGCAGTTTCGCCAAAAATGTTAGTATGATGCGATCTTGATGCATTTTCCCTTTGTTCTGTAACAGCACCCACATCGTTTTTGATCCTGTGAAATAATGAAACTAATACCAAAAAACGTAAAAGTTTTCGCACGTGTATAGTCGACATTTTGTAAGCCATTGGAGTAATGAGAAAAATCAATGTCATTCCTTTTTTTTTGTGGTAGAAATTATTGTAGAAGTTTTGATGTCAGAATGTGAAAAGGTTTTAATGCGGTAATCCTAACTATGGTTGTTTGTAAAATAACACAATTTACGTCATTGAAAATCGCAACTTAATTCAAACATTAACTACAGACAGAAAGCAAGTGTCTACGACATCTTTACGTTAATTTGATGTTTAATTATTATATACTATAAATAGTAATAAATACAAACAGTCTTATAGATAAAAAAAACACTCTTCAGTTAAAGTGCTCTATAAGCTTATAGAACACTCAAGAATATTTTGTGTTCAAAAACGTTCTATAAACCTACTATAACTAAAACTCAGTTATAAATCAAAATGTTGCCATTATAATGAAGTAAGTCAACAAGCCCTACAAGTGCTTTAACACTACACACACACCCTGAGCACGCTGACCACCCTCAGAGCAATAATTGCTCTGAGTGACCACCATACGGACCACACCACCGACTGGGCCACAGATAATTTTGTGTCTGCACGCGAAATTTACGTGGAATAAGTAAGTGTGACCATAGACCTAAAATTAAAAGTACCTAATATAGGTCTACGACTCGCTGACGTTAATGTGATGTTGTTTATATGACGTCATTGTAAGAAGCGCGAATTTGAAAGGATACTTTAGTAAAAAGTATTCATCATTTAATTTAATAGTTAAAATGAAAGCGAAGAACAGACCGAAAAATAAAACTTATTTGGAGGAGGAGGATAAGGTTTATACCTATGCATGCACCAAAAATTGGATCAAAGTAATTATTGTTTTGTAAACGGTTTTAATAGTTCATACTTACTTAAAACCTGGATTCCGGTGAGATACTACAACCTCTACGATTCTATTTAATAGATATTATCCCGTATAATGTTTAGTAAAAAAGTGGCAGTATATTTATTGAAGCGAGAACGCTTTCGAAAATCTTCGTCGTCCTAAGAAAATGGACCAATCCTTGTTCTGTGGATCTTTCTTCGAAGCGGATGATTTTCTAGTCCTACAATGGCTTCTATAACGCCTAAGCTTTGTAAAGCTTGCATTATAATGGATGAATAATAAAAATGCGATGGAATTAAAAAAAAATGTTGGTAGTTGCTTACTTCAGTTTGTTTTTATTCCGTCAAATGGTACCAATCAGCTGTAGAGTAGGCAATTTTTAAACTTATAGTACTGTCTTCAGGCAGACATCGATCATAACTAAAGTAAAATATAAGTAACTTTAAAATTAACGTTATAATTATAATAACATTTATACCCAATTTAAACGACGTGAATTAGATTAACAAACAATCAGAATTATTAGTATTGCCGCATTAAACCTTAATACATTCTGACATCAAAACTTCTACAATCATTACTTCTACGCAAATTAAAAAGGTGAATGACATAATTTCCGTCATTACAATAGCCTACAAAATGTCAAATATAAATGTGCAAAAACTTTTAAGTTTCCTCGTATTAGTTTCATTATTCCACAGGATCAAAAGCAACCTAAATACCGTTACAGAAAAAAGTGAAAATGCATCGAGACCTCAGCATAAAAATATATTCAGCGAAACTTCGGAACACACCGTTATTACAACAGCTATTACTGAAGATGATGAAAAATTCGATGATAATCAACTTAAAAAACTTTTTATACGAAATTTTAACCCACCTGAAAATTTAGAGGGAATTAAAGTTGATTTGCAGCAGATGATGAGGCCACGAAGAGAATCAAAATATACATCGAACACTACCACTAGTGCCGGGATGGATTGCTTTTCTTGCTATTCCAATAGTTCCTCAAAACGTGAAGAGAATTGTTATGATGGGGCTTCGTAAGTTTTAATATGATCGAACTATACTTTACTAGCAAACTGACTTCTGGAATCGAATCCTGGACAGATCATATCAAACACTTTCAGCTGATATATTTCTTGTGCTAAGTGAATGCCACTTTTGCCTTTATAATTCTAAGCTTTAATTTGTTTGTACGACACTAACCAAGCTATCCTCGAGGCAAATAAACGAGTAGTTGGTCAATAATTGTGAATTTTCATAGTCAAGTTTATGTGGATACTTCTAACTTAGTCATATTTGTTTCAGCATGCCTACCAAAAAATGTCGCGATGCTGAACACTGTTACACAGAACTGAATCCTCAATTTATAAAAAGGGGTTGTATCTTACCTGGTAGGGTAAATAGAACATTTATATGCAAATGTCCTCTCTGTAACGACAAACCTGCCTTCGATACCAGCCATTACGAATATAAGAGAGTCAGCGATTGGGAATATGATAACGCTCGCCTTCAAATGCCCTTAGTAGGAATGGATCTTATGTGCAAAGTTTGTGAAACTAAAGGAACCAATCCAACTTCTGATAAAAATTGCAGATATGGCAAAAAGTGGGTAACTCTTCTCTAATATTATAAAAACATTAACCTTACATTAAATAAAAGAATATAATAATATCGAATGCATATATTTACAGTGCTGACTATATGGTGTGTGGACACAATCAACTTTGCTACACAAATATTGATGATGAAACTGATTTTGTTTCAAGAGGATGTATGGACAGACCACTTTATAATTCAATATACTATTTTTGTAACAATTCGGCATGCAACGATGATAAATTTATCAACCCAAAACAAAAAGTAAAGTTTCGCTCAGACCAAATTCTGCTTGTAGAAGAACCTTTCGTAGACAAGAAGAAAATCAAAAATAAAAATAAAAACACTACTAAAAAGAAACCCAAATCATCCCACTCTATTAGGTCATCGTTATTTATGACTTTATCATTAATGTGCTTAATATTTATGAAAAATATAATATTTCAAATTTGATTATTTTTTGTAGAATCAAATGCTTGGTAAACATAATGCAAATATTTGCGTATTGCTAATATTGCGCACGTAAGAAGTATCTTTCCAAATGTAAGTAATGGTATTGAGCTTTCCTTAACATAAGCTATGGGAAGTGCTTTAAACCGTATGGGAACGCAAATGTTCGTTACTGTTACAATGCACGGTCAAGCACGATATGTAAGGACTAACCAGCGTTAAAGGAAACTTGATAACACCTCTATGCGTTATTGATGCGCTCTGAACAATCAGCGATGAAATATTGGATGTGGTAACTTAAGATCTCTGAATTTATATGCTAACTGAATAACTGCAGGATTTAATAAATGACTATTGTAAATTCTAGACACTCTTACACAATAAAAATCAATAATTCTGTAATAGGTTAATTTGACCATTACAAGAGTAAATTGAAAAGTTAAATTTTTTAACAACTAATTTATATTTATCAATTTTATTGATCATAATCATCCAAAAACATTTTAATGATCATAATCATTAATTAAGTATAAAATGTGTAGTAAGGCACCGCCTTGATTTCCTCTCTATGTAAATACTCAGAATTATCTCTTCACCTAAAAAGTGCAAATTGAGAGTTACACACAAGTCTGCATGACCGAGGTGAAAGGCTAATGGTAACAATCCAGTAATCACGCATCTCCTTCGGGAATAACGTCTTCTCACGTCTGTGAGCGGCGGTCCCTCGGCACGACGCCGTGCTATAATTCAACCCAATAATGATTCATATAAATTTGCGAAACGACCGAGAGGTGCAAACTGTAAGAGTGAGCGATGCAGTGTATAATTTGCTCGAGTACAGGCCGCGGGCGGATTACATAGTGTTGCCACACGTATGCGAGCTGTATCGATACAATTTAAACGGTTTGTTCGTACGTGTATGTATTTTTATGCGCGACGTGAGTTTATAAAAGCTCATGTTACACTAAAACTGTGTCTAGTGAAACCATCAAAGTGTCTAAAATAGTGAAAACTGCATATTTAATAAATTCCGACTAAAATATAAGTGTGATAATTAACCAATAATTATGCATACAATCATCATTATATTGAACAAGTTAACATTATTTTACCATTATCATAATTAGCGTGAATGGCCAACCTGAACAATATGTTTAGCGCAAACAATCAAGCATTAGCTCGATTGCGTAAACATGATTCATATTTCAAATTCAATAGGTGCATAATTAACATTTCATTTGATATGTAGTGCAATCTATTAGCCTAGGGTAAACAAAGCTGTGTAATTTATCGATAAAATTTTAATGTCTATTGTTCGCAACACTAGAAAAGCGTGTCATTTAGTTTTTATCGTCATGATTAAGTTTCGCTTATTGAAGCATCACCTTGCATGGCCGGTAATTGTAAGAAGTTGGTGCTAAAAGGGAAAATAAAGTAAATAGATGTATTATGGATATCGATCAAGTAAGTATCATAGTTATTTTAAAGCTGCCATGACGGGTTAATATGAGCTTGTATAATCCTTCTATCCTAGTGGCGGTGCTAACTTGAAAGCTGCTTAATAACAAGTCTTCAGGCTATGTTTACGAATCGAGTTGGACGAGTCCATTAGTCAAGAACCAAAAAATTGTATATGCTTTTCTGCATTACTTAAATAATAACATGAAATAACTATATATTATATATTGCTATACCATCAAACCCAATTAATTTTCAGTCGTGACAGGCATTTTAGTTCGGCTTCAGATTTCGTAGAATAGTATGAATAGCCTTGCAGGTTCTAATGATCGGTGGCCTGTCACTGTCTTCGACAAACCACTTCGTCATAGTTCTCATGTTACCTTACCAATATTCATTCGATATTCACTAACGATCACTACCGAACACTACCGAGTCTTACTGCCAAGTCTTACAGCATGAACACGCAAACCTATAAAATTTTGCAGCATTCGTGCTTTGAGGTAACTGCAAGCCTAACTGCCGCACTCAGAGACGTAAAGCGATATTAAGGAATCCCTTGAATCTTAAGTAAACATTAACGTCTCTGAGTGCGGCAGTTAGACTTATAGTTAGATATTAATCACCAGATCAATCACATTCGCGCAAACTTTCGTATTTTACGAAAGTTTGTATGTTAGAAGCCATTAATTTTCCATGTGAGCTTATTCGACCGACACTACTTGAAAGACCACAAGTGCCGCTTTATTTAATGCGTTTGCGTGTTTGTGCGAATGTTGGTGACCGGCATTAGCAAAACTACTCCAATTTATAATGTATCTCCCGACCAGAATCTTTTTACCAAGACATTTATATTTGTGTGGTAACGTACAGCAAAATTTAAATAATAACAAACAAATAATTTTATCCCGTCAAGGTTGTGTTTCTAACGAAGAAAATATTTTTGCTAAAAATTAGTATTCTGGTAGCGTATTCCAAGCTGAGTAATGACTATGAACCTACGTAAAGTAATAACTCTACGATAAAGGAAAATAATATTATGGGAAATATATATACATATACAGGGTGTTCCAGAAAGGTTATATCTATCCAAAAACCGTTAAGAGTATATCTGGTATATAGTCTGTTTATAAAATTTCAGCTTAAATGAGTTAATTAAGTAATTGATTTAAAATTATTCTCAACAATTATTAGAAACCAAAAATCATACCAAACGTGTTACCGCACTGCGAGGGTCAATTTATTATTACGTTACCCGCAAAATGTTAAGATACATCGCTTCAGCGGTTTTATTATGAATTTTGGTGTCGAATAATTGATGCGAAAAATTGGAAATCCATTAACTAATTAACTCATTTTGAGCTGAAACTGACTCTATACCAGATATTACTATTCACCTCTTTTGGATAGGTTTAATTTTTTGTAAAATAAAATTATATTAATGAAATAAATTAGGCACCAAAAACGAGAAAAAAAAAATAAAAAGAACATTCGACAAAAAGCCAACGGCACGCGGTATTCCCAGGCGGTCACCCATCCAAGTACTAACCGCGCCCGATGCTGCTTTACTTCGGTGATCGGACGAGAACCGGTGTATTCAACGTGGTATGGCCGTTGGCGAGAGCTAATCCAAATTTTCTGTTCAATAGGAGTTAATTCGTTTAAACTTTGTGACGCGTGTTCGGTAGAGGCGATAAAAATAGTCAACGTAGAGATGTTTGAATGTACCTACCATAAATCAATTTGCTTTTAAATATTACTAATTTTAATACTAAAACATAAAATCTATTGCCTGTTTTTGATAGTTACAGATTTAGAATTAATATAAAAACCTAGGGCATCAAAAATAAAGATAAATAAAAAGAACATTCAGCAAAAAGCCAACGGCACGCGGTATTCCCAGGCGGTCACCCATCCAAGTACTAACCGCGCCCGATGTTGCTTAACTTCGGTGATCGGACGAGAACCGGTGTATTCAACGTGGTATGGCCGTTGGCGAAGGGCGCTCTAAAATTTCTATACTGTATCGTTTGTTAGGGTTAATACACACGCACACTATAGTTACTCAATTGCTATCTTTTTGTCTCTCTTGCCTTCATAATGCGGTCTCTTTCATTCCCCCTTAATATATTTAGTAACGCGCTACGCATACTGCTGGCAGCTGTGACCTTGTATTTTTTTTTATCTTCATTAGAATCCGAGTTTTTATGCCGTTTAGATTTTTAGAACGACTCAAAACAGCGATACATGGTTTAATTGTTATAAGATAACAAAGATACAACTTCTATACTTATTATGTATTAACAAGAGACGGCAATAATTATGGACGCACAGAAAAGATAGCGTGAAACAAAAACATTATTTCTTTCAATGATTGATTAGCATTTAGCAACTATTAGAAACCAATACAGAAAACAGGTATTATCACAGAACACCGAATTTCTCATATTATTATTATAGACATTGTTATCTTCAAGGTTATGACACGCTTATCGCACATATATGTATGTATACAAGGAATGTTTGAAATAAACAGCAAATTTAGACAAACTTTCGCCAACGGCCATACCACGTTGAATAAACCGGTTCTCGTCCGATCACCGAAGTTAAGCAACATCGGGCGCGGTTAGTACTTGGATGGGTGACCGCCTGGGAATACCGCGTGCCGTTGGCTTTTTGCTGTATGCCCTTTTTATTGTTTTAGTATTTTTTATACTCGTGCCATATTTCTATAAATTCTAGCACCGTATAATATCAAGATCAGGCAACAGATTTCTAAATCTAGAATAAAATTGCTATTATTTTGCAATATCGATTTATGTTACATTCAACTCTATTCAATGACAGTCATACGTCTTTTTATACGTTGTCTATTTTTATCGCCTCTACCTTAAACTTGCGTCACAAAATTTAAACGAATTTACTGCTATTGAATAGAAAATTTAGACTAACTCTCGCCAACGGCCATACTACGTTGAATACACCGGTTCTCGTCCGATCACCGAAGTTAAGCAACATCGGGCGCGGTTAGTACTTGGATGGGTGACCGCCTGGGAATACCGCGTGCCGTTGGCTTTTTGTCGAATGTTCTTTTTATCTTTTTTTCGTTTTTGATGCATAGGTTTTTTATAAATTCTAGAACTGTAACTATCAAAAACAGGCAATAGATTTTATGTTTTAGTATTAAAATTGGTAATATTTCAAAGCAAATTGATTTATGGTAGGTGCATTCAAGCCTATACAATGTTCAACATCTTATAATACGTTGACTATTTTAATGGCCTCTACCAAACACTTACGTGTCAAAATTTAAACGAATTTACTGCTATTGAACAGAAAATTTGGACGAGCTCTCGCCAACGTCCATACCACGTTGAATACACCGGTTCTCGTCCGATCACCGAAGTTAAGCAACATCGGGTGCGGTTAGTACTTGGATGGGTGACCGCCTGGGAATACCGCGTGCCGTTGGCTTTTTGCTTGATCTTTATCTTTGTCGTTTTTTTTTTTGGTTCCTACTGCTTATTTTATTCATTGTGTTGCTGTATATTATAAAATACAGTTAAATAGCTTATGAATAGAAAATAAAAATATAAAATTATTCAAAGCTGTAAAATACAGGGCTTATGATTTTTACTTAAAATATACACTTGTGCTACCATGCTATTTTATTTTTCAGACACATCATTATGTTATTTCTCAATTAATTAAGAACTTAGCAAGTAAACTAAGCAAACTAAGCTGTATTGCGATCACCTGATGGTCCTTTTTAAGTTAATGTTGCTTCTCCCAATTTAGTCATCTATCAGTATAAATCGCCTTATTATCATACAAAAAACGTTTTGCTCGTCTTTTTAAACTTAAAAACTCTATTCCCTTTTCAACAATTAAGTTAGGGCTAATTTTGTAACTTATTTGTTCTCATTGAATTTATTGCTGCCACGAACTTAAGAAACAGTTGAAGAATTCCACTTTAGATGTATAATTTGATCTAATTTGGAAAGTTGTGTAATGAAAAGAGTTTGAACATTTGCATGAATAAGTTTACTTAGTTATACAGAATAGGTACACATATCTATCTTAAGTTAAATGATGTTAGTCTGTCCTACGCTTTCATTACTTATTATGAATCTAATCTTGGTTATAGCTAGAGTAACTTAAAAAGCAATTTCTTTGGTACTTTTTCAATTAAAGTAAATACAGTTTTAAGCAGAGCTCTCCTTAAAATATATTTTGCAATTTTCACCTATTTTCAATTACGAAATAATAAACCAAACGCTTTACGTAATTGAGCTATTTGAAGATCAATAATGACGTCAGTACCTCGTCACCAAAATTTTGATATTAGATGAGAACTAAACATTGATGACCTTTAATCCAAATAATGAACAAATTTGAATAATCAGATTTTTTTTAAATTCATTCGTGACGTAGCCGTTTAATATTGAGTACGTTTTATTTATTTTTAAATACTAACATATGAGCGTATCAGATTGAGTCTACTTATATGTGTTACTAAGGCTTTTACCAAAAGAAATTAGGTTACTCAAGAAATCAGTGGAGTGGCGAAGTCGATAAGCTTACACGAGTGTGCCTTTGAAGATATTTTTTATACATCTGCGTCGTACTTAAAGATTATATTTTTTGGCTTCTTATATAAAGTCAAGGAAAAAATTATATGTTACAAGAAAATATATTTCTAACATTAAGTATTAATATATCGATGCCCCCAGGCAATAAGTCGGTAATCGTAAAATCAAAATTTTACAGGAGAATTGTTTTACTGTTTTTATTAAATATCTTTCCAACGAGTCGGAGTTCAGCCGTCATTGATATGTCAAATTAAAGCTATTTTTTTGTGGAACTTTATTGTCTTATCAACATGGAATTTTGTAGGCGCTAAACCCAGCAATATAAAAAAATATTTATTACAGGAAATATGACAGGTTCATTATTTTACCAATGGTACTTACGGGATTATTGCAGTAAATTTGTCAAAAAATTTAATAAGTTATATTATATTACGGATTTCTACAACGTTATTTATTATAGTAGAGATGATGCGTAACGTATTAATACGATGTTATTGTGGTAAGTTTTTAATAGACATATTAACAGTATTGTTACCTATCATTGTTTTGCCAGGATAATTTCATTATAATAATTTTATGTAACCATTTGATGCCGATAAAGTTATCGGATTGATTCAAATGCTATAGGTCAAGGTTTATTAGAAAAAAAACAGATGATCAGTTTTTAATAATGTTTAATAAAGACAAATTAAATTTTAAGTATTCAGACTTATTTGAGTATTAAAAATATCAATTAGATCAAGATAATGAATGCAACAATTATAGCAAACTTGATTTAGGAAACCCGTCATTCATTAGAAAAGGTTCATAAAATATTAAATATATGGCAAGTATAATGAAACAGAATAATAAATGACATTACTGAATCACCTTAGGTTGTAAGAATATATAAATTTAGATAATATTATAAAAATCACAGTAAAACCCATTAATTGAACACTGTAGTCTCAGTCTTCATCCGTATCACTGATATTTTCGTTCGTTGCTTCAGTATACGTCAACGACTCAAAAAAAGGATGGTAACATCGCGGTATTGCACCACTTTTACATAAACTAAGTAGGTCTGTATCACATCGTGATCAGCGGGGCCCGGATAGCTGTCGAGTCCACCATGAAGTACCTAGGATTGGTGCTCGACAGCCGATGGGAATTCGGACCCCACTTCCGGCGGCTGGCGCCAAGCTGATGGGTGCAGCGGGCGCGCTGTCAACGTTGCTTCCCAATTTGGGGGGCCCGAGCGCCGCCTGTAGGCGGTTGTACGTGGGGATCGTGCGATCCATGGCCCTTTATGGGGCCCCTGTGTGGGCGATGGACCTGGCGGCCGGCACACTCGCCACTCTGCGCAAACCGCAGAGGGCGATGGCCGTCAGGGTCGTCCGCGGGTATCGCACGATCTCCTACGAGGCGGCTTGCGTCCTGGCCGGATCCTCGCCCTGGGACCTAGAGGCGAAAGTACTCGCGTCATTGTAAAGATGGCGCGAGGAAAAGCGGGCACGGGGCTCGAGACCGGCGCATCGGCAGATCGCGCTGCGCCGTGATGAGCTCCGTCAGGTCCTGGTGGCGGAATGGTGGCAAAGGCTTCTGCGCCCTGCCGCCGGCCTCGCTACCGTCGAGGCGATCCGGCCAGTACTCGACGTCTGGCTCGGGAGAAGGCACGGCTCCCTGTCGTTCAGGGTGACGCAGGTGCTGTCGGGGCACGGCTGCTTCGGCAAGTACCTGTGTCGCATAGATAGGGAGCCGGACGCTCGGTGCCACCACAAGCTACACGCTCTCTGAGTGTGTAGCTTGGGAGGAGCAGCGCCGTGTCCTCACAAATGAAGTTGGAGGCGATATGTCGCTGCCGGCCGTAGTGCGGAGGATGGTCGGCAGCGCAGAGTCGTGGGACGCGGTGGTGTCCTTCTGTGAGGACGTGATGTCGCAGAAGGAAACTGCGGAACGGGAGAGGGAGATCACGACTCCCTTCCCGGGCCGCAGAAGGCGCACCGGGCGCAGGAGAAGGGCGGACAACGCCCTTTTCCGCCCCCCATGAATGGGTCCAGGGGCGAGGGACTTGGGGAAATCCCCGCCCCCTATTCGATGGACCCGAGGCGGAGGCGCGCGCGGGTGTCGGCGCGCGCCTCTGAGGCGATGCACGGGGTAGTTAACACCTCACTACCCCGTGCAGGAGACGAGGCCCGGGCAGACCGGGCCGGCACTAGTGCGGGGCTGCGGAAGAATTTGGATTCCCGCGGCCCCGCGCGCACGTGCGAGTAGACACCGGGGGGTTTTAGCCGGTAAGAGTCCGGCACGCCCCTCCGCCTCTCCCCAGGCGGAGGCAGTCCATGAGGATTTCCCCCAGTCAAAAAAAAAAAAAAGTAGGTCTGTATGCAAAGCTTTACTAACCGGAATGGGTTGGTGGTATGCAGGTTTTAACTGTACATTATCTAGACCAACAGATATATCTAGATTACGTTTTCTTCCCCTTCTTCTACTACTCACGGTAGAAGAATGTGAAAAAAAAAAAGAGAAAGAGAGAAATGCGTCTTGCAAACTGTCCGGTGGCAAAACAAAAACAGTAATGCCGATATAACGGGACTAAACGTGTTCGAATTTGGTATAAAATGATACGTATTGAAATGTTACGCATAATTATTAGCCAGTTATTTACTTCAATAACATTGTTAATGTTAATTACGGAATAAATATATTTTAAATAATTCGACAAGAAACCTGTGTTAGCGTTTACCAAAACCTCTATGAAGTTTATTTACGCCAATAATCCGGTAACCGCGACTTACCAAAATAAAATAAGAAAGAAACTTTTGTATTGATGTGTAGCAATATTTTTGCCGTCATAATTTTGTTTGTATATTTCCGTACAATAAAAGTGTATGTCGTTATATCTTCGTTAATATCACTAGGAAAAATCTGAAAAAAAATACTAAGGTGTGTTCCAACCCATAGATGCCGAATTTGACATAACAGCATTAAGTCCATAATAGCACATTACCGACTTATTGCTTGGGGGCATCGATATTTTGCTGAAATAATATTTTAGAGGAGAAATTCCCACAACAACAGATAATGTTGTGGGAATTTTGTTTTATTTTTTATTTACTATAAAATGATATGCACAATATAAAGAATTAAGGAATTGATGTAAACATGACTGAGCGGATAATTATGACCTTTATTGTAATAAAAACTAGTGTAGGATAGATAGGATATTTTATGGTAAGTACATTCTACAATATTAGACTACTAGTTAACATGAATTAAATTAAGATGAAATTAAATTCGAATACAATGTCAATGCGAAATTGTTATTCATTTAACATTCACACAAATAACACACAGTACAATAAATACCGTCAATGTTTAAATCACTGTTAGTCCTTCAGAGACATTTTTTTTTTCAAGATATATCAACAGCAATGTCCGCTAATGTATCAATTTTGCTTTGGCATTGTATTGGAATTAAAATTCATTGAAGAGTAAAGGCACAGGCCTTTATAAGATGCTATTACATTGTAGACTGATATATGAATAAAATACAATAATAGCCCTTCACAATACTTTGTCCGCCAAGCTATTGGTCATACCGACTTAAGGCGTTGCATAAATCCTCTTCCTTAATTTAATGTCGCATAAAATCACAGGCCGGTGCAGGCAAGCGTGCATCCCTCACAGGCTCGCCAGTGTACCGCCAATGTGTACCTTTTTACCACCCATTGTAAAGTTTTTTATTACCTGTAATTTAATATACTTTACTGAATCACCGTATACACTGCAGTGCAGTTTATGGTTTCATGAAGCGCACTGTTTTGCATGTTCAAGTGCGCATCGAAATCTCACGCATGTGTGACGTTATTATATTATGTCATGTCGTATTTTTAATGAAGAAAACGGCACTTTATAACAGTAATGATTCTCTAATGATAGTAACTAAGTGCGGATATAAAAAAACTCTTGTTTAATCGAGGTTCATCTTTTTTATAGCTTTATTTTACCCGCAGGTTAAAAATGTAAATCCTTTTCTGCGCTCCAGATTTTTGAATCAGGTAATCCTTTTGTAATGAAGTGCTCGCGTAATGCCTACTTGTGTTTTTGTTTTGGTAAAATCCCAACAAACATCATTACCTTTACTAAATTGTTGGTGAAATAAATTTAATATTGTAAAAGCAACGTGAACTTTATTTTTCTGTACGTTCAGAGAAAAGTTGCGGTGCGTCATGTAACATATGAGTTCTTCAAGTTAAATTTAATTTGGAATTTACTTTATTCACTAGTTTATTCTACACGAAAACTAATGACGCATGCTTTCGGAAATATTTTAGCGATTACTTAAGTGATTCTCTCGAGATTTCGCATACAACCCTGCCGGATTTTATCTTAGCTAAGAGGCAAAACATTTTTTTGTGAGATTAGCTGTCACAGTATTTTTTCTTTATGTTAGGAGATTTTTACCAGTCTGAATACATTAAGAGCTTACTGAAAATTGGTTCATGTATAAATTCGGGCTTAACAACTATATCGTGTTGTTTTTATTAATGTTATTAAATCTAATGTGCTCGCGTCGCGCATCGCCAGGTGCCGTTAACAATATACCTAATGTAATTTCTGAACTATGGAGTATTCGCGTTGTGGCAAACAATGGCTTTGTACGACGTATTATGTCGCCTGAGAAGATGATAAAGTTATTGCTTATTAGACGCATTAGTGAGTTTAATGGTATGATATAATAATGCTATGATACTATTTCCAAATATCGTGAAAATAGGCCATGCTAAAAGTGGATATAAGAGTAATATTTTTAATTAAGCTAAATATTTTGTCTTTTTTATATTATTGTACTAACCGCTTTAAGTTTTTAATATAGCAATAAGTATTTAAGTATTTAATAAGCCAAATTATACAATAAAGCAATAGCCTGGCTGTTAAACAGAATAAACCTTTTTTTATAATATTCCCAGCACACTAAGACAACATCTTTAAAATAATACTTTGTTTTCATATTCAATAAAGATGACGCATTTTTCCTTTTGTTCAAATTTTGAAGGTTTCGTTGTTCATGTTTCCTCTTTTATTACGGCTTCCTTTAACTTATCGTCATTTATTTCAGAATAAATTTATCTGCTTGGTTGATTCTATAATTATATAAAGTTTTGGTCGAGTGCATACAAATTATGCTGATAAGATTACCTTTATAAAAATGCAATAGTCCAACCACTAAGGCGCAAACTTTTGATCTGAGGGCATAGTTCAAAAGCATCAAGCATAATATATAGCTTTGAGAGCGACAGAAATACAAGTAATGTGGTCGTTTAAGGAAACATGATTTTGTAATATCATATTACTAGATGTGCCCGCAACACCCACTTAAGAAATTTTATCATCTGAGAAAGGTAGGCTAAGTTTCGCACTAGCATTCAGTTTTAAATTACCCCTTTCTGCACTAGAACCGGCTTAAAAGTCAATTGGAAAAACGTTCTAAATATGATTTGTTCCGTTAGATATCTACCAGCAAGAAATTTGTATAAAAAGAGTGTGTGTGTACTTATGTACGCACGTAAGAAGTTATACTTCTTTATTTTGTTGGAAACATTTTTTGAAAAATTAAAATGTTGACTAGCTAACTTAAGGGTCTAGCACTGGACACCTTAACAACGGTGTCCTGTGGCCGTGTGTTAACGAAAAGCGTCCACGTTTGCGTGGCGCTTAACCTAGATAGAGAACGTTCCCTTCTACCGCGAATTCTGAATCTTTATCGATCGTATTCCAATCACAGCCCCCTCTATACAATTTCAGAGAATACCAGAGTTCCTGTGAGCGTATACCAGATCAAATTAATAGCGTCTGAGGCACAAGGTGCTTATGATGTATAGAGACAAGTAATTATCATAGAGAGTCCCCTTTATAATCGGTATCTGAACACTGAATAAATTCTGTATTAATGATACTAGTCGAGAGAGCGGCAAGCAATATGTAGAACATTGATCGGCTTCTTTTCATTCTGTAAATATTTTATGTGATATGGGTTAACATTTTGTAGATAACATTATTTAGGCCTACACATAAAAGGAAAATTAAAATGAGACTTACAGAAATAAAAATACTTTCTTTTAAAAAGCTACTCTACCTACCTATACGAAATGAATTTGTTCCGGACCATACGTATCACTGATATTTTAATAATTATTTTTTCTGATTCACGTACCTACTATTGAAAAAATTGCTTATCTCAACTTTGCCTTATTTCAGACTTTACTATAATTTTATTTATTATATTAAAAATAAGTTTATTTGTCTACAAAACATTAATGTACACTTTAATGATATACAAAAGTGAAAAAGTGAAATATAGTTTCGCAAATTAGTGCGGGTTGGACTCGCGCATCTTCATGCGCGACCCTTCTGTTCCATACCATTTTAAGGCGCTCCGTTTAATGTTTAATTTATTTTTATTATTTGATGTTTGTTGTTATAGCGGCATAAGAAATTTCGTCATTACGTTTCATGAGATATAGCCCGCTGACAGACAGACGGACGGACGGATGGAGAGTCGGACGGATGGACGGACGGACAGTAGAGGCTTAGATATAAGGTCCTGTCGGCACCATTCGGGTTTGAAACCCTAAAATTTTGAGACAAAAAAGTCTTGGGCTTAGCATGATGGCGGCACCAGAAAGTAACCAGGCCGCTTGATATTCTGCCCAAATCTGACATTGCAGTTACATTCACAGATAACAAGGGTAAATAAAAACAATATTTATATGGAAACATACTTACGTGTATAAGTCAAAGGATAGTCCCAATTATACTAACCTGTATATTCCAAGAGCTGTACTAATCATGATACAAGGTAATTAATTATAATTCGATGCTTAATTTCGCTATTATACTGAGCTGTTAGTTTACGATCATCCCATAAACAAGATGCTTGAATACTCAATTAAATTGATTGTGTTTATTGAAGGGGATCAGTCATTATGAACGGTACAGTAGGTAGCCATGTTGATATTATAAAGCTGCTTAATTTAATACATCACTAGATTATTTGCGTACTGTTCAACGTAATCTGTTTTGATGCTGCTATTTTGAATTTTGATCAATTTTAATGGCATACGATACGATGCTGGAAATTTATAACCTTAGAGTAAACATAGAAAAGCATAGAGCGCGCGCATCGCTAGTAGCTCGTTGTGCTAAGTAATACGCTTGTTTTATTTTTTCGTGAAATAGTTTTTGAGGTACGAGGGGGTCAAAAGTGGCTCCAAATGCTTAGTGTAATACACACGGTGCTGCTCGCCAGTTCTGTTACCTGAACTTGGCTTGACACGCTACCGCGTGTCTAGATCCCCCATTCCTAAACTTTGATTTGCTTTATCTACCTACTAAGTTTTTACTTATCTTGAAAATAAAAAAAATACCTGTCTAATATTTTTTATTTATCTAACTTGCAAACTAAATAGATTTTCAGTTTTCCTAACCAGTCAACATCCTTATTCCATGATTGGAAAAATTCTTTTATCCTATTAGGTTATTATTAATTTTGGGCCTTAAAGTTGCAAATCTCTTATCTACTTTCAGATTGAGACTAAAAATGCTTGTGTCTTCAAATCTCGTCTGTAAATACAAAGTTTGTTCGTTTGGAAAATTGCATCTTATTACTTTGAATTGAGCTTTCAATTTAAGCCTTATTTAAAACTGCTCAAAATTAACAGTTTTAACAAAACTAATTTGTAGTGTTGAAATGTGACTGCAAAGCCTAAGTTATTGGTTATTAAAGGGCTCTTGGAGAAACGATTTAATTGAAGTAAGGCTGGGTAATTTGTCCAAAGACTATGTGCAACTACTAGTCTAACCTATAACAAAAAAATACAATGGTATGCAACTTGTAGGTATAAAGTCTTCGAAAATGGTAAATTATTATGTTAGTACAGAAAACGATTGAAAAGTTATTAAATATTCTGATGACTGGCGGTTTGATGATTTAGAAAAGATTGCAGAACTAGGATGGAAGCAACTAGCAAGACAGAGGAGAGTGACAAAACCAGAGGGAGGCCTAACATTGTCAATGTTAAATATGATGATATTTGATGTTCTGCATTAAAAGAATATCTATTCATATTATCTTGTAAGGTAACTGACTTCTGTACATTACGAAACAACTTACGTCACCAAATTCCTGAGTCAGTGACGTTGATCAGTGAACACCAGCGGAGATCGCCACCGTGGGCACGCTGCAGCGATAGGGTTACATTGTGAGACTCCTTCCAACAAATAACATGAAGTTACGAAGCAAGTGTTCTTGAAAATTAAGTTTTGATTTACCTATCATAATTACATCGGTTTAAAGATGATATATTATGTAATGTGGTTAAGACTAGGAAATATTGATGTACAACCTAACCCTTAAAAATTTCTTGTTACTAATTATTTTTTTATTACTTGTGGAAAAAAAAAGTCTGCTTAACAAGACTCTTGACATGACATTCGTCGACAAAACGACAAGATATCAGTATATAGTATTTTACATTTACTAGATTACCTAAAACTATATAAATATATGCGTTTTGAAAGGTTTATATTTGACGCAAATCACTTGACTCAAAAGTGCCACCTCCAAATAAGATTGTCAATTGATTTTGTACATTACATTTTTACCAGTCGATGAGGCGAGTAACTCGATCCCGCCATAGACAGCCGCAGCCTATTACTTACCAGCCAGTACCACCCGTTTCCCAGGCTTGTTCACACATGTAGGTTTAACGGATAAAGTCTAAAGTACTTTATAAACTTGCACTTTTTTTTCTTAAATTCGTCAGTCAAAAATCATTCCGAAAAAAATATTTTAGGCCTTTTTCTGTTTGGACATTTGAACAATTAGTCTAAAGGAAAAACAACGAATTATTGGCTGATTATTGAGGTTTGATATTACTGAACTCTAGTAAAGCTCTTAAAAAAAACGAAAAAAGAATAAAACGTTTATTTTTACCTATTTTTTATTTATACATGTTTATTAGAATATCATAAGTTGTCTTAAAATTTTAATATTTTATGCTTTAGTATAATATTATTGAAACACTTAATTCGCATAATCATTGGTTGTGCTTTGCTAATTGTCTTCGAGAACGTCCCAGTGCAATTAGCCACATTGGATGGACGCCCCTAACAAGGCGAAATTGTCAATCAGTTAATTGTATGTTGAATGTAATGTATGTCTCAATTGCTATTGTCATAGCATAAACGCATGGCTTTAATTGCTAAATGAAGTGTGCAAATTGATACAGTCTATTGACCAGGGCCTAATTATGCATACATAGTTATTTATTTTACATCTAGATACCTAGTTTAATTGTTGTGGCTTAACAATCGGAAAATATATTTTACGATAAAAAAAAACGTCTAAGTGCGAGACAGACATATACAAAGGGTTTAAATCAAATGAATATTACGTTCTTGTATGGAGATCCCATGTAAACATGTTTCTTTTAAAATACATAATCATGAAATTATTTTTTTATTAGGTAATAATTTATTTGTTGATTCGGTGTCAGACTACGAAGTGAACATTAGTAGAAATATATAAAAACAATAAGCTTTTTAAAAATTATAGTCATTGTTTTAGCACGTAATAGTCAAAACTAGATTAGATTATAAGAGAGGCATTTTATAGTTTAATTAACATAAATAGGAAGTAATTATAAAAACAGGTATCTAAAACCACATTGAAATTTGCACGTATAAACAATAATTTAGGAGTTCGAAATGAGTGCATCCCGCAATTATAATAACGGTGGCACAACAGTCGTAAATACACCAAACATTAATGACCAAAACGTTTTAATAAATAGTAATGTAATATCTGATCAAAACCGGTTCTAATTCAAAACAATAGAAAATCAGAATAATTTATATTTATTCGAAACAAAGGCATTTTGCAAATCATAAAATGTGTTATCGGCTAACTGAAATCAGCGATTGTGTTTTGCAATTATTGTAATGTGGTTTCCGACATAAAGTCACTATTGTTTCTATGTACCAGTATACACGAATGTGTTTGTTCACACTTACGCTGATCGTTGAAATATGTGTCACAGATTTAATAGCTCTTCACAGTTAGTTGGACAGGTGGAGAAGTGATGCAATCAAAAGTTGTTTCAGTGGAATTACTGTTCGAAAACTATTTACACGTGTAAGCACTAGCGTCAACTTCGACAAGACCAATGAAAGTCGATTTATCATAGATTTGACGACCTCCGTTGTTGAGTGGCGTACTTACCGATTTTCAAGGCGTTGCTAGTTCTGAGGTCCCGAGTTCGATCCTCGGACGAGTCAATGTAGAAAAAAGAAAACCATTTTTCTACATCGTCTCGGGTCTGGATGTTTAATTGTTTATGGTACCTTCGTTGTCTCCGATTCCAGAACACAAGTAATAGCTTCTTACTTTGGGTTCGGAGCAACGTGTGTGATGTTGTCCACATTTTTTATTTTATTAATAGATTAACAATTGTAACTTACTGGAATTAATTATTTTAATTAAAAATTTCTGGTTTAAGAATGTCAATGAACAAATTCGCTATACTCAAAACTCATTAAAAAATCAATTTCTGCATTATGTAATGAAAAACGTGTTAGTATGTAGTACAAAATTTTATTCAGTGCTTGTACGGTAAGACAAACAATTCATAAACTCGTGATTAATTTTCTAGGAACTAGAAACTTCTCTACCTATTAGCACAAACACAATTAGTTGATAAAAATCCATTATAACCAAGCTTCGTACATACAAAGCAACAATTTCGTTTCAAACTTTCTTAGGAGAATCGTAAAAATTAATCTTCATTTCGTTGCTGTTTCAGGGTTTATTAGGCAAGGAAGGTAATGTATGGTCCGACTGCAACCGAGAACTCGATACATCGGCATTTCACCGTGTTCGTTTTCGAAAATCGAAGTTAATTGACGTATGTTACGAGTACTATTGACGCTTCCACGTGAGTTATCGATTTAAGAGTCTATTATACAGCGTTTGAAACGTTTGGGTTTAATGAAAGGGTCAGGACTGTAACTCATTTTGTTTGTATTTATTTCTATAGAGTACTGTCCAGTCCAGCTTTGCATCAAAGCGTTGTGGTGTATACGGTTACGATTCCAATTTGGATAAAATTTGGCTTTGAATCAAGTAATACGGTTGGAATATACGGTTAAAAAAATTTGTAGCGTCCAAATTTTTTTTTGTATACTTTTAAGTTCAAAATGTATTTTAATCTAACTTATTGTTGTTCCTTCAAATAATAAAAGTAATTTTACTTTTAAAAAACTTTTTATAAAATAAAAATATAAAATACAATCATTACATATTTTGGTTTATCCAATATTGTTACAAAAAAAGACACAATTTAATTATATTTCATTCAGAAAGTAGCTAGAATAGAATTCCGACGAAAACAGATTGCGGTTATAATTAAGTATAGGTACATTGTAATGGAGGTACTAAGTTACAATTTCCATGGAGACCACGTAATAAATAGGTAAGGCACATAGCTTGTTTCTTGAAAACCTCGACAACGCGTGTTGGGTAGCTGTTTCATTAAGGCTTTTCTTAAGGTTTTAGAATGAGTAGGAACTTATAGGCGGAAGCGTTTACTTAATAAAATATAAACTTACTTTTTTTCTATAGCATTACCAAAAACTTGTCAAAAAAATTACTTCTCATCTACGTAGTTTATACCGATTAGATCCAGAATAAATTTTGGCGGATGATAATATTATTGCCCGAAATGGACATAATCGAATTCACTCCTTCTTGCTGTTTTAAACATAAAAAATATAGTATGTGAATTTTATAAAGAAATATATAATACCTGAACTAATATTTAGAATTCGAAGCGTTTTCACTTGCATAGATATTCTTACTTGTAATGTGTGCATAAGTCTGTATGTTAAACTAACAATGATCCCGCCCACTGCATGCGGCCGCGATTATCGTAAAAATTAACTGCTTCACCCGTGCATAACACTGACCATTTATATTTTGTATTAGAAATTGTGTTTATGCTTTATCTTGTTATTAAGATTTTTAACAGCCTTTCTTCATATTTCATTAGAATGAGGATAATGTGTTCTAGATTAAATTTTCCCTGAGTTTGTAAATTACTTAGTAACCGATGAATAGTTTTTCTAGGGTAAAATAACAACAAGTATTTTTAGAAAAAACTATTTCTGGAAAAACAAGTATTTTTTAAAACAGATAAAATTCACTGAAATGTTTTTTTAGGAGTAGTCAAAATTCTTGGTACATAATTGTCTGCTTATGTTTTGCTGCATATTAAAATTATAAACCAATTTTTTTCCACGATTTTCTAGTTGAGTTATACCCAAATAAAGGAAGATCGCAGTAAAGATAATTGAGATACTTTTAAATACACCAAGAGCACACAACACCACTAAATATGCAAATCGTAGTGTAATGATCTCCAAACGCTTAACGACCTTAACTAGGATGTCGTTATGCAACATCTAACACTGCTATCTCAAGTTCCCCACAAAGTGTAAATTAAACAATTCATCAAGGCTCAAGTGTCTCGGAATTAGCTGAAAGTGCATTATCTCTGGTACATTATTGTGGGACTAAGTTTACTTGGTACAGGGAAAGAGGACACGCAGTGCGCTGGCGGTTAGGTGCAAGCGGTCTTACGTTATGTTATGTAAACAGGACCGTGCTTGGTCCAAGATTAAGGCAGAAGCGAGTTAAATACTTACTAGGTATATAAAGAACGATAAATTCGAAAAAGTCTCGTATGCTTATCCTAATAAGCACTGGATAGGAATTACGTCTGTTTCTGACAATGATTAAAAAAGTTTTGTATCTGTTGAAAGTGTAAAATAAACAAAAATAAATTATTCTGCAATCTCTATAGTTTAGGTGTAAGTTTTTGCCGAAAAACGTCCACTACTGAACATAGGCCTCCCCCGAAGGATCACTACAACTCACGAACCGGTCCAGCGCCGTCAGCATCCAGCGGTTTCCGGCGACCTTCACCAGGTCGTCGGTATAGACCCAATTATAAATTAATTAATTATTACTGTCGTACCAAATAGTACCCAAAGACAGTTTTCTTTGGCTTACGACGACTAAGTAACATCTAAGTTAAGTAAATATTTTATAACTTGAGCCGCATAGTTAACTGCGAATGTTCCATCAACACCAGAGGAGATTCGCAACAAAGGCCATGTTAAAGGATACAGAGCGTTAGAATACGCTTTGTCGACTTGCGTTATGTTTGCTTTGGACGCGCCTTTTCATTGTAAATGAACGCTCAGTAGTTGCGCAAACAATTAGAATATTTATTTCATTAGTCATTCTAGTAGTTCAGCTAGTTGGGAAATATTCAGGAGGTTGCTTGTTGCTTGAAAGCGGTGTCGCATAAATCTTTAAGCTGTTTTAAGACGGAACGACTGAATGTTCTGTTTTTAATTCGAGATACTAGAAGAAAAGCGCAATAATTAGTTCTAAAAGTTATTCACGGCTTACTCATAATTATATATATTTTTTCATTTATGTAATGACTAAGTAGTGTTCATCTATTCCGTAACTAAAATATGTATGTACTTCGTAACTGTATTCACTTGTAACTTTGAGTGATAATGAAAAAAAAAAACAAACTTTATACAACGAGTACATAAATAAATCAATATTATCAACGTACTAAAATCAAATGAATTTATGATCAAAATATGTAAATTACATTTAAAACGCTACAATATATTTGTACAAACTCATTTACAAAAAAGTAGGAAAAGCAAACTCTTTTATTATTTAAAAAAAAAGGTCAGGCTCCAACGTTGCGCACATCCCTTAGGGATAACCCGTGGATTATGTTCATTCATCTCCATACGTCCAAATACGGGTAATTTATCACTCGATGTCACGAAGACAGAACAATAAACATACTTTTGCAACCCGACAGTGACTCTGTAGCCACAGATGGAACTGCTCGTCGATAACCCATACAGTACGCAAACCTGTTTTCAAACTGGAAGGAAACGGTTAAATCTGCAAACCTCCCGATACATCCTCACAACAATACTATAATTAGGATCGATCCGCAGCCACAACCGACTTTATAATTCAAACCCATTTATTTCCTTATTTATACTCTTATTACTTCTTTTACACTTGTTATACGAAGCTCACGTACAGATAATACTACAATGAGGCATACAAATTATCGCTTGTGCCGACGTCTGATGCTTTAAGTCTAAATCGGCGAGTGTGAAAAAACATTAGTTACTAAATTCGATCTTATTAATAAGTGTCGAAGGTTGAATATAAATATTACAAGGTCGGTTCTTAAAGACCTTTTCACTTTCACCGAAGGGTCAGTGGTCGGCGAATAACTCGCTAAGACATGATCATGACTTGTGAGCTTATACTCCACACCTCGTTACGTGTTAACAGGCACATTCGCTCACGACGCCATATTTATCCGAAGACTTCAAAACACCCCGGCCCAACTGCATTCATGTCGAAATGTGGTAATGGGACCTACGTGATAGAGTAAGACATGATTTTGTTCTTAAACGGCCAACTTTTCTCAGGATATTATGCAAAATTTTGCTTTGCATTTTAACAGGCCTTTTTTTATGGATTAAAAGAGTGATAATTAAATGGTTTTAATAATTTAGAAGTATTTTTGAGTTTAATGATTAAAGTTTGACTAAAAAGGCTGAGCTGAGAAACATAGTTTCTACTCATAAAGTCTTTTTGATAATGATAAACTGCAGTTGAGATGTACGATTCGGAAGTTTCTGTTAAGATTGATTTGTTTTGTGGCATTTACTACTCTAATCACATACACAATCACACGTTTTCTTCTAAGCCAAGACCTTGGTTTTGAAACCCCATTCCGATATAGGTTGTCTTTGAAGTAAATTTATAGCGTAGCCCGAAATTCGTCGAACATGTACATAACTATAATTTATTAACTTCATGAAATGTTTACAGTTACTTTGATTCACACAGAATGATATCATGGATCTAAGAGAAAATTTACTTCGTAGAATATGAATATATAATTTAATTCAGTCTTCGTAAACAAATTTTAATAAGATCCATATTTCCTTAGAACTGGCGAAGTGTAAAGAAAAGTTAAGAGATTGCAATGCTGTTTACATGGCTCGCTGAGAAGCATGGAGTTTTAAGGTAACTTCGCAAACTTCTTCTAATGGACAACCAATGTTAGGATTCTTCATGCGCATAATGAAGTGTATAAAGTCAAAGTTGTTTATTGACTTAAAACATAAACTGGGTATATGGGTAAAAAGGGGAGGAAAGTATCTTTTATCTTTATTTCTTTTTCAGAAAATTAGGAAGTAGGATATTACCTTTCAGTGAAGTGGGTGCTTAGCTAACAAAATCAAAATATTTAAATATAATTATCACCACTGTTATTTTATTTCATCAGATATTGTAGAACAGTTTTTCCAATACAAAATTGTAAGTTGGACGACCTAGTAATAATTTTAATTCGAAATGTTTACACATTGGGGTAATATTTGGAAGTAAACCGATTTTAAAAATTCTTTCACTGACAGTTTGATTATAGTAGAGGCTCATATAACAGATGTCATTGTAGACAAAAGCTAGTACTATATAACGATGTCGTTAATGACGTCAGTTCCATGATATAAAAAAAACTACAGAATTTTTCTTGCGTTATTTTTATTCGTTGTTTCACGTCAGATTGACACAATGATCGACATGTTCACAAAACATCGCTCCGCACTAGCTTTTAACCTCGTTCACTCGTTCAGTTCCCGACTTAGAACGTTTGTTACAATACATTCCGTTGCCCATTGTCGACTTTGATGTACTGTTATTAAATCGCAGCGGATCCTGTCCAATTTGTGTTCCTATTCATTTTCTTTGGCATTTCTCTGAACTTGTGTATCGATACGAATAATTTAGCTTTGTTTAAATCTATTTAATTTGATTGGAAAGGTTATCTTTGTCTTATCAATGGGTGGACTTTTCTTTTGATTCGGTTCTGACGTTCTGAATATCTTTTATGATAATTATATTATGAGGATTTTAATAAAATACTAATTAATTTATTCATAAATTAAATTTGGTTATTTTTTATAAATTATTAAAATCACTCTCATTAGATACATATTCCTGTCATTTACAAAAAGAGAATACGATGTCCCTTTAAATACCAACTTTGTCATCGTACACCGGACATGTTGGTGATACATTTCATAATATTTCAAGATAAATCTGAAGAATGGGACCACAAAGCTATCCTGTGGGATTATCGCATGTTGATGAGAAGCTGGGGTCAAAAACAGTTACATAACGTACGTAGAGCATTTGAACCGTATGTGGGCATAAATCAACTCCACACTCAGAATGTATTACATTTAAGGTAAAAGATCTAGGCGATATTAATTGAATTAAAACTCCTACAGAAATAGATGTACAACAATAACTGGATAAACAATGGATTCAAATGTAAATTAAACTATTGAATAAAATTAAAACAATATATGTATCTAGTATATAGAAATTGAATTTGTATGGAGTGCATTACTTAAATACTCTTTACACAGATTCAATATCTATTGTTTTGCTTGAAAACAAAGGTTTCTGCCTCTGTAGCCAAGTGACATTACTACTTGCGTTAACAATGAATAAAAATCGCTTAAATGACATTAAATGTATGGAAATGATATTTCGTTTCGATAAATCACGTGACTTAGACTTGTCACTTGATTCGATCAACGTTAGCACTTGTAGAAATGTCACTTGACTAGAGGGGCCGATCTCTCTAGTATTCATGCAGATTCTTCTACTTCTAACTTCAAAGTTCCAACTACCTCCATATTATGTATATGAAAACCTCTATCTCCTATCACTTGAAATTTTAGTGATCCTTCACTTCGCCTCCGGAGCTTGTTATCTACCGTCTTGCGGGATTCCCTCGGCCTTCATTACAATTTTCGTCTAGTATTACATACGGATAATAAACAAACTCGAATCGCTCTATAGAAACGACTCTTTAATGAGGGGTACCATATAGCACAAGGTTCGCGTTTCATGTTCAAGATTTATAAGGGAGCCTGTTAGGGTGCAACGTGATGCAGTTTGTGGATTATTCTATGTATATTAAAAAAATAATTATGTTTGATCAGTACAGATTTATATAAAGCCACAAGCTTTTTCTATTCGATGAAAGGGGTGTAAAGAATTAGTTATAATACAGAATAGAATGTTTATTTGCTGAGAATGTAGGTATTTATATATGTATATGACTGCATGGATAGCCCAGTGGTATAGGTCAACACGCTAATTACCACTGTGCGCGATGTGCTGTGGGTTCGATCCCCACATGGGACAAGAATTTTTGTGATCCACAAATGCAAGTTCTAAGTCTGAGTGTTCTATGTGATTTGAATGTTTGTAAAACCCCCTGCAACACAAAGTTTAAATACGTTAGTGCGAGATTAGTTTAAAAATTCAAATACAATAAGCTAATGTTTAAGCTAACAAGATTTGAGCCAAATAAACAAACTTACCTGGAAGGTATAAAAATACTCATAATATTGTTGTTTTACGTCATATCATTCAGAATATAATCTAATAACATTTTATCGTTGAACATTTTATTAAAAAGATCTTATTTTATCAAGTGATTAAATTTTATTCGCTTCCGCTTCTATTCCAAATAATAAGCGTTATTACCTACTTTCTAATATTATCTTATAATGATTGTTTGTTTTTACTAACAATAAGCCAAGGCCCAACAAAACAGTTGCCTTTATTAATTTTCTGTGTGTACACTCATTAAACGACTCCCGGAATTTTAATTACAACCCAATTTGCGCTTTCTCATGTAGAAATCTTATTACAACATTGCCTTCTGGGTTGTTTGTTTTTAAGCCCACATTATGGTCACATTAAGCAGAGAAATTGGGAAAATTCGTAAAGATTTTCAGTAAGCGGTGATAATAAAGTTTATAAGGAGCATCAAAGTCACAATTTCCGTGTTAATTCACAGGAGATTATCTCTCTAAGTCTCTAAAGTTTAGAAATTCTCGGTTAACATGTTGCGAGGAGGAAGTTTGGTGGATTGAGGCGAATCCCCTCGTTGATGAGCAAGTACGCAACTGAATACCGACTTCCTGTTTTCAACATTGGATATGTGTAGATACGGCATTTACTTAGCAACTCGATTTAAGAACAGAAGTACATTTCTGTTACGGTGCTAAAGTAAAAGCCAAGTTAGGTTTAAATGTATTACGTGAATTATAATTTTGACAACAAGCCTGTATTATGAATTTGTAAATTCCGTTTCTGGAAAGTTATAGGTGGGATCCTATTTTACATGAAGCATAATGTAGCTGCGGATGTAACGTTTAAAGGTTTTGCTGTAAAAAGACTTGAGTTTAAACTTGGCTTACATAATTTTCTCTCTTAAATCACTTTATCTATTTGGTGAAAACCATTGAAAATCCGTTGGTAGTTTTTGGGTTTATCGACAGTGAGACACGGTGAGGGACTTTGTTTTATAATATGTAGGTACTCAGGTTACAAACACCGTACTAAGAGTAAAGCATTAAAATTTTAAAATATTAGTAAGATCACGACAAGACAGTAGACGATAAAATAAAGACAGTATATTAAAAAGTCATTTCACTACCACATGCAAGAACGAAGCTAGCATCTACCACAAGCGTATCCACGCTATTATTCATAATAAAGGAACATGATACAGCAGGGCAAGAAGCAACGCAAGGTGAGTTTGAAATATTGCTTCGAGAGGTAAGTACACGCTGTTTGAATACTTCATGTTTGTGCAAAAACATTTGCTTAATATCACTACTAGAGTTATTTACGGTACCTTGAAGAACGCGTTGTTTCACTGGAAATGAGAGACCGTTGTTGCTATAATTTTAGATACTACAGTTTTCTGTTCTCCAAAAACACAAAACGTAATTATTTTATACTAAATTATTTCTACTCTTGTGCATACTGTAGTTATGCCAGCTAGTCACAAACATACGAGACTTCAGTTTAATTTAATATTTTATTGTAGTCGCATATAAAGAAAATATGCTACTATGTACTAAAATAATAAACCTGTTAAATATTACGTGTTAAATTATTAATAAAACGAAGATTAAAAACAACGTACTCTGTCGACAATCAAATAAATCGTAACCCAACCTCTGTTAGGGGAGCTATCAAAAGTAATATGACAGTCGTATTAATGCACCCAGTGATTTAGATACCGATAACAAGCCACAATAAAAACTTAAAACGACGCGCCAAACGAAACCTAAGAGGTAAAGTTTAATGAGAAAAAAATAAAAATCAACATCCGATTCTCGGACCCACACAAGACGTTTATTACGCATTTGACATAATAGAGATTAGGGGCCATATTTGTAATTAATGAAATCAGTTTCCATTTAAATAAACGTCGTGTGTAATCAAATTCGGTTCGGACGGAACAACCGGTGCTTTTGACAGTATGTAATCGAACTATAAAACCGAATATTCATCTTGAATTTATCTTTATCGGTTCAGATTGACAGATGTTCCAAGCGATTGATGTGTGGTTATGCAAACTGCTATTAATTTATCGCCAAGTTTAATGACCTGAGCGCCGTTCTACCGATCGTAATGTTTGTATTGATTGGTAACAGTTTAAATGGTTGTAACTGTTTTACGATAGATTTACCTTGACATTGTTTAGGGGCAATATTCCTGTTTTATAGGTTCGGTTCTGGTTACAATCGTATTGAATCTCCATTACAAACGTTTATTTATAAGTACCAGATAAGTGACTTGACAGATGTTGTTTCTTTGATTATACTAGTTCATTAGAAATAGAAGTAAATTATGTAAGTATACCTTAATAACTTTATTTTTCTTGTCATGTACTTGTTTTAGGACAACTTCCTTGTCTTGAGGTAGTTGTAAGTAATATGTTTTCATTATTTCACTGGTACGATCGTCATTACTTTCGATGTCTCCAGAATCCAACGCCAAGAATTTTAGGGTTTACGACGGATTATAAAAGAGATTTCAACAAAATGTTGTGCACTTTATATCGACCGGATAAGTTCGAAAGTTGAGTGACAGGAAAGTAAAACTTAAACTTTTTTATAAATCAATGGTTATTTTGTGATGTGGCGGCAGTGCCGCAGGCTTTCAGATGTTATCAGTAGCCACCGGTAATGAGACTTGGTGTTAGTCGGATGGAAACAGAGGGCCATGTATTTTTAATTCCTATTTTCGAAAGTAAAAACACGGAAAGATCTCGAGAATAATGATGGGAGAGATATAGAAGCGAATATAAGAGGAAATGATATTTTATTACATAGATTCAAATGTCAATTAAAAACAAGCAAGTTGGTTCGACAAATTTATAGGAAGCAACCTAAACAGCATTAACAATTAATTTCACGGCAATTATAATACACTTACGTAGGTAATCCAATCAATTACCATGATTATCATCAGTGTAACTGCAACAACTACTTACAGTTACGACATTATGAGTACTGAGAGCGTCAAAAACGGTTGATCCAATTAGAGGAGACACACATAGCGTTGCATTAGCATTCGATTACATCGCACCGATTACTCTCCAAGTATCGATCTTGATAACTCACTAATTAAAGAATCAACCGTTCGTAATGTAACGTAGCCCGAGTTTCGATGATACGTCGTTTTGTAATCGAGAATTCTATGGTTGTGCAATCGTGTAAATGGATCGATTTGGACTACCTCTATAATTAACTTCTTCAGCGTAGAGCACGCGCTTTCTTAAGAATTGTTTTATTTTTTAACTTTATACGACCACATCATACCTATTGTGTTACATAGGTTCGGTTTCCAATTCAAAGAATCCCGGCTGCCTTTAATTTAAACTCTAATTAAAGACGGTTAATGAACAGGAGTGTACCTACCTTTGTAGTAACGATTCTCTGCTGTATATTTTTTTGACAAGCTGTGATTATATTAATGAATGTATGGAAATACCAAATAATAAACAATGGAGATTTACGTAGCCCAAAAAAAAACTTGTCTAGTAAAACAATTAGTTTTCGTGAAAATATCATTCGCGCGAGCGCCTCCGTATCCAAAAGCTAAATATATTAATAATTTAGGTACTAATCTGTTAACAATTTGAGATAAACCATAAATCAGGAGGGCATAAAATAATACAGAATACATAATTCATGAGAGAAAATTCATAATTTCAACGCTAAGTAAACTCGATAAAATTAATTTAGTTTTAATTTTCCTAGAGGCAGTGGAAAACTAACGTTGTGCCCGCAACCGCTCACAGCTGTTACTCGACGTCATTATTAAATGCTTTTCAAGAACAGGTGTTGATATTAACGAGGGTGAACATTTAATTAATGAACACTGGTGGTAGTTTCTTATACAGATGATAGTTTAATATTGCTGGCACGGTATGTGATGCGCAGACACTTTTTGCATGGCTCGTCGAGAATTGTTTACTTGATATTGTAAGCTGTGACAATGTTCCACCACAATATTATATTTCAATTTTAAGATATAATTATTTTTTGATTACATTTTTGGTTAAAGAAATTGCTGTAGGAGATATTTTAAAATTTAAAAACTACAAATACATATATTAAAAACTAGAAAAAGTAATATAATATTATGTTAATGTAGCAATATTTGTCAATAAATGTACGAATTCATTCGTACAGTATTATAAAAACAATAGATATGATTATTTACATGTAACTTTTATAATAATAGTTGGTACTACCAAAAACAAAATACTAGCTTCATTTCATGATAAAGCGATATTAATACAACATTCAAACATAATGAACACGTCACGTGGTGTCATGTAGGTACAAAACTCAAATAATAACGAACTAAAGGTTGCATAACTATCTAGAGCATTACTCGACTTCCTATGTTTGAGTATCTACTAAGTAAAGATCAAGCTTTGTAACGAGAGATCGCCAAGGGCTATTTTGCGAAGCCAACAGGATACACTGTGAAACTAATTTTATAATACGTAGTAGCAAAAACTTGCAATAAATGGTGGCCAGATATAAGAAAATAAGTTTTTGCTGCGCTTTGAAAGAGGACGATGTTGCAAAGAAATAGCTTTCTGATGAAGTCTGAATTAAAATATGGATCTCAGAAAGCTTAACAATGTTGATCAAAGTCTTCTTTTTTAATAAAGGATACTGAAAGATGGTTTTATTCAACGACTGAAATTAAAAATCATTATAGCTGTACCAGAGATGAAATATTGACATCCACAAGTGTTTATATATTTTGATAAATAAATAAAATCAAACTAGCGATCAGCACCGGATAGCACAGCAATATAGCCTATGTTACTCAGGGACAATGTAGCATTCTTATGTACTCTTACTTTAGGATACTGTGTTACCCAGTAAAATGGGTTGTGGAGGTCAGATAGGCAGTCGCTCCAAGTAAAATACGGTATTCAGCTGATTCCGGTAAGACTGGAAGACGGTCCAAATATAGCTTAGAAAAAGGTTAGGCAGAAGAAGAAGATCGAGTAATTTTTGAATTCTTTCGTTACAAACATAAAAAAAAATCCTCTTAATATAATAGGATAGATATGTACCTCCGAGAATTGTGGGTATATGTATTTACATTTTTGAAAAACATACCTTTGCAAATATAAAGCCTGTGAAATAAATAACTAGTTCCCTTACCTACGCCTACTTTTTTCATTTGTCCGACTGACTGACCATATTAACAAACCACGATCCATACATAAATATTCTCTTACAAAACACACATTTCTTGGAATCGAAATTTCTACGAAATAAGTCATGACTGTACTGGCACGTTTAAACAGGGCCCTAACAAGGCATGTACACCCTAATGATCAGTTGCTGAAATATCTAGATGTATTTAATTGGATTTCGTTATGTCTCAAAAGTGGCTGAGTGTTCGCAGGTGTACCCTGCACGGAATATAGATGGTTTGTGATTTATGTTGGTAGTGAGGTGGTGGTACTGGAAGCACCTGGAAAGAAGACTACCAACTTTGGTGGTGTCATCTGCACAAATATGCAGAAATTAATTGATGATGAAAATTAAAGTACTTTTCAACGGAAATCATGTAAACGGATGCATGTGGATTAAAAAGTTATTTTAATTTAAAACAAATGACAGAATACTGTACACCTTAGAGTGAAAATAAGTAAACTATAGAGTGTGCCTAACAAAGTATGAACTGTTAGGACCAATATGAACAAGTAAAATTTTGAAATTTTTGTCCGAAAAAGAGCGTGCCGTTTATAATTTAAAGTATCTCAAAACCTAATATTGCCCTAATGATATTAATATCATCACGTTACGTATATTTGAAAATAGCGATGGTTTTCGCGCGGAATATTACTGAAATCAGTAAAGGAGCATAGTATTTACAACAAAAAATTTGCTTACGCTCGGCACAACGGGCTACCAAAAATTCGCGCTCTCTGTGCTTGTCTATACTTTAAAACGAATACAGACTTTAAGTCAATTGTGACGAAATACGAGTGATATTAGCTTCGTCAATATTAGTGCATCGTTACAAATCTGATCCTTGAAATAAAATTCTATCTCCCTAATCCTAGGGTATACGAAACAAATATATTCGTGTCAAAAATCTAGCACTACAAACAATATATTAGATTTTAGTAAACAATATTAATGTATAAACCAGAAAAGTAACACTAATTAACGACACGATAGATGCTATGAATTTAATCGCGTTATTAATACCGCCATTCTGCCGCAATAGATAACACAAAGCATTAAATCTAGAGCAGCCTCAATAAATAATGGTGAAAGCACTTCCAGTAAAGCACAGATCTTTTACATAAAAGGAGGAATGAGTGCATCGCGAGCGCAGATCGCGACGTGGGAGGCTAGGCTACATTGCTTCAATATTCTTTATAACACCTTAACGCTATGTTTTACATTATTTATAGAAACGCTAAAACTTGATTCGAAATATTTGTGAGTACATCTCGAGTAAGAAAACTTTATTTATCGTAGCGTCTAATGTTTAAGTACCGATAAGGTTCAATACCAGTAGTATTCATGTTGTCAAAGAACTGACTAAGGTTATTCCAATGTCACAGGGCTGGAGCTGCAAAAAAACGACAGGACCAATTCATTTATTTATTTATTTATTCAAATAAATAAATATGGACAACATCACATACATTGCTCTGAACCCAAACGTAAGTAAGTAGCTAAAGCACTTCTTTTATGGAATTAGATATCAGCGAAGATACCACAGACAACCAGACCCGAGACAATGTAGAAAATTGGTTTTCAACATTGTTCCGCCCGGGAATCGAACCCGGGACCTCAGCGCTGGCGACACCTTGAATACCGGTGTGTACGCCACTCCACCACGAAGGTCGTCAATCGTACCTAGCTTTGGAATTTCATAATCCGACTCAGCCTTTCCAAAAAGATTGCTTTATATCTACTTCTAATCTAAACTTAGTACATACTTAGTAAATAAAATGTTTGGCAGTCATAAGTGTCGAGTACTTCTAAGAAAAAGCAAAGTGTCTGGCTTATTCAAAACATCGTTTCAAAGTCATGAAAGTACGCTATGTAAAAAATCGCGTAATATCTGATAATGTCAAACAAACGCCAAGATATCCCGTCAACCTGAACTGTAGTAAAAGACCACGACGATACGCCGCCGACATAAACCAACGTAAAACATCGAAGCGCGTCGAGCGTCGATAAATAAAAATAGCGGCCGTAGCATATTGCCTTATACGACGAAGGAACCCTCTTGTCACTTCGCATGGTACTTAAATCAGCTGCCAATGCACCTGTGGAAACGTCGATTATGCAAATGGTAGGGGCTCTTTTAACTAAACACCGCGCGGTGTTGCGAAACGTTCGATTCAAAAATTCCATTCGATTTTTGTTTTTTTTCTTTCCATCGTTCTTGTTTTCTGTAAATCGTAAATATACGTCAATTAAGGAACAGGATGGCCGGCAAATTGGCTTTTAATTTTTTTAATGGTTTAGAGATGATAAAAGTAATATTACGAATTTAAATTATTACATTAATATGTATTATGAACTGAAGTAAAATTTTCTTCTTGAGTCATGAGAATAGATCTAATAATAATAAAATTACGAGAAGCGAATTCTAAATTAAGCCCAAATTACCTTCTTAGTAATTGTTAAAGCTTATATAATAAGGTATTAATTTTATTTTATTCCGGGGAAATTCTCGATAGCGTAATTGGCACACCGTTCGTTTGAGAACGCCAATTGAATGGCTATCAGTTCCAAAGGAGCTGCCGAATGGTGACTATACCGTATTCAGAATTTATTTTAACATTTTGGTTCATTATAAAGACTATTACATTAATTTTTATTGCTTTACCGTCATTACGATTATTATAATCCTTTATGAATTAAATAATCCTTTAATTACTTTTGAAATCTTTTGGTAATTAATCAATGATACTGAAGATGTGAATATTTCAATTTTCATAATATTGAATTTGTTTCTTACATAATCCCCAAAATGAAATAACTCCTACTAATTTTAAATCCATAGTTTTATTATTTTTGTTCTACAATTTTTTTAATAATAGAAAAACTAAATAAATGATGACCTAAGCGAAGATGAAAGAAACTATAGGTACATAAACCACATCTACACGACAGAAAAGAATATTTTGGAAAGAAGAAAGGGTCTGAATTGAGAAAGTTAGCTAGTTATAGAGAAATAAGTAATTAAAAGAAAATGTTACAAAATTCAATAAAAAAAAATTGTACGCAATATCGGGTAGACAAAACATTTACAAATTAATACCTTCCTTTTGAATCACTCTATTCAATAGTGAAAACCATATGAAAATCCGTTTGGCAGTTTTTTATTTAATTGCGTTCAGACAGACAGACGCGGCGGGGACTTTGTTTTATAATATTATGTATAACATATAGACAGATAATAATATATACCACTATGCATACTGGGCCTTGAAACTATCAATGAAAATCGCAAGTGAATAGCGATAAGAATCAATTTTCCAAATGCAAACGCATTTTATAAATTTCAAAAACCAATAAAATCCATGCATTCTCTCTATTATCAAATAGCATTGCGTTAACTTCACGATATCGTATGCCGTCTAATTCCGTATTTCGTTTAATGGTGCTATTAGTGAAAAATAATTGCAATAGTATGAGCATTAAATTGCAGGGTGCGCGTAGTTTAAATGAACGATAAATGCATTTTATTTTATTACTACTATTTGTTTATTAAAATTATAATGCATTATTTATAAAGTTGGTAACGGATTAGCTTTTGCCAGTAACTTCATCCGGGTTAATATTATATGTAGACAAAATCGAATCTTTACACAAAGATAATGTTGAAAACTAGGTAGGTATAAAAAGTATTTCATTATTATGTCATAACGGGCAATTAATTTTAAATGCATAATTTCATCTAAATCTGTCTAGCAGTTTTTGAGCAAAGAGGCAACAAAACTCATAAGTCATAACAAACAGAGATACTTATGATGATTGTAAGATTGGGTGATTTTTAGTATCCTCTATTATAGACTGCTTTCACATTTGTTTTTTTTATTCGTTTATATAAAAAGCAGTTTATCGTTTTTATTGACTGGACTACAGTAGGAAGCTATATAATTTGTATTGTGTTTAGTTATTACAGTTCAGAATGCAAATTTATTGCAACTTGAGTGACTTCATTGCAGTTGCGTGCGGTAGTAAAGTTTTGACAGTTCTAGAAATTAATTAAAGAACTTAAATTGATAAAATCTCACACGTTTATTATTGTAAGATATAAAATATTTATTTTTATTAATTAATTATTTAAATATATATTTTTATTTATTTAGTTCTTTAATTCAAATAGGAAACTTCGATATAACACATACATATTGCATACGAATAAAACTAAGTCTACTTGCGACAAGTATAACAAATTGTAGCTTTTAATTTTATATGATACCAGTGGCTAAAAGATTGGCCTATTAGTAAATTACTTGCGGGCCGGGTTTCCCAGGCCCCGCTCGATACTAATTAATATCGGCAATTAGGAGGTTAAAGAGATTACTTCACAACACTTTATAAGCATAATTACCTAAGCTTTTTTGCCGCAATAACAGCAGATAATATTTAAAACATATCTTTCAAGAAATAAGTAATTAATTAAATGTAATTTGTTCGTTAGCTTACTTAATTTTAATACAGCAAGTTAGAGGTTAGATTTAGCATTCCATTACGCAGACTGTTCCTATCTCCGCTGGTAAGTCGTACACATAACGCAATGTACTACGCAGAACTGTAAACTTTTGATCCCGCTCCTTCGTGGTACACTCAGTTGCGAGTTACGAGTTAGATTTGGCTCTCGTACAAAATGCAAACAAAAGAGATTAGTTTCTGGATTGCGTTGGTAGGCTACATTCGCGTTATTGCTTTTAATGAAGTCTGAGTGGAACGTTCATTCTGATATAGTGTAAGCCAGGACATATGAAAGGATCTCTCGGGTTTAGAACTTTCTAAAAATGGCCACTTCGGGTGATTCAAACGTGAAACGGATTACGATGATCCCGTATTATAATGGTGTATCTTAAGCATATTCCCAGTATCCTACTTGCGTATTCAGGTCACGTAATGTGTAAGGAAGATAAATTGGGGAACTATTTGTATTGTAAGCTTTATAAAAGGTATGGCAATTATTGGTCGGTTACCGAAATTTGAGCAAAATGGTGTTTTTACGATACGCTGTGTACAAATTAATATCACTTTATAAGTAGTTTTAGATTAGATTGAATTTTTATATGTTACACTATGAAAACCAGTTTAACAACCAAATACCAATAAGATTTTTTTTTTACACAATTCAAACCTTTGTGGTTCATATCATCAGTCTACAGAGATTATAATCCAATATTAAATTCGATAATTTATAATGTTACCATAAACATAAGCAGAAGGAAGACTAGTGTTCTGTTTTATCTAACATGTAATACATATTTTAAATTCCCAACATTAATCTCCATTAAGACAAATTAATTTGAATCACTTTGTTCTAAAAATACCCAGCTATCTACCGTTGAACAGAATAGGAGAAGATACAATCCATTAATCAACAAGGATATCTACTTTAAAACACATTAACTTACTTCCTTAAATACACAAAGTTGACCCACAGGTGCTTAGACAACTCTCCCAAAACTTATCTCCATTCCTCTATAATTGTTATTAACGAATTTCAACATATGATAAGGCACTGCGGCATTAAATTGTCAAGAAATCATTTAACAATCATTTATAACCTTAGATTTATCAATCGCTTACTAAGATAAAGTTCTAAGTAAGCGTCTGTTTATAACAATTAGAACTCTGTCGAAATGAACAAGTTTAAACAAACGATATCTGATTGTAAGTTGGTATATCTGGATTTAGGGCGGATGTACACGTGATGTGGGCTTGACACGGTGACGTAGTAATAATGGTTCGTAGGCTCGTTATAGAATAAAAACGGCATAGGTTATGCTTCGCTTACACCGGCCCCTACCATGTAGAGACCGCCTATTTAACGATATATAGAGGATGTATTATACAGCCCAATATAGTCTCACGGTTCGTAGAACTTGATGTATAATGGTTTCTATATAACGACTTCTGTCTAAAGTAATGAATACCAATTGACTTTGTGTAGAACCGATTTATTTTTGTTTAACAAGAAATCATTTTGTATAACTTGATTAATCTGTGAAATAAAATTATAATTAATAATTTTATAATTAATTCCTAAAATGCGATGTCCAGGTGTTGTTTTTTATAGTTAAGACAGCAAGCTATAAAATAGTCGTCAACAGTAATAGCCCGTTTCATTTTCATTGTATAAAAGTAAGCACTTATTTAAAACCAATATAACAAGAAATAAGTATAAAATTAAGTTACCATTATAACCGTTCTTGAATGTAAATCGACGGCAAAGCGATCAAACTGAATATCTTATTCGCTCCTAAAGTCAATTTAAATATTTTATACTGAAGTTACGTTTGGGCCCGCCTAATGTCGGACGAGAGAAGATGAAAATTAAACTTGTTACAACATTACTCTAAGAACAGGTAACTTTTTAATTCCCCTAACAAAATTGACATATTTTCCTTTGAGGAGGCCCTAATGAAATAAACGGAAGACGAGAGTGGACTTTTGTAGCATTTTTATAAGCTTTTTATATTCACGACACTAAACATCATGCAGTTTTGTGAATGTTTACAATACGGTCCTTACTCCTGAGACGTTCTATTTATTACGCTAACTTAATAACACTGAAGTCTTTTGAAGTCGACGAAAGTTCCATCTAAAACAAAGAGGTGGGCCTTTTACGACATTTCTCGCCGAGAACGGCTGATAATTAACAAGTCTCAGATTTATTACGAGTTGAATTAGCTTTCAGCGTTTCATATCATAATCCGAAAGCGTTTTATTGTCCCGAGAGTGGCGGATTCTTCGACGATGGTAATTAATTACACGTAACACGGCTTAACGACAATTTCGAAGGAACTCTCAGTCGAGTACTTTGTGTAATAAAGACAGGTATTATACAAAGAGTTTTGAAATTTGAATTACATTGTCAGTTAATTTAGATTGTAAACATTTTTAGGGGCTTAATGTTTAAGTTGGAATATGAAGACTGTACAAAAGTTTCAAGTTTTTAAGGGATTACGGTCTGCGTAACATTCATCATATTTATGACGAATAGATTAAGCTTGCCTGTATATTTATATTGCTAAACTTGAAAACAAAATATCAATTCTGAATTAAAACTTTTACATAACCGTTTGCTACCGTTGCGGTTGCAAATCCCAAGTAGCATAAAACAAGCAAGGTCCTGTGAAACAAATTACGAGTACGTTATTGCTTACCACCGAAACTATTTTACTACTCAGAAGCAGGTCGTTGGGAAGGCCTGATAACGGACAAACACATTCCACAAAAACAATTCGGTGAGGTAATAATTGTTCCCTTCTTCATTACGGCACAAAAGTCGGGCCGAGGACATAAAAAGTAAACGTATTGCAAGAACGTCCTTCGCACAATATGTCAAAAATAGCCCTCATTGTTCTTCTGGTGTACTGGCCAGTAATTGTACCAGTGACAAAATGCCCGCTGTCGAAAACTCCAGAGAACTGGTTGGCCATAAAAGTCACATGTTTGTCGGGGGCTTATTACCGCAATAACAATTTAAGGAAGCCGAAAGGGTGGCGTGGAATTTCTACGAAAACTTTTGTTTGCGTCTCAGTCTTCCGAATTGTTTTATAAACAATGTTTACAACAGTAACTTTATGGTCCACTTGTTTTATCTCAGTTTTTCATTGCGACACTATTATCTGAAGTTATTGTTTGAACAATTTTGTTTTGTTGTTATGAGTCAAGGTTTCACTTTTAGAACCCAATTTTGTGATTGGATACAAATGATTTTGCTTTCGTTTACAATTTTACGATACCGGGTTTCGCTTTTAAAATATTTTTGGAATAATAAAAATAACTGTTGTGTGACCGATGAATTGTTTAAAAGTGAAATTCGTTGATGACTCAAAGCTACATAAGTTTGTTACGCCGTGCACAAACGGTATTGCAATTGGAATAGCTGTGAGTTAAGTGACGGCGGGCGGTTAAATGAAAAATATACGATATTGGTTAACGTATTTATAAGGCATAGGGAAATTAAATAGGTAAGAATATCTCCATAAAATAATCGTACCACTTATTAATAGGTGCCCAGTATAATATTGAATACTTTTATGATGGCATAAAATATAAATTGATATGACAGACACGAGTACTGAACACTCACCACTGACAATATTAAATGTCAGCTTAACCTGTAAGGGACAATTTACGATTGGACGTATCTCGACCAAGTTTACGATACCTCATTTTATACATAAACTCGCTAAGCTTATGACAATGATATTAAATAGTATTAATAATAAAATTATATAACGTGTAAGCCTCGTTAATGTAATAATCTTATTGGATGGAATTATTTGATAGTCTATAAAATCATAGCTCTATGATGAACGATAAGAAAGTTATGTGTGAATTTATTTATCGTGATGCCTGTCTGTCTGTTTTATGTTTAAAATTCTACAAAACTATAAACACGGACGAAAACATTGGTACTAGGCGCTCAGAAGTCGGAAGAGCATCTTGTGTCGTGACTGACTTTTGCCCTGAATATTTTAGTTGGTGTGCCTGGCGGCGCCAGCTCACCATACGATACCCGTGTCTGAAATCGCTGACGTTGTGTTATGCGAAAAGAATTCATAGTTTTGCAACGTTTTGTTAGTAAAGGTTTTAGTAAATATCAGTGTAAATGCCGTTGTATTTTATGATGCTTATTCTTCAATAGTTTTTAAGAAAACAGACTATTTTAGAAATAATTTGTAGTACCTATATAGGTATTAGGATAACAGTTACAATACAGAGTAGGTACCTACCTAATTCCCTGAATTATCTCCAATCTGAAAAATATTCTACGAAGGTATTTATTAACGTAAAAGCCTAATTCTCGAATAAATTGGAAATAAATCATATTTTTTAGGTTTAAATAATAAATCTAGAGCAAAAGAAAGCCTGAAATTTTTAACTCGATCTGTGATATTACCGCAATGCCTTTGATTCCTTTGATACAGAATATAGCTCTTCTAACCAATTTAAAAATATTTAATAAAATATATAAATATATGTACTAATAGGTATATTTTATTATAAAAAGGCGCATGCCTTAGCATTACAATAAAGGAATAGGTACGTTAGGTGTAAAAGATATCCATAATAGGTATACCTTAACTTACCTTAGAGTAAACATTGACAAGCATAGAGTGCGCTAATAGCAAATTTTTAACTGTAAGTGGTACGCTTGTTTACTGATATAAGTGATTTTCGTTTGAATGATTTGACGTTTATACGAAAATATCGATGGTTCCGATATTTCTATATTAGGTTTTTAAATACTTTTAATAAAAACGGCGCGCTCTATTCGGACAGTAATTTTACGATTTTACTTGTTCATACTAGTGTCACAACGTAAAAAAAGAAACTAGTGCCTACAGTTCATATTCGATATGCGCACTCTACAGTTAACTTATTTTTTCTCCAAGATACTGACACATTCCGCTTCTAATAAACAAAGGGACTTAATAAAAAGTACGTAATGAAAGGTTCATCAAAACATTTACGTTTCCAGACCCGTTTCAATTTACAAATTACGGTTATATAGATTCAATATACCTTGTTAATCAATGCCGACGGATTAGCTTAAAAAAAAAACAGGCAAGTGCGAGTCTGACTCACGCATCGTGGGTTCCGTACAAAATTTACTGATCGTCAGGGTTAATTTTCTCCAAAAACAAACTTAGCTTTGCAGTTGTAATGTCATCAAATATATCTGTATATGATACTGTAAAATTTATAACAAACAATCAACAACCAATTGATTCTACAAGGGTTTTTTGACGTAAAGGACCCTATAAAAGCTACGGAACTGCTCTTTTAATGTGAAAATTGGTACGTCAAGTTTGCGGCAAAGCAGCTGTGTCTTAACAATGTTAAATTCCCTTCCTAAATTATATGATGGCCTTGTTAACTGCATCGGTGATGTTTCAAACTATGGTGGTGAAAAAAATCTTGATACTGTCTGTGCTCGCCCTTGTAAATTAAGGGTCCGCTGAGCGTAAAGTGGGGGCCAATTAAGAAATTTATAGTCCGAACGCGTTGTAAAACAATAAATTGTAGAATGGCCCAACAGCATGCTATTTAATTATGTGCACCTTCCTAGGATCTTTATAAGGGTTGCAGCCGTTTACCTATCGATAAAGCCTACGTAATATTTTATTACGTATTACATTAACAATTAATTCAATAAAGAAAGGGTACCAATATTTGCACACCTACGAAAATAAATTAATTTAACGTGTTCATTTAATAAAATAATAAAAACATTATATCATGCAGTTAGATTTGTGTATATTATAGAAAATACGTGTAACTAATAATGTACTTAATAATATTTAATAGAAAATGCGTCTTATTCAAGTCAAAATTCAACTGTATAAATAAAAGTTTTTTATTTAGAAACTGCCTAAGCGCTAAAACCGTTAAGTCCCTCTACTTAAGCAATATCCTTCCCAAACCTAATAAATATTGTTTCTTTTATTAAAAGAATCATTTTTTACAACATTATTATTAGTTATTTATATTACCTAATTATCCTAAATGTTTTACTACACTTATTTTTCTCTTAGCTCTATGTATTAAACGAACGATATTCTTTAATAGTTAGCAAGCCATACTTTGTTTTGAATTGTTGCGAACTTTAAAACGGATACAACCACGCCACGAATGAGTTTTGTATTTTACGAGGTTTCAACACAATCCGTGCTTACTTATCTCGTAAATAAACCATTTATTATGTCTATAGTTATGAACATAATATTATTATTTACCATACGACCTAGGTATAGGTAACAAAATTAAAAAAAGCAAATATAGACCTTTCACTATTGTTGTATATGTACCACCAAATGATATACCTAAATACAAAACTAGGTGTTTTGGAATTAGTAATTGAGGTTTAAATATTCCATGTTAAAATAAAATATTATATTCTATTAAAAATATAAATTTTGACAGGTTTTTTTATCCTCTTTGAAACTGCCAATTAAATATGTTAAGTGTAGGTTATGTGTCTTTACTCTATAGCAATCTCAATTTAACCAAATAAATTTAAATAAAAAAAAATTAAAAAAGAGTTTGGTTGTTTCCCGCGAAATATATACCCATTTAATTTCTCTTATTTTATCTCAATACAATTCGATGGAACCAAATTAAAGAAAAACCGTATAAATGGTCCTATAATAATATTTGAAAATATATATTACAAGTGTCAATAATAACATATTAGACGTTTGCTTGGGACCTTTGCCCGCGGCCGTAACCTTATCAATAACTACTGTTTTCTATTTGCAAAGGATATCGGAATCTCCTATATAAATGTATGAGGAGAAATACCTATAACTAAGATATTAGTCGCATTGCACAGTGTATTAAATAAATTACACATTAGTCTTGATATTAACAATGCTGTTTTCCTGGAAATAAATAAATAAATATTAAAAAAAGGGTTTTTTATTCCTTTCTCGTGTCGTCGACGGAATAGACCAATGCTAACACCTATGATAAAAAATGCCTCAATCCAAATATAAAAAAAAAAATTGCTAGTACACGAAAAATATTATCGAAATATGTAATTCGATTGACGATTTCCTAAATAACTCCACGATTTAGTTTATTTAAAGCATAAATAAATATTTTTCTAAGTAGGTATGCCATATTTTAGGTAGATTGTGGTAGAACCATTTTCTGTATACCACTTTTTTATCTAAGTAGGCACCTACTTTCTATGCAAATGAATTAATAATGTTATAGGTATTATATCTTTTTCCTATCAAACGCAAAGTAAATCTGCAAACATTTATTAACTAAAACTTGTCCCTAAGAATAAATTCTCACTTCACAGAAGTAAAGTGACACGAATAAAAAACTAAACGATCTTAAACGACAAAATAAAATACTGCAAACGAAACCACTAAAGAAACTTTTATGAGAGATCAACAAGCCTCATCTGTCCCTTCAGCACCATGTATCTATATGATAACAATCACGTTTATATCTCGGACAATCACAGCGACATCGCAATCTCACCACGATTGTTAAACTGGACCGGTAGGCTGCTTTAACAAACATAAATCTCTTTAATTTATAACGAAAACATAATAAGGAGAAAATGTTATTCACAGCACTAGTGTCCGGTCGATCTCACCAAGCAGGCGTAATTTATTACATAGACTTTTACGTCTATAAAAGTAAATAAAGCTCATGAAATAGCTATAAATCGCCTTACAAAGAACGGCGATACATACTGCTTGTCCCGGTAAAGGCTCTTTTGGTGAGGTACGTTCAGACACGACCTTTGAATTATGTGCTGTTACGGCGATGTAGTGCTAAACGGTTACATAAATTACTGCAATGATTTGTGGTCACTGGCACTTATGTATTTCAACTCTATAAACCGAAAAGAACAGGAAAACTAAAACTTTTATCATTTAATACGTAGACTAAGGAGTTTGTATATCAAAATGTGATTTTGTAGAGTTGTTCACTGTCCTTGGATAGCAGTATCAAAAGTTAAAAACGCAAAAAGATAACTCTTTTTAGGTCACAATTTTTCGTAATTTCTCGGAGTTATTTTAAGTAAACTTAATTTAGATAAGATTCTGAAGTTACTGTCGTATCTTGATCAAATGTCAAAAAATTATAAAAAATGATATTTTTTTCGTATTATGGGGACTTTGGAACTCTGTAATTTTCTTCAAATGGGTTATTGGAAGAGTTAATGGATTAAAGACCTTTGGACATAATTGGGAATACGCATGTTGTTTTCCAAAATGGCATTCATTTGTATATGGTATTATTGTCATCAGGTTAATTTCTCTTTCCAATAACGGCACTACATCGAATTTCATTAAATACCAATAAAGCCAAATAAGTTGATCCAATTATGTTTTCAACACCTTATTTTGAATAACAATACTTTGTAATAAATATATATATATATAACTATAGATAAGTAATTTAAACATAATTCACACAGTCTAAAATGTCGTTAAATAAATATGTACCTTTTGTGTTATGCGTATGTACTTTCGTTCAAAAAAAAATTTTTTTCACTTACCCAATTTTCACTCGAAGAAAAATCTGTAAAAAAAGTATAATACTTAGAAGCAATCAAAGCAATTGTTTTAACGTATAATATCCGCCATTACAAGCACCAAGTGATTACATGTAACATGTAATAAGCAAGCGACATCTCCAAGAAAAAACAAAATATTTGCCGTTAAAAAATGTAATCGCCCGCACAGCCGATTTTAAATGATTACTTAACACTTCCCGACGGCATAAAAATCACACCTTTGAAGTTCAAATTAAGAGTTTCGTTTCCCTTGAGTCGTACATCGGCGGCAAGGAATGACTAACAGACGCTAACAAGGTATCATTATAAGGCTGTTCACCCCACAATCTTTGTATCGATAGTTTTTTGCTCACTGTTTTTATTTAACAGTGATGGAATATGATATAAAAACGATAAGAATTGTTCGTAATGGTCAATCTACATGATCACCACGCCTACTAGATTAGAACAATTATTAATGCTATTTTTAAATTATATGTAAGATTTAGCAGTTCATAAGTGGGGAGTTAATTCTAAGTAGGTACCTAATGCTTAATGTTTATAATGTTCGGCCTTTTTTTCGGACCTATTTATTTCGTTACAAAGCTTACATGGAATTACTTGTTCTCGACAACGTTATTAACTACTTAAGTACATACTTATTATGTTATTATTCGCAGTTTAAATATACAGTTTCGTAATGTAACACATCGATACAGCACTTTATTTAGTCAATGACCATGTTTTTATTAGTCCAGAATGTATATAACAAAATAAACGATTTAATTCAAAGTTGAAGTGAATATTGAAATAATAAATTAATTAAATATTTCCATATCAGTTTATCGATGTCGGTCCAACACTTGCATTGTTTGGGCAGGTGGCGAAACAGCCAGACAAAAGGCGGTCGTATCATTATGTTGTCTTGTTACTGCGTTCGCGCATCCCAACCGCGCCGCGATATAATTCAAACACCATAATTACCGCGTACATTAATGGCGTATGGTCTAAGAAAATCTCCCATGACCATCACAAGTTAGACAACTTACGGATTACTGTTACTCAATTATGCTACTCAGTTATTTAACACCAATAATTTTAAACGCATTAAGACCTTAAATGTATCCTTGCGTAGTTTCAGCGTGAATAAAAGCGATATAATATATCGATATATTTTATATGTTATGATATATAAAATGTATCGATATAAATTCAGATTTGATTCGATTAACTTATTGGGTGACTATCTTGAGTACTCATCATAGATTTTATATAGGAATAAGAAAGTATTTGGAACCCCTTAAGTTATTATCAAAAGCTCTGATCGTGAATAGAAATTACAGCTTAAAACAACATTTTCTAAATTTCCTTTCACAGATCTTAATCAATCGTTGCTCTCTATAACTGTTCCCGTTAGATTGTAGGGCAAAACATTTATTTAGTAATATTGTAATAGAAATAAACCTATTTTCATTATAATCTTGATCCTTAAGTTAGGTTTGTATTATGAAGTAAGTACCTACACAATATAGCTACTACTGGCCAAAATAAAATTACTTGTCTCATGAACCTATACATATTCATATTATTGATACTTTAAACGCTGGGTTGATGTTTTGACTGGTAAACCTAAAATTTTGATACTTACAGTCAGTGTGAATTTTCGCTCGCCATTCAAGTGTAGACCGGGGGCTAGATGGAGCGACGACATCCGCAAAGTGGCTGGCAGTGGTTGGAAACGAAGAGCTGAAGATCGAGCTCAGTGGCGTGCCATAGGAGAGGCCTATGTCCAGCAGTGGACGAAGATAGGCTGATGATGATGATGATTCAAGTGTAAATTCGCTGTATTTTTGCGGTTCTTATTTATTTTGTCCATAATTTTCTGACTATATTAAATTGTTCTGCTTGTAGTACAATCAATAACATACTATCTTAAGCACGTATCTAACACATTGGCACGAAGAACCGTTATTGGCTATCTGTGCATAGCAATCATAATTTTTTGTACTGATTATGGGCGTTGCGGTATGTTACGCTCAACAACATCAAAACACATCACCTGATTATTAAAATTTAGTTTTAAATTGGCTTATGATGTTCACTATTTTTATTAATAAATTTAATAAACCGTATCGTTATTTAAGGAGGTGGTATATCACATAGCCACTTTTATTTAAAATTTAATCGATACCAAATTATTTGATAATTAAACATTAGGTTTTTAAATATTGTTTTTTAACTAAATTTGTTTGAAGACCTCGATTTTCAGGCCAGGTGTAGTTGTACTATTTTTCCATACCCATAGTTTACGAAGGCAATGTTAGACACTAGTCCAAAAACACCTTCATGCGTCACTATGAAAAATGATGCTTCAAATAAAACGTAGGTAAGCCAATAACTCAACCTCTATACATCGCACACATTACGTAATGACAAATTACCGAATAAAAAAAACTAACAAATGACCTAGAAATGTTCAATGGCCTTTAAAATGAACTCATCAAAATAGAACATTTAAACATTATCACATTAGTGTGGTCGATAATTACCATTCTCATCTATGGGCGTTTACTATTCATCATTTGTGTTAAGATGTTCCTTAGAATAACTGAGCTGCTTCATGTTAATCTACTACAACTGTTAATTTGGGAGATCTGTTATCCGTAGGTACATCATGAGATCTTCTTTTGTTTTGCTTCAAAATCACGGTAAGTAGTCAAAGGTCACGGAAGTCATTGCGAGTCTTAAATTAGTATTTAATTTGAAAATAAGTTAGTTTCACTTTTGTAAAAGTAAAACATGCAAAAGTATCGTTAAATTTTTTTTACATAAAAGATATAAAGTATCTACATCATTATTAGAAACATCGGTGTACTATATATTTGTAAAATATGTTACTCAAAACTTCAACGAAGTATAAACTAAGTATAGACTCTAAAATATTTTATTTTTATTTTTAGTAAATGATAAATAAATTAGCACATTTCTTTCGAAATATTTTTTTACTTTGCATTTGTAGATGTTTCTACTCGATTTGTTAGTTTTTATATTTTTCATATATTTCTTCTCAGCATGTTTGGGTTTACTACGAAACAATAATATGCATCCGACATTTGCGGTGTACAATACAAAATCTCGGTGTGCAAAGCTCCTTTTACTTGGCAAAGCGCGATGTTGCACCTACAGATGGTCCTTTGACACAAAGTTATGTCAAACCACATGCCTTGAGTCGCCGTGTTGCCTGTACATCAGATATCTTGTGTATACGTGATAATCTCGGCATATTCAGAGGTTACATCGCCGTCTGTAAGAGAATATTTATGTTAAATGGATGTGTGGTGGAAAACAGTTACTTAGGTTTTGTAGGTAAGTGTCTGTTGTAACTTCTTTATTGTGTCACATGATTTTAAGTTTTAATGTTAATAGACTTAGGAAGGAATCAGTAGGAAGGTTGGGAGGACAGAGTGCGTTAGTTTAATAAATGAAAATTATAATCAGCATTTTAGTGGCTATCATAATGTATTGTGTCAAAGTCTGAATAAAAAGCTACAGTGGACAAACTGTCTAACAACCGCGTAGGTAATACTTTGGACCTACCTACCTTATTTTATCAGCAAAATGACTGTAGAGACTTACAATATACTACCAGTGTTAAATACTAGTAAAAAATATATGCAAATTTAAAAAACAAAGTCATAGGAGCTAATATAAAACTGGAATTTCGTTAGCCTAATATTAGTTAATTAAAACACAACGTTTTCCAATTATCGTTAATTTAACGATAACATTTAAATAGGCCGTCTCTACATGATTTAGATCACCAATTATATTTTTATTACTCGCACAATACAATTTATTATGACACACAATATTTACAAACAAACATACAAGAAATATTTCGTCAGAACCTGTTCTGTGAACTCGTTTTACCGAATCGTTCTAGCTCACGATTACTTAGAAGCAACCATGCTGTAATTCGATATTTTATATTCGATATTAAAGATACGATTAAAATATACACTCGAATAATTGATGCTACTCGAGTAACGTTACTCGATAAGTGATCAGAGTAATCGAGTAATATATTTTTCTATTATTTTATTGTAATCGGGAAATGGAATGTGTAGCTATTTATTATATTGAACAAGGTATTGATCAACTCAGGAAATAATTTGTTTTCGATGTGAGCAGCACAGATTGTTATCCAATAGGTATTTAGTTTTAGAAACATAAGATAATAATTATAGTACACATGATTATGCTTCGGTAAGCACGATAAGGGACTGTCATACGATGATATTTGACATTCGATAAGTTATTACAATTCTGACAGCCAGTCTTACTATGGGATACTGTGTTGCCCAGTAAATTGGGTTGTAGAGATTCGATAGAAAGTCACTCCATGTAAAATACAGTATTCAGCTGAATCCGGTAAGACTGGAAGCCGACCCCAACATAGCTTGGGAAAAGGCTAAGCAGAAGAAAAAAAAATAGTATGTATGTAACCTACAATTAAAAACATACCAAAATCTACTTCGTTCGGAATATGTTCCTAAAACTTTACCTACCTATTTATTATCCTACAACACCAATTTTACTGAAATTTATTGCTATTTTAATTAGTTAATTAATGAGCTGTTATTTACAATATGTCATTTTGTTTCCTTTGAATATTTTAATGGCAATATAAAGTTACTAAGTGGGCCTATTATAGCCGATATGCGAAAAGCCGTATATGTGCGAATCGTAATTAATTAATTATGTTTAGTTACTCGCTGACAGAAGTAAATTATACTTAACCTGTATATCATGAATAAAATTAATATCTACACGTTTTTATTAAACTAATTAAATTTTACGATTTCAAAATTAAATATAAAACTTTAAAATTACTAATTAGATACTGCATATTAATCGTTGTGAATTTATTACACTTCTTATTCGATAAATACAGGTACTTGTAACCTGTCTTTACCAAATATGTAACCATAAAAAATAAGAAGAAAAACTATTAACAAAAAGAAATAAAAATATAAAAATATTAATAGTTCACAAGAAAAAATACACGAACTTCCACAAAACACACCATTAACAAAATTCAACCAACACTAACAAAATTCACTAAACAAAATTATTTACAAACGCACTACTTTAACAGTTATTTACAACATTATAAAATGATGGACCCTTTAAATAGTTGCGCAACTCAAATTAAAGTTCACGAAGAAGGCACCTCGAATATAATTCACTGTAACAAAATAGGCCCGCGTTTACACGATTATATTAAGAACTTAATTCTAAAGCAGCACCTCAACTTTTCCATAGCACGTTTGTATGAGAAGGCAATTAAGAGAAAGTACTGTAACTTGTTAGAATTATTATGGTAAAGGTAATCTTATACGTGCATTGAGTTTACTATGAGTTCTCGAAAGATATGACTTTTATAATGTATTTTTTATATTTTCATCTTGAATTTTATATTGAGGTTTTATTCTTCGTTCGCGGGTAATGTTTTCTAGTAAATCATAAGCCATTTACTTGAAATAACAATTTGAAATATCTACAAATCGGTTCAGAGAAATGTAAATCTATATAATATATTATAAGTCTAACATGCCTACAGCGTAATTGTCTAGGCATAATAAATAGCAGAAAGGATTTTAGGAATTAATAAAAATGCTTAAGTTTATAAATTACTATCTTAGTTTATTACTATATCATATTTTATAATTTCATTTTCGTATTCACGAGTGACTCTTACATCCGTTATATTAGTAGTACTAAGACTTTCTTGAAGTATGCCTGTCTCTATATTTTGCTTTCAAGTGACAGAGACTGCATGATACTTTACGGCAACCTAACATTGAGCTGCGTGTAAGTATTCAAAATAAAAATAAATATTATGTATGATAAATCAACCAATCACATGACAACGACATTTTTGCGCGCAACTTAGCTGGTTTTTTAATTATTAATGTAAGTCTTACTGACCATGAAATAAGGACTATTTTGGATTCGGCTGTTTATAAACCAGTATTTTTAAAATTTTGAGTGATATGTGTTTTTCGGTAGAAAACTAGTGAGAAAAAAATTAAGAGTCATTAGTAGTGGTTTCTCTATACTAAGTATATCACCAGTCACTACTTCGTATTATGAATTACACTGAAATATGTTTAATTTAGTTTAGGCTCGGAGTTTCTTGGGCTTAGGTTGTAATGTATTAAGTGAATTAGAAACAACAATTTGTAATAACAAACCTGCTTAGAATACTTATAGTGAATTATTGTCTTTAATATACCTAGTGTATAATTGTTATTATCAATATAGTAACCACAATGTCGTAGGTTCATGAAATTTAAGGTAGTTACCTCTAGTAATATTAAGCATTTTATAAAAATAAACAAATGATTTAATTTTAATATTATTTAAAACAAAAATTTAAGTTTCTAGAAAAATATTTTTTCACTTTATAATTTTAAAATAATTACGATATATTGCTTCCCCCTTTGACATTTATTTAAAACTGGAGACCCGTCATGGCTTCGCACGGATAGATAAATCACTAATGAATTACACACAAATCTTCCTCTCGTATCACTTTATCCATTGGCAAAAACTGTATTAAAATCCGTTTGGTAGTTTTTGAGATTATCACGTTCAGACAGACAGGAGCGGCGGGGGACTTTGTTTTATATTATAGATAGACATTTAGCCTAAACTATGACACGTAACAGTTTCGATGATTACTGAGCTCCTTGGTCCAAACTTACAGACATTGACTTCCTAAAAACAATATTGTAGATGTAGTAGTTTTACGTCATGTAAAGTCTTTAATTAAATAGTCGCTTATTTTACTATAACATTGTTTCTGCGTATTTGTTACATTGCAGTCATTAATTAATCTAAATAAATGTTTATCGAATCACTTTAATACATAAGCACTTCAAATTAATTGAATGCAACTTGTTATATGTTATGTAGTACCTCCTTCGCGATGGATTTGTTAGAAACAATACATGAGTCTTACAAAGTTCTTACATGTTATGTAGTTGCAACTTAATTGTGCAAACTGTAACTTAACCTGATTAGATAATAACTCTTCTGAAATGTATGTTCGTTACTCTTTCAAGCAAAAATTAATAAACGGATTTAGATGAGATATAGCCCACATATATATTATTAACAGGATTAACAATAAGTATAATTTTTATTTCAATAATTCTACGGGAATGAAAATTACACGATTAAAACCGCGGGGCCAAACTAGTACTCAAATAATATAATTTTGATAGACTATACGTTTTTATATAGTGTATTATATTCTGATTTTTTTTTTACATTTAAACAATAATCATTTTGTTAGTACACGTTTTTGAGTGTATAAATTAAGTGTGAACCAGGGCTTTTTATAAACACTTCTTGTTATTTAAAACGAGCTATTTTACAAGCTTGTTATAACGTTATTAAAATAGTTCTTTATGGACATGTAGGCGGAATGGATTATTGGTGTAAACTAGTTATGGGCCGCGGCGTCGCCCGAACGGATTATGTTCAGAAAATATAGTCTCCGTTACGACGTTATGATGTAGTGAATTTAGTTAATCTTTGGTGAAATGGTAGTTCTACATGTCAAATATGATATTATCAGGAAATAAAATAACATCGTTTTGAGTCGAAAATATGTGATATAAAAATGTAGATGACGGGCAAACGGAGAAAAAAAAATGTAGTTATTAGGTAAAATTTTAAATTTTGTGTATATGTAAATATAAAAAACATTTATATATTCATTAAATAATATTGATTACTCAGAAAGTGTACATTCTGAATCAAACAGACATTCTGATTACATTTTAATAGCAAATCAGGTACGTTCCACCAATAAATAAAAGCCATACATCTCAAATCTAATTATTGTCGAAAAAAGAAATATGTATACAAGGTGTTTTGTAATTTATGATCCAATTATTTGTGTAAAAACTTACAAGGAGCATCATATTATATTAGAACATCAATCAAAGATTGAATGATCCTTAATTTAGTATGTTCTCGATATAATAAAAAATCGTTTCTCTGGATTATAATGAGGAATCACTTATTATTGTTTTACAACGTCATCCTCTAGATTGTTTAATTCTTTATGATATTCTACTTAGATTGTATCAATAATTTATAGATTGAATATAAAAAATACAGTTCAAGTTTCTGATGAAAATTATGATTTACCTATGTGGCCTTAGATATAATAGGCTTAAATAAAATCTTTTAGTGCTCACTGTTAACTTGGCACTTACCTGGTTTTATTTGTTACACTGTAAATTAATGCAATTATGACTAATAAAAATATGCATGTACTAGCTTTTGCCAGCGACTTCGTCCGCGTTTCCGTCGTTTTTCGTAAAAAAGTAGCATATGTCCTTCCTCACTGTTTAGTTGTTTTGATGTAACAGACAGATTAACTTTCGTATTTTAGTAGGGAAATATAATATATCACGTTACACAAAAATAATCCTTATAGCATGATTCAGTATTCACGCGCGACGGCGCGATGGCTTATTATCGTATTTCATGTATAAGTTTGGTGTTTCTCTACCGATTTCTATGATTCTTTTTTTATTGAATAGGTAATAATGTAAACTTTTTTTAATTAGGGATGAGTGAGAGTATTATAAACGTAAGAGTAAACAAATATAATCAGAAATCTCCGAACTGCTAAGCTATCGGGAGTTACACGTGTTATTGTGAGTCAACCATAAAAGATAGACATATGCTGTTGTGGGATATTTTTTAGATAATTTTATGTAGAACATTTCCGTCATACATGATTTCTATGTAGCTTTAACCATTAAGGCTGCATACGCGACGGAAGCTTAAAAAATACCGTTTTCCCAACATTTCCCTTCACTGCTCTGCTCCTATTGATTGTAGCGTGATGAAAAGTATACTATAACCTGCCCAGGAGTATGAAGAATAATTATACCAAGTTTCGTTAAAATCCGTCGAGTAGTTTTCGTTTCTATAAGGAACATACAGACAGACAGACAGACAGACAGACAGACAGACAAAAATTTTACTAATTGCATTTTTGGCATCAGTATCGATCACTAATCACCCCCTGATAGTTATTTTGAAAATATATTTGATGTACAGAATTGACCTCTCTACAGATTTATTATAAGTATAGATTATATACTAGCTGTCCCCCGCGACTTTGTCCGCGTATTTTAGTTTAACTGGTTTTTAATTTTTGCAACATTTTTCATTTAAGCTCCGCTCCTTTTAGATATAAACTTTCCTCTTGAATCACTCTTTTCTATTGCTGAAGACTAGATCATTAAAATTTGTTGCGTAGTTTATAAGATCTAAGTGTACAAACAGCAGAAGCTTCTTTGTTTTATACTATGTAAATATTATTGTAAGGTAAACAAGTGTACAATATGTACCTACTGTAAATTTCTTCAAGCAAAGTTGTCTACATTGTACAGGAAGAAATTTAAAATACAGACAGTTACAGAATACAACGTAGATTCACCTAGCTACTCGTACATTATCTATGCAATGTACGAGCTCATAAAGTTTTATTTCAATTGCATAACGCTGAAAAGTCTTTCGAGGTAAACGCTTGCTGTTTGGAGTAGTACTTTAAAAAACTACGATAGTGTTCAGTAGAAAGAAAGTCTTAGAAATGATGTGACCGCTAATTCATAAATATTTTTTTTATTTTGTTTATTAAGGTGGATGCGATATGGAATTCGACGGTCAGTTTTTTGAACAAAATATGATTCGCGGCTGTAATACTATACTAAGGTCATAATTGCATGAACTTAGTTGAATACAAACGTAAACGCCGATTGCATGAATTTGTCATGAAATATCATGAAATTTGCAAAAACGAAAGGATATTGGAATTTCGCGGGCTACCCAGACGCTTAAAAGGAAATAATCAATAAATATTTTGGGCTTTAAACTAATTATACCTATCTATTGATATGATAACCTGTAACTGTCCTAGGACAGTATAAAGCCAAGCATTATCTCATGGTCCTCTCTTACTTATTTTTAATAGCCTATTATAAATTGGATCCCACTGCTGGGCAAAAGACCTTCACTTTTATCTTTCAACCCTGTCTATCCTTCTCGAAATCTAGCCACGTGCGCCCCGTACCGTACTTTTTTATCAACTGTTAATATTAGTCACATCCATATACTTTAAACTCAAAGCGAGAAACATATAAATAACGTCTCGTTGCACGTTGTATCTCATGCACGTAACTTGCAACATTCATAAAATGATTACGTGAGAAGAACTAACTTGGTCGGTACTGGCTGAGTTCCAGTTATGAGACACAGTGCCCTTTAGTGACAAGTTTTGGTGAGGAATATAGGGTATATGTAACACAAGTGTCTGTGTTACAACACTGTTAATTAAAGGTAGGAGATTCAACCAAGCGTGAAGATTCGTTAGTCTTTTGTTAAGACACGGTAAAATATATGAATGAGGGTGTTCGCGATTTAAAAATCTGCTCGGCGTGGGTTGAATTCACTAGATTTTGTGAAAAAAAAACGGAACGGGACATTCCTACTCATTGCGTAAATTGTACACTGGACTGTATGACAGTGTTAGAAAACGAGTTACAAAAATCGACACAAGTCCGTATTGACCAGCAAACCAATCTATCCTCGAATCTCACAATTACTAGTATTTTTAGTTAGATAACAAGAACATTTATTATGTTTATTTTATTTACGACTAGCAACAAATAGTTGAAATTTCACGCTTTAAAACCGCGGGAAATTACTTATCGTACTTCACACAAAATTTGAGATTAAAAAAACTCATCAATACTTCCCTTTCCCACAGCGAATGTGACTTCAATATTATTCGATTAGTTGGTTATCAAAGAAACATGTATCAATAAATTGGTTATCTGTCTATCGAAATTTTATCGTTTTTTATTAGACTATCGGTAACTACGTATGCCTAAATATAAAATCCAATTTTTAATTGTTTTATGACCAATATTTTTTTTTAAGAAAATTGTAATTTTCATTTTTTTTTTGTAATATCCACACTATCACAATTATTTTTTTCTTTTATTTTAACAATAATTTAAATACATTTATTTTTTTAATTATATCATTTTCTAATTTCGAATTAAACTAACTAAATATTTTAACGTAAGTACAACAGTAATTAATATAGGTATTATTATTTATTTTAGTATTTGTAATTGACAGCATAAATGTTTTCATTAATAAATACTTAGTTATAAATAACTGTAAGCATACCTGTGACGTGTAGGTTATAGCTATATATTGACCCATGCCTTTCAATTGCACTTACCATAAATTTATTGACGTTTCAACGTTAAATTAATTTGAACAGAATATTCAGTATTAATCATCGGTAGTGGTCAAAATAGTTCAACGTCATCACACACGACTATATGCCTTACGGGTGTGTGTTAAGGTTTATTATAGAATGGTATTAAACAGGAAATATACTGCCATTAATGTTTGCATGCCCACCCTTTTGGCCTCATAACTGATATGTAAATAACAACAAATTACACCTCATTAAACTTATTTAATTCATTATAGCGCCGACATTTTTTTGTTTAATGCACGCTTTGTCTGCAATATATACGTAAATTTTACCTTTATCTAGGCATAAAGATTACAATTGTCTGTAATGTGCTTTTTATGATAATTATATAGTTCGATGAAAAGTAAGATAAGTGGTCAAATTAATGGTATTTTTAAATTATTCATTAGTTATGCGTGCTCCGCAATGAATTAAAAGTAATTTATAAGTATTCGGCCGCGTAACATCTGGTACTGAAGTCAAATCGCTTGAACATATTTGGTATAAACTTGTTGTTTTCTCACTGCAAGCCAAAAGTTTTTCTTCACAAACAATGTATATGTTTCTCCCATCTCTCAAACCGTTAAAATAAGGTACTCATTTTTATGAAACAATATATAACAAAATAATGGACTCAACACAAAAGCGATTGATGACAAAACTCTTACACCAAACAATGTCCTCACAATGTATTTCTTTCAACACAATAATAAACCATTACGTTCAACATTATTAAGGCACAAGATATTATTATTTATAAATGGAAGAAAACAATTTTGTTATTATTATGCAACCCAGGACCACTAAAGTCTTTTGTTTCCCTCCCTTTATTTAGCAACAGAAGCCGAACGGGCGCTGTCAACTCTATTAAGAAAAAAAAATAATATAAAAAGCAAATTAAAAGCTGAGACTAGCGTCCCAGCCATTCAAGCACGAATAAAAGTGTTTAATTAAAGTGTTGTTATTGATGGGGACCCGCGAGATGGCGTTTAATCAACAGCTGTACTGCTTGGACTTCTTTGGACTTTATTTTTAATTCGACTTAATTGCAAGAGTTACGACGCCGTTCGGTCGAAGGACCAGAACGTTTTACGCTCCAAACCTTTATTGGAGTGAAAAGTTCGATCTTAATTACTAGAATGTATTGTGTGCTGCCTCTATGTAACTGTTTGTGCGACTCGAGACAATAGTTGCACAAGAATGTAATTGAAATGTCTACCTTAATTTGTAACTGCGTTTTAAGAAACGCTAGAACTGGCAGCGACTGCAATTGAAGAAGAACTTTCCTTAAATAAAATTATTACTTTTGGTGTCGGAATTTGTTGCGACTTTTGTCTCAATTTACACATTACGAGTTCAATTTGAAACGTGACTTGTGCTTAATGTAATTAAGGAAAGCTAGCGGTACATTTTTTGATGTATGATCTACTGACGAGCAATTAGCTGCAAAGTTAATTGTAGGCCTGTCTCTCGCACTTAAAACACTGGTGTGCAATTATATTTTAAACATATTTTTTTCGAACTTAAGCCGAAGAGATTTATTAAAGATTGTTTGTACAAAAATTAAAATCATTTTTAAAAGAGGAGTATTGGTGTCATTCTTGGTAAATATTTACAGTTTATTATTAATTTAATTACAGGCTTAAAAACTCATTCGGTGTTAAATGATTTAAAAACTATGTTCGCTGACCAAACGTTGAATTATAGAGGCACATAACTGACATCGACTTTCTGATTTAATCGAAAAATACTTAATGTTCCGATTCCAATTTCAACAAGCGATATCCAATCCGAATACGATTAAAAAACCAAACTATAGGCATAATACTTCATGTATCGCGGTCCCATGTTCTGCTACAGTGCAGTGTATGCAGGGGTATTAAACAGGCGATGTGGGCAAGCCATGCATTCAGACATTAATTACGTAATTAAGTGGGCTATTAAATCGATTGTTTAATTTGTTTTGTAGCCACTCGATTCGATCATTTGATTGTTCGGCCCATCTTTGGAATAGACCCCTGTTAAGCGGAGAGGTTGCAACAATTAGTAGAATTTGCTTACAGCTAATTGTATTGTAATCTACAAGGCGAATAAAATTTATTAAAGACAACGAAATGTATAAAACATAAACTTATGACCTACTTATCTTTTTGCCCTATCCCATGAGTAATAGAAAAGATCATACCATATGAAATTAGAAAGTGTTATTAAGTTTGATATTCACAATAATATTGATAATGACAGACAAATAATAAAACATGCAAATGTACGGATGATCCATGATCGCGTATTAAGTTTTTGTGAAACAAAGTCAAACGGACAGTAACTAAACAACATCCTAAAAACTTTAAACCTTTTGTTTATTGAAATAAGGTTAAAATTTCTTCAACTCATACTTGACCATCAGCAAAATAAGTCGGTTATTATAGGCGTAGTATAATAAGTATACAGAACTTGCTTGCACGTCGACTAAAATTATATCCCATTACGAACAAAATCACATGCCAAAAGTAGTATTCCGTATATACAAAGTTCTGACACAGTTTCGTCAGTAATTGTGTGGACCTTTGATCTTGGGTCATGTTATTATAAAAATTAATATAATGTGCCGACGAAATGGACATAATTGAGATGATAATAACTATGCGTGGAAAATGTGGGTCTGTTTGCTGTCGCGCCGCCGGCATTTTCATCACTTACTGATAAGTAGTGCAACTTGTAGAAAGATCGCTAAGGGGAAGACTTAATTCGTGGCCTTACAAATAAGGCTTAAATGGTGACTCAAAATATGACTATTGACGTAAAAAACTGAGACTTACTGCTTGGACTTATGTCCAAGCAGTAAGTGCGCTTTTACTGTCAAAGTATTACCACTGATGACAGCTTTGAAGAATAGGTAGGTGTTTTGGTATTAAATTTGATCGAACATCTGATCAATTACAGTAAAAATATTTTTTTTAATTGATTGTCCAAGTCGCGACAATTCGCAACATTGATAAAACGCTCACTAATAGAACATCTATCATTAATAACTTTCAAATAGAACACGCAAAATCACTTACGCATTCAATTTATCACAAAATATTTTAAAATTATTACCTATCTTACATTTTGTAACCTTTGTATTTTTTTCTAAAGATATATTCGTTATTATTATTGGTACTTAATTATCTATTAAAATATACTCTTAAACTTCCGAAAAAAAGAAACAGTGGACAGCGATGGGCTATACAAGGCTGATCTTATGAAGGAGATAAAAACTATGATAATGATGCTAATAATACTAAGTAAAACTTCACAGAGAAGGAAATGACTTATGATTAAACTAACTTGTTGCAATCTAAACTTTTAGAATAAAAGAGACAAGTTACTCTACACACCCAACTTCAGAAGAACTGCAAAAAATAAATATATATATAAATGAAATTAGGTACTTCAAATAGCGTTATTGTTGGTAAATGTCAGACAATAAAAATATGTTTTATTTTAATAGCTTAATTGATTGACGTAAATATAATAATATAATATAATATAAAGACACATAATAATTTCACTTTCATATCATAATCATGATAAAGTTGTAAAAGTTAAGAGCAAAACGGGTTACATTCTGTAATGGGTTGCTTTACGACGGTAAGTGACAACTAGTTATGCAGTATTATTAAACTTTATTGCACCAGTAAATTGACTCACTTTGAAGAAGTTCTAAAACACCTGTCGTCGTTGTAATAAGGAAATCCCACTGTAGGATTGTTACAAAGCCGATGTTTAAACATTTTAGTTCGAAACTAGATTAAAATCTTTTAGGTAGTATTATGATTTACACAATTTTGTTAATATTTATTTTATTTTAGACGAAATAAAAAAAAAACCATGAGTAGTTTACAACATTATACGTCTACCTACTATCAAGTCTGCACGTACCCGCAGGGTTTTTTCAGCTGATTATTAAACTGCCTTCTCTATGAAATTCGTAGCTCAATATCGAATGACCATAATAGACCTACATTTAGCTTAACAGGCCTTAAGCCTAGTGCACACGTGTACAACGCCAGCACAGGCGGTGTAACGTTGCATGGCGACAATAATTTAACGTCAACGGCACTTGCATTGAAACCACACTACAATTTAAGAGCTGAGCAATAAGGGAGCCAGCATTGTCTGCCAAGTCTCAAGTTACCAGCATTCATGTACTAAGCTTTATACGCGCCTTAATCTAGTTTCTCGAAGGTTCTATATGATTTCTTAGTTCTTAAACGGAGACCTACCGCGTGAGTTATGGGGGCTCGCGTGATTTGTTTTTAAGTACAAAAGCTTGGAAGAACTTTATATCAATTTTGCAACCAGCGTCTGGGAACTGTCTGGCTACTTTATGGTCCTGCCCCGTTTAAGAATAGCTTCTGTGATTTACACTAACGTTTTTTGTATCATAAATAAACATTAAAAGATTTGGCTTTTAATGTTTAACGTTACCAATGCATGTTATTAATAAATAAATAAATGTGGACCACATTACATACATTGCCCTGAACCCGAAGTAAGTAGCTAAAGCACTTGTGTTATGGAATCGGAGACAACGAAGGTACCACAAACACCCAGACTCGAGCCAATGTAGGAAATTATTTTTCTACAATGACCAGTCCGAGGATCGATCCCGGAACCTTAGAGCTGGCGACGCCTTGAAAACCGGTTTGTGCGCTGTCAATAAGAAAACTGTAAGATCATGATTTTTTTTTAAATTTGTTATTAACTGCAAAAATGCCTATAGATGTTATTTTATAAATATGTACTACATAATGTCAAGAGGTTAGCAATGGACCAAGTGCTTAATTCGTTAGTTCATATCAAGTGACAGGAATTCTTCATCTAATTAACATAAAAGATACAAGAGAAGAGGTCAATAAACTTGCAATAAACGCACATGTCATAACTATGACATCACATACTTTAAGCAAACTAACAAGAATATATGTCACATAGTAAACACAAGAAGTGTAATAATTGAACCACTGTCAACTAAATAAGTTAATTGCAGTATTAGTAGTCGCGAGTTACGTAATCGGAGTAGCGACGATCTTGCCAGAGAGAAATGCGGTCAAGTACAAATTGTCTTTTCTTAATCGAATGCCTTAGAATTAGAACGGTTTAATTGCTCTAGATAGGATTAATGTTCGTAGTGAATTCTTTGTTACTAGAGAGATAAGCCAATCGATTTATCTTTACCGTCGTGGATCCAAATTGGGTTCAATCATTTGTTTTCATTGAAGTTTTTTTCTTGTAAATATAGGATCACTATTAGATGGCTATATATATTATTATGATCAATTTAACAATAGAATAGAGAATAATTCAGTTATTTTAGTTAGGTTTGTGCTTTTATCACTAGAGTAAGGTATCATTTAAGAATCCCTCCCCCTCCCCAGTGGGGTAAAAAGGTTTACTGGCATTTAATCCACCTGGTTAACTGTTAATGTACGCAAAGGTAAGTACCTTTTTTCCTATTTGTATTTCAGTATTTTCTACAGTTATACACTACTGAATACTAAAGGAAAAAAACTATTAAAATCACCGTTGCAATTTATATTTTCACATTTAATTTGACTTCCAAAGTCTCACACTATCAAAACAGTAAACAGCCATTCACAAGTTCTATATCTGCGTCGTTTGAAACCGTCTTATTAAGATAAACTCTAGGTCCAGCGGAGGCTGAACGCAGAACTTTTGCTCTCTACAAGGTAGTCATTAGCCGACGGTAATGCGCCTCGGCTAGATACATTCCTGCATTCACTGTGAAATGAAACTTTTATTTTGTCTGTCTGGGGTTTTGGTCTCTAAATATATTATTTACCTTTCAGACTCTTTATTTAGAAAGGACTTTTGTAATTGGATTTGTGTAAGGAATTAAAGATTGAGTTGTTTTTGTTTAATTATAAGGTTGATCTACGCATATCAGAAAATATATGCCTTACGTTTAAATTATTTACAAATATTGCATGGACAAGGGAAGACTCTTGATTTTCTTTTTATAACAGATATCGCTATTTATGATATCACACACAATCTATACTTTATTTTATACAAATATAATAAAGCTAAAAAGAGTTCATTTGAACGCGCTAATCTTTGAAACTGCCAGTCGAATTTGAGATATTTTTTTTTGCATTTGACAGCTAAATTTTATCGATGCAGGGATAATAGGCTTTCTATAGAATTGTTTAGAATATTGGCAATGACGATTACCTACGACCTTGAACAATAACGAGAAAAAAACTGTTTTTTTTTTTTTTTTTGTTGCTATTAAAGTTAATGGGCTCACTACACCCAAACCTAGTTAAGTTACTTGCCGACATCTTGCTTAAGGCGAAAAGAAGGCGAGTGAAACCACGGTGCTTAGCTAGTAAGAATATTATAATAGACGTGACTCGTGATTACGGTCCATAGGGTTGGAAAAGGATTATCCTATATGGTATGAAGTACCTCCAGCTTTTGCCATAATAACTTGACAATTTTAACCATTACTCGCAATAAAATAAAGCAACAGTAATTAATTTCAATTACACCGATAGTGTTGAAGCTAATATGAAATTATATAATTGGAGCGACCGTTTTAATTAAGTACATTCGGAAATTTAACATAATTGCAATCAATGCGGAAAAGTACATTATTAAAATTACCTTTTGTAGTCTTAATGGTCAGTTGAATTCCAAATTACAACAATCCTATTATTTACTACAGAGAATTTCAGTTCAGGTACGTTTTGTGTGAACTAAATAATGATTAGTAGTCCAACGTTATCTAAATGGGCGGACTAAGTTTAAAATCGGTTTGACCGACACTAAAGGTAAAGCAGCGCTCGCCGCGGTTGGTCTGGGATTGGTGACTATCTGTAAACATACTGTGACCACTCCATGCCTCGGAAAGCACGTTAAGCCGTTGGTACCCACTGTCATGTTCATATTTTACAGTCGTTAAGTCATTCCAATTCTAACAACCAGTCTTACCATGGAATACTGTGTTACGCAGTAAAATGGGTTGTAGATGTCAGATGGGCAGTCGCTCCATGTAAAATATATTTAGCTGACTTCGGTAAGACGACGAAGCCGACCCCAACATAGTTTGGGAAAAAGCTAGGCAGAATAAGAAGAAGTTAAACGTTATCTAATAACAATAGCGAAAGCTTGATACCTAAATGCTGACCTACATGATTCATTGCCTAACTAGGAGTTCAAATACAGTCTTGTGAGTCAATAGATTGCGGAACAGACTTAAGATCATGTTGAATAACAGGCTTAGTCCATAACACACAAGGGTTACCCAATAAGGATATCCAACAAATTGCCTGTAATATTGTTTTTTCATCTCACAAGAACAAATCTGAATAGTTCTCGCGGTAACTGGATTCGACCGCGGTTTACTGCTCACGATACTAGGATTCGCTAGACAAAATTGCTTATTTGAACTTATTTGAATCCACCTCTATCGTATACCTCATTTCCTGTTACCTAAGCATTTTCACGCTTCATATTCTTTGAATAAAATCACCTTTATGTTCATAGGTTTGAGCAAACCGTACGGTGTAAGTACTTAAGCCTAATACATATTACGTAACATTTTGAAAATGTTCTCTCTGCAACTCTGTAATGTAGACTTTGATTTTCTATTTGACGCTATTATTTTTATTGGGTTCAACAATGACTCACCAATAGCCACTGCCAATGACACACCACTTAAAATTAGCAGAATAGCTAATCGTAAGTGTTAAATAACATTAATTTGTAATCACAATTAACTGAAAACAAGTAATAACAGTTATTGAGCGATAATTGCATTTAACGACCCGCACAATTCGTTTAACAATTAATAGCATATTATGAATTGAATTGTTATTTCAATAACCATTATAATTAGTACTATTTATTTTAAACAAAGTCGTATTTTTTTAATCTATGTATTATAATTTTGAGTATCAATTATAATTATTCATTAATGTAATAACATTTTAATGGCGAAAGTGCAATAGAGAATTCTATATTTTCAGACAAAATGAGTTTAAAAAATTAATAATTACAGATAAGACGCAATGAATAATAATATACCTACTAGAAAATAATAGCAGGTAACAAATAGGTATCATAACAAATGCACTTTTAATATTAAATTATTCTCCACTTAGTATAACTGAACAAAATGGTAATAGATTTCAATTATGTTCATTTGAAATCCATATTTTCGCTTGCAATACCACCCTCAATTATTATAATATTAAATGTTACCAACGTTTAATATTATTAAAATTGTGGAGTAGAAATCCAATATCGTAAGCTTGGGTTAAAGGATAAAACTAAGTGAAAATATCTTCATACATTTCAAGGGTTATATTTTAATAGATAATAATATTTCTGTACGAAATCTTAGAAGTTAAAAAGTATTTATATTGCAAAATCTAGGTATATAACGGTTTATTCCTTCCAAATAATTTCGACGCCGGAAATTAAACGTTGCAAACCGCGGCTAAACGGGAAACTTTAAAATTAAAACTGTTAAATACCGGCCTTTTCTTGACGGATTCCACGTTTATCTTATAATCTTGGGGTGCAACCCTTTTGGTTGTACTTTTTACAGGAATTTCGGCCTCCGTTATTTGTATGGCTTTAATTAGCCTCCCTTTTAGCTCCAGGGTAACAAATTACTCTGTATTTCAAAAAGTACCCATCAAAAGAATGTTTGCAAATGTATTACTTATACATATAGGTGATGAGTTCGTTGAACTCTCAGACAATGGGGTGATTGAACTGAGTATAGGACGGAAAAATATTATTTGATACATCTGAAATTATTTTTGAATTTATGTATGTTAATAAAAGGATTTATTAACATATTTCATGTTATTTAGACAAACTATAGTACAGATTAATTAATACATAATATTTTGAACACTAACACCGTTATTTATAAAAAGCACGATATTGTTTAGCAACTGCTTAGCAAATTCTAAATTCCCTATAAAAAAATTAAACTATGAATCTGCTTAACAGTTGCTAAACACCGAGATTTTTGCAAATAAAGCCCTTTTGATACTCAAAAAAATATTTGGGTAAATAATTTTAGCCGTCCAACTCTTCAATGCAGAGAGCTGGAGGAGGCCTATGGACTAGAGGTACGCCGAATTGCGAGGAATATAATAATAAAAAAAATATCACTAATGTCAAATTGCATGTAATTCGAAATAAAAAGTAGTAAAATCCTCTGTATTTTAATCTTAATATATTGAGCAATTAGTTTAGTACCATTTATTTATAATAAGTTAATTACTTCTCCTATTTACTATCTACAAATAACCAGAAAATATGAATAATGATTTATTATGTACTTCTTAAAACAAGAGTTAAAACAGTAAAACAATCAACTCTGCCGACTTAAGACACAAAGGCATTTAGACTGAGCTAAGCTCTTAGCTTAATAGCCTCATGCACATTCACATTAACCCATAATGAACTTCCCACACCGAACAAATCATACGTCCAGTCTAATAGCTAAATACCCGATGCTCAAAGCTATTTACATCTGGATATACCTTTACCCAGTTTATGTGTGAGTTGAGTAATTGCCGTCATAGTAATGCACAATAAACTTGCTATGGTACACTGCACACAATAAATTCCTGTTTTACGTCTTTGATTAGCTCTGGCTCAAGTTACTTCATGACCCTGCATTCATACAGGGGCTTTACCAAGAGCTTACAATTAGGACAAACTACCAAACAGTATTTTTTCTTTAGTAACCATTGCTGGAACAACTCTAACACACTCTATCTCTATAAGTTTACAGCAAGCAATGAACTAAACACATATGTCAAAACAAGATTGCAAGTCTACATTTTGTATGCTCGTGGTAAGATCCAAGTAGTAAGTACTTATAATCGCAATGGCTCGCGACCATAATGTTAGACCACCCTTTTAAACAGATGTTTGTTCTCTGATTTGTTTATAAGCTCTCGATTTAAAGGTTTCGACTGTACGCTAAGTATGGAGCGTTTCGAAACACGTACCTACCTACTGAACTAATTATAATTATTTTTAATTATATTTTCAGAGATATACGTTCAGAGTTTTTGTAAACTAATGTGATGCTGGTTATTATTGGCGTTAATGGCATGACATTTATTTTGTGGTAATTTTAGGCCAAATTATTGAAATGTATTTAGACTACATTTTAATTTGCAGTACCATTCGACAAAAACCAGAAAAAGTGTACAACTAAAAAAAAAACGACACCTTTTGTGGTATTTCCTTCTCTACATAATAAATCAAAATTATAAATTAATTTACTTACAATAGTGCTGCGCTGTTCCTTAAAAAGTGTATCGGACGAAATGATTCCACAGAATTCGATCCGCTTCTACACTCGACGTCTCTCGTGGACGATAATAATTAATGATCTCAAAATATTCCGGTATAATTTGACATCGCCTTTTGTATTAACACTATTATCAATTTGGCAAGCTTTAATATGGTTATTACGACTAATTTTATCCGTAGGTGCGTTTAATATTATTTCTTCTCGAATAAAATCGATTTCGTCTTACAATCGAGTTATTCGATTATGTCTAATGGTGAATTTTTGAATTATGAAAATTAAACCTTCGTCAGGGCGAAGACGAAATAGGTAATTTGTGTTTCTCAACTCTATTGATTAGTATAGTAGGTATTTGATTATTATGTTATTTTTTAAGAACTAGATCTTTCCTATTTTTATTTTTTGACATAAACAAAGGAATATCTTTTGCTTAGTTGGCAATCAATTCTTTGGCATGCTGTTGAATGTTATTTACTGCTATGTAAATTTTTGGGAACCTGAATTCTATCCATCGTTTTCGAGAATATCAGAAAATCAGTGGCATAGTATCTATGTAGGTGTAGCGTAGGATTAAAACTGTGATATATAGCGACAGAGTTACAAGTATACAATAAAGCTAATCTTCACTATAGAAGAAGAAAGGCTGCTGTATGAAATACATTTAACATATAAATGGGTATTGGGAAAAAAGGGTTAAAGTTTAGAAGGTATTTATTTATTTCATAAACCATCTTTTAAAGTTTTGAATAGATTTCTATAAATTCAATAACAATGTCGTGATGGCCTAGCGGTCACCAAACGGATTTGTTTGCACAAGGTTGCAGGTTCGAACCCACTACACGCATTACCAATGTTTTTTTTTTTTTTTTATGTTATATGTATTTTTTTAATTATTCTAAGATACCATTGGCAAATGGTGAAGGAAAACATTGCGAGGAAACCTGGATTCAACAAAATTGGAATCTGCAAACCCGCATGACCAAGCGCGGTGATCAATACTGCAGTGGGACATTTATAGGCCGGTATTATATTCAATATTATATTAATAAAATTATGCAATAAAATATTAATAAAATGTTTTAAGCACCAAGTTATTTATGACATTTAAAGGTAACTCTGAAGCATTACAATTACGTTTTTTCAACTTGTTTATTCAATAGGTACTACACAAACAACTGCACCGAAAACCAGCTAATGTTATGTATGTAGTGTATATTTAGCGTGATCTCAATCACACATACGTTTTCCAGCGCGAATATAAAAAGTAAAAAAGGTACATTAAATACGGCCGGCATGTTTTCGACCTGACCGGTGCTGGATGACATTGCTTTACTTTGATTAATTGTCGCGACGATTGAAACCGTCCAACCCCCCACTGGCAGACGAAATGGAATACCGAGCGCCGAATAGGACCTTTTTAATATCGGGCGCCAAACAGAAACTAATTTATGTGTAGGTATGTTTAATAATAGGTACATTAATGTTACAGTTGTAAACTGTTGCGTAATGGGGATTGGATATGTTGATGCGATGACAAGGAAAATTACATGGATACGCAATAATGTGGCAACGTATGTCTATGTTTGTCATTTACACGTTCATATTATTATAACATAGGTAGCTATGTTTGTGTTGTCTGAAGGGAAGAAGTTAGGTATACGTGCGTTGCCTAAAATTGTTAAAAAGATTAATGAGAATTAAAAATTAAATGGTCGGTACACATTATTAGCATATTTCTCGTAACAAAAATAAATGAAATCTGAATAAATTACTCAATTAATTTACCTACCCAAAAATTAATGAACCATGAGCATTTATTAATTAACAAATAAATAAAATTAAATAAAAACTTATACTGTTCCATGTTACTTGTATTGGCATTGCAACAGTCATAAAAATGTTAATAAAAACATAGTTTATTAAAGACATTAAAATAAATTTAATGTGACTTGCAAACTTAACTCGGTCTGTTATATCGCAAACAACCGGAGAATTGAACTGTCGAAGTTTATTTGTCATGTTAACAACTCTTTAAACGTTGGTCCATGTCGGTTTTGTCTTATAAAATTATTAAAAGCTTATTAGACTTTAATAACCGCTCGCCTCTGATCGCAATTTAGGGTTCCTTATGAATAAAGAAGCGTAGTAATCGATATGATTTTGTTTTTTTACTCTGGATTCAAATTAAGTTCTTTATTCTGATTTGTGTTTGAGGTAAATACACTTTCCATATTCCGTTTTACGTCGAGAGATAGCATAGACAAAACTTCTGTAATAAAATGTTACCAACATTACCAAGTTTTAGCGTTTAAAATACTAGTAAAGAATGTGGAAATTTCAAAACCTCGGAGTCAGAATTAATTCTTGTATTTTTATCGTAAATATTGTCCACCTGTACTACTTTAAATTTTTTTATGCAATAACTTTGGTCTTTAATCTTCTATTATTGTCTATTATCTTATCTCTACAGCATTCATACATGTGCAATTTGAATATGGAACTAGGATTGTTCACCACAAATTTTATAAAAAGAGATACGGAACTTCTTAAGCGTGGGATGTCTCACACGCTGGCCGTTTCATTCTTATTTATGACACCGGTGAGTATAAATTAGTTCATTTAACAGAAACCCGCTCTTTAGGGGTCCTCACAAACAGGTTCAATCAGTTAATTTGTATCATTTTTTTCATGTTATTGTGTACGGAATGAGTTTAGAGTCCTTGACTCAACGAGGTGGAACGAAAGGATCGTATTTGTAACGAATCGATGTCCGGAGTCAGTCGTGATCTTTAATGGTTACACCTGCCTCGGTTATCATACAAATCTCTAATTAAGTAATTGAAGCTTTTTAAGTATTGAAGTTTTTTGCGATATACAGAACAATAATAATATGCGTTAGTGTTATTATTATAAATTGTATTCTCGTTATTTTTTTGAGAAGTTTCCTCATTGCGTTTTTTGTTCGCTTTTATGATCTAATTTGAATGAGTTTTTAAAGATGGGAGTATTAACGTTGAGATTGTTATCATTACAGTTCAAGATTTTGTTTAATATCTATAGTTATGTATGGTTTGTTGTACAATACGTAACATATTAGACTAGTAACTACAGTATAATTCTTTGTAGATCCTGAAACGAGCAATTATAATAAAACTGAACGAGCAGTTATGCTAAAAACGTAATAAATTTACATTTATTACTTTTTCTTTTACAAAAAAAGATGTTATAATATTTCAGTGTAAAAACTTTGACAAAAACTAGGATTTACTCTACTACAATTCTACATCACTCCCAACGCGAGACATTAATTAAAAGCGTCTATGGTATCTGCATCAACCAGACCATACAGACGGAAAAATATCAAATTTATTACGTATTATATGTCAAAAATGCCAAGTAATAAACAAACAGCATACATCCCAAACATGAGTCCATCTAACAATTCACGTCAGGTCTATAAACTCATCAAAGATCATACTGCCAATCAAAATACCTTTACTACTTTCATTCCAAGTCAAAAACGGTTCACTAATAGAAAATATTTAATAGAAACTTTATTTTAATTACACATAAATCCGGTTTCCCATTTAAAACAAGCGCTGACCGTGTTTTGTGTGAAGTTATCAAATAATCGACCTTATTGATGTATGGGCTACCGTCTAGCAGTGATTTATAATGGCTTCCGACTAGGACATCATTCCTTTGCGATGATTTTCAATCACATCCGACGGTTCGTTAGCGCTCGTATCTATGATCGGTAGTCCCATGATGTATGTTGTCTTGTGATGGATGAGGCATATTTTTATCGGTGAATATAATAGTATGATGTTTGAATGTGAATAAATATGAGTTGAGTTGGACGAATGAGAATTGAACATCATTTCTGAGCGGTAACCGCAACTGAATATTTTATAATGTAATTAATTTAATTATTGCTTTGCATAAAATTACCAAATGTAAATAAATAACTAAATATTATATTGCATTTACTTAATGACGGTCAACCATAGTGTAAATGAGTTTATTCATTAAATATAGTAAAATCATGCTAAATATTTTTTGAGACGTATCTCCGCTAATAAACGTTTTATAAATTGTAAGAACCTTAAAATTAATTTAAATGGGCCTTATCTTAAAATATATACTAACGAAATAAGAACCTCCATAATTAAAGTAAATCCGTGTAATAAAAACAATCTTTTACCGTTGGCAACATCAACAAGTGATACAAACACATGTAAATAAATTGAGATGAGCATTCCCGCGCTTGGCAGCACGATCTATCAGTAATTCACGTTGCATTATCAATCAACCGTTCTATGATTGATGAAATATTTTCATCGGTAGCCAGATAACTTGTCCGCTTTTTGTTAATTAAGACTTCTGCGTACAATGTATGGCTCCTTACTATATTTTTTATAGTAATATCGTCTTATTTGATGATACGTTGTACTTGTTTAAACAAAGCCTTTGTGGAATTTAGCATTTTAATGTGTTTCCGCATAAATATAGTGTAGGCAGGTACTTCTTCAACAATTAAATGACATTTTAAGGACTGTTGGTCTGGTGGTTAGTGACCCTGACTGCTAAACCGGAGATTTTGGGTTCGATTCCTTTCCACGACAATAATATTTGTATGATGGGCATGATCATTTGTTCTGTCTGGGTGTAATTTATCTATAGCATTTTCTGGTTTCCAAACTACAGGCTCTACCTAGATTGGGATTAGATGACTGTATGTGAGTTGCCCAAGAAATATTATTTAAAAAAAAAACTAGATCACAATAGAATTTCTATTTTTTATTCTGCAATTACTTCGATAATTGCAAACTCGTTACCAATTAGAATGATAATCAAAAACTTTTTAACACTAAACTATTTATGATCGCACGTGGCCAAGATACTGTTATCGACCCCAGCCAGTTTCATGATCAAAAGAATGTAGTTCCATCAATAATTTAATTCCGACTTGTAATATTTTGATCTTATCATTGTCTGCAAATTAGAGAAATTAAATAATTCTAATGCGATGTTTATCTGTTTATCGCTACCGTAATTTTAGATAATGTTTTGGGTGCGGTGAAAAGGGGAAAAAGGGTTAAAGTGGAGCAGCCCAAATGCAGCTTTGACCCTTTCTCCTCATTAAGGGCCGCAACTACATAGCCCATATTTTTAATTATGTTAGTAAATATTTGTTTGTTATGGGTACACGAGGGTAAATTTAATTTTTCGCAGTCATTAGTTTAATTTAATGAATGCTTTAATGATGTTTGTTGAATTATGTCTGATATCAATGTTGAGTTTCTTAGTCATTCTAGAAAAAACGCTACCGTCTGTAAGCAAAAGACGGTAGATTTTTCTAAGAAAAAGGAATAAAATTCTACCGTTTGTAAGCAAAACGATTCGTTTTTTTTTAATATTATTACATTAGCATTAGTCAATGATTTACAACCTGCTAGTATAACGCCTTTGTCCTCTCCCTGATCATGCTTCTGAATGCACGTAAAACATTATAAGCAAACTTTTATATTTTGTACAATACCTATAAGTAAATATACACCGAGGGTTGAATTCAAAAATGTTATATAAAAATACTTTTTACTTAACATTAAAAAGAAGATACATAGGTACAGTTTTCATTTGTCTTTTAATAATATTTCATATAAAATGCAGTATTTCTCAAGAAAAATTATATGTTAAAATGAACATCATAAAATGAGAAACGGACTCAGGAGCAAACGTTTATATTTAGCAAATGAAACATAGGAGAAATTTCCATGTCTCAGAGAAGATGTTTAGGTAAAACACCTTTCTGATGTTTTACGTTTTCCTTTCTAAAGCAAATATGCAGTTATATAAAACGATATAGATAATTCAAGGTATTTGGTCAAAGCATCAAAAGTGACAAGAATAGTTGAACAAGACGATAAAAATATTATTATTATTAATTGCAAAGACTATGTGGCCACATGGAAATGTTTAAGTCAATTTGAAATTCATATACACGTAAGTATCTGTACCCTAACTCTCCAATTGACGACCTCCGTGGGCGAGTGGCGTACACACCGGTTTTCAAGGTGTGGCCAGCTCTGAGGTCCCGGGTTCGATCCCCGGCCGGGTCAATGTAGAAAACCCCTTTTCTACATTGTCTCGGGTCTGGGTGTCTGTGGTACCATCGTTGTCTCTTAATTCCATAACACAAGTGCTTTAGCGACTTACTTTGGGTTCAGAGCAATGTATGTGATGTTGTCCACATTTATTAAAAGAAAAAAATCGAACACAATGCCAATGCAAAATTGTTATTCATATTAAAGCAGGCACACAAACAAGACATTACAAAAAAAAATACTCGAAATTTTTTGATTCCAGTCAGTTCCTTCCATTGACATCATTTTTTGTAAATGAATCTCCTGCCTGCTAAACTAATATCCATTTTGCATTGGCCTTGTATTAGAAGTAAAATAAAACTCGAGAACAAGGGCATTGTTTTCTAAATAAATAGGTATAGGTAAAAGCAAAGATCACATTTTATGCATTCGTCTTTAAATAAAAAGTTAAACAAGCCGATGACGGCGACTACGAGCGTACGACTCCGTCGCGACTTCACAAAAGGGCCAAATCAAATCGAACTGTTAGCCATTGTACTGACATCCACTCACTATTTGTATTCAGATTCTTTCGTAACATTCCATCACCAGTGTCCCTGTCTGTTAAACTAATACCGCTAGTTCGAAGTAAAAAGTATTAAAAAAAGTTGACAAAAGCGTACTGATCTAATGACATTGACGGCGCCAAAGTTTAAAGACCGATTGTTAAAAAAAGAAGTGTAATAGGATTAGTTTACATTGTTCTGATAATTGACATTCTGATTTAAATATATAATTAAATTACATTTATAAATTAGAGAGAAATAACTTGAAAATAAAGCTTAAAAATGACATCTGAGTTACAAGAAAACCGTTATCAAATTTGAGCACGAAAAAAGAATTAAAATGATTAATGCTGTTAGTATTATCTTCTACAATCCACACATCATTACGATTCCAGTTTGCGGGCGCTCAGTTATCAAACATAATAAATTCATTCACTAACTAACAGACTTCTGCAATTACGAACTGCTAGACGGTACAGTTTAGCAAATATATTCTAGTAGAAGCGGTGTGTGCGGTTGCCACGACTAGTGTATACGCGAGGATGCTTCATAGCCACCGCTTCCACCGACTTTCACAACTGATCTTCAACTTGTAACCATTAGAAGACCTGTTAAATGCTGAGGGTACGATTATGCAAACTGCTCTGTACGTTGATATTTAGTTCGGAACATAATAGCTATTAAGTTGGATGTTAATATGTTATTTTGATTAAGTTACCCTGTTGTACCCTCGTATATAAGTAATGCTCTCACCGACACAGATACCGTCGACCACACTTCAATTTACGTGAAGTTTCAAGTTTTATCTTTATTGCTTATGACCATTATGATTGTTTAAATAGTTTGACGGCTGCGGTACCTACTATGCTTTATTATTTAAACAAAGGCATGGCTAATTAATGATACCGTTATTTTTTTACTATCCACGTTTAATTTGGACGGAACTTGATTGTATTGTCGTGTGTGACTTCCTGTGTTGCGATGAGTTTATTAGTATGTATTGCATAATTTAATAATTATAAAGAGGAAAGATTTGTATTTTTGTATAATTGTAACGAAGAAGATCAAAAACTACTGAACCGATTTAAAAATTATTTTTCATTTAGAATGCTACATGAACCCTGTTAAAATATAGGCTATATTGCTGCGCTGCCCGTGCGAAGTAGAGTTGGGTCGCTAGTGAGTAATAAAGTAACTGTGGCTAAAAAGATAAAATACCAGTGATATAAACATATCTAATAATATTAGGTATAATTTTATGTGTTTAAAATATTTTGTAAAACCATTAACAGATTAAATAAAACAGAATACCGATAATTTATTTAAATCTGATTTAAGTCTTCATAAAGTCAATTAACTATTGAACGGAGTATATATATTGGTACTGGTATTTGGTTACTGCAATTTAAAAGTTTTAAGTCAGTGCTTAAAGTTTTTTAATTATGCGCTAATACGAACGCAGGCTTCTAAATTAATATCCAATAAGCTGAAAGTTCTTACATGTCTAGAAAGTTTGTGATATAAGTATTGAAATTTTGAAATTACATGTTGGAGACATTACTAAGACATAAAACTCATTATTAATATGTCTTTAGAATTTAATATTTGTTTTCTAGATAAAATTAGAGTTCACAAATCTTCAACTAAAATAATTAAAAATTTATTAAATGCTTATTTTATTTTGACTTGATTAATAATTTAAGATATATTTTGACATATTCTTAATATTAAAATTAGAAATATTTTTCGGTTAAAGAACAGTTCTCATATCTAATGAATAAAATATCTACATTATGACGTACCGCTGGCTTCTCTGAGGTACCAAGTACCCAAAATGAATCACACCTTTTGTTTTCATTTACAAATGAATGGCCGATATTCTAATCTTGACTAACAGGATGATCTCATTCGGCTATGTTGCGCATGAATTCATTACATTGTTACATAAAAATCTTATTTATTTAAGCTCCTTAGCCATTGAAATGTCCTTTGTAATCCTGTATTGCTAATTCAATCTTTGTCGGCGTAAGTATTGTCTTTTATCTTAACTTTGATTATGTCTTCTTCGGAAGATTGGTTCGGGACTTTACCTGTTACCTATTGTTATTTTAACGAGTTTATCGTAAGTGAAATACGTTAAATAATTTACTTGTAACGGTCTTCAAGATCTCCGCTTTTAATCTACATTAGAAAATTTCATTTTAATGGTTCCTACTAATCGTAAAAAAACTTAATAAAAGTTTTATCGAAATGTCAATTTTATTTGGTTTTGATGTTTAAATGCTTGTCGCTTTTGGCTATTAATTAAACATTTTTCGACGTGTTTTGATAATATAATCAAAAGAAATAAAACTCTTCAATAAAGATAGAGATACGATTATGTAATTGGTTACTTACATGTTTTATAAGTTATAATAACACATAAGATCGCCACTTAAAAACCTTTGAGGTTTTCTATAATTAAGAAAATATCTCTATAAACTTTTTTATGGATCAATGTTATTTTAATGTAAGTCACCTCTATATTGACGTTATGAAAACAAAGTATGTTTGTTTGTTACTTTATTGCTATAAACTACTTTATCGATTAATACGATAATTCGATACCTAAGGATTCTAGCTATTTGCCGCAGCATGAAGTGAAGGATTTATATAATACTCTTTACCTTAATAATTTGTTTTACCCTTTTAAAATATGTAGGAGACGTTAATATCGAATTAAATATAAAAAAAAAACCTGTAAAATGCACAGTAAAAAAATAATGTAATCTGTGTTATGCTTTCATTAAATACTTAATAACCAATGATTATAATATAAATCGAACAAGAACCTAGTAGTGAACAGTATTAAACATAAAATCAATTAAAACTAAATCGATTCCTCTAAACTAGATTATTTGAATATGATGCACCTGCACTCTACAGGTACAAAAAAATACAGCGTATATTATTTGACGGGCTATAAATCGTTATATTAGTGAGATATATTCCATATACCGCGTTAAGTCCCGTGTCCCGCTGAGCGCAGTATAATTTGCCCGGACGGCAAGTTATAACAGGATAAAAACTATAAAACCCAAAACTAATTTCGGTTAAACTTTGCATTTCATAGAGGATCGGACTATTTTTTTTTATTTACACGTCAAATATATATAAAAAATATTAAACACGTTATTTTGTTTTAATAAAATATGACGAGGAAAATACAGTGAATGGAAATGTCGCGTGACGTCACTATGTGGCTACAATTTTTACCCACAAGTGACGTCACAAGCCCCCACTCTTGAACTTTAAAGCGCTTTAACTTTGTCATTTTTATTGATTTGATAAAAGAAAAAATACGGGTTTTTATTTTTTTATTTTTCTATCTGGTAGACTAAATAGGTATTTCCTTTTGATACCCAGTCCGCTCCCCTATTATAATAAATGTGAACCTTTACATAGACAGTCGAAAAGCCGCAGTAGAAAGTAAAATTAAATCTAGCGTTTATAAATTCAGCAGTAGAGTTCCGAAGCCACATGAGGTTAGGGTCGGACTAAATGAAATTCCATAGCCGCCGTCGCACGCAAGATAGACAAAAGCAAAGGGACGTGCAATTGAAAAATGCCTTTGTCTCAAATTCAATAAAAATGTTATGTAACTTGTCTTTCTACATAGCGTACTTTCTAGTTTCTTTTCGCAAATACTTTTTAGGTTTACAGTGCTTCCGAGGACTTTAGTTGATAGGAATTGTAAATACCAAGGAGTATTATTTATTTACAAAGACATGAAAAGAAATCTATAATTAATAAGACAAGATGAAAAGTAAATTAATTTATCCGCACATAATTTTTTGATAATAATAATAAAATATAAGTTTATTTATTAATGTTGCCTGAAGTATTCTTTTAAATCTTTTAGTAAAACAGTTTTATTAATTAAATTATTTTTATAGTCTTATATTATTTTGTTTCTAGAATGACTATAATTGATGAATCAAGTCTCAATTTGTCTAGTCAATCTGGGTAGTTGCCTTTTAGTTTTATTCAATAGAGAATTTTACTAAAACCCCCAATAGAATTACATCTGTACAGCTCTAAAGAACTAAACCGAAATTAGATTATTCAAGGCAATGTTAACAATTACTGAGTCAATCTAGGGTTGAGTATTGTTTTGATAAGAAGAGTAATATTTGATTTACTTTCTTAATTAAATGTATATAAACTAATATAATATAAATAGTAATAGTTTATCCGACGTTTACAACTTATAATATTATCTGAAAAAAAATCGTAGGAGGAAATTTGCTTTTAAATGGTGATCACATCATGTCAGTCAGCTCTTGTATCTTTACATTTTACGATATAAATGATTCGCTGACATAATTTTTTAAACAGTTTATTAACAAATAAAAATATAATATTTATTATACTGCTTTATTTAATTGAAATTGAATAAATATTTTGAATCATTTATCTACCAAAAATATTATTCATAAATATTATATACTTTTTTAATATTTAGGTTAATATTATAATTGAAAAATTAACGCTCGCTTGTTATTGCTTCAAAGTAAGGGAAGACAAAGAAAATAAAAAAATATATTTGTTGTTAGATAGATTAGATAAATACTTATCTAATAGAAAGCTTGAACTTACTTCTGTTATTAGAACCAAACTTAAATAGATAATATAAAATTAAACTTCAAGTCCATGATTTTACGCTCACAGTTGCATTTGCAACCACGAAATGTACAAAATAGTTCATTTGGTTTAGTATTGTCCATTGTATTTACATATCTAGTTCTAAATTACTCTGTTGTAGAAATATGAACATCTGTTACATTCTAAAAGCGAGGTACTTTTAAATTATTCAAAACACGTGTCGACACAAATTTTCTGAATGTCAGCGCCTTAAAGATTTACATAAAGCTGAATATTTATTCTCTCTACATGCCTACGCCTGAAATGCTAAATACCAAAACGTTATGATCCTACAGATTTTTAATAGGTGTAGTAGTTAAAAGATTTAGAACCTAATTGCTAAATAAAAATTGGATTATTTTAAAATTAAACTGAGCACTGTGCATTATTATGTAAGATAATAAATTTTAAATAAATAATACATATTTAAAATTAAATGAATAATATTTTATTTCCCGATAAAAATAGGTGAATAATATAGGTACCTACATACCTATTAAATAATTTTATAATAGTTAATAAATATAAAAGACTTAACATCACGGTTAATTAAAACGAGTTTACGCAAACCTCCTTCGCAGCAAGTTCAAAAGTTAAACAAAATTTAACCGCTATTAAAATGAAATTCAAATCTTGCAACTTATAAAAGTGTTTAGAAAATTCATATCTGAATGCTATTAACAATATTTACGGTTCATTGGTCCATTTAAGTAAAGCAGTGAACAGTAAGACGCTCAAAATAGGTCTCGAAATTATTCAACGACGGATTTCGAGACGAATTTAGGAGCAGGTCACAACAACAGCTAAGCTAAACAAGCTATTATGAAGCTTTAAATATTTACGAATTAAAAAAAGCATTTTTTTAATGTTTGCTAGTTACTATAATAACTTTCGTGAGGAGTATTCAGAATTATTTAGAACGTAACGGTTTACTCACGCACAGTTCGACTCGCGACACCACCGCGTCAGCTCATGATTAGGGACTCCTATTGAGTCTAAAGCTTGTCGGGCAATCCCGAAAATGTGCGCGAGTAAACCGTTGTGTAAATAATTATATTCGCTAGTTAGTTACTACTTATCTAAGTTCGCCGCCGTGGGCGCCAGTTGCACGCGAGGTCATTCCATAGTTTGTTGGAAGGCTTTGACAGCAGACGCGCAATGGCGCCAACAGCAGGGTTATTTGCTATAGCGATTGTAAAACACTGTGAAATACAAATTTCGTGTCGTCTAACTTCGATGACCAACTACATCTACTACGACGTAGTTGGTCACCGACGTTAGCCGATACTGAATTAGCGTTTTCACCGCTAGCTTTATCTCGTAAACATCGCTTGGGTTGGCAACTGGAGATAGCAAATAAGCCTACTGGAAAGCGCAATAACGGTGGCCCTCATTAAAAACAAATGAAAATGTAATTGTTTTTTGAGTTAAGTTAAAACTTAGTTTACATAGCTCGCTTAGCTAGCTCAGCTCTCCGTGTGGCTTACCCTTAATCCAAATATTTTTCATTTCTTTAGGATTAGACGACAAGTTACTGTGGCAAACGCTTTGGAATTATTTTTGGAGACGTAATCTCTTTGTTTCATAATTATTTTACATTTCATAACGAATGTGCAGTTTGTACGACACGAAAAAACTGTAATCCTTACTTTTAAACAGATCAAAATATTAAAAACATCTGACTTAGCAAGGATTAAATTAGTTTAAAACACTTGCATTTGTTTAAACAGCAAAAAGGAACATTGAAAATAGATCCAACTTACGAAATCACAAAAGCCACCATGTAACAAGACTTGTCCACAAATTCCCACCCACTGTTGACATTAAAAAAAAAAAAAAAAACGAAAAATGATCAAAAACTGCCTCATAATTGGCACAAAAGATGCCATATCGGCGAAAAGATCGTCCGAACAGAGAACTCTTTATCTTTCTTGAGATTAATATTTTTGCTAGTCATTTTTTATTCGCAGTTAGAAGTTTATTTTTTATTGCTTCATAGTTGTGTCGGGACTATTGGGAGAATTCAGACTACAGAAATACATGGATACGGTGATGAATCATGTTGACAAAATTTAGCATAATTGGTAAGATATTTAACTTTTAACTTGAATTTGTTGCTGTATATCATGATTTTTTGTGCCACACTTCCGATCTACCTGAAAATCAACTATGTCAAACTCGATTTTGATTTTGGGGTAGAATTACTTGTAATTGAGTGAACCGAAAACAGTTTTAACAAAATTATACTTACATACCTTTAATAAAATTAAAATAATTAATAAAACCTTATACATACAATAAACATTACAAAAATTATTGTAACAAATATTTTACCAATGTTTCGTTTCCATAACTGTCTTGTTCCAAAAAGGGCATTTTTTAGTTATGAACAACGCTTGTAGTGATAATGTTTGCTACCTGAGCGTGGGTGCGTTTTAGATCTCGGCTCGTGAATTATTGCGACCCATCCCCTGTCACATATCTGCCTTATAAAGTCGAAAAAATATACCCAAGAAAAGGATGCACTATACAATATCCTTCGAGATAGAAAAGGAGAGTTCTATGCCGCGGAAATAAAGAAGCGTTGTTAATTGCTTTGATTAGATTTCAAGGATATTAATATAGCGATTCACGCGTTCCGTCAAGTCTCATATATTTTGATTTCGTACGGTGCCAGTTTTATGAAATAAGGTATTTCTTATTCAATAGCCGTGTTTACCCTTCTCGGGCTTGGGTCATTGTGTGTTATAGCCGATGTAGTATTGTTGGTAGCCGTGACTGTCAACATTGAGGTCAAATAAAAAAATGGTAAAAAGGAAATATTTCGCACCTACCACACTTCCTACAGGAAGTTTACTTTGTCACTTTTTAATACTTCGTTCGTTATTCTTCGTGTGTGTTATATTTGGATTTATGAGAAACATTAGCTACCGTTGATATTTCAATCCGATTCAAATTGGGATTAAATTTTTTGGCCGTCTTTCTTTAAAAAATGGTTTCCTAACTGCCTTAAGCTCCATGAAATGAAAGGATGTTATGTATTATCGAAATGTGGGAACAGTGTCACTGCAGTGTGGTGTTTAGTTTGTATCGCCCATAAATGTCATTCGTCCGTAGGCTAGCATCCTATGATCGCCAAATGTGCTACCAATCTGCCAGTATCGTTTATTTTAACGGTTATCGAACGATTGTTTAGCATGGACAATCGGACATTGCCTGAAATGCCAAGTTACGTATTTACACGTTGCTGGTAGTAATGTTACTCTACACAGCAAATAAGATGAGACGTTTTGACATGATTATATTCATAACAATTTTCAGGGTCGTGAATTTTTTCTAAGATGAAATTACTTTAACTATAATAGCGTAAATACTCATAAATATACAAGCACGTAACTCAAACGCAATTTCTATGCTAACAAGGATACGCGCGTTATCGTATTTGTACCGCTATCTGGGTGCAAAACACACGGGGTGAATATTTTACACATTTTGTTTTACGTCTGTACGTATTCACGGTAAATAAACATTTCCTGAAGATTTTTATTTACTTTACTTTTTTTTGCGAAGTGACGAAACATGCTCTTGAAATGTTTCAAGAGCTCTAACAAGGCTCTTGAGATTTGGTTTTGTTTTTGATAACGGATAAAGATCACTGATATTTTTGAGCCAAGTGTGCCTGCGACGTTGGAAAAAAAATACTAACAAGACACTACTATTTAACGTAGTTTTATTAGTTGTTGAATTTTGAACCTTATTTCCAAGACCAAAGTCTGAAATGCAAAGATCGGTATTATATTCAACACACATAGAATAGCTGGTATGTTATTTAACAATTTATCTGTGTAATTAATAAGAAATTTGTAAGTTCAAACAAAATTTAAATAAATATAAATTTACTTATTGCCTTTATGTTACATTTAATTTTAAGGTTTACGCATAAACAAAGGTTCGGTTCAAAAGTCAGGAGATTACTTCTTGTTCGCTTACGTTCCTTGAATAGAACCTCAATAACTCGTCCAATCTTATCATTTACAAGGACTTGTGATAAGAAATTTATATTCCAAAATGTTATCAGACTTAAAATATACAAGCGTTTAAATTACGTTCAGTTTAAAACAAATCGTATTCAAGTAAAGGTTTTCTTAATGTTTTCAAACTTCACATTTCATGAAATTTTAATTCATCTTTGAAGTTTTATTATGACTTAGTAAATTATGATTTGATGATACTTGTTATTCTTGTTTTAATTTTAAAACTGGAAGGTTGTTTTTTGACTTGTAAGACTCTTAGCTTGCTAACACAGCTTTTAAATATACGTTATTGTTAGATTCGAATTATAGTCTACCGCGAATGTAATATCTTTACGGTAAAACAACGATACAATATGCAGTAAACATGCTTCAATATCCTGTCAACAAGAGAAATAAAGATGACCATAACAAACAAATAATAAATAGCTTCACCAAAATAATTTCAAAGGAATACGATACAGGTAAATAAAAATCGGTTGCCTATTTATAAGAAAAATAGATACTCTCGACCGTTCGGCCGATCATAAAATTGATCGGCCCAAACAATTTTCATCGCAGCATCGACGTGCGCATTCATCAAAAAACATAAATACCTAAGCGTGGGTAAAGAGATACCCCTACGGCGAAAATAAGCGAAAACGATTGATCATTATTCATTCCTTCAGCTGACAGATTGTGATGTGAAACACTTCGGTGTAATAACTTTAACACGCTTCGGCGTCTCCTTGATAGATGTTTTTTGAAATAACGAAACGTTAACATCATGTTTTTTTAGAAGTGAATACGGCCTTAATTACGTCATCGGAGCTACGCAAGCTTTTGTCTCAGATCGTGATGAATGATATTGGTGTTGTGACAGCAACGAACATACGCACCGACATGATTTTATGAATTTACTTAGGCCTCGTAAAGTGTTCACAGAGGTATTGTTTTAAACGTTGTCGTAAATTATTTTGTTATGACAGTTTGTGAACGGTTCAACGCAATGACTATGAGTTTAATAATAAATGGAACTAATGTCTGTAAAAAATTCTAGAGTTTGATGGAGAGGTACGTATTCATTTGTTTTACACAATGGCAAAAAAGAGTATTAGTCGCAAGTCTTCTTCTTTAATTATCATCAACAACTAACCATTAAACCATTAAATATATATATATATATATATATATATATATATATATATATTTAATGGTTACGTATCATGTTGAAAGCCTTATGATTTTTGTAGTTGTTGATGATAATTTTAATATATATATATATATTTAATTTAATAATATTATAATAATGATAATTTTAATATATATTTATATATATATATATATTATATATAGATATATAATATAGTATATATAGTATTTGTCTTTCAAAGCAAAGCAATAACAAAAAGAGTAAAACATGCTGTTCTTGCGTACTCATTTTGATCATATATATATATATATAGAAAATAATATTTTCTGAGTTTTTGCTTACGTATTCATTATAACAAAACGTATTTACCTCATAAATAAAGACCCAACTTCCTACGTCATGGGAAAGTCAGTTGTAGGAAAATAATATAAATAAAATACTCTAAGAGATAAAACTTTTAAAATTATAACGAAATTAATGATATTTTTAAAAGGTAAAAATAGAACTGTTGCATAATTATTAGCAAATGAACAAACCTTTGTCTCCGACTTTGCTAGAACAATAAAAGCTACTTACACCCCTGATAAACTAGACCAAAGTACCCTTGAATATGGTCAATTTGACTGCACTGATAGCCCAGTGGTATAGGTCACCACGCCAAATAACCACTGTCCGCGGGGTTCTGCGAGTTCGATCCCCACGTGGGACAATTATTTGTGTCATCCAAAAATGCTTGTTCCAAGTCTAGACACAAGGACTAAATTGCTTAGTGCGAGAGTAGTTTAAAAAAAAAAACAAAAAAATATTTTCGTCTGAGGTTTACGCGAATGTTAGACATTGAAATAAAACTACTTTTGAACGGATTTTATCGCGTTTTGTATTTAGATTTTAGTTTCCAACGTTTTGACGCCTTTGCAAGTGTCATGGTCACGGGCAGACCAAGGCGTCGAAACGTCGGGAGCTACAATCTAAATAGGTACAAACCGCGATAAAATCCGTTCAATAGTAGTTCTATTTCAAAAATTCAATCTATTAATTAACCTATTCTATTGGTTAACTGACTAAGCTATTTAGGTACCTACTACTTCTGTCTTTCATTTCGGAATGAAAAATAAGTAATGTTAATTTCAAATGTTTAAAGGTGTTTTATAAGAAAAGATAAATCATCTACACTTTTCTTGTCGTAAATCAAGTAGAACAACATAAAACAAAATGCTGTTAGAGTTAGCTCACAAAACTTAAACTTGAGCCCTTGTCCTCTATTAACTTAGTTCAGTGTTAGGGGACGGTATTCAAGCTCAGAATAACCCTAACTGCGGTGTGATGTTATCAGATGTTATTATCCCTTAGGACTTTATGAACTGGGGTGGTCTATTTCCAGCCACGTATGCAGACTCTAGAATAATCTTGTAAAACATGTAGTAATTTTATTACGGACATAATTTCAAGTTAACCGTTTCCGTCACGAAATTTGAGGTTTACTTGGTTGCTACAAATGTGGGACACATTTTGAATCGACTTTGTCTTTCTCAGTATATAGGAGTTACTAAATATATTGATATATTATATTCTGAACAATAGAACAACTGCGAAATAAAAGAGAATTTAATTAAAGTAGGACTTTATATCTAAAAAACATCAAAACTGTCACCTCACACGAAACAATATCTAAAGTTAAATGAAATAAAGAATAAGCCCGCCCAGCTCCTATCAAAATTAATAACAAACTATTAATTTATCTCACGTCAACCATTAAGAGTCAACTAAGTGACAAAAGAAAAACACGGATGCCGGGCAAGGCATCTGTCTTTTCATAGTCAACTTAACTAAAAGGATTAAAATGATATCTTCCGTCGTCTGACAGCCAGTGTGGTCTGCCAAGCGTTAACAGAAACCTCTTTGTTAAAGAATTTTGTTACCTTAAGCTTTTAATACCTTTATGCCATTGCTTTTTAATTTTAGCATTATATAAAAGGGTTGATTTTAATCCCGATTACGTGTACTTTGAAAACGTTTTAAAGATGCCTTTTGTTAAATTTTTAGATTCTATTCATACTGCGGTAAGTTCATTTCGATTTCTTTGAGAAAGTTTGGTCGAATAATGGAATTAAAAAAGGTTATGTGTATGTTTGAAATCCTATTAAATGTTATATAGGTATTATGTATGATTGCGACGATCGTGTTTTTATTGTAAAAGACGTTACATAGTTACACAAAACATTGTACGTCTACTAAGCTATAGCTTCCGCTTGAGTACTTAAATCTTAAACATCTACAAAAACTAATGAAGAAATAGCATACCTTATATAAACCACAACATCCTAAAACTAGGCTTCTTTATGTGTTGTATAATTTCTGAGAAGTCTTGATAGGGTTTTAAATCGATCGTGTTAAGGCATGCAAAATATTCGATAACTTAGAAGGTTTCGGCTGTTGACGCACCAAATTTCTCACAGTGACCGGAATTTTGAATAAAAAATATTGGTTTAAAAATATGTCTGTGCTTTTTATGAACGTTCTAAGCTATTTTTTTTTATTATCTATGCTGAGAAATAAGTACCTTTTTGCTTTAATATGTTCATATTGTGTATCTATTTTGTGTACATAAATAAAAAAAAATGAGAATCTAGCGAAAGTCGTATTTACAAAGTCGAGAATCACAGTAGGTATGATAAATATAAAATCCAGTTCAAGTTCCCGAAGCAGCTGATGCCCGGTTTCATTCAAAGTTTGTGGTTTGGGAGACGTACAGTTGATCGCTTAAAGCTCCGAAAAAAAATAATTTATTGTAATAAGTCGTCGTGAACATTCGCCACCGCTCGGCTCATCTCGCCCCGCTCCGCACCCCTCACCCAGCGTAGACTCGACTCGACTGCAATGGTTCTACTAACAGTCAGTCGACTCGTAGCAGCGTCTGGGCACGGTCGCGCCACACGACGCTCTGATCGGACTTACGTTACGGTGAAAACACGCTTATCACCAACGCGATACAACATTCAGTTACGAACTTTGTTAAATACAACCAGTTAAATCGTACTACGAAAATATTTTCAATAAAACTACAGTGAATTTTGGACGTTTTGTAATATTGTTGTGGACAGTTTGTGCGTATTTTGTTTACGTTACCAAGGACGCTAAATCACGGAATTGTGAATTGAAATCAAAACATCATGTACATTACCACGACAAGGACTATTTGTTAAATTGACGCCCAAATAGTGTTCATAAATTGATGGATACTACACATCCGGCAAGGGGACGCAATACGCGAACGCCGACGGAAAAAACATGACACTGAGCCTATCGTGTCTTGTTTTCTTTCTTCCTTGATATTTGATTTTCCTAACAATGGCTCTACCGCAAATTTCCTTGAAAAACCGACTTTGCCAAATATTGTTTTGGTTTGTTATCGGCCTGAATGTTGCTGACCAGAGCTCACTGCCACTGAAATATGAAGCTCCTGATGATTGCCAGTGGTGGTTAAGAAGCCCTAACGATGCCCACGAAGTTTCTCTAACGTGTAAATTACGCACCATAAACAGTGAATTTGACACAACTAACTTTAGTGTCATCCCTTCGGAACATACTACGTCCTTAAGAATAGAATGCAATGAAGAAATGATGTACAAAAGCTCTTTAGATGATCGGAGCTTTGCGCATCTAGTGAAACTACGTGAACTTGTTTTAGATAACTGTAAAATTGGAAGATGGCCGCCTGGTGTACTCTCTGGCTTAAGAGACCTCCGAAATTTAACGATACGAACGAAAAATACAGAGTGGGCCGCTATGAGTTTAGAGATAGCATCAGAAAGCTTTACGGCTGTTCGACAGTTGGAAAAGTTGGACCTCAGTTTCAATAACATCTGGTCGTTTCCCGAAAACTTGTTTTGCCCGTTAACGAATTTAGTGTATTTGAATGTGTCGTCGAATCGTTTACAAGACGTAAGTGATTTGGGATTCAGAGAGCGAGCAATGCATCAAGCTCTGATTAGTGAACAAGATGGTCCGCAACCCTCTGCACCGTCTATGTCACACGCAACTTGCTCATTAGATATTGAAGTCTTAGATGCTTCCAGCAATCATTTTGTGTTGATGCCAGAAAATGGATTTATGGCACTTCGTAGATTAAAAGAACTTCACATTCACGATAACGAAATATCGATGGTCGCTGACAAAGCATTATCTGGATTAAAACAGCTGCAGATAATTGATCTCTCCAACAACAAAATCGTTGCTCTTCCTCAAGATCTGTTTAAAGATAGTAGACCAGTCATCAAAGAAATATACTTACAAAACAATTCAATAAGTGTGCTTTCACCGAGCCTTTTCGCTAACCTCGATCAGCTGTTAGCGTTGGATTTATCTAATAATCATTTAACAAGTACCTGGATTAATGAGAATACTTTCACCGGTCTAATAAGAATGGTGTTGTTAAACTTATCTAACAATAGATTGACGAAACTCGATCCCAAGATTTTTAAAGATTTATACACTTTACAAATTCTTAATGTTCAGCGCAACATGTTGGAGAGCATTGCTGCTGATACATTTGCACCTATGAATAATCTACATACGTTAATATTATCTTACAACAAGATATCTCACATAGATGCTTACGCCTTAAATGGACTCTATGTGTTGTCTCTACTATCTATCGACAATAACCATCTCGAAGAACTCCATCCAGAAGCATTCAGGAATACATCCTCTCTGCAGGATTTGAATTTAAATGGAAATCGTTTAAAGAAAGTGCCCATAGCGCTAAGAAATATGCGATTACTAAGGACTCTTGATCTGGGAGAGAATCAGATTACGTCATTGGAAGAACCCGGCTTCGTCGGTTTGCATAACGTGTACGGCCTTCGCCTTATCGGAAATAAAATAGAAAACATAAGCAAAGATGTATTCTCTGATTTGCCTTCTCTACAGATCTTAAACCTCGCTCGTAATAAACTAAAACACATCGATATGAACGCTTTTGAAACATTAAAAACTCTTCAAGCTATAAGGTTAGACGCAAACCAGTTAACAGAAATTCAAGGCTTATTCGTAAATATCCCGTCACTGCTGTGGTTAAATGTATCAGATAACCAAATAGAGTGGTTTGATTACACTGTCATCCCTACGGGGCTACAGTGGTTAGATCTTCATAGTAATAACATTAAAGAACTGGGGAACAACTATCGTCTGGATAAGGAACTACGTTTACAAACACTAGACGCAAGCTTTAACAAAATGACAAAAATATCGGCTTACTCAATTCCCAGCAGTGTGGAGTTGCTGTTCCTGAATGATAATCAAATTACACAAGTTGAAGCTCAAACTTTTGTTGGAAAAACCAATTTAACGAGAGTCGATTTGTATGCAAATCAGATAACTAGTATGGATCTCAATGCGCTTCGTCTAACTCCGGTCGATCCGGGACGGCCGCTACCCGAATTTTATATCGGCGGAAACCCGTTTCAATGCGACTGTACTATGGAGTGGCTACAACGCATCAACAAACTGGATCATCTGAGACAACATCCTCGTGTTATGGACTTAGAAAGCATCTATTGTAAATTATTGTATAATCGTGAAAGGACTTACATTCCGCTTATCGAAGCAGAATCTTCTCAGTTTTTGTGTACATATAAAACTCACTGTTTTACGCTGTGCCATTGTTGTGATTTTGACGCTTGTGATTGTGAAATGACGTGCCCATCGAACTGTACGTGTTATCATGACCAACCGTGGTCAGCAAATATTGTGGACTGTTCGGCTGCTGGGTATTCGGAAATACCTAGCAGTATACCTATGGACGCTACTGAACTATATTTAGACGGTAATAATTTTGGTGGTTTAACGAGTCATGCATTCATTGGACGTAAAAATTTAAAAATATTGTACGCAAATAATTCTAATATTGACGCACTGTATAATAATACATTTAGTGGACTAAAACGCTTAACAATATTGCATTTGGAAAAGAACAATATAAAAGAGTTGCTAGGTTTTGAATTGTCGCCTCTGGAGAATTTACGCGAATTGCATCTTCAAGACAATAAAATACATTATATCGATAATCGAACCTTCATGGAGTTGAGGCATTTAGAAGTGTTGCGCTTAGAAGGAAATAACATTTACGGCTTTGCGGTGTGGCAGTTCACGATGAACCCATATTTGGTAGAGATAAGTCTCTCGCGGAACCTTTGGTCGTGCGATTGTCAGTACATGCATAAATTTCGCAATTGGTTTAAAAATAACCTAGGAAAAGTGGAGGATGCGCATAAAATCGCATGTGTATTTGACAATGTAACAAACGCTGTGGGACCACTTATGGCCGATTTTAACTCAACAATATGCACGAGTCACGTGGGTGGAAGCTCATCTATAATAGAAAACCAAGTAATCAATGATTATCTTCCCCTGTTGTTAATATCTTTATGCGTATTTATTACGAGCTCGGCGTTAATATGCGGGATATTTTATTGGCGACGGGAGCTTCGAGTCTGGATTTACTATCACTGCGGATTCAGAATGTGCTACAAAAGTACAGCTTTCGACGATGAAGCCGACAAAGATCGCCTCTTTGACGCCTACATAAGTTATAGCGTAAAAGATGAATCATTCGTTGCTCAAATGTTAGCGCCCGGCCTAGAATCAACCGACCCGAGTTTCCGACTCTGTCTACATTACCGAGACTTTAACGCTTCGGCATACGTAGCCGATACTATAATAGAGGCCGTAGAGTCATCTAAGAGGACGATAATAGTTCTATCAAAAAATTTCATCAACAACGAATGGTGTCGTTTTGAATTTAAAACGGCACTCCACGAAGTACTGAAAGAGAGACGAAGAAGACTGATAATAATATTGCTAGGCGAGCTACCGAACAGGGACATCGATCCGGAGCTCAGGTTGTGTTTGAAAGCTAACACGTGTATAGAGTGGGGCGATAGACAGTTTTGGCAAAAGTTGAGGTTTGCAATGCCGGACTTGCGGAAGTGTCAGTATCACCGGTCGACAGTGAATATTTACGCGTCGGTGTCCCCGGTGGGGGCTGGGCGGGCGCCGGCGCCGCCCCCGCCACCGCCGCCGGGCAAGCTCCCCCCTCTGCTGGGCGACGGGCTCGGCTTGCCGGCCAGCGTGCACTCGCGCGACGTGCACCCCCACCGCATGCCGCCGCAGGCGCAGCTCTGGGCGTAGCGTATGCTCCAACGCAGGTAAACAGACACTGACATTACTTGCAACGCTTAAGCGTATTAGTCCAATCAAATGGTGATAATTAATTTTAGGTTGTTCCACAATATTTATTGTATAGCATAAGATTTTCGACGCCTGACACGAATCTGCATTTATTTGTATAGAAATAGGCCGCTAGTTTTATTTTAAGTTGTTACGGATTAATTTCCTGATTTCTGCGATAGTAATTTATAGATTACGGAATATCCGATGTAAAATATTGATATTTGTTAAAGAATATTTCAGTGACTATAAAGATTATTCGGATCGCTTAAATATTATATAATGCCAAAGTTTAAAACTTATAGCTATGTACAGATGCATTTATTATTAGAGTTTCGTTAAAACAAACATTGTCAATAAAGAGTTTGTAAATATTATGATTTTGTATATACGATTGTAAATAATACGCAAAACGTTTATAATAATGAGAAAAGAAAACAAGAAATACACATTTTTAAAATTTTATTTACTTTTGTTTTATTTATTGTGTTACCTTTGTTTTGAAAGTATTCAGTTAGGGAGAGGGGGGCATGACGGGGACGCGAGGCACGACGGGGCCACCCACACTTACAAAAAACTATACGCTTTAGATGTGTTTGGTTTTCGCTAATAGGTAGCCATTTTGTATCTCTCTTTAGTCTGACAGTGACCGGCGACTAGACTGCGCGCGTATGATAATTGAAACAAAAAACGATTTTCAACGTAATTTCATGTAATTTTGAGTGACTACGAATACTCATATAAAAAGGTAAGTGTTAATGTCGCTACTATCATGTATTTATTTTGTTTTTGCAGATAAATTACTTATTGATATATTTTGAACAAAAATACTCTAACCGTCACTCATTTTATTTGGTTTGTTATTTTAAATAATGTGAGAATTGGGGCATAACGGGGACATGGCTACGGGGTACGATAGGGTACCCCGTTATGCCCCGCAACCTTTGACAACTTCGTTTGCAAATGCTTCGCCTCAAGAAATTCTCGCGATCCCGACGGCCCAACAAAGAAACCAAACGACAAAAAACTATCGCCGAGGAAAAACTGTTGTTCTCACTTCAACCCCCTACAAAATTGAGTTAGAAGAACGAGAACAACTTAAGAGAACGAAGAAGTGTTCTAATCCAAATGACCCCAAGTTAAAGAAGAACTCTAAGAAACAGAAGACCCAAAAAGCTCCCTCTGGTGTGGAGAATACCGACGAGGATTCCATGTGCCTGTACTGCCTTGACGTGAACCACACTTATTTAAAGTCTTCGGAAGGTTGGGTGGCTTGCCAACTATGTGGACGGTGGGCTCATACAGCTTGTGCTGGTGTAGACGACGACAATACAGAAGAAATCCACATCTGCTTGTACTGTGACGCAAAATAAATACGTACCCCATACTGCCCCTACCCCTGGGGCACGATGGGGTTTTCATTACAGTTTCAAAAAATGTAAATTATATCGTCAAATGATTATTTACAACACCAAATTTTATGCCAAATGATAATTTAATAAGTTACTAAAGTGTTGTGATTAGTTTTAATTAATAAAAATATTGCGTTGATTATTTTACTGTGTATTTTCCTTAACGTCCCCATTATGCCCCCCTCTCCCCTATTGGTTGTTCATTTTGAGTACACATGTCACATAGTACTTAAACAAATTTATCAAGAACCTGAAAGTACCGGCGAAGTTCTAACACAGTTGCACACACTTGCAAACTGTAAAGTACTCATCGGCATGTTAAAATAGAAGTAGGTTCGAACACTAACTCAGCCAATATGCAAACATATTGAAAATTGAAAGTCACTCTAGCAAAGTTTAGTGCGGGTAAATGGTACCCCGAGTTCTGCGCTCTGCATTATGTACTTTGAAGTCGAAGTTCAGTACATTCATGAATAGCTACGAGTACTTACCCAACTAGTAGAATTAACACAACGCAATTCGCTCAATTTAACTTAGTATGTACCTATTTGAATAAAACAATACCAATTCTACATAGTATATGTAGAATTGGTATTGGTATATAAGTCACATCAATATCTTAAAATGATTTTAATTTAATAACAATAAATAGATTACTGTTGCAAATAGAAATGTTGACAGAGCAACACACACTCTTCCCTTTTCTAATTTAATTCACATAACAATTCTGAAAATGAATACACATAAATACTTTGTTTAGATGAATATTATTGACAATACAAAAAAATAAATTGAATATCCAACTGACAATAAAAATGAGCACACAAGTAGGTCTTCTGCTTTCTCCACTCAAAAAGCCATTGTACATAAATTACACCTTTTACCCCTCAAAGTTATTCAATAAAGAAATGTCTTGTTTGCAAGGAAAAAAATCAGCTAAAGGAAAGAAACGACGAAAAAACTCGTCTTAAAAGTAGATAGGAATTATTTTAGAACTTCCTACCTTAACTAATTCAATTTGGGTCTCAAGTTGAGCAAAAAAGGGAATAAAAAACTTAGGCATGTCGAATTTATCGGACCTAATAAGTAATGGAGAAAAGTAAAAAAAATATATGTGCAATAAAGCAACTTTGTGACTAATGGTAGACATTAATATTATCGTATTTATTGCGGTATTAACCGCAGACTAGAATGGCGTAATGTTTATTTGAGAAACAATTACGCATCGTGAAATGGGTCTATAACAATGTATTTGGTCTTCATTTGTTTAAGACACAATAGTTACAAAAACAATCGAATGCAATAAATATAATTACAATTGTGTTCCAAACTCAAAATATTATAAGGTGATAGTGAATAAAGTAAACTTGTTGACTAGACCAGTCTAAATATAGCAATAACTCGTAAACAGAGACAAGCTGCTGGTTTAAAGGGAACTTAGAATACGTTTATCGGGTGTCTTTATGACAGTCAACTGTACACTTAAGCTCTATTATAAATTCAGCACGGACATAAATCTTTCTAATATTAACCTCCTGATACCAGGTAAATGGAATACAATGTGACCTGCTTATTACTTCTTGTTTTGATTCGGTAGTTTACAGAATGTGCTAGGTTTTTTGATTTAACGTTGCTAAAAGTACCAAACCAATAGTAATCCAACTGTCAAAAATTAAAACTTATTTAAAACTATATGATCGTATTTTGAGTGGTTATTTTTATGCGACGTCGAGAAAATCCGACGCCCCGCGCATAATAGCTTATAGGTACTTAGATACAAAGGCAGCCAAACCACTTCACGTCCCTGTAATTCTTCATATTACCGACGCCATCATCATACACTTTAAGTAGCAATTCGCCCTTTGACTCGTCAGACCATTCTCTTCCCATTATGAACATACATGCGGCGATAAATTCTCATATTTTCCACCTCACAACGCCAGCTTATATTTCCCCTACTACCAGTAACGACATCTAGTCGTAAACTCATGAAACTCCTATTATCTGTTTGCGGACGAATCAAAGCGAAATCAACATCAGTTATTTTTGTCGTTGGCACCCTCATCAAGGGAACGTAGATGGGTCAGTTTGGTTCTAGGAATGCCATGAGTTTTGAATTTCTTGAGATTGTGTTTTGAGTGTCTAAATTTCTTGTCTAGACAACTCGTCTTTAAGTTTTATCAAACTATTTTGAGGTTAAGCTGGTATAGACAGCTGTTTTGTTAAGGGTATGAATACAAAGTGGTGTTTGGAGAGGTATGTCACGCACACTGTTAAGTCAGTTTAAGCACTTAAAATTCTTTAAATTTCGTGTCTTTTGTTAGTTCATTCTTTTCTAAAACAAAGTTTGACTGTTTAAAAAAAGCACGGTTTGCTTCAAGAAGGTCAATTAATTTCCCAAATATATTATACTTTTAACACTTTATGGGATAAATTACGAGTTGTAGCAACAAATGGAACTCGTCTTTCGAGACAATATCTGTCTCCGTGCGTCAACAAAATCTGGTGTCTCTAGTCAGTGTCAAAGTAATGGGAAAACTTGTTTGCTACTGTGACCAATGTGCCGAGCAAATTTATGATAGGTAGAAGTCTTTATGACAAGTTTATATAGCCTAACGTTTGGTGGACTGCGGAGAATGTTGGTATTCGTTTGACTCCTAACTTTTAACTGTTTTTGGTAGTTTTATGGCTTCGGAAACACATAAAGGCATTTAATGATGTATAAAATGAATTTTAAGTATGAAATCAATAATAGAAATAGCTTGCCCCAAACTATGTTTAGCAAACTATAATTCAATCCAGTGTAATAAAAAGAACTTATTTGAGTGAATACATTCCATTGGCAGTTTTTATTAATAACATGAAACTATAAACGTAAATCAAAAGCAACATTTAATTGAAAATTAATCCGAAAATAGATACACAAATTTAATAATGACCTCGTTAAATAAACGTGTCAGGGAATGTCCAACCCAAACAGAGAAGGGCATCAATACACGTCCGCAAAATTTTAACTAAACAATAAACGTTTGTATAATAATAATTTAATCTAATATTTTGGGTCCAGCACCGGACAGCAACCGTAATGGAATTAGTTTTGTAATTAACTTACTTTATCGTTAAAAGGGGATACTCAGTACTATCTGCGTTGAAAATTCAAGTTCCATACGTTTGTATGTTGAAATGGAAATTACGGAACCACAGCAGTATTTACTAAAGTTAAGAGGGACGAAGGTTTAATCTGTTTGTGGTACTATTAGACATAAATACGACCGAACATTATATGTATTAAGGGATGGCTGTGTTACCGCGTAAATGGGGACTATGTAAACAGTTCGTTATATAAATTCGTGTTAGATTTTGTTGGTAATCTATACTAATATTATAAAGATGAAGAGTTTGTTTGTTTGTTTGTTTGAACGCGCTAATCTCAGGAACTACTGGTTCGAATTGAAAAAATCTTTTTGTATTGGATAGTCCGTTTATTGAGGAAGGCTATAGGCTATATAACATCACGCTACGACCAATAGGAGCGGAGCATAAATGAAAAATGTTGCAAAAATAAAAAACCGTTGAAACTAAAACACGCGAACAAAGTCGCGGGGGACAACTAGTAATATATAAAATCATTGATATGTAGGTTCGAGAGGCTTACTTTATTTTTTTATTGATTTAGAAATTAAAATATTCTTATTAGATATAGTAACGTAACTGAGGGTCTTATATAGATACGAATTGAGAATAGAACTAGCATTTATATTTTATAATAATAAATGTGCACGACATCACATATCCAAAGTACCTAAGTAGCTAAAGAACTTATGTTTAGGAATCAGAGACAAGGCAGGGACCACAAACACCCAGGCAATGTATAAAAGGGGTTTTCTACATTGACCCGTCCGGAGATCGAACCCGGGATCTCAGAGCTGGCGACACCTTGAAAACCGGTGTGTACACCACTTGACCACGGAGATCGTAATATTACTATGCAAATAATTATTAAGTGTGGTTTATTTTTGTGTTTTGAGGTTACATTAAATCCAATTAACCTTAAAAGTACGTTATAGTCATTTATTTTTATATATGTAGTTCTATAAATACAAATTATTTTTGGAAAATATTTAGACTTCTTAAGAAAACCATTTGTTAAATATTATGTCTATAACTATCACATTTAGAAACCAATGGCACTGACATCAATTCTTAGCAACAATAATATAACACGAATTACGATCGTATAACTTTAAATAGAATCGCCCTACATAATCTTATGCAAACAATATAAAATTATACCAGATTCAAAGTACTTACATACTAATAAATAAACAGGTAATAGTAAATCAATCGTCTTTGGAACAATTTAAAAACAGTTCTAAGAAAAGATTTTAACTGGTTTATGGAACACGACCGTGAAATAGAACAAGACAAAACACAATCAAATGGGAACATTAGAAAAGGACAAAGATATACCTATCTTGTGTGTAAGATTGATGTGTGACGATAAATTCTTTTCCGTTAAATGCCAAGGAATCAAATTGTTCAGCTAGATACTATCGATAGAAAAAAAATAATGGTCGGGCGGTCTTTACTCCTAATTTATATTAGAAAATCAATTATAATATTTTGGTTTAAATGAGTAAAATAATTAGTTCTCTACTAAGATAAGAAGGATATATCATCAAGTGAGAGAAAAAATATAAAAGAAATAAAATATTTGACACACAGTAAAGAATACTCGTAGGTAGCAGTAAAATACTTTAACTTTACATCTAGTTCCAATAAATAAATTTACTTTCTTAGTACCGACATCGTTCAGAACAATACCGCTTATTACAATTTTGGCAATTCAACCCATTAAAAATATTTAAATTTAAGTAGGTAGGCATTAACCATTAAATCGAAAAAGAATTTCAAGTGCCTTACTATATTTCAAGTCACTGAGAAGACCCTATCAACAAATTCAATACGAGAATATTCCTTTGAAGTACGACCAATGTCATTTCAAATAACTTTGAATTTCTAAATACTTAAGAATATTAGCTTACTTAAACATGTAGGCCTAACAAAGGAGCCATCTGCTGGAAAATGCCATATGGTAGCACAAAGGACGCATGCGCAATTTAATAGCATCCTAGTAAAAGCAACGGATCCTTTTGAATATCATCTAAACACACAAGTATGGAAAAAATTACAATGTCATTCGATAATCCTTTACGTACTAGAGATGTCACCGTCAAAGATCAGCTTTCGTTCAACGGTGGGTTTGCGTAACTCAATACATTGATAACTTACGACATACCATTACAAACGTAAATCATAATGACTACGTAATAAGATCTATTATTGGTTGTTGATGAAATGTCAACCACAGACCACAGAACGAGGACAATAAATTGAGGACAAAAAGCGTCAGATAATATACCATCCCTTAATCACATGCACTGTTGCACCCGTAAAAATATTTGGTAGTTCGTTTTCGTATTTATTCGTTAACAAATCTATTTTGGAAGATCTATTTGTGCATTTACAACCGGCTTACAACATACTCTCGAGTAGAATTTGTTGTCAAAATGTTAAAACTTTGGCTCGGATTGTAAACGGTCGGGTGTCGTGTTCTAAATTTGTATCGTTCCGAAGAATGTTTAGGGCGCGTTAATACAATGGATCTCTGGTACTGTTCATTTCACTGAGAATGTCTTGATTTCGTGCACTTTTTAGTGTCGCTAATTCAATCTGAAATTTGGTGAGGAATTTGAATAGAGTGTGGCTGTGAGAAATTTCGGAGAGCAATAAATAGCTCCGCAGAGAGTTCGTCATTATGGTGGGTTCATTTGGAGGTTCCCAACATTAAATTTGAATGATACTTTACGATCCTTCCTATAGTGAATCCGTTGAATGCTATTATATTAACACTAATAAAAGCGTTAGTGGAATGTCGTATAAAACTTTGCACATTATTATATTTAGTAAGTTTAATGTAAAACTAAATATTGTTTTCATTATTCTGGAATATTGAAGTCAACTACATTTTTAACGAATAAAACTAATTTTATCAGTATTAGTTTATTATCCAAATAGAGGTGTCAATACAAATTACTAGTAGGTAGGTAAACGTTCTGGCGACATTTAACACAAATAAATTACGTAAAAACATTTCTAAAACCTTTATTAATATCATTATGACTCGACGCGACGGGCAACTGAAACCGTATTAAATTTACACCGTACACGTATTATCAAATTAGAGTATGAATCAAAACGCCCCAAGTGTATGCTCCGACCTTTATTTGCGTAGTAGTCGGCTTATGAATAGCATATTACTGAAGGCCTATCCCAAGCGAGGGTATATGGTTTAGATAAACCAGAGACGGCGGATACCAGAACCGAGTGCCAATAATTGACTATCAAACTTGATATATAGCTTTCTCGGCGGCTTGACGGCGATAGTTGGATGAGTTATAGCCGGTTGGTCTTGAGGGAAAACGAGACATTTTGTTAAGTCCCGCAAAAGTCGCAGACTTTAGCTGCGTTGGAGTAATCATAACATTTCTGTTAGTTTATGTTCGACTTAATGTGTTTTCTCATCGTAACTTTTTGTTTTTAATTTTTTTATATTTCGAGTATTTTTACTGTCAGTGTCTCTACCATGAGTTGCTATCGAAAACTTACTTCAGTCGCTAGCGACTAATAGTACGAGAGCCCACGACCAAAACCATGTCTCATAGCAATACGGCAAAAACCCTATAAAATCGTTAGATTGTATGATTCTGAACCCGACTAGGTGTGTAGTAACGGTCGAAAGTGTAGCAATTGCGTGGGAGGCCATTTCTGCTGTGTCAAAAAAAAAGACAGTCGGTATTATAGCAATACGTCTGATAGTGAAAATGTACATAGATTTTATAATTGTATTACGAAAAAGTTTGTTTTCAGACATTTTGCGCGTAGCATATAGCCTGAGCGCATTTTCGAAAATGTCAACAAATTTAGCCGACCTGTATCATAGCAATACGGATAATTTTTTTTTTCAACTTTTCGTATTGCTGCCATGATTACCAAAAACCTGTTTTCAGACACTTTAAGTGTAGCATATACTCCCAAAAACGAAAATAACGTTTCGGAGTCGCCTGGCCGACGCCTCTGTTTTATGCGATTTATTTCAGTCCTTCAACTTCAATGTTACGGTTTCGGGTAAATTCTTTGTTAATTATCATCTAATAAATTCAGGGTCGCAACGTATTCATTAGTTTGTAACAGAAAATTCAAGATGCCTCAATACGATTTTTAAATGATATCTGAGTATCGAAAAGTTGTCTGATAGAGAAGGTGCTACACTTAATTTGTCTGATATAAATTTTTTGCACTTGTGGACAACTTATTTTATCATATCCAACAATTTTCAGACATATTGCTATGATACCGATCGGTAAAATTTGTTAACATTTTCAAAACGGTCTCAAAATTTAATGCGTTCACATTTCCGTCTGAAAATTGTTTTGTTCGCATCAAATAACCAAAATTTACGAATAAAAAAGATTTTCAGACGTATTGCTATGAGACATTTTTTTTGTCTCATTTTTAATTTTTTTAAGTGATTTTACGGGTTTGCGCTACACCACTAACGTCTGAAAAATATGTTTCCGGTATCTCAGAACTATCATTCAACTACAGTCTGCAAATCAGACATATTGCTATGATGCAGTTCGGTAAAATTCTTTGACAATTTTGAAAATTCGGTCAGATCAAATGCTACGCGGAAAATGTCTGATATTGGTATTTTCGAGTTCAGGATAATCGTATCTATCGATTTGATGCGGTTTTGGCCGTATTGCTATGAGACAAAAATTTTGGTCGTGGGCTCTCTAACTACTCATTTTAATTCTTGAAGTGTCCGCTAGTGGCGCTGTACAAATTTGCCATAGAAATCGTTTACGCAGTCGCTAGCGAGTACGTTTGTTAAAAACTCATGGTAGAGACACTGATGTTAATAGAGATTTGATGTGTCGATTGACACAGTTGTTTTTAGTACCGAAGAAGCTTAACATTTTGTTGCATTAGACATCAGTAAACATAATACGCAAATCTGGAAAAATTACCAGTATTTTATTATTTTTTTGCTGCGAATCTACATGAGTTGAAATTATGTATTCTAGTGCAAATTATTAATGAGAGTTTGACAAATAATTAATAGTAACACGCTCCTATTATTCCAATAAACTAATACAATTGTGATTTAATGCCACAAAATAATAGAAGGTACATTTAGCACTAAATTCATTTGATTCGCACGAACCGGCTTCAAATCACAACACTCGTTAGACTTAGCATAAAATATTCAGTTGCATAACGAATTTACATTTGTAAAGCACGATCGCTACGTAACACATGTTAACACGGGTCTCGTTCATTAAATATTGAGGATGGCGCTATATTTTACAATGAGTCGGCACTGCTTAAGCCCTGTGTTATGAAAATTTAATCAAAGTTTCCAGCCCCAAGTGTATCGGAATGGATACAGTTTAATGGGTTCCGTAGCGTTTCTGCGCCAGTTATTTGCATCGCCAACTTGTTTTGATCACAAAAGTTTTGTTACATTGCTATTTGATTTCGGAATACAGCTCCGTAGATATTCTTTTTTCGAACAACCTGCTGCTCGCTGTTGTTTTTCTTTGGGCCAGTATTAACTTTCAGTTATTGCCTAATAAACTTCAATTTACCTACCGATTGTTTTCAGAATGTATCGTAATATTAGATTATGAATCCATTGTTTTTATTTTAATAATAAACTTATCTAATTTTCATCTGGTTAAACTTTTTTGACGACTTCCGTGGTTTCAAGGCTCTGAGGTCCCGGGTTTGATCCCTAGACGAGTCAATGTAGAAAACCACTTGTCTACCCTGTCTCGGGTCTGGGCGTTTGTGGTGCCTTCGTTGTCTCTGATTACATAACACAAGTGCTATAGCTTTCAAAATATCGTGGACATAAATACGATCTAATGATAAAATCATTTATCACAAATAGCGCTCAGTTCAATGACCTAAAACGTTCTAAAACAAATGAAAATAATAGAAAAACGTGTCACATATTTACTCATCGCTGACATCTGCTTCATCATTAGAGCAAGGAGACAGCCTAAAAAATGACTCGAACATTCATTAATTTTAGTTTGTCATACACTACTAATTTGTTAAATTTACTGCAGCTTACTAATAGCTTCGTATCCGGGAACACATCAATGAAATATTAAAAAAAAAAACTTGTATATACGGTCTATAGGTATTAATGTGTCATTAAACATCAATAACAGTTAGAATCATCAGTATTAAGTCAAAACATTTTGTTAATTTATGTGACAAACTTATCGCGTAAAACTTCGGGTGTGGTCCCACTAACGCGAGGTTTTCTAAATTTGTCCAAAACGATCTAATAATAATAAATTAAATTTTAATTTTAATTAAATTTACTTATAAAACGCTGAGGTGTTGACGTTGTTTTCTCAAGTCTGTTGTGGTACCTTTAAAATTTAGAGTATTTATTTTACAAACGTATTTTCAATGATTATGATTATGAAAAATAAAATAAAATACATTTTATTCTGCTATCTACCACTAAACTACAGGCTATTCAATATTAAATGTAGCTATATATAAATAATATAGTTAAGTGCATTGTGTTACATAATAAATACAAAAAAAAAAAAACAAATTACGTCTCAATGCAAAAAAATCCTTACTTCTTACGTAACTGGAGAAAGTAATGATATAACATTGAATTCATGACTCTCTGACCTGTATAGTGTATAGGCCTACAATGTACATGGTACGAGTATATTACTAAGTTAAAAAAAAAAACCTGAAAAGAAGTACAAAAGAGCCAGACTGCTTAAAAATTCTGCCATCCAACAAATTGTCGGTCCAATGACTTGAAATACTGCACCGTTGCAATAATTCAACCCCATAAAAGCAGTTATAGCTGCAATTGGCTTTAAGAGATCTATGAGTCGACTTAAACTGTACTCACTCCGCTAAAAATAGAAGATTCATGGCAATCTTTGAGCTTAATAATCCTTCGATTTTAACCGAGTGTTGTATATTTAAACACGTAACTAATATATTTTATTAGGGAATACAGTAGATATCTAATAAGTTCATAAATATTCATAATTCATTTTTAAGCAACTGATATTTATCTAAAATTATATATATTATTTAAAAAGAATAATATTATGATATATTATATAAAAATAATATTAATATATAATATAATATATATAAAATAATAATGTATATTTATTTTTCTTCCACAAAGGTACCTTAGGTCTATTGTACATAAAAAGAAATGTTGCATCAATCCTTCGTGGGAGACTGGTATCTGCACTAGGATATCCTGTCAGACAGATTACCAGGTCCCCCTAATATCATGTACTGGAACAGTAAGTCTTGGTAGAGTTAATTATTATCATTTTGCTAGTAGTAAAATATGTATTAACAGTTTAGGACTTTATATTATGGCAAACGGTTCAAAACGTGCTCAAATAAAATATTTTTCTTTAAATTCTCTGTAGGTTTATAAAAATATTCCTATAAAATTAATTAAAGTATCTATCTACATTTTTGTTGTTAAGCAATCAAATTTATCATTACCTTTCATACTTCTACAAATACAAATATTGAAAGGATTTGGGTTGAAATCTAAAATTTATGATGATATTATTTTTTATAAAAAGTCAAGATAAAGATAGGCATGGATTTGGTTTTTGCTATCGTAGATAGCATTTTTACTAACTATAATATTAGGCTATTCTATAATATAGTACTAGGTATGGTTTTCATGAGTCAACTGACTGTTCAAGTTTCTTGTTCAAACTGAAGTCTGTTTGTCTTGCAGTTAGGCATTGCTAACTTTGTAGATTGTTGCCTTAAGTAATTAAATGGGCTTGATGCTTTATCAAATACTATAAATTATATAGGTACATAAGAATAATAAAGTCATCTGACTCAATAGGGATGCGGACTATTTTTTATAATCACTCGTTACTTCTAAAAAATATTAGACACGTATTTTTCTTGACAAACAATGAGGAAGATACAGTGAATGGAAATGTCGCGTGACGTCACTTGAAGCAACAATTTTTACCACGTGACGTCACAAACCCCCACTCTTGAACTTTAAAGCGTTTTAATTTCGTCATTTTTTATGGAATTGATAAACGAAAAAATACCTACGTATATTTTTTCTTTTTTTATCTATCTGGCAGACTAAATAGATAGTTCCTTTTTATGCCATCCCTTTTATTGTATTTACATTGGCTAGCAGTAAATAAATAAATAATAATGCAAACTTAAAATTTATAAAATCGGTGTTTAAAAAGGTTTTTGTTAAAAAGTGTACATCAAGATTCAAGTACTGTATGCGGGTCGACTTTATTGGATGATATCAGGAGATCCGCCTCTAAGGTCGAATAAGCCGACACAGAAATAAGATACTGTTTGATACATAAAAAACAAACGAGTTCCTCTAATACCTGAGATTGTCACCGGCGATAAAACGGAACGAGAATCCTTATTTGATATCGGTGAAATACGCGTATGAATTGTTTTGTTTATTTAGAAAAATCAGTAGTTCTTGTGTACCTATGTTTATTTAAATCAAAACAAAACAAGCGTGGAACTAAAAGACAAAGTTTCGACTAGTGAACTAGAAGACACGTTTCTAACCAAGAACGTAATTCGTTAATTCGGTCCTAACATCAGGTACGTCATAATAATCCGGCTACATGACTATACCGAAATTTTTATTTTTCTGAAATTTGAACAAAAGAGCAAATGAAATTTAAAGAAAAGAAAGAGCTGTTGCGCTATTTTATTCTTTCATAATTGCACAGTACCGAACGAACTAACGACTGTTCACGAACTACGAACGAATGTAAGGGTCCATCGATAAACTATTAAGCTATTTTATCAGAAGTCATAATATAACTAACTAGCTGTCCCCCGCGACATTGTCCGCGTGTTTTAGTTTCAACGGTTTTTCATTTTAGCAACATTTTTTACTTATGCTCCGCTGCTTTTGGTCACAGTGTAATGTTATATAGCTTATAGCCTTCCTCAATTAATGGGCTATCCAACACTCAAACAAACAAACTCTTCAGCTTTATATATTAGTCTGGATAAGATGAACTACTCGCTGTCTGAATTGTTACGTACGTGTACGGAGCGATCTCTTTATGACCGAATAGACTATGGAACTTCTTTGCTATCTCTCCTAAGTTCTACGCGATTATTTGCGTAGAACTTAGGAGAGATAGGTATGCGAATCTAAAAAAAGGTTGGTCTACTAGAGGAACTAGTCTAACTAACTTTCTATTTCAATCAAGTCGTTATTTAAAGTTGCTAAGTAATAAAATAATAATTATGGTTTAACCCTAACGATGCGGAGGATATTTATAAACCAGGTCAAAGAATCTAAACACCAATCCAATCTGAATATGTACCAATTTATCAAATCACCATTACGAAACACTTTGGAACCAACGAAGCCTCGGGCAAAAACTACTAGTTTACATAAAGTACCAAACTTTCTCTTAGGTGTTCCAGAGATAACTGAATAATCATTCCATTATTATGCAGTGTTAAAAATATTTACTGCTAAAGCTGGAAACACGTTGGCACCTGGCCTAAGAACGTGTCAATTAAAGTTCTATGTGGTCATAAATATGAAGCAAAAGTTGTATTTTCTAACGCCCGAGGTCAAATTTAATTATCATGTATACGATGAATATTCTCATACATTTGTATATGACGCCTACATACACATAAATCAACGCGGTACCGCTTCTATATTTCAACGGGCAACTTAAACAATAGTTAAAATAATAGTGTCGATGCTCAAGAATAATTATTAAGGAACATTTTAAATAAATCAATGAATAAATTAGAGGCTGCTATTACGCTTGATTTAGATGGCAGCTCATCTGTTACGAACAAATTGCGTTCCGAGCTTTAACTTCCCGAAGAAGATATTTATTATTGATTTATATTAAAACTTTGCTTAAAAAACTGCATTGCCTTATCACCTAATAAACTAATGTTTATGTAATTTTAGTAAATTTGTGATTTTAATTTTATTTCAACACAAAGACTGATAGATAAGCCTAAATAAGCTATCTGTGCTTTTATAAATACAGAGAAGTAATTTTAATTAAAAAAGGGGAAAATGCTTTTATAGACACTTTACTTACGAGAACAATTGAAGTTAGACGAATAATTCTTTGAATCCAATATTGATACTGGACAATATACTTATACCTTCTACAGTATATACTGTATATATTACAATAGGTATATCGAGCTGCCATCTTGTCTGACTAAACACTAAGCTATCGCCCACAGCTGTCCAATAAATATTCCTCTAATTTAACCGGTATCTCCCCTAGTCGAATGGCGGAGGTCAGAAGATGGTCTCTCTTAGTTCAGTACCGAAATGCTATTTAGTTTGTCTGAGATCCATTTAACATAACACGGAAATGATTAAGAGTAAATTAATGTTGTAGGAAGATACCTTTCTCTATATTGAAATCTGGAATAAATAGTTTGAATACGCACTTTATGTAATAAACAGTTTAACATGGATTAATGGATTGTCGTGGTTGCTAAAATAAAATAATAAATGCGTATTGTATCTATATCTGGGAATTAATATATTATATTATATGACGTATTTAGCCAGTTTTAGTAACAAAGTTAGATATAATACAAAGTATCTCAAGAAAATAAGTAAGTAGGTAATATAAAAATGTAAAGCTAAAATTATCGCTAACAAATAAATAAATGAAATCAAAAGTAAGTATCACGTCAGCACTACAAATAGATAATGTGAAATATTCGTTAGAGCTTTTACTATCATCTGTAACTGAATTGGGTCGCTCAGTGCTTGCCATTTACGAGTCCGGAGATCACGCTTAAATGGGTACCAGCATTAGTAGCGCTTAGCTATCGGAGACCGAATATTTTATGTCTTTTTTTTTATTTATACGAGAATCTACTATGTATAAGCAGTAAAAAACTAAAGAAAATTATTGCTTTCAAAAGATATTTGGGCGCTTTATCGTAAGTTAAAGCCATACTTTTTGGAGAAAAGTACATAACAGTTTTTACATTAAGCAAAATACTTTTGAGATCTACATGTATTGCTTTTTTATGTCGTTTTAATGTGAGGGGTTTTACACTTGAACTCGGTATACGAAATCGAGTAACTCGTAAAACAGTGTCTAGTAAACACCCACCTATCATCATAAATTACAAAAGCTAGACAAAGCGAAGAATTCTACTGACTCAAACATTCAAAGGGATGGCTCTTTAATTCATTGAATGTAGCATCCAATAAAAAATAAAATTACCAAAGTTTTGTTTTAAGAGACCCACAAAAAGAGCTTACGACTGTTTTAACTTTTTTATTTCTCCCGTATAGCATGGTAATTAAGAAGAGGTCTGTTAGTTTGAACGTAGTTGCTCCTAAACGTAGTCCCGACTGACATTAAACCAAAGGGAATTGTGTCGTGCTCACGAGATGTAGAAACTTCTAGATCAGTCTAGGAAATAATCGTCGGGGTTAACGAACTTGAGCGCAGATAGCGTGAAATGTTTTTATATTTAAAATGATTGCTTCGCACGTGTTTGTGGTGTATAATTTTGCGTAATAAGTAGGTATGTTTTTATTATGTCTTGTTAACTTGTATGATGCGATTGAGATGTTAATATTAATACGAACTAAAGAACGCGGAACATCATTTAACTGTGAATTTATTATAACACATTCTTCTGCCATTTTCTTTTCTTTAATTATGTTCCGTATAAGAGCGTTATTAGTTTATCTTAGAACAACAAAAGCAGTATTATTATACTAGTCATGTTTTCTAACAAAGAGGAAAGTTTTGCTTGTTTGTATATTAGGGGCTTGCACCGATGTAGGTTTACTCAAAGAGCGTATCCATTAAGTTTGCATCAACGCCTTTATCCTCCGAGACTCAACCGTATAAGGATTAGGAATTCGTGCGGATTTGTTTAAAGGGGAAGGCGGGGAAAATTGAGAATTGTTTTCTCTACCGCACAGAGCGAAGCTCGAGACTGAAATGTTGGAGACGCGCAAACATTTATTGTAATTGCGTTACTCTTTTATGTTTAATCTACCCTCATCGTGCATGTGCGCAAACTTAATCCTTTAAAATACTTTCAACAAAACGTTTTATGTACGTGTAGGTATCTAAAAGTTCCAGTTTCAGCACGAATACGAAAATATTTAATATAACATTTCTTGCAAGTTTTATACTAAGTAGTATCCCTTTCGAGATTACCTATCTTCATAAAAGAAAAACTTCAAAGATGCCGTAAAAAAAATTATACAAGTAAACTGTCTTAAATATTAAAAAGGCTTCAGCTACTTTAGTCCGTCAGTGAAAATAACAGTTAACAGATTCATCGTCACAATGTAAAATCCTTTTCTTTTATCTCATACCTTTAGCGGGGAACGTCAAAAAGCTTCATCTAAAACAGTTGGCCCTTAATTGGAAAAACCTTTCATCATACGAGCGCTTCAATCCCTAAAACCCATTTCCAAATTTGTTTACTTCACGAACTGATAATTAAGGGGACTTTAGACTCGTTGCAAATTGACTCATTTTTAACAAGCGTGTCGCATTTCAACGTTAATTAAGTCTGGTTTTCCGACTTTATTATGCGAGATACATGTAGCTACCATGTTTGCCCCTAATGTGATTAACTATAATAACAAACATTTTATTGGGGCGTTACATACGCCGTGAAATGTAACCTTTGGTCGTAAAAGGAGATCTGTTGTTAAGAATCGTGCCTCGTACTGTTGGTGTTGAGGAAATGGTTCCTTAATTAGCTCTTGTAGATGTAATAAAACCGCATCGTAAGCTAGGAATCAGTAGAACAATACACGAGATACCGAGGATACTTCTGAGTTTTATTCCCAGAACGTTGACTTTGATAGCTGCAGCCCAGATGTTTACGATCAGGATTTATATGAACAAGGTTGCGGGTTCAAGTACCAGAATAGCTTTTCAATGTCATCACTTTATCCGACCTCCGTGGTCGAGTGGCGTACAAATCGGTTTTCAAGGTATCGCTAGATCTGAGGTCCCGGGTTCGATCCCCGGCCGGGTCAATGTAGAGAACCACATTTCTACACTGTCTAGGATCATTAGGTGTTTGTGGTACCTTCGTTTCCTCTGATTCCATAACACAAGTACTTTAGTTACTTACATTGGGTTCAGAGCAATGTATGAGATGTCATCCACATTTATTTACTAATTTATTTATTTATTATCTTAAACTAGCGACCCGCTTCGGCTTTGCACGGGTGCAATGTACTCTTTTCTGTACTATATATATAATATTAGGTATACATATAAACCTTCCTCTTTAATGTACTCTATCTATTGCTAAAAACTGCAGTTTAAAAGGTCTAAGCCTACAGACAGCGGGAGCTACTTTGTTTCATACTATGTAAAGATATTAGTAACCAGCTGTCTCCCGCGACTTTGTCCGCGTGTTATATAGCTTATAGCCTTCCTCAATAAATGGGCTATCTAACACCGAAAGATTTTTTTCAAATCGGAAAAGTAGTTCCTAAGATTAGCGCGTTCAAACAAACAAACAAACTCTTCTGCTTTTATATTAGTATCTATAGATATCTTTGATTGAAGGTGGTAATGATAACTTTAAAAGTATGTTTTCATTTATTTAAAATAGACTACCTAGCACGTTATGTTGTCCAAACAAAATTTATAAAGCACGCCAGTTTACCTTTTTCTCGTAATGAGAGCTCAGAAGATCAAACGGGATGACAAATTGCCAAAAGGTAATAGTCTAGACTGACTTGGCCTAACTTTATTTGGGCCCGAAAAAAATCATAATGGACTCGCGCAAATTATATGGCATTTCACATTATCATTCTATTTTTTTTTTAAATATGGGTGTTCCACAAAATAGGTATAGGAAAAATATGTTTGTAGCTCGTCTGCATTTATATTAGGCTACTATATTGTATACTTTGATGTTGAAAAGACAGTATCAGTTATTTGATAGCTGTAATATTCATAAACATGATTTATGTTTTATCACCTCATCTATTAGAGTCATAAATAATCTTGCTGTTGTTATTTTTAAGGTTATAACAACAACATTATAATACTTTTACGCTTACATGCGAGAGGTAGGTAGACATACGTATGTGTTCTGCAGGCATCTATTATTCAGATATTTCACCTTCAAGATGTTACCAGAAAACTATGGGTTACTTAGATCATAATAGTAGTTCAACATTTTGTTTTAATCCCTTAAAATTTAAAGGTAGAGAAAGTAGTAGTTTGGTGATAGCAGATCACCTCTGGATTTTATAAAGACCAACTAAATTTAATTTAATTGATTACTTAAAAACTAAAGCATAGGAAAAAGTTATTTACGAATATTAATATTTTATTCACTTCGTTAACTTCATCTTTGGCATTCAAATCATCATGGGCATTTCAAACAAATTTGTACAAGAAAATATTTAATAGAATTGATATAAATTACCCATAAAGAAACCGCTGATTCATTTTGACATATTGCCACTTGATAAATAATGGTTTTCGAGCACCTAAAAAAAGTAGTTCTCGAGTAATTGACACCTACTACAAGTTCGAGTGCTTTAACCACTCCAGCAGAAGACTTCGCTTTTAATAGAACTAATCATTGTCATGATAATAATGATTAAATAAATGTTTAGTATAAAAGCCAATGATGCTCTCGAATTTTGTAAGGAATTAGGAACAATAAAAAAAAACTCCCTACGATTTTGGACTTTACTTACCTACCTATATCTATTTACTATAATTATAAGTCGCTAGTTTCTCAATGTACGTTACTAACAAAAGGTTTTTATCTATCACCGACTGTGGGTGTTAATTTGTTCAAATTACTTGAACGAATATAAGCTCAATGAAACGCCAAAGAAAACAAGATTTAATTGAAGAACAGAATTAATAATGCAGCTTCAGTCAAGTTTACTTTAGAAATACAACCACTTAACACTTATCGTTCCGAATCTGTTTCTGATCTACATACTGTCAGCTTACTTACCGACGCCATTTCTAATTATCTTGAAATTCAACAAACAATGTTCAGTATTATTTAAGCCTATATGGTTTATTTGTGAATTCGCATGCGATTGATTTATGGTTTAGGTTTCAGAGGGAAGAAGAAAATAGTGTCGAAATCAATGTGTAGGTAACAGTTGATAAACATGGCTAGGCTTAAATCATTGTCGTGCAAACAATAACAAAATTATGACTCAAAATGTAATGAACCAGGTACAAGATGGCTTTAACTTTGTTTAAAAAAAAACAATATTTTACGACCTTCTGTTTATGAAACCAATTTATATTTATGATGTTATTGAAAACAAAAGAAACTGAGTCGAAAGTGAAAAGAATCAGCATACAGGAAACACTTAAGAGAAACAACTGAAGGCCGTACAATAGAACGTATTTTTTTCTTAACGGTTTGTAGCTTTAATGGCGTGAGTTTAGAATTGAATCGAAGGATGTGTTCTGGATGAATTGTAAATTGTTTTGATACTGTGATCTGTTCCCTTACTGAATAAAGGATTTAAACAAAACACTGGAAGGGAAATATAGTCTTTGTTTTGTATTTTGGGTTAGCTTAATTAAGAAAGTCTAGAATAAATGATTGTTTTTAATAAATTGCCGATTAAAGAAAATTAATCCAGCAGTTCGTATTGTTTTTGGATGTTATAAAGGTTGTTGTTATTATTAAAGAAGGCTAGCCGTTTATATTTATCATCAAGTTTTGTAAATGATTCGAAGGCTATGTAAAAACAAAGTAAACTAAACTAATATAATGGATATTAAAATAACAAAAGTGAACCGCTCTCGTTCTCATCCTTTGAGTAAATTAGTTTTCAAAGCAACCGAACTCTTAATATCGTATTTTATTCCGCCGAAGAATCGGCAGTTATAAACGAAAGTTTGAACGCCCGATATTAATATTTATTACCTCCAATGTTATTCGAAACACTTTCTTTGCCAGGTTATAAATAGTCTTTATTTTATGTCGGCCACCCGTCAAACAATATAACAAAAAAGGAGGGATTTTTACGATCCTAGCTAGTCTGGTCAGGCGCCACATTCGACCGTTTATATGGCTAATATTATCGGTAGTAACCAAAGTTTGTTTGCCTCAGCGCACGTTTAAAGGTTCCGTTGTAAATATTAATTTCCTAATTAATAACAGCTGTGTCGCTACTACATAATTTTATGGCTATTTAAAATGGGTAACAATCTCCATGACGTAGGGCAGACGTAAAGTAACACGTTCAAGTAATTTCAATCACCATTTATGTCACTTTTATTGACCGAATATTTTCTCTATACCTCAAATTATATTTAAATATGATTCGCTATAAAGTTAAAAGCGATTTTGAGGCTAAAATGCTAACAAAAAATCATTTTTCCGAACCTCTAATGGGAGGACATTATCCGAAAATCGTTTTTGTGCGAATACGAGTAAAATTTACTGGTAAAATTTAGGAAAGCGCACAAGGAGTTATCTTTATGTACAATTTTATGTATTTTTCAGCAAAATGTTATCGGCCAACAGTTAACCGAGGCATTTAATGCGACGGTCTTTTTCTGCGTTATCGCTTAAAGTATATAAAGTAATTTCGAAGAATTATGAAAGCGTTCGCGGTCGTCGGCCGGTTTTAGGGAAGAAAAATAAACAAAAAAGTTTGACGAGAATACCGTACATATTACTAGATAAATTTATTGCGGCATTATTTCCAAGAAGTTTACGAGTTATGTAATCTTAACAAAAGAATTTGTGACGATGCTTGGATGACGAAACTTTTGCACTCAAAAATTTCCCGGAAACATAGGTAGGTACTAACACGAGCATACGCGACTAAAAAAGTTGGTCAAAGAAATCTATATCACGTTAATATATAGGCCTGCCTACTTTATCTAAACAAATGGCGTCGCGTTTCTCACAAAAATCGTTTAGGCAATTTGTTTAAATTACTTTCCTATGCTAATCTGCGCCGTGTTGCGAATATATTCCAAAAGAAAAAAGAAACGGTATGTAGGCGCTTGCGATCGTCGAATCTCTTTGCCTCAAATGATGCATGTTGTGGAAGTCGGATCTCGTATAGAAAAACAAGATACTGCAAGCTATTACACGCTTTACATCGTAAATAATCGTCTTAGCTCGGTAAATAAAATAAGTGTGTAAGCTTGGGCCATGCTCATATCTGATGAGAAGCCGGGACGCAGCAAAAGACGGAGAAAATTGTGTTTAAAAGGTGCGATAGGGAACAACGTCGAAGGAGCATAAGTTTTGCGGCGTGTTAAAAGATAATGAGTTCGGATACAGTATATAAGAAAGATGTTGCGTACGCCTTTGTAAGGAGACATTATTTTCTTATCTCAAGCATAGCTAAGTCTCTGTATATTTTAACGCACCTAGGAAGGACGTAAGGATTCGTAATTTATATTCGCGCGGAACCAAGTTTAAAACCAAAGATTTATCTTCTGTTACTTCGTAAGATAACGGCTTCGAGTTGTTGGAGGTCAAATACGGATTGGATTATAAAGTACTCGATTTGAGATTGAGTTTTGGAAGTTTGTATAAGACCCTTGATTACCTGGAGCTTTAGTTGAAGGACTCGAGTAATAATTACAAATTGCTAATATTTTAAATCAGGCTTGTTATTCTTGCCTTCAGAAAGTTAAGGTCGCATATTGTTGGAATATTGGTAAACTAAATTGGACGAATAATATTTAAATTCAATGGAGTTAATTGATTATTACGTTTAGATTTATTAAGTTATTATTTATTTAACTACCTACCACACAGGTTTTACGCAGACTACTCATCTGTCACCAAAACGGGGTTACATTTAAAGTATACATAAGGAAGCATAGAGACCGCGGATCGCTAGTAGCATATTGTGCTGATGGTAAGCAAAGTTTTATCTGTAAGTACTTGCTCGTCTAGTTATTTTCCATAGCGATCCGTCCGGTTTAACTAACAATAAACCAAAGATAAATTATTAATTAAAGAGGATGCCAAAAAACTAGTTTTGTCGAGATTTTTGCAAGATATTAACGGACCCATTTATGCGCGAGTCCGACTCGCACTAGGTTAGTTTACTTAGTAGGTATGACTTTTTTATTACAAAAAATAATCATTTTTTTTTTAATGAAGATCCGCAGTTTTTCATCATGAGTTAGTCATAAGCAGTTATTCAACTGCGTGTATTAAATGGTGCCTACACTTTCAGTGACAGCAGTTATAATGACAAAACAAAACATAAATCACGAACCCAATTAGCATCAAACAAAAAATAATAACGAATCAGAAATCGCAATCGATCAATGCCAGTTTATGTGTTGTTAAACGTTTTCGATTAAAGTATAATGATTGAGAAGCATACTTGTTCCTTTGATGAAATGTGAACACCCACTCAGTTCGTACATACGGTTATACACACCATTACCGTACGAGATACACGCGTAAAGCGTTGGCGGACAGGTAAATAAACTTAATCATTCATATGATTGCCCCATCGGTGTTACTAGTTGCCCCATTGGGCATATGCAGTTCCCTTCGGGATGAGATTTTTTAAGAAAAAGGGTTTAGTTGAGCTTGGATTTTGTTATCGGTACAGAAGGGTTGAGTAATTTTATTTCACACGTACATTTAATTCAGTCTCATTTAAACATCGTATTGTCAGGAGAAATGGTTTTTAACCGACTCCCAAAAAGGAGTAGGTTCTATGTATTTTTCGTGTGGTTTTTGTTAGATTGAAGTCGTTTTTTTTTTATTTAATTTTAAATTTAACAATCAATTTGATTATATTTTTTTTAACTTATTCGTAGTAAAAACAAGTCATTATCGTTTTATATTTAAATCAGAAAATATAAATACCAATTTGCAAACTTCAAAAAGTATTTTCCCAAATTTAAATTGACGCTCTAAGATTATTTCTTCGAAAGAAATAAATTTAAGCAAAAACGTCATAAAATATAAAGCACCGGGAAATGTTACAAACTTTATACATGAAAACAGCTCACTATCGGATTGAATTCATGCTTTGACGACTCGATTGGCGGACTATCTAAGCGTTTTCAGTTCGCTCAGAGATCGAATAGCGTTCGGAATATTGGTGCTGAATAGAACAAAATGTTTGAATCAATATGATGGATTGAATTTTATGCAATTTTACTTATTGTTAGTGTAGTTCAAAAGAAGTCTATCATTGTTTTTAAACTATTATATTTTTTTTATTGCTCTCTGGCTTACCCTGTAACTATTGATGTTTAATCAGATGTTTAATAAATAAATGAATGACGACAAAATGCAACATTGCTCTAAAACAAAAGTAAGTAGCTATATAGCATTTGTGTTATTGAATCAGAGACAACGAAGGTGCTACATTGACCCGACCGGGAATCGAACCCGGGACCTCAGAGCTGGCGACACCTTGAAAACCGGTGTGTACGCCACTCGACCACGGAGGTCGCCAATGAAATCAATCGTCATGTTTAAACAAAATATTACTTACGTGTCAGAATCGTTATTCTTTATAAAATGAATGTCAAAGTTATAAGATTGAGCATTAGAAAACAATCTGAGTAAGTAAGTCGAAATACAGCGGGATCTATTAATATAATTGGAATTTGTATGTTGAAAGTCAGGATACCGCTTGGCGCTTTAACTTACTGATATTAACAAATGATATGATAGAATCAAGATTTTATCTCACACACTTCCTGCTCAGTAATCGAAATAACCAGTCAGAAATTTAATAAGAATAAAATCTCCACTTGTCAAATGAAAGAGCACGCAAGAAAAATAAATAGTCCATGATGTCAAATTCTTAATTAGGTACGTCCTTCTTAAAGTATTAATAAAACTTGCAACTATAAATAAAAAGCTCGTTACATTGAATTTGACAGTTCATAAAAAACCTAACGGTTATTACAAAGACATTTCACATAATGTTCACACCTTGACCATCCGAGGAAAGCAAATATAATTCAATTGTGTTGACAAACGACGGAACCAACAACGGCAGAGGCTATAGAAAGGAACAAATCTTAATTTACTTTTTCCAATCTGAAAAGAAAATAAACGTATCCACTACGTACAAGATGAATCACAAGAGCAAACAAATCCAAGTACGTTAAAGCAGTTTGCGCTAGAAAATGAACGCGATCTAATCTCTGATCTGGCGATTGAGGGAGCGGACTTGGCAATGCATCACCTGGCTTCCGTTGTGCAACGATCTTGATTTCTTCCAAATGTACCTCCCACGTACACGCGTGAGTGATGTCGCCATTCAAGTGAGACCTCCTTCGTCCCCCATGGCTTTGTAAAGGTTTTGGAGTTGTGGGTTCGTCAATGGGTAATCGGAGACCAGCTTATGCTGGTAGCAACACGTCCTCTGTCGGGATGCTTGACGTTCTACTGATAAGACGTACCGGTGTCCGTTTAACACCTATTTTGGCTACTGGGTATCACATCTAGATTTCTATTGTTTTAGTGTATTTTAACATTGTTTTATCTGGTTTTTTATGAAGTTCTTTACATTGTTTATGGTCGCCATTGTGTATTTTATGCACAATAAACCGTTTATTGCACGCTCCTTGTCGGGTGCTTACTACGGTTCGTAAAACATTGATTGTTTGTATCGATGAATATATTTTTTATCATTTTAGGTATAAATAAAAAAGCTGAAAGTTAAGTACAATGCTACAGTAGGTACTTAAATTAAATAACAAAAAATATTGGATAGGTAATCGGACAATATTAGGCTATGGTGATATCAAATATCTTAAAAAGTTTAATTTTAGCATCATTATTAGGTCTAAACATTCTGCTAAAAATATTCCCACGGATTAACCGCAAACCGTAACGCGCACATCTAATGACGAAAATCTGGCGACAAATGTCACATATAGACGAGATAATAATCAGTTAGATAGACACTTTATTTCACTACATTGCCTAAATAAACATTGACGTTATTACTAAGCAATAACACTTTATGAATAGAACATGACAAGTTCTTCCAGTCACTCGGAAACGTCTTGAAATAAAAAGAACAACGGTCCATTTCAACTAAAGCTCCAAGAAAAAAACAACTTTGACACGAAAACAAACATAAAATAAAATACTTATGTAAAAGAGCCTTTTACATATCCCTGCTATCAATACCTCTCGAGGCCCAAATACCTTTACATAAGAAGATAATAGATAATTTAGATAACAAGTAAAAGCTATTCGGAGCCGCTACTACCAAATAAATGGTGAATAATACTCACATTTTCAATGTACTTCCAGTGAGTTCGGAAAGAAAATGTTTCTTATTAAAGAGTAGTGTATACTTGGTACTTCTTTATGTTTCCGCCATACACATGGAGGCTTTAACGTTACTGTTGCCAATTTACCCGCCAAGTCGACCGATATTAAAGCACACCATTTGGCAAGTGCCATAGAGGACTAAAATATAGAGAGATATGTTACTGAATATAAAGTTCTTCATTTTGTCAACACTTGTCGAGTAGTACCGGAATTGGCACGGGAATAAGATTTTGAATTCGAATAATATTTTGTTTTCGAAAAGGCCTGAGAGTTCCAAATTGAATTCGAAGTATGGGGTTCTTTCCCGTCAATAGTAAAGTTAGTTTTGATACAATATGAATATTGTTTTCGTAACTTATTTGAGTTTGTTTTAGTGAATAGTTTGATAGTTTTTGTTTTATTTCAGCTCCGTGAAACAAACTATATTTGAAGAATATTAAATAAAAAGGAAATATTACATCAATCTTTTCTTTGTAGCTACGTAATAAATGTCTTCAATTACTTTTAATTTGATATTTGCTAGCAATTCAATTTTATTAAAACACTGTCTCAAGGAGTGGGCTATAAATCTTCTATACTTATAATAAATCTGTAGAGAGGTCAATTCTGTACATCAAATATATTTTCAAAATAACTATCAGGGGGTGATTAGTGATCGATACTGATGCCAAAAATGCAATCAGTAAAATTTTTGTCTGTCTGTCTGTCTGTCTGTCTGTCTTTCTGTCTGTATGTTCCTTATAGAAACGAAAACTACTCGACGGATTTTAACGAAACTTGGTACATTTATTCTTCATACTCCTGGGCAGGTTATAGTATACTTTTCATCACGCTACAATCAATAGGAGCAGAGCAGTGAAGGGAAATGTTGGGAAAACGGTATTTTTTAAGCTTCCGTCGCGTATGCAGCCTTAATGGTTAAAGCTACATAGAAATCATGTATGACGGAAATGTTCTACATAAAATTATCTAAAAAATATCCCACAACAGCATATGTCTATCTTTTATGGTTGACACACAATAACACGTGTAACTCCCGATAGCTTAGCAGTTCGGAGATTTCTGATTATATTTGTTTACTCTTACCCTATAATACTCTCACTCATCCCTAATTAAAAAAAGTTAACATTATTACCTATTCAATAAAAAAAGAATCATAGAAATCGGTATAGAAACACCAAACTTATACATGAAATACGATAATAAGCCATCGCGCCGTCGCGCCGAATACTGAATCATGCTATAAGGATTATTTTTGTGTAACGTGATATATTATATTTCCCTACTAAAATACGAAAGTTAATCTGTCTGTTACATCAAAACCACTGAACAGTGAGGAAGGACATATGCTACTTTTTTACGAAAAACGACGGAAACGCGGACGAAGTCGCTGGCAAAAGCTAGTAGATAATAATAAGTGTTACAAATTCTCAAGTATAAAATAGACCAAAATATACGGCAAATCTCTGTCTCTTCAATGTTTTCATATATTGCTATGAGTAACTGTCAATAACTGTCAAATACTAAAATACCCTCTGAATTTCCGTACGGGCGTTACAAACGCCCCTCGAAATCCTCATAAAATAATACTGTCTATCTTCATCGGTAAACAATATTTTAGGTAAATGGTTGAGGTATTCGTATTAACGATATTGTGGGTACTCTACAAAACTCTCGCTTCGTCGAACAACGTGAGAGGCATATTTACATTTTTTCTCTCAATTCATTGCCCGACATGTTTGCCATGTTTGGTGGATGGATGAGCCCAGCCGACATTTTGTGACATTAGGCTCCATTGATTTTGAATGTGTCGTACCCCAACCAACCCGCTCTTTTAAATAGATAAGCAAATGAATTGGAAGGGCTTTGTGTTCGGTATAAACGTATTTAACGTTTTGATACAAAAAAGTAAAATGTTTTGAGCTCGAAATTTTAAATGAAGGTTCTTTTAAGGTGACCGTATTTTAATAGAGTTTTAATATTCAGTGAAGGCGCGTGTGTTAGTGTATAAAAACGTAGCGCGTTATATTTTTTTATCAAGTTAACAACAAAATTTTCTTCATCTAAATTTATAATATATGAAACATTTTCTACTATACATCAGTTCTTATTCAATTTGAAAAATACGTACCCAAGGCGTTATTAACAGACAAGTCTAATATTAAACCACAATTTGGATGTCGCCATATTAATTAACGTCTTAATAAATGGATTGAACGTTGCTAATTAAACACGTCTTAATGTTCCCCCTCCACGTAAAGGGATTGTAAAATATTTTGGCAATTAAGCCTCCGGTATTATTAAAGAAGTCCGTGGAGTGAAAAATTAATTAAAATTTAAGCTTTTCAGTTCTCCCTACGCGTCAGTCGCAGAATAAAAGGGCTGCAAGCACACATTTCAGTGAGCAACTAAAGATCAACCGTGTTAGATAATTTGAATGGGTTTATGCGGTATGAGCGGATTAAAATTTAATTTTTGTTCAGGTGTTCCTAACCAGATAGGTGCCATTTCGCTGCACCATCAAAAAACGAGTATTTTAAATCAATCATTTTTATATAAGATTCTAGCCCAATTTTTTTTGCGATGATAAAATGATTTTCATATTGATACGCTTCGACATTATTGTAAACAGCGAAAAGCTTTCAATTGTCGTTCTGTTTCTAAATAACTGTAATATAAAACTTAATATACAAGATAATATCGCAAGAAAATATATTATCTAGTAGTGCTAGTACCATGAAAGACATTAAATTACAACGTGCATATAAAACAACTACGCCAGTGTAGCACTGTTCAAGGAAAATTAAATGACACGTTAGCATTTGAAAATAAGAAAATATTTATAAAAATTATTTGCTGTAAACTTTCTTCGAGAATTATTTAAATCTTCATTTTATTTAAACATACAAGTTTTACCGTGTGATTTTAAAATAAAAAATAACTTTACTTAAAAGCTTTTACTGCATAAACATTTCACGAATCTTTTGTAAAATTTACTAGAGCCATCGCGTTGAACAGCGTCCCTTTATCAAGAGAACAATAATTGCATTCAAAATCAAAGATGTTCGCTCAGATAGGCTGTGGGTATTTTCATTAATTAAGGCCCAACATGCGCCGAGCAACAATTAAGAGGACCGATTGTTGATAAGCTCGAATCGAGTTGATAGTCAGCTATTGAGTCGAGATAGCACTTTGTTAAATCGAGGAAGCTTCGCACCTTATTGAGGCATTGTTATTATCGCTGTTTGTTCGCGAATGTTTATGTTGCCTTGTAAATTGGCATCTGTTTTGTACTTGGATGTATTTAAAATGTAGCTTTTAATTTTGTCATTAATTGGCCTGTTGGTCTAGTGGTTAGTGACCGTGACTGCAAAACTGGAGGTCGTGGGTTCGATTCCCACACAGGATATTTTTTTGTGTGATGACCATGATCATTTGTTCTGTATCTGGGTGTAATTTATCTATAATATGTATGTATTTAGAAATATATAAGTATGTTTATCAGTTGTCTGGTTGCCATAGCACAGGTTCTGCCTAGTTTGGGATCAGATGACCGTGTGTGAGATGTCCCACGATATTATACTATTAATAATTTTCTATCTAAAGTTCATGACATTTTTTCAACACGTTTATTTTAGACACATAAGTAGGCTTTTTTGAAGTGTCTAGGTACTTACGTTGCTAATCATAACTTGAATAATAATATCTGTTTTTGACCTTATTCTAGTACTATTTTATTATAAAGCAGGTCTTTTTAGAACAGACAATGTTATTAATGGACGAAAACAGAAATTTCGTCACCACTAATTATAAGGATGAAGTAGTCAATTAAATAGCCGTATGGGTACTAGCTCCAAGCTACATATACAAACTGGATACAGAAGATCCAGTATGATAAAATTAAAATAACATAATCTACATAATAAAATAATATCTATTACTAATATATAAAGCTGAAGAGTTTGTTTGAACGCGCTAATCTCAGGAACAACTGGTCCGATTTAAAAAAATATTTCAGTGTTGCATAGCCCATTTATTGAGGAAGGCTATAGGCTATATAACATTACGCTGCAACTAAAAGCAGTGGAGCATAATTGTAAAGTGTTAAAAAAATGAAAAACCGTTGAAACTAAAATACGCGGACAAAGTCGTGGGGGACAGCTAGTAAATTATAAAAATAAAATGTATTAATAAAATCATAATAGTAGTAAAACAACACATTTATTGTTCACCAATTACTGTTTATGATTTTAGTAAATTTTTCACTTGCCCAGTAAATCACGTAAATAGGGAGAGACGGCTACAAAGCTAAAGCTTTTTTTATTCAAATAATTTCGATTAATGCTTTCTGAGGTTCATGCGAATGTTAAACATTCAAATAAAACTACTTTTTAAATTGATTCTATCGTGGTTTATTTAGATTTAGTTCCCGACGTTTCAACGCCTTTGTAGGTGTCATGGTTATGGGCAGACTGAGGTGGTTCGTCATGACAGTAGATGTTGCTGGTTCTACCTTCTTATTTTAATTAATTATTTGTATTCCGACCTACGCAATATCAGCTCACTGTGTCTTGAGGTCTTGCAGCGTCGCTCTTGGGTTTGGTTTTAAGTTTGTGTATTATTGGCTTCAAAGTAGGTGATATCTTCCAGCCATCTTCTCTATTGAAATTAGGGTGTTATTTAGGGTCGAGGGGAATCTTGGACCGGGGCCGCCGTTTCAGATTACAGTTATTATGTAATAGTAAGTAGAGACCAGTACTTATTTATATAAAGTAAGTTAGGACCGCAACAAAACTAAGAAGTATTTGAGTAAATGTACAGTATAAAAAAGTTTATGTGAGTATAACCGACTTCTCAATAGCCTCACGAAACGTCCTAGGTAGGAATTTGGGTTCTACGAAACGAAATTAAATAAAGTGCGATAGAATCTGTTTAAAAGTAGAATTGTACCACAGAATTGTATAGCCTACAAATATTGATCCATTTTCCTTTAAACTTTAATAATTATAGGTAGAACATTTAGTAGTAATTCTGAATAATCTCTATTGTACTCCTTACGGGAACCGCATTTGATATACCGCAACTCGCTCGACCGCTGATAGTGCAGACTTAGGGTAAAATTAATAGCAGTTCATTGTTACAGAGAATACGTACACTGGTTAAATGTTTTAAATTAAATATGTTCTTTAGATTTTGTTGAATGCGGAAAGCTTTTATTTACTTAGAAAATATAACTCCAAACAAATATTACTAAAAATAAACTTATGATTTTATTATAAATACACCAATATTTAAATACTATTTATTATTCTTAGACCTTCGCCAAACAGATGAAACTTATTTACATATATAAAGTAGGTATTTAATTTTAATTTACCTTCTTAGTTTTATAAAAATAAAAACACTAAATTTCTCAGTATCTTAGTCTTAGCAGTCTTAATTTACCTACTCCTTATATGAGACGTCATACTAAGACAAAGTCTTACTTAGTATGACGTCATCTGACTCTAAGAAACTTGACTATTTAGTAGAGCTAGTGAAGATTACGAGCTGAAGAAAAGATTAGCCCTATTAAATCCGGATACTTGAGACATTCTTCTAATGACACGGGCAAAAGCCTTACTTGTATTTAAAAGCTTTTATAAAGAAACTATATTCGGCAAAATACCTATATGAGACTAAAACACCTTCTACAAATTATTTTAGATCGCTGGAAATAATCTGATGGTACTGAAAACATTATCGGCCATAACCATCAGTGCTTACCTTATTTCTCAAATCTGCACAATTATTTTTACGACCCCTAAGAAATTTTCTATTACGTAAGCACCGTCAGACAGAATCTAAAATTCCCTCCAAATCTGAAACAAAAGAGCGCTCGCAAGCAGTTTACGATTAAGGCAGCTTAACCCTTCCGACTTCACTCCCCTTAAACAACGTAGAAGTTTAACGAAAAAGTCGACATTTAAACGCGCTATTTAACCCTCGCGGTAATCGGAACACAAACAATGGTGGAGTGAAATAATGTCGAATTCCGTCCGACAAATTAGGCGACCTTTTTAGGCGGCGGTGGGTGCTTAAAATAACAGAAAGAACTTTTATTCGGATGTTATTTTTGCTGCCGAGTTTAGCCGAGTTGTAAAATTTTGTTCGTAGATATGAGAGAAGTCGAATTTGTTCTCGTAACTCTTCATAAGTGTGGTGAGTTTTGTGGTCTTACACTTTTTGATTAAATTTACGGTAACTTTTTGTTATTGTTGAATTTTGATGAATAATTAATTGACTACACTTTAAATCATAACATAATACATTATTCTTAACCTTAAAATTACTGTTTTTATGACCAAAGTACGTTAGGAGTACCTACGTAACTTGAACCTACTTTAGAGTTTCCAAACGTTTAAAAACTTTAGCTTCAGGACAAGAAATAAACAATATCATTTCAAGGAACAAAATAAGGTGAACCAAATCCATTTTATTATAAAAGCCTTCGCATTCTCATTTAATAGATATCTGCAGGTATACAAAATATGATTTTCTGTAATAATAACTGATACACTTATCCAAAAGTTCATAAACATGTTCCAAATATCCCACCCTAAAAGTATATATTACTACATGTGTAAAAACAATCTCTTTTTTATACGCAACTCGCTTCGTGAACACGTACACCTAAATATAAAAATACTGCTTACGTACGGTATCCACTTTTCATATTTATGTGATAAAAACATTAGGTCCAATTGGATATCCCCTATTTGGGTGAGAGAAATAGATGTATTATACGTATATACACATGTATTCGAGCGGCCGAATATGTTTTGAGATATTACGCAGACTGGTTTGTATGAAGGAAAATGTCATTGCATTTCTTATATAACGTAATTTTCGACGAACTCACAATCACATCTTGATGTGATTTAGCTGTGAAGGAGAAAAGCGTGAAGATAAAATGGGTCGTACGGGGTCAAGTATACTAGGCGTTCTGTACTGATTATATCCCGAACTGACAATGGCTGTGATTTAATGGCAGCCCGAGAAAATTAGGTTTCATGCCTTTATCTCGAAAGTACCACTCAAGAGGCCGGTTTCTTACAAAAAATACCTAATTACCGAAAGGGTATTAAAGTATCCGAATAAAAAGGAACGCCGATATAATAAAGTAATAATATTGAAGGTGCTGCTATTTAGGTAAAGTGTAAAATTGAAAATCCATTTTACAAAAATCGGCAGCAATTTCGTGCGATACCAGAACTTTATCGGTAAGATATGAGGGTCCAAAACCATTTTTCAGATATTAATTCCTAACAATCGTAAAAGTAACTTTCATGGTGGCCCTAAAAAGTTATGACCGCTTTCACAGGGAAATATACTTTCTATGGACTTTATCTTGTATTCTCTTTGTCTACAAACAGGGATTTAGATTGCTATAACAATAAAGGAATAACAATTCTGTGAGGGTAAAGTTTATTTTGTACGAATCTCCTGCGATGTGGTAAATATTTCAATCCTTACTAATATAAATGCGAAAGTAACTCTGTCTGCCTGTCGCGCTTTCATGCCAAAACTACTGAACCGATTTCAATGAAATTTGGTACACGGATAGTCGTAGAGCCTGAGAAAGGACACAGCACTTTTGCCGCATTAACCAACTTCCATGCTGGCGGAGCCGCGGAAAACAGCTAGTGACGTATAAATCTATAGTCTTAGGAACGAGGAACTGCGCAAGAATCCATGTAATGTAATCAGATATGTGAACAAAGGTTGGAGTACACTTGCACATAATGTAGAGGTAAAATATAAACTCGGCTTATCGTTACTTCCTTAGGTTACTTCGTTAGAGATACACCAGGATGCATTAACTTTACCTTCGAACTTGCCATTACTGTCTACTGAATGCGTTCCATAGAGGATGCAGTTTTTAATGCGTTTAAACTACTTTAACTAAACAATTGAATGTAAATTCCAAGGTTGACATTTTAAATACAATTTGAGAAAATATTTTTTTAATATTATCGCAATACTTAACTATAGGTTCTTTTTGACTTAGCAACAATGCAAATATTATATCCACTTTGATACCTTCTATCAAAATCCAACCATCATTTGGTACTATTTTTCTGGTGCGCTCAGCTATTGCGTGAGGTTTTATAATACAAGTTTGATGATATCTTTTTTATTTTTTATTTTGTAGCCGTAACAAGTCGACAACGAGCCGAATCAAGACAATAAAGCATCTTTCAAGGCTGATGAGACGAGAGTAATGATTATTGCTTACGGTTGTTGATCCGAATGCTTCTGGCCAGTGTCTGTAATTTTAGAGTACAATAGTATTTTCAATTTTATGAATTTGTGAACCTGTTTTGTGGGGTCAATTGTCTCGTAATACGACAGCGTTGCAAGGTTAATTATTATCTACATGATTGCTGTTTAGTCAATGATATTATTTTCTTTTATTGTTTCAATAATATTTTATTTTGCTATGAAAAAGATGTCAGAGAGAGTTAGGAGCAAATATTGTATTTTATTTAAAAAATCGATCCATTTTTTGTTTGTCCCAAAACAAATTCATTTCCATTCGTTTGCACAATATTGTTAAGATGAGCACTGGACACAGCCGCAGCTACCTGCGCGTACGCACAGATTACTGCAGCGCACTAATGGCGGGTTGGATGTTACGCTGTATTACTTTAATCGTCATCAACACAAGTAGCGTTGGAAAAATAGATTTTATATTTATTATGTTTTGCACGAAATAATTCAAAACGCTTTGTTTTGTTACTCTCAGTAAGTATAAAAAAAAGACACTATCATAGTTCAAGACTGAAACACTGAAGACTGAAATTTTAAAGGATATACTATGTTCATACAAATGTGTTTAATATAAAAAAACCCAAATATCGACACTCATCAAACCTACCTTTTTAAGCGAGTATTTATATATAAAAATATCTGTTTTAATGTCGTAACTAAAAAGTAATTACCTTGTTTTGTTGACGCTCCAGCCAACAACCGCGTCAAAAGCTATACTTGATTGCGTTACATAAGTCGTCATTATGATCAAATTTTGTGAATCTGTCGTAAGGAGGGACCGGCCCGTTATTGGGGTTCTGTAATTGGTACAAACATAGTGAACTCCCGAAGCGTTCCTGTTAACGATGTCAAAATATTAACAAAGAAGCTCAAGTTGTATCATAGTATTGTGTAGAAATAGATAGTGCGTTATATGAAAGGAAGTTTTTATAGGAAAGGGAAAACCCATGTAATAAAAAAACAAATGACTAACGGTGATAAAGTTTGAGAATGCCAAATCGCTGTATAAAACGATAGTGATCCATACTCTTTTTAGAAATAATAAGATTTTAATAGAAAAAAACAAGACCTTTTAAATCAGTTAGGCTCTCAGTAGTATAATAGACTAGTGAAGAAAAATCAAACAAGCGCGAGTCGTTTTGTTACGGAGTTCCTATGGCTAAGTGCCGGTTTCATCATCAGTACAGTTTGAAAGTATATATATATAGTATCGACACCGAATTTCTATAAATATAAACATTTTTATCTCAATTGGATGTCTAAAAGTGTTTCTAATTTAGCTTGCAAGATTTGACCTAAACAAACGTACATAGTATACGTACACTGTACAGACATACATACCTACATACATACATACATTGCAAGTTAATTAAAAGCTTCTACAAAAAGCTCTTTGCTGTGTTTTGGAGGCTGGTATTATTTCATAAAACAAATGATAAACCCAATAATCACTTACCAAGCAATAAAAACTATCGCGGAACCTTTTTCTTGTTAAACAAATTTCTTCTTAAACTAGTTTCGGTCTATTTCAAGTGAGTCATGATTGATGTTCTGCCGACGACGCACGTCAAGGCATAATGTTACTAAAATTAGAAGTTCGCTTAGTTACAGTTCTTGACTGATGAGTTTCAAAGTATAAACAAGTGCCCTCAAAAAAAGGCCTTAAGAATATGATCTCACTGACAATGGTAGTACAATAACTAGAAATTTAGAGTATATAAATCATAAATCCAATAATATAGAAATTATTTTTTAGTTTGTAAGGAGTTTTAATAAAGATTCCTTGGTTCGATAATTTTCGTCTACAATCATTTAATGCTCAAAATACGACGTATTTTTTTTTATTTTTTAGCTGAACGTTTATGTTTCCAATCAAATCATTGATAATGCAGGTACCTTAAATATTAAGGCGCTCTGAAAATAAAACAAAAAGATACATCGAAAGTGGTCTTGCGTGCAGTAAATTCAGATGTCAACATGTCTTCCTTTATAGTCCCCAAAACAGCAATCAGTAATTCAAATTTATAATGTCCATGTGCTTTGAAAGCCAGCATTATGATAAACCGTTTTTAATAAAGACAAAAATTCAAATTGCACATTCATCGTCCTAATTCTTGGGCTTCTTTCCTTTCACATATCAATAAGAACGTTCGACGTTCGACTGCAAAGCCTCGGGCGATACATATTAAAAAGGAACATGGAATCTACGGCAGTGATGATTACAGAACTTTTAAAGTTGGATTCCAAAGTTTTTTGCATTTTATAGCTTACAATTTAGCAAACTAATGGCGTGATTGGTACAAGGGAAGCAGGATCCCGTGCGGTTAAACTCCAATAATTGAGCTGAGCGCTTTATTAGTTCGGTCTTAACTTTTTTACCTTACTTGCAGATTTTCTGCATTCTCTAAATAATATAATAATACGATGTTTACCGGTAATGTACATTTTTTTTATGTTGAATTAAGGGCTATTCAAGTAAACATGGGAAACCGTGCTATAAGACTATAATGATGCAAAAAATAACGGTCCATTCTACATTCTCTTGATACATAAATATTATATATCAAATTAATATATTAGTAGTATAGTAGTAGTCTTTAATTAAAAATGTATGTTTATCCACATGAATTCGTAGTTTGATGGGAAGTTTATAACATGTGCATAATTATTGTAATCTTAAAGCCGGTTTTAATTTTAGGTTGCTACTAAATCCAATAAATGCATCTACACAAGATTCAAACATGTCAGCAAAAATATATTGCATCAATATTTTTTTTCTGGTTACTTTTTAAACCCTTGAGTATAAATAAGTAAACTATAGAGTGCGCCTTACAGAGTATGAACTGTGAACACCAGTATGAACAAGCGTCGTCGTATAATTAGTTTCAATACAGACCGTGCAGTTTTATGAATACTATCTCAAAACCTATAAATATTACCGTATTAATATCGGAACCATCGATATTTTTGCATAAACTTCTGTCGTCGCACGGAATATCGATTAAATTAGTAAATGTGCATAGTATTTACAGCTCAAAATTTGCTTACGATTGGCACGACAGGCAACTAGCAATGCGCGCTCTATGCTTGTTTATGTATACTCTACGACTCACTTGATTCCATCAATCAATGACCGGAACTGTACAACATTCAATGGTAGCAGACCGAACAATGTTCAAACGTACAAAGCACCACTCAAAGTTGTAAAAAATTCTATTACAAGGTTGAATCGTAAAAATGTCACTGAACAATAAGAGATCAATCATTTGAGACGAGGTCCTTCAGTTGCTGGTGAATGTGGAAAATAATACAGGATGACCCAATTCGTGAGATTTGCATTCACGTTGAGTAGTAGAGCAATTTATCATCCATCTCGTGCCAACAAAAAATGTTGTGGAAATATCTCTTGAGTTTTAGTTGCTTCAACTGGAGTAGAGTTTTTAATTTTATCAAACAAATAGTGTTTCCTTTCGTCAGATTAAGAGAACGGGTAAACATGTTTGTTTGTTCTCATTGTTAGGAATAACAAAATGTTTGAAGTAAAGATAACTTCAACAGTTGCAACGTAACTGTAATATGTATTTATTGACCTGAATTTTTCACGATTAATTCCCTATATTTTCTAGCCAAATAAATTTATACTAGCCATTGCCTGGGTGTTGGTTGTAACGGCAAAAATCTAAGCCCTATAACAAGTTCTTTTTCAAAATCGGTTCAGCGGTTTTCAGTGTAAGCGTAACAGACAGACAGATAATTTCGCATTTGTAATATTAGTGTAGATAAAGAGGGTTATTTATTAGCTAGATGTGTCGTGAACTAACTTTACCCCTTGGTTTAAAACCTAATACATTGCCAACTCCACTCCTCTACGAACAAAACATGTTTGATAGTTTTTTTTTGTCAAACGGTTTTATTTCATTAATAATTTTAAGTCATAATCAGGCAACACCCTGCTGCTAATATTTTCCTAGTATTTAGGTAATATTTATTATTTTATACATTTATATTAAAATATTTATTTTATTACGACAAAGTCGCCATAAAATGGCTAAAACTATTAATAAAATTAAAATACCAAATTTGAACGCATTGAAAAAAATGCATTTGTAAAATGCCATTGATATTTTATTCATAATATTTCGCTTCAGGACTAAATATTCAAATTGGATTTTAATAAAACGAATATTTAAATAATTCAAATGTTTCACCTCGTATTATGTAAATTGGTTTAAATTCGACATTTGAGCCGATTTACATTCATTATTGTATTGAATTTGGCTGTCAAGTTATTACATGCGATTAACATTATTTATAAAAAAAAATCGAGGGTAAACATTCAGATTATTTTATTTTGTGATTTTTTAGATGCCTCTTATTTACCACCCACATAGGTAATAAGATTTTGATAACCAAATTTACTTATTTTCTTCTACAACGAAACATCGAATTAAATAAACACATTTTTACCAAATTTAAATTCGTAAACCAAATGCTTAATTTATTGTAAAGCTTATTCAAAAATCTATATTTATGACTCCAAAGAGATCAACAAATTATTACACAACAATACGAAGCATTCGGCGGAGATCTGTGTAATAAATAATTCATAAATATGTTTTTATTAATTAATAATGAAGTGACCATCTAAATTATGTTGAAGAAAAAGTCTTTTGATATTTATGAATACAACTCAATCCTTATGATTCATATTTCTTACGTAGCTATTGTTTGGTTCCATTCGAATAAATATTCGACTAAGAATTTAATAATTGGAACGCTTGTCCTGCGGCTATGAGAAAAACAAATTGGTATATTTGTGTATCTACCCTCGGGCTTCGCTTAATGTAAGCGCGTTGGACCTGATTTCAGGCGATTTTGTTATTATCCTTTATACTACGGAATCTCTTATAATATTTCAAATATGCTATAGAGAAAACGTAAATACATATCTTCTAATAAAATCGAATAAATCACAATGTGAACTTTATTTCCTCGGTCTGCAGTAGAATATTTTAGTGGCTATATCCCTGTACACGGACTTCAATGTATGTACTTCAAGTCAGTTCATGGGAAGTTACTGAGATACTATGTTCAGTTCGAAATTAGTAACTTCCTCGCATGACTTGTTCATATGAACTGTGTGCTCCGTTTATTACCTACGTGAGACAGACTACAGGTAAATTTCCTTGAGATCTAGATCTAGATTGTACAGTATTACTTATTAATTTATATATATAGGTAATATGTTGTTAAATTAACATTTGTTTATGTCGTCACCGATATATAAATACTTTATTATTATTAATTTTATACAAGAAGTAATATGTAATAAACTCATTTCAAAAAAATATTTTCTTGAAATCATGTTGAGTATTTCACCTCAGTTCTATTTTCTCGAGCTTTCACTGCCATCATAGATCAAATTTAGATTAGAAAGTAATTGAATACATATAATACTGTGGCAGAATGTGACTGCAAGGTAAGCGTCATGTTAGTCCAGTTTATTATAGATATATTTTCACCTTATTATGGTGGAAAGTATGACACATTCTTAACTAACCAGCAATTTCTAATCACATCGAGGGTTTATGCTTTTCAATAAACATTACCTTACATAATTTTAAGGAGTTAAGCCGCATACACACGGAGTGTTTGAAGGAAATCTACTGCTTTTGTTTCGACTGTTTTTAAAATGCAAGGGGCGGGAGGAGCAAGCGGCGCGCGGGAGCGGTTGATAGCTCGCGCAGGCCGTGTGCGTTGATCATTGACTAACTGCTGTTGCAGTTCGTGTTGGGCGGCCTTATAGGTGACTAGCTGTCCTCCGCGACTTTGTCCGCGTGTTTTAGTTTCAACGGTTTTTCATTAATGCTCCGTTCCTTTTAGTCGCAGCGTAATGTTAAATATCTTGTAGCCTTCCTCAATAAATGGGCTATCCAACACGGATGTTTTTTAAATCGGTCCAGTAGTTCCTGAGTTTACCATGTTTAAACAAACAAACAAACAAACTCTTCAGCTTCATATATTAGTAAGTATATATAGATTTAACAACTGTGGACTTTTATTTTAAGAACCTTTATCATTTTTTCCATCAAAGGCCAATAACGATAATGAAATTAATAAATTTCGCCCTCAATTCATACAATGCCATGTTTCAGCAGCTTAACTTTTCATATACTTAATCTCACAGTCATTTCTATTTAGTCCAACTTAAAGTCTGGAACATTAGTGATATAATTAAAGTTATAGCAAAAGAAATATACAGAAAGTTTAGCGTCGCCGTCTCTTGTCCAGATCAGATCACGCGCCAATCGGTTCGATATAATCAGAATCACGTATCTCTTGGTCCATTTGCTGATTCTTATAAACAACGTACAGTAATGTTATTCGAAAGTTATGGAAAACTTTATCGACCCCTTATTCTGCTATTGCAAATAATTTCATTACCGTGAAATTATTTCTAATAACAGAATAACAATACAAAAAAATGTAGTGATGGCCTAGCGGGTTAATGAACGGATTTGTGTCTACAAGGTTGCAGGTTCGAAACCATAACAGGCAAATACCAATGTGACTTCTGTGTTTCCATGTTACAAATACTTTTTGAAGTTATACTTCTTTAGGCGCGTTATGAAAAAATGATGAGAGTGAAATTTTAAGATGCGCGCGCATCTTTCACAGTATGAAGTTAGTCGCGCATGTTGGTACGCTCGTCAAAAATGATGAGAGTGAAATTTTAAGATGCGCGCGCATCCAGTATGAAGTTAGTCGCGCAGGTTGGTACGCTGTCACCTCTGATCACTGTTTTCATATTTATAATATTTATCAACATGTTTCTAGTTTATACATTCACAACACGTGTTTTAGTTTCATACAAGTGCGAATTATATATGTGCTAATAAATTATATTCAGTAGTGATTTAAATTGAATATTTTGATTGATATTACTAACTATTTGTGAATATTAGTGAAAAAAATTGTGCTTATATACTTTTTCAAGTGCTCCAATATAATTGAGGTTAACTATCCGTATGTATTATTTATTGATATAAATTAAAATACTTTTATTTAATATAATTAACACTAAATATTATTAAATTATTAATGTTAAATACTTATTATTATACCAGTTTATGAGAAAGAATTTTATCTTGTTCCGCCAAAAAAGTATAACTTCTTACGTGCGTACATAAGTACACACACACTTTTTTTTTAAAAGGCATCATTGACAATCGGTGAAGGAAAGTTTGTTAGGAAAGTTGAATAAACAAGCGTGGTGAAGACGCCTGTGCCCAGCAGAGGGAAATTTATTGGGCGGTATTTTAAGTACTTGATAAAAAAAAAAAAAAAAAAAAAAAAACATTTTTAAACAAGCTTTATTAAACACTGCAATCTAATAATATATTTAAACTAGCTGTCCCCCGCGACTTTGTCCGCGTGGTTTAATTTCAACGGTTTTTAATTTTTGCAGCATTTTCATTTATGCTCCGCTCCTATTGGTCGTAGCGTGATGTTATATAGCCTATAGCCTTCCTCAATAAATGACCTATCCAACACTGAAAGAATTTTTCAAATCGGACCCGTAGTTCCTGAGATTAGCGCGTTCAAACAAACAAACAAACAAACAAACAAACAAACAAACAAACAAACTCTTCAGCTTTATAATATTAGTATAGATTAATATCCTTACTCTTAGAGTAATATCACATACGAGCTAAGCTATCAGTAGCGTTCATCTCAACGTTTAGAATTAAACTAGATTTTTGCTAAAGATATGTTTACTCTGTAATTTGTATATGTTTAGTAACTTTATGATATATGCGCAACATTTTTTATTAAAGATTTAATCATATGATGTTATTCTTTAAACTGTGTTGTTTTAACTTATATGAGAACTAAAGACAGCTAACATAAATTAAAAAGATTTTTTTATCTTTTATTTAAGTATATATTATTATTTATACAAGGTGAGTTTTTTAAGCATTATTTTGTCTATCACACAAATGTCCATTGCGGGAATCAAACCCGCAGCACGTCGCGCACAGTGGACAATAACCTCAATCCTGTTTGCTGGCCCCTTTCAATCACAGGACAGTCCCACTGCACTTTGATACTAATGTGTTGATGATGATTCTTTTCTAAGAACGCCATTACATTCACAGACGTAGAGTCCTCGCAACCTTTATTAAAAACCTTATTCCGACTGCATGGATAGCTGAATAATATAGGATACCTCGCTGAAGACGATTTCGCGACATACCGGGTTCGATACCTGCACGAGACAATTATTTGTCTGATCCACAATGTGGAATAGGAAACTAAGACCGTACCGTTCCGTACTAAACACAGCTAGGGAGGGTTTTACTCAGCAGTTTAGATACGTTCGGCCGGCGCGCCTCCCGAGCAGGCGAATGACAGTTGGATGCTGCTAGACGCGTCGTGCGTAATTTTATTATTAGATGGTTGTTTTTTTTCGCAAACGATATGTCTACAACCCTAACGTCCGTGTGAAACAGAGTAACGCGTTAGAAAAGACCGCCAATGCTTAGGTTAATATCGAGTTAGTCATTAAGCTTTTATGCGAGCTAAATTGCACTTTGTTTCATCGCACCTAGGTCTTTATTTATATGTATTTCTTATCTCAGAGTGAACCTTCTGTACATAGTACTATTAATTATTCTGTGTTACAACTAGTGTAAATGTATTTCATTCCTAAACATTAAAAAAATAAATGACATCGGTTTTCCATATCTAATGAACATTAAAGTTAATCATGCCAAATACAAACTGATAAATTAATCGAAAGAGGAAGTAAAATATCGTAAAAATTAGAAAAAGTACCGTCTATCAAGCGTTATTGGTACGTTAGTATTGATAAGCTTGTCATTAATTTAATTTACGTGCATTAGGGAATACTTTGTATGTGTAGGTAATTTATTTTAAAATAGCTGTCAGTGTGTTTGAATGTAGTAGTAACACAATGTTCTTATCTAGTTTAAAAGTTAAGAATTTGAAACTGAAAAATAGCCCTATTTTTCTTAGTTTCATTTTATTATATCAACACTTTTTTATTAAACTTAATGATATAATTAATAAATAAAAAAGGTAGGTACAGAAGATCCTGACCTCAATTATTTAACAGTCGGCTTGTCTTTAAATTTAATTTGTATAATTATAATACAACTTACAATACCTAAATATTTAGTTAAATAACAATCAACAACACAAACTATTTATAGTTTCAACGTAACATGCAACTTAAATCCTAGCCATTAAAAGCCAAAATATAACAGCATAATTATACATTTCTCTCCAATTACATACAGTAGAGGGCAAAACAACAAAATTAAAGTGAAGCCTTTAACAACAGCGGAACAAATAAAACATAGAGCTGTAGGTAGAGCTCTGATGTGTGAATAACACGGGAACGCGGGATAATCACGTTGAAGTTGGATGCAAAAATGTTATAAAAAATATTAGTGAAACTCACGATTCTTTCGCCTGTGAAATGCTGCTAAACCTAGAAAGAAATAAAAGATTACATTAGAGGTAGAATTAGAAAACATAAATACATGAGTAAAAAAACTATAGGTCTCATGGCCGCGGTTAGTCCGTGGATGGGTGACCATTTGTGAATATACCGCGACCCCTCCTTGCCTCGGAAAGCACGTTTAGGCTTTGGTCCTCGATTGTCATAGGTTTTTGACATCTTTAACAGTCGTTAAGTTATTACAATTCTGACAACCAATCTTACTATGGAATACAGTCTTACCCAGTTAAATGAGTCGTGGAGGTCAGACAGGCAGTCGATTTATGTAAAAACAGTATTCACTTAAATCCGGCAAAACTGGAAGCCGACCCCAAAATAACTTGGGAAAAAGCTAGGCAGAAGAAAGTTAAAAAACTAACATGTTCTTTTTATTTATGCTTACCTAGCTCTTACTGCATCATTACTTTGTATAAAAAGATTAACTCCTATAAATCTCTCCTATGAAACGTCTTCCTAAATTTTGTGTCACCAAAGTCAATATAGCAAAGTACACACCATAAAAATGTAAGTATACTCTACTGAATAGTAAAGCCTTTAATCAAATGTAAAATAGTAAAGTTATATTTTATCTTCATTAGTTTCGTGTCAAATTACATCAAGATTACACTGATTATTATCTAGACCAAATCAACTACATAATATATTAATTTGTATAATTAGAAACTCGCAAACTGAATGAATTTAAAAACCTGCTTCTACCAATCGTTATTGATCTAATCTAATTTTGTTAACGAACCTGTAATTGTCGACTGTTTTTAGGAATACTTCAGAGTTTTTATACAGAATATTTACAAAACCGCGTAACAGTTTTTTTTTTAATCTATCTGGATGTGTGGAGTCCAACAGAGTGTTCCAAACTTACTTTTACTAAAATCTAATTTGTAACAAAAGTCTGAAGTTAAATATAATATTATATACCTTCAACTTTGGGAATGCAAAAAGATATTTTGATTATCAGGCACTAGCAGCCAATGTTATAGAATAAGCTCAAGGCTAGATCTTTCTTTAATGTATTTTATTCTGTAGGTTGTTCCAAATGTTTATCAAAAACTTTTATCATTATAGTACAATCTTATGGCGCCAGGGCGTTACCTCAAAACCACGTATGAATAAGCTACAGTCAAATTATACACACAATCAACGAGACCCACGTAGACCAGTCTGATCTTAACGCAACTAACAAGTAGATATAGGGTTGTTGTTCATACTTAATACACGCATTTTTATAGATATATATCTATAAAATACGGGTGACGACCTCCGTGTTCGAGTGGCGCACTGGTTTTCAAGGCGTTGCCATCTCTGAGGTCTCGGGTTCGATCCCCGGCCGGGTCAATGTAGAACTTTTCTACATTGTCTCGGATCGTTTGTGGTACCTTCGTTTTCTCTGAATTCCATATCACAAGTGCTTTAGCTATTTACTTTGGTTTCAGAGTAATGTATTTGATGTTGTGCACATTTATTTATTAATTTTTAAATTATCATTTTGCAGTCGATTTTAAATTATTTAAAATAGTTATTGTTAGTATCTACTACTACTAGTGACCGAGACTTGTCACTTCCATACATTTGAACGATTCGATCAGCGTTAACGCTTGTACAAATGTCACTTGGCTACAGAGGATGGTCCATCATAGCATCGCCAGCCCCCCTAGACAAGTGACATTTCGACAAGCGAGAACGCTGATCGAATCGTTCAAATGTATGGAAGTGACAAGTCCAAGTCACGTGACTTATCGAAACGAAATGTCATTTCCATACATTTAATGTCATTAGAGCGATTTCTATTATCGTTAACGCTTGTCGAAATGCCACTTGTCTAGAGGTACTGTTATGTCTGTTAAATGTCAATGTAAAAATTTAATACAGAAATATTTTTAGTTTAATAAAAAGTATACACATTTATTTTTGCAGACTCAATTAATTCCAAAATTCCAAAAACTATTAGATATCTTCTATTTAATGATGACAGCCCTGCTAAAGTAACGGTTACAGCAATCGTAGCAATCTCGTCGTGAAATATGAGAGACCTGTTAGGTTTTATTGTTAACTTCTAGATACAGATCTGTGTGGCGTGATGTCTAGTTTTAATTAATGATTCCGAGAATGTAGTCAGCGTGTTTTACACGTAATCCGATTGTTACTTGGGTAGTTATCTTCCCTAGATACACGTGAAATGATAATATTTACAGCTAAATTAAATTGTTGAATTTCTGCAATCTCTAAAATTAAATTTATAAAAGACTTAAACTTTAAGTAAACAATTATATTCGACTAGCTGTTCGCCCCGGCTTCGCAAGGGTGGTGTAAGATTTTCAAAACATTTCCATACGCACTTACACATTTTCTTATTTATTTTCTTCTATAAAAACCGGAAAGATATATATCTGGAACCTAATAATAAAAAAAAAACAGCAAAAAAAAAAAACAAATCGGTCCAGCCGTTCTGGAGTTTAAGCGAGACTGACGACAGCAATAAATTTTTATACATAAGAAAATATATTTTAAAACAACCAGTTACCCTACAAATCAAAATAAAATAGGAAAACTACGCTTCAAATATACTATTAAAATTACCTACCGTAACTATTTCACAAATTCTAACAAGACCTACTTAATTTAGAAATAATAAGCATCAATTCATCAAACGCAAATAGTATTTTAATATCATAGATAATACCGACCACATACATTTAAAACTAATTATCGGCAGCGAACCAATAAACTAGCTTAGCTTATTACTGACTTAACAATAATGGCGACCGGTGCAACATAAATTAATTTAAATAAATCCGACGAGACGGTCTCGACACGAGAAATTAGAAGACAATTTCTCGAACACGAGAAATTAGAAGACAATTTCTCGAACACTTAGTTTTGTTTATAGAATTTATTAACTAATTAACTGCTTGTTTAGTCTGCGTACTATTTTGATTTCAGTTATTTTCTAAACAGTTTTAGTGCAACTACACTATTAGCATTGAAGAACTATTTTATTGCTGGCTGTTTTACCAACGAAGTTTAGTTTTAATTCAACTTATAAAGCAATGGTTATATAAGTTGAATTTAAACTTATTAAAAAAAACTAACTTAAAAAAAACTTATATTTGATATTAAAAGCACCTTAATTTCGGTTTTCATAAATACGTTCAGTCGACTGTACCATGTAACTGTCTATTCCAATAAATATAACACAGCTGGTAAACTACTGAACATTAAATGATGAATATTCACGACTTTTAATTTATAAGCAAAATCAACATTCTCATGTCAATACTTATTAAGATCATGCCTCAAAATTAAGTGTTGTTTTCCTGTAATAATTAAAAGACTAACAACGAATTTTGATAAATGATTAACTGATCATGTTTATCTATGTTGTTATATGTAGCAGTTTACAAATATAGTATTAAAATATATCTTTAGGAACTTACAGGATTGTAAGAAACTAGACACTACGACACAGGGAATCCTAGTGTAGGGTCAAGGGCTCCTCAACATTTGAACAAATGTATTTTCTGTCACAATAAAGATATTATTTTTGTTTTATTTATTTATCAACGTTTTAGAACCGAGTATGAGTAGTACGGAAGTAAAGAGCAAAAAGCGAATACATAATTAGCATAAACAACAGAGTATATTTAACAAAAGAGCAGCTGATTTCTATAAATCACTTACACTCAGAAACAACCCGTTGTTCATAACTCGTAAACAGTATTGTTTCTTTGTCAAACTCCTTTCGAGTGCTATCCCATTAATCGTTTACTTTATGATCATATCTGACGTAATAAATAAATTGAGATGCTTTTGTTTTACCGAGATGGCATTTGTAAATAAATATTGAAGGCGCTTCTGAGAAATGTAAAGGCTTTTGTTTCGAATTAAGAAGTTATGTTTCTCTGTTATAACAAATTAATATCTTTATTATATACATAATTATTAAATGAAAATTGTTTACAGAAACGTTAAATTGTAAGCTAGGAAAAAATGTTCAACTAAATGTTCTTGACTATCTACAGGCCCTGGTTTTCACGGGTCGAAAATAAAATATTCATTATATACAAAATTCCTTCCTTTTAAATCATTCTATCCATAAGTGAAAACCATTTGAAAAACTGTTTGGTAGTTTTGAGTTTATCGTGTTCAGGCAGACAAACGCGGCTGGGGACTTTGTTTTATAGTACGTATAGATAGGTATGAAGATCAAACGTAAGGATTAGGATCCGAGAAGGTAATTGAGTCGACATTATTATGTGTTAATAACCAAACAAGCGATTAAACTAAACAGAACACTTAACAAATTGGACACTGTCAAATGGAGAGCTAAGATTATAAACCGACAATCACCAGGCACCTTATAACGCAAAACATCAAAGTACTGAGATCACCGATCTATCTACAGCAAACAAATTAATATACAAAACCTGAGGCTGCTCAGCTAAAAATAATGGAATCAAAGGGGCTGGAACGAGCAAACGAAGATCAGTCTATTTATGTTAATGTCACGGGCGTGAGGAAGCGTTTAAATCCAGTCATTAATTATTGTCACGCGTAAGACAAAATAGATAATACATTCTCTATTTGTTACTTGACGTGCTCATAAAGAGTAAGACGAAAGAAGTAATAAGGGAATAAGTACTTAGTACAGATTGATGGTGAAGGACTGTTGAAAAACGTGTCCTTAAAATTATGAATGGGTTCCTTAAGGGTATTTGCCCCAAATGAGTTTTTCGGTAATGACATAACTCTCACACGTGATACAATGGAGGCACATTAAATATCATTTTGTCAAGCTTCGTAATTTATGAAGCCGAGTTTTTATTAGTTTGAACTATGGAAGTTATTTTCAATTTTTTATTACTCATTAGAATGTGCTGTGTTATTATTTATGCTTCCTGTAAAGATACATAAATATTTAGACTTTAAAAGTATAATTATTTATCGGAGTTTTAGTACCTACCAGTAAGTGAAGTAATCGCGGACTTGTGCCCTACGTTAAATATCATCATCTGTTATAGCACCAGTCATCGCCAGTAATTGTATACAGAAATCGATACATCGTTCGTTAAGAGCGTATTTAAAAACCTTCAGAGTATAAATGGGCTTTTCATAAAATTGTACTTTGTTTAAATACGTACAGTACTTTATTTAATTTATTTTGTTGTAATTATTTTGAAGTGTGCGGACAACGAAATAGCTGCAATCATCAACTTTTTAACGAAGCTTCTTTTATTTTAAGAAATTTAATTTATTCTTAATATTATCAATTAATTCGACGTTTAATAAAAGTAGGTAGATAACCTACGTTCTCAGATAAAGCAAAGCATTTTAAAACGGATTGTAATCATCATAAATGTAATTAAAGACTAGAGGCGGTCTGTTTCTTTGTGAATTAACGGTAATCAATTAAAACAAATTTATTGCTCCCAGTTAATATAAGTTGAGGTTTAAATAAAAACTTGGTGAGTCTTGTTATAGTTTCCATAATAAATATTATGTTTTGGGAACCTGTTTCACCAATCAGTTAATTAATACCATTCGTTCAGTAAGTAAGCGGCGCTTTAGAAAGAACATTCGACAAATTACTGTTTTAAAAATATTAATTTAATAGAAGTACTAAATCGAGAATGATTGGATGAAATGTTATAGTCGGTAGAGGTTTTGTTAACAAATAAGAAGAAAATAAATTTCATGCAATTATTACTACAGTCGATACCGAAAACACATTAGCCCGAGATCATCCAGTGATTAAGCGTGGCGGGAATGAAACAAAAAGTCAGGCAACACTTACTAACCGAGTCGGCAAGATCGCAATAAATCTTTCCCCTTCGCATACAGTCATACAATCACGTCGGTCCCTATAGACAAGTGTTATAATTAAGTTAAACTCGCCGTACTTACATATTGCTTTCACGTTTAGCATTCTTTTTTGTGCGTCTTTTGTTTTATTCGTCTCTATGGAGTTGATTGTTCTGTGCCAAGTAACAGTTCTACTTACAGCGGCAAGTTCTAAAGAATAATATTCGAATCGACTTTCATTACAACATAGCCAAAATTTGAACGAACAATTTGCAACTTTTTTTTTGTTATCCCATCGAATTAGATTTTTCTACAATACTAATACATTAATCCAATACAAAAGATTGTAACATTGTAGCATCTCTTTGTCCGTATGTATCATAACGATGAACCGTGTCCGAACACAGATGGTGTTTTGGTGCGGGTGGTTAGCAAAACAAGAAAAAAACTAAAACATTACTGAACAACTAATAATGCAGCTCGGATACCGACGCGGCCTCGCATCTGCTGTTTTTGTGAACCGTACTAAGGGAAGTCGGCTAATTATTTTTTGGCTACCATACTGTAAGCCGTTAATTGATTCGTCTTACTAATAATGGAGTACAAATCAATTAATTTGGTGAAATTAGAGATCATGAACAGAATCCGGTTTTAGTTAACGATGATGAAGTTGCCTAATGTTTAATAGAAAATAATCGTTTTATTTGACAGAAGATAAAAAAACGCGCAGAATAATTATAACAAATAAACTCATTTGATTTATTTTCAAAAACTCATTACGTTACCTTTTTTATATTAATAACAACAAAAAAAAAAGTTAGCCCAAGAAACACTAAACTACAATTATTACTGCTAATAAACAATTTATTCATCTCAATATGTCGGATTTAGAACTTCGCTTTGTCAAAGACACAAGTGCCTCTAGCGGTCGAATAACTTGATAGAACGTAGTATGGTTTGAATAAATTATTTCCTCTCCACGCTAAGTGGTCACCGTACAATGAGACATAATAGATGACATATCTCTTTTGCTGAATGAACATTCGTTCTGTCGTTTCATATTATTTCTATAAGCAGCTGCATAATATCTTCTATATCCTTTGATGTGCAGTGTTTAGATCCATCTTTATAATTACCAATGGCATCCATAATTCAGTTCGTTTGATATACGGAAATGTACGATAATAATCGTGTTATAATATTGTTTCTTGTTTTGTCGGCTTCTTGTAATATAACGATTTGTCGAAATCCCCAAACAAAAAGTTGCGGTTTGTTTGAATTTGCTTATAACATTTTCAGGGTCAATGGCTTAACATGTTTTGTGAATACTGAGATGGACTGACAGGTGGGCGCGTGCGGGGATGTAACTTTGATGAAATTATTAAATTTATATTAACAAAAAGGTCCCGCTTCGTTGATACAATGTTATTGTCAGAATATTATTTTAACGTTTCAGTAGGTAAGTATATCTACCAGTGTTTGTTTTATACAATTCTCTGAGACATTTTTGTGGCTGCCACTGAGCTTCATGAATAGTTATCTCGAGACGTTTTATTTTATTGCCAACGTCATCGACATCCCAAATGATTTATGGTCTCGAAATTCTTCGGTGTGCCATCGCCGAGTGTGCGGACTCTTTTATATTTTTTTTAGTGAACTGCGGTAACTCTGTGAACATTTAACGCTGATTAAACTGTAAAATTACGGACGCAACGGCCTTTGTGACAGATGCGGCTCTAAATAATAACATTATACACACACGTACAAAGTCTCGAGGTAGCAGTGTCATGCGGCAAGGCCTTTGTTGCTAACAGAATCCACTTACAGCACAAAGAATACAATGGAGATCTTTGGCAAATTGTAAAATATACACCTAATTATTTGTATTGAAGTGTGTCGGTGCGTTAAGATTCTCGGCCCGACAAGGCGGTTCTTAAGGCTTATGAAAACACGTAACAATAAGTATCCAGTGGCGTAGTATTATGATAGGTGGCTGCACGTTTTTTGCGAACTATCATATAATCTTTTCCTATCATTTTAATGGAATGCTACCTTCAAAAACGCTCCACAAACCCTAACAAAACCCTAGGTTAGATTTAAAAATGGTACCTACTCAATTATAATTTATGAGAGTTTTTATTCATTTTTCTTTAGGTAGATTTAACCTAAATAAAATTATATTACAAAAACGGTTTCTGTTAAAAACTAAAAAAGAGTGTAATTTATCAAAAAAAATCTTATTTTTTCATAGTAGGCATAAATAATAAAAACTTAAGGATATTGTTATAAAATTTTATAAGAAGGGAGGTTCCTTGTAATAAAGAAGCTATTTCAATAGGCCCAATCAATTATAATTTTTGTAACTCCACCCATTCTTCACATCCATAAGTAGTTAATATTATGAAATATTACCCGGCTATCGATTCGACGCCACTTCTGGTTGAGCATTCTTTTTTTATAAGTTTTCGCTTTTTATTTTGGTGAATTTTATAAAAAAATTATGAATGGCCCCTCCGCCCCTTTCTCGCTCGAGCTCCGATTGTTTTGTCAGCGCTACACCTGGACGCAAACAAATGCGCGCGCGCATAACGGTCGGTGATCCAAGATGGCGGACCGGGAGCTTTTGACGTGATTTTAAGTATAAACATCTCACTTTCTCTGTTTTGTTCGTGTGTAATAAAAGTTTTAATATTATTCGATTTTTTTAATTTATTCTTTAATAAAACACGACAAGTTTTACTGGATATAGTGTTTTTAACAAACAATTGAATTAATGAACAGAAATACACAGATTTAATGTAGCATTAAAATTATAAGTTAACTAGAGTGCGCCTAACAGAGTATGAACTGTGACACTAGTATGAACAATTAAAATCGTGAAATTTGTGTCAGAACCAGAGCTCGCCGTTTTATTAAAACTAACTCAAAATCGAATATAAGCCTAACAATATCGGAACTATCAATATTTTCGCATAAACGTCTGTCGTCGCACGGAAAATCACTTGTTTTTTTTTTTTTTTTTTGTTTTTTTTTTTTTTTTTTTTTTTTTTTTTTTTTTTTTTTTTTTTTTTTTGGATGAGGTCTACTGCAGTTAGCCTGAGCGCAGGCTTTGACTGCTTCACCGGACTTTTGGCGAGAACCGTAAGGCCTCCAGCCAGAGCAAGTAAAATAAACTAACTACGTCAGCAACGTTCACTAAGGGCACCCCCTGCGGGGTTCGGACCTCGACTTAGTGCGTTGCTGACTATCTTAATAAGGCAAAAACAGCAAGGGATGGCTGGATCTGAGTTATTATTATTTAGGGACATATTTTTATTGCTAGTTTGGCCGGCTCGGGCCAGCTTGATCTAGGGACGGGGGGGTAACATTTACGTTACTATTATTTATAATACGCGACGGGCCTCGCCGGCGAGGACGTAGTATACGGCGGTTGTGTTTTGTATTGCTACTGCTAGCTAAGTCGAATGCTTCTTGTAGAAGCGTTGTCTTATCGTCGGGATAGGAGAGAGTGTGTCTAGGACGTTTTATCTTGGAGATGACTGAAGGTCGGTATCGCGCGGCCGCTACGATAAGCGGGTTACGGTGGGTTTCGGCGGTGTCGAAGAAACGGGTCGCGGCGCGTTTCATGAACTGCTTGATTGTGGGCAGCTTTAAGTCACAGTGCAGCTGCAAGTTACGAACGTAACCTGGAGCGCCCGTGGCTCTACGCATGAAAAGGTTTTGTAGAGTTTGCATTCGTTTGAGTCGATAATCGGGTACGTGAGAGAATACGACGCTGCCGTAAGTCATGATAGGTCTGACGCACGCAGTGTAAATTCTCTTCTTGCAAGCAAGAGAGAGTTTACTGCGCTTGTTCAACATACAATGAAGTCGGCCGAGGGCGAAGGCGGCTCGCGCGCGTGCCGCTTTGATATGAGGTACGAAGCTAAGCTTCTGATCAAGGATCACACCCAGGTATTTGGCTTGCTGCTCCCAAGGGATAGGCTTGCCGAAGAGGCTTATGGGTGGAGCGGGAACGGGAAGCCGCCGTTTTCTACTAAATAGTACGGCTGCGCTTTTGGTAGGGTTGACTTCGATTCTCCATTTCGTGAACCACTTCCCGAGGGCCGTGACCGCGGTCTGGAGAGTTCGACCTATCGCTAAGGGGCTGGTACCTGAATAATAAATGGCCGTGTCGTCGGCGTACAGAGCTACTTGGGGCTTGCCACCGCGTGGAATGTCGCTGGAATACAGCGAGAAGAGGAGTGGAGAGAGGACGGAGCCTTGCGGGACTCCGGCGAGGATCGGGTGAGGGGAAGAGAGTGTGCCTTCAACGCGATAGCGAAAGGAGCGATTCGACAAGAAGTCACGGATGATGTGCACGAGACGATCTGGCACTTCGAGTTGGTACAGCTTGTAGATCAAGCCGTTGTGCCAGACCTTGTCGAAGGCCTTCGCTATATCGAAGAAGAGCACACCGGTGAGCCGTCCACGCTGAAAACCAGCGCTTATATGCTCGACTATACGGTGGACTTGTTGGACGCACGAGTGTTCGGTTCTAAAACCAAACTGCTCGTCGGGTATGAGAATCCTGGACTCGGCATAATCCATTAAACGGGAGTAGATGATTCGCTCGTATAGCTTCCCAAGGACTTTGAGTAAGCTGATAGGGCGATAACTAGTTGGCTCAGACTTCGGTTTACCGGGTTTGTGGATGCCGATGACTATCGCCTCTTTCCACTGCTGTGGAAAGAGATTGTTGCCTAATGCTGCATTGAAGATGCCTGTCAAGAGGATAACTAATGCTGGAGGGAAGAGTTTAATCACCTTATTGGTGACTCCGTCTGAACCGGGCGCTTTACGAGGGTGTAGGTCCTTGATAAGAGAACGTACTTCGTCTACTGTTACCGGCGCGAGAGGGTGTTCCGGGTCCTCTGAAGGAGGAATCGTGGCCTTACGTTCGACTTCGGCGTCAACTCTGGCGAGGTGGGCCGGGTCGACCGGAAGGTTACTGGGCGTACATTGAGCCTCCAGGCTGTCGGCCAGGCATTCCGCTTTCTCGTCGTCTTCAAAGGCGAGGCTCTGATTCGGACGATTCAACGGGGGCATGACCGCTTCGTCGCAACTACGTAATCTACGTTGAAGGTTCCAAAACGCGTGATGGTTAGGTTCTAATTGGTCGAGAAACCTATCCCACCGATCCTCACGCAGAGCCCTTATGCGTTTCTTAACAGCGCGCTGTAGAGAACGCATACGGGCGCGATTAGAGTCGTTGGGATAGGTGTCGTAGGCGCGTATAGCCGCGTTCTTCTCCGTCAATAGGGCACGGGCGTCGTCCGGTAGGAGCCAGCGAGAGTCTTCTGTCACCGGTACCGACCGCGAACACTCGTTCACCAGGGACTGCACGTGCTCAGTGAGGGAGTCGATCGCGCCTATAGCGTCTGTCGCGGATTCTACATTGTCCGGTATCGAGTCTAGGTGCGCGGATTGGACTGACTTAAGGCGAGTCCCAAGCTTCGTCCAGTTCGTAACTATCTTAGTGGGGATGGGTTGACCAGCGTCTGGAGGACCTACTCGCGGACTAAAGGACATGATCACTGGTCGGTGGTCAGAATCTAATTCATGAATAACTTCAATGGACCGAAGCGCTAGGTTGACGTTTTTGAGTAAAGCTATATCTAGTATGTCGGGGCGGTGGGGAAAATCACTTGAATCATAAACGAGTACTTATAGCTAAAAATTTAAGCTTCTGCTTAGCACAACGGGCTACTAGCGATGCACGCACTCTTATGCTTATCTGTGTATACTCCTAGTGATATACATAAACTTATAAACTGTTTGTTCTGGATTAGAAAGATTAATTTATATAAACTCCAATTATCAAGTCGATGTGTACCTACATAGTACACGTTCATAATTTAACGGCATCAAGTAAAACCAACATTTTATTATGTCACTCCAAGCCCATTAATCTTTTGACCAATTTCATAAATTTGCCGTCACTTTCATGCATTATCACGATTTATTTAAAAAAATAATGGCTCATTTGTTTTTGTACTCAGTCATCCAATATTAAACATTCAACATCATTTTTGTACCCGAAATTAGTTAGAGCGTCCATTAATAGTTGGTCTAATCAACATTACTTCTAAACCAAACCCATTGGTAGATACTAGTATGTTAAGAAACGACGCGTCATCACTCGTTTAAATATCCGTTAATGTATTTCTCGTTTCGAACTGAATTATTAATTATAATAGGATCGTTTTACATAATTTTCTTATTAGAAATGAGTTAAATTTATACCGAGCTCTCTGTTTTAGCGGTATCGTAAATTTCATTTGGTTAACGTCAAGTTTGGACGATACGTTTTTAATTAAATCTCGGTTCGTTAGTTTGATTGGAATGCGTTCGTAAATCTCTATGCTTTGACATTCCCAGTGGACACGATAATGATGTAAATTGTTTTTCTTTTACGGAAGCTGATATCGTAAAACAAGCAATAGACTTAATCAGCATTCAATTATACTATCACGATTCCGAAATTATATTTCCATATAAATGGTAATACGTCTGCTGTGTATTCGTTTTTGGAGAATATTACTGAGCATGTACATTAGAAACTTGTTTTTGTACAGCTAATGAAAATCAAGCGTCTATAAAATAATAAGTATTAGCCGGAGGTTCCCGTCGATTTGTTGTTGGTTGCAATAAACTAAATTTGTAACGCCATGAGAAAAAGTTTTATTAATTTTCGTACCGACCGACGGCGACGGCGACGGCCGATTGAAAGGGAAAAAAATATCTTGTAGGTCAAAAATAACTACACAATAAATTATTATCATCAAGTTACTAAGCAAAGTCTGTCCGTTTGAGGTTATTAAGATAATTATCTATTATGTTTAAGTCAGATCTAGTTTAAATAAGAAGCGATGGCCAGATTTATCAAAATAAAATTTAAATTATTTATTTAGATCATCTAAAAATGTACCTCATAAATTTTAATTAGGTACGACATAATTAGCATATATTTTGATTAGTTTAAAATGTTTATGAGAACACTTATCTTTTGTGGGGTTATCAAAAATAAGAGTTTAACTTAAACCGCAGAAATAGATATACTTTCTCGTAAAATAAAGGTGTAACACTAATTTCTAACTTTATTGCCACCGATACCCTTTCCAAAAATAACTGATCAATACTAAATAGCGTTAAGAGGGTTTCGTAATTATTTCGTGATGTTTTGTTAATGATTTTATTTGTTCATTTGTTTTCGTCGAAGTCCTTTTGGAGTAATCTAAATTATAAATAAATAAATAAAGCTTAAAATAATATAAAACTTTACCTTTTGGTAGATAATTATAACCTAAAATTACGATCATAAATCATTGCTAGATTGCTATTGGCAAGGTCAGATGGAATATAATTAAGTGAAAATATGTAGGTCCATAATTTTCGACGCGTCGAAATATTTTTGTGTTACAAGCTTTCATAATTAGTTAGATTTAGAAACTTTAAAGCATTGGCATTAATTTCTGTTTTCTGTATCTTCACTTAGAGTTTTTAAAACTTATAATAAACTTAATTAATTAACAAGCTGAGTGTAATTTTCAAGTTGCGTTAGTATCAAATCTAAGCTAAGTTAGCTATTTACGTTTTTCGTCCACGATACTCTACGCTACACTATCAGCTATTGTTTAAATATTTAGTCATTTCTACAGATTTATTATATAATAATACCAGCCTATAAATGTCCCATTGCTGGGCACAGGCCTCTTCTCATATAGAGAAGGCACGTTGATCACAACGCTTGCGCATTGCGGGTTGGCGATTTCGGATTCAAATTTTTGTAATCCAGGTTTCTTCACGATGTTTTCCTTCACCGATTACTAATGGTGTCTTAGAGTAATTAAGAAAGTACATACAACTTTGAAAAAGTCACATTGGTACTTGCGAGTAATGGGTTCGAACCTGCAACCTTGTGCACACAAATCTGTTCATGGAACCACTAGACCACCACGACCACTACAGATACAGATAAGAAAAAGAACTTTTGCGTATTCAAGTGACTATCTACTACTTACCTTACCCGAATTGCCTTCCCCGGTATTAAGTATATTTTGATCGAAGATTAAAGAAGCATTATTACAGTCGTTATAAAAAACATTTATAGCTACCTAATTACTCTTGTACCACGACTAGGGTATCATAGATTTATAATGCAATCAGCTCAATGCTTATATTTCATAACTATTACTTTTATATCATTCGTTTCTAATAACACGGTGGATTTAACTCTCATGTTCTCTAAACGATGTTAAAATAAGTTCTTGATGGAAAACTATAAGTATTAAATTCATTTTCAAATAATTACCTATAAAATTAATTATTATTAATGAAATGTATTATATAAATTGAACATTTACAAATAAGTATTATTTTTGTAATCGTTAACGCTAGAAATAATCTAGAGGTTGTTTAATCTAAATGTTTACTAGGATCATAAATGTTAAGGTGTGTCTGTGTGTCTGTTTCGCAACAACGATTATACAACACAGCAGATTTTGTTGAAATGAACTCTAAAAAGGGACATTGGCTACTTTTTGCCGTGGTAACCGACATCCACGAAGGCTAGGTCGCGGGAAAAAAATAGTTTATAATATGTATTAGTATAAGACGTCGCATGATTTTCAAATTCCGCTTTTAGGTATTGGTTTATTTAATTGTTAAATAAATATATTTTAGATGTGAGGGCAGACCATTATAATAAATATTTACTTCTATGCGGATAACAACACATCGTAACAAACAATTCAAAAAATGAAAGTTACACCATCAGCCTTATTAAACATCGCGTGTCACAAATTGTGACGACGCCTCATTCTTTTATCTTCGTGAGGTACAAAAACAATTTCCTTAACGGGAATAAATGTAAGGGTTACGTAAGCTAAGATTAACATGAGTTGACCTCTGGCGATCGAAGTCTGCAAAGTGTCCCAAATATAGACACGTAACGCCCTGTCACGTACGCAACATACATACGCACAATACGTACGTACGGAGTTTCGGATTGCCAGGGGTCAAGTCAGAAGTTGCAACATCTGCAAATTTCGGGATAGAAGTTCAGATTTGTTCTATATTTGCACTTTTGGAATTCAGAACGCGTTGTGTTTGAATTATATCTCCGACGTTAGCGACAGTTGTTGTTAGTGTTTCCGATTTTATACTGCTTACTTCTATGATATCAAGTTTTGTTCTAAAAATGTTTGAATAGTGACGATTCAAAGCTTTTTTCTTCAACAATATTCCTGAATTTATTATTTTAATAGAGAATTTTGGATGACAATTTCTTTTCTTGTACAGTTCCACGGTCTGAAAATGTATACTTACAATAGGTACCACTGTTAACCCTTCAGTGAATGCAAGCGTAATATAGTACTCGAAATAATCATAAAACATGTGGTTTTAAGTATCTTCAGAAGCTTAATTTTATCATTCACACGTGTGACTTGTATTACTGTCAAATTAGCTTTTTATTGTCCGTCTTAATCTCCTAATAAATCCTAACAGACGGGTGACAAGCTTTTTTATATTTTTAAGAATGTGGTGTCTATTAGTTTTCCTGTCATCGCTTTGTTTCTTTTTATTATTCTGTCACAAATAACGTTAATTGTATTGTTCTATAGTGAAAAGTTGCTTTATTATACATACTTGTATTTAAACATTTGTTGAATTGGATATTTTGATGAACGATGGCGACATTATTGATTAGACAACCGTGGCAAGTCTAAACTTATTTATTGAATTTAATTTTGTGATGTTGTGTAATCAATATGTAGCTCATATAGTTAACACAATATTTGTAATTAAATACAAATAGTAGAAAGGAAAAATTAAAACCTAAACTGAACGCACTAGTAGTCGCAGGTTCGAGTCCTGAATGGGGTTTGAATTTTTCCATTTTTGTTGTTCACGGGTATATTGCAACATCGTACAAATATCAACTTTTTTTTTACAAAATCTCTCAAATCATTGTGAAAATAGCAAAGATAATAGACGCCCACTTATAACGGCTTCTTGAATCTATAGATGAATTATAGATTCTTATGTGTGGAATCGTAAATGTTCGCTATTAGTAGAAACTTGTGTCATCGGTGATTCAAACAGTTTGTGTAAGATTGTGTATAACTGTTATGGCATTGTGTCGGATAGCTTTATGACGTTTTTTTTTTTATTTTTTTTTCTATTTAAAAATAGTTTTACATGTTTTATAAGCTTTTATTGTTGTATGGTATTTTTATTTTCTAAAGCCGGTAATGATTAATTAAATAAATTAAATCTACAAAAATTGTAATTCATATTACATAGTTGACTCCATATATTTTGACAAATATTATTTTGAGGTTGACTTTTATAGATTTATTACGATTTCTTCTCTCTCGGAGAAATTGTAGAAAACGTAAATAACGCTTGTGTGTGACGCATTTATAATTTACACACAATACATAAATGTAAGGCTGATAGATAAAGTTTTAAAATTAACCCAAATTATCACATATAACGTAAACAAACCAATAAACAAACACCCATGGTTAAGTAAGTACTAAACTATCGAAGCATCGTTAGTTCGATAACCTTCGGCCATTTCATACATCTGTTGGACTGCCGATTCGGCGACCCTTTCATCTCCATCGTAGCAAGTCATTATCATCAATATCGTTACACTCGACATCTCGTCTAACTGGTGCCTATTTCTGCCTAAGTCCTCAGAGAGGCAAACACGATAATTGAGTTTGAAACTGGAAAACTGTAAGCAAAACTTCGCAAATAGGTTTAGACTGAAAACAAGTTTATATTGGTTTTGGTACTTTGATATATAAATTTGCTAAGTTATAGTCTATCGACTCGTAGGTATAATATGCAAACTTTAATAAGTGAAACTAAAACTTCTAATTATGAATTATAATTCAACCTATTTATTTATGGGCCTTGTTGTAATTTTATTTTTATAGTACAAGATGTTCTGTTGAAAAGACTGTCGGTACTTGACATATGCATACTCTTTGTTATCAAACGGCTCAACAAGCGTGATCTTGCGCACGCGATACACCAAAATTTGTTCCGGACATATACAAAGGCGGCGACCAGCGAACGTCACATAATAAAACTAAAACCTCTCGAGGAATTCTCTCGTGGCGACAAATAAACGCATTATAATGATTCTTTGTGCTTATTAATTCATATTACACGGCCGTTTAGAACTCTTGACGGGGTGACAAAAGATGGTCTCTGGTCGGCCACAAAAGTCAATGGATCGGAGCGAACAGAATATAATAAATTACAACGTCTATGCTCCAAGATGCGTATAGTATAGATAGTGAGTATACTTATAAGTAAGGTTTTTGTTCGTTTTTCTCTCGTAGACCGCGTTTATTTGTGTGCCGGGGCAATTTATCTTGCGATACGAGCGGTGTATGAATGAGTAAGCTTATGGTTATCGAAACGTATGAATTGTCGCTAGAGTACGTGCGTATTTTTTATTTAGTAATCTATACTAATATTATAAAGCTGAAGAGTTTGTTTGTTTGTTTGTTTGTTTGTTTGTTTGTTTGTTTGAACGCGCTAATCTCAGGAACTACTGGTCCGATTTGAAAAATTCTTTCAGTGTTGGATAGCTCATTTATTGAGGAAGGCTATAGGCTATATAACATCACGCTACGACCAATAGGAGCGGAGCATAAATGAAAAATGTTGCAAAAATGAAAAACCGTTAAAACTTAAACACGCGGACAAAGTCGCGGGGGACAGCTAGTAGTTCATAAAATTCTAACTTCATTGAGTGACGAAATACGAAATTTTGTTAAAACATTTTTTGAAAAAAATTATTGTCAAAAATATGTTTTTATATATTTAGGTTTTATTTTACAATGGATAAATAGCATTAAGAACTTGTCCATTAGTTCATGTAGATACTTTGTCCTTGAAAACCAGCGCTCGCTCTTTCAAAAGTAATTTTCAATCCAAAATTGTGCTAGCCAGGACAAATTCTCTGCGGAGTAACTTCAAAAGATATCAGTCACAAATCAAACTAAGCAATATTCCGATCACGAGTCGCGAATTTTCTTGTACTTCAATAGCTCACATCAAAGTTTCTTATGTCTCCTCTACCCTTGTCAATTGTCTATTCTGTACCATATCTTCCCTTCCGCGCTTATAAAATTCTGAACGTGCGTGTACTGAGCATCTTTGGTGAAAGCGAAGTTTCAGAAATGGAACTGTAATATAACCTACTTTTTGATACTTTGAATAGGGCTTTTTATTTCCTTTTGTTGGTGACGTAGGCGGAATATAGGATCTCAAAAATAAACCGTAATATGGAGTGACAAGAGATGATAGAGGATCACAAATAATAGTCATGATTTGCTGAGCTAAGGAAGGTTTGACGAAGATATTTATTTTCATTACTTGCAAAACATAAATAGAATAAATAGTGTATTTGGGATTTAAACATTTTCCTTGTTCACGTGGTACAAAACAATGCTATCAGTTGTGTCAATTCAACGATTTTTATTCATAAATACATAAATTTATAATCTATAGTAAAGGTACCAAGCGTTTAGGTATCCTATAAGTTTTGTTAACCTCATTAAGTTTATAAACTAAATCTATCCATATTTAATACTTATACGCAATTAATTACTATAAAATAGGTCTTGGCGTCAAAGCAATATAAGTTTGACACATAAATCTTCCTATAACGTGTTTAAGCTGTGTATATGATATATTGAGCAGTAAATATAAAGATTTTGACATCTTGCTAAATCAAAAGTATTGGTAAAAATATATCTTGCCAAACGATGTATTCAAATATAGGCATTCATATGGATGCGAGTCGCTAACGAGAGGATGGATTCCTAATTTACATAATAAAATTAATAATGATTTACGACTTTTTGTATATTATTATCATTCATATAAGCAGTCATTCAGAAAAATCTATTATGTGCCTGAACGTTAGGTATAATAATTTTGATTTTAAATTAAGTTAGTGTTTTCTACGCATTAAAAAAATGGCGAGCCAAGATGTAGAGACCGTACACTTTTATCGATAATAAAATATATACCTACTTTAAAAACTAATTTACGCATATTCCACACTAAATCAAAATAACAAATTCTCGGTAAAATATTGTAATTTTTAAGGAGTTTTATAGGTCCAGCCAACCTTCATAGATTATTCACGGAAGTAAAGAATCAAATTTTCCACAGTAAAATAGGCTATGTCCTAAATTGTTAAGTGGTTTCGGTGCTAGTCATGGCTTTAATGCGTAATGAATTACAAACTCGCCCAGGTTAAATATTCAGGGCAGGTCAAAAATTCTACTCTTTCATAACTGTATAAAAGACTACGTTAAGGCTTTCATATTACGTGTCTCTTTTGTCTTGTGTATTTCCTTAGTATTCAACAATGGCTACGTATTTGTCAAAGGCAGAACGCGTAGGCACTTAGAAAACATTGAAACAGGTACCCTCTTTATGTTTGGTAGAGTTTCCATTCCATATTCAAAAATTATGCGTTCAGATATTCGAAAACGGAATACAAAACGATTTTGGTGCGTTCCTCTTTACTTTATGGACATGTAATAATTTATTTTTTTCGAATATTTGCATCAGAAAGCTTTATGGTTGTTTGTCATTTTTTTATTATTTAACCGTTACCTTTTGGTTTGAAATAACTCTGTTCGTAAAACTATTGTATAAAACTCGTATTTGAGTTTCGATTGCAGAAAATATCGTGTTTTTTTTTACTTCAATCAATCTAAGTAGGTCCTGGAGAGTTGTTTTTCAAAGACAGGATACAATGAAAGTAAATATACATTTGAAGATAAACAAGGTCGTACATCTCTCACATAATATCTCAAACAGTTAGAAGACCCACGTCCCAAGACACATATTAATTACATTGTTGCTTATCTTATAATAAAACTAAAGTACTGCCCTAACTACCACATACATTATTTTGATCACACTATTTTATCTGCATTGGGACCAAGTATTTTTATCAGTATAATCATGGCTCATGGCATGTACAACGATTCAACCAACACATAACTTTTGCCGTCAAATAATAAATTGACCTATTTATTGCTAGTAATTTATGATAAGAGAGAAATTTCGGGTCATTAACACTTAGAGATAAGAATTTTTAAGAGTAATGTAGAGAAATAAACGGGGTGCAGTTATTTCTTATGTTATCTGATTCTTAGAAAGTCAACTTTCGTGAAGACTTGGAGGTCATAATGTAGTTCTATACTAATACAGAATGGGACGGTTATTTCATTATCTTTGAACAAGAAAATATGGTACGTGCTACAAGATATAGTCAAGATGTAATTCTTGAAGAATACTATGATGTGTTCTAAAAACGTATGGAGTAACGTATGAATTTTCTGGTCAGTTCTTCTTCATAGGAAGAACATTTTAGAACCGCGCACATAGATTTGTAACTTTAACGTTTTTAAGCGCTTTTTTGAGGCTTATGATTTTAACAGTACCTATTGTTATAAACATTCAGATACTAATTTATCTAATTATGATTTAGGGATAAAACATAATGAGCATTTTGGTAAATGCAATGATGTTAACCAGGTGATTTGTGGTGTTTAAGAGAAAACGGAACAGAAACAATGTTGTTCATCTATGTACCAGCAATAAAATAACTTTATTTTAAGTTAATTTAAGTTAGTTTCCGTTTTTACCTACGTAAATCGAATTTACTCATAAATTCGATTTACGTAGTTACGATTGTGGATATCCGAAACCGAACAAAAGTTCGGGATGTCGGTACCGCAATCATAAGACTAAAATGGGACTGGGCAGGACACTTGGCCAGACAAAATGATGGCAGGTGGACCAAGGCATTGACCGAATGGTGGCCAAGGCTAGGCAAAAGAAGCGTCGGTCGTCCGGGAGCAAGATGGGTCGACGACATAACTAAAGTCTCGGGTCGATTCTGGATGAGACTGGCACAGGACCGGAGAGAATGGCACATGAAAAGAGAGGCCTATGCCCAGCAGTGGGATGACAAAGACTGTGGATGATGATGATGATGATGATGAAATCGAATTTTAATAATCGCGAAACTACAAAATTCATGTTAGCTCTTTCACTTATTAAGTACATTATTTTCTTGTCGGTAGGTCGTCTCTACAATACTAGGTATGAGTTGTTAAGATAATCAAAGATAAAACAGGGTGGCCCTTTAAAAATAAGGACTCCATCTACAAAAATAATCATCATTAATCTTCTTTTCTCGATTCGAAGTGACGCAAAAAACAATTCGAAAAGAATTCGATACATGGGTACGCATTCTGATTCTTTTTCGTTACCTCATTAAAATCAAAACAGTTGTAGCACGGTAGCCGATAACTTCGATATCAAACCGGTCTCGTATTGATAAAATACAAGAATATACATCACTATACGAGTTACGGTCACGATATATTTCATTGTAATCTCAAGCATCACGGATACTGCTTGCTCCACTACAGGCTTGGTCGAACATTAATCAAAAATTTTGGATAAGATACCTAATAACTATCTCGGTGGTTCTAAGATATACTAATAAAATGATATACGACTATATCAGGTTGTTAGTTATTACCATAACATGACAAGTCCATTAAAGCGTGGTGGACACATGTATGGGGTATAACCGGGTAAAACGTATTTCGATGTAATATTATTCATGACGTCACTCCACGTTATGAACCTAACGTAATCGTCGAGTCATCGCCTCAAAATTTGTTATACTTGACGCGCTTCAACGAATTTCGATCTTAAAGATAAGGAGCATAATAATTAGTTACATATTTAAGTACATGTCATTATATTACAACCTTTTTTTGTAAGGACGATGTAAAACTTTGGCTGAATTAAAAGTTTGACGTTAAATAATAGTACTAATTTTATTTCTGCTTTTAATACACAGGTGTCACATTTAAACCATGGAATGACGTGATATTTTTGTTTTGTTCACCAAAGTCAACGTTCTTTTAGGAAACTGTCAAGCAATAACTTTAATAATAATTAATTCAGTACATTGAATTACCATAAAACTAAATTTTTATCAAACTTACGACCCATAAGTGTCAACGAATTGAGTATTTGCGTGAAATAAATTTGCATAATGATGACATCCTTACAATGTTTTATCTCATAATATTTTTGGTATGGATACAAAAATAAAATGCAAATGTCTTTTTACTTTTTTTATTCACCAATATATCAACGCACATTCAAGTTTTATTTAGAATTAAATTATATAATTCGGAAATGGTATTTTGTGAGGCCCAGTTCAATTATATTTCGCATATTCTCATTATATTATTATACAGCTTCTTTTTTATATAATCAACACTCTATTTAAAAAAAAATATTATCCAAATTGTATAATTATAATCTAACTTAGTCCTAACAAAACAATTTTATCCATTATTTTTATCTTGATCTACATTACCCCGAGAAATAATGACTCTGCCTACGTGGACCAAATCAGATGGTGTCCTAACTGATAAACTTCGAACCTGTCATCAATTTATGTACAATAGTTACCTTTCAACCTGGCACGGCAATGCTACGTGATTTCAAACATTGTGATTTGTCCGGTGTCAGTAGTTTTTGAGGTCTTCTTCTAGAAGTATTTAAATTGAGTAGATTGATTTGCGTTTTTTAAGATAAAGGTATATAATTATTATACAACTAAATCAAGCTTTTGTTTATAGATACAGCTACATTATAAATTCTTTAACAGATTTATAAAATTAGATTTCTTAAAAATAATACAAAATAATCTTATTCATCTGGTTTTAAAAAATCTTTTGTATATTAGGTACTTCATGGCGTTGAATTTTTTTAAAGGTACAAGTAAAAAAAATATGTTACATTAAATGTGGTAAATACTTCGGTAAACATAAATAAATGATGATCAATTCAATTATAAGTAAGAGGAAAAAATCTTCAAAGAGGTGGTCCTTTTTATAAACTAATTTTAGGATTAGCTTAAAACTTAAAGTCAAAACAACAAGAAAGTGATCCGTAATTACACGCTTATCGATACAAAGTAACAGTCATTTCCTTCCTCAAGGATAGTCTCTACCGAATCGAAAAAAATTAAACATTTTTTACTTTTTCTAACAGAGAAAGTAAAAAATGTTTATGTTTTTATACTGAATAGATTATCCTTAAAAGCTAGAACGAATCCGTGATTTTATAAACGTTGGGAAATTCAATTTACTATTCTTAAATTAAGTTTTATCCCATACATCTAAAGACTTATCATCAATCCAACTTTTTCGTGAGTTTTTCTTGAACAAAATTGAATTATTTGTAACTTGAAAACTTGGAAGGCGGCAAACACAAAGAATCTATGCATAACGATAGTATGTACCATCGCGTAAAACATGAGCTAAGCGTCTCTACGTCTCAACAATCATAGTTAATAGCAACATTGTGGCAAACGTAATTTTAAATTATCCTCTTTATTGCTCATATAATCCATGGAGCGCGAATCTACCGCTCGTATATTAGCTCTGGCTTGGATCATAAAGGTCTGCTACGCGAAACCGTATATCTCTCTTACGGATAACTTTTTTTGCCGTTTGTTTTTACGCAATAACCTCACATTACGTGTTATCTCCGCGGCCGGTTCCGCGCCGCGGCTTCATCATTTATTGTATTATAAATTTAGTGGGAGGAGCCATCGCCCGCGCCACCGACCTTCCCACTTCGCAATGCGTTCGGCCGCAGAAACAAGACGGCGATACGCGCAATAAACCGATATTAAATACAACGAATGAAAGAGATGCCAGCCATTATTTTAAAGTTAACTAGGATAGAAAAATAGGGTCGATCGAAGGCTTCCCCTCATTAATAAGCTATTAGATTACGCGATGTCGCACCGGCCGATTGGTAGACCGTAGGGAATCCTAATAAACGCTTCCCCCACTTCCAGTTCGATGGTTGATCGAGATTCAAAAGAAACCCCGCTTTGAACGCGTACGAAACAAAACGGGCGCTTGAAAAAGACCCCGCTCTAATTCTCTTTACCATCTCCAATTTCAATTGCTCCTTCAGAAATTTGAATGTAGGGAGGGACAAAGTTTTGTCACGTAGGGTCGCCGGCATAGAAATCTCCTGTGTACATACAATGCGGGTTCGGCCTCATAGGTACCCCATTAACGAGAGTGCCCGTGAGGCGAGCACCATATCTCATCTAAAAATCTGATTGACAATAGGTCAAGAAAAATAGTGCTAGTTTTACGACCCGCTCTGTTATTAAACATTAAATAAATCCGTTTTCTGTTGCGACCGTTTTTTGCCGCTGTAACTCAGTATATAAAGAACTATAGACCCGAAACCCTTTGGTCGAGAAACGCACACATGTAAACGAGTAAAGTTTTTGTCACCAGCTCTGTTCGTGTGTATGTGTTTTGTGGATATTTTTGTCCCCTTTAGTGCTGCTTTTTGATACCGATCATTTTTTGTGCGCCCATTATTACCGAGCATTGTGCGAAGGTTTTGTTCGGATAAGATCTCCGATATGTCACTGAAGTCTGTAGGTACATTTTTTATTTATCAAAAGGAGTAACCTTTTTAGTAGATTACAAAAACATCGTGAGAAACATGTGCTGTATTTTAACGATAATATATATAAAAAGTCAATAAAAAGTCAAATAATAAAATATCAGGCATTTATTTTACTTCTGCCGATCATCCAATCGAATTTAACGAAAAAGACAAATTCCCGATCTCAGCAAATTGGCATTTCTTTGAAGAGTCATTCACTCGATATTACAAGAGTCACATCGACCATCAATCATTTCGGATTACGCCGCGAATCGAGCCATCCACACGAATAACCATAAAATTGCATATTCAGCAACGAGAGAAGATAGATTCGAAGTAAGTAGTGCAGAAACATTTGCAACACTGTTGAATCATTTACCTTCAGTGGTTTCAGTCTCTAGAAATTTTTCATCGGTTGTATAAAATTTGTACCTTTATTCAAGACAAAAGACAGGTACAATGTCGTTACGCGAACTTTATAGAAAGAAACAATAAAAAGCAACTGAACGAACGTTTTGTGACTACAATATTTCTGAGATCTCTTATTTGAAAGGTATCAAAAATCGCTGAGATGTCAGAACAATGGACCTGAGGCTAATACTATTTGCTCGTTCTGTCCAGACTTGGCTTTTATATGAAGGATTTGCCATCCGATGGTTTGTAATGATAACATTATCGTAAATTTTATTCAATTCCACTCACGTTATGTTCGGTTCGAGCAACCTTATTATATTATAGTTTTACCTTATAGCTTCATAAAAATGAAGTAGGCTCACGTCTTTAATATTTTTTTTATGATCTTTCACCGCCTTATTGGTTTCGTGGGAGAAATGCGACTTTAGAAAATTACGTCTTATATGTATTTAATAACTAATCTTAAATGATTGGCGTTTTTTAAAAAGTATATCTAGGGCACGGCAGTGCCCTCGCCAAGTAAGTATTCTACCCTAATAACAAATAGCGACGTCCATTTTGCTATTAGATTGAATGCAGCCTTTGAAGAATTGTATGCACCTCCTCAGTTTCAATTCCGTAGGGAAATAGGAGCTTAATGGAACATCCACTTATTTATATACATGACTTGCTAAAAAGGTTATTTCCAATAAACTGTATCGCATCATTCGCAAAGGTCATACTGAATTCAGGGATTACCTTGATTCTATTATATTTTGACGTTAACAAAGTCTTGACTTTTCTATTGCATGTCCACTTTTATCGTCCCACCGGGAAAATGTTGTAATTCGATGTAATTTCCTTGAGAGAGCGGCTACTGTGTGTTGAGTCTGCGAGCTCTTGAGTGGTACCAAGGACCATTTTGTATCCGATTACACGTCCACAAGGCTGGTTGATTGTTTGTCGTACCGCGTCGCCCGCTCTATTTACACTGTCCGATGTTTTCCCTTTAGGAGCTTGAGATTCTCCAATTACTAAATACGGAAGCTTAGCAAACAAAAATTTCTCTACTGTTCTTTATTTATCACTCTAAAATATGATATTAGTAAATGATTTAGTCATGTATGTCAAAAAACATCGAAAATAATTCGCGTAAATCTGATCGTTTACCACGTCAAAAACTTTACAATAGAATTTCTGACCTTTTCTTCGAAGATAAATGTATACAATGTAAATAAAAGGTAACATTTCAACTATAAAGAAAGGTCAAACGTACTTGTATGGTATCGTAAAAAAGTAAAGCAATATCACATTATAATACATCAATATGATATGCATAAAGTCGTTTTATGTTTATTATAGTCATATCGAACTCCTGTATTGTTTTTTAAACACGATTTCGACACCAATGTTTTATTGAAAACTGATGTTATGGGTATCGTAAAACCTGGTATTCAAGCTGTCTAAGATAAATACAGAATGGTGCCATACTTTGTAGGTTTCGGTAATGGAAATTTTATAGGGCACTTTTCTCTTTATTATTTTGTAGTTATTTTAAGAATGTCTAGTTTCGTGAACAATAAAAATTTAAATAACCTATCAAATATTTAACTACCAATTCTTTCTTAAAGTAATGAATAAAAAATTTTATTGCTCAGATTTCTCCATTGTTTTCATAACAATATTCTCCAAAATGTCTGTCTCTGGCAAGTTGTTACTTTATCTCAATTATTTCAGTGGAATTGTTGAAGTTTATCTTGCGTTTCGTTGAATCTCATCACATCAATGGTTGGCTAAATTTCTGGCAACAGCTGCCGATCGCGTCTTAGATTGTGCAAAATTTAATCCGCGTTGCAGTGCTATATTGAATTTCTTTTTCGCTCGATTGAAAGTGTTTTTTTAGTGTCCCAGTCGACTGTCGCCTTAGTTTCCTTTAGTGTCTCGAATTACATGGTAGCGTCTTTGTAGTGTTGTAACTTTAGAGAGCCGACAGTAGGTGCCTTTTATTCATATCGGTTTACCGCCATTTTTTTTATTTAGATTTCGAAATTGCTACTTTGCAATTGTTGGTGGGCGTAGTGCAGGGTGTGTCAAGTCAAGTTTGTGGTGTCTACTTCTTAGCTGTTAGACACCATAAACTTGTTCCAGTTAATTATAATTGACTTGAACATGTTTTTATTAAAGTTTTATTTAATTATGTTAATTTTTAGATATTATAAAGAGTAAAGATTTGTGTTTTTGACTAAAATTGGACGGATTTCAATTTTTTTTACAATTACAATGCTCTATTATGCCCGATTAACATAGGCTTTATTGATGTGCTACCCGTGCGAAGCCGTAGCGAGTCCTTAGATTATATAAAAAAAAAAAAAAAAAAAAAAAAACAGCAACAAAAAAACAAATTAAATATTACTCCTATTGGTACTTACCTACTTGTCACATATTGTTAGTATTGTACAAAGCATTTCACTACCCCATTTAAATAAAATGTGAACCAAAAAAAGATAAGCAATGAACCCAACCATGTGCAATCTAAAGGAAGTTATCTGTGCGCGAAGATACGAAGCAAACAAAATAAAAATCATATCAACGCTAAATTGACTTCTGAAAAATCGTCTCAAATAACAATCGCGGCTGTAGGTAATACAGCTGATGCATTGAAAAACAATATTTGATCTTCGATACACAATAAAATATAGTAAACATTGTGAGCAATTACTACTGGAGTTACATGTTTGCTTAGGACTAAGAAATTGAAGTGCCTTCGAGCGTGCGGATATATTTGAAGTATTTCTACGTAAGAACCATTGCACACTGTACACATTCGGCTGAGATTTTGATGAGGGTCTGGAATGTGTGTGACAGTCACGTCATGTCACCTTGAATGCGAAAAGAGGTTATGTTTACATTTAAATGCGTTGAAGTCTTACGACTTTTAATGAAACATTCTTAGAACTAATGATGATTGTAAATTGATGGACAAATTTTTCTTCATGATTTTTACCGAAATATACAGAGTGTTACCGGAAGAGTATAAGGGGTGAACAACATATCTGGTATATAATCAGATTACAAAATTTGATACAAAAAATTAGCTCATATCCAGTTGAAATTTCGTAAACTGTTTCTATTTTTCACTGCTTTTGCATAGATTTCCCCCTCAGTGACACCCTGTATACAAATAATAAACTAATTTTAAACGAAGTCATAAAGAAATTGGAATGTAAAAACAACATCAAAGTATTTTTAGAACTTCATAATGATAAATGCTTTTGAATAAAACCGTGCGATAACATCTCTGGTAGGTAGGTATGTGACCTACCTTAGTTCGATTGTTTACTACCTCCTGTGACTACCTCAGTAGTACAATGTAAACAGAGGTAGCTATATTGATGTGAGACAATAACGTATCGAAACAATAATACGATATAATGTGTTTGATTTATTAAACGATGCTTCGGGCTTCGATAGATACGTATCAAAATACCGTTCGAATTGATGCCCGTGATATTATTGTTCCAAAATTTATTCATGATATGCGTAGAACGTAATTGTTTAGGCATTTAGTAATATATGATTGAATAAATGTATAGTTACGGTTATTTACTAGTGCATGATAACTAGGGTAACTTGTGGAAGAAGGATGTCCCAAAATTAATTAAAAAATTAGAATTTTCATTGTCTTAGTTTGTGGCTTACTTGAAACTGAAATGAATGAATAATTGAAGAAATGAAGTAATGCAAGCTAGAATTTTGGCTCAAAAATATATTTTTCGTAATCTATAAAAATGTTATAAAAATCCTTTTAAATCTTCTCTAATCTACAAAGAACAAGAACATTTTCTGTTACCATCAGATGTAACAAATTTAACTGGTGTTTTAACAGAAAGGATATCATTATCTACTTCAGACATAAAATGCTGCAAATGAGAAGAAAGAAACGCGGTAACAAAAGGAAAAATATTAAAACTTTTGTAATTCGATCTCTTTGAGCTACTGGAGAATCCTTTTTGCTAACTTTTAATATAACTACATATTTTATTTTAAATGTTTTATTTTAAGACATTTTAGTAAAGAAAAAGACATTACTCTATAGACACGAAAAAATAAATATTACAATGTTTGAAATGTGCGACAAGCAAAATTAAACTGTAAGATCATATCCACAATGATTATTATTCCTAGCTTTGAAAAATATAAATGAATAGATATAGATTAATTTACTAATAGTAAACTTTATAGTCTATTTAAGTTCTTGTGCCATTTGATGTAATTTCTACTTAAACAAACATTTACTTTATGGTATTGTATATAAAGTTCATGTTAGACTGACTAGTATCGTTGAAAAGTAATAAAAATATGAAGTTGTAGCGGAAACTGAACCTTATGTTAGCTTTAGTTGTTTTCCTAAAACTCGTGTTTGTTTATGTAAGTAGCATGCAGTTTATATTTTTCTTCATACTTTGATGATCGGTTTTACATATAATTTATCAATAATCACCAATTTGTACTAAAAAAGTTACTTTACTACCTACTCTAATAACACAAAATAACAACATTTCATAATAATATTAATATTTTAGGTTTCACTGTAAAAATAACAGTATCTTACGGACGACCGTACTTACGGGAACTTGTGAATTCTAAACTTGAACTAAATAATCCGAAAACAAAGGGAACATTATAATAACATCAACGTCCCATCGTGTTCCACAAACGATTATGAGATTCTTGCTAGACACAATTTGATCTAACTGTAATATCTTGGAAACAAAGCGCTTCCCTAACGCAGGTCCGTACCATTTCTAGGTATCCATTATGCCATATCTCATAGTAATTTTTGTGTTTTCATTTTCACGAAATTGGTCCCAAGGAAATCGAGTTTGCGTCTCCTACCCGCAATCCGCATCTGTACAGAATAGCTCGATAGTACCGAAACAGGAGACAACAGATTGAAACGTGTTTCCGTCGCCAAAACGTTCTAAGCGCCTGAAAATTTCAGGATTCATTATTAAAGGGAATGCGTCCTTAAGATTTCTGTGTAAGGTTGGTTTTGCGGTGTTGTCCTACATTCGTTAGCGAAAGTAGACAAAATGCAATCTACGAGTATTCTGGTAGGAGGTACACGCCAGATGTTGCGGTCTGCGAATTTCGACGTAACTAAAAGCTTCGCTCCGGGTTAAGGGTCTCTTATACGTTCATATAAATTTGCATTTAGATATTATTGTTAATAAGAGGTAATTACATATACTTTTATTTTTCTTTTGGACATTGTTAGAACATAACTTGGTATTAATTCATTTTGTTCTAGAAATTGTAGCCATGTTTAACTTAATATGTCAGTGCGATGTTTTTATTAAGAAAACGGGAAAAAGTTAATTTTAATGTTTTTATTGTTAAATACAAATAGTAAAAAGGATAGTCTGGTCTTTATTTAATAATAATTTTATCAAAATTCACTCAGAAAACTTTATAATCAGTATAATAAAATATTTTAAACGTACCTTATAACACCTTACAATTAAAACACTATAATTATTGTCATATTTAAACATTATACTGAACTAGACCTTAATATAGATAATAGGAAAAGATCTAGTCACTATTTTTCTTGTATGAACTTATTATCACCCGTTTTTGCCATTGCCACCTAACCCTGTGCTCTTTTTCTTTTCATGTCATGCCGACGCGCCTTCCGAAAATGAAAACAGGTTAGTAAAACAATTTTCATTTACTGTTAGTTTTTAATTACGAAGGTAACAATTGCCCTAATGGTTTTTTTTTTGTTTTCTGAATTATGTGACAGTTATCTACTATTTTTATTTTAAAAGGTTATTTTATTTCTGACATGTACTTGTTACTGGCTGTTGCCCGTGTTTCTATGTATACTACGATTACTCAAACTGCCTGGACCGATTTGGAAAATTCTTGAAAGGTTATTTTTCCCAGGTCATGAGGTCAGCATCTGATTATGGGCTCCCAGGGAAAACGAAGGCAACGCTCAATTTTTATAGGCCGTATTACGTCAAGTATTTGGTATTGATTCTCTTCTAATTTAAAATGATTATCACTTACTTTAAATTCGATGTTTTTACAGTTACATTCGTAAATAATTATAGACCATAGTCAATTTATTGGAAAATGTTTTTCATTCATTTATGGCACAAAATAACTACTACATACATTTAGTCTTGACCAATATATCTCCCCTCCTCTCTATTCCCATGTCGCAGGTAATAAGCGACTAATTGATTATATCTAGCGAGTGGGCAGCATTGCCCTACTTTGCACTAATAGTGTTTATTATGAGCCACTTAGAAAAAGTTTTATAGATATAAGTTACCAATAGCTGCTATGAACTTAATTTGGGTTTAATATTCTTGTGAATAGAGTTGGTTCCGACTGTCATACGTCTATTTGTGGCAGTGGTTTAGTCATTACAAATCTGATGACCAGTCTTACTATGGGATACTGCGTTATCCGGTAAAAATGGTTGTGGAAGTCAAATAGGCAGTCGCTCCATGTTGTCCCAGTAAGACTGGAAGCCGACCCTAAACATAGCTTGGGAAAAAAGCTACGCTTAAGAAGATTCTAGTGATTATAATGTTGTGTAGCTACTTCCATATTAGAAGTCCTTTCTACAGTCTGTATCTCACAATCCCATGATAATGTAGTTATTTACAACAATATAAAGCTTATGTAAATTAAACAAGTTATATAATAAAAAATAATAATAGGTACGTACCAACGCAATCAAATCTATTTAACAACTATATTCATTACAAGCAGTTCAATGAGCAAATTACTTAGATATTCTTGTTCCGTTGTCCCTTTGTAAACCAACAGTATTGTAGTATAACAAAACCCATTTGCCCAGGTACCCAACCCACCAATTACCGAGTATTGTCAAAAAAATCTCGGAGACATTTTTGAACATGTCATTCACATGGCTGCGAACTGTTTTACCTTCGAAAAACATACAGCCATTCAATACCCAACCTTATTGCTATCAGAATAAGAGAGTTTGAATAGTAGATTGACAGCATCTGTAAATTTGTGGAAATACTTAAAAACTTTTGTGCGTTGGTCCTCTAGCCTGTCACATATCCTTCCTATTGTGATTTTAGTTCAATAGCTTTGATCCATGTTTTTTTTTTAATTGTTCATATCAAAGAGTTCTTCACCTGCTGTATTCTGCAGTGTTTACCTAGGACTGTGTACTATATATATTAAATAAAAAAATAAAAGAAATTCCGACAAAATTACACTATTGACAAAGTTTACCGCAGTTCTAAACAAAAATATAATCTAAATCTGTTCACCCATTAAGGATGATTCTACGATGCCACAGATAGACTGGTAAACACGAAATATTTATAAAACCTCTCTTTTGCGTTTGAGACTGTATGATGATAGCATAATAATTTATATTACTAGAACTTATAACTTAGCATTTACTAGTTATAACTTTGAAACTACTTAAGAGACTTTAATTAATCTGAACATGTAATGAAGCAGTATGTAGGTTTGTAATTAAGAATGTTGTTCCAGTAGCTGAAGGGAATTCTAAAGTTATAATTAACCTTTGCCATTGAAATTAACATAAGGATGAGATGACAAATTTCTAGTACGTTTCACTACTAGTTTATGTAGACAACTCAAGGAAGAAGTAATGTTCAAAGATACCAAGTATATACATACCTAGTAAATAGATTATTTAGTATTATTATAACTAGTTAGTAGATTTGTATCTCAAGCGTTTAAGTCACGATGTAATATTATTAGCTTCAAAATCTTCCGAACCCGGTAAGACTGAAAGGAGACCCCAACAATGGGAAAAGCTAGAAGAAAAAGTTCTTTGACTATGTGTAGATTTCATAAACACTATTTTCTTTTGCAAGATATATGTCAAAAAGTTGTATTCACTAAGTAACCCTTCCTATTTAAAAAACAACTTTATTTGATTTTGTCTAATTCCATATACTAACTTTTTTATCACAAAAGTTTCTAAACTTTTACGTAATACAAATTATTACAATTTAACAACCCCTAGACTAGAAGTCAAACTTATCAAGTTCTAAGTAAGAGATACGTATAAAGTTATACGAGCTGTAAAGTGCATATTATTGTAGCGTTGACAACGTCAACATCAATAACTAATGCTCATGTTATATGGTCGCAATGGATTTACTATCATTAATTATATCAAACCTTCATAGTGTAGCTTATATAATATTCAATCAATCAAACATAACTAAACTTCACAAACAACTTTGAGTTTGCCCCAGTTCTCCAAAAAAAACAATATCGCATCGATCGTTACATTCTTAGAGTTCCGTACTTAAAGGGTGCGAACCTGGCCCTATTACTAACTCCACCGTCGGTCCGTCAGTCTGTCTGTTAGCGGGTTTTATCTCGAGAACCTAAGTAATAGGAAGCCAGTTGTAATTACATCACAGAGTATGTATGTCTATTGCCTCTACAACATCAAATAAACAAAACCAATATAGTGAATTTCAAAATGACCGTCATGCAAATTCAAAATCTATCACACGAACATTTTTGGTTTGCTTCCTTTACAGAAATATTTATTTATTTATATAATATAATAATAATCCAAATTTATATTCAGTAATAATATTCCAAAAGTACCTACATAGTGTTACATCTTGTACCAAGAAACCCTTTGTGCACGTGTCCGACTAGCTCTTGACTAGTTTTTTTAGAATTTACAAAATCTTTCAATATATTCTTATTTACGCAACCAGTATAAGATGTTATCAATTTCTTCGCTAAGATTTTTTGCCTAAATCTACTTTAGCCGACGTCTAGACCGTAGGCTGTAACATCAGGGATTTTTGAAGATTCTCGTTCAAGGATTTGTTTACTGAATTTTAGATATTGTTGACTTGAAAATGTAGAGCACGATATTATATAATCTGCCTGTGCCTTGAAGTGAATTGAAGATTATTGAAAATTTGTGCCTAGACATGATATGTCTCTGAGAATACCTATACTTTAATTTAATGTGCATAAAACAATGTTAATGAGCAGACAATAGGTGACTTAGAATGTTTCGATTAGATATGAATGTCTTATCGTTAGTGCGGGAAAAGTTAGAAACTGTACGAAACTGCATTTAAGAGACTATTGAATAATGTCGGGGTTATATATTGTGATCTGTACGTTTATGTCTGTCATAGGTACTATCCCATTTGTTTGTTAAGATTTTTTATTTGATTTATAAGAACATATAACTGAGTTAAGCTAGATTCTGAATTATGGCTATTAAATCCTTTTACTTTTACGGATAAATTTTACAACAATTGGGTATTTGACTACTATCGAATTATTTATTTATTACAAATATTTCTAATAATAGTATTAAATTAAAGCAGAAACACGACATAACATCAAAAAAAAATACACGAATACAAAAGTATAAAATTTTAAAGTTAGTAGATGACAAATGTTCTCTCTTTTTCCCAAAACGACGACTTGTATGAGGCAACCTCAGAATAGTATGGAGAATTACCAAGGTGACGTCACCTTATGGTACAGCCCTCTCTGTCTAATTAGAAAGATTAAAATGCTTGTAACTAGATCAAAATGAAAGTAATTAGTCTGCCGTTTTTACAACTCGACATAGTTTGTAATTTATTTATTTTTAATTAATAAAAAAATTCTTGTCAAATAATTACTCACAGGCTTGATTTTTTTTTAAATGTTGTAAATAAAACTTTATATTGACAAATACCACCTAATATGAGTACCCACCTGTAGGTATATAAAGCCGGCTTCCCACGGTGCGCTATATCGCGGATCACCCCGCACCGCTCGCCGTAGGAAACGGCTCGTCCGTGATATCGCAGACGCGTCTGCCCCGGCCACCCTGCCACCGAACCGACTGAGCCAAAGTAAACCCTAAGTTGGTCAAAATTGGGTTAGATTCTCAAGACTCACTGCGCGGTGTATGGCTGATCGTGGTTATCGTCCGTGGTGATCTATAATATCACGCATTGTGGAAAAATGGCTTTAGAATGACAAATGAAACGAGTCAAAACTCTGTGAAATTGTATTGTTACGTTACATAGGTCCTATATGGCCACCTTCCGACGCTATTATCAAACTAGCTATATGAAATATTGCATAGTCATCCAATTACATATAGATCATTCAAACACCGGGAAGTGGGTCAAAACCTAACAAGATTTGATCCATACTTACTACCAACTTCAATAGGAAATTAAATACAAATAATAGAAGGCTTGACGCGCCAGAGAAGAAGAGAAGCCAGTGGTCGCAGGTTCGAGTCCTGCCTGAGGTTTAAGTTTTTCCTTCTATTATTTGTATTTAATTACAAATATTCGCTCCGCATGCGTTAATGCGTAACAAATAATTAAAATAATTAAATAGGAAAGTTAAATAAAAGCTTGTAATAAGGCAATAGGCTGCCTACTGATCATCTGTCCCCTTAGGTCGTGTTAGGTGCCGTTTCAAAGAACACTCACAAACCGCGGACACTAACATACAATTTGAAAGGAGAAAACGACTTAAATGCTCTACAATTATGTCTCGATTAGCATTACTAATCATTTTGTTTGCTCTGTAACTACAAATCGCTGATTCGTCAGACGAAAGAATTATACGGTGTTAACCTTTATTTAATTTATGCAAATTATATGAGGGGCGCAAGTACTTAGAATGTTTTATTGCGAAGCGAAAATTGTTATCTCTTTGTAATGATTTATTGAAACTACTTTCAAAGTGGATGGAAGAATTATTTAAGAAGGGTTATATATTTTAATATAATAAGTGTGAAGTTGGCTATCGCGGCAAAAAGTACCCTTTGTCCTTTCTTAGGATCCAAGGTTACCTCATACCAAGTTTTATTAAAATCGGTTCAGCGGCTTAGTCTTGAAAGTCTAACAGACAGATAGACAGACAGAGTTACTTTCCCATTCATAATGTTAGTATGGATTACGTATTAAATAGTTTTTGTTTATTATTTTAAAATTGTTTTATTCGCAATTAAATACAAATAATAGAAGGAAAAACTTAAACCTCAGGCAGGACTTGAACCTGCGACCAATGGCTTGACGCGCCAGTGATCACAGGTTCAAGTCGTTTAAGTATAAGTAGAAGTTTAAGTTTTTTCTTGTATTATTTGTATTTAATTACAAATAATTAAAATAATTGTTTTTTTCTTTTTTATTTTGCGTTTAATATCTAATAGCTACAAAAGAAGCAACCTAGCCGAAACTTCAAGAGAATCAAAGTGTGCATAACGAGATCGCATTATTTCCCGTCTTAAAACAAAGAAATCATGCAACGCCAAAGTTTTAAAATTATTTTAAATGTTCGCTGCGAAAACAGCATCAAACAATTTATTCTTTCTCTTTAAATAAAAAAGCTTGCTTCAATAAACCAAACTATTGACTTTAGTAGTTCTGATTGTGTCCCCATTATGTCTAGTGCACTGTGGCACTGCCGTTCTTATTCAAGCTAATTGGCTAATCTTTTTATCTTGATAGAAAATCGAACTTTTATACGACCATTTTATTCTACTACAATTTAAAATTAAGCAAACGACAAGAAAACCATGATAATGTTTACTTTTAAATATTTTTTTCACACGATATAAAGGTCAGGTATTGAACTTTATTTTGAAACCAAAGTATCGGTATTAAATCACAGGAAGCGAATTCCAGCAATAAAATTCTGCAAAGGTCATAGATATTTGATACGAGGCTATGACCTTGAACCTACTCGTAAGATTTATAGACACATCTAAGATACGGCAGAAATCTGAGAGTAGGGAAATATCTCCTGATAAACTGCATTCCATATACATATAGAAGCAGGAATCTTATTTTTTATTCAGACAAGCGATGCTGTCATAGTTAGGTGGCCATAGTTCACAAATCGAATCCGTATGCATAAAAAAGCAATATCGAAGTAAAGCTAGCTTTTTTTGTTTTTTTTTTTGTAGCTGAATAGTGTATGTACTTTCTTAATTTCCCCTATAAACTTATCATTATTAAGTCGCGTAACCATCAGTTAGTCAGAGGGGTGATCAATGTTTATTTCTCTCTATGAAAAGATACCTTTGAAGGGTTTCCTCGATTTCTTCAGGATCCATCGAAGAAGTATATAAGTATATACCCTTCCAAACAAAAACACAATTTACCAAATCGTTCTAGGGGTTTTCAAATAATCGGGAAACATACATAAAAAAACTGACGAATTAAGAACCTCCTCCTTTTTTAAGTCGGTTAACAAGAATTTACAACGAGCCCTCATTTCTGTCTAATGTTGAAAGTTAACTGACATAATTCACACGAGCTCAACGCGAAACGGAATGAATAAGACCCAAGAAAAATAACAGTGTAAAACATAAAACGGGTTTAGCATGAAGGTGTAATCGCCTGCTACTTAATAACTTTCAAGTTTAATAACCATGCTATAAGATTATATGGTGAGGAAAGTGTTAGTTTTTTATTTCTTAGGGAATGTGCTATTACGTTTGTTTTTTTGTCGGTAAACACACGACTGGTTTTAGAAGTGTTCGCAGAATTCGATCATCAAATAGGTAGACTTTTCAGCGAATACTGACTATACTGAGCCCTAGCAAGGCAGGCTCAGTTGTCTATATTTCTTGTTTGGCAAATAATTCACAAGTGCATTTAATCGATTTGGTGATTATTATTTGAATGTTTAATATTTCAATATTAACACGTTAACAGTGTGTACCTCATAAGGTTCATTTTGAGATGCTTTTGAGACATGCATGCCTCACATATGACTCACGACTCCATACAAATTTGAAACAATCTCCAAGGTTACTTAGTTTTTTTTGCCTACCCGTATGAACCCTGAATTTCATAATAAGTGCGTAAAATGCCGGGCAACATATGTTGTAGGGATTTCTTTTCCATTTGTTCCTATACTAACACTATTAACGTATTAATAGACATACAATCTATTCTACTCTAAGAAACTCATTCCAAACCTCATTACATAAAACTGTTTTCAACTTTGATACCTGATCTAAGTATAGCCTAACACTCTAATAATGAACCTATTAGTAAAATGTCAAGGCTGTTTCTTGATTTATAGCGTAGTGTGGGAAGGAAACCATAGGAAGAGATTCACTTATTTTCATTAAGGTTATGGCTAACTACGAACGTAGAGCCACTGAAGTTATTATAATAATCAGAAATTCTTTCTAATTAAATGTGCATACATTATCGGCTAACATCAAAACAATCTTTTCCGACATATTTTACCAGTCTTCTCAATGTCCATGTCTTACGAGTAGTCATTTGTAAATGTCTTATTTATTCAACATACAATGGTTGCCACCTTGGTTCACATGACGGACCCCTCACTAATTAAAAAAAATCTGACGAATAAGACCGGCGATTTTTATCGCTCGCCGAATAATACATTCAAAGAAACTACGTAGGCGTTGTCTATCTTACATCCTTTTCTTACCAACCCAAAGTGAATATTCCGTCTCTCACTAAAAACTCACTGTATTTTATCCATTCATTATATCATTCAGTAATTGTTTATAATTATAAAATTTATTTAAATTTGGTAGAATCCCGTTTCTGGTTGTTTCTTCTGATACGGTAATGGAAAGAATTTGATAGTGTGCCCAAAAGTGAGATTCACTGCGACAAAAAAGTCGTATCGTTGAAATTTTTACTTGAGTCGTAAATTGTACTTTAGCAATAAAGAAATTGTGTTCATATTCATTTGTAGGCAGCAAATGTAATTTGGCCCTTGTTCTGCGCTTTATGTCGTAAATCGAAATCAAGAGCTCGCCAGCGACACCGTTTTTGTTTGAACATTACTGGTTTTGGAGATAACGCTTTTTACGGTCTTAATTATTGTTATAGCCATGTTGAAGACTAGCTACGAAGGCGTGATAATTATCATAATTGTTATTCATTTCCTAGAAAACGGAAGATTTATGTTTACTGTCGTACGGTGCAAGCAATGTATCTTCAACAATAAAATTAGACAAACATTAGCTCTAGCCGTTTGTAATTTGTTACTCAAATCTTGCAAGCAATTACTCAGCTAAAATGTGACGTAAAAGGATAATTAAAACAGTCTGTTAACTTAAATTTTTGAGCGGTCTTTTACAGACTTTTGAAGTTATATAGACTAATTAATGTTTTGGAAAATTTTCTTCATTTAATCTTATTTTAATGAAGTAATAATTTTAATTAATAACTTTACTCCAAATTTCAGGTTACGTAAATATTAATTTCGAAGAGAAAAATTTACCTACCGAAATACGATTTTCCCATGCATGATCAGTTTTTTAAATGTATCTACCATTACATAAAGTTTCTCACTTAGTTTACAACATCGATGTATAATAAAAACTAAACTAATAGTCTACTACAAGGTCCAACCTCGTATTGTTCACATCTCCTTTGTTTCATGAACTGTCAATTAATGCAACTATATAATTCACAATGTGAAATCTATTTCACAAAGGCAACAATTAATATTGAACAAGAAACTTCATCTGCCTTTACCTATATCAAGCAGACTAATTTATGATGCTACGATCGTTCTAAGAAGGACCAACATCGCAAGGATCTGTTACACATCTCCGTAATATCATGCAAGCTAATTAATATGCATAACACAAGGATAGATCCTGAACCAACTATCAGCAATAGAGTCGAGGTTTATTTTAGTTCGAAACTTTGTAATGAATTCAAAATCTTCGTGCACAGTTATTATGGCATTGCGGTTAGTTTAATTTATTCCGTATTTAGTTGAAGATCGGTTTCTGTGGTGATATACTGGTGAGTGCAACTTGACATTGTGCCTTTGGGAAATTTACGCCATACATGCCAGTTGTTGCTCTTTTGTTTGTAACCTACGACGCAAAAAGAGGGTGTTATAAGTTAGACGTCTGTCTGTCTGTGGCATCGTAGCTCCTAAACGGATGGACCGATTAAGAAGGATAATTTTTTAAAAATTATCAAAATCTGAACCTATGTAGACTTGTTTTCGTAATGTTATTTTTCGAAGGTTTTCTTAAAGAGAACTCAACTCTGAGTTTAGCTCGCCTCGATACATGTATTTTTATATAGTTGTTAAATCTGTATTTTAAAGCATATAATATCTCTATCTCTATCTTCTAAACATAAAAATAACAGACAGTGTAGAAGGAACACGTTACACATTAATTCTGAGTTTTATTAAAACCACGACAAAACTACAAACATTAATTAAGAAACTCTACACGTTACAACACACGTACCAGACATATTAACTTGGCTTTCTAACCGTACATACGAACTCAGTTTTTTCACTTACAATTTAAATATAAAACACTTCTTTTTTATGGATAATACATTTTGTACGCATAGATTAGATAGAGGTGAACGAAAATTTTCAAGTAAGTATGTTTAGCAAAACAGAGCTCGAATGTATTATATTAAAAAGAGCCTAAATTGTTTGGATTTTTTGGATTGCATGTTTAAATACGACCAATAGGGATGTTGACTGGGTATGAAAAGTTAAAATCTATTTAGTCCGTCAGTTAGATAATAAAAAAATATTAGACATGTATTTTTTCTTTTATTCAAACAATAAAAAATTACAAAGATACAGCGCTTTAAAGTTTCGGAGTGGGGGTTTAATAAGACACCTCGCCTTGGTAAAAATTGTAGCGAGGAGTGACGTTACGCGAAATTTCCGTTCTCTGTATTTTGATCAATTTTTGTTTGCAGGAAAAAAGAAAAAATACGTGTCCAATAAAATTCATTAATCTAACAGGCGGACATTTAAAAAAAATATTTAATATGCCTATTATGAGATGATACACTGGAGTCGTGTTTTATAACTGTTAGATTTAATAGCAGGGTCCGCAATTATATTGCAAATATTTTTAAGTATAAAGCCTAATTACATTATGGAATAAAATAATGTTGAGTTGAGTTTATTTGCCTTGGTTACATCATCCAGCTCTATGTCTATGAATTTCATAAAAAATCTAATTTGTATAACTCAAGCGATTCGCACCGGCTTTGCAAGGGTAAACAAAACATTAATAGATTATACACACAAACATTCCTCTTTAATCACTCTATGCATTTGTGAAAACCATATGAAAATCCGTTCGGTAGTTTTTGAGTTTATCGCGTTCAGACAAACGCGGAGGAGGACTTCGTTTTAAAATATAAATAAATAAATGAATAAATAAATGTGGACAACATCACATACATTGCTCTAAACCCAAAATAAGTAGCTAAAGCACTTGTGTTATGGAATTCGAGACAACGAAGGTACCACAAACCGTATGATGTATAGATTATTATAATAATGACATCTACAAATACCTACTTACTTATATTCTAGCTGTAAACCTACAAGGTGATAATTAGTTCTGTCAATTAGAGTGCTTGTGTAAAACCTTATCTCAATTCATATCACCAGTCAGTATTGCATCGAAAGCAAGTAATATAACAGGAGTCATGTGAAGACATTAATTTAGAAAATCATTAGTCTTGCATGAGCAGATTGTAGGAGATTGCAACGATTCTAACTACATGTTATTAGCTATCCTCGATTCAAATTCAATACGGTATCTGATTAAGCTAGAAATTGTTTTGCTGAATCAATTTAACTATATGTTACTTTATTCAATTCAAGTATTGGAAATTTTCAGTCCAATTTGAGTTTCAATCTAACTTAATCGCTTGTTATGTTGACAAGGACTCAATAATTGTCCGTTCTTGATTACAAATTTACTTTTAAAATGTCTATAATCTAGTGAACTACTAGCTTTTTAATATATTTTTCAATATACGCTTCACTTAAACGTGTTATTACTAATAACCTACTATTTTATTTATTTTTAAAACATTTTTGGTATAAATAAACAAAAGACGGCTGATATTGTGAAATAAATCTGAAGATTAAACGTTGTTATTGTTGTTAAGCAATATTTTTTGTAGAAAAAACAAAATCTGCCGACCTATTACGTATCGATTATTGAGCTCTGATAGATTACATCATAACATATGGCGTTATAACAATCCAAAATCGCCTTTGGATCTTGTTTGTTCTAACTAAGGTATAATTAGGCGGCGTCTTGTTAGCCCCAATCCTGCTCAGGCTTTCAAATTAAAAGGGAATTGTCAGTTCAGCCCGACTGACTTTAACCGCAACTTACAGTTATTAACGATTCCGGTATAGAAAATATTTTACTTCCACGTTCTTATTAAAAGTTATATTTCGGCCCTTTCGTTCTATCTTTACGGTCCGTTGCGGAAATAGTGTGGATAGGACATACCAATTATTAATATATAAATTTAGTTTTTTTTTTATGCGACATTAAAGATTTATTATACTTATAAAAAAAATTAAATAAATAAAAATAGGATTAATATCTTTAAGTCTGATTTACTTATAGGCATATAATAGGTATTTGTATATCATAAATAAGCAAAGAAAAAGACAAAATATTTCTAAAATATGTAAAAATATTTTACAAATATTAACTTTTTGAGATTAACACTACACTATTTTTAAATAATTTAGTGTGATCTTTACACAATCAAAGCAATAAAAATGATTTATACGGCAATTTGTCAATACTTTTGTCCGTGACTTTGAAAAAAATGCGCGACTCAGGTGTGGCAAAGTGATTTCACAGTGCGATTAATTCCACATTTGACACCTAACTGTTATATTTATAGCATGATATTAAACTTATTCTTCTTTATTGTAATAGTTCATTAATATTATATACGGTCCCATTAATCTTTTATAACAGTGGCTCTAGCCAAATTTATTTTTCCGGAATGAAATGCCTCTATAAAATAACATTAAAAAGACATTCTATTATATTAAATTTATGAACAAACTTTATTTATAATCTTTTATTATATCTTTGGCCTTTTATCACTATATACCATATTCTACCATTTTTCAATATTATACATCAAATATATTTTATAATCATTTACTATATTTTTTTCAATATTGATATATAATATTATACCTTTTATTTAAACTATTAATCATTTCTATTTAAAATAATAATGGAATTTCAGATATCGTATTATTAATTTTATAACAATTAACTGAATTATTCTTTTTTTTTAAGAACAACTTATTAAAACAATACAAAAAGGTTTTCTTTTGTTTTTTCAACACAACTTTAAAAATTCTAAACAAGACAGACACATCCACACTATCACCGCACTATGTAATTTTGTTTTTTGGTCTCTGGCTAACCCATATTCGTGTGGCGTCGTGTCGTTACCCGAGGCGCGGCGGCGAGGGCGCGCAATTATGTAATTATGTGTTAGGAGATCTGTTTTTATCACGTCCACCCTTGTCTATCAGATGATAATTGAGCACTTGTTTCGGACGTAATTCCGCACCATTACACCAAAGTAGTTTGAAAAAACGAAACGATTTTACCTTATGTCGCCTTTGGTTTCGGATGATAAGAGTTTGCGTATTGTTTTGTTTTGAGTTGCTTCTCACAGCTGTGTGGGAGTAAAATGCTAATAGTTCAGGATAACTCGAAGGTTAGAAATAACAAACAAGATATTTACATTATGTCTGTTTCTATATCATTATGCCTGTTTTCTACGAAGAGATGAGTAAATAAAATACCACCTCCATTACCTACATTACATAGATCATAGATATAATGTAACAGTGTTAGTGAACAATCTATAAAGTTGATTTCTCTGAAGTTAGACAAAATTTTGTTTGCGAGATGCAAGTAATAAAAAAAGTAAAATTGAGATAGAATTTGCTATATTATATTACAACGCACTTTAGATAAACCCAAACACACCTAAAGGTCATGGTTAATTCCATTCATTGATTGTTTTATCAAACTAATCTATACTAATATTATAAAGCTGAAGAGTTTGTTTGTTTGTTTGAAGGCTATAGGCTATATAACATCACGCTACGACCAATAGGAGCGGAATAAAAAACCGTTGAAACTAAAACACACGAACAAAGTCGCGGGGGACAGCTAGTATAGTATATACTAGTTTATGTACTATTTATAGTTATACAACTTTAAATAGTACATAAACTTGACCAAAAAAAGAATTCTAGAGACGGTCACACTTATCACCTACGGGTCTATAAAATAGCTTACAACTTATTCTCAGACCCCAAAATATACACAAAAAAACATAAAAAATCGGTCAACCCATTTTGGAAGAGTTCGATTACAAACACTGTGACACGAAGTTTTTATATATTAGAAGAAGTTTGAATGATGCATTTGATCACAAGACCAATAGGAAATTTTTGTGATCACTAACATAACTATTATCTCTTGCAAATCTATAAACATAAAATATATTTTTATAACAAACTACACTATAATTATCAGGTATATTGTTTACGAACTCGTAAGACTAAGCTTGATTTCCTAAGCAACCAGTTCAGACACAGCATGAAATGATAAATTACAAATTAGACTGGTTTTCGACCAATATTGAATATCAACTTATTGAATACATAAATAATAATATGATGGTATGTCATATTAGTGTATGCATAAAGGATCTTATTCCAGTTATCATTATTGACTGCATGGATAGCCGAATGGTATAGGTCACCACAGTCACAACGCTAACTACCACTGTGCGAGACGTCCGATGGGATGAACATCCTCGTGTACCACAAATGCTGTTCCAAGTCTGGATGTTCTTTTGGCATGTGATTTGAATGTTTATAAAACGTTCCGCGACACAAGAATTAAACTCCTTAGTGCGGGAGTCCTTTTTATTTAAAGCGAAAAAAGAAGAATTGTAGGTTAGAATTCTGTAAATTTTCATAGTAGTATCCTATCTACCTACGTAATACAAGTGCATCTAGTAGTTATTGCAAAATATATTAATTTATTCCTTAAATGCAACATAAATTTAATCATAACACTGAATAAATAGTACTGCTTGTTTATTAATTTTTGTTCAATTTCATTTCAGTATATAAAAGAATTATTAAACTAATTTTATGTTCATCTGCTAAGCTTTTTTGTTTAACGGTCTAATAAATACTAAAGCCTTTTCCCGCATTTCCTTAAGGAATTTCGGAATTGGACAACAATTTTTATTGCTGTCCCTTGTAGACATCGCACGTGATTTATTCCCTATTTGATTCCCGGCCGGGACAAGCGTACGGTAAACATGTAAACATCCTGAAAAAATGGACTTGTTTATTTCAGAATGTTTTTAATCGATAACGGATTTGTATTTTTTTTGTTAGAGTAGATACTACATAACCACGCAGTATTAGTTTTCTAATAGGTTTTATTTCAATTTGTTTTTAATGTTAACCAATAAAATGTTTTGTAAGAATTGTTTACTTAAAGTAATTTGCGGTATTTGTGAAGCATTAATTCCAAAACACTGTACTTCTTGCAGTGTTTAAATACTTTAACTAAACTATGGAACAAAGCGTGAAAAATTACGCAGAATACCTCCACTCACCTTATGCGCAATCATTTTAAAAATACAATTCCAAACAAAACAAGTAAACATCGCAAGGCAAGTCGTTAACTCGAAAATTGGAAACCGAATATCTTTCAACACCAAGGAGTATTATTTTAAAAGGAGTTTTCGCTAATTCGAGAGGGCACGAGGTAATTTCGGTGGCCATATGGCGTTAGCAATAGGGCAGGGTCAATAACATGTGTAAGCATCCCGACAGTGGGACGTCCCACTTGCTCGCGATGACCTAACGTTCGTCCATTTGAATTATATAGAGCTGTTGAGCAGTGTGCCTTGTCTGAAAAAGTGTGACAGTGAGCGTTGAACTTTGGTCAAATAGCGCTTTGTCTTCTAGTAAACTGTAATATTATTAATATGTAATTAAAAATTACAAATATTCTCTCCGTATGTGTTAATATGCCTAACAAATAATAAAAAAAATAATAACAAATATTATTATTATATTACTTATGATGTGATGTGATGATACTATATTATAAGTGTTAGATTTAAGAAATAGTATACAGCAAATGTAACGTGTGCCCTTCCATTGCTTCTAAACTACAATCATAAAAATAAAACATAAAAAACACACCCATTTATATTCCAAGCGACATGTAGACAAAAATTTTTCTTATAATATTTTAAAACCATTGAAGCTGCTAGAAATATTTTTAGAAGAAAATTGTTTAAATATTTAATATCCGCAACATAATTTAATGTCGTATTCATATTTTAATGTAATTTTAAATGCCGTAGTAAATTATTGAATAAAGTCGTCTATAACCTGTAAAACTGGTATCAGCATCTTCATAAACTTCCTCCCTTCTTATAAACTCTATTACAGCAGGTCCAATCAAAAAATCATTTTTTACGATATAAATTCTACCGGACACGGCTCATACTCGAATTTAAATGACTTACAAAGTTGTTATAATAATAGATGATCATCTATATTGGACATTATATTGTTTATTATAATACTGACTTTTATTATCACAAAAATTTAACTAGATTTACTAATGATTATGTATCTATAGGTAGAATCGTAAAATTACTTATGTATGAGAATGTAGTTTAGAAGAATGTAGCTAGCAGCATTGATTTTAATGGTAACTAAACCATTAAAATCAATTCTAGTGTGAATAAGACTTGACCTATTTGCAGTTATTTAAATGATTTAAAACAAAATGGTTTACTCACGCATATTCTCGTTCGACTAGTTTCAGACTCAATAGGAGTCCCTAATCATGAGCTGACGCGGCGGCGGTGGTGTCGCGAGTCGAACAGATCAGTTCGTTTTGTTTTAAATTGCACAACTATTTGCAGTTATTAATTCGCTCTTACTAGCTTCACTTGTAATTAGCAATGCAAAAAGATCTTGAAAGTTAAATTTAACCCGGTTTCTGATTAAGCAAAAATTTTGTTATATACGTTTAGATTTGATGACAATCCATGGGTCCCTTTTTTAAAACTATATTTTTTTAATTAAATACAAATAGTAGAAAGAAAAACCTAAACTTGTCTTAACGCGCAAGTCGCTTTACTAAGCTACCAAGGTCACTGCCTGGAAGTTTAAACATTTCCTTCCGCTTATTATATTATATTTTTTTTATTACTTACAATTAAATTTTTAAATGTAAATTTGTCTGAGGAAGTGAATCAAGGTTGAAATTCAAGGGACAATCATTCCTATCGTCATTTCTCTACATTACAGGGGCCCCGATTGAATTGAGATTAAAATTGCCTATGTCCTTTTCCGTGACACAAGTTTCCTCTGAGCAAAGTACCGTTATCATCCGGTCTTTTGCTACAGCGAATAAACAACATTTTTATTTATTATGATTGTGTTCTTTTTCTTCAAAAATTAAATATAAAAAGTATTTATGTAATCCTTCTTTTGTAGTAGTTCCTCCTTTTTTGTAATCCTATTGCCAAAAAGATTAGAAATATTTTATTTTACTATATTTTCTTTGAAAGCTATCCTATATTTATGTTTTGAGTTTGCGTGTTTATGCTTGAGGTAAAATAGTTTGTACATTATGAGCTTCTAGGTATTTGAAATTTCTATTAATAATGTAGTTAGGTATCAGGTAGTGTAGTATAGGTTCAGTGTTCAACCAATTTACAATAAGCTCGGTATACCAATGAAAATGTATTACAAGTAATAATATAATTATGTATTCCAATTGAAACTTAACGTTTGTTCATTCAACCGCAGCGTAATTCATCATTAATTTATCTTTACTAAATCATATGCCACTAGAGGCGCCCCGCGGTTTCGCTGGCGTGGTTTTCGTTTTCGTCGTCTCATCGACATAAAAAGTATCCTGCATAAATCCAAGTTATAATAATGTATTCCAAACTTTATTAAAATCCGTTCGGCAGTTATTACTTGAAAGGTTACAAACATACATCCATTCATCTTCATAAACTTTAATATTTTTGTATCCTTTAGGTCTAAAATCGATAGGTTTTGATATTCGATCAAACAGTACAATCGACCATACAAAAGTCTAATATTTTTATTACAATTTGATATATAAAGCACCTTAATATCAAAGCATTTCGGTTCATTTTCATAATTCGATATTGATACTGATCCTGTTGCCCGTATATGTTGTACGAAGCGATATTCGGTATAAAGGCATTCCATCTAAATTGCAATAATTATTGTTACTCAATGTTTGCTTTGTATAAGGATGTCGTTAATGTATTAGTACGAATTTTCCGAAGCATAACCAATATAGCAAAAGCAAAATATGTCAACCATCTTGTATGTCTACCATGTTGTTTGTCGATATTGTCGATGACTGAATTAAGTGTATACAGTATGGATTCTACATACAGAGACTAAATTAAACCCCACACTTGTGAATTCAATAAATCGGATAGTAATCTAATTTTAATTTTATTAAAAAGCGACTTAGCCATGCAGTGAAAATGAGAATCAAAATGATTTTGTATGGCATATTTTGAGTAAGTTAAGTCAAGTTTTCTAATTTGCGTTTACTAACTTTAAACCCATTTTTTTCTTCTGTGGGCTCGTACCATAAGTGGTTTCATTTATTGCCTAAAGGTGTGTCAAATCCATACTGTATAAGATTTTCCCGTATGTGTTATAACAACGAGAGCTCTTTATAAAATACTAGGATAAGAAAAATGATATCAAGGAAAAGCCGTAAACTAGCTGCCCGCCCCCGCTTCGCAAGGGTGAAGTGAGATTTTCATTTTTTTTTTATTTTATAAAGACTTCCTCCTGACAGTAAATAACACAACAAAAAAAGTATTAACGAAATTGTTCCATCGGTTCACGCGTTATTCGACCAATGAAAATAGAGATTCATTTTTATGATAGACATCAAGATACTTAATTGACTGAATTTACTAAAACAAAAGAACATTAAAACAAACAAGACAAATTCAAAAAGTTTCATTACAAATAAAATATTATACCAACGTTAAACATTTTTTGTTGAAATATAACGACATAATATTCAACGAGCACTCACATTCGCATCGCTACATTAAGAATGTTTGAAAAAGCGTATGCAAAGGTATTATGTGAACAGCCACGGTGGATAAACTTTTTGTGTCTATTGACGATACTTAAAGTTCAAACATGTATGCAAACATGGTAATATAACATTACACTTTGATAACCGTGTTGCAAATATTATTTCATACCTATATTTTAAAGTATCAACATTAAGTCAAGATTATGGCAAGTGCAAACGATGAACACTCTAGCCTGCAGTCGATATCAGTTTCATATTTGAATGTTTTTTTTTCTTTTAATGGTTTTTAAACGTAAAATCTGTCTTTGTGCCAGCTACATAGTGCAGTACTTATTTTCTCTTCTTATCACATACAACATCATCTTTACATAGTATAAAATAAAGTCATTCCCACCGTTTGTACGCTTAGATCTTTTGAACTCCGAAACGGATTTTATTGCAGTTTTCAGCAATATAGTGATTCAACAGGAAGGTTTATATATATAATACACGCATAATACAGTACAGACTAAGCTTAGGGTCGGTTTATTACTTGATTTATACCAGGTTTATACCATTGATTTTATAGGACCTTAAATACTTAATTATGTAGGTAAATCGAAGCCTAACATTTGTTAATCCAGCCACAAACTAATTGGGGCGAAAGCATTTAGCATTAATTTGCCTTAATTAACGGAATGTGACTGAAATTAGAATAGATTTTGATTGCCATTGTATTTGTTGAACTTTCAAATATGCTAATACTTAATACTAGTGATGTGCCGAGTACGAGACTTACCGAGTAACCGAATACCGAGTATTATTCGGTTTTACTTTTATCAAACGGAGTACTCGGTTCAGTACAGACGCAAAAATCGTTTTTTTTTCTGTGTATGCCAGAAATGGCGCATTATGCCTACCTAGGTATAATACTTCACATAATATGAATTTTAGCCGCGCCGTGTGCGCGCAGTATAAGTACATTCGAAATATTTTTTTGTAATCAAAACATTAACATTTGTTACTTTTTAATTTGATAAATTTTTCACTATATCTCTAACCTAATTAATAATTATAGTGCAAATATAACTCGACCGTTAACCATTGGGCCGAGTACGAGTATTGAAAAAGACGCCGAATATGCAGAGTACCGAATAAGCACTTGGCGCATCGCTATATTTTATTTATCCTACTGATTTTATTTTTATTTGGATTAGAGTATTCATTAGAGAAATAAAATATAATTTGGTAAAATCTAATTACGTTGATAGATTCTGCCTTAGAGTTAAAACAAAAACCAAAAATCCTTTGCTCGACCGCATTCTCCCATGATGCATACTTAAACATCCTTGCTAAATAAAGCCATAAAAATGTCCGACAGTAAAACCAAATAAACCAACCGTAAAACAAATAAATATATAAAAAACAAATCTCTACTTAAAAATAGAACCGACATTTAATACTCAAATAAATCCTTCCTAACAAGAACAAAAGACAAACGCCAAAGAGGGAATACTCGCGTAATCCGACATCTTTACAAAATAATGCAACCACGATATTATTGAGCTAGGTTAGATATAAGCAATGGCTACACAATATTATTATACGATGGAAGAATATGAAATATCTTCAGTGGTTACAACAAATTCGTATACCTCAAAATATTCATAGAGCTTATTCTCTTGAGGAATCGGTACGCCTTGATGAAACGTTCACAAAGAGATATTTATGAAAATGTTTGTGTTTTTGTCCTTTATTTTTGTGTGCCGTCTCTAGAGATATCTGGCACATTTTTGTAACTCTTAGACAATTCTTTTTTATCCGAATTCTTTGATTGCGAATAATAAAAAGTATTATACAAATTACGTAATGAATATGTTAAATAATTCGGCGAAAACCATTTAGATATTAAGAGACTTTCTTTGCAACAATTCAGTACTAACCCCATTTTGTGAGGATTTACTTGGTAGAAAATTGACGTCATATAAAAAACGAAAAACTGCGAGTATAAAGGTGTTGTCTTAAAGGCAGGGTAAGTCAAAGGTCTGAAGGTTTTGCCGGACAATACCTACATAATTCAAAGTTCCTTCTGGTGTTGTAAATATTGAAAGGGATATTTTTATGTTCGAAATAAATTATGTTTAACAATAATAAAAAAATATGAAAGAATAAGTTTTATGATTTAATTTAGTCATTTACGTAAAAATACGTGATCATTTATAGATTTTTTTAACGCGATAAACTCAAAAATTTCCTAACGGAGTTTCACCAATGGTTAGAGTGATTCAATGGTAACATTTTTGTGTATAATTCATTAATGTTTTGTCTACCCGTGGGAAGCTACAGCGGGTCGCTAATATTACATAAATGGAAGTGCAATTTAATGTATGGACAGGTGTGAAGTATCTGCTATTACTAAAAAATCGTTGGTTGCCTGTAAAGTCGGTATACGGGCGAAAGTTTTACGTGACAACGACTGTCAATGTCTGTCTCTCTCGCTCTTAGGCGGGCTAACCATGCCCGAGTGGAAGGGACGCGTGCCTCTCACTCGCTCTCATTGTGAGCGCATAACGTGAGCGGAGCGTTACCCAGTTTCTTGAAGTGTCACCCGGCAAACCAATTTATAAGACGTTGTCACGTCAAAACTTAAACGCACGTAAAACGGCGATCAAAACCATCGTCAATATAACCACGTTTAATTAAAAAATGCAATCAGAATACATTAACAGATCGATTCTACAATCTCACCATCATAAATCCAAGTTGTCACGGAAACGCATAAAACTCGTTTAATTTACCGTCATAGATAATTATACAATTGCAAATTATTCTAACCGTACCTCAAGTTAGCAACGTCCCGTTGTTTATCTTTAATCACCCTTACTTTTTCCCTTTCACCCCTTTTTGGTACCCCGTAGAGCTGGATTAGGGTACCTAAATTACGGTCTACCCCCGGATAAAAAAGGAAAATAAAATGTGACAAGTAAAAATAAATTGTTGGTTGTTTAATTAAATCAGGGGTCTTAATTGTCGGAGCTAAGTATGGTCAGAATGAGCTCATCTGAAAATACGGTTTCAGGTATAATCAAAAAAATTAAGCTCTTTTTTAAATGTTTTTAATTACATTTTGGTATATAATTTTTATTTATAGATTTTGAATACCTATTTAAAATTTACGTGTAAAAATATATTCATTGCAGATACATCTTGATGGTACAAAATACTTTTCGAACATGGTGTAACTACACTACTTCCTTATGCTACTATAGCTGTGCCCGCCAAGCAAAACCTTAATATTATTAGCAATTATTTCAACCTAATCATAACACAGTACAAAATTCCCTTTTAAAAACCCATCGCACTCATACATCCGTAACAAGCAAACAAATTCACAGGTCTCACGATAAATCCTGTGTATTTGTGAACGTTTTAAAGAAAATTTTCTCAGCTAAACACTCTAAAGAGGCTTCCCATTCAAGATCGAGATATCTCCGTCAACACGAAAGGTGTGGACACCCTGGAAGCGGAATTATGCGGCCTCACGCAGCAGGATTCTATAACCCTTCCAACCTAACTCATGATTTCGCCTATCTGGTGTCGGGATCGGCGAATTTAAATACGATTTTGGCGGGCTCACCCCAGCATTACGCGTTTTGCTTATACACGCAAATTTAGGGGCCCCACGGTAATGTCTTGAGGTGTTTCGAATTGTTTGAGTTTCTTTCAAAGAGATTTTATCCAGATAGGGATGGATTTCTTTTCTTTGCGTCTAAAATATAAAATGGTTACGCTAGCGGTTTTAATGTTCAGCTTATTATGTAATAGCGTGCAAGCTTCAAAATCATGGGGTAGATAAAAGAAGAAAGTTTAACCTGCAGTTAATTACTCTGAACAAAAAGTTATTGTATCTTAGCTATAGAGATATTTTTTCTTAGCGCTTGGGTATCTATAGACTTCAAATATAATTATTATAGCCTCATAAATAAAACTCAAATTTTTATTAGTACCTAAATCTTTCAATGCATTCTATTTTGATCCTGATTTGAATATGAAAGAGAAACATAAAATAAAATTCATCAGCTTTATCGTCGTCCAAGCTGTGTGAATCAGCTTCGGAAAACTGGTTACTTAATGGTCTTACGCCAATGCCATCTGACTTATATCGTCAACTCTAAATTTTGATTCGAGTATTGGATATAACTCGCGATAACATATGTCGGTATCTTCGCGAATTATGCCAGTTTCTCACTAGTTTACGATGTAGATTATTAAATTACTTCATGGGCATTCACTTGAGTAACCATCTAATGAGTGACTGAAAATGGCAAAAGTCATGGCTTTACAACTTCGATCTTCTCATGCATTATTTATTACCATAGAGTTTAAGAAGGATATTTTTAAAAGCAAAAACAATGAGGTTGCAGACCTCTTGGACACATTAGTACGACAATGTTGTCGCCTAGTCAGAGACGTCGTGATGGAAGGCACGACTTCGCACTATGAAGACTCCCGGGATCCTCGATCGATGCTTGGATAAAACAAATGTAAACTTGTAATATTTAAACTTACATATTATAACTTTGCAGAAACTTTTTATTGTTAAACTCAGGAATCAGAAGCTCCATTTTCTTCAATATGGATACAGATTTTTTACAGAAACAAAAGAAAGTATAAATTTGTGGATATTATGTTAGTTACTCATCTTTTACAACTACTTATTTAGGACAGTTTTCAGTTTTTGAAGCAGATATTTAGGATTAATCATTTCTTAACCTTTTAGCTAAAAGAATTTGCAGATCCTCATGGAGATTAAATGACGTCTTTTTCAAACATTATGTGCGAAGTTAATACAGCAGCAGGCCAAGAGAGCAATCTACAATATGCTCTATATATTCTGTCATTGCCAATACGTTGTCAAAGCATGATTGTATATCACGTCATCCGGACAGCTCTTTGTAATGGTCGATCGAGAGGCTCATGTTCAGCATTTGACGTTTACTGGCCATACGTGTATATGACGAATGGACTTGACAAAGGACATTGATCATAATTCCAGTAACCTGAAGGTACGTTTTTGGTAAGCTAAACAGGTTCATGAAAGTTTTCATTTTGGCCTAGAAATAAATTATTGTGATGAATCTGGCCGGGAAGCTTTGGAAGCCTTGCAAATTGGAAGTTCTATAGTATTGACATTCTGAATGACGTTTTATCTCTTGTATTAAACTTTTGTCCAAACATTCAATGTCCAATTTTATATGCGTAGATCAATGTTTTTTTGAAAACAAAACACACCTATAATGACAAATGTTCTCTATAATTTATTAAAAGGAAAACGCAACAATTCTATTCTCATTAAGCCAAAGCTTTTACAAAGTTGCGATGTTTATATAATAATCATATAACAAGGTATGAAAAAACAAAAAACGATTTTCCTAATTAAATAATTATCGCAAAACATTATTCATTTAAAAGCATAATTAATTTTGTTTGATGCAAACACACTATTTGACTCCTATTTAAATCCTCGTATTCTAATATTAGTCATCGAAATATAATACCTATATTGTGTGTATAAATGGTATCTAAATATAACTAATCATGATATGACCGTACGATTAAAAAAACAGTCTATTTAATATCCGACGTATGAAGATAATTTCATATTTATACCGGGTAATTAATGCATTCTTAAATAATAAGGTACCTTATTAAATTTTAACAGTGCACTGTGTCGACTTAACGTTAATTGTGGCGTGTAATAAAATGATAATGAAACCATTGAAAAATGCAATCGCTTGGTTATTATTTAATTATCCACCCGTATGAAATATCGCAGTGTTCGAATTCATGGCGTAATGAATGAATATGACTTTTTAAAAGCTTCAGATTTTTTTAGACTTTATTTTAAACCCCTGACGGAAAAAGAGGTGCTATAAGTTTATCGTGTGTAACAGTGTATCTGGTATCTAGTCTTTTTTCTTTAACGAGGTAACTGATTTTAAGATGAGTTTTTTTCCTGTCGTGGTTTTAATCGATGATTTGTTAAGCCCTCTGATAATTTTCTGTTATTGTTCTAAATTGAGTTAGGGGTAAACATTTTCATTTCTTATTATTAATAATAATAGCCATTTATTCATAAAATCATTATCATTATTCATTTATTAGTAATCTTTTTATTTCATACTATACAGGGTGTTACGGAATGGTTCAATCTATTTAAAAGGCGTGAAGAGTATATAGTAGTTTGTTTTTTTTGGCGCAAAATGAGTTAATTAAATAATGGTTATCCAATTTTTCGACTTAAAAAATCATAAACAGACTGCTGAATTGATGTATCTTAACATTGAGCAAGAGACGTAATAAGATATTAAACCACATAGTCCGGTGGCACGTTTGTTATGATTTTTGGTGTCGAATATATGAAGAGAAAAATTGGATATCAATTATTCAATTTTATAATCTGACTCTATACAGGATGTACTCTACACCCTTTTTGGATAAATATTACCTTTCGGTAACATCTTGTATATTGGGTTTTCAGTTGTTTTATAAATGTACCTATCTACTATTATGGTAGCCTACATCCTGCCCTACGGCTCGGACAAGCTACTCTCGTATCTATTACATTTATATGTATTTACTTGTGTCTACACAACAGTCTAGACGGTCATTTAGCAATACAATTGGATTTTCAGTTTTATGTTTTTATTTATTTCGTCCGAAATAAATATAGATTTATCTAGATTAGCTACTTATCTTCAGGCTGATAGACAGAATACAACTAGATGAACGTGTAGGCGAAGAAAATAAGCTATGTTATTTGTTAAACATACTGAAAAATTAAAATCTAGATAAGTCATTTCCCTTATGTATGCTGTGTCATCAGCATCATCAGCCTGAAGACCTCCACTGTTAACAATCCCCCGTAGAACGCTACGATGAACGACAACTTGCTGATATATGCCGTATGATCAAAATCAATTGAAAATGTCAAGAATCATAACACTAAAATGAAAAATATTTAAAGGCAGTATGAATATTCTAAGAACGACAAGCTTGTTTCTGTTATGGCTATAAAACATTTTATTTCTATCGACTGTCATGGCCGCACTAGTTTATGTGAGTTTAGGCGCGTATTATTTATAGGCACTGCTCCATTTATCATGCAAAGCTTGTAAAATAAAATGAACTATTTATTTATAAAGTTATCGTTTTAACATTTTGATACTTTTCTTACGTGCCATTTATGGTTGACATTTTTGGGTTAAAAATGTAGGTACTATCACGCCAGTTTTCCCCAAAGGGTAGGGATGGGCACCATATTTCACCGATGACGGGTTTAAGTTAGCTGCAAGCGAGACGCTTGCCTTTAGCGAGCATAATTCTAAATCTCGGGTTGCTACTAAGAATTTTCTAATTAAAAATCTCATTACATTATTCTCGTTCTGATTAATCGGAACAGGGGCTTGCTTTGCAGCTTAATGTAAACCACCAGGTCAGTCGAGAAAACAGAAATTATATGTAAATACTTTATTTGCTTTCAATTCATAATAAAAGTATTTTTAAAATTTTAAAGCGATACTGTTTCACTACGGCTGAATAATTTGGGCAATGCATTCACCAGAATTGTCGCATAGGGGTGCTACAACGGTGCCGCGTATAATTACTGCGTAATATACCAAACTCACCAATTTACATGTTATATTAATTTAAATTGCCCACCCGTCCGAATTCGACGAAGCATGTTTAAATTACGAGTACGATTTTATTGAAAATTAAATATGAATAATGTGTAGTGTGCACCAATTCGTAGGGCTTTATTTATTTATTTATTTATTTATTTGGATTTCCAACAAGAATAACACAATACAAGCATACTTACATGTGTAGCATATTAAACAATATTCTATGCTTTCTTATTTATAGGAAATCACATCATGCGTAATAACAAAGTCGAACACAATTAGAATTTCAATTAGAATTGAAATAAACTTATGTTAGAGTTTACAAAAATATTTAAATTAAATAAAAAATTAAAATTAGAATAACAAAAGAAAAATAATAATAATCACACTGTTAAATGCTCAGAGATAATGTCTTTGAAAGCATTCAAAGAATTGTTAAAGACGTCCAAATCTTTGGATGTACCGGAAATGCTGTTATATTTGATACACATTCTTGGGATAGGAGAGTGTTTACCGAGATTTGTATGACATCGAGGAATGTTGAAAAGAGAACAGGAATGGCGTGGTAGTCTGTGGGGCACATTGATACGAACCTTATTAAGTAATTCCGGGCAATCAATTTTATTGTTGAGTAGTTTGAAGAGAAATGTTAAATCAGCAATTGTACATCGAGATTCAAGGGATATCATATTAAAATATTCAAGCCTCTCCTTATATGAAAACATTAAATAATTGACTTTATACCGGTATGCTAAATGTCTTAATAATCTCTTCTGTAAGCCCTCAATTCTGCTTATATGAACGTGGTACACTGGATTCCAGACTACACTGCAGTATTCTAATCGACTACGTACAAAAGAATTGTACAAAAGTATAGTCGTAGAAGGGCTCCTGAACTCTTTTGATGAACGAAGAACAAATCCAAGAGCCCGATAGGACGCCCTTATAATACTGTTGTAATGTTCGATAAAGCGAAGTTGACCATCAACATGCACACCCAGATCTCTAATAGAAGAGAGCTCCTCGAGTGCAGCATCTTTAATGCTATAACAGGTCCGGATAATATTGCGTTTCCTAGTGAACTTTATATGATAACATTTATTACAGTTAAGAAACATTCCATTTAGTGTACACCAATGAGATAGCTGATTTAAGTCACTTTGCAAAAGAAGGGAATCTGATTCGTTGTTAATTACGCGGATTAGTTTTAAGTCATCGGCAAAAAGAGAGGCTGTTGAGTACCTGAAGATATTCGGTAGGTCATTAATAAATATATTAAAGAATAGAGGACCTAAATTAGAACCCTGGGGCACTCCAGACGAAGCTACAAAAGTATCTGATTCTTCATTGTCGATTACAACAGATGAATGCCTATCAGTCAGATACGACTTACACCAATCTAAGATAACATTAGTGATGCCTAGTGACTGGAGATTTTTTAAGAGTATGCTATGGCTAACCTTATCGAAAGCTTTAGAAAAGTCGGTGTAGATCGCATCAACTTGTAAACCGCGATCAACTGCTGCTATTAAGTTGTCTATGTAGCTGACTAGATTTGTATTAGTAGATTTATTTTTGATAAATCCGTGTTGATTTTGAGATAGATAGTTCTCAACATGATTATAAAATATTGGATAAATGATAATATTGGATAACCATTGATCGCTGTATTTGTATTAAAACTCATTATCGGGTTCCTTAACAACGTTTGGTATCGGCAATTAACAGTGAATGTATTTCAATTTGTAAAACAGACATCATAAAATAGATACTTGAGTTTTTTTGGAACTCAATTTAAAATAAATGTATTTTCTAATGATTAAGGCGTCAAAATAAAAAAAAACATCGGTAAACGATTTTAAAGTTTTCAGCAATTATTAAATTATTATCTGAAAATAATCCTAGAACAAAAGGGTTGGTATTTATGGCGATCAAATAGGTATTGCGTATATTAAAAAAATTGGAAAAAATAATACAATAAGAGCAAAAAGTAATGAAATGTTACTCACAATTCAACAGTTGTTTAATTCAATCATAAAAAATAAATATATCCTAGACAAACCATTCCCGACTCATCCATAACAAATAACAATAAATCACACTTTACCGATAATTGAAACATAGAAAGCATTTTACGGTCACCATTTAGTACCAACCTGCCACTAACAGTTGCAAGTAATGCTCCAACCATTACAACCGCATCAATATAATATGTCAAATGGACGGGAATAATAAAAAAATAATAAATATCGTTAGTTTGAGTTCTATTCAATGATAGAGTTCCGTACATTGCAATAGGTATCCATTTATTGGAACTGTACAGTTCCAATAATTAAATGATGCGATTTTTGTAAAAAAAAAGAACTCTGATTAATCTTTGCTTAATAAAATGCTATTGAAATATTGTTTTTAAATTTAATTTAGGTCAAATTGAGCTCCGCGTATAAATGTAGAGAAAAAATTAATAGAAATCCTAAATAGTTCGTATTCGAAATAGTCTATTTCAATAATATAGATACTATTTATATTTGTGGTTAAAATTTATAGCAAGTATAAACTAATATTATGTGATTGGAATAATGTTTTATATACAGATAATAAATTTAAAAAAATGATTAAATGACAAAATGGATGATTAAAAACACAATTCAATAAATTTTCTGAAATCATAGTTATGTTTTTATATTATTGCGTTATATTTACACTAATATAATTGATAATTCTTGGAACAATTAATTATTTATTACATTTCAAGTTTAACCATGTGTGTGTTTATAATATTGGAGCTCAAATATAATCTCATTTCTATCGCAAAAATAACTTGAGAAAAAATTCGTAGAAATGTCCAGTGGTATAAAAACTGGATTTCCATAAAGTTTCTGGAATAATTACATATTAACTAAGTTTATTATTGGATAAGAGATGAGTTTGACTGAAAAATAATGTTTATTATAAACATTACAGGGTTAAATATATATGTTCAGTAAACAAAAGGTCAAAAATTATAAATTTAATTTACCCTCACAGGCTATGCTCATAACTATGTATTTATATTATTTTTAAATACACTATCATGACTGTTTTATTGGAAATGCCTTGAACTGGGCAAAACTCTTGAAAATATAAAACTATTTAGGTACCTTATAAAATGCAAATTTGCGCTTAACAATTGAAAAAAACAAAAAACAACTTCTATGTATGCAATACGGAACCCCAAAACCACAAAATACGTCACAGTGTCGCTATTGAGGATCGGAATACGGTAAATGATGCCATTAAGTTCAATAATACACCACAAGGGAATGACAATGTTGGTAGATACCAGATTTGTAGGGATCTCTTTGTTATTCAGTCACTGTTTGGGGTTAATGTACTTGCTCTTTTTGATTCTTTTTTTTATAATAAAAATTACAACCTTTTTTATATACGGCCCTTTTTAAGTACTCATTAAAATACATGGACGAAAATAAGCGTTTAAATAGACGTCCTTTATAATTTATTTTAGGCACTAGGTAATAACGCTTAGGTAAAAAAATGTCTATGGTAGATCTTTTTATAGGTACTTTCTTAATAAAAAACTATTTACCTACCTATGAATTTTTAAAGAGATTATTCATAAAAACTGCACAATAAAAACGAAAGTAAATAAAAAGAACAGTTCCTATTGAATACAAAATGTAAATACAAAGTATTAATAATTACTATTATGAACATAGCTGTTTATAAGTACTATTATAGATATTAATTCAGAGTAGGTACTAGATATTGGTTGAATTCATGAAGTGAATGCGTTAATGTGATATAATTAATATTAAATTATTACCCATTTGCGATTTTAATGAGCTTTTTAATGTTCATTCTAATAAGGGTATAACTTATAAAACCTAGAACTATAATACTCATATAAAACCTTAAATTAATTGATTTTGATTCCTTTACAGTTATTATTATGTTCAATATTGTTTATAAGTTTTAAAGTTAAGTTGCGTTCAAGGATAAGTCTTTAAAAATGTGCGAAGATAGGTACATAATTTAAATGTGATTTATTTTTATAAAAATACAAATGGTTTGCCTCGACCGACCGCAGTCATCATAATATTATGTACCATTACCAACAAAATTTCAGCGCCATCTTGTTGAACCAGGTGGCACTACGCTGAGTTAGGACCCGATTCTGTTTCGGTGTGAAATATTTTTAATTTAAAAAATTGTACAGGTACCTACTAAATTCTAAAATAGAATAAATAGGTTTTCTTTTTGTCTTACTTTTATATTATTTATTTATAACCCGTTGTACCCACTCTACTACTTTCGCAAATCAGATTAAATTAATCATTTTCATTGCGTAATATTTGCGTAAACCTGAACAATCTTTAAAATATAAAACAGTTTAAACGTTTTTTTAGGGAGTACGAGAGAGAGACAAGTTTTTTATCGAAAAATTAATCCCTACATTTATTAACTGGTTATTTTTGATTAAGTAATTCACACAATACTTGTTCGTAGACTGTTTTCAATACTCGGATTAAAATGAAATCTGAATTGTCATTCAATGGGATACGCGCAATGATTGCAGAGGGCTCATTTTCACGAAACCAATTAAAAGTAATGCAGATCTTAACTGTTTCGTTAAGTTAATTTAAATATTAAATAATCCCTTTGTTATTACTTGTGGAAATTTATCCTTTTAAGCGGGTGCTTACATTTGGGTTTTTTCAATATAATCTTGGTCATTGAGAGATAAATATGAAGCTTATTTCATAATTATTTAAAAGTTGTTTATATTTTTTTATGATTTATAATCTTGATAATACTTATAACCTTAGATTTTTTGTAACTATTTTTTTTCTTCTAAGGAATTATATATTCTTAATTTAAGGAATTATTATGTTGCCTTAAATTATTGGCTAGGTAAAATTAAAGCAAAAAAGTAAAATATTACTCCATAAAGTAGCTTATGTATTCATTATGTCTAGTCTCTATAGAAAAAAAAAATGTATAAATAAAACAATTTCTTCAGAAATCATACCTATGTAGTTTATTGAGAGCCTCAACTCACTTGGCTGTCTTTCATTCGACTGAAAGAAATTAGATCTAAAAATAGAACCTTCAATTTTATTATTTGGAATATTTCTGTAAAAGCTCCTTGACATTGTTGTGAATTGTGTTTACAAGATAGTATGACGTAGTACTGAAAGTAGTACGTTTTGACAATAATAAGAAAAAAAGAAATTAAACGACTCCGTGGTCGAGTAGCGTAAACACCGGTTCTCAAGGTGTCGCTAGCTCTGAGGTCCCGGTTTCGATCCCTGGAAAGGTCTGAGTGTTTGTGGTACCTTCGTTACCTCTGATTCCATAACACAAGTGCTTTATTTATATAAAAACTGCCTATAACGCATTTACTTAAAAAAATACAGTCCGAGTAAATTATACCTACCTAACAATTTTATTTCAAGTAGAACCCCTACTTTTTGTGCATGTTATAATGGGATCATAAGCTAAAGTGGTAGTCTATAAATATAGAAAATGTTTAACCCAAATTTAGTCGACCCACTTAATCTGACTATGGAAAATCTAACGTCAAGTTCTATGATTTACAGTGCCCATTCAAGGACTTGCTTCAACTGTCATAGAATGATATAACTTTAGAGTATACATGGACAAGCATAGAGCGCGCATCGCTAGTAGCCCGTTGTGCCGAGCAGAAGCAAATTTTTAGCTGTGAGTACTACGCTCGTCTTATTTAAGTAATTTAAGTGATTTTTCGTGCAACGACAGACGTTTATGCTAAAATATCGATGATTCCGATTTTATTAGAGAACCTTATAGTAGGTATTAGGTTTGGAGATAGTAATTATAAAACGGCGCGCTCTGTTTTGACACTAATTTTACGATTCTACAAGTTCATACTGGTGCTCACAGTTCATACTCTGTTAAACGCACTCTATAGTTTACTTATTTTTACTCTAAGGATATATAACCCATTTCCATTTTATCATGCCTTCAGGGCTCTAACATATATTACATATTGTCACAATCGATTTATTATACACGCCATAAATCACAGTTGAGTGACCAATACAAATACGCACAGCACATAAATCAAGATAAATACACGATGACATCAAACACTGATTAGCTAAGCAAGGGAATAAGATTACCAGCGCTAATAATACAAATCTATTTACCAATAACAACCAAACAGGAGGCGAAATTTGAAATAATATTTGCGGAACCCGCACGTTCCTATTACAAACAGTGGGTTGTTATGACAAAAAGCTCTTTACTACAAAATAAATAAAAGCCCAAATTAACTAGTACATTTTATCATTATTACAATATATTTAAACTAAGGTTCGGGGCCACTAGTCAGTATTAAACTTAAGCCGGTTACGTCCCTCCCTATTTTCTGATGGAGATTTATGTCAGGGGATCAAAAGTTTCAAGCCCGCACACTACAGCGTCCGCGGAATCTTTTATTAGTGTGTATGTGTGCGGGACGTGTTCACGAGGTACACTCGTTTGCAAATTTTGTTTCGGAAATATTATTTCGCTATTTATGAACAATTCGCTGTCAGTTCTAATAAATAAATAGCCGTTGAAACATGCCGCTCTGGTAGTAACGTTCACGGTTGAGATAATAAAAATATACGTAACTTATGTAGTGGCCGTTACGTTTCGTTCGTTCCATAACTGTTGGATATCATTTTCTCATTAAATGTTTAATTTTAGTGATAGGCGGTGCGGCGGCGGGTTTACGAGACGCGATTTACGATGCTATGAAGTGTTGTGCGCGACAGTACACGCGGTGCAATGTGGTACTTGCTTGCCAATGCCATTAATAATTTAACTGGAAGGCGCCCAAGCGCATTTCACTGCCAACCATGGGGCATAAGTTCATAATATCACAGCTTAACTAAAGAAATTTTGATAGTTAATACTCCACTCTCAAGTTTTATTAATTAACTAAAACCTTGAGACTAAACTCATATTTTATTTTCTTTTTGTTTTCTTATTTTACTGTTACACTGACCTTACACCGTACCATCATATTTAAATAAATGGCTTTAATTTTTTTTTCTTAATTCCTTACATTACTTTTTTCTTTTTTCATTATTTTTGTTACCCTATCCAGCAGCTTAAGTTCTATAGCTACGACCACGATACGACGTCAGTTTTTGCACGTGTCCTGACTTCCCGACACATCCCCATGTATTTGTTCAATGTTTGGTGCTATTTATTTATTTATGTGCCTGTCTAATGATTGGGGGCGCTTTGATTCGACGTATTAAAACGACACGAAGCTCTATTATTGTTTTTTGTGTGATGTATGTGTGTTTTTCTTTTGTTCTCGGTTTTTTTGTTGGTATTACTATAGGAAGGATCAGTTTTTTTTTTGACACATGTATTAAGTCACCTTATTGTACAATCTATGTATGTACATCTGTTCAATGTTACTATAAATTTTAGTCGTAAATTCAAGTTGTTGTTTTTGAATAACTAACCTTTTATTAAAAAAAACGACTCTCGCTAGGAACTTAATCCTTTTCTCGCGGGGGGTTTTACAAACATTCAAATCACATCCACGAAGAACACGCAGCAGATTATAGTGTAGTATTAAATATATTGTTTAAACCTAATAATTAAATAGCCGACTGTTAGGCTAAGCTACTTAATTAGGTAACTATCAACTTAAGCTCTGCTAATTAGGTCATTGACTTAAATTAAATCTAGCACATATTAGAACTGTATATTGATACCTAATTATGAAAAAAAAAACTTATTGCAATCAATTAGGTATTCTACTTGCATCACCGCATGCATCTTGCCTGTTTGTCTTTTTACCATGCAAGTAAACGCGCGTCGCAAGGAGGGTAAATGTTCAATAAAATATTTCATATAAAATGTTCTGTTCTGTTCTGTAAAAGAGTGGTACAAAATAACTTTCGAGCGATGTGTAGCTACGGCAAACACAAAATATCACTTTAATATATATTTTTAAATAGCATTATATTACGTTAGCAGTTTGAAACACAAACATTCATCATTCAAATTAAAACGAAGTAATATTAACTGGAAACTTTCCATCTATTTTCGTATCAACAAATTACGCGCAACTCAAAACTCAAAATGTTTTCACGAAATTAGTTTTTGACAGACAGAAAGGTTATTCTTTTAGCTAGTTAGTTTACTACAAAAATACTACCCTGTCGACAGAATACGGAAACTTAACACTGAGAAGTTGCAGAGATATTTCATCAAAAATATTCGAAAATAGTCTAAAGTTCCCACTAGCTGTTTTAAATGACGCGTTGTGTGTGATTTAGCATATGCGACATAAATCTTCATCAAAACCATGTCTGGAGAATAGTTCCCGGTTTGTTTGTTTCCATTCTTTTACGATACGAGATTTCACTTGTTTTATACGTTAGAATTTAGATCCTTACTAATATTTTAAATGCAAAATAACTCTGTCTATTGTCTGTCTGTCGCGCTTTTAAGACAAAACGACCAAACCGATTTAAATTAAATTTAACACACAGATACTCTAGAGCCCGAGAAAGGACATAGGCTACTTTTTGCCGCGATAACCACATCAACGCGGGCGTAGCACCGAAAAACAGCTAGTATAGTATTTATGTTACGAACAGTTGCATTTAAGATGAATAATTATTATTGGTTTTATTAGTAACTGACATCAGATTAGATAATCTTGGGTTACCTAACTTATCTGAACTCATTGTTATGTTAGTCTAATAGCCAAATACTCAAACGTCACTCAGTTTTAAGTCACCGTTAAGTCTCATGCGGTCTCTGTCACTTTAAGGTGTATAGTTAAGTTGCGTTTCAGTATTCGAGGGTTAACAACGAATTCATAAAATCAAACTTATCACTTCGAAATAAAATTCAAAATGTTTAAAAGTCTTATTCCACTTAATCGTAAAGTTGTGTACAAATCAACACATTTTTGTTACTCTGTGACTCTATCCAGAAAAACGAATTTATAGTAGTAATAAATTGTACATATTTCTCGTATAGTACAACAATGGGCACACTACAAGACAAGTCAAGACATAACTCACTAATACAGCTAGTTATGGCACAATAAATTCGTTAGGTCAGTTAACTTGAATTTGTTGTACTACGTATTTTGATACACCCATTTATTTTCGGTATATTACGATCATTTTAAACTAGCAACACGGTCTAAAGTTGTATATAGCCAACTCAAGTTTATTAATTTATGCTTTAAAACAAATGACAGTAGGCTCCTAACTGCAAAATTGCTTACAGAAAAAAACAAACGTTTTTGATCTATCAAATATTATGACCAACAGTACATACAGCAGATATAAAAATACATGATTATTTTTATCAAATATTTTAGATTATTGAACTGTGCATAACACATAGTAATATTAATATTTAAAATATTGTGTGTTATAAATATTTTTGGTCTGAGTCTGCATGTGACCGCAGGCTTGTCGATGCAAAGTTATAAAAAGTGTACATATTCAAAACTAGCTGTTTTCCGCGGCTCCGCCCGCGTGCATGTCGGTTGTCGAGGCAAAAAGTAGCCTATCCTTTCTCAGGCTCTAGACTATCTTTGTACCAAATTAGAATTAGTAAACCAAGTAGTGTTGGCGTGAAAGCGCGACAGATAGACAGACAGAGTTAGTTCTGCATTTATTATATGTATTAGTAAAGATGTAATAGTAGGTACTTATGTAGAAAGTCGTGTTCGAGCTTCGACACATTGACAAAAAATATCAATTCCAAAAAAAAATACAGTTAATGAAGGATTTTTATGCCTTACATTGTTCAACAGCTATCGATTTATACACACATTTTATTGGTATAGGTACGTAGGTGTTTAAGCGCACAATCCCGGATTACGCTCATACAAAGCCAGTCAGTATTATCATCGTTGTTTCTTCATAATCTGTGGGGACAAAAGCCTATATTCTGAACAAAAATCCATTGTCCGTCAGTTATTTTGTTGCCACAAAAGTCTGTAAATAAAGCTTTTGATTTTTAACTATTATTGAATTTTACGTATTTCTGTTCAACTGCATTGATTTATAATTCTAAGTTATCAAAAAAAAAAGTTTAAGTTTGATTTAATATATTTTATATCACCATAAAAACTCAATGGATATTTAGGTCCTGAAATTGAAATTGATTTCGTCAGTATTTATCATTAAAGTTTGAATATTAAGCTAAACGTTGAATACATAGCCTCATCCTCAATGTATCTCCCTAACAATTGTATTGCTACAAAGACGCGCTTGCATCGATGATCTGGAACTAAGCTAGACATCGGTTCTCTGAATATTGTCAGCAATGGACATACGAAATGTATGCCGATCTATAAATATACATACAGGGTGCTACTAAAATACGTTGTCATATTTGACATACTGCTTTTGCCCGTAGAAATGATCAACTTTTTAATAGAAAGTAAAAGAATAGAAAAAATAATTACCTCCTGTACTAATTTTGATAATTTTCTATGGTAATTTATTGGTCAATTATTTTTTGGAAATTAACAATTTAAGAAAATTATTCATTATTATGGGTAGAATCAGTATTTTCAATGACCACGCATTTCCGTACCGTCCTGTATGTGATGACTGTTTCTAAATTGGTAATGACAATTATCAACCTTACCGCTTCAACATAAGGTCAAATGTCAATGCCAGAGTATTACTGTGTTGTAGTCCTGGTAATATTATAAAATAGACCGTACTATGACTATCCTGGTAATATTATAAATGTCTTTGTGTGAATCAATGCTTTGTTAATATTTCACACAAAAACTACGGATGAATTTAAACAAAATTTGACACACAGATGTCCATGTAAACAGTACATGAGTATAGCCACAGAACGCTAAGATTATAATATTTATACCATTTGTTTGTTATTTCAGTAAAAGTGTTCATTGAAATATTAATTCCGATGTCTGTTTAAAACCAATATCCTGAAATAGATGTCGGATTTTTTAGCTTTCACTAGTACTAATATTTGCGATGTGGCAACGAATCAACATTGATAGTATTGGAGGAAAAATTGTGGTATTGGTTAAATCATTTTATGGAGTTTCTTTCAGTTTCTTCTCCATAGGAGTGACATTTTGAAACCGCAACTAGAGTCATTTAACGTTTTTTAAAGTGCCTGAAAAGGCCTAGGTACTTGGAATAAAAATATTTCGATTTTGATTGAAAGCTAGGATTCAAATGATATATTCATACCTATGCTATGGTACAAAAGAAATGTATTACGATTTCTTGTAAAGAGTTTAACCCATTGTTACCTATGAACATATCAAAATAATGACTTCTAATAATAAATAACTACCTTTAAGTCATCGTATCATCGCCGCTAGTCATATTGTCACACTTCCCATATATTATACTAGCTGACCCTGCCCACTTCGTTGGGCATAATGTTAATAATCCTTTTTTAGTTCAGATGACCTAGTGATTTAAGTTATTGTATTAATATTAAAAATTAAATTATCTATACTAATATTAAAAAACCTACTTTTTGTAACTTAAATATAAAAGTTAGACATATGCTGTCGTTGACTTTTTGTAGGCATTTTCAAGCTCCACATCTTTTCTCTAGAACTCAAAAATATATCTTTCATAGTTAAGGCAGCGTTCGTAAGAATCGCTTTCATTCGACCGTTTTTTCTCCGATTCACTTTGCAAAACGGACTACCACGTAAAAGCCTTTTTATTTTTCGGTTTTTTATATAGCCTATGACACTCAGCAATAATGTGGCTTTCTATTGGTGAAGGAATTTTTAAAATCGGTTCAGTAGATCCCGAGATTACCCCTTACAATTTAACAAACACACAAACTTTACTTCTTTATAATTTTATTACTAGCTGTCCCGTGCCCACTTCGTTGGGCATAATGTTAATAATAAAACATACCTATGACCTAACGATTTAAATTATTTTATTAATATTGAAAATTAAATTATCTTTACTAATATCAAAAAAACTACTTTTGTAACTTAAATATAAAAGTTAGACATATGCTGTCGTTGACTTTTTTGTAGGCATTTTCAAGCTCCACATCTTTTCTCTAGAACTCAAAAATATATCTTTCATAGTTAAGGCAGCGTTCGTAAGAAACGCTTTCATTCGACCGTTTTTTCTCCGATTTACTTTGCAAAACGGACTACCACGTAAAAGCCTTTTTATTTTTCGGTTTTTTATATAACCTATGACACTCAGTAATAATGTGGCTTTCTATTGATGAAAGAATTTTTAAAATCGGTTCAGTAGATCCCGAGATTACCCCTTACAATTTAACAAACACACAAACTTTACTTCTTTATAATATTAGTATAGATTAGTATTAGTATTAGTATATTAGTATAGATTAGGTACTAGTGACCCTCCCCGGCTATGCACGGTTAAGTTATTAACATAATAATAATAATATAATAATAATATCTTGGGACATCTCACACACGGTTATCTGATCCCAAACTAGGCAGAGCCTGTGCTATGGCAACCAGACAACTGATAAACTTACTTTTATATATTTCTAATTACATACATAATATTATAGATAAATTACACCCAGACACAGAACAAATAATCGTGCTCATCACACAAAGATTCGTTCTGGGTAGGAATCGAACCTACGACCTCCGGTTTAGCAGTCAGGGTCACTAACCACTAGACCAACAGGCCCGTCAAACAAAATTAACATTAAAAATGTTTACATCTCAGTTTTTCTGTTCTACAATATGCATGTATTATACAGAGGAAGGTTTATACCCTCCTCTTGAATCACTCTATCTATTGCTGAAAACTAATATATATATATAAGCTTAAAGACAACCAGAGCGACTTTGTGTGGGTAAAGATTATGTGGGTTAACTCAGCTTAACTATCTATTATACCTTTCTATAACGACCAAAACATAGGTATACCAGAATCATTATTAATTTGATTAGTCGCTATAATTTGAGGTATCACAATAAATATTTAATTTGCCTATAACCTAAATCAATAAAGTCCTTAATCCTTGACCAATAGGATCACTATTAACTTGACTGTAGTTCTATATATATCTATAATAATTGTATACAGTACCGCTATGAATTTCCGGAGGACGCCAGTTCTCAGTACAGCGTAATTGAATCACAATATGCCGGCGACGGCTAGTTCTAACAATATTGGGCCTAGGATACAGTTAAAGATAGCTTTAGTGGCAACACTACGATGGTAGAATGAATTTATTTCGTTAGAACAATATTCACTGTTTAAACTCCTTTACGTTTTAAGAACAAGGATCCTGATTAATAATTATAACAGCTTTGCTTAATATTTTATTGTTCTATTTCATCACTCAAGAAAGAATTTTGATCTTGAGTTTTTTGATTCTTCATTCTTTATAGAATTTATAAAAAGAAAGAAATAATATAAAAAGTGTGTTGATTACTAAATTATAAAATTAGTCTTGAAATATTTTTGTTATTAATTAGGGAAACTATAGGTATTGTTTCATAACAAAATATAAAAACAAATAAACATCTACTTACTTAAATAATAATATTATGATGTACAAAAGAAGTAATACAAAAGCTATAGTTGTAATACTTTATTTATTTATTTATTATTATTGTAATAATATACTACAGCAGTGACAAAATGAACCATAAATATTAGACTCAATCTGAAGCTATAGGTATCAGGCTATTTATATATCTACTATGAACGTTTCTGGCAATTATTTCAACAAAATCATGTTAATTATTGTGAAATTCCTGGTATTAATATACTGTAGGTACAAACAAATTGACAGCCTCATCATCCTATCGCGGTTTTCGGAACAACAATGGATGGCTTAAAATCGTCCATTGTAAATTGGAAGTAAATAACATTATGAATCTTATTTAATAAAAATAAAATAATAATTTAATGTAAATAGACTATAAAACGTATTGCATAGTGTATCTTCAACTAAAATGTGCATCAAAACAAATTCCTATTAAATGTCAATAAAAACGACGATTACGTTGATACCTTAAACAGAAATAATAAAAAATAAGTGTTCCAAGCAAACAAACGAGTCAGTTTCAATAATCAACTTGGGAACCAACTCACGCCACGGTATAGATTGTATCGCAGTAATTGTCGTTATACGCGACCGTTTGCATGAAATAATGCTTAATTTCAATTCCGTATGCATTAAGTACATGTAAACTTGTATGGAGCTCTGCCAATAAACTTCGATACAATCGTTACTGAGCCCGCCGACCGCGTGCATTACTGGGGTGCATCAATGACTCCCTCATATTGATTATGCTAATTTTATTATCGAAATTTCATTCGTCACGCTAGCTTCGAACGCTTTTTTATAACATTTCAATTGTAGACTGCCAATATTACCATACTGACAGCCAATAAAAGTCGTTCAATCGATATGCGGTCAATTTTGCTTACTTAACTTTATTCTACGAGTAAAGTTAGCTCCATATGTGAAGTTTGATTGCTTTTGAGTGAATTTAGTACTTGGAAATATTACAGTAAAAGCCGAGAAAATTTTGATTTGATGTAGGAATTTCGTTACCGCGTAAGCCGTAGTAAATTTTACGATTCTGTTTACTTTTCTCAGATGTATGCTTGTTTCTCGTTGAAAATCTTAGGGAATCGTTCATCCCGAGGCAATGGAAGGGTTAACACTGTTTGTATACCAAAAACCGATTATACGTAGCTGGGAATAAAATTCTGTTTCGTAATAAGTTCATAAAACATTCGACTTATGCGTCACTGTTTATAATCCACGGAGTCTAGACAACGATTTCTTTTCGTTTGTTATTAGTGGAAGCATGTAGTTAGTTACTGTTGTTCCAAGGAATTATCATCATTCCAGATCTGTTAATCACCAGCAATCCGTCCGCTACTATTTGATGTTCCGGATTGTTCATGGCTGTCAGATTTTTTGTTATTAAACGATCTCCGTTATTATATATAGAGATTTTGTAAAACAACATTATATCTTTTTTTAAGTAATCATAGCATATATGTAGTTAAAACTGGCCGAGCTCATCGTTACATCGAAGCTAACGTGGTAATGATGAAGATAAATTTACACTTATGTCACGGGCTAACCGACGTTAATTTTGAACGTTGTTGCGTGTAGCCCGCTCCTTAATCTGTGCTCCATTAACAGCAACCATTAATCATAGTTTTAATAACAATTTAACCCCAACTAGATTAATATATCTTCATTTATTCACATGCTCAAGCGCGGCGGGTTGAAGTCATCAAAGTTTTATCATTCAAATTTCACTGAACTCATTTTATAGAGAATCGAAGCCGCAACAAATGCGTTCATTCTGCTTGAACATGTCGCGTCTATTATAATGAATTCAAGTGCAACTGTTACAAATGTAGAATTCGGCTTTTGTTGTTTACCCATTGTGTACAATTAAACGTGGAAAGATGTAATAATCTCGATGGTGTCATTGTGTTTTTTAACTGAACACAGACACATGCGGGGTCATAATAAATAATAAGTGCGGTGCTGCGCGAACATTCAGGCCTCACAATGAATTGAATGTCAAGTTTAAACGTAGGGTTGTACCAAACTTAGTTAAGCGTGTGTCGTGTGCGCAACGACGACTAAAATTCGGGGTGTACCATATTTATTACAGTATAATATTTTGCTGCAATCTACCGTTCATGGGACTATTTTTTTATAAATTATTTTTTATTAACGACCATAACGGGTCATTATATTGCATTGAAATGATGGGGTTGTACGTAATTCATTACGACTGTTTGTTATTCTCACGACCATGTTTATTTTATGAGAACAATGAATGAGAGTTGTCGTTTTATTTAATGTTCTTTATTTCGATATCATAAGCCAACGTTACGTCAAAAAGTTTCAAATAATAAGTTTCTAATTTTGTAATTTATTGTCTTAAAACTATTAATTTAGTGGATTAACGAAAAGTAACTCGAAAAAGGTTATGCCTGTAAAGAACCCGAAAATATAATTTATTGATATTATTTTTGCGCATTGAACGACATTTCTATCCAAATCAAACATCGAAACGAGATCGGCAGCTGCTTAATTCACTCTAGTTCTTAGTCCTATAATTATAACGCCAAACGGAACACATAAGCAGCTACAGAACATAATTAACGAACGATCACAAACCCCGCTGCTTTAATCGCACTTAATAATGTAACAGTAAATTGGCTGAACAACCTCACGAAGCAAATTACTAGTCTAAAATTACCACAGTTACTATGGTAGGGGGAATATCACAGCATGTAAATCGATTGTATCGAATACTCCGAATAGCACAAGCGTCTCCCGGGGTTCCAGCCCAAAATTATAGGTTCGCCCCGAAGCTATTTAGCTAAATGTAACTATATTCGCTAATAAGTCGTGTCGATTGTCCAATTGAATTCTCACATTCGATATTGCCATCTGAGAATAGCCACCCTAAGAGAGTTTAATAAAATCGTTACACATTTTTGTTCGATATCAATTGCTATAACTTTGTACACGATCAAAATCGAGTTTTGTAACTTCCTTCATAAACTGTCGGTAATTATAAATTGAGAAAGTTTGGAGAGTAAACGTAGGTACTTACAAAATTGAGCTACTTGAAGCTACTCAATCATTTCTTGTATTAGGTACACGCAATGTTCTCGATACAAATTTTTGTTAACAACATTTGCTTACCTATTTACTGAGTAACTGTAGATTCCAAAGAAATAGTTTAATTACATATCAAATTACGCTTTACATTCATGACGGTACTTGATGCCAGAATTATGAGTCTAGCAAATCATATCTGAATAGAGATGTAACATTTTTTTTTTCATGTCGGCTAGGTAGATTAATAATAAATATTAAACACGTATTTTTCTTTTTTTACGTAACCAAAAACTTACGACGATACTTTGATTTGAAATTTCGTATGACGTCATAATGTCTTACGTTTTAAGTACAATAGTAACGTAATTAGCCCCCACTCTTAAACTTTGAAACTTTGCTTTATCTCCTTAGTTTTCAGTTATTTTGAAAAAGTAAAAAATACGTGTCTAATATTTTTTATTATCTAATTTCATACTCAGTCATCATCCTTATTAGTGAGTATGGCCTTTATAAGGTTGCTTGGTCGGAAAAGGGTGAGATCAAGTGTTTTGCGTATATTGGAAGAGGCCTAAACTATAACTCAACCTACGCGATCGTCGAATCTATACTAATATTATAAAGCTGAAGAGTTTGTTTGTTTGTTTGTTTGTTTGTTTGAACGCACTAATCTCAGGAACTACTGGTTCGAATTGAAAAATTCTTTTTGTATTGGATAGTCCGTTTATTGAGGAAGGCTATAGGCTATATAACATCACGCTACAACCAATAGGAGCGGAGCATAAATGAAAATACTAATATTATAAAGCTGAAGAGTTTGTTTGTTTGTTTGTTTGTTTGAACGCACTAATCTCAGGAACTACTGGTTCGAATTGAAAAATTCTTTTTGTATTGGATAGTCCGTTTATTGAGGAAGGCTATAGGCTATATAACATCACGCTACAACCAATAGGAGCGGAGCATAAATGAAAAATGTAGCAAAAATGAAAAACAGTTAAAACTAAAACACGCGAACAAAGTCGCGGGGTACAGCTAGTTATAATAATAAATATAGGATCGTTACATGCACATTGTTAAATAAAAAAATATATAAACTATTTACTGTTACGATATAATACCACACAATTATTTTTAAAGTATTAAGAACAATGAACTATACAATTTACTACCGGTATAATTCGGGCAAGTGAAACATGCAAAACATGTTCTTACTATCTATTATCTCCACGCTAAAGCTCTAATGTCTTACTTCCTTCTAAATATTTCAATTGGAGCGTTTCATTAAACCTCAGCTTTGCAGTTACGCACACAATTGATGGAACTGTGATTGTGTTAATATAGTGTGTGCATGTGTGTGTGGGCCCCACGCACTATAGGCACCCCTCGCGTTTCATTAAATACGTTTCCGCATATCACGCACTATGTCATTTCCTTTTATAAGCATGTGTATGTTATCATATCGATATCGATAAATAACTGATTTAAAAAGTCATAATTCTATTACGTTAGTATTCCAACTAATAAACGTTATATTTATGAGCTATGCTATAAACAATAGGGTTGTAAAAATAATCAATTTGTGTTTATTGTTTTACAGAAACATGCAATAACATAGAAATCGATTAATTTTATGTTCACACTTCTCAAAATATGGCTCTTAAACCCTACGCTATTTAAAATTTACAGCAAATATTGCAGCTTTTTGACAAGTTGCCAAATATTTGTGATCCTTGCTTATCGTCTGACTTTTTATATCACTATAACGGTATGAACATTTTGATTCAAAAAATACACTATGTACTGGAAATAAATATTCTCACAACCCATGAATGCACTGCGAACAAAGTAACACAAGGTTTATAGTCTCTTTAGGCAGCAGGCCAACAACTGATACCATTTAAATCCCTAAACTTAAAGTAGAGCGCATTTAATATAGATACAGTTTGGTATACTACAAACTTTTGTAACCAATACAAATATTTAAACATATATTTAATGAGTATAGAATGTGCACATAATTATCGATAAAATGTTAATCGATTCCAACATTGGCCCACCCCTCGCACGTAACCATGAGAAGCTATTTGCGGATTCAATCAAATCCGCAGAATGGTAATATTATTGGCTCGAAACATTTATTTGCCGTTGGAGTTAATTTGTTTCGAGCAACTTTGTTAATGAAGATCAAACGTAAAATTTTAGTCACATCCGAACATTAAAACCCAATTTTCGTTTTGCCTTCGCATTACGTAATATGTATCCATGATGAGTAAATATGTGATATATGGTACCAGTAATAGAAAAATAAAACATGATATTATATTGAAATTGTAAAGAAATATTTTCGCATGAATTACTCAAATTACGATTTATTTTTGACATCATTCGGTTAAGCGGACTTTGAAGATTTATACGAGAACAAATAAAAGTTAAAATTAAGGATTGGATTCCCGATATACTCTTTTGTTTTGGCCAAAGCTTAAGCAGATAAGGTCTGCCTCGATTAGATAACAATTGGCTCAATAAAAATGGTAAACTCCTTTGAAATGAAAACCAGTTCTGAGAAAATTCTCGAGTAATGTTTAATATTAAGAAAGTGTACAGACAAACTTTGTTCGGTTTATTAGATAGATTAAACGTTCCAAATTAGAGTACAAAACAACAACCGGTTTTAGAAGCATAATTAAAATACCTGTTTTAATTTACAGCCAGAAGCGAATAAAAATTATAAGATTTGGCACTTTCGAAACTTCAAATATCCATAGTATTATTACTGTGATAATTATTCTAGTTTAACGGTTCCTAAAATTTTATTACTATGGAGAAGAATCCACAAGAAACACCTACCACAACTTTTCATAGTAAGCTTTATTATGTATGTGTATGATAATGTTTTTTTTTAACAAATTAAGTAGGTATGTATTTGCCTTTTTATAGATCGTATTTTGTGGAATTTTGTGAGCAAATAAACTTATGAAATCAATGTTCCCGCCCAGCAGTACAATTTGTTTTATTTCCTCGACTAATAAAAATAGTTTCGAAATAAGGGTTGAAAACAATAGGTAAAGTTTCGTCACCGGTTTCAGTAACCATGGCGATTACACACGCCCAAACAACATTATCATCCCTATATCAGTAACCGTTCTTGCGTATACAATCGCTGGCGGGGTTGTCCGTACCACAACGGGACTTTACAATGCGTTTATCTATTCACTAAATTGGTTGCCGTACAGATTTCGGGAATTGTTTAAAATTGTGTTCCCAGGCCGTTTGATTAGTATGGGCTCGTAGGGCTGGCCGAAAAGCAATTCACTCCCCCGTTTCGACAACCCTATTTTGACCGTGTGAGGATTACGCACCGTTCGACGCGTTTAATACGTAATTACAATTTCGCTTAATGATTTTTCGTGGGTCGGATTGTAGGTACCTATTCGATGGAACTAGATCGTTGATTTCGAGGAATTTAATTGGATCGAGTGTTCGATTTTAGAATGATATAAAAGAGAATTCGGTTTTCTCACATAGGTTCAAATCTGATTAGTTTGTTACTGGGTCAGATTTACAAGTAAAACTAATAAATACTTTATTAAAAATAAGGTTTGTACCTTATTTTATCTTCATGAATCAAATGTCACCTATTTCAAGTTTTCTCTATACCTTACTGATTTTGTAAGTTTTTTTTTCTTTATGCAAGTCTCTAGAACTTTTGGGCCACTTACGTTTAACAAACAGACATAAAACAAACATATTATGTAGACCACACTAATATTTGGGTGCGTTCGAGACCAATTGACCCCTAGCGTGGACCCATCCATAAAGCGACCGAATTGGCTTGTCCCATCAATGTAAATTATTGCTCTTACTGTCATAATTTCCACTGGCGAGGCATTATCCTCAGAATCTTGGCAATAGCACGGTGGTACTTCATTGCACTCAGTCTGGAAAAAAATACGATTTTTTTTGCAAATGACTGTGATATCTCAGTAAAATAGAATTAGAAATTAAAGCAGTATTTGAAAATAATTCTTATATTAAAAGAAATAAGAGGTATTTTGTACTATTTTTATAAGTAATGTAAGTTGCTTCGAGTTACGGCCTAGACTAGTAGTGTTTAAATTAGTTAATTTGTCTTGATTACAATTTTAATATACACCGTAATGATATTATTTATTTATTATATTAGTCTAGTCTTACGGCCTAATCTCACTGGTCAAGAACTTTTTGTAAACCCGTATTATACACATTAATGATAAATAAAATAAAAATACAAAATAAAAAGTAACTAACTCCATAAAATGTTATATTTTCAACACACACTTTCACATGCTTGCTAGAAAATATGACACTTCAGAAATAGAACGCTTCCTCCTTAATTCTAAATATAAATGTCTCTATAAACAGTACATTAAATCGTAACCTATCATTTTAAAACGTATTTAAATTATAATAATGTGGCCGCAGCTATTACTTAAGCCAATAACTCGTTCCTTAATAAGATGTAACATTTACGTTAATAAGAAATTAATTCAGATGTTTGAAGTACCTTAAATCCAATTTTACGACCTATAAAATACGTTTTAATAATTAATAAAGTTTATAACGTATCTGTAACAATGTGAGATTTAGAAATCATAGACAGGTAGATTTTGATGGCTCGTAAAAATGTTTGGGCCGTTTTATGGTTTCATGATTTGAAAATGTACGAGGCGTTGGATGCTAATTGGAGCAACAGAGACCACCAAAGAAGAATCGTCTTACTCCCAAATCAAGATCTTATTAGTATGACCATTCAATTTGATAACAACATATTTTTTATTGCTCTTAATTACCTACTAACAATTCCTTCATAACAAATTATACTCATACAAAAAGCCTCATATTAAAAGTTGTATAGAAAAAAAAATGTATTAATAAATTAATATTGTGTCATGAAAATCAGTAACAGAGATTGTAAACAAACTTTTCATGACTATTGAGTTATTTATATAATATCACAAGTAAATTAAAATTCACTTTTATTTAGAGATATAATAATTAAATCAAAACAAAAAGGAAAAGTCTCAACGAAAATAAATTTTATGTGCAATTCCAAAGTCGTGATTAAAAAAGGGGGACAAGTAAATCAAATTTATGGCCACGTCCAAGCTGCAGCAGTTTACAATATAACTCAGATTAAGTTTTTTTATATCTTTTTAACGTTTGCGGTATCGACGTGATGACAAATGACGCCGGTCGTTTGTAAAATGTCCCATCACGGGTATAATATCATTCTGTCAAAATATTTATACTGATTCACATCAACTCGCCGAGTAAAAAAATACATGTAGATTTTAAATTTTCTAGAAGTGTTTCAGTTTTCAGTAACTCGTCAAACAATGAGTTCGTATTTTTATGATTAAGTGTGACAATAATTTTAGTATTTTATTGGTTCTAAGGACAATGAATAATTTATAATAATAATAATGTAATAAACTGGTGTCATGAAAATTCAGTTGGCAGGTTTTTATCAAATGATTTACCGTACATATAATTCTTAAACAAACAACAAAACTTAAACAACTCAATACTTAGAATATTACATATATAGTAATTACATACAAAAATAAAGTTTACTAGATGTTTTAGTAAAGTATTGGTAACACAGGTAGGTAATTTTTAATCACGAGATAGACCCAAGTGTCCATAAAATCGTTTCGTTTCAATATTTACATGCACGAAACGAGTTCCGTACAGTCAATATTAGGCTTGCCATACAAATGAATACATTCTGACACAATGAGGCTTCCATTTTGACCGCTGCGTTTTTGTTTGCACAGACAATTCTCGCTCCACCGGCTTAGTACCGAAGTATTAATGCTGTGGTAGTTTCTTTATTTTATGCTATCCTGGTACTCTTGGAAGTTATCGTGAAGCTCTTTATTACTTATGGATAAGTTAAGATAAAGATCACTCAAAAATATTAGCGGGACACGTAAAATAATGTATACTTAATGTAAACTGTAGCTGACCCGGCAAACTTTGACTTGCCAGACCACCCTTATCACGTGTATAAAAAATAGTCTGCGATCTATTCTTAACCCTACCGAATATACACGAATAGTTTCATAAATTTCGGTCGAGCCGTTTAGGAGAGGAGTTTGATTACAAACACTGTGACAAGAGAATTTTATATAAGATATATATTATACTTGCAGTTTATTTTATTTGCTGAACAAGAAGAAACTCAATAGATCATAGTACTTGTATCTAGTTTTAAATTGAGACTGACAGTTTAATATTCGTTTTAGACCGCGAACGAGTCGGCCCTCATAAATCAATGATTCCACCAACTGGGGCGGCCTGTCCATTAAATTGTAACGTAACCACAGTGACACAAATACGCTACTAACCTGCTTAATTGAATACATTGATATTTAGGCGTGTGAAGTAGTAATTGGTATCGATAAATTATGTGATAACACAAAAAGAAAAATGATTTTTTAATTTGAATGTGAAGTTATTTTTTACAATGACTATGAACGGATATATAGTTGGAAAAAGACCGAAAGGAGATCGGCAGATTGTCTGCTGTATGATTTGAGAATAAAATAGATCAAATCTGAAATGATAGATTGAAAAAAATATAATTCAATACGCCTATACATCAAAATTATTAGGCAGGAAAAACAGTAATAAAAAAATGATATTTAGTACAAATTAGCAAATATAAACAATAGAGAATTATATGTAGCCAAATTAAATATAAAACTTATTATAAAATACGTTATCAAACTAATCGCAAACTGTAACTCAATAATCTGATTTCATAAATGTTCACGGGAGCGTTAAGATGAGGTGTTAACTGATCTAGTTTGAAGTTTAACTAAAGCAGGTGCTGCAAAGTACAAAGTTGTTGGTACAAGTAATCAAACTGCAGTGCCATGTTGCCACAAGGCTTAGGTTCATTTTAATTGGTCAGTAATTTATAAATGTTTTGATTAACTAATTGGAACAGTCTTCAGATGGAAATCAACATGCATTGACAAACAAAGCGTCAGCAATAAATAACCTTATTTAGATATTAATATTGTAATAATGTCTCCATTTTGCTTTTTTTACTTGTCTTTTGTTTTATCGTGAACTAGCGACCCGCCCCCGCTTTGTATGGGTAGAAAAAACATTAATGAAATGTACACAAAAAAAGATAATAAAAACGATAGTGTGATTGAAGAGCTCTTGAATCACTCTATCTATTGCTGCAAACTGCATTAAAATCTGTTGCGTAGTTTAATAGATCTATGCGTACAGACTTATTCCCGAGAATTGAAACGCAGCTTAACTTTAAGACGTTCTTAAATGTCTTTCTGTCGCTACTTTACACCTTTAAGTGATAGGGACAGCATGAGACTTAACGGCGACTTAAAACCAATTGATGTTTCATTATTCAGTCATTTGTTTTATACAATTATTTTGTATCATTAATCGTAATACATATAATAATATTATATTCTAACATAATTTCGTCTTGTAATTACAGTTTCATCAAATGTCACGCTTATTACTAAGCAGAAAGTTATTATTACTTAAATAATTTTCTTAATATAAATTGGAATTAAGATTGAAAGTTATGACATTTAATAACAGAACAATCCCAATTTATGAAATTGAATAGTCTTAGAATTGTATCATTAGTTATATTCAAGGATTTAGAAATGTCAAGCAGATATCTAATAATATACCCTAAAACAATTTATGCATTTATTTAAACCGATTTTATGGTCAATTTTGGAACTTAGTAACAACCAAAATGCTCCTGCTCTAGAGTAAGGTTAGGCACTTGCAATACCGAATTTTAGTGTCCAAACATTTATCGTAATAAGGCTGTAATATAAAAGATGCCACATAATGTAGATTGTATTAAAATACATACCTATTGTTTCGAATAGTTTATCTAAAAGAGAACTACAAAAATTCGCCAAAATATACATATTATATCCTTTTGGGTCGATCACAAAAAAAAAAAAAAAGTGTTATGTAGTACTCGTTAACATAACAGAAATATCAAGTATTGCTTTATCATTAGAAATATAATTATGATTGCCCAACTTTTTGAGCATTGAGAATTCCTTTAAATGTAAAACTTCTTTGAAATAATATTTTTCATCATGCTCCAACCAATTTCAGCGATCGTATTTAAAACATTGTATTTTTTTCACTCAATACCAGGAACGTAATATTTTGTATTGATCTTTGACTAAGCGTAAAAAGAACAACGCAGATATGAACTGTAAATGGCAACTTGGGCAGTCTTAATATGTTTTATTTTTTAATAATCTTCTAATATATAAAAATCTCGTGTCACTTTGTTACCGTACACGTCCGAAACGGCTTGATCGATTAGGTAAGTCTAAGAATTAATAGGTCGTAGGCTTTTTTATACCCCTAGGTGATAAGGGTGGCAATACAACTTTTGCCGTGTCACCTAGTTTTTATATAAAATACATTCCAATTCATATCTCTAGAAGGAATATAGCTATAAACTGGTAAAAACATTCCATTTACCATTTAATATCCACGTTATAAAATAAGCTTCGTCAGTTTCCCTATCCACCATATCACTTCCACGCTTGATATCCAAGCATACGGATTAAAAAAAGGTTTCCATCACACAAGTATGCTATTATTATTCCTCACAGTTCCTCAGAACTTAGGATGAAGCTATTACTCATCTTTTTCCCGCGTCGAGGGCTCGTTTTTATTGCTAGACGTGAAAAATACCAAAAATTTCATCCGGTCCGTTCAAAGTGGCCGGATTAATTCAGAAGGCACTTATTTCAAATTGGATTTCGCTGGAGCCCGCGACTTTGGCGTCTGCCTCGCGTCGCCATTATTTCCTTTTAATAGTGTCCGACTTGTTCTCTCTATTGGGCTCCTTTCGAGGTCAATTATGTGCCAATTGATTGGCGGAAACGTTTCTTTAATAACATTTGCTCTAGAAATATGTTTGAGTGACTTCTGATTACATTTTGACCCAATTGGAATAGTACCTAATTAATTTGTGTTGAACTTTGTTTTGTGTTTATGAACTTTAGGCACCAGTATGAACTGTATGGACTTGTATGAATAATTAAAATCGTATATTACCGTAATAATATCGGAACCATCGATATTTTTGCATAAATATATGACGTCGAAAATTACTACCTAAATCAGTAAAGGAGCGTAGTACTTACGGCAAAAAATTGATTACGCTCGTCACAACGGGCTACTAGCAACGTGCGCACTCTATGCTAGACTATGTATACTCTAAGCACCACACCATTTCTATAGAATAGTAATAACAAAATTGTTAAAAGGTATCGTTTAGAATCTTAGATCACTGCCATACGTATACACAACTTCATATTGTATCCAAATCTAATCTGAGAACCCAATTTCCATAATATATATTATATTATGAATATTATATTGATTGATGTGTTGTGCCGATAATATCGAATCCGTCCATTCGAGTAACACTAAATTGTTGAGTGATATGAACATCGGTTAATCTTGTGTCTGTGGCTACTGGACCGCAATGGCCGACTATAGCCAAGGGCGTGAAGGGTAATCGGTCAAAAGATACGGTTCTATCACAATCTATCACACTCTTATATATCTAGCCTCTTTATCCGCATCATAAAAAATAGCTAAGAATAAGAAAATAATATACCTTTTTTTATTACTCAAAATATTACTCATGTTGTAGAAATCGCACAACACAGATTTCTGTTTTAAACTTCCGTAATGTTAGAAAAGTACACACTATGTTCAGTTGTAGTTCCATCTCGTAAAGTATGTCAAGAACGTTGACCCCAGTCCTTTCAATAAGGGTCCCTTTAAAACAACATGCTTTACCTAAGGTAAAGATAAATAGCGCTTCTGTTTATTCAAGTGCTCGTAGGTGGCACTTGAAGGAGCGAATACATTAACTTTTCATTGCATTTCAACATAAATAATTCGACCTGTTTGAGGCAGGAGACTCTTTAGCGTTTGTTTAACTGTGACCAAGTAAATTGACGACTGTACAATGCGTTACTAAGTCTAGATACTCCTTTGTTTTGTCCAAACATGTTTCAATTGTTGCGGTATGTAAATGTTGTTCTCGATTACCATTAGAAGCAGACACAGTTACAACAAACGATATTGAAAGTCAAGCTTTCGTAAACTGTAAACGTTAATTGGACATAGAACAAGGGACAACTCAAAGTGACTCATTAAATTGTCATACTGTTGACAAAACAGATTTCTCGTAATTTTTCTGTCACGCAAATTGACTATTATTATCGTTTAGCATTTTAAATTCATAATTACGTTTAAAATTGAAAACTGCCATTTGCTAATGGGAATAGGGTTAATTATTACATTAAAACTTTGTACTAAAGATTGTATTTGGTTGAATCTGATTTCATTTGAAATTGATTTTAAAATAATCTTTAATCTCCATCTTGATAATTTTTATATCGACCTTTCTTGACCTGGCTTAATTTCGCTTTGTGACGTACCTAAATATTAATTTCTATTTTTTTCTTTCTTTTCAGTGCATCTTCGGAGCGCACTGCGTACACCTGGTTGCCTGACACCAGGATTGAGTTCTGCTCGCCGTACAGTCGGCGCAAGAGCTCCAACTCTACTGTCTACGAGAGCGACTGATGGTACGCGGGCTTCGACCAACTCGAAGAAGCTTTGCTCTAATCTCGGACACTTAAAGTGCGAACACTATTAAACTCTTAAGTGACATAATCTTAGTATTTGACGTACGTTTTTCCTATAACATTTGTGTTACTGTTTATCATTATAGTCTAGTCATTGTATATAGTTATCCTTTTTATATTCCTTGATAACAATTTTTATGCCATCCATTAATTAGATTCCGAACAGTAATGTTAATGTTTAAGTAACAAATCTGTTTTGCAATTAAAATTGCAGCGTCCTATGTGTAGTTTCTGTAAGAATGCACATAAAATCTAAGTGTAAAAAAACGAAACGAACTTTTGTATGTAGGTACTATGTAGGTAGCTCCTATCGTTGTTTGAACTTACCATTTCGGTACTGTAATATTGGCTATCCATAACCACACTGATAAGAGTTATACAAAGTTTTGTGTCGAAGAAATCTTTGCGTAGTATGGAATATTTTTGCTCATAAATTTGCTAATATAACCGCGTCTTCGACTGGGGCTCGATGAGAAACCGTGAAAACTTCCTCTTGCTTGCCGAAAATGAATATTTATGACGGCCGACGAGTAATGCGCCATTTATGGACAAAGTTCGAATATTCCACGTACTTATCGTACGTAACTGAATCGTCTAATAAAAATCACATAATAGGTACCTACTTTATTGAAATTTACACCAACTTGCAACCGAAACTTGTTGACTTAAGTTTATTTCTGGTTTTAGCACATAATTAAATGTATTCGGTAAAAATATTGACAAATTGTGTCAACAAAAAACATAAACCCGACTGCCCTGCCTGCTAAGAAAAACTATTATTTATATTAGCATTTTTTATTTAAACGTACAAGAAGCAATAATTTTTGTTTGCTAATTATATTTAAAGTAGGTACATACAAAAATTATTGCTATTTGATAGATTTCGTTTAAAAAAATATGTCAAAGCCTTGCTATTTATCGCCAAAATTCCGTCATTTTAAATGTTTATTTCAAAAGACATAAATTTTTTGAGACGAATCTAAAGATACCTTATCCGTCGCAATTTATCTAGTCTATAAAAACACTATATATTATAAATAGCCTTTGTTTATATTATAAATCATTTTTTCTCTTTATTTTTAACGCATATCTTGTATTCATTTTTACTACTATGTACGTAAAAATTCATATTTCTCGGCAAGTAATTTATCATTAACAATTTTATTAATATTCCTATATCTACAAAGTACGAATTTTATTAATTGTAACTAATTATTTATTGGTAAGGTACAATTTCATGTAAAATTTTGATGTAAGATATGACACCATCGATTGTTACTTTAGATAATAATATAATATAAATGTAGATAGGTAATTGACATTCGCTGTGATTAATTTATTATTTTATTAAATATTTGCAATTTATTATTTAAGTTATCTAAATAAGCAATTTAGATATAAAAATTTAGACATAAGATTTATTTTTATAATGTAGATCCCAGGTTTCATAATACACGATTTAATAATAGTAATAATTGTACAAATTATTATTTATCATGTAAATATTCTAAATTAGTTATAAATTTTGGCTTTTATGGAACGGTTAAAACGACATTGAATTAAGGGATTAATGTAAGAATGTAAATTATTGGTCAAATGTAAAATATTTGTTTTTATTATAATATTGTGTATATTAACAAGGATGTGTACAGATTCTTTACTCGAATAAAGCTTCTTCTTAAAAATCTATATATTTTTATTTATAAAGTTGGTGATATTTCTGTTCCTATATATTTATTTTATCCCTGTACACACCCTTGCGTACCATAACGTCACTGTTATATTTTTATATCGATAGCTCTACTTTATCTTCTCAAAAAATATTAGCTCTAAATCTGTCTTAATACTTTATACTATAAGATCTACATACTCATCAATTTAGTTATTACGCGACAAAATCAAACAGCTTAAAATATAGATGTAAGCCGTCACATAATATTACATAATATATAAGTACAACACTGTTACTATATAACACAACACACATTCAATGGTATAAAATATATCGTGAAACTTGATAAAAATATAAAAACACTGTTCATAACTGTACTACAAATATACTCTTGGGAATTCCCGAATATATCCCTTGAGTACAGTCGTGTACAGCATTTATAACATGAAATAGTTTCTTATTGAAGAGGTCAATAACGTGGATATTTTACGAATAAATCCTCTGTGCCGTTTGGCTGAATTTGGAGTACCCGGCATTGTGCCATGGCCCTATTCCAAACGATGGTCGTTCGCGCGATGATAGTGGGGCCTAATTCAAACAAAAAAAGAATGCATTTGGCGCAGTGTTCGGTATTCAAAAGAATGGTAAAAAATATGCATGGATACGCAAATTAGATAGTACGATCATGAAAAACTGGATGCGTCATAACCCATTTTTTATAATAATTCTTACGTAGCTACATTTTTACGTCACACGCCCAACAATTATCATATTATCACCAATTCACCATTTCTATTTATGAAAAAAAAAACAAAAATAATTTACTCATTTCATAGTAAAATCCAACAAGCCAAACAAATGCACACGGGATTTAAATAAAAATCTACAATTTTTGTTTAAACAAAAGTGTAGAATTAATTACAGAAACTTTTGATATTGTCGCGAATTCTAACTTTTGTTTATGCGTTAAGCACAAGCTATACTGTAACTTATTTTACCTCTAACTGAATAGTTTGTTAATTAATTTTTATAAAATGATTTTGTAATGAAACGCTGTATTTTAAACGAGTCGTATCATTTAAAAATAAAATCAGATAATTATATCCCTGAATTTCTTGAGTATTATTACCTCGTAGTTATAAGGTTTTTGTCAATTATTTATAATAATGGCAATACATGCCAATAAAACTTATTTGGAACAACATTAACAGACGACATACATCGATACTGCTTATTTGAAAAGAAATTTCCACATAACTTCATCATTGCCTCCATTTGATATCTCCAAAATTTTACAACATATTTTCCAATTATTGGAATTCGATTCGCTCCACATTGCCGTTACCTACTTAATATAAAAAAAACTATAGTTCACAAAGGAAACTAATCAAGTGTGGTATAAATTCATGACCAACCACAGAGCATAGGATTACAGCACTAATTAGCGTGACTTCCTTCGCAATTCTGTTTCATTCGAAACGCAGACCTCGTTAATCTTTCCCGTGCTTAACTAGATGCGTAAAGGCACAGCGTTTTCCAACTAAGCCACACAATTAAACACTGTGTCGTTATTTCAGTTTTTTTCAAGTGGTTTTATTGTGTTAAACAAAGCTACCGGCGTTTTAAATCCGAATTGGGAAAGTTTTTGTGATGTGCCATACAAGGCGCAAGTTCGGAACGAATCGATCTACGTGTTTCGTATTACAGAAGCTTTGATTCGGTGGAATGGATGGTTTTATGTTGTAAGACGTCACATTGTCAATGAAGTTTTAAAATCTTAGCAAGTAGGGCACAATTATTAACACACTTATAAAAATAAACAAGATGTCCAATCTCATTTATGAACACGTTACAAAACATGTAAGATTAAAATAAAAATTGCCTCAAAACTAGCTACTGTTGTTCCACGATAATAATAATTAATCATCTCATGGTATTTTGGTAACCTTTTGAAATACAAAAGACTTGAAATAATAATCAGAACTTCATATAAAATTTCATTACCTACTTTAAAGTTCATTCTACTTCTATTTGGTAATTGTTACACACGTAGAAAATAATTTTATTGCTATTTTTCAAAAAAGCAAAATATATCAATTAAATGCTTGCTGATATATAACATAAAGCGTTTCATTCGTAAGCGTCATGGTCACGAAGCGTATTGAAAAGTTCCACCTGAGTTTATTTGAGTTATTCGATTACGAGTCCGACTCAGGAAGTCTGAAGGTGGCATTATATCCAAGGACTGTTTGGACATCGGTGAACAAGACACGTGAGTAGGTATGTGTAGTCGAAAGGTAAGAAATGTTCAGACACATTTATATCATGAGGTCGGTAACATCAAAATAAAGTCACTGCAAATCTTGAATATGTAATTTTTTAAGAATTTTACATTCTTTATTTTATTTATTTAATGCTTCATATACATAAAAGTATATCTACCAGTCAACCATGAGGTGGTGCAGAGATAACGAGAAGTATTTAAAAGTTACGATATTAAGTTATAACAATTAATTTGACTGCACGGATAGCCGAGTGGTATAGGTCAACTACCTCTGTGCGCGACGTGCCGCGGGTTCGATCCCCGCATGGGACAAGCATTTGTGTGATCCTCAAATGCTTGCTCCAAGTCTGGGTGTTCTTTGTGCATGTGATTTGAATGTTTGTGAAACCCCCCGCGACACAAGGATTAAATTCCTTAGTGCGGGAGTCGTTATTTAAGAAAAAAAAAAATATATATACACTTTAATCACAGTACGATAAAATTTTATTTTTACCTAAATTCCTTACTTAAATGGTTCGAATCCAATTCATGAATTGTAAACATAATAATTTGTAGAAATAAATTAAAATTACACAACCAAGATACAAAAATCTTTCTCCGGTATGTCAGGGATCAAAACAATAGCATTGATATTTATAGGTACTTATTGTGACGGAGTTTAGGGGTGCACAAACTTCGTCAAAATAAAATAAAAAAATTAAGTATTTTTTAATGTATATTGAACAAATACTGAAACGGCAATCCGTTTTAAGTCACCATTAAGTCTTATGCTGTCTCTTTTACTTTAAGTTGTAAATTGGGGACAGATAGACATTTAAGAATGTCTTAACTAAACCTCTGAGAACTTCATTCAAGTTGCAAACGAAATACAGTTTGACCACCTTAAAGAATACAATAACCATAGCTATAACGTATCTATTAACAAAAGCTTCCTCTCACATGCTAATGTAAACATAGAAGGTATAATGAGACTGTTTACTATTTAATTCAGTAGCTAATTATGAGAGACTTGTTAATGATGATACTTACATCATTAACGCTGCGGAAATGATTAGAAAGTTAGGGAATCTTGGAGTATTAATTATCAATTTCCTGTGAACCTGTTTGTTTGGATGGGATGGTCTTGATGCTTCCTGTGGTGGTATGTGACGGATGGAGTGAGTCTGTTTGGAAGATGGCTCATTACATTATTAGAAAAAATACATTTGAATAAAAGCCTGCTGAGATCGGAGTAGGTAAGCTGTATTTAGCATTGATATAAGAACATATTGGCACCGATTCGCTTGTACGCTAACTAAATCAAAATTAAACCATTGCTATCTTTTACTAACATAAAGCGTGAAAAAAGGACGGCAACAACATCTAACTTGAAATGTCAAACCAGTTTTCGCCTTGAACATTACTGTGTTTAAGTGCACACGTTTCTGCGTGTCGGTAGATTTGTATGAGAATTTTTGTCGAAACTAAATTTGACCGCTCTAATTGTCGTCTATCCTTTTTTAATTGTGTAAAAGTAAAAAAGATACCAAAGGCCTAAAATAATTTTAGTGTGGGTTTAACACTGGATTTACACTGGATTTTATAAACGGTTATAACAGTTGGGAATTTGCTTGAATAGTCTAGCACATTTTCGTTAAATAAGAAAATAATTTGATATGAATTAATTTATAATTAACCTCTTTATAATTTTTAAACATAGTATTATATGCTTATAAGCTTCTGTCGAAAGAAAAAATGTGTCGACATTTCGAAACTACACAAAATATTATGAAGATAATGTAGTATGATAGTGACCAAAATAACCAATTAATAACAGAAGCATCGTTAACACAATTATCAGTGAATCAGTAATTTGTAGAGCTTTAAAGGGTCACCAGTTAGGTATGTAAGATAAAGAGAGATAACATACCAAACAGTAGTATTTTACATTCAAATATTAAAAGAACGTGAGATATTTTTGTTAATACTTAAAACTATAGAGACCGCTTGAGTCATACAATAAAAAGTGACTACTGAACTTATTTACATACTTATCCGCCTCAAAAATGCTTAACAGTAGTATGTTAGATATTTGATCGATCAGACCTACCAGGGTTACGAACGTTAGAAACCAATTCTCACGCCAAAGTCAATAACTCGAAAATTTAGTAAACAAATTTCAACAATAGAGAAGCGTGTGGATCTTCATTTCATAATCGATTCGTGTGCAAGCGATTAACAACCATATACCATCTGCATATGATTGGAATTGACAACTAATATTACATTAACATTTCTGGCTACCACATCGTATTGACTTTGCCTTTGTAAACACTAATAGGAAATTCAAAAGTGGGAACCAGTTGAGATGAAACAGTGAATATGATAATTTTGTTAGTAGAATGTCTGGAGCTAGGATTTTTTAATACTTTTACATCTTTGTCTGATAATGTTGACCTTTCCGTTCTATTTGCATCTGTTAAAAGAGTGAGCTACAAATGAGTAGGAACTAGGAAGAGCTTAGAGTATAAATAAGTAAACTATAGAGCATAACAGAGTGTAAACTGTGACTGTGAGCACAAGCGTTGACATAAAATTAGTGACAAAACAGAGCGCGACGTTTTATTAATACTATCTTGAAACCTAATAATATCAGAACTATCGATATTTTCGCATAAACGTCTGTCGTCGCACGGAAAATCACTTTAATCAGTAAACGAGCGCATACTTGCAGCTAAAAATTTGCTTACGATGGGCACAACGGGCTACTGACGATGCGCGCACTATACACTTATTTATGTATACTCTAAGGTAGGAAGTGACGTAGGTTTATTTCTTCGACTAAACTCTTTAAAACAGGATTATTCCAAATAAATATATTTGTAAATAGGCTTATTTTTGATTTCGCAAATCTCTGATATACATTCAGATTATCAACACACGGAGACGCTAATCCAGTTTTTATTCTCAAGATATCCGCCTACAGCCGATATTTATGGAATTTTAAGAGACTGCCTTTGAATAGGCATTTGGCTTAAGTAAAGCTGTAAATATACATTTCGCAAGTCATGTTTATTTACTAAGAACATTTCCGTAACTAAGTACTACACACGTTTTATCTCTCGGGAATATTCTCTAGGGTTTAAAGCATAAATTCTTATCAATACTGTGTGCAAACTGCCTCGTTACATAGAATACTCATATTCAAACATTCGCTTCCCATATAATATCCTTTTACCTCTAGAATAGTGGTAATATCATTTTAAATTCAAATATCTGCGCTATTTCGTAAATCTAGGTCCGCATTTGGTAGTGACAAAACGATTCAGATCAACCCACACTGAGTGCATTTTCTAAGGCGTCATAAACGTGCATGCTCCTTGAATTATACATTTTAATCCAATTGTGTTTAAACGGGTAATAAAACCATTTTATAATTCACGTCAAGAATAAATTACATGTGGGAGCGTATAATAAATAGTGAAGTTAAAGGCATATTATTTAGTGCTTTTTTTTTAAGTTATTTACGCAGTTAGCCTGAGCGCAGGCTTTGACTGCTTCACCGGACTTTTGACGAGAACCTTAAGGGCCTCCAACTAGAGCAATAGAAAAACTAACTACGTCAGCAACGTTCACTAAGGGCACCCCCTGTGGGGTTCGGACCTCGACTTAGTGCGTTGCTAACAATCTTAATAAGGCAAAAACAACAAGGGAGGGCTGGATCTAAGTTTTTATTATTTAAGGACATATTTTTATTGCTAGTTTGGCCGGCTCGGGCCAGCTTAATCTAGGGTCGGGGGGTATTATTTAGTGCTCAAAAACAAACGAACATTGTCATTTGAGAATCTAAATATCCATAAGGTATTGTAAGTCCAAAATAGTACTATTATATATATCTATACTTATATTATAAAGCTGAAGAGTTTGTTTGTTTGTTTGTTTGTTTGTTAGTTTGTTTGTTTGTTTGTTTGAACGCGCTAATCTCAGGAACTACTGGTTCGAATTGAAAAATTCTTTTTGTATTGGATAGTCCATTTATTGAGGAAGGCTATAGGCTATATAACATCACGCTATGACCAATAGGAGCGGAGCATAAATAAAAAATGTTGCAAAAATGAAAAAGCGTTGAAACTAAAACACGCGAACAAAGTCGCGGGGGACAACTAGTATCGTATATTTTTAGAAAAGGTGAATTAATTATATTGGACTTCTACAACTACATAGCATGTCAGTGAATCTAATTATCTAAAAAGTTATTATTTTACATTTGCAGTTAATTTAAACTCTCAACCGCCATTTAAGCATCCAAAGAAAATTATCCTTTGCTATCGCGTATTCATAATTTAATAAATGTTATATCCATTCACTTAACGAATGCATTTGATACCTGACTTTAAAAGGTACATAAAGGTCCACTTAGGACAAGCCCCGCTAACAACCCTGGAATACGTCACTAGAGCCCATTGCCACCTGATAGTGATAGGCGTTAATGCGTGCCATAGCCGGCGCCCGCGCATTCACTAAGTGATGAAAAACTAAATCATAGTGGCTGTTTGTTTGTATATTCGTCGAGTTTCGTATTTTATTTAATGGGGCTTAAGGAGCTTTTTTTTTTCTTTTGTAAGAAATCACTTATATAAAGTTGAAATAAATTAATTCGACATAATATCTTTATTAAAATTTTGGAGTTAGTTATTTTGACTAGGTATATCGTTTTTATTATTGTTTACCAAAAGTTTGAATAAACTTCTTTTTTTTAATAATAGTGTAAACATGGCCACCTGAAAACAATTAAAACATTTATGTACCTAAGATCTTCTTTTGTTTTCCAAATTATTGATTTATCAATAAAAGATTTCTAACATGCCAAGTCAAAGAGCGTTTTGTGTCCAGTTCCCCAGCCAGCTTTACGAAGTTTACGACTTGTGAGGGTCAGGCCGTAAAAGTCTAGAGGGACATGTTTATTTTTATGTCCTCCAGTGAGTCGAGTTGACGAGTTGATTAGTGTATAGTCTTAATGTTTAGATTTTCTGCCTTACGACCATGAATAAACCAAAACAAATGATTGCAAGCTCACTTTTCCATAGTCTGCAAATTAAGAAAACATTTTAAGTACAATATAATTTGTCGTTTTATAACTCAACTATTTGTTTTATGTCTTTATTTCCTCCTCCCAATCATATATTTCTAAGAAAATAAACAATATACTACGCTTTACGGTTTTAAATTATTTAAGTAATCACAGTTGCGTCACAATCCCGTCTTTTGCGACAAGAACGAATTGGCCTGTTAATTCGTTTTTATAACGCATTTTTTTTTAATATATCCATCTATAGGTTAATTTATTTTTAAATCATACCTAAATGGTCTTAAGTACATGCCTGACCCATGCATTTGACAAAAAAATCGCAAATCATCATCAAAACATTCCAAGCACATCCCCCGACAAAGTCTAGTTAAACTCAACGTTTACGTTCCGCCCACATCGCATTGTATGTAAAATTGTGTGCACATGTTGGGCTCGTTGTAACTCGATCGCTCTTACATGGCCTGGGACGTACCGTTTTTGGTAAGGCCAGCTCATTGATTCTATGTGTTTAACGCAGTAGGTTTCTATGACAACTCATTGTTTACCCTTGACACTTTAATAACAGAGTTTTAGCTATAAATATAGTGAGTATATGAAATTAAATAGCATTTATATATACATATTATCTAATTGTAAATGTTAACTTGTATGTTACAGAATTAACTACTCTGTACTATTCCTTATATTCTAATCTATAACTAGGTAGAAAAAATATTTACCTACTGTATCTAATAAAATTAAGAAATATTTTTTATGTAAAAACTTTCAACAAATAATTTATTCGTCTGAAAATTAATTATATTATTATCTGTCAGTAAATTAATATTTAAAACTGGTTATTCCAACATAAATATTCGTAAATGTTTTCTGTAGTTAAACAACATTCCAAATCTGAATTTAAATACGTATTTTATCTGGCCTGAAAACTTTCTGTGCAGCCTTCGTAATAGTTTATAACATCCGTTTAAATGGCAAAAAGTTTCGACCAATTTGTATTAAAATCAAAGTTTGTTAGCCTCTACCCGCTGCGAGCACAACTTTTCGGTTATTTGCATGAAATACATGTATCTAATTGTTACAAAATTATTTAGTCGTAGGACAGAACTTTTTACACATTATGTTAATATAAGGTGTCACAGTGGTTTACTAGCTTTTGCCTGCGGCTCCGCTCGCGTGGATATCGGTTATCGCGACAAAAAGTAGCCTCTGTCCATTCTTAGGAACCAAAGTTACCCAGTACTAAGTTTCATTCAAATCGGTACAGCGGTTTAGGCGTAAAAGCGCCACAGACGGACAGAGTTACTTTCGCAAATGTAATATTATTAAGTACGGATGATTGAAAAGGTAAATAACAAATTATCAGATACGAAATATTTAAAACTTCTTGCTCGCCTAGCACAGAAATAGGTAGAATATTTATATTATTTTTTTCGATGTTCAATTTTTCATTGCCTAATTCCTGTAAGACAATAACTAGACATAAATTTACCTTAATCATAAATTTGAATACAGCTCTTAGGTACCTAAAATATTATTGTATTCAAGGTTTACATTCTATCAAACAATGCCTTTCAGTTTGTTTGAATTTACTTTCGTAATTAATACCGCCCGGTGTCACCAATTACGTGAGTAAAGTCAAACAGTCTAGACTCTAGAGGATACTCTTGTTGATGAAACAACAGAATATACCTTCACTCTGTAGTAACGTTACTATAGTAAACTGTTCGATAGTTATAAATTGGCAGAATAAATTATAAAACAAATAAATTACTGGAAATAGAGTATACATAACCAAGCATAAAGTGCGCGCATCGCTAGTAGTCCGATCATAAGCAATTTTTTTGCAGTAACTATTACTGCTAAAAATTCGCTTATGATTAGGTTTTGAGATAGTTTTGATAAAGTGTTGCACTCTTTTTTTACACTAATTTTACGATGACGCTCGTTCATACTGGTGCTCACAATTCACACTGTGTTAGGCACTCTATAGTTTACTTATTTATACTATAAGGTACTGGCTGACATCAATAAATATAAAGGAAATGTTCTAGTTTCAAAACTGATTACAATATACTTGTACTGTGATAGTCATTTGTTTTAGGTTAAAGGCGAAAAAGTAAAGTAATTGTTTCTATTTAGAATTCAATTAAACATTAAAAAAAATACAATATCCCCCAATAAATAACCATAAATTCGTAGAATACAATTTTCAACGACTGGCAACAGCAACTAGGTATATTAACATAGCAAGCAAAAATGGATACTTACACTGAACAAGCCATAAGGTATAAAAGCACCATGCTATTGATTAAAAATGCAAATATTTATTAACTTTTAAGACTTTTACCAAACGATAAAAGGATAATAAAATATTTATCAAAGCTTCGACCAGCAGATTAACTAGAAGATTACCGTGAAAACTTATACACACTATTATCGAACGGACGTAATGCAAGCCAGTGATAAAACCTTATCTTGAACTTTGGTTTTCCACTTACACTTACTTTTAAAAGCCATAGACATAATTCGTTTATCACATAACATAAGTTCGTGGCGTTTTGAATCTTTAACGTAGAGAAGCGTCCAATGGCAAAGTTTAGAAGTATCGTAACATTTACGAAGGAAGGAAGTATGAAATAGTGTTCTTCTTCGATGTACTACAGATGCACAGCGGTGCTTTATACTGATAGCAGCGTATTTCATACTGTGTATTGTTGTTACACGCTACAAATATGGGGAAGTTTCGAAAACATCACTTAAGTTTGTTGCGCTAAATTAGTTTCATAGTTCTCTGAGTAGTTGGTTCGTATACTTTATAGTTATCGCATAGTTAATGCGCTGTAATGTTGAGATTACATGTATAAAACATCTGCCACGATCAAAATCAATAGAGTGGCTTCGTGATCTTCTTTTTTTTCGAAACTCGATTCTAAATAGTGCTTTGAGAATAATATTTGTCACACGATACAGTTCTTTAACCGTGGGAAGATAAATAAATGTTTGTAATATACTCCAAATTATCTATTTAAGTAAATTATTTATAAGCTTTTTATCTACTAAATATAAAATTCTCTCCAAATTACAAAACAATCCATATAATATCCAGTTGCGTGTCCCATAAAGTGACCTCACAAAAAAAGTGTAAGCTTCTCAAAAGTAACCACACCATAAGAAACTATAAACTTTTTACTACCTCAAATGAGAAAAGGTTTTCCGTGTGTTTTATGTAAATAGATAAGGAAAACTATACAATTGGTTGTCGACATCTGCTCTGACATTATCGTATTCTGATACAATCGTATCAAAAAAGATAGCGACATGACAAAGGCAACTAACAGTGTCAAAGGTGAAGTTCGTGTATAGGTAAACAGTTTTCAAACTAAACCCCATTACCATATCAAATTCTTAACGTAAAATAAGCATTCATTCTGTCTCCCTCTAAGGGTGTATGTGAGACAAGAAGAGTGATATTCATTGATGCGAGTAATGCATACATTTGCATATCGTGGTACGGAGCTGGTGTGAGATTTGCATACAAGTGCGCGACTGACAGATTTCGGTCACATCACTGGTGATTCCCTTACTAATGGTATTCAGAAGGCAAGTGTCTTGAATTCATATATACGCTTAGTTTACGTTAGATGTGTGTGTTTTATAAACTACTTATGAGAATAAAACATATCGGTCTATAATAAACTTTGATGAATGTCTGTATTATTTTCCTTCTGATATAAGTCCAGTACGGCAACTTAATGAAAAGCGTTTATTAAATAACATTGAAGCAATAATCAAGATTCTAAGAAAAATGAGCCCAATTCATGGAAGCAGATGTTTTCAAATAGAAATTCATCGACGAAAACTTTGACAAAAGACCATGATTAAAAATCTCAGCCCAATTGATTGATGAAATTCAATTGACATCCACTAATAAGAATATTTGGACCTTCGTAAAAATGATAAGAATGTTTTTAATGAAAATATGAAAATGAATTTACGTGTAATTAATTAACGTTGGTTCTTCGATTTATTTTGATCCTAAATTAATTTAGTAGAGAAACAGTATACTCTATTCAAGCCAACTCTCAGATTTCTAAGGCTTGGCTTACTTAAATCGATTTAAGGGATTCCTTAGTATCGATTTCAGTATGTCAACTCTCAGAGCAAATATCGGAGAAATGTTCTATACAGTTTAAAATTTTACTTGATCTCAGAAAAATATTAACCGTACGTAAATGGAAAATATGTATATCACAAAAACGAAATTGTTGAAAAAGTATGTCCTAATATTGTTTTAAATTTAAAAAATCCCTATAAAAAAGAAATAATATATCATATCCTACGAATTCTATTCGACTAGGCTACGAGTAATATGAGCAAATGGTATAGCAGTACCGACCGGCCCCAGGTCACGCATCACTCATACGATGGCAGCATCGTACGTCATCTGTCAAAACTCTAACGTTATGGTTTAATGGATTATTGAATACGCCCGTTTTCAATCAACAAACGAACGAATTTTTTTTGCGGCGAATCGTGTCAATTTATTTTAGCTCTATGATTTGTTGTATTAAGTGTGGGCGGTGTTATTCTTAATTGTTTTGATAATGCTTATTTAGTTTTTGGTTAACAATTTAGTTAGTCATTGAACAGTAGGCAGCTGTGAAATATTATACTGTTAAAAACAATAAATTCGTAAAAAAAGAAAAGGATTTCTATTAGTATAATTTATTATAAATTGATAATTTTCAGAAAAGGTCTAATGAGACCATTTATAAAAATATTATTTATTTATATTGTAAAATATTCTTATATTTTCCGAAATATAAATAACCCAATATTTAATTAAATATAACGATATTTTTCAAAAATTATAGAACGACATCAAATTATGATAAAGTAGAATCATTATGAGCTTTAATATTTTCTTTTAAGGTCTGAACCTTTAACTTAAATCGTCATTTATTTTCGTTTTTATCTCTAAATGGAATTAACTGCGCAATTCATCCTTTTTAAACAAAGAACAATCTATCTGCTCTAAACCCTTATTTACTTGATACTCTCCAATTACATGTCTTTAATATACAGACGAAGATATTCGCGCTCCTTATAAGTGAGTCCCACAATGTTGCAACTTGTTTAAGGCATTTATTTATTTTAACAATGGAAACAACAGTGCTCCAGAAACGGACTTACATTATTAAAATAATAACTCCCACGTATTCGGGTATTTGCTGCTCAATCGCCTCCGATATCACGATAACCACTTGAGGATGGACTGCATATGCCTAGGGATATACAGAAATAAAGAGTCAAATCTGAGAGTTGAAGAGCGCCGAGGGTCTATCTTCAGTGGTCGAGTTATCCAACCCACGCACGCTGCTTTATTGGTCGGAATTGCCCCTAAACGTTACCAATGAGGCGTTTGTTGTTGTATATTTACGGCACTTTGAGACTTGCATAGTAAGAGACCCCGCATCGATATAATAAAGTGCAAGATATATTGCGGTCTGACCTCATGATTGTTGTGTAACACGATTTATTCAAGAAATTGGAAGTCTTTACTTAATTCGGTGGAATCTCGTAAAAAAACTTTTCTTATACAAGTGTTTTTATTGTACAAATAATAAGATCAGTATTCAAATTACGGTTCGTTTTGTTAAATGTAGCCCGTAACAGAGTAAAAACATTTGGACTGTTATTTTTGACGGAATTACTTCGAAACGTAATGTACAACAAAAGCAAATACTGTTTACAGAATTTCGACACGAGGATAAACGTCAAAATAACAGCAGTAAATTAAAAGAACGATTAATATTTTCTCATATTTTGTACACGCGTATTTTTTGAATAACAATGTTTTAATTAACGTGAGCTTGTTTTGGTTTCTATCTGTACATTTATATTTAAATTGTTTTATAATGTACTAGCGGGGCCCCGCGGTTTCACCCAAGTAAGTAGTCCCCGTGAGAGAAAGACATGTTTTTATTTCGTGACTCTTTCCTATGTTTTTATTATATTCTGCTATTCGAGGTGGAGACGAAATCAACAAATGGAAGATCTTGGAAATTCTGTTCCCCTGAAACCCATTCTTGAGACGTACCTAAGTCTTAGAACAGAAGTTATTGATTACATTTGTTATTATAAACATCTTGATCTCCTGGCAAAATGCTTTTCAAACTTTGACTCTTTGTATAAAAGGGTTAACAACATCTCGACAAGTTATTTTATAAAAATAAAATCATAGATTTATTTATTACACATGGTTGACGGAACTATAAAACGAGCAATCTAAACTCATAATAAATCCGCGCAAAACGAAACCTAGGCTCATCCGATTTTCATCAAACTCGCCATAAATCAAAATGTTTTCGAAAAACGTAGTTTGCACAGCCAACAAAATTACAAAAATATAATAAACACACGCAGTCTCAAATAATTTGTCAGACACGTCACAATTTGTCAATCCTTTTTTGCCCACTGGGCGCGTTAGATAAACTTTACATGAAATTGCGAAAGGTTAATTTGTACTCTAAATGTTCTGAAATTAAAGCTATTGCTCTGATTTTAGACTCTAAACCAAAGCCGTAATTACTCTTGGGAACCACACATGGTGCTATATGTTAGATTAAAATTTTTGATTAGTAATACAACAGCGAAGGTTAATTTAATAAAAATTGAAAGTAATGTTACCTGAACGTGTAGTTTTTATAAATGGAGTTTTAAAATTCATTACCTTTGCGGCCAATTATTCCTTCTAGCTCATATTTTTAATTAAATTTCAGCCAACAATAAAACCTTTTAAACCTAATGTAGGTCGTTGGAAAATACTTTTTTAAAGTGTGTACAGTTTTCCCCGAACTAGAATTCTATTTTGTACATAACAAATGAGATAGTCCTAACATAACAAAACGTAAATTTTTATATCTACATACCTGTAATAATGTAATGAAAAAATATTCTTAGAATTGATAAAAAAAGTAAAAACCGTATATAAGCTTAAAATTTAAAAATAGTAGAATCAAATTAGGTCATCATAACATACAACATAACATAACGCAAGCAAATACTACCATGAACCTATAGTCATAAAATAAAAAGACAATAATGGTACCAATGTTTGCCTACTCAAAAGATAAAAAAGAGCATATTAAAATTTATTAGAAGAACGTCGTAACGTAAACAAAACTGGGGGGTTGTTAATGTAAAACTATTTGATGTTCGTAGCTTTGAGCTTAATATTTGTTTATGTAGTTCGCAACATATTTTTTTGAGAAACCGTCCTTTGTTGGGATCTCCATCGGTAGGTGCGAGACGATGTTTGCACAATTTAGTCTGTTTATTATTCGCTTTGAGTGTTTGTGCGAATAGGGATGAAGAGAACATTACGTAGATGCGGATCAAATTTAAGGGACAGGATATATTGATAGAGAAAAAGCGGGAATGGAAATAAATATTGAATAAAAATTAATATTCATTAATCAATTAAAACATGAATTAATAAAAGAGAATGTGTGGTATCTATGTTCACTTAAAAGTAGAGAACCGTTAGCCCAATTGATAAGAAACTTTGCACACATATAAAAAGCAACATGACCACTCCGACGCACATAGTTACGTTAGTGACAGATAGGTGGCGCTGGTGGTTTTTTTTTTATTTTTCTAAACATAGGTCGAATTGTACATTTTTTTTTGATAAAGCGTAGCAAACCGAGCACCATCTAGTACATATACTAATTATGAAGATTGAATTCATACAAAAAGTTATTTGTGTACTAGTAAGATTGTTAAAGTTGAAATTTGTATAAGGAAAATACAACCTTTGTAATAGACATTATACCTTCAGGAAAAGATTTAATTATTGTAGGCATTAACCATTGTAGGTATTCCTTAGATAGAGTACTTCAGCATAGTATGAACCACATCACAAATTTAAAATGATCTAATACAATTTTACACAGTTCGTACACCTGAGAATTTATCGTGTAACACAGAACTTAGTAGTAAAAGTTCATCTTCTATTTGTAAAGCATCGTGTCTTGAAGCAAAATAAAAAGACAATGTAGTACTTTTCATACCCATAATGTTAAAGTAACATTAAACGATACGATTCTTTTATTTGAATTAATGTTTTATATGGTTAGACATGTCACTGTGTCTCACAAAATATCTATTGATAATGCAAATGTCTCAAAGAATAGAGACAATTGTGAAAAAATATATAATTATGTGCACTGAATTTGTATACATTATTATTATTAGTAATAATTTGTATATATTTTTTTTACTTGTTGACTGTTTTTTATCTCTTAATAAATAAAGCTTATTAGGTACAAGCGACATTTTTACTTTTTTTATCACCTTTTTTTACCATTTGATCCCAAACTATGCAGAGCCTGTATTATGGCAACCAGATAACTGATAAACATACTTATATACCTATATTTTAGACTAGCTGTCCCCCGCGACTTTGTTCGCGTGTTTTAGTTTCAACGGTATTTTATTTTTGCAACATTTTTCACTTATGCTCCGTTCCTATTGGTCGTAGCGTGATGTTATATAGCCTATAGCCTTCCTCAATAAACGGACTATCCAATACAAAAATAATTTTTCAATTCGAACCAGTAGTTCCTGAGATTAGCGCGTTCAAACAAACAATCAAACAAACTCTTCAGCTTTATAATATTAGTATAGATAAATATTTTATAGCTAAATTACACCCAGACACAGAACAAATGATCATGCTCAGCACACATATATATATTTGTCCTGGATGGGAATCGAACTCACGACCACCGGTTTAGTAGTAGTCAGGGTCTCTAACTACTAGACCAACAGGCCAGACAAATCATAAGTTAACTCTTTTTTAAAGCTTAAATTTACTTTAACACCCTTATCTTCACCTCCTATCACCATTAGGGTCAGTTCCCAGATGCGGCTGAATAGTTACAATACAACAAAACGTAATAAAACACTATCAATCCGCCGATCTACACACAAAGACCGCGCCCTAACTTTAACTCGTCGCAATTATTAAGACTGGCTGGTGGTGTATTCACATCACTCCCCAGTTGCCTCTGTTTACATTACCGTTACCATGGTTACTTTGCCATCTAATTGTCCTACGGTGCGATAGCTACACGGATTCGGTGGATCTCAAAATCGGAGAATGTAAATATTACGGCTTCCGAATCCACATAGGTGATCAATGTTACAGAGAATCGTAGCCCGTCTAATATTTTTGTATTGCAGTTTTATGACTTTTGTCGAGAATGGGTGAATGGATTTCTTTGTTTTATGCGATCGAAACTATTCTTTGTTCCTTTTTATTTCCGTATATTTTTTACTTTATGGGTTTAATATAATGATAATTTATATACCTACTACTGTACAAGTATTTAAGAATATAAATTTAAATCGCAACAAAACGAGTTCTAAAGTATAGGTACTTAAACAAAGTTTTTAATTGATTATTATGCATTAAAAAAAATATATTGTTGCGCGCAAGAAGTAGTGTCGCTTTATGGCGAGACACAATAAAGATAACTGTCTGAAGCAACAAACACCCAGCGGTCAACATTCGGGAGACCGCATAGTTTCAAGATGTTACTTGTGGTTGGAATGCACAGCGATGAGAAAACAATGAAACAGTACACTGTACTTGCAGGGTGAGTATGTTATTTAGCATTTTAATTGTAGATTTCACTTGTTTTTTTTCTCAAAGAAAGTTTAATATGAAGGATTTTAAATAAATTCCTATTCAAGTTGTAAAAACGAGAGTGAGAGTTTTGTGTATGAGATTGTTGAGTAATTATATTTTTATATTCAACAAAAAATAAACTTACCATTTAGTTGGACGGCTCGCTCGGTAAATTTTATTTGCGTAGAAATATTAAGAATATGAAAAGTTAATCAAAGTTATTTATAATATAAACATACGAGAATATACCGTCATTAATTTTGAAGATACAGTTGTACATAGTAATCATATATAATGTAATCATTCCCAGTCAAGTCTCTATCGGTACATTACAAACCATTGATGGAATAATATCGATTCATGAATACAATTTCAAATGGCCAACAGGTTTCAATTAACACGACAGAATTACAGCCAGAGGCCTATTCAATTCAAGAGTTTGCACTAATTATCTGCGCATGCATTGGACTGCCTGACTGGTTTTTTTTTTAAACCGGGGCTTAATTTTCGCGACAGTCCATCCAATGTCGATGTGTCAGCCATGATGCGCCGTGACGTTCGGTCGCCTTTGATGCCACCGGCCTATAGCAAAGAGGATGCCGTATAAAAAGTATAATTTATTTTTCAATGTTGCTATGTTCTTCTTTTAAATATACCTATTTCGTTAGTTTTTGTGTTTAGTTGGGATGATTATTGTGGGTTGCAAATATAAAAACATTATTGTAAAAAAATATTTAAGAATGAATTTAAAATTGAATAATAATATTTAACTTTTATTTTATTTAGGGATTTTAAAGCTTAAATTAGAATTACAATTAACATTTATTTTATCTATTTTCTTTATTTTTCGATTTAGGTAACTACGAATCGGATCAATTTCAATCCGTGCTCTTTCCAATTAAGCATAATATTCGAAATTTAAATAGTTTGCTTTTTAATCATACGTCCTAAAAACGTAACTCATAATCTTTTGTTTCAAAGGAATTACCTTAGCAACCACCATTATTGGTTGTTAAACAAATATGGCCTTTACCTAATTAGCACAAAGACCACAAGAAACGCAACAATAAATTTGCGCAGTGCACACCATGGTATTCCGTGAGCTCGTTACAAAAGAATGTCCAAAACGCCTCAGCTGTCCGAGCGTCGAAATGCAATAATTGAAGGAAAAACTCACTGAAATATTGTGTAATTATATTTGGACGCTGACAATTTATCTGGACTCGCAAAAAGTAATCTGGTGTAAAGATTGACAGCGCATTGGCGTCATTTCGTCTTTTCTTTGGACACGACGCCGCGCCGACTGGCTTACATAGTTATCGGGCCACTGTCTACAGTTTTTACGCCTTCAGATATTTATCGCTCAAAATAGATTTTTATTGGATTAGGTTTGATATCGGTCAACTTTTCTGAGATATCTTTAACACTAGAAATTTAACTTCAAGAGGATTGGCAATCGTATTGATTTTACGATTAAAAAAAACCGGACACGACCGAGTCTGACTCACGCACTGAGGTTCCGTACAAATTGTGCTGATTATAGTCGTGGTTAATTATAGAAAAACAAACTTATATGTGCAGAATTTCGTGATTCTGGGTCGACGAAAGAAAGGACCCTCTAGGTTTTGAGTTTCTCGGAAATGTATGGGAAAAACAACATAAATGGCTGTATTTTTTAATTGTATAGCCATAGAAGTTTGAATTATTTATTACATCAACAGTGCGTAGAGTTAATTATACGACGCCACGAAACGTTTCTAAGAAAAAAAAATTAGGTAGACAAGTCCTATAGGGTTGCCTTTTATCTTTTTGAGATACGGTACCCTAAAAATGAAAGAACAAAAAGCTTTAATTGGATGTTTGTGAAATTATTTTCTGGAATATCTCGTTCGATTTCCGAGTCAAATTTATTCGCCTTCGTACCTACCAAAGAAAAGCGTTATCTCAAAGTCTTCAATCTTCTAGTTTACTAAGCAAGTTTCGTAATGTTATAAAACATCAAACAATGTTTGTTCTTGTTACGCAACTATTATCAGACATAAAGCAAATTCCCACAATGCGACATATCGACTTTCGTCACAAACTCTCATGTTTTCTTATAACTTTGGAAGTTGAACAGTAAAGAGCTTGATTAATTGCCGCTTTCAATCGTATATGTTTGTGAAGATAGTGAGGGGTTACAAGTAGTGACATGTTTCACGCGTCAAATGTTGGAACAGACACGGACGGCCGGACGCCCACCGCTAGACTAGCGCGCACTGTGTCCATTCAAGCTATAAAATTCCTAAATCAGATAATAAAAATTTTACATTATTGACAATGTCCCATACGATGTGTAGATAATGTGTATAGTATATTTTAAAACTTCACATCAATACGTGTAGTTTTTATACGTAATAACTATGTACTTATAATATATTTTAGATACGAGTACAAGTAGAGTCCAAAAAACGATTTTATACATAAGTATGTAAATGCAAGTTGGATGTAGTAAATAGCTAATAAGTAAATCAAAATAAAGTTAGGTGATAACAGGTCACAGTCTAAAATTTCAAATTATTATCAATGAATGACATTCATTTCATCGTTTTCCTATCATAAAGACATTATTGATGTGAATATAAACGCGCTAAAATACCGAAACAAAAAATCTTCTTAGACATGAAACAACTTTCTAACTGTTATTCTATACAATAAATAACACTTAAAGCCGATTGTGAATCTAAAAAGTTTACATATACTGCATTGCACTTGAATTTAGTCAAATTTTCAAAAACTAGAATCAAGTATGTTTAACGGTGAGAATATTGTAATTTTATTTATTAAACACCAGCAGGTTACTTGAAATAGCCACTCCAAAGAATTTAATTGAAGCATTTCTTTTCTTGAATATATACCAATCGGTAATTTAGGTAGTTGGTAGATAATTTATGCATATTAGAGGCACAGTTAAAACCATTTAAGTTGTACCATTACTTTTAAAAAATTAAACATAAAAAATATTTTTAACGACTGTCCTGGATCCAGTTCTATACTTTCTTTATAGATGACTGATTTTCATTTATGCTCCGCTCCTATTGGTCGTAGCTTGATGTTATATAGCCTATAGCCTTCCTCAATAAACGGACTATCCAATACAAAAAGAATTTTTCAATTCGAACCAGTAGTTCCTGAGATTAGCGCGTTCAAACAAACAAATAAACAAACAAACAAACTCTTCAGCTTTATAATAATAGTATAGATAACGCATGGTAAGGATAGATATTCTTGCATATATATATGCTAAAACAAATCTGTAATTTGCTATTTACGAAATGGTACGTCAAACAACGTCATCATAATTGTTCTAAGACGCAATTTTTGACGATTTTCAAACTGGAGCCGTACCTTTGGAATCCAAGCAGCTGATTTTCTGTTTTAAAACTAATACATCAACTACTTGTATAGGTAGTAGGGTTCAAATTAAAAAGTGAAGGTAAATATTATGCTGAGTAAGCAATACAGCTAAATAAACTGCGCATTCACCTTAAGTTTACATAAATAAGGAAATACACTGAGAAATTTTAATAGGGTTAAGATTTACAGTCACCCTTTCTCGCGATAAGTCGACGGGTGAATTAAGTCGAGACCCAAACATTTGCCAATTGTGTAGTTGCTACTAGCTTTATTATTATACGAATAACTGGCTCTCCGATACGGAATGGCGGCGTTACTATTTGGACGATATCCCCTTGGCCACTTGAACTTGAATTTATAGAGGTATCCAATACTTACTGGTGATGCCGTTTTAGATAGAATTTAGGTAGGTTTAGTAAATTTGCGGGTGCAACATTAAGTTTCAATTTAGTCGAATTTCAATTATTAATGGAAGGAGGTTGAATTGTGCCCTACAGATTATTATCATCTTACCCCAATTTATGTTTTAACATAGAATTCTAAACATTATTTTTTACACGACTCCTGCACTAGGGATATTAAGAACGGATATGAAGAACACGATCTGGAGCCAGTATTTGTGTATCACACAAATGTTTGCCCCATGCGGGGATCGAACCCGCAGCACGTCGCACAGGAATAATTGGCGTGGTGACCTATACCACTCGGCTATCCGTGCAGTTTGAATCGTATATACACGTAAATAATTATTTATAGCATATAAACGTTAAAACAGAAATTAGAATATATCTTACAATGGTCTTAAATATTTTTCTAATTACTGAAAATCGGTTGTTTTTTACAGATTAATTAACAATTAACCCTAGAACACAATCCTATAACATTGACAATAGGCAACTAAGAATATTTCAATAGGTAATTCGTTTTATAAATGCTTTTAGAAACACATGTCCCAAAATATCCTTAATGAGGTTGATTACGAAATAATCAGCCTCTATAGTCACTATAGTACCTATACATTTTAACAATACCTGTGTATTCTACATAAAACACGAACTCATCTCAGTACATTAGCAAGAGTCACAAAGTAAAGCCCTGTATCAGCGTTTACCGATGTCCCTTTACGGAAGGTCGACGTTAGCATCAAACATCTTCAGCTAACCCAGTTTGTTGTGTTAATACTTCTATTCGCATCCCCTACCACGGCAAAAGTTCTCCTTTTATTAGCATTTTCCATTATTGTCTAGCATTTGCATGTAATTTTATACTTAAGTAAGGTTTATACGGATTGAGAAACTAGAAATTCATGTCTTATGATTGTTTTAGTACTTCTTTACGACATTTTAGTTAATGGAATACAGTTGTCTAGGTGTCAATTTTATATTACTTATGGCATATGCATGCGTCTCGAACTAATAGTATCTATTTTTCTCATTAAGACATCAATATCTTGTCAGTTTATTTTTTAATGATGGGGCTAAACTAACGGTCTACGTCAATACCCATCATCGCGATAAATATTGCGTTAATAGTTATCACAATTATGGAGCATATATAAGCATAGCATTGATAAGTTGTAGCTACGTTTAACGTCCACCATCGCAATATTTAATGGAGTTACCCGTTAGTGTGTTCCCCAGCATAATGGCTAAATAAATATTATAGTAAAAAATAAATTGTAATAAACAAAAAATATTATCTGAATAACATAATTGGAACTCCAGCGATAACAGCAACTATCTATATTTATTTTCGTTCACCCCCCGTTTTATATCACTAAAATATACTGCAACTACGAATAGTAGTAGTAGGCGCTACGAATGCTAACAGGCGGACCGCAAACGGGTCAATGGAGCCCTTTGATCCGAGCTCTCACCTGTCTTCCAGAGTGGCCTGGTCTTTCGCAGACTAGACACTTTAGCCTCCACTCAAACCAGGCTATACGATACCGGCGATGTTTACTTTATATCTCCATGCAACACAATATAGGGTTGGCGCAGGTACAATGGAAACGTCTTACGTAAGCCTAGCTGTTGTGCTATGGCCTAGATTGGAAATCTTGTGGGAACTATCTGGAATATATTATACTGTACGTATTTTTTGTGTACGTAGTAAGAAATTTAGGGTGAGCTCGAAGGGATAATATTTAATTTAAAAATCGAAAGGAAAGCAAACTTCCTTTAGAAAAGAAAAATGTATATAATCTTTTTTCTAAAGTAACCTACCCATTCGGTCTTTCTTCTTTGGACAATATATCGTAACTGTTAAGCACTTTATATCAAGACATAAATAAATTAACCTAAACAGTCTAGTCTACACTGCTAGAAAGAAACTTGGTGAGTAATAGATGAAAAAATAAAATATGATTATGCCTGCATACACGCAATTCATACAGGCGAAAATATATTAAATTCATATTTTTTTTGTACCTATTGAAAAAAATTACGAGAAACTTCATAATTTAAATATTAACAAAGTTAACTACATATATCTATACTAAAAAATCTAAACTCTTAACTAACAAAAACCCTAAACTAAACTAAAAAAATGGCATGAAAAAATTCATCCACGTCACATATTATTGACGCCTCGCGTTATTGCCATACAACGTGGCAGTCTTCATATGATTCATTTAGGCAATACTATGTAACTGTAACAACATCGTTTTGTCAATTTATATTTATTTAGTACCTATTGTAAATTATTCATTCCCAAATTGATTAAATTGGTACCGTCGGGGTGTAAAAAGTAAAATTGGCTTCATAAAATATTCAGTTGAGACACATTTAAATATGAAATGTTAATTCAAACAGAAACGTCAGCATATTGAATAATTATAACAGATGTTACATAAAATATCAAAACACTTTTATAGAAAGTCATAAAAATAAGCTTATAACACTATGAATCTTAGTAATCCGGTGTGAAAGGGAAAATCATAACAGTTTGGTTATAATTTATTAATCACGAGTGTTGGTTATAAACGTGACTAAATAAAACACATTCGAAAACGAACGACTGTATCTTTGTAAACCTTTTTTTTCTTTTAAATCTGAGATGCATTTTTATAAAAATACTTCGTGAATATGTTCAATGAGCGGCCGATAAAAAGGGGTGTTTGTATTTTGTGGGTCCGGTCCCGATTTGAATCATAATAGTGTTTGAAATTTATTTGCTCGTAAAACGGGAGTGTTACCGGGCTGGCTTGTGACAAAGGCGGTTTTATCGCGGCCGGTGAGCGATCGTAAATTTTACTTCGGCTGTCAAAACATAGTGTGCTGCGAGCCTTATTCCTGTGGAGTGCTCTGATACACATTCAGTGACTCATATTTAGTGTTTAGTATATAGCCTATCCAATTTTATGTTGTACAGGATATAAGTAAAAGAGGATATGTCGTAAAAAAACATTGTTCTCACGTGGTCCCCGAGTAAAAAGCTTCTCTTATTATCATGGAAGTGATGTTCACAATTTATAGTTAGATAGGTAATATAAAGTTTTTGTTTGTAGCCAAATAGCTACCTAGACCGACTGACATTTTACATAGAACCCACGTTATAAAAAAACTATAAAAAATTTAAAATAGTCATATTACCAAAACTGTAACGTCTGAATTGGTTACGATGACAAGTAAAATTAATATCCTAATAAAATATTATAGTTACTAGACGTCTAAAATTACGAAAATGATACTCGTGATTCACAAAAGACATCGATATTTTTGCATGCGCGATATTATTTTTATGAACACTTTAAAAGTAATAAAATTTGATACTTGAAATTGGTTTTTTATAAACGTAAGCAGTAAATCATAAAATATGACAAAACAGGTTTTTATTCTCAAAGTTATAAGAAGAAAACTGGGTACAATAAGCAATTTGAGTCGGCGTAAAAGGGACCATTGTTGTCCTAATTCAGAACAATCATTATGCATATTGTATGCCTCACTTGGCTTTGTTTCTCAATAAACAGTAGCCATTTTCCCCGAGTTTTCCCTTTTCCCGCTTTTTTATTATTAAGAGGCCACATTTACCTGCGGATGTAAGTTCCTTCTGTACAGTCGGGACCACAAAAGGTAGTTCCGCTTTTAGAACCCATTTCTTTATGTTATTTTATGCTAAGTTCAATGTATGAACGGACATCTTATCACTTTCCTGTTTCGTTTGTTTTATTGTTATTTGTTTGGTTGATTATGAGGGGAGCATTATTGTTAGATGTGTTACAGAAAATTATAATAAATATATTGTGTTTACTATGTGTTTGTGTTTATTTTTACATGTTTGCTATAAAGTTAAAAAATGAACTTAACTGAATTTTATTTTGTACTAGCTGTCCCCCGCGACTTTGTCCGCGTTTTTTGATTTCAAATCAGACCAGTAGTTCCTGAGATTAGCGCGTTCAAACAAACAAACAAACAAATAAACTTTTCAGCTTTATATATTAAGTATAGAAGTATAGATAAACATGAGTATGCACAATATTTGCATAGTTATGTACTTGATTTACTTTGCCAAGGTATGGCTGTGTAAAGCCATCGGATTTTAAAAATACCTAGGGTTCTATTATTTTATTGCCATGAAAGTATTTTAGTACTTTATGATGATTTATTACTCAAAGCAATAAATCATTTAATTGCTTATCAAAATTAGCATGTGTGGCAATCAAAACACAATAAAACGGTAAATCCTAATTATCATCATCTTTGTAGACACTAGACTGGTAGCACTACATGATTACACAAAGATACATCTTAAATAAATTCCCAGCGAAGAAAAACACAAAGACGTTAACATTCCTTTCACGCAAACACCAAAAAGAATACAAGATCTTTTCTTGTTTACCTAGTTAAACAAACAAATTATTCTGTTTTTGATTGTACAAAGATTCAGTGGAGCTTGGGCACCGTTCACAATATTGTCTTGGTAATAGGGAAGATGCTTTCCCAGCCATATTCCGGATCCCACCGAAATAAAATTAGCCTTAGGGTAATAAATTCAAATCACAGCCCACCGTAATTTCAGCCTCCTTTTTCACAAGAAGATATTCGTTGTGGAATTCCTAATTCGGTTTCGGTTGGCTGTTGTAGCTTTGGTTGTCATTTCTCGGCTTTCTTCTTGCTTTGCGTTTAAACGTAGCGACCCTTAAGTATTATACTGTGTAAATTACACGTATGCTTTAATGCACACATGTATCTTGAGAATAACAATTAATTTAAATTTTTCACGTTTATCTACTAGTTTAATTATTGGAACACAAAGCCTCAGAACAATAAATATCTACAAACAAGTATTAAATTCACCAACTATATAGCTTAAATTCTTAAAACCATTACTACTACAGCATTTCATCAACAATCGTTCCAAGTTAAATTGAATAACATCAGACGTCGGAACCAAAAAAAGTTAACAAAGCAGTACAAATCTGATTACGAACTAAAGCAGTTGTATCACAACGGTTAGACTAGTTCCGTTTAGAATAAACGAGCTTATCCAAAATTTGGGTTGGGGATGTTACAGTTACATAAACATCAACGCCACTTCCTAGGATTCTTGCGAGATGCATTAATCATACAGGCTCTCCATTATCGACAATGTTTGCTTGAACTTGGCAACTACGTAACTCCATATTAGATTGTACCCATCAGCTATTGGTTCCGTGATCCGCGTTTTCGTTTTGCTGAATACTCTGGTTACGTGAATATGCTCTGCATTTGAATTTGGAATTGCGATTGATGCTTTCAGACGATGTTACCCTTTTATGGTAGGGTTTTAAAATAATTTGAAAACATCTCTTATCTAAATTGAAACTGGTCACTAAGGTATATTGTTGAATTTTAAATAGATTTACTGTAGTAAAAACTAAGTTAAATTTAGTTAATTCGATTCTCCACTACTGAAAATTTCATAAAGAATTCAATACTCAGGATAACGAGCAGTGTAATTTCAAAATACATAAAATAAATATGAATAATAAAATCAATTTATCTCTCATGGACATGTAAATAAAGACATCGATAAAAAAGCACTTTCTTAAATCACGTAACATTATGAAAACTTCTATAAATTTTTCTATTTGCTATTTTTACGTAGAAGAGGTTAGATACAGAGAGAGAGGCCTAATAGATAAAAATAAGTAATAAAGAAGCAAAAGGCGTCATAGCACCAAGGTTCAAGAGAGGTATAGATTTATGTACATACTTATGTGCTTATATGGTACAGTATACACGAGGGATGGTCAACACGTGACAAGCATGATAAATGAGGAGTTCGGGATCATGCCTCTGGGGACTCCCTTTGGCTTCGAGAGGCGATTAGAGGAGAAACATAACAACACCCATAAATAAAAATGACCTCAAAATAAACCCTATTCTTTGCATCACAAAGCACGTTTTACAGTACGAATAAGTTAAAGTTAAAACTCCATAAAAATTCAGAAGCTACTTCGAATTAGTGTTGCAAAAAGTAACTTAAACGTATGACCTCGATACAAAAATAGTTCTTGTGCAACCATTGTTAAGATTTGTATTCGCCTGTAAGTTTCCACATGAAATGTTGACTTCGGGACATCTGAAAGCAAAATGTAGAATCCAAGACAGAGTTAAGTCAAAGGCGGGCGTGAGTGTAAGCTCAGAATATTTTTAGTAAACCCAAACTAAGTGGAGAGACGGAATAAATCACGCAATTCCGTTATATTTCAGCCACTTTTTCGATAGGAACACAGTTAGGAACTTAGGTCTGTATGCAGATATACATTTTTGTAAAAGGATTACATTATTTCTAACGACAGACCTCGTGATGTTTCGTTTAATTTTAAATCCCGCTTCCGATTCGTCGCGTTCACATGTCGACTATTATACTATTATAAAAATATTTCAAAAACTCATCACTGGAACAACACAAATAAATACAAAAAAATATAGCTGATGATTTCACTTTCAGCATACTTTTACCATCCTTATAAATGTATAAAAACATATCCGACATTTGATGTAGGTAATGAGAATATCCGTAAACCATTACATATTTTATGTTATACCTTAAAACCATTTGCTAGAAGAAAAATAAACTAACGAGATGTTCTTGACCAGTTCATTGCACCTACCCCCAATGTTTGTTTGGAACACGTAGAATGTAATGTTTGAACACAAACCCATAAACTGCAGCGGACTCGACAGATACACCTTGTTCACATTGCAGATATGTAAAGACATAAAATGGTATTATTTGTCGATTCGAAACACCTTCGTCGTATTTACTTGTTACTGTGGCAGAACTTACAAATGTGCATTGCTACAATGTATTCATCACTTGCTTATCTTTACTACTCGTACGTTGTACATCACGCGAAAAGTACATTAGAGTGTTTCTAGGTTCTGAGAAAAATTTATTGATTACATGAAAAATATAAAATGATTAGTTGAATTCTGCCTCAAGAGTTCCCCTGTCAATATTTCTACTAATATCAAATTCCAACATGTCCCAATTAAAGTTTTCTAGAAGTTTTAATGCCATAGCTGCCAAAATGTTTCATCACAAAGATAAATATTACCTAAAAAGAGAAGTTTCTACCAAGCAAAAACTTATTAATAACAAAACTAATTTTAAACCTTTAGAAGTAAAAGACAATGTTATTGATAAAAAGGCAATATTTTGGGTTATTTCGAAATTGGCCGAGTCAGAAAATCATTTAGATTCTAAACGCGTTGCGGTCCCGAGGCTTGAAAATATTGGCTCTGCAAGCAATAAGCGGTATGGCTGCAGAATAGTGGACGATCGTTATAAGGAGTTATGCGACCGTTTTGGATAAACGCCTTTGTCCATATGGTCTTTGAAAAACATTATGGGAAATTCGTACGAGCTGTGTTCTAGTTTTCAAACTGTTTACCGTCATAAGATTTAAACTAAACGTGCCACAAAAAGCTTGTTCGGATACCGAAAGGTAGAATGCACGTTCTCCGAATGCTTTTAGTTTACAGTTTCTAATAAATATTAGGTAGCTTTTGAGCATGGAGACTTGCGGTAATGTCATAATAAAGTGCCTTAGCAGGGCCTTACCTTAAATAACCAACTTTTCATTATTTTATTAGACTTTTTAACAGAAAAAAACATTGTACTACCAATGGTACCTACTAAGTTGAAAAATATTATAAAGTTAGATTTTAAAAGTTTATTTGAGTAAATGTTCTTAAAATTCTAGTTCAAGTACATTATTTTACGCTGGCTACTTTATGAATCTTTGGCTTTCAAATATTTCGGGAACTGTTTAAATTTTACTTAGTCCTTAGAGTTTACCGACCAAAATTTATTGGAAAAGTATGTTTTAAAATTGTGTTTTCTGAAGCAGAAACTTCTATTATATTTTATAAGAGATTTAGGGCCAAGTAATTTGGAATAGTTTTACAAAACTGTGAACCCGTAAATGATTTTCACAAAAAGGAGACCAGACACAAAGGCCGTTGTGTATTGAAAAAGAAATAATCTCTCTTAATTGCGGCTCGGTTTTTGATCCATGGCTCCGGTAATCGAAAAGGGTCCGTCGATTTTTCCCTCATAAGACGAACCCTTTGAAAATGACCCGCATTTGGCAAAAAATATCTTTGCATTCAGAGGCGTCGCGTCCGGCGTCCTTCCTTTCACCGTCCGTGGTTGATTGCGTTCGACTCGTGAATAATACCCACTTTGTGCCCAATAAAAGTTTTCCTCCCTTCGCCGATATCGGAAACAATGGCTTTGACTTACAATTTTTCTGTCGCAGCCGAGACGCAGCGGCGGAAACGGTTGGGATTATATCGTTCTTTTGATTTGAGGGTAAACGTGATATTGTTTCAAATGAGCCGGCACAGTTCGAGAGGTTTTGATTATTTATTTACTTCTCGAATGTTCTGTTTACTTACCTAATATTTTTAAAGAATTATAGTAGATAAATCATTTTTATACGCTACATCTGCAAACAGATAAAATTCTTTTTTTTATTAATTTTGTAGTTCATATACCAAAGAGTGACCTCTGTTAGTAAATAATAAAAAAAATGGAAAGAAGAAAGGGAGGCTTTTGCCCTGCAGTGGGACAGTACGGGCTAAAAAATAATAATAATTCAACAAGAGTAATTTAAATCTTTTATGCTCTTTTAAAATGAAACATTGAAATAAAATCTACATGTTTTACATGTACGGCCTCATGAACATAATATAATACGGCATGAAAAGATAACATTGACACCAAAAGGCATAAATTTTTACCGGTCGATTAAACAATAGCCAGAGCGAAGCATCCTCAAATTAGACAAAGGCGGTATTAATACGGAAGCCATTAAATTGAGATAAGCGTCGAGGCAGATTGGGCGGCGCCCTTCGCTTGGTATTAGCCCGTGAGTCCTGATAAGTGAGAGAGCCGAGGGTTTTGCGGGAAATTTCATAGATCAACTACAGAATAAGAATCGATGCCTGGGAAACTTTTAGAAGTTTATTGATATTTTTTTATAAGTAGCTGATTGAAAGTACATTATACCTAAAAATACGGCAAAAAGCTTTTAACACATTAATCAGTCACCAGTCTTAAGAAGTTGTTGACAGTTTTTGTTCTATTTAAAAGTAACACAATAACATTATATTTTGGCATGTCGCATGATAAGTAATAACAGGTATTTAGGCACTAAAAATGTAAAAAAAAACACAAACTCTATATATACTATAATTACTAATACTAACTATTTTTATATTTAACATAAACATTTACACATTGGTAAAACTACGCAATTTGAACCAGCTCTTTATACAACATTCAAACAGCATAACAAGACTCTAAGGGCTGATCGTCTCTTACTTTTTACAACGGGCAATGCCATAAAAATGAGCGCTTCACTATCTGCAATCAATAATTAATTTAATCTATGTATAGCGTATTGGTGGCAGGGTTTCTATGTCGATAGTAATTGGAACGCCGTCCGGCGGGCACCCGGTTTGTCGTCCGATCAACACGACGTGATACGAAATCCGATGCGTTCGCTTCAGATTACCGAGTTGTAATGATTGTCATGGAACAATCATGCGAGGGTTTAACTTGGTGTCAATGTGACTTTATCTATGTATTTATTGCTTGTTAGGAAATTTACGTTTTCTTTTCCCCTCCTCTAGTTCAAAATACATTGATTGTTTTGTTCTTAAATCAACTACGTTTTCCGAACAACGTGTTTAAGTTGTATTTCCATAAGTCTATGTATCCTATGACTTCTTAGGAGTTGTACCTACATTCAATTCGTTTATTCTCATTACAGAAGTATTTAGATATGCATTGAAATTTTTTGCCATAAATGTTTAACTGTTAGCTTTAGTCCCTATGGATTGCGTGATTGAACATTACCGTGCATAACGCATGGGGCAAAAAGTTATGAACCCTAATTTCCGAATCATGAGTACAAAGTAAATATTTTTACATCAGCAACATATTAACAGTGTTTGTTCACGCGATATTACTGTGTAACAATATTATGTTAACTTTCGTCCAAATTGGTTGACGTAAAGCAAAAGGTTTAATTAATGGAATACATTAAAACCGGTCAAGTATGTACTGAGTAAGCATGATGATATTGTAATTAATAATATTAATTTAAGGAGTTGTAGCACCCTAATAATCTAGTGTTTTCGTTTGAAATATTTATACTGTAAATTAATAATTCATGCTAACAAAAAAGACTAAAAATGTTAAGTAAGTAGTAGAACATTATAAAACTTTGAAATTAATAATGAAGTCTTTAAGTTTCCATTAAAACCTTCGCTTTGACAATCACAGTGATTGAAGACGACTTTGTTTAAAATACTGATGAAATTATAAGTAGTATGACTTTTGGAAATCTTATTAAAAAATATTTAAATTAAACTTACTTAATTTAAATCAATAAAAATAAGCGGTTTAATAAAAATATTATGTTTAAAACAAAACATCTGCGTGTTTTGTAGTCGACCGTTATTATTTTCTTATTAATAAAAAACATCCCCGTAAGCCTAAATTTAATTTACGTGCGTAATACGCAAGCCAAAAACAGTACGTTTAAAAATTAATAGCACATTAAAACGTTTGTTAGTATAACATTAATAAAATTCTAAAATACGACCCTCGTTAATACTCCAGAGTACTGGGATCATAATTTTTTTACACATTAAAATTAAAATGTGTATTTTATAATTTCCCTTAACAGCCTATTTTTAATGGACTCTGTTTCCTATATTTTCATGAAAAATAATGTGCTGGCCGTTTAAGAAAGAAAAGCACCAATTATGAAATCAGAATAAATCAGTGTACAATCGCTAATGGATTTTTTTTCCTTTGGGAGTGTGTAGGGTTCAAAATTCTGCAATGTAGCTCTTAAAACCGTTCCGTATTTTTTTTTATATCTGCTGAGTTGTAACGAGGCGCCTTGGGAACTGAATTTCAAATACAGCACAATGCTGTTGGTATTTAACTGTATGTGTATTGTACTTCATCTATTAACTGGTGGTAAAGCAAGGAGCTTCAGTATATTCGTCACAATAGGAAGCTTACACATCAATTTGCAAAGCAACTGCGTGATAATCTCTCATCTCGCTTTGTATGTTGAACACATGTTTCGTTTGCAAACAACCTGTGCTAGATACGAGAGAGTTATCTGCTTACAATCTCTTTTCTGAGCGTAGTTTTGGGCAACGTTGTATTTGATAAGTACACGTTTTACCTGAAGCTCAAAACTTTGTAACCTGTCGCTTACATGCACCCGTAAAATATTGTGCACAAAAATTAAAACGGAAATTTTCATGTTTTTCTTTAATTTTTTGATTAAAATGGAAATTAAAGAGCGGTGCTTGCTTCATAAAAAAAATAAAAAAACATTTTTGTTTTTCCACTTGCACCCCTGTTTCGTGAATTGAACGTAATTATAATTTTCGAGCAGCAATGTAAACATTAAGTTTATTTTCCTGTATAATTATTGTTATGGTCCAAGAAGTGCTTCTTGTATAAATGCGAAAGTAACTCATGTCATGTCAATCTGTCTGTTACGCTGTCACGGTTAAACCGCTGAACCGATTTTGATGAAACTTGGTATGGTGTAAGCTTAGATCAAAAGAAAGAACTACGGGTTCTTTTTGCTGCGAAAAATATCCATGCAGGCGAAGCCGCGGGTATAGCTAGTTTTAAATAAATAGCCCAGGTTTCTTTACAAAATACGAAGTGTGTTTTAGTTTTGCGCTTCTCCCTTTCTAGAGCATCCTTCGCAGATACTAAAGCAACCGACTTTATTTACAAGCCTTGACACTAATTATCAATAAATTGTACTACTTAAAGGTTTCTTTACAAGGGCAATAATTACAAGAGAAGGAAAGTAACACTTTTAAGAAGATGGTAAATAGTGGAGGATTTCAACTTATAATAATACCTGCGATTACTTAAATAGTAAAGAAATATAGAGACAATTAAAAAGTTAATGAATGAATGAATGTGTTCTTTATATCATCACAATAATAGACATGTACTAAAAAGAAAAAATTATACCCACATTTAGATTTGTATTAGTAGTATTAAATATTGCCCTAATAATATCGAAACCAACGATATTTTTTCATTAACGTCTGTCGTCGTACGAAAAATCACTTAAATCAGTAAAGGCGCGTACTTACAGCTAAAATTTGGTTACCCTCGCCACAACCAGCTACTAGCGATGCGCGAAATCTATGCTTGTCTATTATACCCTATTAGGTTCGGTGTAAGCGGGACACCAACCATAGGTACCGGTGGCCAGTGACACATTTGTCTGCTGTAGCGAGTGGCAGCCACTCGCTACAGTGTACAAATGTATGAAAAATTGTGACGCTGACCGGTGACTGTAGTCGGTTGCCCGTGTGCGCAAAGCCTTAAATACGCGATATAACTCACAACCGCTAAATAAAAATAAATCCTTTCAATTCTCAAGAAAATAAAATTCATTTTGTTTTACATAATCTGACTGTAGCTCTAAAACTTTTTCCTAGTAACACTCATATTGGTGCCAATATTTGTACAACCACTTGTACCGGAACACCGGGATAGCACCACAAATGACCGGGGTCGTGGCTCGCGGGGGTTGAAGGGGTCAGGGGCGGGGGAGTTTGTCAACAAATCGCACGCACAATGTACGTAACATTCCGACCACCCGTATCTGTTCGTTTGTTTATTATGCCCCCTACGATGGACCGGTTTTATAGTCTTTAGAAATAACTGTAGCAGACGCCGACGAATTTTCTATTTTGCGTTACGACTTCCTTGATGGATTTAATTTTAGATTTTAATGCTTTTATGGATGAACATGTCACTTATGGCAATAATAACACATTAGTTGGAGCAATTTACTTAAAAGTTTTTTCAAAATAATTCTTCAAAAATTTAGGGCGTGTAAAAAATATTTTTGAAAAAAAAAGCGTCAATTAAATAAAAGAAGTGAGATATCTTTATCAAAACCCAGCAGACACACAGGTATAGAAGAAAGAGTATAAAAAGGCATTTTTTCTTACATCTGCAAAAAATATCCAAAAATTGAAAGTGGATACAGTACAAATAAACATATTAGTTATTGATTCAAATTCTTGTTGGGACTGCTATTTTGTTACCAAGAACTTTTAGTAATAAGACCCTTTAGACTATTAACATTATTATTTTACTTTCTGAAGCATTAATTAAACTGCGCAATTAACGTTGTTATGTTAGCCAGAATAAGTTAGAAATTAAATAAACAACGTAACAGAATAAGGAAAAATGTTTGTTTCATTTAGAACTGAAATAACGTTACCAAAATAACTTTTCCTTACTTTGCTTAAAGTATATCTAATAATAGCTTTTTAAATTAAAAAAAATGTTCTCCTTAAATCGCAAATACACGAAAACGTATACAGAAAACAGTATGTAAAATAATCAATTCCAAACCTGCATAACTTACGAGGGTGTTAAACATTTGTCATCAGTCCTATCGGTTTAGCTACCAGTATCTTGTATAACATTGACTCCAAACCTTGTTTATATACAACACCGTTTGAGTTTCCTAAGTCTACAATTAATGCTATACACAATATACACATGTCTGTACGTTTGCCTCGCCCGCATGTAAAACTACACAGCCGAATTTTCCGGTCTACGAAACACTTTGTGATTTTATTTAAACGTAAATCTATTTATAAGTAAATGTTTGACAAACACACTGATTGCCTTTTAGAAAATACGGGGGCAAACGAACTGTCATTGTTCTACGTACATTCGGAGTAATCAATTGATGTTAAACTTGAGAGTTGCTAATTGGATTTTTGATGAGGGAGGGTTTTAAAGGAGTAGTAAATTGTTTTATGAAGATGAAGCTCATTGTTCTTTGATAGAAGCTAAATTATAGCAGCAAGACTGTTTATACCAGTGGCGTGCATACCATATAGGCAATTAGGCAGTGCCTACCTCCTAAGATCCAACTAACTATCCTTAATTATTACGATATAAATATAATAAATCAGTCAACACCCATCATACTCATTAATTAAATTACAAATAATAAAACTTATAACCAAACATTTCATTACAAAACAAATAAAAAATGACGTCACATTCAACACAATTTCACAATACGTCGCGAAGTAGGCACTCGCGCCAGTGCCTACTTTACACTCACACACTCAAACCATTTTGGCGTATTCATATACGTACGCACACTTCATAATAAGCTACTTTTTTCTCAAATTTATAATACGGTGAAAGCAAAAAATATCTGTTTGACATGCACAGCACCCTGACATTTGACCTTCGCAATTTCCCAGAACTATAGTAGGCATGCCTACTCTGTAGCAAAGGCATTTACCATACAGCTCAACAAATAAAAAATATAAAAATTCTAGTTATTATTATATTTTTTATATATCTAACTAATATTATAAAATACTAATAACTTGTAAATTGAATATAGATTTTTTTAAAGTTAACAACTACATAATTAATAATGTAAACATGTTTTAGTTGCAATAAATGATTTTTATTTTCTTTTATCTGTTGCAACTTGCTCGTCTTTTTGTTATTTTTAATCTGTTGTAGTTTGTTTACTTGTTGTAGTTTGCATTATTTTCGTAATTATTTGTTTTGTGTGTTATTGACTTATTGTGGTTTTGTAAAGTTACTGTAGTGTTATAAACAGAAATTGTTGTGTCTGTATAAATATGGAAAAGTTACAGTGCGTAGTTTGTTTGTGTATCGAAAATACAATCTGTATGGATAAATTACGTGCAAACCCCTTCAAGAAGTTTAATAAAGTTTTCATTTGTTGACAAAACAAATTAATGAAGTAGTAGATTTGTAGGATAACATCCGAACCACAGAATAAGAAATACGAAACTTTAAAAAAGTGAGTAGAAAATAGTTTTTTACATTTGTTTCGTTATTTATAGTAGTAGGTATTTTATTTTGCTCGATTTGCCTAATTTCTGCCTACCTGGTCGGAAAACCAATGCACGCCACTGGTTTATACAAGAGATACTGCAAGAGTAACTATAAGAATTAAGACAAACAAATTAAATTTTTTAATATTTTGTATTGTAATATTGTTTAAAGGGCGTAATAATTACCACGTTTAGGAAGTAAAAGAGATCCAGTAAGATAGAATTTTAGCCTACGTCATAAAAAAAAACGACTTATTAGAGTTACTGGCATGTTTTTTTTTTCGTTTTCAATAAAATACTACTTAATTTTTTTTAGTTAAAATACGCGCATTAAAAACGCCTTTGATAGATCATCATTGAGCTTTCCTTTATGTTTGTTATTATGTAGGTACCTAATCATAACAAGTAATAAAACTTGGGGGTTTTATTGTAGGTACCTACATTTTTCGAATTTAAGAACCAGCTAATAAATGAATTTTCTCGTAGACAAAAATAACCACACATTTAATTTATTTAGTCAGTATTTAAAACTAGAACTAAACAAAACTAGTTCGGTTGTTTGAAATTAATTTGTTCCTCAAAACACGATGTCGGGATACTAATGATAAATGACTGGGATAATTCGATTTAAATTTTATTATTCTAGTCTACAATCGATGTTAATTCGAAATTTAATACTAACTAATTATGATTGCTTCATTAGGTGCTTTTGGTAAATGTTTACAGGCGTTATTGGTAGGGAAAATGAACGTCAATTTTCCAGGCGGCCCGTCAGCGCGATGTGATTATCAAAATAACTGAATTAATTTATCAAAATTTTATACATTACGGTTTAATTGACAAGATCGACATAACATGTTGATACATAATAAGCTAAGGTGATTAACGAACTGGGTGAAAATAAGCTTGTTTATATCTATAATAAATTTTACACGTGCAACGTGTAGCTCCTGTGCTTAACACGGGGTAATGTTATTAACTGTTAAATACACCATACTCGTAGGTTAATTGTATTACATTGTGAAAAAGAGTCTATGCCATCTATTTTTTTAGCTTTATTCTTTATCTTGGATCAATCATAGCACTAAATGTTGTCTCAAAATATGACGTAATAGCCGAAATATTTTACATAAGTTTTTAGCGTGAAAAAAAACCAAAAACAAATTTTATTTCTATTTTATATTCTCCATACCAAATAACCCAGACAATATTTTTACAAACTGACGATTCGTTGAAGCTCTATTTTAAAATGTTTAAAATCCGCCTAGTTGAGAACTTTCTTATCCCAACTCAACAGCTCTCGAGTCCGTACCTGCGACAAATCTGAGTCACGGACTTTTTAAGTCCTCTTGTTTACTTTTCCTTTCAGTTTGTTAATGTTTTGTCGTGATTAAATTAAAACTCTCAATTTAAATCAACAAGATTCAATGATCATCTTATGACGACTTTATCAACTCTTTTTCGCTTTACAAAGTATTTTGGGTCTTCATTTCGTTTGAACATTCATTTTCTTCGTCTTCAACTGATATGAATTGAGTAGGGTTAAGTATATCCTAATTCAAGCAAATATAATCCAGCTTTTTATCCAGTTCGCAATTTCGCTTTCTTTTATTAACTTTATAATAAATTGTTAATTCCTTGTAAAGACAGTTTTAATGAACAAATTTACTTTTAATCATATCAGGCAAGTGTTGCATGTAAAATAGTTTTTTATAACGATTGGTTTTTGTTTGTTTGACATCCACTCATTCTTCTGCTTAGGAGCAAAGCTAGTTACTGTTATCTAATTTATTGCTGTACTCCACGTTAGCATTTATAAAAACCACTATATATAGACATCACAATAGCCACATAAAACGTCATTTTACATAGCGATATCGACTCGTAGTAGTGTCGATCAAACGCAGTGACCACATGCTGTTATTTCATTACAATGGATTTTGTATAAATCAATATGCCAAATGTATTCCAAAATAAATCTTATCTCGGTTTACCTAAATGTAAAACAGTATTAACTTCGTATAATTTCGAATTTCTTATCTACCCAGACGTAGTCACTGGCGACAGTTCAGCGAATTCAAATGTTAAAGATGTTTCAGACGTATTCCTACGTGATTTTTATTAAGGTTTAAAAATATTATATCTTTTACCCTCACTTGTTAAATTAAGGGTAATAAATGACTGGCTGATTGAGGTTAGAGAAGGGAGAATGTAGATTTTGAGTTCAATTGTGACAAAGTTAACGACGTTCAAATTTTATATATCAAATGTACCCATATTCCTTTATCTTTAGATAAATAATCCTAAATAAATAATCCGCGAATATACTAAATAGAGACATCATTAAACCACCACATTTGTAAAATACATACCAATACAATCAAATGAGATTAAAATCACAGGAGCGTGCAAACCGCAATATTTTCTCATCAATCTGACGTTACTCTTAAGTTCAAACAGTCTGGTCGTCTCTATTGTTTGTCCGTGGAACCTTTTTGTGAAGATTTCCCATGGGGCGGGGTCACAGTGGACGATCCACGTCACTCCTGTCCTCCACTGAAAGGAATATGCAAACAGATTTGCAAAAAAGAATCTCTTTTCTAGAAAATTATTAATGGCGGTTTATTTTCAAAGAAGATTTACGTAATATTATGTTGTAGTGTAGGAAATATGAATTATTAAGCTTAGTTAAGACTTTACATAATCTACGTAGACGGTGTTTAGATTTATTTTTATTAACTTGGATGTTTGAATTTTGAATTCTTATCTAATATCGTTCAACGTGTAACTAGAGATTAGTTAGCGATGGTATATATTTTACTTACTGTTGCCCACAGCGCCGCAGTCAAGTAGCCTATGTCCTTTCTTGGGATCCGAGCTTGCCCTACACTAAGATTCATCAAAATTGACGGATAGCCGAGTGGTATAGGTCACCACGCCAACTACCTCTGTGCGCGACGTGCCGCGGGTTTTATCCCTACATGGGACAAGCATTTGTTTGATCCACAAATGCTTGTTCTGAGTCTAGGTGTTTTTTATGTATGTGATTTAAATGTTCAAAAAACCCCCCGCGACACAAGAATTAAATTCCTTAGTGCGGGAGTCGTTTTATTATTGAAAAAAGCAGTTCTGAGGTTTAGCCGTGAAAGAGTAACAGACAGTCAGAGTTACTTTCGCATTTGTAATATTAAGTATGGATTAATCACTGTTATTTTCACAGTAAAAAACATGCTCAACAACAATAGGCATTTTCAAAACTTCAACTGACAATCGAAACAATTCTGCCATTTTAAAGGAAGCTAATCAACATACCAACTAAACAGATTAACTATCATTAAACACATAAAACTATCGCAGGATTTCGCCAATTGCGACATTCCCTATTAAAAATCTCAAATAATTTTCAACGAAGTTTATTTAAATACCCTAGACTAATTATTTGCATAACAAATTCAATACAATCTGCGTAACTCAACACAAAAAGATGGGAGCTTCTAAGATAAACATTGGATACATAAACAAGGGACAATTAACGAAGCATCTAATGAATAGGCATTAAACGACACGCTGTTGAATGAGCGGCAAACACAAAGAGACGCTCCGAGTTACGAACACGCCGATACACCTCGTAATAATCGTACTGGCTGGGAACAATTAACGCATTTCCTCTATCAACAGGGAACTAAAGAAACAAACAATGCTATCTTGCGAGAAAAAATGCAAAAAGGTCTTTGTAATAATCATCATCACATAAAATTATACGCCCGTGAATAAAAATATGAGAGGTAAGCGTTTGCCGTGGTATGGACATGTTATGAGTAGGGATGAAAGTCACATAATTAAACAAGTTATGAGTATGACTGTGAATGGGTCTACCTGTAGAGGAAGACTGAAAAAGAGATGGGATGGATTGTCTGAAAGATGTTATGAGAAAGAAAGGAGGGTATGCTGAGACTGATGACGAGTAGTAGAGATGAATGGAAGCCAAATTCGCATTACGCTGACCCCAAATTATTTAATTGGGAAAGGGGAGATGATAACGATGATGATGATTTAGTACTTGAAAATGGTGAATTTTATTGTAGTAGGCCGTTATAGAATAATAAAAATTATCTGCATTAATTTCTTGGGTTTCTTTGCCTTTATTACTTGTATAAACACCAACAAACCATGTAAGAAACATAAATACTATTTTATGAGAATTCTTATTGCTTTAATTTTCTTAACATTTACTTCCAATATTTTTATGCATGCCCAATTAGTTCTTTGTAAATTGTATCACGCAAACACGTAGCTCCATGAAAAACAAAATGGCGTGCTTTAGTTTCCAGTATTAGCTTTACATCTGCTTCACAATCGATGAGCAATTATTTGTCTAGCAGCTACTTAATACCCGGTCTTGCAACTAGCATTAACGTGCTTGCTTGTCTGTTTTTGCTGTCGGCTCTACTTTTAAGGATAGTTGGCCTTCATTAGGTCAGACGTGCACCTATTATTGGCAGACGGTGTAAGTAATGTGTCGTAATTTGCTTGCAGCTAAATGTATACAGTAACGCATGTTTGTTGATAAAAGTAGCCGTTCGATTTATTTTAAGTTGGGGTAATGTTTCTGCCTGACACCAGAAAATCGAAGGACAATTACGAAAATTTATTTGGTTTGAATTTACATTTTTTTTTTATATATAGCCTAGCATATTATATATTTAGCCGTTGTCTGGCAGCGGGATAACTAATAGACTAAGAAAAAGATAACATGTATATTTATATGTATTACCTATATTTATTATAATTACTACAAATAAGTAAATGTTAGTGGAAGCCAGGTTATTTTGATTATATTATCCTTGGGGCAGCTTCTAAAAAAACATTCACAGTCATTTTTAAATTCATGGAAATGTTGACTCGAACATACTTTTCATTTAGTAATCTTGTGATATTTTAATTTAAATTTCAAATTAAAATTAATAACTATTTATGGAATCTAAATTGTTCTTTGATTAAAATACATTTTATCTTGTTTCAGACAAACCAAACGAGAACAGCAAAGAAAAAGGCAGTCATCGTAAAATGAACGCAAGTTCTAATTGAAAGCTACTTCTAAAGAAAGCGAACTCTTATTGCCGAAAACATAAAACCGAAAAGTGCTCTAAACGTAAATGTAGATCGTACAAACGACGCTAGTCCATTGAAAACGCATTTCCACCCGGAAGTGGTACCGGCTATATCGTCGCATCGTTCGCGTCTTTGCAAATGTTCACTCAAATATCCCTACACTATCTACCACACACGTACGATGGACTTTACCTACTACTAAACGTTTTTATACCATTCCTCCACCAGTCGATCTTGAACTTAAAACTCTAGCACAGAGGGTACAAATTCAATTGAATACTAGTGAACTTAGTACGTTTTAACGGACATCCATGAATGAGATTCTCCAACTAACACAAGCAGAGAGCGGTGGACTATTCCAGGAATTTGTTTGACGTTACCATCGGGCTTCCGGTATTTTTACGATGTCTTTTTACAGGATCCCTCGAAGCACTGACACTGGCTCTTTATTGCGATTTGTTTAAACAGTGGATAATTAAAGCTCGAATGAATGACTCGGTACTTTTAATCCGGCAATTCTTCGCTACTTATTGTCCCTTTTTGCGAGTTCTTTTTTATGAGAAGACAATGGTCTGCGCTTGTTAAATAGTTAAGAGCGACTTATTAATCAACTCTGTCGTTTAATTAGCGTCAGACGGCGTTCAAAAGTTCTTTTGTCAAAGTGTAGCAGACAATAAAATGTACCTTCTTAAATTAGTTTTCGTGCTACAAAAAATAGATAGTGCATAGATTCTTCAAAGGCATTTCAAACTGTTCATTTTCTACTGTCTAGCAATTAAAACAAGATTTGATTTAATTATTTTAAAATGAATTTAAATAAAATCATTTCAAAATAAACAGGCTTTTTTGTTTTTGGTTTGTTTGATCTCCCATAAAATTAATATCCATACTTCATACTAATATTATAAACGCAAAAGTAACTTTGTCTGTCTGTATGTTACGTTTTCACGGCTAAACCGCTGAACCGATTTGTATGAAACTAAGTTTGGGATAAGCTAGGAATAGAATCCTAGGAAAGGACATAGGCTACTATTGCCCCAATACTAACTACTGACACGCAGGCGGAGCCGAGGGCAACAGCTAGTCATATATTATAACTTAAATAAAAGAGGGGTTCCCTCTTTTTGTTCTATTTCCTTTTGTCACATTAATGTAGCTATCAACATCCTTAAGATCCATTCTATAAATCTTTGTTCACTAACAATAATTTACAAAGAAAATCAACGCAACCTCACAAAGGTATAAATCTTGTTTTGTTGAAAGTAAACGCTTTAACTGCGCCACTAAGTCAGGTGGGAACATAAAATATTTACCATTCCACTAGAACTAAAGTATTAAGAGTAAAAGAGTAACATGTTGGATTTCTTCAAGCCCTTGCATTCATTTTTCTTTTACCTCGGTTGTTAGTTCTGGCGCAGTGCTTTGAAATTTTAAGGGGCGCAAACCGTGGTTGGAGAGCAGAAAATTGATGCAAAGGTAACGCGTTATACTCATAGCAGTCAACTAGTATGTTCTTGACGTACTGCAAACGAATAAACTGTTAGAAAATACATACATATTTATGTCAAAAGCATAACTAAAATTCATATCTAAGCTCGTAATTTTAAAATTAATCAAAAATTATAAAGGTGTCTGGTTTAAATAAAAAAAAAAGGTTTTATGTTCTTGACCATTACACCAAGCTTTCAGGGTTTCCACTATAACCTCCAATTAAAGTAGGTTTCACGGTTCCTAAAGACTATACCTAGTATTAGTTTGAAACATAATACAGGTAGCCAAGTACACCGCTATCATGTATATTACATACGTAAGAACAAACCCGAAGCCATAAATCTTGTTTATTTACTTAAGTTTGACTAAATGCACACATTATAGTTTGACAAGATACAAAATAGTACAATACTAGTATATTAGTATTAGTATATAAGTACATTTAAGAATATTGCATTCATTCTGTCTGACTGACTGTCCCATTTGTTATATATATAGGTATTACAAATGGGACAGTCCTGCGTTAATTTACATTACGTAAAAAAAAATAAGCAGTGCAAAGTAAGAGATTAATAAACCGTGTGTGACGTTGCGTCTAGAAATTATTACTATTATCTGTGATAAATCTATACTAATATTATAAAGCTGAAGAGTTTGTTTGTTTGTTTGTTTGTTTGAACGCGCTAATCTCAGGAACTACTGGTTCGAATTGAAAAATTATTTTTGTATTGGATAGACCGTTTATTGAGGAAGGCTTTAGGCTATATAACATCACGCTACGACCAATAGGAACGGAGCATAAATGAAAAATGTTGCAAAAATGAAAAACCGTTTAAACTAAAACACGCGAACAAAGTCGCGGGGGACAGCTAGGTAATAATATAATAATATCTTGGGACATCTCACATACGGTCATCTGATCCCAAACTAGGCAGAGCCTGTGCTATGGCAACCAGACAACCGATAAACATACTTATATATTTCTAAATACATACATATTATAGATAAATAACACCCAGACACAGAATAAATGATCGTGCTCATCACACAAAGATTCGTCCTGGGTGGGAATCGAGCCCACGACCTCTGGTTTAACAGTCAGGATCACTAACCACTAGACCAAGAGGCCCGTCGATTAATTAATTAATTCGACAGAATTAAAAAAGTATCATTCATATAAAAGAAGTATTACATAAATACCATTTAATGTCCGGCACTCAAAAGGTTGCGGCGGCCAGCATTTCTCACAATCAGTCCAATTACGTGTTACCGAAACATTGCATTTTAATGTGAAGCGCAGCAATAAAAGCGAGTCCGAATTTTAAATTTTAAATATATTCCATTTGATATCTGTTTTAAAAAGTAACAGCAAATAGGTTTTTATAAACGGTTAAATATCGTCCGCAAAGGAAAATAGATCGCTGACTATCGCTGCAATATAATCGGTCGTAAGAGTATTACCATACGAACTCTGTCAGATGGATAAGTGTTCGCAGTGCTATTTCATTGCTTAGTAGAGAGCTACTTATACCCTTAGTCTCCTTAATCGCGTTTTACGACACCTACAGAGAGAGTGGACGACTCTTTCCTGGAAGCTAGTCGTTTAATCTTACAAAAAGAAATTGAAATTCGTAGAATAAATATTTTTGAAGACATTAATCTGGATGACATGTAACTTTAGATTTTAGTAATATCAGAAATTAAACGAATTGTAAATGATCTTTTTTAGTTTATATGTACCTAACTTGATATAGCAAAACCGGTAGTGGCTGTATATGGTTGATGGATAGCAATGAAAGCTGAATACGAATTTCATAATTACGACTACAAAAAACAAAACGTTTTACTAAATTTAAAAATAACTTATTTATGTCTTCCTTATTTTTTAAAACTGTACTTTTAATTTGAATTCGTATCACGCACTGAATAAGTAAAAGAAGTCATTTTTCTAAAGCCATGGGTGGTCACGGAACATTACTGGGAAACGATTTTACAAATCACAGTGTTCAAATTTTAAACAAACAGTTTAACTTAAGTACAACACGCAAAGTTAACAATTTCTTTCTATGGTCAATGTACGGAAACGGATAATGTTAATTGGTATAAGTCTGGGAAACGATAAAACTCATTACTCATACTTCCACCACGTCGCGAGTTAATATTCAAAATTGTAGAGAAGTTATGAGGTCAAATGTGAGTATGTAAGCGTTTAATAAACTTTATTCTTTTATAAAATGTGAGAATTATAAACAGCTATCTTTTCTCTATTAAATTGAACTTTGTAGGCATGCTGTTTATTCATATCTATAATCACGTACACGTTATTATAACATTGTATTCTGCGTTTTGTGGCGTGAGAATCAATAAATTTTATAAAACAAATTTATCTAGGTAAAAGTTAAGGCACCACCTGGATGACGTGCAAGACAGACATAAATGGCAAAAAAAGGAGAGCCGTATACTCAGCAATGGGTATTTCCAGGCTGAAATGATGATAATGACGATGAAAAGTTAAGAAATTGTCATTTTTCCAAATATGATTTACCTAAGTTCGGTGTGGCGTTTACTAAACTTTTATACGTATGTGATCGTTCAGCAATATTGTCCAGTAATCTAAAAAAGGTTTCACTCCATTATAGTAACATGAAAAAAGTACCTCTTAAGCTGTTATACTAATTCACAATTTTTTTCTAAATGCTAAATGAGTGAATAAACGAGATGGTAAGTAAAAAAAACCAACATATGGAGGTTCTTACTATTAAAGTTCTATGCAAAGGTGCACAGTAAATTGTATTCTAAAATAATAGAGATTAACTTAAAAGACAGTGCCGGCGATAGTCGTAATTTACGCAAGTGAATAATCACATATTGCGAAGTTTCGCAAGTACGCGTATAGGCGACGACATCTAGCCCTTGTTGGCTGCGACTTTAATTGTGGCCTCTAGTTTTGACATAGACTTAATAATGGCACTAGATATGGCAAAAATATATAAAAAGAACTAGCTCTTAGGCTCTGGACTCTGTGTACCAAATTTTATTAAAATCGGTTAAGTAGTTTTGGCGTGAAAGCACGACAGAGAGACAGACAGACAGACTTATTTTCGCATTTATAATATTAGTAAGGCCTAGCTTTTGCCCGCGACTTCGTCCGCGTTTCCGTCGTTTTTCGTAAAAAAGTAGCATATGTCCTTCCTCACGGTTCAGTAGTTTTGATGTAACAGACAGCAAGATCAACTTTCGTATTTTAGTAGGGAAATATAATAATTATGTCACGTTACACAAAAATAATCCTTATAGCATGATTCAGTATTCACGCGCGACGGCGCGATGTCTTATCGTATTTCATGTATAAGTTTGGTGTTTCTATACCGATTTCTATGTTTTTTTTTTATTGAATAGGTAATAATGTTAACTTTTTTTTAATTAGGGATGAGTGAGAGTATTATAAACGTAAGCGTTAACAAATATAATCAGAAAGCTCCGAACTGCTAAGCTATCGAGAGTTACACGTGTTATTGTGAGTCAACCATAAAAGATAGACATATGCTGTTGTAGGATATTTTTTAGATAATTTTATGTGGAACATTTCCGTCATACATGATTTCTATGTAGCTTTAACCATTAAGGCTGCATACGCGACGGAAGCTTAAAAAATGGAGTAACTTCTCCTGTTTTCCCAACATTTCCCTTCACTGCTCTGCTCCTATTGATTGTAGCGTAATGAAAAGTATACTATAACCTGCCCAGGAGTATGAAGAATAATTGTACCAAGTTTCGTTAAAATCCGTCGAGTAGTTTTTGTTTCTATAAGGAACATACAGACAGGCAGACAGACAGACAGACAGACAAAAATTTTACTGATTGCATTTTTGGCATCAGTATCGATCACTAATCACCCCCTGATAGTTATTTTGAAAATATATTTGATGTACAGAATTGACCTCTCTACAGATTTATTATAAGTATAGATAGAAGATAGATTAGCTTCTTTAGCCACTCGATATTATCGGAGGTGCCCGACTATGTGTGAACTTGACCGAGGTCTGTAATCATGAGTAGGTACTTACGATAGTTTATAAAAACAGCAAAAAAATAATTTAAATATATTTTTGTTTTATCCTTTTTTTCCTTGTACATGCCAAGATTGCGAATTATAAAAGCATCCGTTAAGAAAACTAAATAACAAAGGAAGCTTCACAGTTTTAAATTCAAAAGCATTTTCTATATGATATTACTCTGCTGAAGCCGTCATCTACACAATGCCAGTCCATCTCTTCCAGTTAATAGTCAGAGTTCGCGTCAGCATTAAAAAGAAAATATTTTTTTTTTGCTGTTGCCTCTTCTAGCGAGTCTATCTACCCCGGAGCCCTTGTACCAGCACTCATTTATCGGTGCCCCGCGGTAGATTCCAATCAAGCGGAGTTAGTGCAACGCGGTCCGCCCGCAGCCATATATTTCACGTGCACTCTACGCTCATACTTACGCACAAATCTTCGAAGGGATCGCAAACATTTTACTTGAAAACTCATATTTCTTTTTTGTTTTTTTTTTTTTTTAACTCGGATTCTGAGATAAGTAGTGCTGTGTTTACAAATTAATGGGTAATTCATTTGCGGATAAATAAAACGTTAACGCTATTGGTTAATAGTGGGAATTATATTTAGTTAAAAACAGTTTTACATACCTATTGTAAATTGATGGCTGAATGAGACTACATCTATTTCATTTAAATTTACATTAGGGCCATATAAGTCTAAACGATCATCAAATAGTAATAAAATTTCCAAGTTTGTATAAATCTAGGATTAATATAACATACATAGAATTCAACCCGTAATCATTTATTTCATCACTATCTTCATAATAATTTGTTGGGCGCTAAGTTTCATAAATTGAAACATAAAACGAAAATGACATTTTCTCATAAAAAGGATATCCAATAGTTAGCAAGTTTCTGCTCGTAATGTTCATCATACTAGATCTTCATAAAACTTTAATACTTCCAAAGTTTATCAGCTCACACCAGTTTTTGCCATTCCAATTTATACCTTAGGAACCAACTTATTCACTACTTTTATATTTATTTTAAAATTTATAGTTACATAATTAATTTTTTTTCATAATACTTACTTTTTTTATAAATATAAGTTTGTAGGTAAATTATATAACTTTGATATAACTTAATTAAGTTTGTACGAAATCGTTATTGGTATGTAACTTTTTCTTAGTGTTTATCTATACTTAATATTATAAAGCTGAAGAGTTTGTTTGTTTGTTTGTTTGTTTGTTTGTTTGTTTGTTTGTTTGAACGCGCTAATCTCAGGAACTACTGGTCCGATTTGAAAAATTCTTTCAGTGTTGGATAGCTCATTTTTTGAGGAAGGCTATAGGCTATATAACATCACGCTACGACCAATAGGAGCTGAGCATAAATGAAAAATGTCGCAAAAATGAAAAACCGTTGAAACTAAAACACGCGGACAAAGTCGCGGGGGACAGCTAGTAAGTTATAAAATTGAAAACAAAACTTGTTTAACTTAGTAACTAGAAATGATACGTATTTTTTTAATTTTAAACGGACCACGCGTGTTCTGTTTTTCAATAATTTTATTGTTAAAATACAGACCAATGTACAAATAGCATAAATAAAATAAACAAAAGTAATTAGTATAAAACTGTTGAACGCCTCTGGGCGGTTCGCAGCGAAGCGCATCGTACGCAAGTGTGTGACAGTTAATAATTAACTACTTATTATCGTTGTTTAATAATGTCCCGGCAATGTTAACAAAGCAGGCCACGATGCTCCCAGCTCCCGCGCTATTTATGTGAACGAGATAAAACCTAACACGGCCATAAGCTTTTACTTTTTATTGCAAATCGGTGTTCTGTTACGCGAAACTATAGCGATTATAAGCGCGTAACATCGTTTAATGTGCACCAAGTGTTTGTTTTGCAGCCGTAAATACATGATCAACAAATGGTCAACTGCGAGATCAAATTTCTCGTGTAATTTAGTATTATTACCAGCTATGTAGCCTACATAACACAAGTCTTATTTGCGTAGGTTTAATATCATTGGTAGCGATGAAATTATGTTACTGACGGTAAGCCCACGTAAATTAGTAGTTGGGTTTACAAATTGAAATACGAGCTTTTGATTCTAAAAATATAGATTGTCTTTATAATTATGTCAACAACATTAAATTTTAGATTTTACGAAAAAAAAATTCTAGCAACAAAAACTAAAAGCTTTTGATGACAATATCAAACACTCAAACACGTTAGGTATAGTCTGTTAAACAAAATTTTAATTAATAGTCACGCCAAACTCAATTGCTCGGATATTTTTTGTCTTTAAAGTTAAAAAATAAAACAATCTGATTCGTAGTAACGTTTCAAAGGCCTCAAATTAGGCGTTGTTAATTAAAGGAATGTACGGAAATAGGTGTCCAAAAAAAATAATTAGCTAACTGTGCTTGAAACTTTATAACGAGGTCGTTAAGGTTTGTTTTTGAATGGCTAAGTTTGTAACAAGAGACAAAATGAGGTACTGTACTGAGAGCGCAAAGCCGCAAAGAAAGTTCTTAAGCTTTAATTAAAAGAGCATCGCGATTACTGCTATATTAGTTACAATCAGAGAACAGGGACTGCCCGAAGTAACGGTTTATACTATAAGTGTGAGCACGAATTATTATACTTGAAAATAAATATTGAGACTTCCATAATAATATATACCTATCACATTTAAACGACCTCCGTGGTCGAGTGGCGTACACACCCGTTTTCAAGGTGTCGTCAGCTCTGACGACCTGGGTTCGATCCCCGGCCGGGTCAAAGTAGACAATTCCTTTTCTACATTGTCTCGGGTCTGGGTGTTTGTGGTAACTTCATTGTCTCTGAATTCCATAGCTTTAGCTACTTACTTTGGGTTTAGAGCAATGTATGTGATGTTGTATACATTTATTATTTATTATATTATTTATTTAGGTTAGGATGGATCAGTATTATACCTAACTAGCTGTTACCCGCGGCTCCGCCCATGTGGGTGTCGGTTATTGCGGCGAAAAGTAGCCTATGCCCCTTCTAAGGAACCGAGCTTACCTCATACCAAGTTTCATCCATATTGGTTTAGCCATGAAAATGTAACAGACAGACAGAAACACAAACAGACTGAGTTACTTTCACATTTATAATATTAGCATGGATTATTTTATAACTTATATGTAGCCAGAAAAGAGAGTCGCGATAACAGGTTAGAAAAAAAGTTGCTTAGCCGAGGACTAGTTTACAAATGAACGTGGGATCTAGGGTAAATTTAGGGTTACAAAAAACACTAGTATAAACTTTTATTTAAAAATATTCTGTAACTAGAAGTTCAAGCCCTTATAGTATGAGTTTCGAAGAACTTAAATTACACGAATGACAATCTTTTTGCTGAAGGTAACTAACACTACGTCAGGGTTAGCTAGACCGAAAAAAATAAAAAGAATTACAAGTAAAAATTCATTTGAAAGTGAGAGAAAAAGAAAGGCCATCTTGAAATAATATATGGTGTAGTATTTTTTTATTTACACCGTGTAATATTATAAACTAGCTGTCCCCCGCGTCTTTGTTTGCGTGTTTTAGTTTCAACGCTATTTTTTATTTTTGCAACATTTTTCATTTATGCTCCGCTCCTATTGGTCGTAGCGTGATGTTATATAGCCTATAACCTTCCTCAATAAACGGACTATCCAATACAAAAATATTTTTTCAATTCGAACCCGTAGTTCCTGAGATTAGCGCGTTCAAACAAACAAACAAACAAACAAACTCTTTAGCTTTATAATATTAGTATAGATAAATAAGTAAATAATAAATAAAATAAAAAAACAATTACCAAAAAACTTAATTGAATACTTGAAGAGTCTCCACAGGTTCCATGTCGCACTTACCGATACATGTACGAGATATTAATGGGTCTGCCAATAGTATGATGTAATTATTATAAATGTTCTCAGATCCGAGATAAAATGTTATTATTCCCTTACAAAACTTATTGCGTACTAGGAGGATTCGCCCCTTCTTAATTGCAATGTACGTGGTTTATTTTGATTTATATAAGCTTGGTTGTAGGTGATAAAGTGTTCGTGTTGGTTTCGACTGCTAACCGAACGAGGTTCGTAAGATACTGAAGTTTCCCAGTGGTTAAGTGATGAGCGAAAGCTACTTTGTGTTTGAATGTTCTCTGCTCAGAGAAACAATAAGTAAACTATAGAGTGCGCATATTGAGTATGAACTGTAGGCACTAGAACGTAAAATTAGTGTCAAAACAGACCACGCCGTTTTATTAAAACTCCTCAAAACCTAATAATATCGGAACCATCGATTAGTCTCAAAACAGAGCACGTCGTTTCATTGAAACTACATATATCAAAATCAAATAATATCAAAATCATAGATATTTTTGCATAAACGTCTGTCGTCGCACTGAAAATCACTTAAGTAAATTTATCAAACGAGCGTAGTACATACAGTAAAAATTTGCTTACGCGCGGCGCAACAGGCTATTAGCGATGCTTGCACTCTTTGCTCGTCTATGTATAATTGTATTTTATAAGGTTTTTCATTTAATTACGAAGTGATGGCAATTAGTTTTAGTATCAATGCAATTACTTTAGTAGGCATTTTATACGTAGCAATAATTAAATTACTTATGCTTCTTTTAACACAAATTTATTATTTGTACCTGTTTACTGTTCCAACGATCAGATTTGAAACTAGTCGGGCTTGTCTAATAATAAAACATGAGTTAAGCCGTTTACTATCGTATAACAGATAATATGTTTCACGAAAGTTATTATGCAAATATACCTATTTGCTTTTGGACATGTAAAGTTTGTAAATGTTTATCAAAATGTGCCTTAGTAAGTGCTTGAGCTCGAATTTTATAGGCACCTAGAAGTTAATTTATGTTGGTGTTAAATTACCTTAATGTCACTAACGAACTATTAATGCTTTTAAATCTGACTTTGCTTATTCACAATTCCAAAGTAAAGTAAGTGACGAGACGAGAGAATAATAAAAAAAGTTGTATGATTTATGTGAAAGCTCTTTCTTTTTATTAGCTCACAAAAGAAGAAACAAATAAGCGAATAGAAAACTTGTAGGTACACGTAAAACGTGTGTTTCACTCACTAAACATTATTAGTCAACACACACGTGGAACTTTGCGCACGTACCACAAAATCTCACTCCAGGGGCAAAAAATACTGAATAAACAATTTTAATGTACGTACCCTACATTCTACAATACTGATCCGGACCGAAGCTCTTCGCCGATCCCATACACAGCACGTAAAGGGTTTCATCGCTCCTGAATTATGGATATCAACCAGAAACGCTACATATTACATATTGATTTATATTAACTGCAGTTTTATGTAGCGAACCCTGGTAAGTCATAACTCGTCGACGTCAACTTGTAATTAACAAATTAACATCCAGCATTTTTTAATGTTGGGATCGAAGCGACGTTGAAAAAATGGCGCATGATGTTTGCAAATGTTGATGGATGGTAAGTATACTTTTATTTATTGTTGATCAAAGAGTGTATTGGCAGGTTAATGACTTGCACGTCATGTTGGATTGATTTCCGCACACTAAATATGGTATTGCAATTTTTGTGACGTAATTATTATTAATGAGAGTAAGCGTTTATGTTAATGAGTTTTTTTTTTTATCTTGGGACAACTCACACACGGCCATCTGATCCCAAACTAGGCAGAGCCTGTAATATGGTAACCAGACAACTGATGAACTTACTTATATTATTCTTAATAAATACATATTATAGTTAAATTACACCCAGACACAGAACAAATGATCGTGCTCATCACACAAAGATTTGTCCTGCGTGGGAATCGAAGCCACGACCTCCGGCTTAGCAGTCAGGGTCACTAACCACTAGACCAACAGGCCCGTCGGTGATTATTGGAATCAATAATCGAAAGAGACAGAGAGGTTTGGAAAAGGAAAGGGGAGACTTATGCCAAGCAATGGGATCTAATTTAGGCTAAAAAAGAAAATATATAAATTAAGAAGGGCTGTTTCTCCCATATTGTTAGTACAATGTCATTTTGTCATCATGTAGATACTAACAACGAAACCCGAAACGCCAAATTTTTTATTTAATTTAAACAAACATTTTAGGATGAATTAATTAAAATTAAGGTTTTTAATACACTTGTATCCTTTGTCTAAATGGAGAATGAGCTTAAACAAGAAGATACATTAAATTGGTATTTTAATAATAAAGATGTTTATCATAAGAATTGACACGCGATACTTAGCTACAACTAATTACAGGCTTTTAACAAAATGCATTCACTCGTCAACATTAACATGATGCTAAACAGTTTAAAATTATGCTATTAATAATTACTTAAGTATTCAGGTCACAAAGTAAATGTTTGAGTTTCGTGACGTGCTGTTAAAGGTTTCTTAGTCGCTCACTTAAAATCAGGGATGTTACAGATATCTGTAACCGAAACTTTCGGATATCTGAAACCATAACGGTATCCGACATACAAGTTACGTATATTTTTGGATAGAGGTGACTTTAAATACACCTACGACACGTTATAACAGGTTTTTTCAATCCAAACCGACACAATGTAAGTACTACCTTACTAGTTATCCTTTAAATTTTGCGTTGTTTTTTAAATTTCTGAAGAAAACTATCTAATATCCGCATGTTAAACGATCCATAACTATCGAATAATTTTAAAATAATTAGGGTCTGATTCTTCTAACTCTAGCTAATTCTTATTCGTAGAATAAAATTGACGTCCTGCAGATTTTATATGGAAAAACTGTCAAAAACTCAAAATTATTCTTAGGATAAAATTATCTGGCTGGAAAAATACGCCCTTAATGTCCTGTAACGGAAAATAAAATAATTTCATTTTCTGTTACCGAAACTGGTAGAAAATTATTAATTATATCCGTATGTATCTGTATCCGAAATTTTATATCTATGACATCCCTACTTAACATGTTAGCATGAGGCAGCTTGAGACGCGATGACCGATCGTTAGCCGACATTTAATTACTGTTATTTTATAGTGCCTCTGTCAATCAATCTCACAATATTTTGTAAATATTATTCACATGAAAGAATGCTTTCAGTTTGTTTACGGGAAAAAAAGGTTTCTTTTATGTAAACGAATTAAAACCAGCTTATGAATAGGAACTATTCCATACTGGACGTTTCCATAACAGAGACTTATCGATTTTTTTTCTTAGCTCTGCACAGTTTTTCGAATAGCTGTAAATTTTACGTAGAAATGTAAGCTCTTCTGCCTATACCACCATAAATAAGCTTGAGTTAAGATTAAAATTAATTAATTAATTTCAATATGGTGTACCGTTAGTAACCAAAATCCAATCCATGCTCCGTTGGCCCTATACATATATTTAATTAATTACGCCTTTAAAAATTTTCATCGTCATATTAATCAATTAAAAATGTTAACGACAAATAATGCAGTATTTACACAATTGTCTTAGGACTCAAAATTTGTGATAGCCATTTACGATTTTATTTCTAGTCTAATAATTTTCTAGTAGGTACCTAGACATCTATAAATCCTCAACTATTCGATCAAATTATTTGATTATAATTATATTATAATGTATAAATAATAAATAATTATTATAATTAAAAGATAATAATTTAATGATAAATAATGAATATAATATAATGCCAGAGCAGCTCAAGTGCAAATCCACCAAAATACGTCGATAAAGCTGCACATAAATTAGCTACAAATGTATATTAAAATTATAAGTAGAATCTGATTAAACCAATTATTATAGTTCTACATGCTTATAAAACGTATTTTATTTTAATGTTCTAATAAGTAAAGTACCTACTTAATTTTTAATAATTTTTGTTGTGTAATGTTTGCTCTTTTAATATTCAGAGTATAAAATCAAACGTGTCTTTAAACACGTGTTAAACCTTGAATAAGTTTTAACTTAGCTAGCCATACTGTATATTCTGTATTATAAATAATCCCACACATAAACTAATAAGTTTAAAAGGTTACGGCCAAAACCAATACAAAAGTTAGTCGTCAGGTATTCAGTCTGACGCACTAATACGGTGCTTTAAACTCAGTTATTATGTTGTCATACAAAATATACTTTGTTAAAAAATCAAGCCAGGAGAGCGAACCCGACACGCACACGAAGAGTTTTGTAACTTTTATAGCATAGTAGATTTAACTCTCAAGTATTTTTTAATAAACATTAAATAAGTTTAGCGATTATAAGGATCGATTAATAATACGCAGAAATGTTTCATTTTTAGAGGCACACTCACTTGTTTTTTTTAATATTCATTGTTATAACAGCAATAAAAATACACTGTTAATAAATTGCAATTGTTCATGGGATATAGCACACTAACAGAAATTTATCTTGGGACAGTTCACACACGGCCATCTGATCCCACACTAGGCAGAGCCTGTATTATGGCAACCAGACAACTGATATACATACTTATATATTTCTTAAATGTATTATAGATAAAATTACACCCAGACACAGAACAAATGATCGTGTTCATCACACTAAGATTTGTCCTGCGTGGGAATCGAACCCACGACCTCTAATTTAGCAGTCAGGATCACTAACCACTAGACCAACAGGCCCGTCTAAATATAATATAGAAGGACTGTGGACACCACAGAGCTTTGTTTTTATGCTATGTGGTGGACACTTAGTAATTGGGTTCCCCTTCGGGTAGGGAACCCTAGAACCCAGTCATTAGTAAATGATACCAACTACGGTCCGTGATTAGCGGTTTTTATTAAGTCACGTCTCTGATTGATGCTCCTCTTGTTAAACGGTATTTTGTTGTAAGAAATGGAAGTAATTAATTACCAAATGAAGCTTCAATTCGATGACAACTGTGCTGGATTTACACACAGGTTAGCTTTGTGCCAATTACTAGAAAATTTAAAAGTTATTAATTATGTTCTTATCCTTAATAAAACTACTCTAACAACGACTTAGAAGTGTAGTGCAGGTTGCTACCTATTACACATATTTGTTGTTTTATTAATCACAATATTATAAAATAAATTAGTATTTAGAAATCGTTTATAAATAAATTACGTATTATGACTGAAGGGATTTTTCTTGCGACGACATCGAAAATATCGATGGTGCCGATATTATTAGGGTAATATGAAGTTTTAAGAATAAATAAGTATAAATAAGTAAACAATAGTTCAAGTTTGCGCTGCTCCACCATCGCGCAGTAAGGTGTCCTACATATCGTTGCGAAGAGCCAAGACCAGGAAAGTCCGGTTAAGCAGTTACACACCTATGTTCAGGCTAGCTGCGGTAGACCTCTTCAAAAAAGCCAAGAGTGGGTCATAAAATGTGGCGGCTTCAGAACACCAATGTGTCACACACTTCTGCAACTGATGCTTTGACGGTAGCGGGCGACAGCCATCGGTGGCTGTGGTCGGTGGCCCGTGTGAGCTGAGCTTTATACTTCGTAAAACATAATAGATACAGAAATCATTAAATCAAAGTGTCAAACCATGATAGTGTCTAAACTTTATACCGTTGTATACCGATCAATTATTATAGCATCATAATTTACATCAAGTTATAATTTCTATCGAACGTCTGGAAAGTTTGGAGCAACCACGACCTGTAGTTATGTACTTGACTAAAGTGCTGATAAGTTACCCTTTGCCGATAGGTGTCAGTCAAGAACTTTAGCATATCATTAAGTTATTATGGTCGCTTGAACTCTAACATAAAGTTCATCAAAAGACATCAGTTTATAATATAAAAAAACCTATTCACATTATTATTTTTTAAGCTCAAGTTCATATATTATCTTATTTGAACTTCTAAAGTAAAGCATGAGATATTTTAAAAGATGAAAGTATATTGATTGTCATTAAAAAGTACAGCGAAATTGAAAAGATAAAAACAGCAAAACATAGCTAAAATGTTTTGATTGGGTAATGATTATAAGGTTACGTACGTAGGCCGAATAAAGAAAAAATAAAAGAAAATGGTATAGTTTCAATTCTTTACCGTTAAAAGGGCTCTTTGAACGATTTCTAAAATAGAACTATGTAAATAATAAATAACGTTTCTTTTATCAGCTAAACGTACCCACATTTTGAATAATTCAGATTGGCAATCTTGAGTTCCACAAATTTAAGAAACACGTGTAAATTATTTCTGAACTTCAAACAAACAAGCCGGTTCAGCGAAACAATGGATAAAATAACATTAGGCTATTTTGTAATAATAAATGTCGCTCAGAACACATTACTGACACTAAAAGACAATACTTTCAATAAGAGCACAATCGTAACTTAAGCGATTGATGTCCAAAAACTTCTGGCAAACTTTGTGAACATCTGAAATCTGTCAGCAGAAATGAAAGTAATATTGAAGAAAAACGAATCAACCATTCTATTTGTGAGCTTTGTTATTATAGAAACAGAGCACTAATAAAAAGTGAATCTAAAAGTAAAATCTTTTTTCAAAGCCAATGCGATTTTAGGGAACGTATCCACTTTCTCAACGTCAATATCAATTGAAACGGCTTCACATTTTAAGCCAAAAGGGTTAGTGTGCACACATTACCTCCTTTTTTTCGGGCGAAAAAGTTTTCGCTACTTACAACTTTCTTCTTTATGAGAGTTTAAAACTACATACGAAAGCACAGCTACTTACCGAAGGGCCATAAAGTCTTTTCAATAGGTATAAAATGTAGATAATCCAGGGATCCGGTAAGTTTCGCAGTGATTTAAGAAAAAGCCTGATAGCTATTCCTTTTTCTCTTTTTGAGAGTGTTTTTAATCAATCCGAAAGAAAAACCAATTGCTTATAAAAGGTGCCTCATAAAATCTTATGTATGTGCGCAGTTTGATGCTTTATCGATAAATAAACTATAAGAACTTATTGAATTTTCTAGCGCCGTCGTTCTCTTTAATCCGATGGACGACGTCCAAATACACTACGTGGCGATTTCAAATGGAGCTTTTAATTTTAATCCTAGTTTAAGGCGATTTTGTACTCAATGTTTCTCCAACTTATAGTCATCTTCATATTAGGTATATTCTCTTAGAAAACTAGAAGGTAACTACTGAATCATACGTATCTTTGCCATTGTCACCAGATGTCAATGTTTGTATCTTTGAACGAACTTACAAGCTAAGGCTGACTTTGGACTGACGTGGTAACTAAAAAGTAATTTGGATTAAATTTGTTTAAAATCTACATGGAACTACTCAGCAAGTTCGTTTGAGAAGCGAATTAAGTTTTTGTTTATGTTTCATGCAGACCCATACTTAAGTTTTATTTAGCGAAAAAGGAAACTTTAGTTCCATGTTTACTTTCGCCCGCATTCATTTTTCTTTTGTTATTTCCCTAGTCTGGCCTGACCGTTGTATGCAAAGCCTTTTTAATAATATAATATACCCGTTTTATGCCGTACCTATGTCTTGAGGAAAATGTCAGCAATCTGTGGTGAAATCCTGCTTTATTGTTATTGTACCGCATTTATACGCTCCGAAATAGATATAAAGCAGAGAATCGGTTAAGAGTAAATAAAGTCACTGGGACACCCAGCTTTTGTGGACGGGTGGATCGAAGAGATAACAATTATTGGGATTTTATAGCACAGTTACGAATTGACCAATAAATTTTGGTTAAAGAAATAAAATGTTGATATTTGGTAACAGAATAAAAGGGAATAGAAGTAATCCCTTCAATCTTTTTCGAATAAAGGTACGATTTACTATAAAATGAACCACATTAGGATGGATACCAAAAGGTTCTTAATGATTATATTATTAGAAGCCAAAACATTACACTTTATTATTTCATGGGTCATAAATAAAAAAATACAGTTATGATAAACTTCAATTATGCTTTGCAAATGGCTTGTTGAATGACCATCTTGAAACGTACAAGTAAGCCTTATACTAATTCTCGTATCAAACTTTAAAGTTAATAAAATACACAAGCGCTGCGAAATAAAACCACCTATTATAATGTAATAAGATTTGCACAAGTAGGTTAGCAACGTGACTTTTTTTAGAATTCCTTTTGAAGCAAAACACAACGTAATATGAGATCTATTTTACTAACCAATTAATACCTGCTGTGTTGAACTAGAAATTCTAAATAACTTCGTTTTTATTAACCAGCAAAAGACACGATCATGATGGCAAAACGATTGTGTAAAAAAATCTTGTTTCGTAATGTTTAACGTATTTTCCTCTTTTTATGTACCCAACCTAATCATTACTTTATGTAGAACCAAAATGGGTCGCACAAATATTTGGAAATATTTTGAATGTTAAAACGCATGAGATATTAATGAGTTCACACATTCAAATTTTATTTAAAGTACCTACCTATTTCCGATTATTTTATCCACACGCACGGCTAGGCAAAACATTAATGAATTACACACACAAACCTACCTCTTAAATCACTCTATCCATTGGTGAAAATCATATGAAAATTCGTCCTGTAATTTTTGAGTTTATCGCGTTCAAACAAACAGATAGCGGCGGCGGGAAACTTTGTTTTATTATATGTATAGATTACTATTAGGTAATTAGCACCTGAACACGAAGTAAAATAAATCAATGTCCAAGTAGGTAGTCGTCAATCTTCCTACACTTTGAGATGCAAAATATAAAAATCACTTTACGTCATTTCTCTCAAGTTCTTTCGTAATTAAATTGGGCTGGAAGTAGGCTGTCTGTGCGAAGACCTTCGATCTTTCATGTTTAAATCCAATTTTCCTTTTTTCCGCCTCTAATGAAAACATGGACGTTGAACAAGTCAAGTCGAAAATCGTATAAAGTTAAAGCAAAACATCAAAGGTGCAATGTAAGTAGAGCCGAGAGAGTAAAGTTTTAAAATGTAAAATCCCTATAATTGAATCAAGTTATTTGGAAAAAAAATATTTGATGATGTCGGCTATATTCAATTTGTATAATAAGCGACGCGTAATTCAACAAAACCTGCTATTATTATTTTTTTCGCTTTTTGAAAAGAAAACTCAAATCGAAACATTTTGAACGCAATACAAATAGTTCGATCGTAGAAAAGTCTCTTATCCAAACAAAGTTTGAAAATTTTCGTAATAAAATCTATGTGATGAATTTCTTTTAAAGGGCTGCTAAAATTTTATTCACCGTTGCGCTGGCTCTCGAGACACGAACGAGTGCCGATGCTCACTGCAGGTTTTTCTGTAATGTAAGAGGTTACAGGCATAAAATATTACTGGATATGGTATAAAAATTATACGACTTTAAAGCGATAAAAAAGTAAACGTTCTAACTTCGTCAGTAACAAGCTTTTAATTCAAATTTGTTTTAATTGTTGGTAAGGATTTTACTATTATAGGATTGTAGTATTTTAGGTATTCTAGGCATATAATTCATTACACATAAAAATGTTAAACGGAACTGACTTCAATTAAAGAAAAATATATGGGTTACCTCTGAAGTAGGTACTATTGCCGGAGGTATCGCGTAACAAACATACAAAGACAGAACTAGGGTTTCTCTTCTCTACGTTTAACATCCAGCAATGAAAAAACACTATTTGCAAAAACAGAATAATATTGTCAGAGGTTTTTACTTATGTGCAGATCAAAATACCACTTTGGCAACAACATTTTTTATTAAATGTTTATTCAGGCATCGTGCTGCGTAGTAATTTAAAAAATACTTATCTATATAAACCTCCGTTGTTTGAAACGCTGATCAATTTAATCTGTGGTTAAATGAACTAACCACGACTATCATTGGTTGATCAAAAGACTAACAACCAATCAGTGCTTAACATGAGGTTTGACAGGTGAATAACTAATTTTGTTTGTTTTTGTTGATCAGCGTTTCAGAAACCAGGGCGTGAGATTTTCAGATTTGTGTGTTAACATACCTATAAGGTTTGCTGTGATATACACATAAATATATAACAAAGCCCGGTTAATGACACCATTTATAACTTACGAACGGCTGGACCGATTTTCATGGTCTTTTGATTTTTTGGATTCTTCTCGACTCTGAATACCAGAATACAAAACCATCGGAAAAGTCAAGATTTCTTACGGGAACGGGGACTACTTAGGTACGCGGGTAAAACTGCAGGGCACCGGTAGTTAAGTACCTATATTTTATATCTATAAGTACATTGTGCAATATCTTAATAAATATCTAATATTATACACGAGTAAAATCTATCAACAAGTCAAAATTTGATAAAATTATTTAAGCATCAAATACTCAAACAATTTTATATCAGTGGCAGCAAAAGCCTCGCACGGCGCTAAAGATTTTCATATTCAATTACAAATAGACAAGTGGCGTCTCAAGTATCGCCTTTGACGTCTTCACGGTTTAAAGGATATTAGGTCCCCTTACCCAAGGGGACGAATTAGCCGAAGAGACGGTAGTAATGAATTTTATATTTGCACGTGCCTTTTGATGTGTCCTAGCGTTTCGTTAGCCTCTGATTGATGTCGCCCTTGAAATATTATATCTTGCTAATGCAGAAAATTAACTTGACTGTTTCTATCAGTTTTAATTTGATGACGTAATTTGTTTTACAATTTTGTAGGCTTAATCTTTCTCTTTTAAGATTTTGATTCTAATTATTTATTCTTAGTAGGTACGTGTGTAGATTATTATGAAATTGATGTTGCCATTTTTCCCTGTTAATTATGTATTTCAAAGGAGTTAATTTTCTAGCTGTTGTATTAATTAATGGCCAAATTAGATTATGGGTATTATTATTACTTTCGTTATATTTTATCTATGATATAGCGTTTTTAATAATATGATATTAAAAATAATTCGTTACATATCGAGTTATCACTGTCAAATAAATACCGTGTAAGGAATAAGTGTCATGTAAATGTCATATCTTTAATAATTAATTGCATAGTAGACGTATTTTCCTAGAAAATTACTAAAAGACAATTAGCTTAGATACTAAAGAGGCTGTTTTAACGAAGAATTATATATGTTATAAACCCTTTGTTTATTCATTATACTTACACAAAATACTCGATTCCTAGAAATAAAATGAGTATTTTGTTGACATATCTAAATGTTTATTTTCTGTTCGTGAAATTTTGATAGTAAGTAGGCTTTGTCAACAGTACCTACTGTTTTTTATGACCATAAAGAACATACTAGTACATCATATGTTTGTATATGTATAAGTTTTCTGAATGTTAACAATATAATGCTTATTTATAAAAACAAACAGCGCACTTTAATTGCTAAACTTTAAATATTTATCTCCACCTAAAGAAACATAGAGAACGTAGTTAAATAGACAATAAAAATACATTTTACCTCCTTGCACAGCCTGCCTTACATCAGCGAAAGATCAAACAAATATTCTGTACAAAGGGGAATATAGACGAGCTCTTATTATGTGCATATAGAGGGGACATAATAACCCAGAAATATAAGCTCTGTACCCCAATGTTTTATATAATTAGCTTAAGCGGTTTAACAAGGGTCCCCATCGTCCCATCTTTGTATAGAATTTATAAAAATTTCCTAATGAATGTTTAGATTGGACATACAAATTTCATCGCGACGTATTTGAATTTAGATTGCAAGGGTTGGTGCTTTGATACTCGTGACATGTGTCCAAATAATGGGGCTTTGACTGCTTAAATACTTTACTGAGTATTAAACTCTAATGTTTGAAGTTCTTTGATGAATAAGAACCAGTATTTAATGAATTCTGCAATAGATCTAAACTATTTTAATCATATATGAAGATGAATGGATATTAAAAAAATATTTAATATTCGTAAAATAACTTTTTCTTTATTCATATAATATTGCTGATTCTAAAAATACTTCTATTATAGCAGCGGCATTCATTTGCGATGTTGTTCCGATGCAGCTTCGTTGGGAGCATTTTTTACCTGTATCCTAAACCCTTTAATCCATATTATTGAAACGAGAGTTAAATAACAAAAGAACGCTCCGTAACTTTTTCTGCAACTGTCAACCAAATGTCAAATTAGTATAAAACCGATTTGCTCAAAGAAAACGCAGCTGAATATTAAATTAAGAAGTCTCATTGAGATGTTGCAATAAAGGGTTCCCTTTGTACGGGGTGTTGATTTTTTTGACAGTCGCATTGTTATAATGAAATGTGGATTTAAAATTTAATGGCGGCCAGATTTTTGTGTGAATGACAGTTGAGCTAAATTGACAATAGGTTGGTCTGTCAGTTATTGTGAAGTCATAAAACCCGGACGTTTATAAGTAGTAGTAGGGTAGATATTTTTATAAGAATATATTCGTGTGTGTTCCGTTTTCTATAAATAATAATAAATACGCTTTAAACATAAATACTGCTAGACTAAAAAGCTGTAAAGAATCTTTGGAGCTTTGGGATTTGGAATACTCGCTACAGCGCCTAAAATAAATCGTACATGTATTTCGTTGATAGAGTGATTGCTATTCATAACCATCAGGCGCGTATAGCAAGCACGTTCGGATGCTGGAATGCTCTGGAACATTGTGAGAGGAAAAAAATATGAAATGTCATTTCTAAAATTAAATTTTCTACTTACCCATTCCGCTTTTAAATATAAAAAACGTCAGAGAAAGTCTTGTTAGAGCCTGAGTGAAAGATCAGCATAATTACCTTTCAACATATTATCTTATTTAGACTAAAAATGTAAGCCTGGAGAAATGTAAGTAATTTCGTTATCTAAGGAATAAGGAAAGCTTATTCAGGGCTATCTCATTTACGAAGAAAATAAGTATATATATAACGATGCCACGGATAATGTTAAAAGAGTGAGTCACCCCAGGTTTACCCGGATTAGCTTAGCTTTATCTAAGATCTGAGTAAAGTCCGAAACATAATTGGAATAGACTATATTTCTGATATTTTTAACAAGATTTCTGCTTGTAAGTAAAATATGGAATCTAGTTATGAACAAAGAATGTTACTCTTGTATTCCAAAAAAAATATTTATTCCTATCTGAAGTTATACAAATACTTTTCCTCAGGCTGGCTTTAGTACCTACATGTATAGGAACCTTACAACCCTGGATAGTCATGCCAATAGTCATGCCATTCTGTAAACATTCAGTATCAAACGGAGGGTTATGCAACGTCTAAATCATGTCAAACTTATGATATTTGGCATTTCGACTCAGGGCTAAATGATTAGAAAACAGCATGGCTGGACTATTTATCTAACTAAAAAGATATTTATTTTTGACTGATTTTAAAAACAGGAGGTTGTACATCCGACGCTACCTTATTTATTTATTTTTTTTGTATGTTTGTTTCGCGATATCTTCGGAGAATTATGGATAGATTTTAACAATTCTCAGAGCTCCCATAAAAAATAAGTTGTTATGTTAATATAAATTGCATTGAAGTCGGTTCGTTTTAACGTTTCTGTGTAATGAAATAACAGAGAAAATGTCGTACAATGATGAGAAACTTGATTGGGTGTAATTCATCTCTACTTACATTTTTTTTTAACAAACTACTACATAGGAAGCAAATCCAAGTTTATTTCCAAGAATTCATAAAAATAAAGGTCTTCCTGAGAAACTCGTTAAATATAATATTAAGGAACAAAGAGTCTTTGTTAGGATTCACTCACATTTCACAATAAAAGTAACATGTACAATATAACGAATGAAGAATACATTAGAAAATGAATTGATGTAACATTTATTGTATTGTTTTTTTTTTTATATATATAAAAATACACACGATTTTTAACCGTTCAATAAAACAGGGTGAAAACATGTTGTCTGTAAACAATTGAAAATCGTTTAAATACCTATTATCAAAAATAACTGAGTTGGACCGTTGTTTTCGGTACTGTATTATATCTTTGTGATATTTTCCGAAAATTATTATACCTACAAAATGTATATATCTACAACATTATCACGAATTTGTAGCGTTGTTACTCCAACAAAAAACATTTTGTCATAAAACCCTAAATAATATATGATGAGTACCTACTACTCAAGACGAATTTAATCCATAGTAAGATCGTAATATTATAATTTCAAAAATAACTCTGTCAGTAATTCTATCTGTCTGTCTGTCGTGCTTCCACGATCACCCGCTAAAGCTGCGGGCAAAACCTAGTCCATTATAAAATAAATGAAATAAAAACCAAAATTGGTCGTACTCTGTTTTGACCCTCTTTGAATAGTTTATGCAGGATCTAAAATCCGAGGCAAAGCGGCGTGATGCATTAACCTACGTCACACAGCTTAGTATGAACACAAGTAGGGAAGCCGTGGCTTTTGCAAAGATTAGGATATTACAGCGAGATTAAGTTTTGTGATCAATTTGCTGGACTGTTTGTTTTAAAGTTCCACATGTGGCGTGTAAATTCTTTAAATGTATATAGATGATGACGTCAGCCGCAAATTAGTTTCTCCTAGGATTACCCGAAAATTCTTTACTCAAAGATATAAATGTGCTCTTGGTTTGGACTTTGACTATAACTATATATCAAGTCTAGGTTTGACTAGCCAAACCTAGGAGTGCCAAAAGTTCGATGTGTGACGATAACAGGCAGATGTAAGACAGTGGTAGTACGGACGGTTCATAGCGTAGTACCAATCTATATATATTAGTAAGCTATCTATGAGTCTTAATTTATAAGACTTTAATTTGCTAGTAAAGCTAAAAACTTGGAATAAAAGCAATTTACAGTAAGGTACTAGTGTAGTGGAAAAAATGTTAAAACGTAAATGGTTTTTTTTTTTTTCAATGATTAATTTGGATGTCGAAACGAATTAATAACTAATCTTTGGTCGAACTCAATAGCCGAAATATGTAGATTTGTAATACTCATATGATCATTATGATCTGTGAAAATGCCATTATCCAGGCAAACAAAGAATACTATCTATGTACTATGATTACCTACGCATGTTAGAGGCGTTATGCTTTAGCACAATTACAACTTGATTTTGAACCTACTTAAAAGCCAATCAAACATAAGAAAAACGCTAGCCGCCTCAAGCGACGGCAAACGAACTAAAACCAAACAGAAACGATTCTTACAGTTTTTCAGATCGAGTTCCACCTCCGAACGGAGGAGGTTCTTAATTTAAGGGTTTTTTTTGTATGTTGATTACGCGACATTTCTGAAAATTGAGAATAGACTTCAAAGATTCTTGAAATTTGATCTCATAAATTACATTAAAGTCGGGTCCTGTTTACAAGTCTGTGTAATCAATATTTATTAAACAACAGTATCTAAAGTCTAGCACGATTTCTTTTTGCCTTCGCATTTAATAAATTGATGCATATGTGGGCAATAAATATTTTTTTAACCCTCATGAAGAAATAAATACGATGTATTGCAACAATGGATCTTCATTTGCTTGCGGGAGGTATACCAATAATATTTTTATAAAAATATTTTCGTGCCGTATTCTTTTCTTTAATTTTCATTTTATATACATAGTTTTACTCGTAACTGCCAGTACTGTGTAAATAAAGCACGTACCTATTGATGACTATTTTTATTAAATTTATAGAGTGGGTGGAGCATTATCTTCCTTTGTCGACCGTTACCCAAAAGTAGTTAAACATGACATAAATCTTTCATATTAAAAGCAGGACATTTCAAAGACCACCTGCTTATGTACTCAAAACTTTCATAAAATGGGATAATATCCTTCTCACAGATTTATTTGGTCACAGTACAGCTCCGCGCTTGTCTGCTATCCGACAGAGGATAATATGGGATTTTTACTGAAACCGTAAGCCAACACTAAAACGGTTAAAATTTAAATTTACATTAATGTAAAAATAGAGTTAGAAGTAAATAAAAATAAGCAGCTTTTGAAACAAAACACTTGGGTACTTGAAAAAATAATAAAATCCTATATTTGTTTACTGGTTTATACACATATTGGCGAGAGGAATTAATTATTAAAAAAATCTGAGTAGTAGTGAGAATTGGTAGGATTTGTAGTTAAAGAAAGATTTCAGGCATTCCAAATACGACGATTTTTTGTAAAATAACAACAGTTCAAACAGATTTATCACTGAAATATGACGTCACTAGTAATGAGCTTTATTGAATGATTGGCCAGTTTCAAAAATACATGAAGTATGAATACAGCAGCAAAACAATCTAATTTGTAACGGTTAAATAACATTTGGCATGACTGGCCAGAGACAAATAAGGAACATAAATGAACAACAAATATGACAAAGCTATTTTCCCTTGACCTCATAATTCACGGGGCGTAAAGCCTTTTGCTCTCGTTTTCTTTTCCTTATAATAACAACATTATATTTTCTTAAATTTAAAGACAAATTGGTAGCAAATGAACCACACTTTTCTTTCAACGAATGTATATCTGCAACACCTATGCAAAGATTTAACCTAATAAAGTTTTTGAAGTTTTGCAAAACATAACTAAACTTAGTGACGCTACAAATTGACATACAATGGAAAAATAGCATTAAAAAAATAACTAGCGACCCTTTAATTAATTATTAATTTTTTGCCTGCAATGTAGCCGACATTGCAGGCAAAAAATTAATAAATTATAGACAAAAACCTTCCTCTTGAATAACTCTATCCATCAGTAAAAACCATATGGAAATCCGTTCAGTATTTTTTGAGTTTACCGCGATCAAACAGACCGACGCGGCGGAGTAGTTTGTTTTATATTAAGTATCTAGAGATATTTTGTCAGTTTATCTGCATGGAAGGGCTATATTACTGCTTATACTTCTTGGACCTATACATAACTAGGTTAAGGTCATTGCATAGCTAAATATTATGCCTTAGAAAACAAATCCAAAAAGGATCTTCTACAAAGAATTGTTTACCACCCAATATTTCACCCTCATCCAGTAGGGACAGTAAACATTTATAATGGTATCCGACATCTCCAATCATTTTGGTACAATACAGCATAAATATAATCTTGTGTTCAAACAAAGTTGAGTAGATGGTAAGCGATACCCACTCAGAGTGCTACTCGATCTCGTGAGAATCTACCAATGGGTTCACCGCAATGACCTTACGATATTACTACAGATAGGTACTTTGAAGGTCATGTCTCTTCGCATTACCATTACTATCGGATTTAGTTTCTTTGAGCAGAGTTCTGTATTCTTTTCTGCTCTTGAATAATACTTTTCTATAGTAACACATTCGTATTTACAAATAGTGTACAGCTAAAGTAATTCTATTCGTCTGTTACATTTTCAGGGCTAAACGATACAACCGATTTTGATAAAGATTTGGTATGAACTTAGCTTGTACTCCAAGAAAAGAGGATAGTAATTTAGTATCCGCAACGATATAATATTTTTATAAAGCCACAATTTTAATTTATTTTTAATTACTTGTCGTAAAAGCACTCTATTATCATGATAAACTTAATACAAAGCTTTTAGCAGAAATAATACCACTCAAAAGTCGCTTTGTTATTTAAATAATAAATTAAGAGTAAGTACCCGAATGTAATGTACAGTTGTGGTCTAAGATTATTCAAAATCATTTTCAGAATGAATGAAAAACCATCTATAGTGACGAGTACACCGTTATGGAACGGCGTTAAATATTAATTAATATCTATATAAGTAGATACACAGAAAACTAAAACAATTATTCTTAAAAATATCGATGCTAAAATAAATACATAATTTACTTATACAACAATATTTATTGGAACTTAACCAGTATACATTGAATAAAATATTTACGTAAAGATTTTCTGAAGCGACGTTGATAGTGAGACACTGAACCACATTTAATTATGACGGTTGACTCTTTGCAATGTCCATCAATACAAACCATCAACATCATGGCCATCCTTAGACTTAATATTTCTTAAAAACCGGGAGAACGACTCACTTATGGGGGGTTCCGTACCAACGTATACTATAATATAATACTATATATAAATACTTTTTATCATAATAATATATTGTAATTATAGCGCCTACAGTAAATACACGTTTTGTGAAAATTTCACAAAACGTGACAGACAGTGGAGGTTTAGAAATATGAACCATCCCTGAGGCTGAATTCGGGTAAAAAATATATACACTTGCTAACAAAGAAAGTTTTTTAACTAGACAAAGTAGCTGCTTCTATAAACAATTTAATGGCAATCTTCTTGTGTCTTAAATTCTTAATACTATTTTTATGACTCTTGGAAATACTAAATGAAATGGAAACGTCGTCGCCTTACAACTGCAATTAGGTTAAGTGAAAATAAGAGCGAAAATTTAATGTTGTTTATTGTTAACAAAAAATTTACCTACTTAATGTAGGAACGTTTCTTAGAATTTGAATAACTTAATGTTGACAATACAAAAATGTTAGAATATAAATTGAAATTCGGTGAATAAGCTAAGCTGTATCGTTTAAGATTGTGCAAAATAAATAGTGTGAAAATCTAAATTGATATTGTACCTCGAGGTATTTCAATATCAGTATCTACTTACGAAAATATTTCTTAAAATACTTATTTTTCAAAATGTATTTATTCTTATCAGTTACTGGCAGATTCTCTTCAAACTTCTTATTCCAGTCTTGTATTGAATTCAGTGTCCTTGCTTCCACGACCGGCGTTGGTAATCTTGTTCTGCCCAGCAAACCTTGGAGTGCTTGTAATAAGAAAGATAGGAGTGACATTGACACCACTATATTAATCGGATCAAATCCAATCGAATGGTGGTGATACGTTGGTGTGGCGTAGTTTGCACTGCTGCTTACACCATATCCTGATGACCCGTAGTGATTGCTAAAACTTCTCGATTCCGCAGCAACTTCAATCGATGGATCGATAACTTCATTGCTTTTCAACACTGGCGATTCTATCTGGTGTCCTTCTTTACTACCACTGATTTTTAAAGTATTCCTTTTCTTCCCTCTCGATTCTTGCTTCGTATTTTCGATTTTCTCTAATACGGATTGCGCGTTAGTTTGAACTTTCTTCAGAAGCGTTTGAATTTTAGAGCTCTGGTCTTTTATCATGTTTGCAACAAACAATTTAAAATTCTGCACTGAAGACTTTGGTGGACTTTTATTTTGCAAATCTGATTTTGCTGTTGTTAAGATAAGAATTATTATGAACAGCGCGATTGATAGAAGCGACATTGTGACAGTCACTGCTTTGAAATTGATATTTTTGAGATACATGAACTTTGGTTCAACTAAGAAGGTAAAATGAAATAAATAAATTGCGTTACTTTTATATATGGTTGTAGATTTGAGGTCTGGTACGCTAGATAATAATGAATCACATAGGTACTTCCCCTTGACATATGACCTACCTGATCATAGGCCATTTCACATTGTTACGGAGCATATGACAAAGGTTAATTTGTGGGATGTCGTGTGGAACAAAGAAAGTTAAAACTAATTTTTGCTCCGTATTCCTGACATACCCAAGCGAAGATAATAGTGTACTTAATTAAATACATATGCAGGTACAGATATCTACTAAGTAGGCACCTACATATTTATTTAATGGAGTAAGATTAGAGCCAGGTCTACTTTTAAATTTAGTTACGGTGGAAACAAGACTAATACAATAAAAAGGGTTAAACGTAAATGCCAGTAGTAAAATAGTTTAATAGTGTTCAATAGATAAAAATTAAAATATTAATGGTTTGAAATTATAATAGCGTGTTATGAAGTCTGCAATTATATGTAGGTATTTAATAATAATTATCATTTTATAGAAAACTTTTCACACCTAGGAATGTATTTGAACTGCAAATATTTTCTTTTTTTTTGCCCTTGTGGCAACCTTGATAGGAACCTTTTTGCATTATGAGTTCCTAATTCGCTTACAATCATTAACAACTGTAGAGAAACAAACAGATTCAAACACAGCTGAATAGATCACATAATTACGCATTACAACAACTTTTATTTCATTTGACTACCTCTCTTTATAATTAATTTAATATTTTATCTAACTAGGTTATTAAATTAGTAGGTATAAGAATTAGATTATTGTATTACTATAAGCCTATAGCGTGCCCGCAGTGTCCACGATGATCTCATAGTTTTAAGTTACCTAAGTTTAATAAATGGATTGTAAATTAATACTGAAATACCTAGCCTTTCAAGCCACATGCTTTTATTTTGGTCATCAGTTCTATTGCGTTGAATTAACTAGCGACTAAAAAATAGCAAAAAGAATAAAATTATCAATCTCTGTTTCCTCAGCATACAATGCAGACATTTTTGAGTGTTGGACAGATGTCCAAAAGAATATTCAATACACCAAAAATAATGTGCGTGCGTATACGCGGTATAAGAAAAAAATCTTATGCCGCGTATACGCACCAGAGATAACTCTATAAAGCGCCATCTACCAATTTAACATTTTACTAGCAAGAGTACGAAAGTGACTACTTACTAAGGAACAGTAAGCAGGTAATTATGATTGATTACCTGAAAGGTTAACCTTTACTACTATCCAGGCAAATCTAAGCTAATAAAAGTGCTTCAAGCTAATATTTTATATGGTAGAGCTCTAGAACTTGAATGAATTGAATTCTTGTAATAAAGTTATTTACATAAAAAATGTAAAGCTAAAAGAATTTATTAAATACTTATCAAAATTATCACTTTTAATAAATTTTGTTTCTGTTTTAAAACTTAATCGAATAAAATCATCGCTATAATCCGCATTTAAAAGTTTATTACAGCGCCATCTTCAAACTTTTAAACAAAACTTTTTTTGGACACACAATATTAGAAAGGCAAAAGTTCGCTTGTTGTATGGCAGATGGCGCTAGAGGAAGGGTGCGCACACGCTTACGTTAGTGACATCTGTCAAAGTTATTTAAAACTAAATGAAAGAGTTCTACATTATTAGTTTACCTATCACGTCTACAGATGGCGATGCGTCAGATACTTAAAATAAGGTAGATAAATAAATTTAGTTAAGTGAATAGTCGAGTGGGCTACTTTTATATAATCGAAGTAACTTAATCTAATTAGATTAGGGCGTTTTTGTCATAAGAATGCGTTCTTACGAATCCTTAAAAGTTTAGAAATGAAGAAGAGATATTGGAAATCGATCATAAGTACAGCTTTATTTTTTTTTCTGCTTTGAATTTTTAATTAATTTAAAAAAAAATGTGGTTCAGTTGAGACAGCTGAGAATTTTATTTCACACAGGTTTTTTTTTTAAAACCACTAGTCCTGCAATCTTGTATCAACATGAGAATATAAAATGAGATTTTGTATCATAAACAAAGAATTGTATTCCCTGTACCTGCAACCGCATTACGCCTCATACCAAGTAATAAAGCAAGCGCGGTAGCCGACTCAAAGCGAAGTAATTATTCATCACCCGAACAAATCTTAAGCAAACAATACAGTGCTGATGCATAATTACCGAGAGATAAAGGGCCGGTGTACTTACAAAGTGGTAAGTGGGAACTCAAAATAAATGGCTCTGGACTACGATATTAATTCCTCGTTTGTCGGAGTCGCTACGCGGCAATTTTTTTAAAGGCACCGTAGGGTTAATTGTAACGAAGCGGTATTCGGACAGTGAAATATTTGGAGCGGCGTTGCAATAAGAACTTAGGAATTTTGGGGATTTCTTTTTGTAGTTGAGTAAATTACTTACCATTTCAGTTTGCTTCTGCAGATTGTTAAGCTGCGTCAACTCAAGTATATCTATACTAATATTATAAAGCTGAAGAGTTTGTTTGTTTGTTTGTTTGTTTGTTTGAACGCGCTAATCTCAGGAACTACTAGTTCGAATTGAAAAATTATTTTTGTATTGGATAGTCCATTTATTGAGGAAGGCTATAGGCTATATAACATCACGCTACGACCAATAGGAGCGGAGCATTAATGAAAAATGTTGCAAAAACGAAAAACCGTTGAAACTTGAACACGCGAACAAAGTCGCGGGGGACAGCTAGTTAATTTATAAGTGTTTTATTGGCTGAGTACGATTTTTATTATTTCCGGTTTAAAGCGGTTTTAAAGCCGCTCTATCTAGACGTTTATAGATGTCGTAGACTAGATCTTTATTTATCTTTCCATAATTTTTTTTTTTATCATAGAATAAGATTCAGAGCTTGGTAGGCCTACTTGCTACAAATATAATAAAGTGTGCCTACTTAGATATAACTGCAAATATAACGATTTTACGTGTGCATTTTAGTATTGTCTTAATTTCTAAACTGTATTCAATATAATGCATAATCAATATATTCAATATAAACAGATGGATTATCTTGAAAACCGTTACCGGGCAATAACAAACTCTCTTGAACATACGTAGCTATTTACTGGAAGTAAAACATGAGTCTCTACCAACTCAAAATAGAATCTCTTTAGGACCCGCCAAAATTCGCAGAATACAACGAATGCTGTAGTTTCGTAGTTCACGAAATGTACAATAATAATTCAAAGTAGAGTCAGTGTTAAACTCCGAAATGGGTAAGTACGTTACTTATTTACTTACCAAAATAAATATATATCATATAAGAACACCCTTGTTTAAAATATTCTCGCAGGTTACTATTAGGAGCTTATCATTTCGAGCCTTGGAATTGACATAAGAGCCGTAAAATATTGACAGTGGTTCTAAATTCAAATTGAAATAACTGGGTGAACTAACTGTTTAGCAGATTCGTACTTCAATTAGAATTTAGAAACACCGTCGAGATTTTTATAAAAAGGCACTAAAGTTTAGTCAGTCTATTGTTTCCTTTTGTAAATCTTAGGTGACTTTGAAGGCAGTTATACTGTTTAAAACATCCAGATTCCTATACAACACAAACTACCCTCACATAGTACCTCACACATACAATTTCCATTGTTCTCAATCTGTAGGTAGTCTTTGGTAAATATTTCATTTACCGAAGACCAATTGGGTAGTCATATGCTATCTGCGGCCTTTCCTTAGTCCAATTCGGTCTGGTAATGCGATTTTGTTACACGCGGAATGTGGTTAGCGAAGAAGATGCAGTAAGTATAGGATATAAAGATTGCCGTGTTCACACAAAAATATATAGACAACCAAGCCAATAAAACAAGGGTACATGTACTCACCAGTTAGAAGCCCAACTTGACTCGGCCCGGGTCGCGAATTGCGGCTGCGTTCAGTTCTCGTAGTACCTAAATCACAAAGAGTTCGTAGCACAAAACACTAAGCCTATGATAAGCACTTTCTAAAAACTCGTAACTGTTAAACTATCACCTTGCATGTTTCTAATAAAATTACTAAACGGAAATTAACGCAAACACAATACATGCATTCAACTTCTTGACGTATCGACCAGGTTACACCGACCGTGATCACAAGCGGACTGGAGATCCGGTGTCATAGCTTCGTGAGTGAAGACCTAGATAATTTTTCATCTACCCTGAATTCTTCAACTACCCTACACATTACACTACCGTGTCCGTATTCTGGGAGGTAACCGACTTTAGAGAAACGCGATGTTGTGTTTATCGAAACACCGGATACCGAGATGCTAATAGTTTGTAGCCGTTTTCCCGATTGAAATATGAAAGTTTCTTAATTTCAAACGCTTATCGCACTGTTCTCGAGTAAAATTGTCGATCGATGGAAGTGGACTTGAGCGGAATGGATTTAAATCCAGTGATTAGTGCCAGGCTGTAGTAGGTGTTCTGCTGTTGCTGATTGAGTAATCTGTCAGTTTTTACAACGCGATATATTCTTTGAATCATTCAACGTCAAGCCATTAAAGGTAAATGCATGTGATTGCGTTTATTCCCGTAAAAACACAGGGTTGTTTTTTACCACTACACTAAGCGGTAAGCGGGGATATGTAAGAACAAGACAAACCAAAGGTACGGTTATTTGGAAAGAGATCGAGAGTTACGACATGTACCTAAGTCTTCGGGCGTTCACGAACTCACTCGTATTCGATTCGTATTCGTGTAGTGAGTGCGTAAACGCCCTTCCGATCTTCGTGCATTTTCGGGTGCGGTCGGGCGCTTTCGGCACAAGTGCCTCGCGCGTTTTAGTTTACCTTACCTAGATATTCGAACAGTGCACTTCTAGATGGCGTCACAAGCGTCTTTTTCTTCTTTTTGCTGTCAGTAACGTTAGTGGCGTAGAGATTATGCGACGCAGTAACAGTAGCTCATGTCATAATGTAGATTAGCCAATCAAAAAGAATGGCTGCCATGTTGATCGCACAGAGTTCGCTAGACTACAGTCCACCAAATCTAAGAAGTACCGTTTGACAGTTGGTTATTTCGCTTCATATACTTACTAATATCTTGCTTAGTTTAAATTTACTCATAAAGCATCTTGGGATAAAATAAAAATTTCTTTATAATTCCATGGTTTTACGGCAAAGGTCAAACGGTACTTCTAAGATTTGGTGGACTTATAGGTATCGTCCCTAGGAAATGCCTACCTTCTACTTGTACACCGATTAGGTAAAAAATATCTTCATGTTAGACCAAGGAGTACCAATAGTGTAATTACAAACCTCATATACTTTTGTATTATTACATTGTCAGTCAAAAAAGCTGCTCCACAACATTCTGTTCCAAATCTTGCTGTCAGCTAACAATGTGAAAAAATGCTAAGTATAAAAATACTTCATTAAACTAACTTTTATCAGCCGTGTTAATCAATGGGCGTGGGCTAGTAAAATCTGATAATGGGATTGAAAAATGCTATGTATAGACGGGAGTCAAAGGCAAAATGAACCCAAAACTGACGAAGTTAAGGTGTATTTTAGTTTGAAAGTAGAGGTGTAACTCTTTAATTGTAACAAGTTAAACAGCAGTCTAAGCAAACTAGAGGGTTATAATAACGACAGTGGATTTATTGGAACATCCTAAGACAATTAATTCGGTATTAACTTGTTAGGTGTGTGACCATCGCTTCTCTTATCATTGGCTTCTGAATAAAACGCATAACTTAATACTTAAATTTGGCTAGAGTATTATATGGTAGGGTAATAAAACTTTGATAGTCATGGATAAGATTTAATAAAAATATATATTTAGAATCCTGCTAATTTAAAGCCCATTCTATTCGTTTGCGGACATTAAATAATCGAATGAGTTAAAAAAGTGCCCGTACGACCGTAAAACGTATGGTAATAATTTTTTATTGTTGTTTTATAGATAATAATCAGAAGCGTTTGATGATTCTGAGTAAACTGAGCAACGGCTTGACGGTGTAAATAATAATTGAATTATATTAGATAATAATAATGTTATAGTTGGTAATGACTGAATATTAACGTAATCTAAAAATATTCTTTGTATGTCAATTAAATATTAGTGTAACACTCAGAGACACGAGTTATTTCAAGTTCGAGAGAGATTATTATATATTTTTTTTATATATATAATAAAACAAAGTCACTTTCCGCGTCTGTCTGTCTGAAAGCGATAAACTCAAAAACTACACAACGGATTTACAAATGGTTTTCACCAATAGATAGAGTAATTAAAGGTTTTTGTGTTTAATTCACTAAAGTTTTGTCTATCAATGGATTTCAGATATAACCTTAAAAATTGTTACAAATGATTGCGTAAACTATTCCTCGATGCAGTCTAAGCAAATGTATTCCAAATACGGTAGATCTGTTATATTTCATAGAACGAATTTAATAAAATTGCTTTTTACTAGACAGGATACTTGACCAACGAGCCGTGATAGTATTATAACAACAGATTAATTTAAATAGTATCATAAATCATTACATGATAACTAAAAAATATTAGAACATCGTATTTAGCTGTATCTAGGCAAACAAGATAAGATCGTAACACAAGTGAGCTCGTATTCAATTTGCCGGCAGCGCAGTTGTTGAAAAATAATTAAAAATGCAATTAAAATTCACCATAAATCCGTCACTCGCCCCGCCTAGCGTGTAAACAAACTCAAATTAAAACCAAACTATAAATAAATGCGTCGTTGTGTTGTTTTAGTCAGTTACCGTATATCGACGCTCCTGGATTTTAATGGTTTTGTTACTGTGACACCCAATCACACCGGATCAAATGTCTAATGGAATCCCTGTTATTCACCGATAACAAATCCAAACAATGACTATCATTTTACTAGATTACCTACTTTTATTCTTGTAGTTTGATCGTCAAATAGTATCGTATATTAAATTAATCATTGTTAAAGAGGTTGTAAAAGAAACTCAAGGTATGAATTCTAATTAATTGAACATAATATTTTTTAATCTGCCTCCCGGCATTAATGACGATGCATTTCCGTTCTATAGATCATATTAATATATTAATTTATGGCCAATATGTTGGAAACGTCTTAGTAATTAACATAAAATAATTGTTCTGCGAAACACGTTCGGTGTAATAGTGCAGTCACTTCGCGAATGAGGATTATAAAATATCGCAACAGCAATCAAAATTTTCTCTCACGGCTGCATCCTATCTCTTTCTAAGGGTGAGGTGTGAAAGAGATATGTATCTTTACTAGGAACAAAGTCAAACAGGTGCCCGCTGCTCTTTTATGGAGGCAGGTGTATTTGTTTAAAGTATCAAATCGTCCAATTAATACCTTTATAAAGAAGACCTTTTGTATCCATCCCGATAATTTCGGGGTACATTGTGTAACTTTTTGTAACATCATTTAACCAATCAATGGGCTATTAAACTGGAACCGAAACGACAGCAAAAACTCTTCAAACATTTTATTGTTACAAAACTATTCAAACTTTATTAAAATTAGACAGATGGGCTAATTTATGCTCATAAATTAAAGGGTGAAATTTAAACAATCCGTTTTAACACAGCGCGTTGTTATAATTTGATAATGTATCACAAATTCCTTAATTATTGAATAAAAAATGCGAAATAATTAAATTCCACCCTGTACAATTTCAATTATAATTCAGCAATATCACATTAAGCCATTCAATTTAAAAGTCAGTGTTATTCCATTTTGGCTTTTTGTTGCTCTTATATAAAGCATATTTAATAACTCGGCTGTAAAATGCAATACAGATAATTTTACGGACTAATATCAATTATATAATGTTATTCGTTCTATAAAAGAAACAGTCAATTGCCTAATATCGATATGAAATCATCGTATTTTCTTACTTAGGAACTAGAGGCGTTATTTTTTAAACAGTCAACGTGTTATGAAAATTGCTTAAAACTAACAAGTGCCTATCTACTCTTCGTACCAATATGTTAATATAAACTAATACAGTACCATGTTCTAGAATAATAAACCGCTTTTATGTTCCATGTTTCAACAGTGAGTGATAAAATTATCGTGTTTTGAGGTACCTAGGCTGAACTAGGGTATGTCAAATTGTAGAGTCCATGTCAATATTCAGTTGGAACTAGTAGTACGAATCCTATATTGTAGTAATATCCTTACTATATTGTAGTGTAAGCGATTTATCAATTCTTAGTGCAACCGATTGGTCGTAAAACGTGTATTTGATCCTTAAAGATCGTAAGCTAAACAAAAACTTATTCAACTAAAACAATTTACTAATCCTTTTAGTAGGTAGTTGACCATTCTTAAATTAATATCTCCTTACAAATTAAAGTCATCTTCAAAGTTATGTGCTCAAAAAATATATTATAATAATACAAATGCATAGTATTTAAAAAAAACACAACGAAATGTGAAAAAATACATATCCGAAAGCACAAAGTCCATTTGTGAACCCATTACGACGAAAACACTACACCGATATTAATAAAAATCGATAGAGACTTAGCCTGGCACCTGGAAAATAACATAGGCTACAGTTTACCTTGAACATTTACGAAGATATACATACAAGCAAAATCAGAAGTAAAATTAAATACGAAAATTAAACCTAGTTACTTATATAGTCAACTACACTACCAAGGCAAACCAATTGTTCTCTATCAGCTGTTTCGCTGTCGAGAACAATTAACCTTATACTAAGAGTTGAGATTGGCTGCTGCCGTTGCTGCAGCGACGCTGGCGTTCGTGATTGGTGGTTGAGGCATGAGGAGGTCGGCCAAGCGACCCGCTTCGCGAAGACCCGAGAGGAACGCGCCGTGGACTGTCGCCGGATAGTTCCGCATTGTGTGTTCACCTGTATGGAACAAATATATTTATTTGACTACTTAGGTACTAAGATAATGTTGAAATAAAACTACTTTTGAACGGATTTTATCGCGGTTTGTATTTAGATTTTAGTTCCCGACGTTTCGACGCCTTTGCAGGTGTCATGGTCACGGGCAGGCTTAGTCTGTCCGTGACCATGACATCTGACAAGCATGACACCTCTAAAATCCGTTCTAAAGTAGTTTTATTTCAATGTCTAACGTTCGCGTAAGTAAACCTCAAAAAACAATTACACTAAGATAATGTTAATGTTTTATATACAACGAGCTTAATTTAGATACATTGTTTTTGTTTTGTAGAATGACCTTTTTTAAGTTATACAGTAGGGTAGGTAGGTAGTGGTTGTAGGTAGGTTAGGTACCTACTTAATACTAAATATTATTTAGCATGTATCATACTAAAATCAGAAATAAATACAACATCTGATAAAATAAGTTGTTTGCAACTATCTACATAAATACATTAATGATATAGGTAAAAATAGACACATTTAAAAAGCAACAAGAGCTTGAATTTCCGTAAATTATAAAAAAATAGTACAAATGTTGTTAATTTATATTTCAAGTAGGTCGACCTATCCAAATGGGGCGGTTAGCCCGCCACCTTACAAAGTCACACTAATTTAATCTATGTAATTCTAATTTCGAATGTAGAAAACATTATGTATCCGTCACGCTAGAGACCTAAGGGTCCGGCGGTGTAACAATTCTGAAGACATAAAGTTGTGTTAATTTATTTCGAAGGAATAGCTTTTGTTTTCAACCCTTTAAAACAATTAAAAAAGAAATATAAATCAAATTCGGTAGTTCTAAGAAAAAATAATGTACGAATTACATATACCTACATACCTAAAATATTATTTACAGTACCTATAAGAATACCCGTATAATTACAAATAGTCGTGTGGATCCCATATGGTTCCCATTCAGAATCCACAGGAACATTTGTAATTTAGACGAATAATAATTGTTAAATAGTAAAATGAAAAAAATATAAAATTTAAACATTATGTATGTTTTAATAATAAAATTAGTCATAAAAACGTTTGATAGTATGGTTAGTACGAGTCTTGCGACTGTCTCGTTACAACATAAAATCTTTACGTTTTATAAACCTACATAATATTTAAAAAAAAATCGGATAAATACACAAAAGGTTTTCTAATAAAACAATCACCAATTCAGATACTAATATAAACAAATAAGATACTTACCAGCAAAGAACAGTCTATTCTCTCCTGGTGATCCTGGCACGGGGGCAGCTAGCAGATCATAGTCGGTGCCTGACGACCCCACCGCCACGAAGCTGTAGGAACCACGAGCGAAGGGATCTGCGCGCCATCTATTGCAAACAAAAATGATTAAAGTGAAACAAAAATTACATTTTGGTGTGTTTGATTTGTTTATTCATTTAGAAGATCAAAAACGTAGGTATTAATATTTGTTATTCTAAGAAATTCTGTCTTTCCGTAGTAAAGTGGTTTTCTACATTGACCCGGCCGGAGATCGAACCCGGGACCTCAAAGCTGGTGACACCTTGAAAACCGGTGTGTACGCCACTCGACCACGGAGGTCGTCATTAAATTACAAAACAGTTGCAATAACTATTTAAACGATACTTAATAATTTTATAGTTGACAATTAAATCTGTTAAATAAATTAAACGTATGAATTCGAAAAAAAAAACAAGCGTTTTTTTTTTTTTTTTTAATCTTACCTAGTTACCACACATTCTTTAGGCTGGGGAACTGCAGCGTGACCAAAAATACTCTTGAGTACAGCGATACACCTGCCGACGATGACGTCATCAGTGACGTTTTCCATGACAGCCGCCGCTTCCCCCGCCACCAAGGCCAACAAAACCGGAGCACTGTATAAGTTCCAGAAAAGGAACAATTCACCTAAGACAAAGATCCAGCATTAAAATTCAAATATTCATACACACAGTAGCTACTGCTGTTAAATCTAAATCTCGTTGCTACAAATTGGCTCGTTTCTCAGTCTGTTTCAAAACGATAATTAATACTTTAGGACCTTTATTTTGCGCTCAATTCAGAATGTTATGTTACTGACTAATCAAACTCGTTATAAACCTTCGTTACAATAAACGTTCACAAGCACTAGCCTTGAGGACAAACGATTAATTAATGCGAGTTAGAATCGAGGTTCAAAGCCACTCTCCTCTATGGTTCATAATAATTATGAACAAAACATTCTTGCGGCAACGCTCACAGCCAGCCCACATAATATTATAGACAGAGTCACGGACTATTGTTAAAGAGAACGTCAAACGTGCAATGAATTGATTCCAGTAAATATTAAACTCTATACATACATTCGTTGAAGTTACAATGTATGCTTTACATTTGTTAAACAAAGGAGATCGTAATCTTTTGTAACTATTGGAATGTATTCAGATCGTCTGATATATAAGAAAAAACCTGTGTGGGCGAGAGTTCTCACATAACTCTTTACGTGGCTAAAGATACATGCACATCAGATAGCTGAGCTGCTTAAACGCTACATGGGCCGAAAAGGTTAAATTAGCCACGATTTAAAAAATCACGAGGCTGTACATTGTTCCGGCATTCCCAGAGCAAACGTGGAATGATTATTTAACTTAATGAAGTTAGTAGTCTATACAACGAAGAGGTAAGGAGGTGAACTAAAGCATAACGTAAAAAACCTTGTCTCGGCTCGTTGCTGTGATTTATTGCGAGCGGCGCCCCTCAGGGTTCCTCAGTAGCGTTAAATTATTCAGCTTTTAATTCGTTATCGCCGCCACCGAAGTTACTACGCTCTACACTATTTACACCTGTATATAATTCATGATTTCGTTACCGTGCCAGAGCAGGATAAAATAAATAAAAGCAAAACCTTTTATAAACTATAATTTATTACAGCGCTGTGAAAGGTGATATGAAGGAAAACAATCTTACCGCCGAGGTTGTATAAGAGATAGTAAAGATTATAATATAGAAGGAAAAAGATACAAAAATGGACTAAATTTATTTCTATAATTGTGTTAATTATTTCAACCATTATATTGAATAGTGGATTATCACGAGCTTAACATTTCATAGTGCGTTTACCTATTTAATCCTCGTTTTATTCCACATTGTATTCATAAGATTCAAATACTATAACAAACCATTCAATTGACAACGAAGCATTGTCCATTGTATGCACTAGCCACATTCTCTTAAACTCAAACTTACGCAAACCCTATATATTATAATTATATTCTTAACAAAATTAAGTTGCTAATGCACGCATCTTCCAAACGATTGTAAATTAGGAATTTCTATTTGTATTCATAAAATAAAGTTGCTGAAACATGAGCTATTTGTCGGTCATATAAATCGATCAAAGTCTGTAAACCACACGCAAACTAAGTAATAATGTTCATTTAACAACGCGGTGAAATTAAATTAACTAGTTAATATCAAACCTCTGCTTGCTGTGGTTGTGCCGACGTGGCCAAAGAGATTTGCACTCGGGTCCCAGAACGTACGTTCGAAACAAAGAACTACTTTGTTTAAGTTCCCGTAACCGAGGCGCTTGATGGCTGCAACCTGTAACAAATCATATGTATGACTTACCTACATAACCTTAGCACCTAAATTACGGATATTGGATTTCATGATACAGTCACAACTTTTGACAAAAGGATAAATTTTTTAAATGCTAAGAAAAGGCGTTTTAGAAATGTTAATAATTACATTTCTATGTTGATTATAGAATATGGATCTAATTGAAAGATTCATGTAATTATTTACGTAAAATTTGCTATAAACAGGTAAGAACAACTACAGAAAAACAAGTACTGCTATGTAAAATTGTTTAAAAAACTATTTTATTGATACATTAAAGAAGTAGTTCCCAAGGTTATTACACCATAATATTTTTCCTGCACTTAGTTTCATGCAATATAATCTTCATCTTAATCATCTAATGCGTGTTTTCGTAAATCCATTTGAAAACAAACACGCAATGAATCTAATTACCATATCTGTACAATGCAGCAAGGGAATAGAAAAATAAGTATGTTTTAATCCAAGTTATTAAAACTGAAAATTATTCTGGCATTTTGTCGCGCGCACAAATTGTAAGTGATTTATATCACACGCCGACAAATACACAACTGCTACTCAAATACAAGTCAAAATAATAAACAAATTAAAATATTGTACAATTCTAATTAGACCGCACTCTACAATTGGACACAATCTAGACTCTAGTATAATTAAATACGTGGATTTTATCAAATGTATTGTAATATTAAACAAAGGGAAAATATCAAACCTTCCAATCGGGTAACGGAGGATCGAATTTGACGAAGTTCTGTTGGTTCTGTCCATTGTTCGCTACAGCTACCTTCAACACACCTAGAGGCAGCGTACACAGTACCACGTCACCTGCAAAAACAATCAACTGTATAACACACGCAAGTATCCCCTAAGGAACAAGTAGGATGGTATTGTTGAAACCCATATTTCGTCGAACATCGTATAACGGCATAAATACAATGAATTAGGAGGCGAGCCTATTGGCATTTGCCGAGCACAATTCTGAACCCCGGGCTGCTATTGAGTCTTTTCAACAGGCAGCCCGATAACAGTTTTCTTACGTTAGAAACTAGTGCTAGCCTTGAGCTATGAAGCAGTCCTAATAATGTTATAAATATCGTTATATATATATATATTAAATTACATAAAAAAACCAGCATGAGAATAATTTTTGTAAAAAATAGCAGTAGTGTATATACTTTTGGACTATGGAGTAGATAACACTATTGTAACGTTTCTACTATTATTATTTGTCCAGCTTTATCCGAGTTTTAAAAGCTTCAATAACATAAAATTACGTAGCGCTATTTCTTCTATAACCGCTGCAATGACCCATTTCCTTTATAATCTGGGGGGCAGCTGCTTCGTAGACTTTACGAGCAAGCCAATTTACTTTATATTATAATCGTTTTGTTAATAACCTTTCGTATTTACATGCACGATGAATAACATTGCTTCGTTAGTTTTATTTTAACAGGCCGTAAATAATTACCGCGTTGAGCGTTCGTCCCCTAAACTTATTTTATAGCTAGGCTAGAGCTACATGGGGTATATTTTATTCGTCCAATATTTTTTTTATAACTATTATTATTGCGTTAAAGATTCACATTCATAATATACTTACAGGTTAAAATATCAATCGCTATTCAAATTTTCTTTTCTATTAGAAGAAGCTTTAAGAGCATCCGTTTCAGAACAACTAAGTAAGATTTCCTGGAACTCGGGAAAATCTTTACTTAAGAATTTGATAGCGAATGGTTTATACCAAACTAGGAATTTAAATGGATTTTGTCGCTATACTATGGTCTATTTAGCTTTACGTTACACTAAAATTTTCAGATGGTCAAACCAAGCAGAGGCTTTGTTTAACTATAATATTATAAATGCGAAAGTTTGGATGTATGGTATGGATGGATGTTTGTTACTCTATCACGATAAAACAGCTGAACAGATTTAAATAAAATTTGGTACATAGATAGGTTATTACCTAGATTTACACATAGGTTAGTTTTCATTATCATTCTTATCACAATTTTAAATCACCACGCGGGTAAAACCGCGGGGCGCAGCAAGTATCATCTAAATTCTAAAGTTTACCATTTTTTTCAGAGATTATGCTGTACCAATGCATTTCACCTTACCTTTTTCATAATACTCGTACTTTAGCGAATATGAATTTGAAGCATAGTAAGATATTTGCAGCAGGTACTTATTCTTGCCTATTTATTATTTAAAACCTTACAGACTTATTTACCTGAACAAATGAGGCCGCATTAGCCAATAATGTCAATAACTCACGGTCCAAAGATCCCCGTAAAATGAAACGGGTAGTACAGCGGAACCCAATCAATGTAAAAGCTAAGATCTGACCCCAACAAAGCCTGCAAAATGCTAAACAAAGATTTTCTTTCCCTGAACACACGTTGTATCTATTTCCTTAGATAGAAGAAATTCCTTGTATGAAAACTCGAAAAAGGGTTGTGTTGAAAATCACATTTTTTTAAGAATTAATATTATTGAAGAGATAACAGTTTTAGTGGAACCAATTTTACATTAAACTACCATAAAAATGCAAATTCTATTTAAGCGATTAACGTAGTTTTTTAAACTTTTCCCAAAATACTTAACGAGATTAGTTTCTGAAATAAGCTGGATTATATGTTATCTCGATAAGTTGTAATAGAGATAGAACTATTTATAAGATATTTATTCTGTTGCTAAATTGGCTACGACAATGACCAAATAACACACGCCATTTTGAATAATATTTGTTTGTTCCTCAGTCACGTTTCAGCAAAGAAAATGCCGATAAAGTTTTGCAGAACAATATAACATTGGCCAATGTCCTTTTCTGTGACATAAACATCCTCTGTACAAAGTTTTCGGATACTAGCAATAAACAAACACAAAGCAGACTTCCTTATTTATCGTATTACTCGCGACGTAAGTTTATACGTGAAAAACTTTTACCCAGTGCAGTTCTTATAGGTACATCATTTTATTTTACTCAGAAACCACCACGACACCACGCAGGGTGGCAACACGGTGATATACATTTTTAATAACAAACATAATACCTAAGCATTTTTTTTGCACCCGGGACCTTTAGTACTGAGATATTTTTATTTACTTATGTTTGGTAAATACTTACAGTAAATCAAACATCGAAAGTTTATTCACCTAACTTACAAAAAAGTCTTTCAAAGGAAAATCTACGAAGGACATAGGTATTATGTGATGTTTACACTCAACTTATATTTTTCCTCAATACTAGTACTCGAGGCTAAAGCTTTTAAGAGCGAGTTGAGTCCAAAGGCCTGAGGGACTACTACAGAGCCGAGCCAACATCTTATTCCGCAATCACTTCTGTAAACGATACACACGGTTCTGAGAAAACATATCAAATCAAAGCCAGTGTTTGATTTCTACGTAATCTGTTTTAGCTTAGGGTAACTTTAGCCTTGACCGGAATAGAAAAGTAAGTCGAAAGCCGATCTGACATTTATTATTGATGAGGTGACTTTGAACTTACTTAGATTTTATTTGTAATTGCGAAAAGGATACATATCGAAATAAACATATCAGTTAAAAGTTTAATCACTATGCTTCAGAATCACAGACTTACCACAGTTGCAAGGTTTACTATTCAACGATGTTAAGAGCGCAAAAACCACTTCACAATTGCGTGAAAATGTCATCAGTGTCAATGCCTTCTTTCGGACATCCTATTGTCTATTAAAACCTAAGAGAGACTTCCGATGGTCTGTGATTAAAGCTAACAAAATGTGTGATGCGTAAACGAGGTAGAAATAGCTAGATACAGCCTAGCACCGCCTCTAAAACATCTAACAGCCTCGTCTACGATAGACTCCGCCTGTATGCAAATGTGGCGGAAGAGCCTCCGGCAAGGCGAGTGGGGGCTTGTGGTGAAGGAGGGAGGGCATACACCGCTGGGTCAACTCAGGGCCGACCGTATTTTTGCGCCTCGTCAAAGTAAAATTAACGCGTTAGAATTGCAAATCATTCCGCGACAAAGAAATGACAAGGAGCCGAGACGACGGCGTTGTGGATTTTTCTCATAACGCCCATTATCTCGCTTTGTTGTTTTTTTCGCAATCGGCACTTTCTTAAATATTAAGGGCACATGAATTACATTTTACTGTTTGGGAAATTCCGACGCTAACGCAATATGGATGTGTGCCGGAAGCTAAAATCGATAGCAAATGCTTTTTTCGTATTGTTCCCTCGTTACGGCGCTCGATTTTGCAGTAGATACGTGTGCAATACAGTCACTAAAAAAAAATGATTCAACATAACCATCGTTTATTAACAAAAAAAATATTCTACGCAAGGATAATGCCAAAGTATTTGCTAGGGAATTTTGAATTACCTTTGAAAGTTTGTGTTTGGCTTGAATTCCGAGTGCTGACAGTTTTTACAGTTACGCCAGGTCCTCCGTACTGGATGTCTGTGACTGCAGTGCCTAGTCTGATGTCCAGTCCGTCCGCAAGCGCCACTGGCACGCACGAATATCCATTACGAACTGTAACAAAAAAGAAAAATATGTAAAAAGCCGAAACGTTGGTTCTCATAGTGCTACACGCGAATTTCTCAGTTTAGGGATGACCTCCTATCAAAATACTAGCAAAGAACCTGAGTAATTTTATTCATTTCAATATACGACAAATTAGCGCTCCATTACTTTCAAGACCATTATAATTCTACAATGCTCTAGATATGGGTATAAATATGTATACGTAGGGAGTTAATTGGTTATAATTCCGAGCGAGGTGTAAAAACTAACAAGGTAAAACAAGCTACCCCAGTCGCGATTAACTATGGTAAGAAACGTGTTATTATTTACGTTCAATTACATTTCGCGTACCCGTCAATCTTTAGCAGTATTTACCTTATTATCTGTGATGGGATTAGTTTTAAATTACTGTCCAAAGTCAAGTCTTTGCATAAATATTATATAATATCAGGCTCTTGCTGTCTGAACGCACGGCAATTAACTTTTCATTATGAAGAGAAGAAATAAAGACTTTTTATTTGAAAAACTTTGTGTCTTGTTTGTATCTGTATAGTTTGGGTAATAACTTTTTATGAGATTAAATGTTAATGAAACTGTTAACGGCTTTTGTTTTTTTTTTCACTTATCTAAATCTGTGAATCATGTGGATGATGTGAATTCAAGTAATCATAAAATTCAACATATATATATTTTTTTTTATATCAGTATGTAGTAAATAGCATGATGTTGTCTAAGGTCTAGGTCTCCGATGAATCCGTCGTATTACTAATACAGCATGTCGAGATCTAGATCTTTTAGATATAAGTGTACACACACGTCAAACACCTTATTGGCATTGTGGTCACAAGCAAGGCTACTGAACTTTAGGTGTGATTCCCATAATATGAAGTATATATTCAAGTACCATTCATTTACCTTTTGATATAGCTGACTTATTTATCGATGTAAGGTATCATATTTATAAGAAATTAAACGATAGGCATATTAAGTCAACGACTAACTTCGACCTAGATTAATTTACACAAAATGTCTACAATCAATTTGAATCTTAGTAAATTAAGAACTTTTAACTTGGTACAGCCGAAGCATCTAATCGTATTTAACTGTTAGATGAGCGTAAAATTTAGTCTGTGCCGAATGAATAAATAGTGTAGTGCTGCAAATTAATTAGTATCAGACTAAATCAATAGTAATTTAATCTCACTCAAAACTAATTTCAAAGGGATCTTAGATGGGTTCTTATACTTAAGCAAACGCTTTGAGTGCAACTTTCATCGCTTTGTCTGTGAAGCTTGTTCGGCAAGTTGTAACTGGCTGATAAACCGCCACACACGATGGCGATCACAATGCAGTTTTCAATTAGCCTGATAGCGGCGGCGGCGGCAGAGCACTATTGTGTTTTAATAACTTTAAGTGGATTTCTTACTCCATTATGTAAGTTCATGATATAGAGTTAGTTAGCTACTAGACGCACATCATCACAGTGACTTTTTGCAGTGTTTTGTTTAAAGTTGAGAGCACTTACGGATTTAAATTATTCGTCATTCTATATGGTGCGGTGTGGATTTAAGTCTGGCCTGCCTGATAATTTAAATATAACGTCTCCAAGAGTTACATCGTCTTAATGTATTTTTGGTTAAACTGTAAAACCCTTATTTCAGTCTACCAACAGTACTATAGTTTGACTAATATTCAGAAAACAGTTCGGGCCTGGACTTTTCTCTTAAATTCTTTTACCGTTTCTAACTAGATTAAACAAGATAACTAGATCAAAACTACCAAACTACTTCGTCATAATACAAGTTTGATAGGTGATTACTTCCCCTGTCCATTCTAACAGCGAGACCATTCTATGTTCAATGTTTGGGACACTGGAGGCTACTTTCAGTGTATGCACTTGCAACAGTGTACTATTTAACGATATTAGCCCGGACCGTTGTCACAGCCAGCCGTGTAGCACGAATAAACTGCCCGAAACTAAAGTACCATAAAAGGAGACCACGAAATGTGTGCAGACAGACAAACCCAACAATTGTGTCATTGCAACCCGAATAGATGTTAATGCTGTTTAGATTAAACGTTTATTAGAAAATGCCATTACAGCACCGAGGCTGTAGTTTAATTTGTAAGGATATTTAGCGATGACGGTAAGAGAAATAGGTAACATAGAATTTTAGTAAATTAAATTAAAATTCCTGTACGTTTGAGTTTCTATTTATATAAGCCAGCGATAGCTTTTAATTTATATCAATACCAATGGGTCAGTCAAAAGTAACCAGGGTTTTTTTTTTCATTCTGCAAAAATAATAAAATGGTATTCACCATGTTGTTAGGGGTTTATATTGATTTGGACAAGTAACATAAAAATTAAGCAGATAAGGAAGGTATTGAGTTTGATCATCTAGTCAGACTAAATGTTAAGTTTTTGACAACTCTACTCAAAATTTTTGAGGATCCCCGCAAGATGGTAAGGATGGATTTTTCCCGTCATAAAAACTGCATGTACTACATACATTTTGTTCGAATCGAAATAACTGTACAGAACTTTTTACTCCCCGCAAAACATCGCCTTGGTTTCGAAGCTTATTACCAATTTTATTATGTGTTAATGTCGGTTAAAAAGATCTAAAGCTTTGAAGTCAACAAAAAATATTTCAATAACATTGTTAGCCGTTAACTGGACTAACCGCTCGCCCATTACCTCGGCAATTTACCCCAACACATATTGAACGAGTTTTGAAAAAGATGGTCAGGTTTACATCGGACATGAGGCGTTGGTTCAGTGTTTTCCTCCTTAACATGTTTTTATATTAGCTCGCAATTTTGACGTTTACATGTTTGTTTTTTGATAACACCACAAAATAATGAACCCATTTGGTTACAAAATATTGAGTCGAAACTTAAGATGTTTCTCTTAAATATTTTAGTGTCATTTGACCAAGGATATTGAAATATCGAGATTTCTCTTCTTTTTTAGTTAGTTATTGATTGATACACGCAGTAAAATGACAGATCCACAGATATCTAACAATTTGGCTTTAAAAATTCACACGTTGCAAGAGAATATTTCGGTGCCTAATTTTTTTGGATTTTATTTCGTGTGTCCCGTTTTCCACACTAGCTTTTTCTGTTGCAATGTCTGGTGTCGTTTTAGACTTACCAAACAAACGTTGAATAAATGGAATTTTCGCGTTACGCTAAAACGACGTAGATCGCACTTCAACTTTTTCTACTAAAGTAAATTAAGTAGAAATTATACCTGCAATATTGGTTAAAAAAATACACTTATAAATAAATTTTAATAGTTGCCACAAAATCATTAAATTTCACATCTTTCGGGATTCTTTTGCCGTCGTAAAAGTAAATACCTACCTTTTTAAAACATTTTTATATCAATATAGTAGTTTTCTTTGAACAGGAACCCTAAAGACATACGAATAGAATTAACAAGGAGACCGCACTCGGTTGCGCCGAAAGAGCTCCCAATTTACCGTCCACCTGGAGTGCATCGGCGACATTGTAGCGTTTAATGTCGTTACTACGGTTTGATACCGCATATGAAACATACGACAATGTAAACTGAACATTGTGCCCAAAGCTAACATGTATGATGTAGGTATGGATGTTTTGAAATTACACAGATTTGGATCCAAAGTTGATATGGAACGGTGTTGAAAAAAGATTTTTAAACAAAACAACTGTCATTATTTTGAAAGTGTCCTTTTTTCGTACCAGAATGTCAAAGGTAATTTATGTGTTTATTTCAGTTTTCTGTGTTTATAAATGTGTAATCTGCAAATATCTGAATGTTTCTTTTATTCATTTGATATCGTACCTATATTAGATTCCACTGCTGGGCAAAGGCCTCCCCTTTCGTCTTCTAAACCGTCTGTCTTTTGCTATATCTGGTCATGTGCGCCTAGCATATCTGACAAGATCATCACACTACATTTGCCGAGATCGACAACGATGGCGATGCCCTCTCTTAGGTGTCCAGTCGGTGAAAATCTTTGCCCATCTGTCAGGCTGCATTCGCACGACGTGACCAGCCCACTCCCACTTAAGCATGACTTTCATTACAGAATTTTCTTTTCGCTCATAAATATCCATACAGGCTATCTCGACAACACCACTGCTAGTATTTGTCACATCAAGTTGATCTATGTCAGCGGCGTGAATCTCGATCACGGTACGCTAGCAGTCAACGTGATTTGTTAGTTCAACAGAGAGGGCAACGAGATTCTACCTCTAAACAATGTTACGATAGCGTTTGACGGGCGTTACGTACATATAATACAAACTTGCTAAATATTTTGGTCAGGATTTTGTAGAAAGTTGCCTCTAAGATTTTACAAGTTACGAAGAGGTTATTTATCATAATAATGAAGAGTGTTATACAAGTAATGTTCTGAGTGAACAATTCATCAAGCATAAGCTTACCCTTAGGCGTGCACGTGAGAAGTAGATGACTATATTTCTTTCGTGGACAAGGAAATATTAGAAAAATGTTTTATTAAACAACCCGTTTCTTTTAAAGGTCTTATAACCCGTGATTGTTACGCAAGTAAATCAAAGTCTTTGAGTACGATACTTGTTTGCGTACATGTACAATGCATGGTATACAAAACAGATAATAATGTTCACCGCACCGTAGATTTCTATCTCGAATGTTAACTGTCGATCGCACGTATTTGGAATAAGGTATTTACATTGGTTGCACACACGAGACGAAGAAGTTACAATTGAAACATTCTAAATACATCCCACACAAGTTCCCGAGTATCGTATGAACGAGTGCGCAACTTTGTGAAATATCAAAAGCGTACGGCATCCGACGAGTTAAATGGCGAAAGTTCACCGCTGCAACTCATTGCTTGTATAAAATTGTATAGTGGTATCTTGTACCGGCGGCCGTAGAGGGGTGGGTGTAGAATTAAAATTGGCGATAGCGACGCAGTATACCCCATGGAAAATGCTGTGAAAATCGGTGCCCTCGGGCAACCGACTAGCGACCGCAGCGGAAACAGTTCGTACAGCTTCTGGATGTGACTTTTTTATTCCAATACACACTTTTTTTCTGTGATTAATCCAGTTTACAGCTGTAGGTGGTTGTTGTAGTAAATATACGAACTCATTTGTTTGTTTAATATAGGTACGTACCGATGTTTCTTTTTTATTTGATACTCTTTTGCTGTAACCAATTGACCACAACTAAAAGCTTTACTGCAAGTGCTTCACGTGTAATAACATTTTATGTTTTATTTTATATCCCACAAAAACGTAGGTTGGGGCCTTCGGCACTTTATTTCAAACATATACCTGGGTATTTGTAGTTTTACCTAAGTGCATGAATTTAAAAAAATACACAAGCAATCAATGTTTATCCATAATAATATATATGAAAGTAGCTCTGTCTGTCTGCTGAACAGATTTTGATGAAACTTGGTATGGCTATATAATATATAATATCTTGCATCCCAAGAAAGGACATAGGCTACGATAACCGACACACACGGTGGTGGAGCCGCGGGCAAGATCTAGTATGCTATATACCTGTAAAAATCATATTTATTGTGAAGAATAAACGAACGTAATTATAATGTACTAGCTGTCCCCCGCGACTTTGTTCGCGTGTTTTAGTTTCAACGGTTTTTTATTATTGCAACATTTTTCATTTATGCTCCGCTCCTATTGGTCGTAGCGTGATGTTATATAGCCTATAGCCTTCCTCAATAAACGGACTATCCAATACAAAAAGAATTTTTCAATTCGAACCAGTAGTTCCTGAGATTAGCGCGTTCAAAGAAACAAACAAACAAACAAACTCTTCAGCTTTATAATATTAGTATAGATTATAATAAAATTAAAAAAGGTTGAGACACAAGTAACACTTTTAGTACATTTTCTTGTTTTTTCTTTTTTTTTTTAATAAAGCACGGCAATTTTGTCGGAAGATTTAAAAAACTATTGCTTGGCTCATCCAGTCAGTGACTCGACGCAGTGTCTCCGGGCGGAACCACGCTATACATGTTATGTTAGTACACACATGCAACCCTATGGAACTTCTCATTGTCGACAGTTTTAGAACCGCTTTAGCAATTTGGCTTTGTGGCCTTGTGTGGAATTTTTGCTTTATGGTCTAAACTTGAAATACTTGCTTTAGGGTTCCGAACAAGAGTATTTAGGAAAAAAACAGATACAAGAGACATTGTTACAACAAAACATAATCGTGCATTGTTAAACAGACATCGTAAAGATAGGTAAATATTTCGTTTTATAGCCGAAATTTAAACCGGGAGATAAGAAATAAATGTGTGACGTGGTATTTGCGCGAAATGAAATTATAATTCAACGCGGGCCGTTACTGTTGAAGATAAGTTTTGTTTATGTAACATTGTGTACAGGTGAATTTACGATTGTCGATTTTAATTCGGGAATCAGCCCATTAACACGACGTCGGGAAAAAATACGCAGCAATTTGTTGCTTAAAGAACATTAAATTAAGCGTAATTTGAATAATTTTACGTGGCGGTGAACACAAATAGCTGTAATTAAAGTACAAGTAGGTATATTCCGCAAATTGTGCCAAACTGAAAACAAAGGACGGTTGAAACGCTTAGCGAGCACGATCAATGTGAACAGGCTTTATTTAAATATATTCAAATACGCGATTATACTCTAAAATATTACATTTCAAACAACTACTTAAAAAAAGGTTAAATATTATTTTGTACTAAAAATTTACTCATTGTAATATCAAGTTTTAATTAATTCTAAAACATACTCATTAATTACGAATAAAATAAACTACGTAATCAAACTTATTGCAATTTGTTCAATAGATTTAAACAGATTAACTGAAACAATTGATGACCTGACATGCGAATGATTAATTAACAATTGAATTGTCAAACATTATAACAATTGAATTCGGTCGTCCATCCGATTGCTAATTATTCAAACAGCGAGCAACACTATTTAAATATTAAAATTTTAATCACTTATTTTCACGCGAACGTTTTTCGATGACGGAAAAACGGAATATTTTTATTTCGTAGTACACAAAGATATGTGAAAAGGTGAATGAATATCAGAAAAAGGAGGTGTTACTTATATAAAATAGTCATAGTACGGTAAAGACGAATAAAAAATGTATTTAACTGATAAAATTATTGAAAGAAGAGTGATTTTAATGAATCAATATTCTGACATTTAGACTAAAAAGCTTTTTATATTACATTATAGTACAACCTTCTTTATTAGGTTATATATTAACACTCATCTATCGAAGTTGGAACACAATATTTTATGAAAGTATTTCATTTTACGACCATAGAAAGCATACGGATGATTGTTTAGTATCATGTGCAACTTCAATAATTATAGGTAGGGACCCATAAATATGAAAGCTGCTTAGCATGCTATCTTCGAGGTCACAGGTTCGATTTCCGCATCGGTACAAACGTTTGTATGACTCACAGATGGTTTGTTTCAGGCATGTACTTATGTGTACGAGCGTGATTTATGTGTTGTGAATACTATTCAATTGTACAGTGCCTTGTTATCTTACAGAAGAGATGAAACAAAGAATAAATAACAAAAGGTAAGCTCCAATTACGTTGTCTTGAGGATGGTTACCATGGCAACCCGTGTAATATGTTTCAGTTGTAAATATTAGACAATCGTAACATTGCCTTGTTTATTACGAGTTTGCTGTCTACAAAATTTGTTGTAAACATTTTTATTAGAAAAAAAAGGTATTTTTATATATCCTCACAAAAATATTTGTATGAAAGCAGACAGAGGCACGCTGTTATATCTATATATACCTACTCGTTATAGTAAAATATTGAGTGCAAGTAGTTCTTAACACAAATTTATTTATTTGTTCTCATAAAATTTTAATAATAATAATAATATATTGGGTCAACTCCACACTGTTATCTGATCCCATACAAGGCAGAACCTGTATTATGGTAACCAGACAACTGATAAACATGCTTAAATATTTCTAAATACATACATATTATAGATAAATTACATCCACATAACATATCATCATGCTCATCACACAAAGATTTGTCCTGAGTGGAAATCGAACCCACGACCTCCAGTTTAGCAGTCAGGGTCACTAACCACTAGACAAGACCAACAGAACATTCGATTTTTACTTTGCAAGAGTGGTTTTTCGTTAAATCGTTTATTTAAATAAACTAGTAAGTACTTAAAAAATGTTAATTGTGTTACAGACATTTTCATAAAAATATGTAGGTATGTTACAGTTAACAGGCTGTACCTAATAGAGAAAACATTTTTTTTAAATTTCGTCTGAATATTTCCTTTGAGTGTATAATTTGTCCATTATTGTGACTTTATGACTATACGCTGGGACAGAGTCGAGCGATTTGTCACTTAATAACAGGCGGTCTGTTTTACGAGTATTTTGTATGCCGACAATAAATTTTGTTTTCACAAAAACGAATTAGGTCTAAAATTTTATTATTAGACTTTATAGTCGAGTTTATCAAGCGGGATTACATTGGAATACCAACAGGGCGACATCGTAAACTCTGGAGTACATACAACAGTTGGATTTTTAATAGCATCTAGCATTGTTCGTTGAAATTTATGTAGTCATATTTTCCTATTGTCGGTTTTATAGTGTTCTATTATGGTTAATGCACACTAATAGTCCAGACTATTAGTGGCCGTAGGTAGATAGTACTCATTCTATTAAAACCTAAATATTACTATAAACAGACACAAAAGATAAAACTGAGATGAATTATGATTCTTCAAATCTTGAAAATGGTTCTCTCAAAGGGTTTTGTTAAAAATAGAAGCAATATTTTATCTACCTCTGTGGTCTAGTGACTCAGGTTGTTAGGATTTTCAGAATGTTCTGAGAAATAGCATTCAGCAGCATTCATTGGATTAAGTTGGTAAATGTAAGTTGCGTGGAACTTGTTGAAATTATTTATTTCTATAACATTTCCAAGTTGTTCGCGAACTGCTAGTTTTAAATACCTACACTTAACCTGCAATTTCATAACAAGTACCAAACATAAGGAATTAAAATATACATAACATTATCATGCACGTGTATGTGTTAAGTTCTAAGTATTTATATTAAAGTTGTTAATTCCCATTGAACTCAATTCAGCAGCGATTTTAATCATTTACATCATAATGTGTATTAATTAGTGTTAGTAACACTTTGAAATTCAAATGTCATGTTCCTTTGTCATAAACTTGAGTTAGGCCCGAATAAAGATAATCGAAAAATGTTCACCAAATTGTAATCATTTCATATTCAAATAAAGACAGCAACACACAATCAAGTATTCGAAACCATAAAATGAACGAGCTTTTTGTTTCATGCAATGAATAAGTCGACACGCAACGTACGGAAATTCAATTTCGATAGTGAGACGAGTGTGGGCGTGATGCTGGAGATATGTGCGTCGTCAATGTAAACGACTAAGATTGAGAAACGAATAAATCGTAAAAAAGTATAATTAGTGTATATGCGTTAGGCTAATCGAGCGTTTGACGAGGGTCGGCCGAGGTCGCAGCGTGCACGCCGCAGCGCCGGCAGCCGCGCGGGGAGCGCTCTGTCTGGGTCATTATTCGGACAGACGCGCTCCAGCGCCTTTTAGCCCTTTGACGTGGAAAGCCCCTATTAGCATTGAGCGGCTTGTTGATCTCGCCTGTTAATTACTGACCTCCACTTTAACTTTTAACTAGCCTGTCTGCGAGTGACGATTGACAATCCAGACGAAGCATGGTAAAAAAATGTTTGAAATAACATTCATAATTTTTTAATCTCATTAGTTTTCGAGGTGGTTGGTGGTTTGGTTTCAAGGTTAAGTTAGCTTGGATTTTACGAGTATTGTCATTAAATTACATAGATAATTTAATTCAAAAATATTGTAGGCAATTCTCGAACCTAATAATAACTTCATCGGCAATTTGAGGGCAACTTTATTTATCACATAGAAAAAAATAACCTCGCAAAAAATAAACCAAAAACAAGATATCTTGAACGTGTTGGTTTTAATCAGCATCAACAGTGAAACCGAACCGAAAGATATTCAAATGAAGAACGAGCTCGGTCTGCGACAAGGACGACGCCCGAAATCAAGGCAGCGGAATCGACGAATAAAACTGTTGATTACGTACCGCGCAAAGTTACGCTCCGTCGATCGGAATTTTATTTACTTGCTCGTTCGAAAAACAAATATGATGGCTTTTAATTTATGATCGTGTCCGCCGGGCTCCCGACGTTACAGCCTGCAGTATACCTCGTACTTATTTCAAATTCGTGATATGTATTTTTATTGTAACTTTTTATTTGTGTCGTGACGACGGTGTGCGAGCTAATGGAGATATCGTATCTGTCATATCAAGAATATACCATTTGACAGTTTTATTGCGATCGCATGTGATGTTCGGATAAAGACAAGTTATCCGAAGGACGTCGTTACTCTGTAGGATCGATGAGCCCTAAATCAATAACATTTTAATAACGTCTTTATAATGTACGTTAATAATTTCATAGCTTGAATTTGTTGAATTATTACTGAAGAATATCAAGTTATTGCGTCGATTCCCGTGTATGAACAAGCATTTATCGTTATCCCTTAGATAAACGTCAAAGGGGCAATTGAAAGTGGTGTTTTGAAAAACGCCTTGGCTGGCAAACGGACGAGTGCCAATAAAGCTAGTCGTAACCCAACCCACTTCTAAGGCCAGAGCGGCGTGCTGTAATCGCTACCAGGCAAAAACTTGACTGGAGATTCCACTCGGATGACCCTCTAGGCCATTCAACAATGTACGCAAAAAAATGTTTGAGAAGTTTAATATAATTATTATGGCATCTATTTTAAGTAAATGGCTGATGTGTTATTGTATGTAATACTTACTAATAACCAAATACATGATGACTTTAGTCGAGTAGAAGTTGATTGTAAATAATATAGCAATAAAGTAAGCTACCTGTTTTATTAATGGTATGGCGGTAGATATTATTATCACGTGGAAAATGATTGTTGTCCTATAAGTACGTTTCATAATATTATAGTATAGTAAATATTTAGAAACACAAAATAATGAATCATTTAATATTAAATCGAAACTCAAACTACTATGACAAAGACAGTTAATAAAATAATAAAAGATCTTTTCTGGGACGAAACGTTTTTTTCTAACTTAATTAAAAGAGAAAAAATATTAATTCACAGAAAGATGAGCATCTCGCAACAAAACCTTTCAGGGCCATAAAATGCTTGACAGTGTATTTGGACGGACAAAACAAAAGCGCAACTCATTCAGTTAAAAATATTGAAAAAATTCTTGCCACAAAAATGTTTACATACCAAAAAGTGTATTAAATTATTATTTCGATATATTTTTTTCATTTTGGTTAAAAGTTAGATACGTAGAGGTAAAACAAATGAAGTTGGTACCATTGTAATACAACCCTAAAGGGATATTCTGAACACGGTTTACATAGTTGGATGCATCAAGTAGGAGCCAACGCTCGTTCTTTTAGTAATTTGTTTGTGGTGGCCATAAGTGGCCATTTATAAGTAGATCACTCATCCGCAACCCGCGCCGCGGCTACACGCCAATGATTTTATTCAACGTGACACTACTTAAGAGATATCAGATAATAAACGCACCGCGAACACACATCTCGATGCCATTTAGTACAAAGTGGCCGCGGTCCTATTTAATTGCTCCGCTTACCGACTAGGAATGTAGAGACAATATTATTTTTCTTGTTGACAATATAATTTACTAGCCGTATTGAAACGAGATATTTTTTTAAAAACACGGCATCAGATCTGATAAAATAATAGGTATTTACTTAGATATTAATTTACAGAATAAAAACAAAACCTAATAAACTTATTTAGTGATATCTAATGGCTTCCTTATTAATAATTATGTAAGTTTTTAGGTATATATTTCTGCTTTCCTAATTAGAATAATAAGCTTGAGTTCTCAAAAGAAAATGCTACACAAATATCTAAAGAAAATAGTCGAGAACAAAGAAAAATTAAAACAGTATCTAATTAAAGGCAACGAATGGACATTCGCGTAGGTAAATGGGGTATCAACTAGGCAATTACCATTGTATCTCAATCCGATAATCGAACCCTACACAATTAACACTGCATCGTCGACATTGTTTACTTAATCAGTTCATCCTCCACTTGACTATAAATTAATTAACTACTAGTGCTACTCCGAGAGGCGCTCGACGTTATTATACAACATCTGCTGTAGTTCGGCAGTCAAAGCGAGTTATAGAGTTCGAGGTTTCTTCGTATAACACGATATAATACCACTATGCAAAAAATCATATTAACTGAAAAGCACTTCACTGGATGTTCTAGCGATTTAAACAGCCTATTGTTCAATCTGACTCCAGTTGAACAATAGTACTAAGTAGATTTGTGAACTTGTAGTAGTTGATTTGTAGTGAAGTTTAACTTCTATTTCAAACAATCAAGGTGAGAAATCTACTGCGTAACGAGAGGCTTTCGACCTTATGTCTATTGTGTCTAGGATGATATTAGAATTAAAGAGATTTATTAAAATATATTCTATTTCACGTAGCTACCATTCTTATGTCGTACCACTTACGTGCGGATTCATGACGTGCGAAAGGATGGACGAAGGGTTTAAAAAGATGCCGAAATCAGATCGTCGCATCGATTCGGACGTCTCCATCGTGTGACGTACGTCATGAAAGACAAAAAAGGTTTTTTGCCTTGTAAATCAGCGCGTCAGTCGGACGTCAGGACGAAGCGAGCGGACCGCGGCTCGCACGCAAATCGAAGATCTCTCGACGCTAAACCAATAAAGTTGTGGCGATAAAGGGTTAGCTCATAGATATCCGTAATGTTACGTTCTACTTTATTATGTCACTGAAACGGATATTGTTTATATGTTATACTAGCTGACCCGTGCCCACTTCGTTGGGCATAATGTTAATAATCCTTTTTTAGTACATGTCATACTAACGATTTAAATTATTTTATTGATATTAAAAATTAAATTATCTATACTAATATTAAAAAAACTACTTTTTGTAACTTAAATATAAAAGTTAGACATATGCTGTCGTTGACTTTTTTGTAGGCATTTTCAAGCTCCACATCTTTTCTCTAGAACTCAAAAATATATCTTTCATAGTTAAGGCAGCGTTCGTAAGAAACGCTTTCATCCGACCGTTTTTTTTTTCTCTGATTCACTTTGCAATACGGACTACCACGTAAAAGCCTTTTTATTTTTCGGTTTTTTATATAGCCTATGACACTCAGCAATAATGTGGCTTTCTATTGGTGAAAGAATTTTTAAAATCGGTTCAGTAGATCCCGAGATTACCCCTTACAATTTAACAAACACACAAACTTTACTTCTTTATAATATTTGTATAGATTATATTATATTATTATATAATATATATAATATTATATTGAATATTAATTAATATTAAAATATTAAATATTAATATATTAAATATTAATATATATTAATATATTATAGTATAGATTATTAATACGTTGTACGAAACACGAAAAAGTAGTTGCCAAATAGTAGTAGTATATAGTAGCAGTTACTTTGTTCTTGGTGATGAAAATATTAATAGCATGTAATATTTTAGCTCTGAAAAGAACTGTTGTTTAGCCCTGAAAAGAACTGTTGGTTAGCCCTGAAAAGAACTGTTGGTTAGCCCTGAAAAGAACTGTTGGTTAGCCCTGAAAAGAACTGTTGGTTAGCCCTGAAAAGAACTGTTGTTTAGCTCTGAGAAGAACTGTTGTTTAGCTCTGAGAAGAACTTTTGCGTAGGTGTAGTTTTAAGAACGAAATCTAAAAAAAATGGCACGAAAGTTATTAGACTTCACGCACGACCGCTGCGTATAGAGCCGACCTCGCGGCTGAGCCGCGCGGGTACCTTACTCATAGACCTAACTCCCCTCCCGCACGCGCACCCCCGCCTTGGTGACGCTCACTTTGCAACGGGCCGTGCAGCAGAAATCGTAATATTTTAATTTTGCCATAACTTCAAAACCAAACGTCCAATTTTTATCATTCAAAGACCAAATATTATCTACATAAACTATACTTAGTGATGAAATAATTTATTTTGATAAGGATTATAGCATGAGTAAAATAAACGCGTTTAAATGTAGTCCAAAAAAAATTCAAGATTTTTAAATAAAAAAATGTTTGTTGTGCCTCACTCGACATAGATAGGTATAGTGTGTCGCGGACTTTTTTGTAGATATTTATAAGATCTACAATTAATTAGAACATTTTATGGTTCTATCTTTTATAGTTTAGGCAGCGTACGCAAAATAAGTAACTTTTCTGGTTGATTTTTTACACCTTGTGTCCGAAAACACCAAATATCTTACGGATCCCTATTTTTATCCAAAATAAAATATAGCCTATGTTACTCGTGGATAATGTAGCTTTCGAATGGTGAAAGAATTTTTAAAATCGGTCCATTAGTTTTTGAGCCTATTCATTACAAACAAACAAACAAAGTTTTCCTCTTTATAATATTAGTGTAGATGAAAAAACTTGTACTTGTAGTTCAGGTTATTTTATACAAAATCTTGGTATGTATGTGCATACTATCGCGTATATTAGCGAATTTTTTTCTTTAACAGTTTTTTTTCATGTCTAGGAAGAGAGACAAAGTGTACCTTGTACCAATTTGACCCAAATATATTGATCAAAGAATAGTTTCATAGAGCCTCTTAGTAAAACGTTTTACTAAAAAAAAAATTGGTGGTATTCCATAATATCTCGATAAATCATTATTATTTATGTTTCTACAATGTTCTAGCTTTTAAGATTCACATATTTATTAATACTACTTAAAATTTCTTAAATTTTTCAGAATACAGAATACGTGGCGCAAACGGTTGAATCATAAACACAAAAAAATAAAAACTTATCACATGCTTATGTGGGAACATGTAGAATACCGTTATCAAGAATTGAACACTTATTCACAAATAAATAAACTAACCATTTCCTTGAATCTATTTCTATATTATTAAACAAGCCGATATATTACTACATACAGACCAGTTATCTAGTACACTGCTAATTAAACAATACGGGAGAACATTAATATGTAAATGAATATGTAGCGTATTTGATTAAGGAAACTCGTGCGTTATTAAACGTGGCAGACAACGCATTTCAATATACAGAATCTTGGCAAATATTTGCTACTCCAAGGGTAAGGGACGCCAACGAACAAAGCTAATAGGGAAGACGCGATTATTACTTACTTTAAGACTTTGAGAACAAACATAATATTGCAACTAGAACACAATGTAACAAGTATAATTTCGGTATATTTATTAATCTTTTGGCGGTTTATACGGTGTACAGAATAGTCAAGAACGTGTTTATTAAGGGCTGATTTTACCAATGCCAAGTAGTGTTATCCGAATTATAATTTAGAATTTTGGACATCTTCCATTAAAAATCAGCCAGACGACCATTTTAATCTACGAATAAAAATTCGCTGGAATTTTTGGTAAAATCAGCCCTAAATAACATTATATTAAAACTGTTTGTAGACACCCGAAATCGTTCCATATTGCAAACAATGGGATAACCCTATGTCCCATAGAGGATGAGAATATTAAATCTATTAGCAAACATGTTTCTTAACGTTATCCTGGGATCCTTTAAATATGTGTGTGGTGCCTCAATTGTAGTGCTACTATAAAATAACGTTATATGACAAAAAAATGGTTTTAACAAAGTCTTCATAATGAAACAAAGAATTCATATAAAAATTTACGGCTATAAATCCATGAGCTAGGAGTTGTTAAGTACTAAGTACAAAATTAAAGGCGAAACGATTTCCGATAACTGGACCTAGTTCTTAGTGAATAGACAAATCTGCGAGCTTAGTCTCAATGTAGCTATATAACCTTCAAAGTATAAAGTAGGCGGCGTCTTTAGAAGCGTTTTCCATTACATTAGGTAACTAGCTAATCTTACGAAGCAGGTTTTTGCCTGCCTAAGTCGAGGTCGGCTAATATTTAGAGAGAGCAGAAAGCTTTGGAAAATTAGATAAAGCACATTTTAAATGGTGTGAGTTTTCTTTCTAAAAATTATTTTCGGTGGGCTCTTTAGAAATTGGGTTAATAATGATGTTAGTGCCTCTAATCTCTGGGTTTATAATGCTTACGTAGTTTAAGGCTATCTTAGTGAGATTAGATTGTGCTGTTTGTGTCTAAATTGGTAGTTAATTAATTCTGATTAGGCTTTACTGGTGTGGATCTCAGATAGAACCTTATTGTGGGGTTTCGACATCAAAGCGAGTATCTACAGTAAAAGAAAAATCTGTACTAGAATAACCGATATTTTTAACGAGATTTCCTTTTAGTCAGATTATTTTATTAGTTCGAAGTTTTAAAGAAGACCATTCATATTGGGCTCAATATCGAAAATAGATAACAAGCCTATAGTAAAATATGTCTAGAATGACTCTAGACCCTACCACGTGTGTACTCAAAAGGTATATTTAAATATTTTAAGGTCAAATGTAGTAAAACTCAGATTTTTTAACTTATATAGCCGCTACAGTATTGGTTTATAGAAAAAACATTATTTTTTATTGGCTAGTTTCGATTTTGGGCCCAACTTTGTATGAAACCTGCATGGTCTTGTTTCGTTTACTTATTCCTTTATAAAATTATAATGCAAATAAAATTGTGGCTTATGATTATTTCGTTAACAACATGCTAACCACCGGTTCGAATGATAACGCCAGCGGTTTCAATAAATTTCCTTTATAAATTAATCCGTAGACTTCCGACTGGATGGTGGTAAGCCGCAAATTTGAAATGTACCTATAGTATCCTCCATTGGATTTGCTGCCATGCGTCAGTAGAATATTCAAGTAGTAATAATGTCGTGTAGACCTTGAAATAAAAATAGATCTTGTCTTGATATGGTGAAACTTAAAATAACATTCGTTAAGGGAATAAATAATGAAATTGATCGAGTGGCGTACACACCCGTTTTCAAAGGGCCGCCAGCTCTGAGGTCCCGGATTCGATACCCGGACACCCTCCATGTAGAAAACCACTTTTCAAAATTATCTCTTGTCTGGGTGTTTGTGGTACCTTCGCTGTCTCTGATTCCATAACTTGAGTGCTGTAGCTACTTTCTTTGGGTTCAAAGCAATGTATGAGATGTTGTCCACGTTTACTTATTATTATAAAATAAGAAAAAAACAATGTTGTCAATCTAAAAACCCAGCATGTTCTTTGAAAAATTAACATATTAATTAGTAAACTTCTCGACAGGTAGAGATCTGAAGTAACTCCTTGAGAGAAAACTATATTTCACAAGATTGTGTAAAATAAATTGGATTGAAAGCTTGTATTTATTTAAAATTGTTAGTACGTTTACATCACATTTTATTAAGAAAATATAAAACTGTAGATAGGTAATAGATAACATTGTATTCAGTATAAATTCACTTGTTTTGTGATTCGAACTTCTCTATGCCTCCCTAAATCATACATTATATTGCCCAAACTAACAATAACTTGTGTTTGGCTCATTATTTCTCTATTTGCATCGGTATAACAAGCGTTTTGTTGATTTCCTATGATAATCTGTTTATTCGAGAGATTTATCGTTGCCGCACGTAAAAGTTAATTAACGACTAAGCAAAGCTCCGGGCGGTGTTTGTCATACGCATGTTTACACTCATTATACGTGTGTTTTATGTACATAATACATAGAAGATACCATAACAGTAGATCACCTTTAGAAAACGCGATAAATCTCGTAACGACGTCGGTATACCATTATGTATCACAATTATACATAAACATGTCACAGTGCACGTCTGTATCGGCCACAGATTGCTACGGTAGTGCTGTCCGGGCTTTATGACATTCATAAATAGAATTAACGAATGAATGAATAGTCCCGCGGAACGGGGAACGACTGGCTCTCTCGCAACCTTTTGTACTGTACTACAGAATAGTCTGGCATTGTTGTGCAAATCTAGCGTGCTAAGCCTGCGGAAGTGTTACGTTTATATGTCATAAATCACAGAGCTTATCGTTTTACGCGACCAGAGCGGCCCGTCCTAGCACTGTGAGCCTGTCCGCGAAATATGCAGCGCCCGCTTATTTGTGATGCGTCAATAGATTATCGCACGCATTCCATTACCATATCATTTTTCGTCAGATTATACATAATATATGAAATAATGTAGTGAAATAACTAAATAGAAACCAAATTTCCTTTTACGTTGCTCGCAGATAAAACTGAATATAATATATTTCCAGTTTTGGGCTTAACGATATGTGATAAAAATCTTCTTAACGATCGGATTCGAGTCATAATTTTACTGACGTACATTTATACACTATTTTAACGGCTTGCAAAATAGCCCCAGAGAGTTATGTCCCGGTAACGTCAGCACGACAAATTGTCTGACCGTTGTGAATTTGTAGCTCTGGTAAAATTTCACATTTGTATTTTAACAAAATTATGTTACTCAGATAGCCTTGGACAGAACAGCAAAAAGCTTAGGCGTAGAAATAAAATAAATATCATAAAATCTTGATTTTGTGTATTCTATAAAAAATATATATAAACTAAGTACTTTTTAGACATATAGGTAGTTATTATCGCGTAAAACGTTCGAGTACACGTCTGTACAAGTGTACTTTAAACCTTATCGTCCTATTATTCGAATATTTAAGAACCTAATTAAGAACTAGATTCAAACATACGGCATTATCTAGTAGAACTAAATATATAAATGTTTGCTTTTATACATTTTCTCATATTTTTTTATTAGCATTGTAAACTCAAAAAGTTGGTTTTAAAAGCAAAATATCTAGCACAGTTTCATAGATGTTTTTATGAAAATGGTGCTAGTTATTTCACTTTTTTTTTGTTAGAGTAATCGTCCAACAAATACATTGCCTCTGAAAATAAGTTGTATTACATAATATTAGAGAATTTTAAATTATATTGGATTTATAGAAGAAAGTTACATATAAATGCGTGATAAAAAGCATTTTTAAATTAAATATTGTATTAAAATTGAAATGTATTTTTTGTCCAATTTTAATAATATACAAAATATAACGCTCATATATATTAAAATAAAACGTGTTAATAAAAAAAACTTTACTTCTCCAACTGACTTAATGGTCGCACTATTTATTAAGTTATCAACTTTGACGTGTTATCACTGTTCTCTATAGTACCTATTTATCACATAAGAAATCGTAAAATAAATCGTTCAGCTTACAGAAGCGTTAAGATATATATTCTTTTATATATTTTTCCGTATGGCTATTAAAAAATAAAGGTTAATCAGATTGAAAATTTAAATATACACTAACTTATCTGATGAAGTTTGATATTTCTTAAGATAATCAGCATGTAGGCATAGTTTTGGTAAGTACAATAAAGCAGTCCGATTAGCATTCCGATACGCAAGGGGCTACCGGTACCAAAATTACAGCTAAACATTAATCTGGATCAAGTGACCACTGATCCAGAACATGTTACTTTCGCGAAGGCTTGTAAGGGCACTGATTGACAGCCGCACGCCGATTAGATATGCCACGCTATCTTTGAACCGGTCATGGCCGCGGTTTTGTATGTAAATGCACACGTCACACAACAGACACGAGAGGATTTTCGCTAGCAAACTGCTCCTCAAAATCATCAGCCTCGCAAACGTATAAATATATGGAAAACGTGATACTCCTTTGCAATTCTCGCTATGTGTCGACTAGTGAATGCATAAAGCTCTGTTATACACGTACAACCATAAACCGAAGAGAATTCTCAGTTTTATAGTGCTATTAAAGATTTCCAGAACACGATTTAAGGAAATAAATTTAGATTAAATGAAAACTGTGCTTAGATTTATCTCACAAAGATTAAAATCGGTAATTTGAATTAATTTAAGCTTGACTTGAATGTTCTTGATTGGTGTTTATTAGATAAAAATTTATGTATTCCCTTACTGTTGTTAAAATACAAGAAATATTGGTCAGTAAAACGCGTTAGCGAATCCGATTCGTATTAAACAACTCGAATAAAAACGTCGACTATATGTTAAAAGAGGAATTAAGCTGTTGATAACATCCATCCAATAAAGATATATCGCACGGTCATCACGAGGCAAAATTTATAGTTTCGGCGTTTGTACTGGTCACTGAGGCTGGCAATTAATTGGCAGACGGACGGACTTACACGTTCTCAGTATGGGCATTAGGTATGTGTAGCAGTAAAACCAGTCTCGCCCTATAGGGCATTGCAATTACACGTAGATAGGTGAAGACCGAAGCCCTAGGCGTCACTACGCGCCGACGATCGCAGATTGATATCGCTCCGGACACAAAAGAAGAAACGTTCAGTGAATAATAAGACCTGGGCCATGAGACCAGCGGCAATGTCTTACAATATTTATTCTGCGTTACGAACTAGATGAATACTAAAACAATAAATATTCATTCCACAAAATACGACATTACCTTTTTCAGATTATAGTTTACATTATTTTGTGACTTATAAGTTATATTTATGCATCGACAGAGTAGATAATGCTTTATATATAGGTATTTTGTTTTATATATATTATTTTTTTATGTATGTATACTTAATTATTATGTTTTAAGTGTATTAACTATTTTTTTTTGGAATACATTATAACATAACGCAAATAAATCAATTTGAACAAAATGTTGGATGTATATTTTGACGAATCTGTGGAAAAGCGCCCGGTCAGCCGCATTTATTATTTGTTTATTATTAAATCATTAGAATTAATCTAAGTAATATTTAAAGCTATGGTCCCTAAAATTTGCAAGATTGGTGGTCGTAGGAAAGAGTGGGCAAGCGCGCACCTCTCTTATTACAGTACTGGGCACGATATAAAATATCTAGCAAGTTTTGGTATAAAAAGAATATAACATTTTAAGATAAAATTTATTCGGTGCATATTTCTAATAGCTACTTATGCAGGGTAGCCTTGCAATATCTAATTCGTAAAACTTTCACGCAGTAAAATTACGAGCCAAATTGTTGTCCAAACATATCATATTAACATATCATTTTGAAACAAAACATAGTTGTTACAAATAATGTATTTTGAATTTTCTAACAAATAATAAACGTACGTGGTCACACAACACCATTCCCGCTTCGATGAAAGTACCGCTTGCAGCGTCCGCTTATTTAAACGCTGCACTTTAGGGTTTCACGAGAAGTGAAATGATCTGCCGTAAATGTATCGTCTAAAGATATTCGCTTTGAAGCTACGATTACAGCTAAGAGCTTCGAATAACTGCATAAAATGAATTCACATTGGCATTTCTCGATTATTTTTCGATGGATTTTATTGTTTCGCATCAAAATGGAAAAACATTTGCTGAGAATTTTGCTATGAAATTATTTTATTGGACAAAGAAAAATAACACTGTTTTGTGTTCAAATACTAGTATTATTTGTGTAACCAAATAAATAAGTAAACCAAATAAGTAAGTATAGCTTTTATTTGTTTTTGTCATCTACCAATCACAAAGACTTGTACGATTCGTTATTTAATATCGATTTACAGCCCGCGGTATTACTGTACCTACACTTAAAATTCTATTATCCAAACAATCTTACTTATTACTGCAGTAGTAGCATAACTTGCAGAAACTGCTATCATAAACATCACATAAAACGTGGACACACTCCGCGAATTATAATAAGCTTAGAAGCCATTCAGTATCATTTCTCGGTATAAGGTAATTTTCCTAGCTCAATCCGCACAGTACGCAAGCAAACGGAGAGAGTAAATCAGCCATTTAATCGTCAGTATTTTACAATTTGCCCCACAGCGAGTGTCACAGTAATAAAAAGACGCTTAAAAATTGGCGTGACGAATCCTCATGGGTATAAATGTCGTTAAATGAAAATTTAGGATAGTACATAGAGTAGGTAGTTTGTTCAGTACACCACAAATGTGGTGATGGACAAAATATTGTGAGAACCACTGCCAAACGTAATGTGTTATATTAATATTGTGCTTTCTACAGATCAGCAAGTTAGTTTTAAATTGAAATATACTTTGGTATATGAAATATAAAATTGCTAAATCAGAATATGACTTTAAGATAAATATTATATCCAAAAATAAAACTGTTAATAGTCAAATATGTCCTATTTAATTGGCCAAACTAACTACCACGGTATATGATGACATAAAATCAATTGATAAAACAACTAAATCAGCAAAAAAATGTCCAAGAATTACATTTAAACAAGACAAACAATCTTGATAATATTAAACGTACAAGACTTAACCCAGTTTAGCACTGGAACAATAGTTACTTCGATGCACACTAGACTAGACCAGTGTAATAGTGAAGTGTTGAGGTTTAGTGTATTGTATCGCATGCTTTATTGTCAATATGTAGACACAAACGCGGCAACAAGGGGCGTGAGTGGAAAAATCGAGCAATTTTCCGGATGCCGTTATAGCTAATACGACCTTCTGAGGCAGCAGTCGATTAATCTCTGTCGACCGCGATGGGCTCCGACTGCACGATATAAAGAACCAATGGAACGGGAACTCCGACACTTCTGATACAACCATCATTAGCTTCTTCTTAAGTGGAGCATGGGAGGAGCGAAGCGGCTCAACATAAGATGGTTGAAGAACATGATGGATCCCTTTAAACATGGAACGCGGAGATGATCCAACCGTTACACCCTGCTAGCAAAAATTATGAGTGCACTCGAACGTGTAAAGATAAGACTGCCAATATATGGAGGAAAATCGCTAGGTACGTATTTATAAAAGTGAGCTTTACCTTAATGTGAAAAATATCAGGAATAGACCGTCCCACGGTAATAAGATTACGTAGATAATCTTTCAAAGGTAGAAATTTGATAAATTGGCCATTTAAGAAACAGAGAATTCGGAATTTAGCTTTACCAGTGACTGACGACAAAATTTATTTTACTAATCTTAGATTTGACTCTATTTTTATACCCCTGTTTCCTTTCCCACTGAAACACAAGCAATCAACTTGGTAGTAAACTGGCCGCATTCCTAGTCAATGCAATACGGGACGAGGAAAGCAATGCACCAGAACACGTTTCGATGCAAATAAGAGCGTTTACGCTAGGCGCCTACAATGGTCATTACCGCGTTTCAATTCGCAGAGAATTGCCGTTGCTCTAAACAGCTAAATGGCGTAAAACGAAACTCACGAGCGTCCGCGTACGAGTATGTTACACATGAGGAATATTCATGACTCAGCCTGTAAATAGAGTAGCCGAGCCAATTCAATAATAAGCAACTTGAGGCTCGTTGAAACGAAAAAGAAACTTTATGTCTTGCAACAAGTAAAATTGTGATATTATTACGTTTTATATTGCACAAGGACGTTTCCTTTGAAATAAGTTAAATCATGCTAGTACTAGCTGTAATTCAACGGTACGTTCTCGTTAATACAAACCAGTTACTCGTTGCGTATTCATTAACAAGCTCCCGTCATGTTCCTTTCATCCATAGCCAATGATATAGCGCGCGGTTTAACACGTATTATGAAATTATTGTGAGATCTCTGTAACTTTAAAGACTCGGCTTGCATTTTCGTTTAGTTTGTAAGTACATTAAATTCAAAGTCGAATATTACGCGTATCACTCAGTACGGCAGTAATACAACAAGTAATATTACTATTATACAGTATGTAACATAAACCGTATCCGATCCAATAAAGGCCTATTCCTGGTTCAACATACGTACTAGAAAAAAAAGTCTCGGTCAGGCGGCTTTTTGATACGAAACTGTAGGTAGTACACGTGAACTTTGTCGACCGATCAGTGTGGCCTTTGATCAGTTTTATTTTAATTTAATTATATTCACCGAGGGAAAATAATAATCTGAAATCTAATACTCATAATAATAACTCATAATAATACTCATAAGCATCGGACCGGGTTTTTGTTGCACGCTGTATGGGCAATCTAGAGTAGTGTTGTCGTAGTCATCTACACTGTTGGCACATACTAATCTAGATTTATACGACATGATATTTATGCGTCTATTTCGATTGTTTAATCTATTTCGCTATTATTACGTTTAAACCAAACAAGAACACGCAATATATGCAGCTATGCACAACACAAGGCTCGTATAATAGAATCATGTTTTTCGACGGTTAAAACACAGGTCACATCGCGTGAAACAGATGCCCACTCCCAGTGGAATTAAGTTATTAGCTAAAACGCTCGGTTCCAATACACGGCGTCCAGTCTAACGTCCGAACATTTTACTCTTCAATTTGAATTCAATGGACGGAATTAGAGAACGCCACCGCGTTGTGAACTACCACGATAAACTGCTTACGTTATGTGGCAAGGGGTTTTCTGGTTTCCTAGATCTTGGAGCGAATACTTAACGCAGATAAATAATTTGTTGTCAATGCTCTATTCCAAGCAAGATCTTTTTTTAACGTATATGAGAATACCAAATATTCCTTGAGAATTTTACCAAAAGAGACAAGAGGTCGTCACAAACAATTTGTTATGTTAATGAGAATACATTTTTTAAGCTAATCGGTATGAGCGAGACTTCAGATAATTAATTTATGGTGACATTTATTTTGCCATTTATATGCCAGCGCCTGATATTTATGCATGTAACTAACAGTATTCCTAAATGAGATTATTATTAGAATTTGGATATGCATAGTTTCTGTGTACAAACCTGCCATCAATCTTATGATTAACATAATAAGACGACTTCATTTGTTGGTGGAACGATACGCTGTCTGATAAACTGCTAATAGCATTAGGCAAACAGGTGTTTGTAATTTCCTTAATTCGACTATGTGTTGTGCCGCCTAAAATATCACCTATCGATGGCTATAAATAGACAGTTTATCGACACCACACCGGGTCACGTCCCTCGGCTGGGACTAAGACACAGTTGTCGTATAGTGAACGAACGTAAATCTGCGAAGAGTTGATTAGCTTAATTGAGGTCATTAATCGGTACGATCGCGACGACGGCCGTATCGTGTTTAATTAACTAACGAATGGACGGACATTCGATTATCTTAATGTGGATGCGTCGAGCGCGCCGCGGACTGTCCACCCCAGAGCGCTGGACGCGGGCGCGACGGCCGCTCCTTACCCGCTATCGTACGTGCAGGTGACACTGCCTTGCATTGCATTCACTTTTCATTTATTAAAACGTTACCATTTTAAAATTGCAAGTAAATCAAATGTTTAATTAAGTATGTGCTTATTATGTTTATAATTTGTGAAACAATGTTTACAACCTGTTTGTATGTATGTTTTCGTAAACAATGTAGATCTTTGGTTTGAATTTCATTTATACCTTGAAAGCAAGCTATCTACGGCTAAGATCTGCAGAAAGCGGAATGCGCTTATTAAATCCTAAGGTACACCCACGAACTAAGCAACAACTAATTTAATTTAAAACCTGTCCTAATTGTTGTTTAAGTTTGAAACCCCTCGGCTTACATGTAATTTTCTTGCGTCGCACGCGTAAACTGACACAATATTTTAAGCCTTCTCTCGAAACTCTAAAATCCCAAAGTCGGGGGCCGTCAGCGCGTTATCATGCATGTACAATTAAACAAACAGCAGTTTGCGGTGACACAGCTTTTGTTTATCGTTTAACTCGACGCACAGCTGAATCTCTTAATCCTAAACAAATATCGCCGGCTGGTTGTACGTTTCCCTCAATAAATTTTCTATCTGCCGCATGGCGCAGGGCCGTGGAAAAGCCGCTACCATTCAACGAGATACAATGAGAAACGGTAAACGAACGATTAAATCGCGCAGTTGCTGGCAATAATATAAACAACTGATTAAACCGGCCCTGCGGTCACAAAAGGAGACATTAGTTAAGGGGCCAAGTTTCGCTACGTACCAAAACGATAATGGTAGGAAGTGATAGCGTCCGAGAAACGCTAAGGAGAGAACTGGTACACTTTGTTACTAACACTTGATTACCGCCGAGTGCTGTGCTTGGCGCCGTTCTCTTATCACTCAAGTCTCTCCCCTGCGCTTTACTGTTAAAATTCATAACCGCATCTAAAACGCGAATAATCTATATCCAAATTTTGTAAGCAATTTAAAGTTGTTACCCTGAATATTAAATGTACAAAGAAGGGTTGAAAGGGCAATTACAGCTATCCGGGGTGGATAATTACTATCAAACATTGCAGCGGGTAGCGCGCATCAGAGTGAGGGAGATGGCTAAGTGGATTTGTATAGTGTCGTCTCTGTCTTTGGTCTTAAGCTGCACGACTAGAGGAGTTAATATTACATCCTCAGGCTTTATGGGGCGGGTGCTGATAATTAGAACGAAAGATGCGCAGCCACGCGACTCGAACCGTAATCAGTGGTTTAAACTACGAGAAGTTTAAGAGAATAATTTAATGTGTAGGAATTATACATTATGTTTGGCTTACATATTTTAATAACATATGTAGCTATGAAACTAAATCTATAGCTAGTACTAGGATTTGTGAGAAGTGGCTCAGGCCAGAAAAGTCTGGAGTCTAATAGGAAACAGTTTCGTCCAACAAATGGACATTCTTGAACTAGAACTGCTATGATAAATGCCATGCATAAAGCTGTACGTAAAATGTTTTTATATGTATTAATATGAATAAAGAAAAATACTGAAAAATATAAATAAAGAAAAAATTGAACAAATCGCCATCATCATTATCCATTTTAATATTTGCAGGAAGTTTTAAATAAACATTTTATAGTGGGAGACAAGCACGTTAACTAGTGCTATTCCTAATCTACAACCACGGGATATTCGATCATCAATCCTGCATGATCCAGAGGTCGTTAACTGATCAAAGCAAGGCAACAGTAATAATTACAAGTCCATTATCACTATGTTTTACCGGTATCAGTTTTTATACCCCCGTAAATATATTGATATCGCATTTAGCTAGCTTCGGTGCGCCCTATTCTTTATCGGCGTTGTCAGTGGTATCAGCTCGTCACTTGGACCCAGCCTGTTTACAAACAGCGCTATCGCGGCGCGCACTCGCTAATTTGCGCCAACTACTCCACGACCATCCGACAAGTTCTCAAGTCTGGACGCGATTACCCAGTCAGGATGATTTATTTATAGCCCGCGTTAAGTATAAGTAGTTCATACGATAGCGAATAATAAGCCCTATCGCTTCACTTATCATTCGGTTAATTAAAATTACCAATGTAAATGCCACTTCATCTACCTCATTGTGAGTGGTTAGTGTCGGTTTGAATTTTTATCGGGCTTTTGCATGTTGAGGAATTTCTTTTGATGCGTGCGTGTGAATTCATTCTTCATAGAGTTGTGGGAGATAACGTTGATTATTCTTAAATGTTAAAGTTGTTGCTGATAGCGCAACATTTACTTTGCTTAATTACCTTTTATCAGTTTTGTCTTAAAACAAACAGTTTTACACATAAATAAATAGAGATCTATTTAAATAGTAGATGTACAAAGAAATAATGAGAGTATTTTTAAACATAATGAAAACTTATCTAAAACTTATAAGCTCAAGTAAAAAAAGCATAAAATTAATAACCCTAGTTTTAAAGTATAATTGGAAGGTATACAAGTTATGTGAAACCAACAAAGACAAGTATTTAAAAAGAAAACGAGTGTCCACTTAATCTTGAATTTGTTTAATCCCTCACATCCGTTGACCATTCCTTGTACATAGCACTACAAAAACAAGTGAGCTACTTGAGACCGCTCTACTAAGCGACAAAGGTACCGCGATAAAAGCACGTACAAACCGTATCAACGGCCACGGTACTTAGCAGAACAAACAATGGCGATCAGTAGCAATCATACGGAATTCCATCGAGAGCCTTGTTTTCGTTGGCGCGAACCGTGGCCCACCGGGCTGCCGACATGTCAAATCAATTAAGGATAACATTTGGGACAACAGTTAGACATAATACGTACATATGTCTGTTGTGCTGCGTACTTAAGCTCATTAAGTGTGGGCCTTACAGTAGTTTCCATGTATAGCCATTAACATTTTGAAGGTGATTAACTTTATAGGTGCAATAAATGGATGATGAAGTTAAGGGGCCGAAGCAATTTGATGTTCCACTTTCGATGGTTAAAAAAAAGAAGACATAATTTAACCGAATAAACTAAAATTGCTCCATTTATTTAATTAGTGTTGTTGTATTCATTATTAAAATATAGAAGTATAGTATCCATACAGCGTATTTAGCAGCTTTTACCCCAGGCTTAGTAAAGGTTGCTCTATGTAGGTCTCACTAAAAGCTTTGCACTTCTCGCTTTAACAACGGGTATCTATATTAACTAATATAAAAATATTCTGTTTGATTTAATTCGTTAATCAAATGTATTTGTATTTACTTTTAAATTTTAGAGATTAGACGATGGCTATTTTGTTTTTACGAAATTGTATTTTTATAGTTACATTTATCAACATTGAATAGGGTGTAGGAAAAAATTGAATTGCCTTACCATAAGGGGATTATGCGTGATGTATAACACCCGTTTGACATAGGATATGGGATTAGTCATTTTAATTAAAACCTTGTTTTAAAAAACTCACAATACGTGCACGTGGAGGGTTTGTTTCAAAATGGTAGGAATTATTTTACCTATGTTTACGTGTATCAAATAGCCAACGAAATTCGTGAAGTAAGTAAAGCAAGTACATCGATTAGTGATAGACCATAAACAAAAACTATTCATTGTTGTATAAGGATTTAATTACCATAAATCTATATATAGTAGGTACTTATATAAAAATAAATCCTAATTGATCACGCCATAACTTCTGAACGACTGCAACAAATCGTATTTTATTTTTTGTTATGGTCCTTATTGTAAGGTATTTTTTTTCTAAAAGAAAATGATAAAAACGTATGGAAAAGGGTTGAAAATCTCACACCATCCGTGCAAAGCCGAAGCTTAGTTCACCGTTAGTATATTTTATAAATACGATGGATTAATAGAACTAATCTCAAGTTTTTTTAGGATACCTAAATTATTAATTAGATTTTTAATGCTAATATTAATTAGATTTTTAATGCAATAATTTATTTTCCTCCAGCGTCTCACATTAAATAGACTTACTGAATTACAACTTTATATTTCAGATTTATTTTCTCGGCAATACTCATTAGAAAATCGTGCACAGTTACAAGAACGCGATGCACCAATTAAACTATAAACTTATATTGCAGGTTATTATTAACGAGAGGAAAACTATTTTTTTCTATTATTCCTGAAATAGATTTTAAGCTTACGTTATAAGTGCTCAAGGTTGGTAGCATGTTACCTTCTAAGTTATTGTAACTTCCTGCCTATAACATGCAATCTACAAGTTTCCTAAAATTACTTCTAACAACTTTAATGAATTGAGTTGGAAATGAGTTTTAATACAACTTGTGATGAGAAACTCCCGCCAATAAAACAGGAATAACCACAGGAGCAAATGAATAAAAGTTAGAAACTTGAGAAGCCTAAGTGGTATTCCAACTTAACCGAATACAAGTAAACTTAATCATAACAATTGTTCTTGTCGCTGTAACCAATTTAATTATAACAAATTTATATATATTATAACTAATATGTCTAATATAACTTGTTACATTTTAACATATATAGGTACCTATTTGATATTTTTACCTTAAATTTACTAATGGCTTTCATTATTATAATCTAGTCTTTTACACCAATAGTATATGGCACTAGTGTGAATAAGGTTAGAGGTTTAATTGGACATAATATATACCTAGGTATTTATGGGTATAGGCAATATAAAATAAATAAGTAGAAGATCAGATTAGTAAACGATATTGCCACTAAAACGTAAGTATCAATAACGTAAGGTCTTAGTTCAACACAACAAAGAACTGAAGTCGGAGTGTAGGATTGTATTCTACGCCTACGATCATCGTAACGATTACGAAATCAATTTTGTGCATAATTACAATAACCTGTATAATTTTATACTGCAAGGTAGAGTTTTTTTCTTATATAGTAAAGAAACGAGCATCAATCACCTCGCTTGCTATTTTGATGATAGCAAGCGAGGTGATCGATGTCTTTGTTTGGAGTTAACCAGTGGAAACCCATCTCAAAGAGTCACTTAGGTTATGGCTCGAGTTCAAGACCTAAGTATTCAAACTACGAGTAGAGAGAGACTAATACGGCATTTCTGTCATTTGACATCGTGGAATCTGGCAGAGCAAATACATTCAATATTTTCTTTAATTACTATGCACGCACTGGTATTCCTTACAGTTACTATTTCAATAAACAGGGAGCAATTCAGTTGCGTGTGGATGTGATGCATTGTACGCTATAATAACCTGGTTCTCAGTAACAAACCAACGGAATGAATGCCTCAATGGTGATATATTTTGTCTGGACTTGTTTATTCCATCACTAAAACTACTGAAGAGTATTTACTACATTTACTAACTTTTATCGATGGCTTAATAATATTTGATTGCTGCACCGCATACAACTACAAACTTTTCTATTTCCATTTATACTAAAATTGGAATGTGTTTTATTAAATGATTTTGTACTAATACCCGAGTTCCTTTTCCCAGAAATATCTTGAACAAGTTAGAAATTAAAATCACTAGCATTTTTGTGGCAATTAAATGCTGATTTCAAAGGTTAGCAAAAATATTGACCAGTTTTGATCATGTACACGAAATCAAATTGAAAGTTTTACAATTTACAAAGAATAGCCATTGTTATCTTATTTGTTCGCAAACTTCTTCATTAATTAGTAAAGTCAAAGTGGAAACAAAAAGAAATAGTACCGACTGTTACTTCGACGCAGCTTTATAACAAAGAAGGAAAAACGTGTATAGTGTAGTGCTACGTGTTGATAATCCTGGCAGACGTAGCGGGACATCCGGAGGACGGTGGCGCGACAGGATCCGATCCGGGACTCCGGGATAAGATCCCGATCCCGGGAAGATTGTCGGCACTGATTTCCTGGGACAATGGACGGTAGAGATCTGAGCGTTTATCCCGCACGATGTACTGACAGCTTTGGAATAAAAGCATCTTTTATTTTTAAATGGAAAATGCTTACTTTGCTTCTGTGTTACAATTTGTAGCACATCTTTGCCCATATCCATTTTGTTACAAAACTTAACTTTTCTATTGATAACGTAGAGACGGTAGTAATGCTTTTTCTTATCATCGATTTTAGTTTATATAAAACCTAACTAGCTGTAGCTTATTATATCATTATTCATTTAGCAATATCAGGCGGCATGTCGCTTTTCGACACAAACGAGCACAAAACACGAGCACGTCTCGCTCGCACCGCTAACCGGCAAGTTTCATAGCAAAAACTATAACATCTCACGCGCCCGCCTCTTGCATCGAGCCCTCTTTATATTCTGCTAAAGTCCACTTTTTTCGTCATCCCAATAAGCGTGGCGACAGAAGAAAAACTGTCACCATCACAACATTCCGTTCAATTCCGAGGTATTATTAAATTGGGTTATATAATTTGTCATCTATCTGAGACTTGGTAACTCGGATATGGGTTTTCGTGAAGCAAAATCAGTATAATACATTACCTTGCTTTTTCTTGCTTGCCTGTTTTGGTATTTGCCATCTCTGTCGATGGTTGCAAACGGGATAAGTGCACGTTCGTTGTTGCTATTTGCAAACAATAGCATGTTAGCCGCCGTGTCGCTGTCCAGGCACATCTAAGGTGCCGAAGACATTGCTTCAAATTAAACACCGGTACCGCATGACACATTATTTCGTTTAAGACGTTCTGAAGTTATGTAACCTCAATATGGCGATGGTATTCAAAGAGTTATGACAACGATGATTGAAATTCATGACACATGCTCATGCATTTTAATTTAGCGATTAGTAGTTTAAAGTATTTTGATTACAACATGATTATAGTAGGTATATCAGAACAACTTATAAGCTATGAATTCATAAAAAAGAACACAGATTAGGTATTCTACTAATGCTTTGAAAGTATTAGGGTTTGAAATAGGTATTAGGGTTTGTTATTCATGATATAGCATACCCTAACATTTTGCATGAGTACGTTTTACACGCACGAGTACCAATTCAGACAATAAGCTTTGTACATGTCAGGATTTGCATAATCTGCTGTTTTTTAAATTAACACGAACGGATTTTACATATTGCGAAGACAGAAATTTACTTGAGAGTTTGGAGTATTTTATAAATCTGTTTGAAATTTGCTGCATAAGCGTGTAATGTAGAACTTTATATTAAGAAAATACTAATAGCCTTGTTAACATACTTTTTACTTAACTACTTTTTTATACAGCTGTGCAGAAGCTTCTTGTAAAATCTCGATACAAAAATGACCAACCCGAACGAAACACCGTTGATAACATTTTAATTTAACTCGAGGAACCCATCTGAGATGGTAAATACTAAATAGATAACAATTCCCACATTCGGAAACAAAATATCTTCGTTTGGTTGTTAACGTTGCCGCATGCCGATGTTCTTATCGGCTCGCCCATTAATAATGGCACTACGTCTTTTAAGGCACGGGACGCGAGTACGCATTGTTAGGTACTGTACAATGTTGACTATTGCGGCGTGAACAATAATTTGCAACTGAACCTCGACTAAGACGCGAAAGGATCAAATAACTGTGGTGTTCGCGGTGTACAGAGCATTAGGCTTTTACGTGTAATCCTCCCCCCCTAAGCTGGATTACCTGGCCTACCTATTCCCTTGTATTAAGCTCCTTCAGTTCGGCTGACATCGTCTTTGTGTCCCTGATATTCACCGCATGTTAGTTAGATTTGTACATCCACCCGCCCGAAAGCTTAGTTGGGCTGTCGTGGGTGGGATCTGGTTCACCTAATATAAATTGAGGATCGAATTGTTAATGTCTTAGGCCTTAACTACTGATATTGCAATGTTAAGTATTTTATGTGCTTTATATAACGTTAAATATACTTCAAATATACTATGGACGGGATTTCCATTAAAATATCACTGAAAAACAAATTACGGAAAAGGCTGGAAAATTATGATAATGTTTATGGGTATGTATTCATTCCCATTATTCACTACTTTATAATATTAATTGAAATATTACGATCCAATAAAAACCACTACAATTTCACATTAAATCCAACATTTCCCCGTGTTACGCGCGTGCTTGAACATGAACAGCTGAGCTCGTTATTTTACAAAACGATACATTTTTAACAAACCTAGCCGCGGGTGCAAATTTCGCGGAATAATCGAGTTCAATTCAATTAGACTCACTTTAGAGATATCTCTTCTTTTTAGTTAAATACAACTCAATGGCTTTATTTAAATAAAATGGTGTTCATTATTTAATTCTACCAGCTTATTCATTATAAAATTTTAAGGTTGAATAAGATGAGCAAGCAAAGAGTTACCAATAAAATTAACACTAAGAAGCGCTAATAAACATCCAACGCGGCAAAGTACATTAGTTACCTAATTCGCTTTTTCCGAAAAACAAGGGGAACATTTCTATTTCCCGCGCGAAGTTCGGAAAACAGGAACCACTATCGGCTTAATCCGCGATCTAATCCAGTATACGATCAGCGTCGCTCATTAACAAGATTTATGAACAGAAAGGAGACGTTCAGACGACGTCGTGCGCCCCGATGCGTTATTTACGACAACCAGATTGGTAAGATAGAGTAACCACGGTGCCTTATGGCACTGTGACTTTTATAATTAAAATCTTTAAAAGTAAAATAAAGGTCAGAAATGGGCAATCTTTCTATGGTGATCTGTTGCCGAAGGAAATGTATGGAGCATCTTCACAGGAAACGATGTATGGTCATGACGTTTTGCATGACACTATTTCATATTTGATATGATTAAGTACAGGGAAATGTAAAGTTTATATAAGTTTTAGTTACATTCAAGAATCCATAATGTAATAAACTGTAACATTCGATAACAAAAACATACAGAACAAACACAAAATATATTCTCGAGGCAGTGAAACATCTGTACGATAATTTTTAGTCATGCAACCTTCTAAATCTGAAAAGTTTTAGTATCCTGAGTGGGTTAGTATCCTGTCTTAGAGGATAATCTTGATAGATAGAGGTCTGCACTGGTCCGAATGGTTTTGCTCTCGTATCGCCTGTGAGTTCGTGCACGGCACGACGGCCGAGCGTATCGGTATGCCTGTAATCCGATAATAATGAATAGAAAATAGTACGGGCATCGTGGCCCACTTGAAACTTGCCCGTAACTGGAGGCACGAGGAGTTTTATCGCAGGACATAATTCGGCCGCGGCGTCACGCGCCGTCCGCCCGACTTTATCGCAAAACCCGATGGTTCCCTAGGGTATCGAGAGGAAACAACTTGACTAAACTAGAAACAAATCAAATAAGCCAACTTAAAACTTATCTTAAAATAATATATTTCTTTTTTATTTTATTCTCCGATATTTTAATTTTTTTCACAATAATTTACAGTGGTACACTTCTAACTTTGTAAAGCTTTAAAGTTCTTGTTGTTGAAATTAATTGAAACATGTTATTTTTTATTAATTAGGTTCGTAGTATAACACTCGTAAATTACATGTAACATACTGGTCCTTTACGACGCAATTAATAAACTATTGGCTTTAGAGTGGCTAAAATAAAGCTACAATTTGTAAACAATAATCCCTATGTCGGGAAATTATAGGCATGGATCTGAAGGAATGCAAATTACAGAGTTAAGACTTGATGGCAGAATAGTAAAATTTATTACGTTTTGGTTAATAAACTTCAATTAGATACATAAAATTTAATGTTAAGTAACTTAAACAAACGAAACGAAGGTCTTTTATTATTTCTTGAAATTTAAAACTGCATACATTTAAAGTTTTCTACACGTAGGTACGCGTCTGGACAAAAACTCCTTCTCCCAGCAATTTTAATATTAGACGAAGTGTCCGTACGATACAAACTTTGCACTCGCATCACGTTTCTAAGTTTGAAATTTGAAAACGTAAAATCAGCGTCTGAATGTAAAAATGTAAGGGGGCGAGGTAGCCACAACTACTTTTAGAGGGTAACCAGGCATGCACGTCGGTACTCACTGTCACTTACCGACGATTCAAAGAAAATTGACGTATAACACTGTCGACATAGATCTCGACATTTTGTAAAAGAGCATTTATCTGTGAATATGGATAGGTAACCACCTGAACTGCTTCAAAAATATCAATTTTAACTAAAGCGATCCTTAGACTGTACTGTTATAAACACTATGGCCTAAGTAATCTCTCTTACGTTCCACAAACAATACATTGTACGTGTCCCACGAAACGATTAGAAAAAAAAAACAATTAAGAACCAATTTTTATACAGATCATCGTTTTTTCATCGCATAACGGAAACGAGCGTACCCTTCATTGGTTCTACGACCAATCGATTCCCTATATTAGGCTTCCGTCAGAAAACAAACCGGGCCGTTCCGGAGCTTCTTTGTTCCATTGTGGCCCGCCCTTTGTTCTACCGTCGCGGATAAATTATTTTCTACGATCCTTCTTAGCTCCTATCTCGTTCCATTTCTCCCGTATTAGTTCCAGCCGATGCGCAACAATTACGCCCTTTATGTCTGGATGACGCGAAAATCATCCTACCCTGCCCTACAATTTTACGCCTGAGTATATTCCATCTTCTCTCGAGTTAAATTAGAAATGCCGAAATCAGAGTCAAATTTTAAAACAATAAATCGACCTCTTTGTGGGCTGTTATTGAGGGCTCCAATTTTTGAGTGCAGCATTTTTGCTTATAACAAAACCAATAACAGTAAATAAAATTGACTTAAATAAAATTATTTCTTCGAATAATAAACTCGGTTCGCTGTAGTGAATACTTTATCGCATATTTAATGTAAGAATTTTCTTTATGACGTTTACTCAGAGGTCAAATAAAAATTTGAAAAGGATAATAACTTTCATTAAAGTATATCATAAAAAATACATAAATATGAGTGATTAAGGTAGACATCACGATCGAGCACGCCTTGGGTTTATTTGAGAGACATAACATTTTACGACAAGATGCAAACAAAGTAACATTACAGGCCAAGTCGATTGAAGTAGCTTCAACTCTCTTTAATTACATTTTAACTACATACGGGTTCATTTAAAAAAGCTGTCGTCTGATTAAAATTTTATTTTATTGCGATCTCTCCGAAAACGGTTCAGAAGAAACATTAAAAAGAAATAATCAACATCAAATCGAAACCAAATAATTAAGAAGGTAATATTGACGTTACGACAAAGTAAAATCAAATGGTTTTCGATAGTTTTAAATTGATATTTTTACTATGGTTCCCACAAAATAGTTTTCTAAAATACAGTAATTAGTACGATAAGAGGTGGCGGTCGTGACGCGATCAATCGATGCCACTTTGTAGTGATAACTCGCCTTGTCGCGGCCGCCGCCTGCTGTTGATTGATAGAATAAACCTGCCTACCACTTAGCCAACTACTACGAGGAAATTAAGACATTCCCAGCGCTAATGGAAAATGTGATCCATCAAACGACCCGAAATTAAGACGAGGTACTATTATATCGAATGGCCTGCATCTTTATCTAAACGACGGCAACGTATTTTTTATGGAAACAATTAGGCCAGTAACCCTTTAGGGTTGACAAGCGGAGCAAAATGAGCGTTTGATGTCGACAATGAAGAGGAAAGTGAATGTCTGTAGGGTGAACGTGATGGTAAGCGTCACTCGTTGAGATAATTAAGCGGTGGGGCCCAGTGTCGCGAGGGCTGCACCTCGACGCGACGACAATGATCGTTGAGTTCAAGAGCCCTACTGGAAAGGCCCGTTTCTGTTTAAGGATCTGCTGTGTGGTGCAATTATTAAGCGCTAGCTTGTAATACATACAAAATGACTCAATGACGACTGAAAATAAAAAAAAAAAAGATTTAAAGATCATTTTTAAGTTTTGGCGTTACAAAGAGTAACTAAACTCATTCCAACATTGTGCCGTACCAAAGACTCAGTAGTAAGAAATTGCTTTCGCTTGTAACTTTCACCAAAGTTCATCTGTTGCGCCACTCAGGTGAAAACAGCACCCATTTGTAAGGAAAAACAAATTGCCACACTCATTACGACATTCGGAAAACTTCACTGTGATTTCACAGTTCATTCGGTTTTGATGGTGTCATTAGAGCTTCATTTGTTCGGGACTCGAGTTGTTTGGCTCGATCGCATCGACGTGATTCATGTTTGAAGTATGGAGGCTTTTAAGCCAGTAGTTAGGTATTGCAATTAGTAATAGCCTATCGTAATCATAAATTTTGAAGCGATGCGTCATTGTATTTCGACATTTCTATTAACATTAAACATGAATGAACAATGATTATGGCTGTAGCGTTCTTTTTCCTGCATCTTTGGTGTAAGTTTAACGTACTTTTCTTAAGAGCTTTTATATAGGACATGTAATAGGGTCGGCTATATATTTTTAGGCTACGGCCTAATACCATTTACTGGAAACGATTTCAGAGCCAGAGCTGCTAATAAATTTTGCAAGCAGAAGGATCAATATTCAATAAATTTGGACTGAGCTGGGTATCGATACCAAAACCTCTGTACTGTTACGTTTGCGAACATGTGACGATTTATGTTAAATTAAATCACATTATATTGAACAAACTTTTACGGCTCACACATTGATAGCTATTGCTCGGGGTTCCAGCCGCGTGGATTTCAATTATCGCGGGGAAAACTAGCAAATTTCTTTTCTTGAGATTCAAGTTTACGCCATACAAAGTTTCATCAAAATCGGGACAAAGCTTTAACCGTGAAAGCGTTACAGTCAGACAGATATACAGAGTAACTTCCGCATTTATTATTTTGATTATGGATTCTTTGCGAATATCCAAGTCATAGTCAGACCGTTAAAATCAAAGAAGCGAAGTATTAGATAGGTCGGTGTAGCGACAGGAAGTCGGACCGGGGTCATTTCACACTCGGTCGGGTTTCAATTTGCCGCGGCCGCTGTCTGTTTATCGATAGCCCGCGGATTGTTCAACAAAATGTGCGGATCATGTGATACTGACAATAAATATAGTTTTTGTGATATATAATTACAAATAAATAAAGTACACCCACTCGTTTGGGTTAACATACGGTATAAATACGAAAATGTCAAGTTATCTATGAACTGCACACATCTGTCCCATAACTACGAGACTGGTATAACAACTGTAGTATAATGAATTAACTCGTATGAGCAATAATGGTATGTACTTAATTAAAATGATCGTTATATAACCTGGGGGATTACACTTGAATAGATTTCAATTCTTATACAATTCCAATGCAAAAGTGTTATTAATTTTTGACAAGACACCGTACATTTTTTGTACTGTGTTGTTTTTGTGCCTGCTTGATATGTAAATATTGACAGTATTCAGATTCAATTTGTGCCTTTCATTGACTTTATTTATTTTCAAGAAAACTGAATCAAGTGTCGCTAAACTAATATCAATTTTGCTTCGGCATTCGACTTAAAATTAATTAAAGAAGATATTGATACAAAACTAATTACTTCTGAACTTTAGGAAAAGAGATCAACTATTAATTATTATATTTACAAAAAAGAAATGATATACACTCATACCTGGTGTGCCTACTACACGGCCATGCAATAGGTAGGTACTTGCAACAGTGTTAGTGATTATTTATTTTATTATTTTAACAAGAGTACCCAAGTGATAATAAGATAAATTACTCAACGAGTTTATTGTAAAAAAAGCCGTAAGCAAATTCCAAATAAACGACGTAATTATTAATTATATTTCGACTGGGTCAAATCCAAATTATTTACTGACGGTCGAGCACCCATTATTCTATAATTGCTACAACACGTCGGCCATTGGCAAATTGCAGTCGTAAAAAATGAATTTCGACAAGCGGTATGTAAATAAAAATTACAAGTATCGTCCGGAGAAGGCGTAGCGGGATGAATAATATTCGGTTAGTCCCGCTATGGTATGGTCCCGGTATGGCACCCTCTTAAAATACCTATCAAAAAGTCCCGCTATGGTACCCTTCAGTTTTTGGTACTGTTGTAAAGAAAAGTTATACAATGCGTTAAGAAAAAAATAGTATTAATAAAAAATATCTTTTCTTATCTATTATAGTTAAGCAAGATAATATTTATTAATACTATTTTTTAAACAAATCACGCTCGGTAATTGTCGTTTCACTTCAGGTAGTTACCTGACCAACCGGTTTTTTCGTAAAACAATAGAGACGAGCCCTTCCTCGAATTCGTATCTAGCTCTTCCCTTTTGTTTTTATGAAAATAGAGAGAGACAGTATTATTCCGGGTTTAGTTTGCTATTTGCAGCTGTACTTTTGCGATATGAGTAATTAGGATAGCTTGTTAGTTTATCTATTGCAATGTCTGGGTCAAGTAGTTCACGTGGTGTAAATTTAATAATTATTGACAGTCGACGCGGTGGAAAAACTTTATTACGTGCCGGACATAAATATATTAAACGCAGAGAAAATAAAAATTCAAGTACTTGGCATTGTGTAAATAGGAGAAATAGTATTAAATGTAGTGGATATATAACTATTGAGAATACCAATAATACAATAATTAAAGATTATAAACACAGTGATCAGTGCGTGCCACATTTTGAAGACAATGAAGTTCAAATGGCTATAAGTGAGTGCAAAAAAGAAGTAAATTCAAATTACGGATCAGTACAGAAAATTTTCGAAAAACACATGGGTAACTTAAAAGACAAAGGGTTACACCTTACAGGAAATGTTCCTGACTATAAAAAATTAAAAACAGTATTATACAGACACCGAAATAAGTCATTGAACGTACCAAAAACACAATTTAAGAATGTGGAAGAAATTATAATACCAGAAGAATTTAATAAGTATGTATTGGCTGATTATTGTAATGAAGACTGTAATCGAATAATTATATTTTCCTCGACAGAAGTAAAGGAATATATAAAATGTGTAACGCATTACTTTGGTGATGGCACTTTCGACGGCTGCCCAAACCCATTCGAACAAGTTTATGTCATTCATGGAGACATGGGAAGCACTGAGTTATCCACGAATGTAGCACCATTATTTTATATTCTGTTAAAAAACAAAGAAGGGAAAACTTATGAAAAAGTTTTCGAATTGATTAAACAAACTTTGCCTGAATGGCGTCCATCGAAATTTACCTTCGATTATGAAATAGGAGTAATAAATGCAGCAGCGAAGATTTTTCCTGATATCAAAATAAATGGATGTAACGTACATTTTCAAAAGAACGTTATCAAAAAAGCGAAATCTTTAAATCTCATGGAACACGAAGAGTCCTCGAACCATGTTAAGCAATGCATAGGCTTGGCGTTTTTGCCAAAACAAGATATTGAAGACGGCTGGCTGCATATAATGGAAAATAGGTATAATATCTTGGTTACTTTCCAAAATGATGTTTGAGTACTTAACTCTAATTATATGGCAAAAAAGTAAAGAACAACAATATCAGTAAGGACCTGTTAATTTCATTGCTTTACAAGTACGAACGTTTAATAAGTATTTTTTTCAGTTTCGACGATGAAGCTATGACCAAATTCAATGACTATTTTGTCACTCAGTGGCTTGAATATCCAGACCTCATTTGGTGTTGCCATAATGAACGCCGTAGAACAACTAACTTGGCGGAATCATGGAATGGCAGATTCAACAAAATTATTGGAAAAAATCCCAGTTTATTATTGTTTCTGCAAACAATTGGCAACGACACATGTCACTTTGATATAAAACAAGCCAAGTAAGTTGTATTTTTTAGACAATATTTTTAAGCAGATATAATATTTTTAAAAGCAGATATATATTTTTTTACATAATACGAGTACATAGAAGAATTTTAAAATGGATTTGATTTTATTTATTTTGGTAGATATTATTGGTTGTCGCCTTCTATTACAGACGGTTACTGAAAAAAATATAGCTTAACTTAAATAACTGATGATTTTTGTTATAGCTTTCGACTAAAAAGATCACCTATAAATTCAAGAAAAAGAACAAGTATAGAAATGGACCGCCAGATTCAAAAGCTAACAAAAAGTTACGAAAATAAAGCTATCTCCATTGGTGATTTTCTGATTAACATATCAAAGTCAATATTTCGATCAGAACATTTAAAAAAATAGTTTATTTTAATTTTGTTTTTAGCCTATTAAAATGTTTAATACTTTTTCTCGATGTTGATTATTTTTTGTAGTTTATGTTTACAATTTGCGCCTTTTTCTCCATGTTGATTATTTGTAATTAATATATTTGTCAAGTTGGTTGTTGATTATTTTTGTAGTTTATATAAATTTACAATTACTGCCTTTTCTCAATGTTGATTATTTGTAACTAATATTTATGTCTGGATGTTGTTTTTATTTGTAGTTTATAATATTTACAGTAATACTTTTCTGAGATGTGGATTTTTTATATTTTTTTTATTGTTGATTATTGGTAATTAATATTGTTGATTATTTTAAAAATTACATTGCAATTAATATTTCGTTTTACTGTTTGATATTTTTTTATAAATATTTTGAATTAATAAAAGACTGATTTAATATCGCAAACAGACGTTTTATTGATACACTCCTAAAAGTATTTATTTATAGATACACTTTTCTTTTCAGTTGTACCTTCTATTGTCTAACGTAGATCTAAAAGATGGGTACCATAGCGGGACTTTTTGATAGGTATTTTAAGAGGGTGCCATACCGGGACCATACCATAGCGGGACTAACCCATAATATTTGACAAGCAGTAAATATTAAATTGGTCGAAGGATCTCGGATGCAACAAAAAACCGGCGGTATGCCGACTGACAGTCATAACTGAACGAAACGGCGACTCATCGTAACTCTGTTAAACTTACAAGGTAAGGACGTGTTATCTCAGTGCTATAACAATACAATATTTTTCAAAGCATTGTATTAGGTGCGTTTAAATAGATAATGCACAGATACTGCCCCTCGCACTACAGGTCGTCGCACTGACAGCTTTAATTAAATTCGCCGGCGGCGCACTGTTTTAATTTGTTTTAAAACAAATCTAATCAATAAACATTCAAAACGTCAAGCACTAAAACGCGTCGGCCATTCAAATATTGTTTCTCGAGCGAACGACGAGGGAATTATCACGATGATAAATAAGATACACGAGCGCTGGGACAAGGGAGCCAATCACCATACATCACCGGGAAACATCCAAATAAAACTCAGTGAAACAAAAAGGTATGTGTTTTTGTGTCATGAACAGAGTGCCAAAGGAAAACAAATTGTAGCAAGGGAGAGATTGTATCATGCTAGGCGCCTTCAAAGACGTGAAAACTAATTAAGATCGGACGCTTTTCTAAGGCGATAACTTTCAACAGACGGACGGCCGGACGTATTTGTGTATTGGCAATCAAAACAATTAACTTTTTGCCGTGTTCACCTTTATCTAAACAAAACGGATGTAAGTAGCTTTTTTATTCGTTCAATGACCTGCTTGTGGGTTTTGGGGTCGAGTTAATCTTGTTAAAGTGGAATATTTGTTAGTACAAGGAAATTCAATTATTCTATTACACAACCTTATTTATACATGATCCAAAACGCTCAAAATCCACGTTAAAATAACAAACGGAAATTACAAAAGTTTCTAGAAAAATAAAAATAAAAGCGCTAACTAAACGCCGCGGCGCGATCGAAGCGTGAAATAAATAAAATGGAAGCGCCTCGCAAACGAGAGAAAAAAGGAATAAAAATTGTGGCGTTAATTTTCCAGCGAGATTTCCCAGCAGTCTCCGGGCAGGAGGGAAGGCGGCGCGTGCACTGGACACGTGAATTAAAAACGTTAACAATGCCATCGCGACGCGCTCCTTAATGAACTCGCGCCCCGGGCGTCGCTGTCGCCACAATCTACACCGCATGGCCGACGCCTCTAAAAAAATCCATCAACTTTAGTAACATAGTTTAATTTAGAGACACGTTTAAAATAATATCAATAAAAAATGGAGCATATAATTTTATATATTCCCTTTTCGTTACCTTGTGTTATCAAACTTTTAAACATGCATTCATTTGTTATTAATTGAATTCACAAGAAAACACGGGGTAAAACATGTATCAAGGAAATGCATGTTACTCTAAACATTTGTAAAACCGGGTAAATCGACTATATCTTGGTATATAATACCGAGGCGTAATCCAAGTTGAAGGTGGTGTTTAGCCTACCGGTGGGAACTGTCACTTAGATTGGCAATTTGTCCCTTGAATATTCAGTATTATAGCCAGATAATTACCTTAGTAAATAACGAGCATAGCCCCCATGCCATAAAAGAGCAAAATTTCCGCTGCGAGAGGGAAAAGGCGTTATTGAAAAAGAGGCGAGCTGATATATAAATAAAATACGGGTTCAGCTATCGGCGGCTTGTTATCGCATGCCTCGATCGTGGCTATTACGCCAAAGTATCGGTTATTCGAGCGGCCGTGGGCACAGTTTGCTTTGCACTCGCCGACGAGCCGCTAGTGCCGCTACCTCGTTATAATAATGTGAACTTCGGGAATTGCGACTTCTTCAGAGTCGAGTCCATAAAATATTTAACAATTTTGGGTAGCGCATTAACAAAATAGAGTTCTTACAAAATTAAAAGAAAATGTTAAAAATTCACACCTCTTGCTAGAATTTTAAGTTGGATGTTTACGTAAGTAGGTACTTACGTAAACATCTTTGGCGTGGTTACACCAAAAATTTAAGTTTTATGTAAGTTTGCATTTTATTCACATGATAACTTCAAGTGAAAAAGGAAATCAATTAATTTTAAAACACAGTACAGCTGCATGGTTTTCATTGTTCGACGCCAGAAAGAATTTCTTTTACATACATAATAATTGCGAGTTGTCTCGGGGCGTCACGATCCTGATGCATAATGACAAAGTGCACAGTGACGTGAAAATTGCCCTACGACTGCAACTGCTACAGTATGCTTCGTACCTCCTTCGCTTACTGCTTACACATATATTTACAATTATGAATGTAATTGTTACCCAACAGAACCTGTTTCGCCGGTGTAAGTGATCTTTCAACATCAATTTCCCGGATATTATTTACTTATTCCTTAAGCAGTCACAGAAAAGAGAATAAATAATTTACTTACTCGAATATTTAAGGTATTTCGTGTGAGTCTTATTGATAAAATCTGTACATTGTTTTGAATGAAGAACATATTTTATTCATAGGATAGAACTGTCTTCTATTAGAGCCAAGTATAAAATAAATAAAAAGTTATTGCAAATTCAAAATGGTGCGAGATAACGAAGTTCTAGACCTTAACGACAGGTTACAATTGATTGACAAGAACGGAATAAGAACCTTCACGCCTCGTGATGTGAAAAACAAGTCCCTTACAAGCCGCCTTTTATAGACGTTGCACATACGCGACCGACATAAAAGCAAGTGTGGAAATAATTAATATTTTATAAAAAGAAAACGTGTTTGTTATTATTTTTGTTATTATTTTATTATAAGAAATCAAGAGAAATTTAATGCATTAATTCGGCTTTATTACCAAAACCTACACTGGTAAGGATTTATGGATTTCTTTCCTAACAAATCCATTTTGATCCGCATTATATCCACGTGTTTGTTTTTTACTTTGGTATACGGAGGCACTGTAAATAAATAAATTATTTGGATTATTTAACATAATACCTTTTTTGTTTTAAAACCATTAGTTATACACATATTATACATACAGTTAACAGTTAACTATGATATTGGAATAGGTTACCTTTAGTTGATTTGTACAGAACAAAGGAATAATGAACAAACGTTTATTTAAAATAAATAACTTCATATTCCATAAGCAGGTCTTCACATTATGAAGAGTGTGGTAGCATAATAATATAAACGACGTCATTTGAATTATTCCCTTTACAAAACAATCTTAATATGTAATGGCACCTCTACTACCACTTTATCTCGACGAGCTGAGCCGGTTTCAAGACAAGTGACGTTGGATCCAGTAATTGTATGCTCGATGCGTCGCTCGCGCATCAGAGATAACATGACTAATTTGCGATGTGCTAATCACATTACCATTATACGCGTATTAAGTGCTTTTTCATTTGTTTTCCTTTTCTTTTCACATACAACCAAGTAAGTATATTAAATGTTCATAAATAACATTAAGTGCCAAAAACGGGAGAGGAAATTGCAAAGTTTACATGACACACATTGAAAAGAATCTGTCGCGGAACACAAATCCTTAGAACGCTCAGACATAATTGGATTTCGCTCACAATAAGCCCCTGCCGACTAATTTCGGGAAAATAAAAATTTGCTCACAAAAGCTACAACACAGGCAAATAAAATTTGTATGTGTCAAGACAGTTAAATCGAGGTAACAAGATGCTTTCCGAAAGTATTCGGGATGAAGGTTCGCTCAAAAGCAATCTGCGGGCTCGCAGCGGACGCAAAGGCAACAGAATATTCCGCTTCGTATGTTTGAAATTGAAAAATGGAGCCTTATGCAGGATCATTTTGTGACGACAGTGATACCCGTTCCTAAAAATTATGACTCAATTACTTTGAGACAATCTTAATACTTTCAGGTTTTTCCTATTTTTATTGGTAAATAGTAATTTAATCCGTATCTTTTTTCTCAAAATGGAAATGAAATACATCATCTGTATACCTAACTAAAGTGTGTACTTCACGTACAATTTAAAGGCTAAAAAAGTAGGTACGCAAGTGCTATATAACAGAATAGATAAATAAAATAGATAATAGTTTTGATAATTATAGTCCCATCATACAAACAGAAAGGCGCCGGAGATCTCTGTTATATCCCCGCAGTGATCTATGACAAAAAGTGGTAAATATTTTATCACGGCTACATTTATGGGCTATAAATAAAGTTGTTCAATAGTTTTGATCCACAGCATGTTAAATTACTAAATTGGTTTTCGTCCAACGACGTGATTATAAATGTCAGGTGATTCATTCAGTTCGGTATTCTTTCATATGTTTTCTACATATTTATCACGACTATTATAAACTGTATCCCGTATTACAAGACAGGTAAATGACATAAATCATAATCGCATCAACATACAAGACATAAAACTTGGTGTGAATATTTTATCTTAAAATGGGTTATTACTTCTAGTATGGCAAAGCATTTTCTGTTAAACCTTTCAAAGTAACTTGATTATAATAAGTGTTACACAGAAACTAGTATATTTTTCGCAATTTAAGTGCAGTCTATAAAACGAATAGGCAATTTTAATGTCAAACTAAAACATTAGCTGCGTTCATGCATGAGTGATTCATCCTGCAACAAGTTTAAAAGCCCTTATTTTGTTCCTTAACCCTTTCAGACCTACCGTGCGCAATTGAGGACATAACATTTTTGTAAAACTATCCTAATAAAATAAAATTTTACTTAACTAAAAACTGTTGTTATCGTTTGCGAACATTATAAATCTCTAAAAAACATACCGCCAACGCCACCTATTAGTACGTGTATGAAATAATTAGTCTGTTTCTATCAGTCGCCGGCGAAAGTTTGAAGTGTGTAGGTAAGTGATTTATTTGCTTTATAATTTTCAAGTTATTTAGTAAGGTAGGCCTTGAAATAAATATATATCGATAAGTTATGTTACAAAGGCAAAGAACATCGTATTTTACAAACAATTATTTAGTGTTTTGTATAATAAATTGCGAATATACGTTATGTCTACAAACGCGGACAATAGGTTTTGATTGGATATTTTTTTCCAAACCTTCATAGATGTTTAGTGAATACTTACCTAAAGTTATATTTATTTTCAAAAAGCGTATTATTTGATAAACGTGTAATATATTCATATAATAAATTTTGCATCTTATAATGTTTTTTTACAGGCGTATTTATGATCAAAAATCATGTTCTCGAGGGACGCTATGAAACTTTTGGAACATGGACACCTGTCGGACTTGGAGTTGTCTTCGGATGATGAGGAAGTAGCAAATAATAGTAATATCCCGTGTACGAAACATGTTCAATTGGGTGCTGATGTGATAACACAGAACCAAAGAGAGTACACCCCACCTGATCCCATCGATGAACATCAAGACGAAAATGAAGACGAAGGTATTTTAGCTTGCGATTTTGAGCTAGATACCGAAGAGTCAGAGGAGCTGGCTATTGAAGAGGGCGAGCAAGAGTTAGCTGCATCGAAAGGTGGCAATTTCGGTTATCTTACACCAAAACTGAACATCAAGTGGAGGCACAGACAAAATAATAACACTGTACCGACAGATTTCCAGCCACTAATAGCATTTGATCCAGTTGTGCAAGACCCTCTTGATTATCATTATAAATATGTTCCTAAACAACTTTTTATACAGATGGCTGAAATGACAAATTTATATGCTGTGCAGTCAGGAAAAGCCAGGTATAAGCCGAAAGACCGGGAGAACTGCGTCCGTCAACTGAAATAGCTCGAGGTGGTGTTGGTCACTTTCCAGCTCATGACGTCGGGTCAGGAGCACGCTGCAAATTACCGGGATGCAAAGGAAAATCCTGCATCAAGTGCATAAAATGCAAAGTGCACTTGTGTCTAACCAAGGACAAAAATTGTTTCCTAAGTTTCCATACCTAAAGTTCCTACAGTTTATTATTTATTTTCTTTAGAAGATTTATTACGTTTTTCATTGTTTTAGAAGATTTATTTTTTGTTTTGAAAAAGTAGTATTTTTTCTAATAAAAACGTTATAAAATGATCATCTATTATTTATTTACATATAGCCCCTACATAAGTGTTATAATCACTTAGGTCGAATGTCCACTTTTGAGGACATAAAAGAAAAATCAATTTTCTCGGAAAATACTGAAAACATATCAGTTTTTTCAATATTTCCATACTAATTAATACCTAATATAACATGAATAAAATCGGTTCTTACAAATTCCAAAAAACAAAAAATCAGGTCTGAAAGGGTTAATAAAAATATCATAAATAAAGCTAACCTATAATTTTAAACAATTGAAAGTATGTTTTGAGTTGAAGACAAGAAAATTATAGCTTTCATTATTAAAGAAAATACTGTTGATTTTTACAGTCAATAAGAAACATTTGTAAAAAGGTGGAATACCTCATTGATGGCCTGTATATGGTGCTATTCAAAATGCCAGCTATAATGAAGATAATAACAGAGTACATATAAAAGGCAATGTCTATTTATATGCTTATTAACTTCACAAAAGAACTCAGTTGGTATCTGGTCTATCAAATAGGGAGAATATTGCCATTTTGCATATCGTGTTTTCTGAGTCATTATTCACAAATATATTTTATGTAGTAAATTATAAAACAAGCACCATTTTTTTTATTGGAATTCAATAAAGTTATAAATGTTATTTTGCACAGTTCGATCGGAATTTCAAGTTGTTATTACTAGTCGCAACAAAGTGTTCTGGAGCTTAGTAATCTGCGGCAATATTTACCACCATATATAGCAGCTTCAAATGTTGGCACAGCAATCGAATTGGAACGAGATACGAAAGCAAAGCGCGAATTGTATCGCCTACGGGCACACCAGTACGTCTTGAGAATGCGCTCGCGTTGCATCCCCGGTCTGCTGTCGATAATTTAATTGGGTACCTGACATTTAATCAATACGCTTGATTAAATTAATTGAACGATACAAACCGATGTACTTTTATGGAAAAACGTAGTTACTGGCATTGGCGGCTCCGGGTACCTGGCCTTTTTTAGAGTTTCAATCGCACATGATATATTTCAAAGTAAAACTGTCACTTCGATTGCACCTTTATATGTGCACTGTGATTCTTGAGAATTATTCTAGCAACCTAACATAGTCATCAATAGTACAAATGTGAATATATTGATTGATTTAAGTTATTTTTTAAACCAAGTCATTAAATGTCCTGATTTGTATCCTCTAAATATGATTGAAAATCTATACAAATATGAATTATTCATACGCAAAAAACAAAATAAAATCGTGAGCAGACAAAGACAAAGTTTCATACAATCTACTTTAAATTCTTATAGATACTTGTCTATTTGGGAACAAAAAATATACGGTCAAATGAGTTACGTATTAGAGAATAAGACGATTAGTGTCACTACAATTGCACCACAATATTTCTATGAATACAGAGCGTGCTATAATTTGATATACGTATATAATAATGCTGAGTAATTTCACTGCGTACTTAAATTAGCCAGTCACAAAAAAAGTGGCCGTGAGAGTAATCTTCGGAGTTAATACTGCGCTACGTTCACTTTCTAAAACTATTAGGGCATAAGTGCGACTGTGTTCATTTTTTGTTTGTTACTGTACAAATATTTTGCCGCAACATAAACAATAAACGGAATCATTTCCCGCCGGTGCAATTTAGAAACTTTTCCGTACGAATAGATACTTTTTTTTAGCAACAAAAAGCCATTTCATGGTTCAATAAACATGAAAGCATATTCGATAAATTAAATTACGTGAGTGAAAACGTTGATCCGAGACCGAGTATATCTTGATTAGATGGTCTCCAACGTGTTAACATAACAGCGTCTAAATTGTGATTAATACAATCCTATAAATCATATTGACAGATCAGTATTTAAACCAAAAAGTGGATTTGTATTTGTTAGGTGCCAGTAAAGATAACATGGCGTATTCGAGGTAAACCTCCTTGATAAATGAGGCTCGTCGGCTAGAGCCCGTCTAACACCGGAAGCATATACTGATTTATGTATTTTACAGCTATTATTAATAAATCCGCAGATCATAAAACGTCAATAAATAGTGGGACTGGGTGTGAAGCAATTATATTGATAAAGGTTAATGTAGAAACGAAAGTTTAGAATCGTGCGCATGTAGTATATGTATATACATTATCAATACAAGCCATCCTTCTCTGTACAGAGTACAAAATTGAATGTGTCTCTTTGTGCTGCACCCAACTTACATACTTAAATTGTTTTGTATTGTTATGTCTAGCACAGTATAAATATCAAAGACAAATAGTAATTTCAATATCCAAGCTATGGCTCATTATATAATAATCATCGCGATATCTTGCTAAAATATAACTTATAATAATACCGACCAAGTGCTTATCAGACTCGCGTATGAAGGGCTCCTTTGATATTGTCGAGAAAACTCCAAAAAACAAGTCTCGTGTATCCCCATACATCCCCATAAAGTCTTTAATTTTTAAATATATGTTTAAGCGAATATAGCAATAGGTATGAACTCCGTGAGCATTTTAAGCATCTACCTGTTGCCATTATTACCATCTAGCAAAAAACGATAAAAATAACTTTTGTTTTCTTTATCTTTATTAATTTATTTTTAATTATTTTCTGTTAGAGAGGCAACAGAAATACACACTCTGTGAAATTTCTACTGCCCTGCCTATTAATGTGTGTCAATCGAAAACATAGCATTGTATTGGTTGCCTACATAAAAATAGTTTATTTGTGAGAAAGTCTGCAGGTCATAAATAATGTCCGAATCGCAACAGAGTACGAGATAGCACACAAAAAGTGATACAAAGGCGAAGCATTCGATACCTTTTCGTAGAAGACGAGGAAAGAATTCAAATTTAAAAGTGACTTTGGGACGCTAAAAATTCGACAAAATAAAATAAAGACAAAGATGACCGACGACGAAAGCTATTTTAACCGTGTTAGATGAAGAAACCCCGTGAGATATAAACTTACTAATAACCTATAGAAAAAATAATGACTATTTGGCAGCACAGAAGAATAGGACCAGTTGATGTCAATTACATAAGGACCCACGAGCAAATACAAAAGCGATGGCGCCATCACTTACAAAGATAAACGCGGGTTTCATTCAAAATGCAGATAATTGTCAAATAAGATTTGATACTCACTAACTGGAGCGTGAAATTTAAATCAACGACAACAAACAATTCCGTGGCCATAATAGAAACGAATGCCAAACTTCAGAACTCCATTAAAGCGGCATCCAAACTTCCCATTTGAGCGCGAGCAGGCGCGCTCCACGCAGAAATGTATATTTTATTCATCTCTACAACATGCCGCGCCTCCACGATTGGTATCCGATAAAACTTCACTAAGCAAAAATAAGCAACACGAATAAGTGTACCTGTCACTCGGCCCTTGTTCTTGTTTCTAAAATTTGTATAAAATATTCCGAAGTGGCAACGTCGCCGACAATGGTTTCTGTAGCGAATAATAAGACTAACACAGAATGAATAACATAAAACGGATTAAAAAATATGATATTTTAATTTTAATCTAACCATGGTCTTAAATGAAATCAACACTAATTAATTTTTGTGATATGTGTTTTGTGTTTGTTTGCTTCAGTGGCTCGTTGCTCATAAGCTTTATTAAAAATACTCGATGTTTTTTTTTTGGTAACATAATTACCTAGTTTTATAATACTCCCGACCGCTTTGTTACGTTAATTATTCTCGAAATATAATAAGCTGCTTAGCCTAATTTCAGTTCATTTTGATTACAATGAAAATTATTTGCTTATTTAACAACAGCACATTATTTGTTAATGAATTTACTGGATCGCGAAATGTAACACATAGCTAAAGATCCTGTTTTATACTGGGAACCGTAATTAATCCCTAATACCTAACATTTTAAATCACAACGATTCTTCGAACACTCATCGACAATACGTGTCAGTCATTCCATTAATGTCTCGGTTTCCTAAAACAACGCAACTCGCGGCCTTTTGAGAAATATTTGACGCTTTGACGACGAAGATGTTTTCTCACGTGTTTTGTTTTTGATCTAGTCGTGGGAACAAAAACGAATTCTGTTGGTAAAAGAGTATATAAATATTTGACATTACGGAACATTATAGCATTGATTGTAGCATCATTTATTGATGTATTAGCAAATCCAGATGTGCGAATGTGATACAAAAAGCGGTTTGTCTAGCGCAGACAGCGTCGTAGCGGGCGGCGGACGGTGTCCGGCGTCACAATAGCACAATTAAAATGCCAACAAGTCCGGTTGCCGGCCCAATCCAATTACAGTGGACACCGATTCCAAAGAGTAATTGGAACTGAGACTATACGGGAGCCGGCGAAATACATGGAAGGGAACGCGCCAGGAAGGACTTCTGTCGGCAATTACTATTTAACCCTTGTGATTTTATATGTATGAAGGTTTTGCCAGCATGGCACTAGCCTTAGCACAGATTTACTTGTTACGTCAGCAGCTAAATGTTAAATTTAGCAACTTGTATTATTCAAGTAATGGTACGTACAATAATCAACACAGAACACTAAATATTTTCGGACATTAAATATTTACTGATGCCCCATTTGTTCAGAAATTGTATTCTTCAAAAAAATTACGAGATTTTAAAGTCTATTTACTCCTCTAAACTATCAAAGGGAAAATAAAGTTGAACGGCCTGGGAGTTGGCGGCCCAAAGCAGATGTTTGTCTCTACCTGCTGATCGAACAGGAAACAATGTTAAACTGTAAAACAAACTGCTTGCAGCGCTTTCAGTCTATTGGCTACAGTGTACAAAGGTTCAGCCAAATTGAACACGCAAGATCGAAGATAAAGTCAGACGCAACGGTACTATCCAATTGTTAGTTTCCCTTCAACACAAAGAGTAATGTTAAACTAATTTCGCTGTTAGCTGTGAGAATATAGTAATACTCTTAATTTAATATTATTTTCAGCAGCACACAAAAAGCGTAGCTAATCTTATTTTAAAATCTGAACACTCCCAAATTGAAACAACGACAAGTTCACTTATTTCAATCTAAGTACCCCGAACGCTACATTACGAAAACAAGGTTTTTAAATTAATGTTACAATTAATGACTCAAACATTCTAAAATACGATTTATTGTACATTATCGTCACGAGATATGCTTCTTATCTACTCAATTACTTTAAATAATTTAAGCATAAACCGTATTGCCGCGACCCAAGAATACCCCGTCCGATGCGGCGGGACATTAAATCCATTCGTATATACGGCTTATCAGTTGTTTCTTTTAAATTAATTTAAATTATAACAGGAGATCATTCGACCGCTATTTAGTAAGAGGAGGTACTTAACAGCAAGTTATGGTCGGCCGCAAGGTGACAAATTAAGATATGTTAATGGTTATGGGCGGTCACTGGACCTAAGGGATGTTGTACCGCATTAACCTCATTCAACTTACTTGTTATTTATATAAACTAACCAGACAGCGCAGAGGAGTCTGTACGTGAAAAATAAATCTGACGCGGAGAATACAGACTGTCGGATTAAAATGGGATTTTGAAAAAAATACGAGACATCCGCGGTATTGTAGGCGTTACTTTAAATGTATTTTCGCATTGTTGGCAATTCGCGCAGGCATACCGTGCGTAACATAAATATCGGGCACAGTGGGCACGCTCCCGAATGCAATCGACGGTAAATAAATCGGTGCGCATCTTTTCAGTCGGTCGATGTCGGTAGGCCCCCGGCGGCGCCGCGCAGTAAATTGCACCGAAAAAGAACGAGCCAATATGGCAGCCGTATCGAACAGTGCTAAGTTACGATCGGGCGCGACACGGGGCGCTAAGTGGCCTATCGTGTTTTCAAAAAATTCAAATACCGGGATTGTCGTTTACGGAACACATAGGAATTTGACAGTTGAAACCTCTAACATTAATCAGAGTCAAAGGGGTCACTAACGCTTTCAAACAATGAGGTGACGCCAAGACCTGTAGTTCACCAAGCTCTTCATTACATACGAAAAATAATAACGAAAAAAAATAATTCGAGGTGTCTTCTTAAACTAACAAACTAAAATCCTAAACAATATTATAGTTTCACCTGTTTGCAGTGTAAAAATTCTACATAAGTTGTGTTATCTTACCTGTATTTACTTAAAAACAAGAATAATATTTTACAAGACCCAAGTGAGAATAATAGGTTACTACATCCCACGTAGGCGAGGGACCAGCTACCGCTCATTTCTTGCATAATTTTGCCTCATTTAATATCTATATAAAATTGATGTAGTCTATAAATTTAGCTTGCGTAATATATATATTTAGAATGAGACAACACACAATGTGTGCAGGCATAAATACCAAAAGTTTTTGTTTCTGGGTAAGGCGAAAGAATTTTTACTATCTTCTTCTTCGTATATTTTATTGGTTTTATTAAGTTCTACGTTTTGTGATTATTAATTGGATGTAACGTAATTTTATCTAACTTATAATATTTAAACTCAAAAATCCATCAAATTTTCGCGGTGCCGCGCTAGAGCTTTCGTCATAATATCTTTTAATCTATGTCTGATGTTATTGTTGACTGATGTACGTACATTGATTCGTAAAGTTTAAATAAAAGTACCACATGATTTGAGTCCAGGTTATTGTTGCGTTCATTATAAGCATAATTGCTCTCTTTAACAAGATTCGTATAGTAATAACTAAACATGAATATTATTAACGTGTTCATCTCATCTCATCGTGTATGGCCTCTTCAGTTCAACTGAACCAGAAGTTCGTTAATCCGTCGAGGTTACATACAAAGGAAACTGCGGTGAGCCTGAAAATTAAGTTGGCTCGCTCTATTGCCTTTAAATTAAACCACGGCTCCACTGAAACTGTACTTATTACAACAGACGTTCAAGGTTTTACCTTTGAACTTTTTAGAGATTATGTTGAATGTGTTTCAACTTTATTGAACGTGAAATATCTGATCGTTTTATGTTTTAGCATTCTTCACTATTTAAGCCACAACATTTAAATCCCGCTTTTCATTATTTATCCCAAATAACCTTTTTCGGTTTTCATGCCTATTTATAAAAGGAAGTAAAAAATTCGAAGATATGCATGTTTAAAACGTTTTTGTATGTGGTTTATTCATATAGGCCTCTCAACCTCGTTCACAAGGATGTTAGCAATTAACTTTTATTTCGTAGACCAGCCAAATAAATGTCAATGAAATTTAATTAGACTGAAATATTTTCTGCTGCACCGTCTTTAATATTTATTTGCTTTTTCATAACACATCCGGTATTATCGCAAATGTGTCTTATGTTTATTTAATCATTTAAACCTTGTAATGTTTGCTAAGAATTTATAGTGTTCGAATTGTTGTCGACACTGATTTTGAAATATGGAAAAGGAGATAAAAAGCTGTTACTAGATCCAACTTACATTTTAACATGTATTGTATGTGTGGCGAGTGATCGGCGTCGTGCCTTGTAACAGTAATTCAGAGGTGATTTTTCCTCGCCGCTTCCGCACCTCTCAAAGAGGCAACGAGGTCGCGAGACGGTGATAATAATATTCAGGACCCTCTCTCAAATTGCTCGGACGTGTGCCTGATTTCGACAAAATTACCGTCTTGTAAAATTGGAGCTTTAACTGTTGACCTTTTATTATTTTGAGATAGTTGCTGCGGTCTGTAGTTACAATTGACCTATCATAATAATTTAATTTTTAAATAAACAATGTGGATACTAATTTCAAATCAACGTTCGCTTGGGATGTGGCTATACTCGCGGGCCACTCGTAAATTCACAAGTCGCGATGACGGCCCAGGGCCCGGGGCACATCGTGACCCGACTTCATCTGCCTCACTTGGCATTATTTACGATTTTTATTATGCCGTAAAAATGCGCGAATTCTTACCGCGAGGGCACGCCTCGGTCGCACGTGGATCCACGCGTCGATAGCCACTTCGTGAGCGCCGCGTTACCGCGTTACCGCGTATAAATCTGGAGACTCTAGAAGGTAAATTTCAAAAAGAACATCCAACTACTCCTCCTCGCGTTAATTTGAATAATATTACGTCGACGAAAAGAAGAGCGTGAGTTTTCTTAGAAGCAAGATATATCACAATGACATTTTGGGTAATGCATTTTCTACAAGGTACTCTAAAAAGCAAAGAGGACGGAGTGCCTCGTTGTTTCTCGTTTCCTGTCTCATTACTGCCACGGAAAAGGGTAAGTTCTGTCAGAGAATACATCGCTTCTACCTATTTCGCGAAAATTTAAAATAAAAATGTCTACCGTAGACTTCAAGACATAATTGTAGCGTATAACTGAAAATTGGCAAATATACATTAAGGTGCAATTTAAACGTGTCTACCGGATACAGACTTTACTAAAACTACATTTTCGGAACCAACAAAGCTTTTGCTCTGTCACAATTCATTGTGGCAAACATTAACGTTTAACCGCTTTGCATTTTCATTGTTTAATTCTTAAGTATCTTTGCTTACATTAGACATGGAAAATTAAAACTGTTTACCTACATCGTGTTCAATATTTGCATCTACAAATTTCAAAACTGTTAGCTAAACAACATTATTTACACATTTTCAGGTTTCTCTTGCGTAAACTGAATAGTTCGGATGAAATGTACGGATGAAGTCATAAAACCTCAGTGCTTTCAAATCGTATGAAAATCTGTGCCTACCGATAAAAATTTCCTCGCCAAGGAGCGGCCAAACGGTAAGACCTTTTTCCGGATCGTCAATACGGCACGAAACGGCGAATAGAAGGCGTATCGATAGTTTGAATAGAGAACGCTGCTTGTTTACAATAGCTGCGGGTAGTTCGTGAGCCGCTCTCCATTTAGATGGGAAGCGCGTCGATACCGCGTGCGGCTACGGCGGCGACGGCCATATGAACCACCATCTACATTTGAACTCCCTATCCTGTGTCAGGTCGACCATCAAGTACGAAGGTCGAAGAATATGAAAGGGTGTCAAGGGCTCTCGTTTAGTTGGTCGCTTCGCTGCCAACGCCTCTGTTATGGAACTTTATGGAATGAAGTGCGTTTTATACGGTCTTTGATGTTCGGTTTCGCGCTCTTAGCGTGTAGTGGCTCCCGAGGGGCGAGCAATAACAACATTGAGGAAAGTGCGCGCGGTCGTAACACACGCTTAACGGTGCACGCATGCAAATGTGTTTTTTGGAACTAATATTATTATTTCAACCATGTTTAATTGCAGTTACACCTTGAGTATGTATTAAGTATGCAATATCCTTAAACGATCCTTGACTAATGAAAAAGGTAACGTGATTGGAATCGTCTGGTAGGTAAACAAAACAATCTATCTATCAAATATCAAAACAAATCTATCAAAACAAAACTATCAATAATCATTATAGGCAGGATAGACAATATTTCAGTAAAATTTTCAAGGGACACATTAAGGCTGAATCGTTAAACAGCCTTATTACCTAATTTATAAGGTAATCGCGTCATTTTTTATATTTATATTAAGTCTAAATATATTGCTAGTTTTTTTTTTATTTTATGTTATTGCATAACTACTTTAAAACAAGAGTTAAAACTAAAACTAAACAATTTCGTTAAAGTCTAAATAAAACATTACCCACATTTGATAAATCTCTTCGAATATAAACCGAGTACCATTACTTTTAATGACGGAATTTCTTTTAATCTGCGCGAATGAGAAATGCCTTACAAATCACAGTTAAATAAATCTCGCGAGATGACCTATAAAATGTGCTGAAAGTAATCTCGTTAAAATCCTTTGCGGGTAGTTTCGAAACAAACGAAGGAGAGGAGGGGAGAGTCGACATTCGTGAAGCAACTGATGGTGTACCGTCCGTACCCGTACCTAATTAAATGGGACGTTCTCATTTCACTCGCGACAATTTTATGCGAAGATTTTAAGACTCCTTATAATAAAACTTAAGAATTTATTGTCAAGACTACCCCCTGTGACGGATAATTATCTCGTGGTACCTTCTGATGACATAAAAGAAGAACATTTTCTTATTGATATTTGTGTTCTGCCTCGGTTCACGATTACAATTGAAGTCGTTTGTCTATATATTTTACACTTCAAGTATTTCTTGCTTTAACTCGTGAGATATTAGTTGCGAAACTAAAATATTACTAGCATTTACTTAATTGCCAATAGTTCTTGTCTTTGTCTGGCGAATGTTTTGTCATTTGTTTCTGTAGGAATTTAGCTAACTTATTATAATTATAATTATCTTTTTATAAATGCGTTGGCGGCTAGTAATTTCCACAAAAAATTAAAAGTCAGTGTCAGTCTATTAATTTTTCTAAAATATTATATATGAAAAACAACACATGCTGTTTCATAAATAAATCCTGCTTTCAAAGCAGAGCAGTGAAGTGTCTCGTTTAACACCTCAGCCTTGTGGCTTCGTGTAATAATTCTACTAGGTAATAAATTCAACAGAAGTGTTAATTACTTTGTCCAATATATTTCATATCTGAAACTGCAGGTAGCTAATAAACAACCGCCAGCTAAATTACAATAATTATAAATACTGAATACCTACCTATATCAAAAGGTCTCGGTACATGGAGACATAACAAAATATGCATTTTAGTTAGTTCATTAAGATATAGCACGGTTATGAATGTCGGCATCGTGTGGTGGTGATAATTTTTCGAAAGATTGAATTTTTATGAACAGTACTAGCCGTCCCCCGCGACTTTGTACGCGTGTTTTAGTTTTAAACGGTTTTTAATTTTTGCAACATTTTTCATTTATGTTCCGCTCCTATCGGTCGTAGCGTGATGTTATATAGCCTTCCTCAATAAACGGACTATCCAATACAAAAAGATTTTTTCAATTCGAAGCAGTAGTTCCTGAGATTAGCGCGTTCAAACAATCAAACAAACTCTTCAGCTTCATAATATTAGTATAGATATTATTAGTATAGATTAAATAAACGACCCGCTGTATTTACCTACTAATCGATATCTTCAATCGAGTCCACGGCTTATATCCAATTAACAGGTTCTTTATGCGCACCATCTCGCTAAAACGCGTAAAATCAGCCGACGTCTGTCCAGGTGTAAATGAAACTCCGAGACACCTATTTGTTTCAAAATCATTTACCCAATACAAAGTGTTAAGTACCGAGAGCGATATGTCATAAATTCTTTACGCATAGTTTAATGGCTAGTATAATCGCAAAGGAATTAAAATTGACGGCTTTTTGTAGTAAGGGTGAGACATTAAAATGAAATCCTTTTTTATTGCTTCAATTTATTTGCGACAAAATTAACATAAGAATTACATTAAATGTAATGTTATTATACAGTTTTAAACGAGCGACAAATTGTGTGGAACTCTTAAATGTTTTAGTACTTATAAATGCGTGTAAATGACCCTTTAATTGCCAACTCTGATTAGGCTGATATTTCGGACATAAAAACTTCTGTTCCACATCGGATTACGGTTTTATACCAATTTGTTATCATATAGGCAGGCGCACTTAAGCATTAAAAATTAATTAAAAATATTATGATCAGCTATACAGAAGCCTGATTACAGCAACAACCCTAAAATATGAAAACTTTACGGTCTTAAACACGTATTCGATGACGGCAACATTCTTCTCTACTGGAACTTATAGATTAACAGTTTAGTATTCTGAAAATAGTAGGTACCTATGTTTACGAAAAGGGCTTTAAGCTAAACAACAGCTAAAAGTTTGATAGTCGTGTAAAATAAACAAGACAGATTAAACTTTAAGCGTTACCCAGGTGTCACACTCAATAACAAAAAAAGAGACCCTGACCTATAAATTGTGAGTTGATTGCTTGTAATAAAATGAGAAAACTTGAAGCTATAAAGTATTGAAACAATTAGTAGCTCGTTAAGTATTTAACTGTAGTAATAATGGCTGGTATGTTGTTCGGTAGTTATGATCTGCGACGTCACATAAGGACCAGTCCAAGCGGACAGACTAGTCGTGCAACTTTTTAGCGCAAGTCTGCTCGCGAACACATGTAGGATTGTACCATACATATGTAAGTCTAAACGGCAAAACCATGTTCCTTGTTGAACTGAGTAACAGATATATTAATCGATTAAATCCTTGTTCATTATTTGATGGCTGTTTACATTATATTTTTTATATTTAGATTTATATTAAGCGATTGACCTAAGCAACTCGAACCGAAATACCAAAATTCTGATTTATGTTTAGAAAGATATATATACAAACATTTATAAACCATTTTAAACTTCAAAAAAGGTTCGACTTATGCAATAACAGATTCTTAAAATAGGCTTTTTAGAAATCTTCTATGGATCTTTACTAGACAACACTTTGTCGAGATAAAATCTTCAGTGATAAACGAATAACTGTAATGGCACTGCCGAGATACGTATTCGATAACAGCAGCAAGAATTCCAGTATTATCAACACTCGGCTATTCAATCAAGTTAGCCAACCCTAGTAGGTACAGCTGTTAGTTGTGAAATAAATTCGGAAGATTATCGTTCGTACTAAATCTGAGTAAATCTTAGTCGTCTTTTACGATCATCGTTAAAGTTTACTTTCCAAGCCTTCAGATTCTAGCTATATACTTTAAGATAATCCAAAAGATGTAGTCGTTTTAAAATTTATTGCAAACTTAAACAATTAACAGCTATCTTCAAAGGTTTCTACAATTGAATCGGGTACGAGGTACCTGCTTCTAGTTCATAACTAACTGAGAGCCGTTACAATGAGTGACCGAAGGAGCCGCATTCTGAGCGGGCCAGCGCGGGGCAGGGGTGGATGCAGAGGGACGCAGGGAGCCGGAGGGAGAGGGGCACAGCACGAGCGCGCCACCTCGTAAATCTGAACAGCCCGAGGCACGGACCTGCCTCCAAGTACATCGTGGTGCGAAGCTACTTAGCAACTAGAGACAGTACCCAATAAATTCTCTATAGGTGAAAGTTATTATACTCGCCGTATAACGTGTACGGGAACTTGTTGTACACTAATCGCTCGTTTGTGGTTAAGAGAGTTTGTTTCTTAAAGAAAAACTCGAACCGATAAATATTTGAAACCACTTAAAACCGAGGCAAACTTACAGCTGGTAACTTTATATTGTTTAATAGATTAAAGTCAGGTGTTGTAAAAGTTACTCTAGAAATGCAAGTTTTATTTTATCACTTACAATACTTAATCGAAAGTTGTAACGTCGTATTGAATCCGTAGCAAACGATGTAACATTTGCGATTCCCACATTCAAACTCCATTGTATAAGAGGAGGCATATAATAGTGCACCTTTTCAATGATTGAAATAATAGCGAGTTATTGAAACAGTCGCCGTTCAGATTGAGGGATTGTGCTCTTGCCGTGTTTACGACGTAGGCCGCGCAGCACAGATTTATAGAGCCGCGTGTCACCTGCCAACCGCAACACTATGGCCGTCCCGTAAACAATACGAAATAACACAGCCCAATTTGAAACCTATTCCATCCCACGCAGAGCTTAAATATTGCTCGAAGCGGTAGCTGATTCTAAGGATGACAGCGCTCTACTCAAAATAATTAAAATAAATGTTTTACGACATTTGTGCAACTTGTATTGTAAATACATAACTTTTTGGAAAGAGGTTTATTTTATCAACAAAAGGATTTTTTTTTAACTTATTGTAGCTTCAACTCCAGCTTTGATCCTTAAGTAACAGCATATTAGTTGTTAATATTGTTATACTTCTGAAGATAAAAATATGTTTTCAAGTTAACTTTAAGGCTGGCAGGAGACATGCCTTAACAACCCTATATCTGTGAGAAGTGGACGGTCAGGGACAACCGATACGGCGGCCACCGCGACAGCGGTATTGTTCCGTGGCGATACAACACCGGGCCTAATTTATATCGATAGTGGCATCTTGTCTCAGACTATAGGAGAGTCCTAGACCTAACTGAAGCTAAGTTCTAGAGAATTATCAATTAATTTTTTCGATAAAAAGACGATTTCTTGAATAAAACTTGTTTCCTCTTTTGCATTCTTATAGATCTCCATAATCTTCTATAGATTTTCTAAAACAATAAGTTATAAATATTTTTCTACTGTATAAAATAGTAATCTACTACGAAAATATTCAATACAAAAAGAAGCAGGAACTATTGGTAAAATATTGACATCACAAAAATCCAGTCATAAGGTCAGAAAGCTTGACTCACAGCTATCCCTAATTCCCGGAAGGATAAAGGAAATAGTTTCAGATGTGTTACAAACAAAAATGACACAAAATTGAGTTTGGAATACGGAATCACGCAAAAATCAAATTTAGTTTATATGACAAACATGTTTCGTTCGTAGCCGGTGACATTTTATTAGCTCAGGACTCGTATATGGGGAATATGAGGACATCAAAAGGAGGTGTCATCGCTGGCGCGGCACTGTTTACGTGTGGTGAATATCGTGATACACCACGCTCCGCGCGCATATGATGTATGTAAACAAATTTGCTAAATTTTGATTAGATCATGGAAGAGGTACGCGACTGAAATAAAAGAGGTTTTTGTCGCCTGATGCTAAGTCAACGCCACGGTCGCGTACCAGAAACTTTGTTTACTAGCATAATGGAAAATAAAGAATTTTACTCGTTCTCATAAAACACAGCTCAGCGTACCCATATCGTTAAATTTTCCCTTTTTCAGATTGGAGTTGTAGGATATCTAGATTATGTGTACACGGTACACATAAACACACATTATACATTGCTTAAATGGTAAATAGGAAAACATTTTCGACGTAGCTTAAATACTTTCTTAGATATAAATGGAACGGAAATGTTGACCAATCGCAATTGGGATACGATAAGCTTTCTGAATTAGTGACCGGTCAGGACAACGGCCAACACTGGCCGACAAACACCGGATACTCCGATCAAAGAGCAACTTTGAGCTAATTCGGACGGTTGCCAGCAACCTGCCCGATTCTACTGATTGAAACTATAAATATTTATCTGTTTCCCTAGACAATTGGCGTCAGCCTCGTAGTTAGTTAAATAACAACAAAATTATCAGTTTTAAATAGGTAATGTAATGTAAAATCCTAGTTTAGTTATTAATGTACGTTTGGATATGAACCGAAATAAACCTTGCTTCAAATAACATAATAAAAACAAAAGAAAACAAAATACGTTCCCCGTGTGCCTAGTTAAAATGCGAAAATACGGCAACATTTCAGATTGGGTACATTAAACTTTATACGGATGTCGCTAAATTGGACTGTTGGTTAGTTTGTTCTTTGCCAAGTTTTTTCCTGTCCAGTCGTCGAGGGCCGGGGAAAATGGTCGTGGACCGGGTAATTGTGTTAAAACTTTCATCAGGAAGTGTGAAATTTTGTGAAAGCAGCGAGGCCAATGTAACCGCCATCCCACCTACAAGTTTAATTTGTTTCAAAATTGTGATGAGACACAAAAGGCAAAAGTACAAAGTCAACGTTATCTATTTCATAATACCATCACATAAATGAGAATGAATGGCGTTACAGCACTTGTTATTCATAACACTCACAGAGAGACACTTGAAAACACAGCAATGAATAAGCAATTACACATGACAGACAACATCAATGACTCTTAACACTCAATTAAAAATGAAATAAATAATTCATATCCTACGCAAGTTGTATTATTTTTATTCAATGAGTAGGGCACTGGGAGACACAAAGCTTGAATACAAATGTATTTGAAACACGTGACTCGACGTAAAACTGCCGTGGGACAGCGTGGCGCCACCAACCTCACTGAATTTTATATACAGACCTCATGGAAATATGATAAAAATGTCGTCCTATTACAAAATAAAATTGTTGCTACTTTTTGGCTTATTTAAAATAAAGTGGTAACTAGTCATATTAATTATTAAACTTTTAACAGGTACCTATAAGCCTGAAAAAGCAACATTCATAATGGAAACATATTATTTTACTTACGACAAAAAAAATCCTTATTGAGTATATTACTCATGTATGAATTATTGATAAAGCTTTAAATTTGTCGGCTCATTACAACGCATTGTGAAAACGAGCAGTTAACATCCTAATATGATTATTATTGAAGATGCACCCAGCGAGAAATAAACGACATATTTCTTCCGAGAGTCTTTATTGGAGTAAACAGCAGTTGAGTATCATTAAAACAATATGGAAGTGTCAAAGAGCCAGGAGCGAAATAACAAAGCTTGATCGGATGCGAGCTACCGTAGTTATATGCTCGAACTCGTGACACGTCCGCCGGCGCAACAAACGGAAGTTGTTATTACGAAAATATATGCAAATTACCAGCTCACTGGAAATATCCCTTTTTCAGTGTGGTAGTTTTTTGTTCTCTGTGCCCCTGGACTTGGTCATTTACATCTTATTATTGGTATGTTTTAGGGGATAACATGTCGAATTTGAATCGTTTTTACCGCCGCCTCGAGGCTTTGCAGGTTGAATAAAAACGATTTCACACGGCACGAACACGCTCCTGCTCTTCCATGATAGTTCTCTTATTATTCAAAACGTTACACTGGTAACAAAAAATATTCTTAGTTTTAAATCAATGCACGGCATGCACGAAAACTAACACCACGGTAAAATAATGGAAACGTTTAAATTGGAAACCTTAACCAGGATCAAATTGTTAAGTCTATAAAACCGTTTAATCGACGTTAAGCAAGGAGCGCATTAACTTTCCATTTTTGGTAAAGCGGACACAATCGTTAAGTCGACTAAAATAAATTTCGTGGGAAGCTTCCTAACTCCTACCGATTATGCTATTGTAAATGCAAATGGTCTCTGTGTGGTTTATTCAAGGTGTATATTGGTTTGTATGGCATTTGTATCGAACATTCGATAATAAAGTTATTGAAAGTGGTAATAAGATTAACGGCTTGTTCGTTGCGCGTAAATCACGATGCATTACGTCGCCGACGACAGGAGGCTCGTATCGCATTACAGTGGATTAATTGCGGCTGAGCCGGCTGTGGCGACAACTGGGGCGGGGCCTGCGCCCGCGCATACTACACAGCCTTGTATAACTTTTTGCTCCTAAATTTACAGAGCGATGATTTCTGTCCGATTTTCAATTTAATTTTAGTTTCAACTTGAAGGTGCGATTGTTACTGAGAAATTACGATAAGACGCTTGAATTACAACCTTAGCCATCGCCTTTGAGTAAATGGTATGCGTCATTATCGGGAAGTGTAACGAGCGCGGTCGGATCGCAACAAATCATCGCGACGAGACGGCCGCGCAGCGGTGCGCACGCCGCGCCCTGTCGCTCACTGCCGAAATTAATTTCCCGTAAAATCGCTTAAGCGATCTATCTTTTTCTGAGAAAAATAATATTCGACGATATGCACTCAATAATAATTTATCTCGAAAGAAACGCTTAATCTGCATTGTACGAGCACAACCTGTTTATCTCTATATGAATTGAGTATGCCCACTTGTTCGTACTTTAAAGAAAATGGTTGGAGCGCAAACAAATTATTAACCTTCCATATACGGTGTCAAGTATGTAGCAAGTAGCTGTCTCCATGCCTTTGATAGACACTAGGTTTTTTATTACTAGACGTCTGCTTCATTAATAACCACCGTTAAGACATTCTCGTCACATGGCTAACCTGGTTTTTTGCTCGTTTATTATTGTTTCGATAATGAAATAGGTAGTATTGAAATATTTTTTACTACAGTTAGCAAATTGTACATCCACCTAATTTTAAACTCAATGTACCTAATTGAAAGCTAAATGGAGCAATTTTGGAAATGGTTGATGAACATGGCTCCTCAATATTATTTTCGTTATCAATTGTAATTTATCAGGTATGTTTAGATACAAATAGGCAGGCTAACCTACCTCCTTTTTAAGTCTGTCATTTTTACGTACAATGGCCAAATCAAGACGGGTTAAGTGCGGGACACAGCCCAGCCAAGCAAAACCCGAACAAGGTTATCATTTTCACGCTTATTATAATTGTAAGCCAATCCATGTTGGACGAGAGACACCTCAGAGGCGAGTTTAGCTTTTAAGACCTAGGTAAAAAAGTATAACAGTCTGAACTGCTACAGCAGCTTAAGACCAAAACATTGATAATTTAAGGTTGATTCATTATTGTTACGTAGTTCTGGATTTTCCAAATTCAACTGGCGTCACTCAAACTATCAATTTGCAAAAGTAACAAACTTTTAACATTAAAAGCAGGTATCGTTTAAGCCGCAGCTTCATATCAAAATAAAAGGCATCATTCATTGTCCAGCCGTTCTAGGCAAGTATGGCAAAAATTCCCTCCAAGTTTGCAGTGCAGTGTTCCTTGCTAACGAATGGAATGAGAAGACAAAAAGTGTCCGCTCGACTATTCTTAGCTCCCGACACGGTGCCGCTCGATTAGTCGCTTAGCTGCCAAGGAATTACAAATAATGAGATGCTTAAAATAATACGAATTTGCATAGAATTCTATAATTATTACATGCTTGTACAATCATGAATACCGCTTACACACAAAGGACAAGGTATTAAATGTGAGTGTTTTCTAAAATCTTTACTAGGTACAGTCTAGTAATAGGGTTTCGTTTTTGACGATTCGTAGGTATGAGTGTATGACACACCGTAATATACATATTTTGCTCCATGCCAATGTACCGAACCGTACCATAACTGTTTGTGTTCATCAAAAGCGAGCTGATATCACACTCTGTTACATACAGACGGCAACATATGGTGCACTTCCAAAAAAATACTATTGCTCTCTTGCAACTTAAGTTCCTAGAACAAAATATTTTCAATTTTCTTTTCAACTAATATATAGATAAATTAATTTAAATAATCATAGTACCATATCAACTAATTTGTTATTCCATTTTATTGACGTTATTTCCTCCCGTTCGATGTCCAAAGTCAACCAGTGAGAACTTGAATGCACTAGAGGCCTGTACTTGGAAAAATAATTGCCCGAGTACTTACCGTTCAGTAAATGGTATTCTTACTAAAACTATTCGAAACGCCTAAATAAAAAGCAGCATTTAAATAACTCACCCTAAGAAGTTAATGGAATGAAAAAGATAGATAGGCATAGTGCATACGGATTTTAACAGTAATCACAGTTCGACCGTGTGAAATTGCATTAAGAATACGATGACAATGATTAAAGTTAGTGTAACAAAGCTTTAATTTAAAAATTCATATCCAAATCAGAACACAAAATCGTCACCTGTCACTGTCTGAAGGATTTCGTTAGGAGTTCCTTAACCCTAAATACGAAAAAAATATAATAATAATTGTTGTCAGTACCTATTGTCAGTCATACCATTATTCTCTCACATCAGTGTCGTGACCTTGCCTTCTCTTCCGATCTTTCTTTTCTCAGTTCATCGACATGTGTAATGAAACGCAAAAATATACTTCCAAACAATAATATACATCTAATACGATAATAAACAAGACGAAAAGATACTGTATAATTTAGTTTAGCAACATTCGTTCACCCGAACATTACTCTAATTATAAGGGTCAACGTTCCAAAAGATAATTCCACGCACATTATCAGGTGAACCAGTCCTGTACCTGTAGATAACAGAGCGTTAGATGAGCGTGATTTATGTGAAGCGACGACATTAAATTACATCTAGATCGAACAACGCTATAAATTATCTGTCCGTATTGTAAATCTGCTGCGAGTATCGATGGTCAAATCACTAGCCAAAGTGTATCGCAAGTTGATGAGTGGAGTACAGTCTGGAAATATCTGACGAAAGTACCTGTATATCAATGTCAGCGCGTATTTATGTAAATTATTGTGTAGTTTTATGTGTAAGTTCACGTGAATAAACTTTATGATAGGTAAATAAATTGAAAAAAACTTTTATGAAAAAAAGTAGTGTGCTTTTCCCTAGTAATGCGAGAAAGCATCATAACAAAGATCATTCAAAATATACATAATGTATAATATAACATAATATAATATATAATATAAATGTAATGTATGTAAAGAAAATTGACACGATGTTTTTTTTTTCTTTATAAAGTAGACTGCGCCGTTACGATCGAATTATAATTAACCACTTCGCACCGGTCTCAATAGCAAGTAATAAGCAGGAAATTTACACAATTTTGATCCATAATTAACACGTAACTGCGCACGATATGGTACATTCGAGCCGTGGGGCAACGAATTCCTGTGTATAGTATACACTATACATACGGATACAAATCGGTGACCGTTAAAAATAAATTATAAATAACAAGCGGGCAATAAACGAGCTGTTCGCAGGTCGGAGATGCAGGCAGATAAATCACGACGGGACTGGCGGTCGGGACGGCCCGTGTGTAATAGTGTAAGTGTTACGAATGAGAAATGTGATGATGTTACCATCTACATATTCAATAGTACTAAATACACGTTGATTTTGCCGTTGTTAACAATTATTATTTAGTTTATTTCTGTCCGCTTATTTAATTTGGATCGGAATTAAATTGCATGAGCTATTTTGGAAGTTTCTAACTAAATATACTACCAATAACTGTCATACTCATCCCGATGTAGATATGTGTAAAGAGAGTTTACTTACTATAAATGTTTCCATTTGAATTGCTATCAATCCGCTTTGTGGGATACAAAAATACCACAGTAAGATTAAGTCTTAATTTGATGTCAAACAAAGAGAAACCACTAAGTAATGGGTTTTTCATGCACCTGTCTTTAGTAAAATAAACTCAACGTTTGCATTTTAACAAAACGGCGTTATTGCAAACATTCAAGGCAAACAAGAGCTAAGAAGGTGTTAAGTTTGAGGTGTCGAGTGATTTTCAACACATACCAATTATCACCCAGCCGAAATCTTTATAAAAAACACCTCGAAAACAACGGACGATTACTTGCTACATCAACTTCACATCAACTCGTGAATTTTTGAAAAAAGATACAGATAACGTAATCAAATAAATACCATAATATTTTAGTAAAGTTTGGATTGTAGAGGATAGGTTAAATTACCTTATATACCAAGTTCATGCAAGAAAATATAAATAAATAAATAAAGGTTAAAGTATCTCGCAATAGAGACAAAGGTGGAAGCAAAGAAAAAAGAATTGATAGGAATATGGTAGAAATGTATAGTGAAACCTTTTACATCAAAGATAAAGCTGTGAAGAATTACAAAAATTACTCGAGCAACAGCAAGCCTTACTTTTGTAAAAATAAAATATTCCATTATAGCAGGTGCCGGGCATCACGGCGCAAGGGACTATGACACTCTCAATTATCAAATTATCGTCATTGGCAACTTGATACTCTCCTTAATAGCGGGTTTCGAGCTTTACGCTCGACTTAAAAAATATCCACGCTATTTATTATTTAAGCATCGCAAAAGTAGTGTAAACACGAAGTGGTTAAACCGGTATTAAATCATCTAGAGATGTCTGTAATTTATCGACCGTCGAGAAAAATAATATTTGTAGGTGCTATTTTTTATCACATAATATGATATGACATGGTTAATTTACATTTTATTTCAACAAGCCTTAGTCGAAATATGTATATGTATAATCCAATATTGATGACATATTCATGAGGCTTCTAGATAATTTGTGCATCTTGTAAATGTCAAGAAAGCAATTTTAGCCTCATAATGCCAACATCGTGTTCTTCGGGCAGGTTATGTTATGATACTCTATAAACAAAACATTTAAGATGTACGGTATTTCTACGTTATGCACAATTTTAGAAAACAATTACATAAAAATAAATAATAAATGTACAATATTCCTGACAATAACGAAGGACTGAGACATGAGACATTTAAATAGTATGTTTTAGTTTTTCTTATCCTCAAAAGTATAACGTTTACGAACCGCATAAACTTATTAAGGTACATAAACCACAAGTTAACAAAGATACAAGCCAAATCCGAACAAAATGACTTCCGAATGTAAATAATTGGTGCAACAGGTGTGATATAAATCTCATACAAACGAGGTGCTGATTAAGACGATCGTATATCAAGCGTTAGCGGCTCACCACACGCGATGCCCCTACGTATTCACAGAGAACCTATAGGTAATATCGATATTGAAGAAGCTACAACAGAGGCACCAATAATCCTATTCAAGTAAAAGTCAGCTATTCGTTTACGAGACCCACAAGTCGTGTGGTGATAGAGTTAGTAAACTTGTGGTCTACTTAAGCCTAAGTTATGTATGTTGACAATAGATCCACAAGCAGATTATGAGAGGTACTCGTAGTTACAAAATTGGCTTTTTGAAAATGATTAGCTTTGTGTGATACTATAAGGACATTTATCATAACACAAATCTGACTCACAGTTCCATAGACAACGGACCTTTTCTACGTGCAATGGGCGTGTTGATTCTCTCAGTGACCCACTTTTACTTGGTTAGAGACAGATTTTTCTTTCAAATGTTCTATGTGACATTTCCTTGCGCCGACAATCAGCCAAGCGACCGGAATGTCACAACGGGGCTCTAGCACACCTACCTATTTTAAGATTTAAATGTACAAAAACTTAATTGATACATTTTCGTCGATGAATACGATGGTTACGTTTAAACATTCCAGTAGTACACTTTTGTAAAAATGCTACATAATAATCATTCCTATGAAAAATGTACTATTTAATCAATATTTTCTATAGTTTGTAAATCAAATATCTAATATTAAAGGTTTGTAAAAGAAAAAATCAATATTTGGCTTTTTATCTCATTGTAAAGCAAAAGCCCTTTCCTTTAATCATGATTGTATGGAATATTCACAAGCAGACCACTTAACACTAACGAAGCTTGATGTCGAGTACGCGACGCACGACGGACAATTTCATAAAACACTATAATATAAATTTATGGGTACCTTACAATAAAGGTACCAAAGTGACGATGCAAATTCAATTCTACGTTTACACATCTCATACTCAACGCTTATGGACGAAACAATATGTAAAGCAACGGTACAAAATGATCGACTAGCCGACACAAATCTCGTGCATGCCTATTTGTTGAGCGCCAAGCGAGCTCTATTACTTTTTTCCTAACTTGCAAGTGAGCGATTTATCGCTAGCAGCTGCGTTTTTTTCTGGAGTATGGACACCATAAATCGCGTATACTGAGCTTTTTCAGTGCACATGATTTGCGAAACAAGATTTCATCAGTAAAATCATGTCGTAATAAAGTTCAAGTGATTTTTACGTGTTCTATAATCGCAGTGCAATAATACTTTTTTGGTGACACTCCAATTAAGTACCATTTGGTCGCCAGTTGTAAATTTATTTCACGCCTTCGCTTTTATCTTGTATCAGTTGGATTGTTCTTTCCGTAACAATCGCGAGTCTCTGTTTATACTTGACTTACGGGTGAATTATGCGCGAGAACTTTTGTAGGATCGCATTAAGAGCAGCAAATGAATGTTGACAGGTAAAAAATAGATTTATGTTTCTAGTTGTCTGCAACGAAACGTAGGAAATCTCCAGATACGTATAAAGTATACAAAAAGACGTTGTGGCGAATTGTGAATAATCAAAATAAAAACAATGAAAGATCTAATTACCACAGATGTTTAAATACATGAATGTACAGAGCTTAAAATTTATTGGTATTCAAGTTGGAAATTGTATTTTCTGAAGAGGATACAATAAATATCCGAAAGGTCGCGTTAACGAGCCGCCCCGACGCGAGACGCACGGAACAATAAAGTACGATTTTACTGAAGACTCGTGAATATAAAACACATGAGGATAACAACATTCAATTTGGCAAACGTTAAAGAGATTTCAAAGTGATATATAAGACAAGGCTAAATTCTAAGAATTTTATAATAAGACAACAGATTCAATCAAAGTGCTAGGGGATTGGATTTCAAAATGCCTGTGCGCACATTGATCCGCTTACAGAGCTCCCCGCATATTTAAGCTCACGGATATCTTTCGTAGATCTCGTAAAAAGCCGCGGCGATGTACTGAGAGCATGCTTGGCTCTGGTTAATGATTGGCCCCATATCGAACCAAGGAATCCCTTGTAAAATTACCGCCGCCTTATAATAGGTAGGTACGTATTTTCGGCAAGATTTCTGATTCTTCCCTTATCATCTCATTTCAATCTTTAGCTTGTTATGAGTCGCTCACTTCACTTGTGGAGAGTGATTGAACCGCTTGATGTTTTAACGCTGTGCGAGATTTCATTCCTTTACCTTTTTTCCCTCGTCGTCGTTCATATTTATATTTAAATGAAGATAAAACTTTGATACAGTTCTGCGATGCTTTATTGTACCTAATTCTTTCGTTAACGTTCCTTATTTTTTTCGGTTATTACAATATTAAAATAAGATTTCCACCATGCTTAATATAATGTCGTAGAGTATGGTTTAGTTCTATAAGTTCATATCAGTCTTCTTACCTATGGGGTCGAACCGAATACTTAAAAATAATTAGACTTTGAAGAAAGTACTTTCGTATAATTTATTACACTATCTTATCCATTTTTGGAACATGATTTATTTTGATTTACATTTGTGTCTACTACAGAATGATGCCTTCTGCCTGTGTGGTTACTCGTAGGTACATAAAAAACCGGACCAGTGCGTGTATGACTCGCGTATCGAGGTTCCCGTACAAATTATGCTGCAGTTAATTCTCGAAAAACAAACTAAACCGTGCGGTTTAAAAAATGCTCTTCCATACATCGATGTTATGACACTATCAAATTTAATTTTATGTTATGTTACTATACTACAAATTTTCTGTATTTGGTTACTTGTAACGTAAGACCTAGTCATCATGCCCAAATTTCGGGATTCTGGGTCGTCGGGAAGGCCCTATAAGACTTGCTTTATTTTTTAAATTGCTTTGAAATAGAAGCTTGCATCACTTGTTCGTAGACCTGAGTAGGTATATGATATTTATTTTAAACAAGCCAAACCAAGCGTACCTGTGAAAAATATGGACAGATAGACAGACGGAGAACAAAGTGATCCTTGAAGGGTTACTTATTTTCCTTTTGAGGTTAGGAACCCAAAAAAATCTGCTGTTCCTTACAAGGATGTGATAAAGTTTAAAGTAAAATGTTTAGAGAGAGTTTCTACAGGTGAATCATTTTGTTTAAGACTGATTCCGAATGTAATTGTTTGATTTTAAAACAACGTGTAATTCTTGGTACATTTTAAACTGTTGGTGTATTTTAGTGCAAACTATTCTGCGAACTACCGCCTTTTAACATAACGGTTCCAAGCAATCATCGCTGTTGAGATTGAAATGTAATTTTGTGTAGAAACCAGCACTCTGACCTACGGCGGTGTTAAACATTTACATCCACTCAACCTTACTTAACTGATTATCTATCGTAATAAATTATGTTCAATCCGTGAAGCGTTTTACACATAAAATTAAATACAGATAATTATGTGGACGAGACCACATACCTATAAATTAATATCTATATGTTCCATTTATTTAACATAGCTGTCCCCCGCGACTTTGTTCGCGTGTTTTAGTTTCAACGGTTTTTTATTTTTGCAACATTTTTCATTTATGCTCCGCTCCTATTGGTCGTAGCGTGATGTTATGTAGCCTATAGCCTTCCTCAATAAACGGACTATCCAATACAAAAAGAATTTTTCAATTCGAACCAGTAGTTCCTGAGATTAGCGCGTTCAAACAAACAAACAAACAAACAAACTCTTCAGCTTTATAATATTAGTATAGATGAAACAATTTAACAATGTTTTAAAAAGGTAAATGGTTTTTACAGCCCACCTTATATTAAGATACAATCGTGTCCTAAATCTTGAACAGGCGATGGCCTTTAATAAGAACCTGCTACGAAAACCGTTTCATAAAATACTTTTATATTGCATATTACAGCAGTAGGCATTTGGTACTGTAATAGATATTGATACGATAACGTTTTAGTCTAACAATAAGGCGCCACCATGACAAGATTTATTTAACTGGAAATCGGGTCGTTACTCAAGCCCAAATAGAATTATTCATATTCTCAATATATTTATCTCCGAAGACATACCTACTGCGTATCCTGGAACAACAGCACAATAGTCCAACATCCTTAACAATGATATATTGACATTCAAAGACAATAAGTTGACACAAATAGGGTACATTATAATACACAATACAATACAACGCGTGGGTGACCTGGGAATGTTTGTGCTACCTACTGCGACAGCCAACGACCGAACATTTAACTGAGAATGCAGCTTACCATAGGACAAAAGCTTTGTGTAACTTTCTTCGTAAATTAATTTCGCGCGAAATCTTAATATACTTCACGCGCACTATGCTTCTAGTGATACTTATTTGACTAGCAAAGAAATAAATTAAGATACCTACCTATTAAGTTATTGTTAGTTTTGTAGTCGTGTGAAAGTGACGAACATTTTCTAGCTGTTTTTTTTTCCTTGCACATGCTTCAACCATGAAGTACCTATATATAGTATACTTAGTAATATTTTTTACCAATCACCAAATAAAAATCAACATTTCAAATTAGAAAAATATTTGATACTATTATCTTACCCAAACTAAAACCCGTAATAGTTTCTGCAAATAGCCCAAGATCTAAATCCTTAGTATGCTACTTTTATATCTAGACCTCAGTCTCGCCAGAATTGTTTGCGAACACAATTACACAACACAAATAAGGATTTTATCAGTATTCGTCACTATTTATTTACCTTATATATTGAATGTAAAATTTTAATCACACATTAGTTTAGGGCTCGTTTAATACTAAACATGGTATGAAGACTTTATACGTATGGATAAAAGAGTAATTTACAGTAAAGATAAACTTATTTGTACTGCACTTGAGGCATTAACATCTTACAGTTATAGTGTAAATTTGTTATAAAAGTGTGCTTATAAGGTTGAATGGGCCTGAATAAAATTTTGCATACAAATAGTTCAAGTTCAGATCAACACAATAACAGTACGTATAGCTTTGTTGGGAGATTAAACTCGATAACGACTTGCAAGGTATAAAAAGACATTTGCATTTAAACAATATAACTTATTTATTCAAAGTATTTTTGCAAAGTGTGAAAGAGAATTCAACGGGTTTTAACAAGAAGATTATGCAAATTTTTATGTAAAATGTTTCTATTAAAATATTTATATATAAGTACCTACAAAAATTTACTCACTATTTAAGACAGATGCCCACAATCCTACCTTTTATAAAAAAATCATCTGTTTTAAATAAATCCTAAATTCTCCTAAATCCCAATAAGATATTATGTTCATAAATACCTACTTTGACTAAACTGGAAATTAAATTTATATCTATAGTAAAAGTAAACAGTAATTAAAATGGTCCAAACATATTTTTCTCCGTTATAAATAACATGTAGGTAAGAGAAATGCAAGTAAAACTGTTAACATAGGTATATGTACTCACTACCTAATTAAGTCAAGTGATTCTCAGAACTATTAAGGCCAAAAATAAGACTCGTATGTAATTTTTATCTTTCTTAATAATCTAAAAATGCTGTTACAGTTAAGCTTTAAGTACAAGACTTGTTTATGTAGTGAAGCAGTAAATAATGCCCATTCTAAATGCTAATTATTATTCTGAAATTGGTATCAATGAAGAGTAACCATTCAGAAAATTGGAAACATACTAAATATATTTTAGGTAATAACATACCTATTTGTGATGACTGATGAGTGTATACCTTAACAAGTTTTACAAACCAAATTCTTAAGTAAACGTCGTCAAACGCTGCTTTGAACAAACTAAAAGAAGGTCGAAGTAAAGAATGACTAAACCAATACAAAAGGCGGAAAAGTAAGAAATGTAGTATCGAAGAATAAGTAGGCTAACCTTTCACGATCAAATAAATTGTATACAGTTGAAGAAGTCAGGGGTCTCAGAGACTGACTGTGTTTAGCTGATGACATGCATGACACAATGGGTAGGTATATAAAATATACTCGTATAGGTACTTAAAAGCTCGTGAGAAAGATTCATGTTTAACTTTTCCTAACTAGACGCGCACGTTTCTTCGATTACCTAGTGTGAAACGTTTCGTAATAAGTCAAATTGAAAAATCTATACAAGAATTCTTCATACGCTTATAAATACACTTACATCGGCTAAGAGTATGTAAACTATTAATAAATGTATTACAGATTTGTATATTGACAGCTAATAAGTGGAAAACAGTTACCAGTCAAAATAAATCCAATGATATTAGACGTCACCACAGTCAACATCGAGTGTGTACATGTGACTACGAAACGTGGGAAACATTTATAAAGCGTTGTCTGTCCATCCGTTGACCCTTTAACGGTACTACGCGTCTGACTGATTGCATAACGTGATTTTACGTGATTGAAAAATATATGTTATAAATTACAAACAAAATTACAACAAAAATGAGTAAAACATTTTTACAAAGTTAAAAAGACATACAAAAAGATGCGCCCAACGTGGGGCTCGAACCCACGACCCTGAGATTAAGAGTCTCATGCTCTACCGACTGAGCTAGCCGGGCTTGATCACTGTAGTCGAAATAGTATATCTGTTGTTGCAACAATAGCTAAAAGATGATCACAACAAAATCTATTATTAGAAATATTAGCGTTTTTTTGTATATTGATGAGGAAATTATTGACAAAAGATATATTATTTTGTATGGACAACTTGTGATAAATCGAACATAAATACATGCTTTGAGTAGAGTTTGTATGTTCGACTGCGAAAATAGTTACTCTATTTTTTCAGTGCAGAATATCAAATCGGGCCAGACGGGGCGATGGGCGGTCCGCAAACACTTCCGAGCCGTGTAATTTACTCGTTAGTTCGTATCGGCGTCCTATAGAGACTGTTATTTTATGTAAGAACTTGGCGACCGCCCGCGGCTACTCTTCAATGGAATTCGGAAAATTGTGATATTGTAAATTTCTATCTTTTGATAAGTAGATTTCATTGTGAACACAACGGCAATTATGAAAACATGTTTTGAATTTTCGTATTAAAAATAAAAGTTATATCAGAACTTTTAGATTAAAATTTTCTCGCAAAGCGAATTATACTGTATCTAAGTAGGTACGTTTGTTTCTTAAGAGAGTAGGATGCTAAAAGGCACCTTTAAAAGAATCCGTGAAATATTGAATACCTAATTAAGTACCTGCTGTGTTTTTTAACTGAAAGCTACATAGATAAGTAATCATACAGGGATGAATCGGAACGGGGTTAAATTGGTCAGTCTAAAGTCAGACCGGTCAGACGTCAGTAAATAAGGTTCGTATGTAAGAAACGTCAGGTCCCGTCACAATGCTGAGCGACTTGAAACGTCGACGTCATCACTTGATTATTTCCACTTAGATGCATAGTTCAAAACAACATAAGTACCTACTTCCGTCGTTAAACTGGTAGGCATGAAACATTAAACTAATTCGATTGTTTTTTAAACTTTATTAACACCTTCATAAGTGTCTCTCTCACCTTCATAAATAAGTGTCAATGACAGTGATAACTAATTATACTTAAACTCAGATATTCTATAGAGCATTATTATAATTATTCTCATAACAGGCTTGTTAGTCATAATCATAACTTAACTTTAGAGGCATCGTTAAATTGACACAAGTCTAAGTCTGGGTAAGTTAAAAATGTCCATCGGGATAGATATAGCACTAAACCTTGTCCGAGTCTCGGAGGTATGTTTGTCGGCATCACACAAAACCGAGACGTCTCATTTGGCGCTGTCTCCTGCCCGATTTATGAGACCGTAATGCGCGCACTTCTAAGGACAACCTTCCATAGAGAAACGCAACATAAAATATGTGCACGCATCGCTTACTCATTTCCCATAAGGAGTTCCCGCACCAATTTAAGTAGAAACTGAGATGACGCTATCGATTTTAACTATTATTTGTAAGGTGATATCCTATTGAATGTTAAGGTGGTAAATGCTGTGCACAGTAAGTTTGTAAATTGCTCCTATCGTGTAGATCGGACAGTGAATAGGTAAGCAGCTGTTAGAAATCGCGTGTTGATTAGTTTTATGAGAACACCGTCATAATTTACAGCCAGTTAGTAATCGGGTTGTGATCGGTATGAAATGGTCTGGAAGATGTATTAAAGAGGCGGTAATGAGGTTAGATTTAATCTAAATAAGCTAGATTAGAATTTTATTAAACATGTAATTTAATAGAATCCTAGTTGACGTTCCTGTAGATACTTAAACATACTTAAGTGCATTAGCTGTTTATTTATAGATTATGTAGGTATGTGTGTTTGCCTTGACCATAAAGAAACACTAATTTACATGTGAACTCAATAATAAATTAAAAAATCAAGAACAACCGAAAGTCCGCTGTTTAAAACAAAAGAAGAAACAGTTTTTTGCATTTTAATTTATCATAGCGCTGTATGAGCTTAAAGTACCTATTACGTAAAGCAAATACAGCGCCATTTTGTGGATGACCGTCCTTATATTGAGTCCGTTACACTACTCTCTGAGATGCTTTGTGAGCCCTTTCGTTACGGGGAATTATTATGGAGATATCTTATTTGAATATTATTGTAGACGACAGATATCTTGATCTTATAAGGTTCTACCTTAGAATATATTATTACTCTACGAGGAACTTGGACGCTTTAACACTTAACTGATTTGGTTTTGAAGAACGATTGTACCCTGCATTAATCTGGCAATTACCTGGAATTAAAGAAACAGTCGTTTTAAAATAGAGCTTAAATATTACTAGACTATACTTAATACACGACAGGCATAGAAAAAATGGAAATGTCAAAACTCAAAAGCAGGCTTTAATAGCTTTTATTTATATTATATTTTAAACTATTACGATACATAGTTTGAAATGTCATTCAAACAAAGCTTTAAAAGTTTAGTTTACCTACACAGAATTCAGTAACATTACCAATTTCATACTTAAATTAAATTTAATAAAATATTTTTTTTTTTAAACAAATTTAATTGTTAGGTATATGATTGAAGCTAACTTAGTTGTGGTATAATCCAAATGCAAAATTTTAGGTTAATCAGAAACCGTAAAGTGGGTCATATTTAACTGTAAAGATTTTTTTACGTAATTAGTTACTTAGTTACAGGTGAAGCTATTAAAAGCTTATTCAACAGAAAGTGAAAACATATAACATCGCAAACAAAACAAAGTAATGAGACGCAACATGCTCGTCCTTACATAATCAGAAAAAAAAAACCCAATCAACAATCAAACCCACATACAAGAAATATTTTAGTTATCAGAAACTAATCAGAAAGTGATGAAACCGAGCGTACTACTAATAAGTCGACATCCAACAAAAAGATATTAAACAAGATAAATATTTGTAAATGACATATCTTATAAGACAGTCCGCAGATAAACATATCCAGGGATCGGCGAGCTATTCATCACTTTGTACGTTAAGTTTAACAACAGTTAAATGGCGGGCCGATGACTGTGAACAATGGCTATCGATTGATAGGATCGGTGATACTGCCGAAGTGCGCGGCGCACGCGGCGCGTTCTGTGCGCGCTCCCGGGTGAGCAACCACCGTCGAAAGCTACGGGAAAAACGTGATTTCAAGACCGTTAAATGATATGCAAGAAAATCAACATGTTATTGTAATGACATTGCATTGTGTATCACCTACCATGTGCGTTATTTGTTATCAAATTATACGCGGAAAAAAACCTTTTAAAGCATTAAAAATTTAACATTTCATTATTATGAACCAAATATGTAACAGACTTAGGTATCTTTTATATTTTCATTTGGAAGAAAAGAGTTGTATAAAAAAAATATATGTTTCTTGGAGACAATCCATCTACAACAAGATGATTAAACAATTTATATATCTGTTTTGAATTTACAAGTCAAGGAGTATCTTATTGGATAGTAGCATTTAGGGCCTGGCTTTCGATGTATCTTATGTACCTACTATTATATAAAGAGACAACTTGACGAGCTGACTTATTACCGCAATGCCGAAACCGCGCCTAGAATAATGAAATCATCAAGTAATAAGAAAGGATTTTTAGAAATTCAACCACCAAAGGGAAAAAAAATATAAAGGTTTTTTGACATCCGTCTTTTTCAAATATAGAAATAAGTTTCTGGTTAGAAATACATATAAACAAAAAAAACTGCGTTTTTTGAAAGTTTTAAACGGTTTCAAATAACATTCTACTAAGATTCTAAGCAGATATAAAATATTCTGAATTGGCACGAAGTGCAATTATAAATTCAATAGTATGGAGCCGCAGGCACTGGAAGTATATTATACTAATAAAGGTACTGTCCATGCGAACAAAGTCACAGATTTCTACAAGCATTCCCTTACCCGTATGATTCATATTAAACACCCAAAGGTATATCATACGTTTACCTAGTAAACATGCCAATGTTGTTTATTTAATGGGTATCAGTGGTAACTCGATTACATAATTTTCTGCTAACGTCTCGCCCTAGGTGCAAGGCTTAGAGTTTTGCATTTATAAATTTAGATGCTCGCATTAGCTAGCGCAGTAAGTTATATTGTAATGCAAGTGCGTGTGTACCTGGCGACAATGAGATTGTCTCATAACTTCTCATGTGGCGTCGCGTACTATAAAGTAAGTCCACAATGCCGACGACTAGTAGCCAGTGGCCGCGTACAGCCGTACACGCACGCCTCGATGATAATATCATTCTCACTCCGCGTATCGCGCGATTCGATCGTCGATACGTACCAGTCGTCGGGATGCGGTGGACACGAGATCTTAATATACAATTCATATAAAAATTTATTCGATATGTCATGTTCGTGTGTCAATTTCATATGATAAAGTTTTGAGATAGCACAACTATTTAATATCCTCCTCTTATTTCTCTATTTTCCTTTGAACTATATTTGATATAAAAGTTCGACATTCTTGTTTTAATCCTTCGATTTTATAGATGAATTTCCTTAATCCATAAACATAGGTTTAGGAAGCACTTGGTTTCTAAAACAAAAACCTAAATACCAAGAAATAAGCTAATCTCATACTAATGCAAACACTGTTTATTAGATACTGAAAGAACAATCCAACTTGCTGACTGTCCAAGAGATCAAAAATCCACGCACCAGATTTACATGAGATGGCCAATTAGATAGTTAGTCAATCTTAAGCTTTTAAAGTCATTAATATTCAGCAGCAATAAGGCAAAGTTAATGACACGCAATAAGCATAATGATATGAGCTTCATTATATTTACAATGTTATATGATATGTATATTAATACAGCTATGTGCGACTATAAGAATATTCTCATTACTCGACACAGCTACGAGTTTATGGATTAGTTTATCTCGTACCTATGGAGAGCATGGTTAATAATAGTTTCTCTGCACGAAATGTAGTGAGCAAAAAATATATATACATAAAGGGACACGCAAGATCGGGCGACGCAATAAGTAATGACTCGATACCAGCGCAGCCATCGATTGCAAGCGTTATCTCAATAAAGAGCAACAGAGTGCGTTCATTAGCACTCTGACACGGCGCAATCATAAATTGTGGTGCCCCGTCGCGACCCGCACGCCTACCCTTCCCTGCACCCCTGATACCTGGCCCGCATTTCGACTTTTTGCCATTTCCATTGTTTTTGGTAGGAACCCCATAAACCGTAACGGCCCGATCTCAGATAGCAGACGCAGGTGTTACCCTTCACACATACCAACTTAATTACACACGTTTTTAACAATATATTCCAATTCGCGCATGCGATAAGCCGACAGCTGCGATGTATTAGCCAAAGGTAGATAATATCATATTTAGGACCACCATCACTTCTTTATCTTTAGAGATAAAAAAATGACTTTTAGTAACCCCATTGACTATCAACCAAGTCCAAGTGACAACAAAAATAATAAATTGATTCTGACAACATTAGGTAGAGAATATCTCTAAGTATGTAGTAGCAAAACAGTACTAAATATCTTTTAGTACCTATGCCAAATATATAAAATATTAAACAAACTTACAAACATGGAAAGTCATTAAAGCAACTGGCGTGGCACTTAGAGAACTCCTATAGCCGTCAGGCCAAGCATAAAGATCAATATCAGAGTGGCTCGTTGCCAAAATCTTTTTAATATCGTCTCAGAAGCAACTGAAGAGTGGTTACGGCCGATAACAACAAAACTATTACGTGAGCAGTTCGCAAGCGAATTGGTCAAAGCGCTATCTATATAGTTGGCGGGCGCTAGTTTAATCTTATTGTAAGGGACAATGGCGAATAATGGCCACGACAGACTTCCCTTCGAGCACTTTTGAGTTAGCTGATAAATTCCACAGTCCTTGGCTGAGTTTCGAGGGTTCTCGCGGTCGCGTATAACTTTTAATGAGTGCAGTTAGTTCGGTTTCAAAGAAGGCTCGGTAATAGTTAGTGTAAAATGAGCAGGCGTCGAGTGATACTTGTAGGCGGCGATGGAATTTAACATAAAATAAAGTACATTGCTCTGGACTAGTTGTCAAGGTGTATGACATGAACAGCTTCGCTCAATCACCCTCCGCGTCAATCTATCCTTGCAGGACCCTAAAGGCGCTTTAATTTGACTACCGCTGTAAAATAAAGGACTATAAATGTTTGACACCTGAAACCAGAAAACAAGTTGTACGTATTAACATAATACCCAAGAGCGAAATTCGATGAGCAGACGGAGTAACGTGGTTGTAAAAAGCGAAATTCAACTGAGTCTATTAAAAACGACATTGGCTCGCTAAATCAAGTGCCTCTATAAAAAGGAACGTGAATGAAGGCGTTAAGTTTCACACCGCATCGCTCCCGCGCTCCAAGCGCGACGAAACGAACACCTATTATCATAAAGCAAACAAAGAGGCAGGAAAAAATCAACAAACACAAGCTTTAATGATTTGGTAGTTCTCGGGATGAATGCCAACGAAGCGAGAGAGGAAACAGCAATAAAATAGGGTTTTATTGTGGGCTCATTCATCGGTGTAACTAGAAGGACCGCTGATACACCGAAGGCATAGTAATTAGTTGCATATTACTTCATTGACTTTCATCGGTTATTATATCGATACCGGCAAGTCGTTCAGAGTTAGTGCGTCGTTAGAAGACGTTATGATTATCGAGTGGTTTCACGTTATTACCTCCTAAATTTATTTGGTGTAAGGCCTGTTATACCACCCCATAAAAGTTGCAAATTGGCTACTGGCGTGAGTAATAAATTTTATATTAAACGCGTAATATTTTTAAATTTATTTTCGGGTTAATGGCAGTTTGAGACTGGCATGGAAAGCTTTTAAACCAGTGTCTATTTGCCTGTAAACAAACCAGATTGCTGTAAAATGTATAAAACAAAAAGAAATAGTAGGTACCTACTACTACTACCTTACTAGGTATATAGGTATACTTTGTGTCTCTGAATAATAACTAGAGAAACATAGTTTAAGAGTTATTGCGAGAAACATATTCAGTTGAACAATAGATACTTTATTCAGAAGTCAAAAGCAGCCTAAAATGATTTTTCGTTTTTTCAAAACATTAAAGCTATTATTGGGTAATTCAATACCTATCTAAGTACTTAAAAATAACAATGTTGACACAAAGAAAATACTCAGGCATGTACCAAAAGTATTCATAAATGGCCAATATAATACTTCGGACATCAGGTGATCAGTAGCATACTGCAACATAAATAAATAACAAGACATCAAACACCAAGCTAACATTTGTGTGGTCCCTACCGCAATGTCTGTTTTCGCCAAAACTGCCGGCATTCCGAGAAAACTAGCACGTGGGCGGTGCATCTTATAAAATATGACCTACTTAAAATATTTACAACGAAAGTAAAATTTATTTATAAACCAAATACAGCAATACTTTCAAGAATAAAATAACATAATCTAAAAAAATTTTTAATTTACTTTAGGGACACGTTATTAAGGATATACTTAATGCTGATTAAAAGACCACCAATGGAGACAATAAAGAGGTAAATAAGTTAGTACGTAATGTTAACGAAACGACTTGAACCTGCTATTGCATAAATAAATTTTATATTAATGCATTTACGTATGTGTGAAACTCATAACCCTAAAGGCACTTAGTTTTAAGAGATTTTAATCTATTAAAGTTACACTGTACAGGTAAAAGCTAGAACATATTATGCAAAATAAATGCATAACATAAGCAGAGCTTTGAACCTTTTTAACAGTACATTTCCTATGTTCAGTTGACTTAAATTATAATGAAGTATCTTCACTATTAAAAACGAGTAAAAAATAAAAGATATTGTCTTTAACAAAGTCAGAAACTAAATTAAAATTGTATTTTAAAATATTCAAATCACATTAAGTTCTATAAGGGTGGCATAGAAATGAAGTGGTCACGAATTCTAAGCTGCTACTGTGCGGCCGGCCGTTTTATTAAAAACTGTCACGTATGACATTACAAAAAGTTTACTCATTTATTTCTTTAAGGTATTTTAAATAACTAAAGTCGGAAGGACGGTTCCTATTTGTATTCGTCAACCACTTAAAGTGAATATGTTATTAATTACTGTTGTGTACATTAAATGAGATATGATCTTACCTATAAAAAAATGGATATTGCTCTTCAGTGTAACGGATGTTAAAAAACACTACAATATAGGTGACAAAATAGATACCTAATACGTAAAAATATTACGATAACCCCAATGCATCTCACAAAATTCACGATTCTCACGTATTTATAAGCTAAATTTATGGCATTTTTTAGAATTGAAAACTAAAAAACTATTAAAAAGCAAGCTAAGCAAAGACAGGAAGTGTTTCCAAACAAAAACTACGATCGCATCCGCTTTGAATAGAGACATGACACAACGGAATGTAATGATGAAAAAAAATATCTATTGCTTAATTTACGTACAAAGCGTCGCTGGACAAAAGCGACAAATATTTTACCGTGACGTTTGTAGTAGCGCCGAAATGTTATTAAACAAACAATTCGCCCATTCGGCAACATGCCTGCAAACTGGGGGTTTATATAATTGATTTTTTCCGGAGGCGTGGCGACCGGCCATGTCTATTGTGGGACCTTTGCTCACAAAATATTCTTATTCTGCGAGAGAGGTCTCTTTGGGAAATTCCTCCTCATTTCCGTCTTTCAACGAAACTTCTTACACCGACAATGTTCGCGACAACTCTCCAAAGTGAAATGAAATGGGATGTTATGACATTATGTCGGGAACATAATGTGCGGCCACAACGACAAATTTGCTGCGAAAATGTTCGCCTGTAGATGAATTCAAATTATTCCAGAAAAGGTCCTTTTTCACATCTGACATGCCTGTTCCAAGAACATATATTATTAAGTTTATTGTAACATTTAACTAAAATTCAGTCATGTATTTAATTGTAAGTTTGGTCGACTGCTAAGAACACAGCGGTATGGATGCAAAACAGTAGGAAAATGCCATTCTTTTGCTAACTTGATAATAGGAGATTTGACAGACCGGCAACAGGTGACTGATAAAATGAATAAAACAGATCCTCCCACTTAATATGAAAACATTTAAAACGGTGTCATTATAGACCCGAGCCGTTGCACGCGGCTTACTCCACAAACATTCACATAAACGATGCCAACCCAACTAATTTCCAATCCCTTATTATAAAATATTTAGCGATGTATCTAATTTTGTAAATGATATGGGGTTATTTTATTAGAGCAGCCGTAATAACTAGGCACCCGGACGCAATACGCCCCCAAGTTTTGGGTAATGACCGGTTCAGACGGACCCACGCGAGATTAATACATCCGAGGGATTCAAGTAATAACAAAGGTATCAACAAAAACTAAAACGGCTGATAAATCTTCGGCTCTATCTACCTGGATCCGTAAACCAATATTCTATTGAACGGTCCGTTGTAAGCCATCGAACCGGCGCGATAAAATTCTCAACAAATATAATAAATCTAGGCGATAAAATTCTTTATTTTACAAAGAGCCCCGACTAATTGTTTCTCAAAACCTGTTATTAGAGCAAACGTGCCCAAAGGGCAATAAAACTAGCTGCCATAACGGCATGGGAAAATACTAACATACTTATTTATTTTGGATAAGCAGACTACAAAAAAAAAGTTAAGCTAAGTGTAAAAGTGATACAATTAATGATTTAGTTTAGTAAATAAAACAAGTATAAATGCCTACCACGGTATACGAAAATTGTATTACTTAAATGTTATGCAAGCTTGGTGGTCGACAAGGGACTGAAATAAAGAAGTAATAAACAAATGAACAACCAAAACGAAAAGGGTTACGGTTGCTAAAAACATTTTTAAAAGGAGACTAGACAATGGGTACAAAGGTACAAACGTATAAAGTAATAAAATATATATTTTTTTAAACAACATTCAGCCCAAATTGGTGAGTCCAAACCGCACAAATGAGCTAAGCAGCGGTTTCGCTTTCTTTTTTACTTTTCATTTTCTAAACAATAAACATAATCTCTCTATTGTGTGAGTAAAAAGTAAAAATAAAATACAAAATGTAGTTAAAATACAATAAGGGCCAACTATTCTAACACTAAATACGTTTTATTATAATTTAAAACACGTTACCTACTTTAAAAGTGACCATAGCTAAGAGAGAGAATTATAATTAATTATGTAATAAGTAACTGTGTTGCAATCAGTGACTGTGGTAATAAAACATATTGCCTCAATTACCGGCTGATTGGCTTGTACTAATATCAATATAAATGAGGAATTAGCACAGCAATCGATAAACATGCCTAAGTTCATGTTCTAACTTACCAAAATGGATCAAGTAATTAAATAATATTCACATTATTGTCTGTCGAACGCAAATTACAAGTTATACAGTCGTGAGTCATAGAGATACAAAGGGTATTTACAATATAGAAATGACAAAGACAATAATACGCTCCAAATACCAAACGTCAACTTCTGAAATATACAACACAAAAGACAAATTGCACGTGCTGTTAACATTCCCGATCCAAAACACAACCCTGAATTCTAACAAATACATTAACATTGAGTGAAATTGCAAAAATGGTAACAAACTATTTATCTTCTAAAGACAAACCTTTTTTGTGTAAACAATAAGTTGTTAAACAATTAAGACAGATGACACACTTGGCCCATCTGCCACAAAAAAGGCCACACGTGACTACAGGAATATGAGACTAATATCACAGAAATGCATTTAGATAACTCAAGAAAAGGACTGAGGAGATATTACCAACATATTTTTCACCTTCAAACTTGACTGATGACTAAATAGACTGCGGTTAATAGAAATAATGCGTAAAAACAATTAAATAATTATCACATTTTAAAATATTACGTATTGAGTCTTCAAATGAGAATTCTGAAAATACGAATCCTAAAAATTATGTCATATCCATAAAAGCTTACGTAACACGGGACAAAAACACTGTAGACAAACAAAAAGCGGCAGAGAGTGAAAGGACAAGCTTTTATGAAGACAATAGAAAATGATACTTAAACAAATTCTCAGTGCCGCCGCCAAACCAAGCCAAATAACCTTCTCCTGATTCAAATAAAAGATGACTATTAGATGTCGCCCATTGGGATACTTGGAATACTGACTTAGTCACTTACTTATGAAAACTCAACTTCGTGATTCAATAAAAGAGACACTGAGTGATAGAAAATAATGAAACACGATTTCTCAATCCCAGGTTTAAAAGGTATCGAACAATCCTATCAACCGCAAGATATTTGTTATCCGAGACAGTAACAGGCGCCAAAATGTTATGACTCGGTCTCAACCGCAAAACTATTTTAATGGCTCCATTAAAAAGTGATAGTAACAAATTGTTTCGTGGGTCAGTGTTAGTTGGTACTTTTAGTTTAATACATACTACATTTGGGCAGGAAATGTCTTCATGCCGCAGCTGCTTATCGAAATTTAAATCAATGTATTAACTAGTTCACATTTTTTTAAGTATTTGTTGATACTTGTTGGAAGAAATTGTTATCTGTCTTTAATATCTTATTGAAAGTTACAATATAATTGAAAAGTATTTACTTTTAAAATAAAAAAAAATATATTCTTAGGTACGAAATTGAGTTTGTAGGAAGGCAAATGAAAATGTGATGGTTTAAGTTGGCATTTGTCAACTTATAAACCAGTTTTTTTTTTAACATACCCTTTATAAATTGTAGTTACTACCGCTATGTTCATAACTTTTAAAGTTTAACTTTGACCTTTATATTTAGGTACCGAGTGGAAATTTAGCTTAATTTTTAAAAAACCAATTTCAGTTCCTATACGTTCTACCCACGGAGTTTGGTGTAGAATAATGCCATTCTTTCATTAAAAATCTCGAGGTTTGATTGATTATATCAAACTTGAATAAGCGCATCGAATATTATTCCGTTACAAATTGAATTTCTTTAAATATTTTGCATCTTCGATGACGATGACGTAATTCAGATGACATCCAAGTGTGGGGTCCCGCTGCGCAATTCATTACAATTTGTTACCAAAACAGTGTGACGTGAAACAACTGCCACGTCAATCCGTCATTAATTACTGAACAGGGGCCACTTCAGTGCGCCCCCCACGTCAAGGGAAATAAAAAATGGCCGGCGCCTTCAATAGTTACAATCGGTGGCGGCGCGGGTTTTGCGTTGCCTAACGTACCGTCCTAACAAAACAATGTCAGAATAGCGCCATTGTCGGCTGCGACTATTAGAACGAATTGCCGTACGTGCCTGGGGATGCTTCTCTCTGGTCTCTCTGTATTACCCTTACTTTCGCACTACTTTTGTTTGCGTTACACGTCTCTGGCGCAATCACACGCTGGAATGCTAAGCTACTGCTCAATTGTCAGTTTTTACTATAAAAAAACACTGATATTTCATTCTATAAACACTTAAACAGCATAATTAAATTGCGGCTAATTATTACCGTATGACTTTAATAGCATTGCAGTAATAAACGCGCAATTATGTTATTAAGTTTTCCCATAAAACGAAGTTGATGATCGTGATATACTTTTATAACATTTAACAAGTTTTATTGGTATGCACCGTGTTAATTAAATTTTCCTAGCTTTGATATAACCAATAAGGTTAAAAAACAGCTAAAGAATTTAACAACCTAAATAGGTTCTATCTAGGTAATTTAATCGCATATCATATAATTATTATAATATTTAGGTATTGCATTAAAACAAAAAATGTATATTTGTATAAAAAAAATATAACCCACTTAAAATTCATAAATCATTGAAAAAAACTCTTACACGGAAACGCAATCGTCTAAATTTTGGAATTCGGAAAATAACAAAAACATTTTAGCTTATCTTTTGAGCCTAGATACGATCTGTAATGGTTCATGTTTTTGTGATCTTTCTTATCTATGGGACAAACTCTCCGCTTGAACGGAGAGAGACAGATAAATGCTATCTACATCTCAATTGAGCTCAATAACGGATACTGTATACTTTGCGGCCTTGGCGCCTGAACTACTTAGTAGTGACATGGTTATTGTTAAAAAACTTACTTTTTTATTTACCTATGCCCGAATACTGAAACGTCAATCAGTTTTAAGTCGCCGTTCACTCTCATGCTGTCTCTGACATTTTAAGGTGACATGGTAAAGTAGAGACAGATAGACATTTAAGAACGTCTTAGAGTTAAGTTGCGTTTATTCGGGTGTAGTCATTAATTAAGTAAGCATTATTTTTTACAGTCAAACTGCTATAAAAATCATTTTCGTCAAAATTAAATTTGAAATAATTAAGAAGATCTAGAATTTGCAAGAAGAGCAAAATAATGGATGCTCTTCAAACAAAATGTTATTGTATTGTCGGAGCTAATATTTGTTTCTTTAAATTAGGTAAGCATAATGGATATTATTTTCGCAACTTGCAAAACTGACGAAGTGTATCGAATTACACACAAAACGTAACTGCCTCATTGAACAGACATCTGCCTAAAATATTCGCTGATAATTCAACAGTTTGGCAACAAAGGCTAAGCTAAAAACATGAACGGCTAACAGCCGGCTCACAACACAAATTAGATTCACATTAATGAAACGTGGGCGGACGGGCGACTAATCTAACATCCCCCGGACAATGGCACAAAAAGGGCCAAAACACTGAAAAATAGTTTTCGAGTTTAACGGCAAATTACACAGAATGGACGCTATCATGGCGAGAATGGCGTAAAATAAAACCGGTCACGTAGCATTAGGGTCCCGCGAGCGTCGACCAAACTTTGAAAACGATGCACCTGTTATTAACGCATCGCACGCTTTGTTCCGACACAATAGACGCTAAATTGCAACTCGAATTTCTCATATCAAAGAATGGACGGCGAGCGCAGGTAAGCTTTTTTGTTTGACAAAATGTAGAGCTGCGATCGAGTTTTCTAAGTTGCGTTAGCTTTCATAATGTTTTCCTAACTAAATCTAGGACAACCGACACCCAGCACGTCGTACAACTGATGATTATATTGCTGCTATATAACTTTATAATAAGCGCGTTGTTTTTTTATTTCGCTTAAAACCGTACGAGTATTCTCACCAACAACGAGGCACATAATTGGAAACAAAACGAGCTATGTATGTTAATTTTACCTGTTATAAATCCAAAACTAGGTATATCTAATTTATTAGTGATAAACCTTTCAATTTTACTACCTAGTCGAACAACTACCACAATTAATAGACACTGCATATAAAAATCGTATTAGATCAGTGTGAATAGTAATGGCCGGTTTATGGCAGCCATAAAATAACAACAAGCAATGTCTCACCGTCACATGAGAGATATTCGTCTATGGCTATACTGACAATCAAGATTAACCTTCTCGTTTCCTCCATTTTATTTATAGCCATCATTAAAAAATAATTACAAGACCCTTTATAATAATTCGCAAACCATCCCTGTCCTGTTTCCAATTATTTGGGGTCGGCGCAATGCGTATTTTGCTTCCCTCCATCTCTACTACTCGTCATCTCAGCATTTACTCTTTCTTTCTCATACAGTAATACACAATCACAGAATTGTCTTATAAAATTAAGTTAAAACGAATTCATTTTACTGTCTTGTAATTGCTTCGCCCCGGAATGTCATAACAGTCTATCATATTGATTTAATTAAAATAATATAACAATTTATTTCCCGGCCGATGTTACCATCCGTCATGTTACAAACGACGTTTGTATAGAACAAAAAGTATCTATCGTCCGTTACATTGAATCGGTCCGATTTGATTTTGTAAAAACTTAAGTGTAACACGTTGCTAACTCGTGGCAAAAAGCTTGGATTATTCTTCGTTCTGCTTTTATAAATTATACATTTTATGGGGACAACAATCGTCTGATCTGTGATTATAATAAGGGCCGCGACTCACGTCCGACGGACAACATAACATATGGGGTAAGTACGTAAGGCATGTCCATGAAGTTCCCATTTGGTTGAAGGCGTGTCCGGGGTGTTTTGAATGCTGTTGCATTGTAACGGTTTACCGAATGCCATTGCATCACTCTGACAAAGTCGGTTCTTTCGAACAGGTTAACGCAGCAATGTTATTGAATTTTATATTAAGATTACCCATTCAAAACTCTGAATTAATTTTACAGCATCGTCAGTGAAATGCTTAGTACGTATACAATTTCCTTCAAAAGTTATGTAAAAATGCGTTTTTCTTTAGTATGGTAGGACGATACATACGTTTATGGTAAAACTTGAGGATGCTTAAGTTCCGCTTGGTTTAACAACTGATATCCATGGTCGTCTATTACGTAACAGTTACGATAGCTGTTTGCTAACATGACCTAACCTAACCTGCGGAGCACCGTCATAATGACGCGGCAGCGTACTGTGCGCCAGCGCACAAAAACCATATCGAATCACCCACAATGTGGACTCACATCACTGAATGGCGCCAGTGTTGCATATATCGACAGCGTTCCACTAATAGAACCTTTAGCGGTGTTAGTTCCGGTTGATAGATGTAAAAAAGCTAAATTAGTGTCTGGTAGAATATGGCAGTTTAAAAGGTATATCTATATATCTATACTAATATTATAAAGCTGAAGAGTTTGTTTGTTTGTTTGTTTGTTTGTTTATTTGTTTGTTTGAACGCGCTAATCTCAGGAACTACTGGTTCGAATTGAAAAATTCTTTTTGTATTAGATAGTCCGTTTATTGAGGAAGGCTATAGGCTATATAACATCACGCTACGACCAATAGGAGCGAAGCATAAATGAAAAATGTTGCAAAAATGATAAACCTTTGAAACTAAAACACGCGAACAAAGTCGCGGGGGACAGCTAGTACATATATATATATATATTTGTCAAATACTTAAACCAAGCTATGGTGGGCGGTATTTAAAGAGCCCTCATTTAATTTTTTAATGGGATAATGGTGGCAAATATTATTCCCACTATATTTTATTTAATTAGAACGGTAATCGTTTACTCAGTACCATATATCAATGTGTATCTAGTTAGGTAACCTTCATGAGGGGATGGATTGTATGAATATTGCACATTTGATAGCAAAAACGAGAAACTAATTCTACTATGCCTATCTCACGAGTGGATTGAAATACTCACTTGTGTTGATAATCACAATTTCACGCGTACTTATAGACAGTACAAACATGTTAAACAGTTGGTCACGGAGACTGTTTTTGTGTACACTGACCGTTCAAATACGTTTAAACGCATCACGTCGTACATTAATTTGATACGATATTTGTTTAGATAGCGTCTACTGAGCAGCTACGAAAGCATTCATGGTTTTACGAATTATACAATGAAAAATAACCGGACAAGTGTGAGTTAAACTCCCTCGGAGAAGGTTCCGTACGACTGAGAAATTTCCTGTTACTTTAAATACAAAAGACTTGGTTTTCCTGTATAGGCAAAGAACTGTTAACTGCATTTTTTTATTTAATGTATTTTCGGAGATAAGGGTGGTGATGTTCGCCTATTTTGTAGTATAACTTTAAAACTGTTCAATAATCAAAACCATATAATGATTGTTTGGGAATCTCATAACGTGCACATTTTATTACTACTATTATTTTCGCATATTATTTTGACCTTCAAAAGTTTTAAATTTATTTATTTACATTACACGTCCGTCTTTCAGTCACCGACTAAAATGTGTATAAAATTTCAACTCTACCGGTCCAGTAATTTCGAAGCAAATTGGCTGTGACAGGCGGACGAACAGACACAAGAGTAATCCTATAATGGTTCCGTTTTAACCTTTTGAAGTACGGAACCCTAAAAAATACGGAATATTGCTTTGTATATTGTTTACTTACTGGTTGAACAATGACAACAATGTACGATTGCTTTTTGAAGCATTTATTTACTTTTGACCAAGTAGTAACATTATACTTAACTTTTATGACTCAATAATCCAGTATAATGTATAATCGTACAACAATCATATGCGACAAGCCGTAACATTTGACTGAGATTCGTAAAAGTCAAAGCGTAATATGGGCCACATATAACAAGTAATGTGGAGACGCAATTGTTCCTGTGCAATGACAACGGGAGCGCGAGACGCTATCACGAATGCCTGTTATCCGACCACGCAACGCAACGCTGAATAAACGCCCCGTGAAGTCATAAAACCGAGCCACGGTAATTCCAAAGGACGCCTATAAATTCTTTATTTTATGATCGCGAGCATATATTTAATTCTAAGAGCGTCCCCACTGTTTCCTTTTTTGTCACATAAATAAAGAATTTATAGTGAATTTTATACGTCCTGTAATCAGTGTTTAAACGCCTGAACCGCGGTTATATACCGACATTAAAACGTTAATGAGCCACAATAACTTGAATGTCGATGTAAATAAGGTTATCAAAAAAGGGCTTAATCAAAATAATAATTCGCCTTCGCAAAATTGTTTGCCTCGTCGGATTCCTGTGTAATTTCGTATTATTTAATTGTACACACACCGCCTCCTTTGAAAGGCTGACCAAAGCGGTCTTGTGACTCGTTTGAATGCCCTACACTTCCTATAGATATTAAACGCATCACAATAGATAGCCGACGGCTGACAATACAAAGAATATTTGTACCAAAAATGCATGGTTGTATTCGTTGTACTACGATGTACGCACGTCTCGGCTTCACAGAGACGTAAGCTCAATTGTCGATATCGAACAAAAAGAACGAATTTCTTACATGTTTACTTTTGAACAATGTGCGTAGGAGCTACGACTGATTTGAAAGTGAACAAACATTTTTAATACTTGTTGCATTTATTTTATTTTAAGAATATATTCGTGAATTAAACATATGTCTATCAAATGCTTTTATCTTATTTGGTAAATACATGTTAAATCTGATCCCATTAACATGATTGAATAACCAATTAATTATTGAAATAATTATAAGACACTATTTTTATTGGCACACTAATTATGAGATAATTAATACAATCTACATTAATTTTCACACAGTCAATTGACATTTTATTAATTAAAACAAAATATGTATTTAATGTCAGTGAACGATTAACTTTTTATTTATATTCATACGTTATTGGCGGCCGTATTATTATACTGGAAATATTACATATGAAACATAATTTATATTATTCTTAATAACCATTTTTCTTAAAATGCTATTAAAATGTATCCAATACAAAACATAATGAGCGTTATAACCTGTGTATTTTATATTATAGAATATTAAAATAATCTATTTGGTTAGCATCCGCCCAAAGTATGCAAATATAATCAAGAATTTATTATCAGCAAATCTTATTAAGAAAATGATATTATTTTAAACTATAATAGTGAAACATTAAAATTTTTGATTATCGAATTAATGTTTAATTTAAAAATCGGTACTAATTTGACGATCGACTTAATATTTATTACTTCTATAAAAATCAACCAATATTAATTTATAGAAAATTTTAAAGTATCAAAATGATTGTCGTATAATATTGTAGCTTACACACAAAAGGCATATCGGAGGATGAACCAAAGCAAACGGCCCTTGCGGACCGAACGATTTCAGACACAATAGATCTCGGGCCCTCCACGTCACTGACCGTCACATTGAGCAGAAACACAAACATTTAAAATATCATCAGCCACGATAATACACGACAAAAAATATATTAAAAAAAACATGTCCAACTACAATTATCGTCCCCAGGAGCATAATGGTAAGTCTTACAAAGATAAACAGTGACCGTGCAAGCGAGTTTCGAGAATACGAAGTGACTGTCTATGAAAACACTCAGTCACAACGATCGAGAATGCCATTTGGATATATTACAATCGTGGTTATGTACTCTAGGAAGGAATATAATAAATATTTCTGCTAAATATATCACATAACTTAACGGTCGGTTAAGTTCTTTGAATTAATGGATCATACTTAAAAGGATGTAACTGTCTCTATAATTTTACTACAAATTTAAGATATGACTACGAGAAAAATCTGTTAAAACATACATTTCTTATGCACAGTCAATCCGATGTTAGCTCAGGTGTCGAGATTTTAAACCTATCATCATAAAGTCAATATTTAGAAAAGATATTCATGAAAGATCATATTTCTTTGCGAATAATGCATTATGCAACGAAGTTTGCTTAGGACTATTTAAAAGGTGGGCTGAACCATTTTAGATATTACATGATTGACGTTCTAATAGACCGATGTGGGAACACAATCATGTATTATGAACGTAGTCTTCACGTATGCCTTTGAATGTCTTTTGGAATTTTTACATGGCAAATGATTCGGGTTTATGTGATGCTAAAAAATAAAACCAAATTGTATGAATAAAAAGGTTTGGAAATGTGGATTGTTGAGATTCAAATTTGTTAACAATAATAAGGAACCGTATCGGTCCATCCCACGACATGTAAAGGCCGCCCACGCCGCGACGGTGACGCCGCTATAATAGTACAAGTGGAATGGTTTTCAATAAACTTTGATATATGTTCCACTTCTCTCATTTTCATATTCCCGAATGATGAGATTCCTGTTGCATGCCTCTTGACCGCATGGTTTGAAAGCGTAGTTATTTCAAATACTTAATTCTTTTTTTTTTATTTTGAAGTAGTTAAGGGCTTAGTACTGATTAGGTGCTAAATGTTTTTCGAAGATTACAACACTTTCAAAATGCTTTGGTTCCATAAACATTGAAATTTACTTTAGTTTTAAACGAAATCAATTTGTTCTGGAGTTTATTTGTGTCATATAAAACGAGATATCGAAAAGCGAAATTGTGGTGGTAAAAATTGAATTTTGTTTTACTTTTGTGTTAAGTTTAAGTTAAGAGAGCATATCAAAACGTTGATGTATTGCAAGTTATGAGTCCCGTATGAAAAAAAATGCCCCGTTACATTTGAAATAATCTTCATGGAGGGAGTCTGGATGGAGTCTTTGCTTTTATTGATTAGGCACAAAGTTGCACTTAGTTAAATAGTACTTGACACGGATCGTGTAAATATTCACATAGATTGTGCCTGCCGAACATGTCTTCGACACTCCGTGCTCGATAAGCGTTCTCAATGGGCTATAACGAAGCAAATAAGTCGAAGAATGTTTAGAGAAAGGGGTCAACGAGGACAACTATGTTTAAGTCACTCGACAACGCAACAGTTCAAATATATATTTTAGAATCGAAAATAAATAAACCAAACACTGATCAAATGTCATATTGTTCTAAGAGAAACTTTGTGAAATAGAAACTACAACACGTAACACCGCAAAGCTTCAATCACCTAGCAATAGACATTTTGCGAATTGAGGATTGTGTGCCTCTTACTTTGTTTTAAGATTTTTTGGACAAAAAGGAAAATATGAAATTACGAATAACTTTCAGTAATTGTAAATTCTCATAGTATTTTGTGTAACGAACGACAGTGAGATAGCAGCGTCTGGTTGTTGAGGCACGTCGGCACGACCGGCCGGTGGCAGGTGCCCTCGGTCACGTGCGGTCGCGACTTAATGACACAACATTTTTGGAACAAACCGACCCAACTATTAGCGAGTAACAAAACCAGCCTAGTTACCAACCGATGGAAATTCTCTTCAAACTACTTTCATTATTGATAGCTGTGGAATAATTTAGCGTCCATTGCGCCACTTGGCATTTTGACCACTAAGGCTAGACGCACGGACCGAACTTCTGGCGCTGAATCTTTTATCACAAAATGGACGGTAATGGGGATTTTCGTGATTACCAAATAAAGGCACGACATTTATTTACAGAAAAGCTTAGCGAATACGATATTTTATACAATTTCTAACAATAGTTGGAAAGCGGATTAAAAAAGTTAGAAATTTTATCCGTATTAAAAACTTTAAAAATGTTATGTTAACCATTGTAATCGATTTTAAAAAACAGCTTTTGTTAATCCAAAACGACCTAAAATCTTTTTCTTTGCGAATAAAGGATTAAGCTACTAGCGTCTTTTGAGAGGTAAGAATGGTGTACTTTGTAATTGTTGCGAGATAATAACAAACAAAAGGACAATGAACAGTAATTATTTTTCTTGTACGTTTATGGATTGTGGTGGCGTCAGCTAGTAGACGCAAAGATACTAATTACAGACGTAAACGTTTTTACCTGATAATTTTTAGATGTAACAAAGACAGGTGCACGCTCCGTTGGTTTTGGTACAAACTTAAAATAGTTTAGCCAATGTATTTAAACCAAGATAAGCACAATACAAAGCTAGAAAGGAGACAAGTGACGCAAACTAAATATTTTAATGCAACGAAATCTCAATATAATTTAACACAAAAGACATTAACGCAAACGCTACTTTTATATGAAAACGTAATAAATCTATTTTTGATTTAAAAATAAGCCAGTAGTGTCATAAAAATCATTCAACATTCAAATCGAATCTGAATCCATTCAAAACCGTATTCGCAAATATTAAATCACGAATCATCCTATTCGAATCATAAAAGTTGAACGACCAGACTATCGTTAAAATAATAACGATATTACTCAGATCATGCGTTATAAACGAGCGTTAAGGTGTCTAGTATAGGCGACTGCTTCAACGATTTATAATCTGACATTATTATTTAAATATTAACACTCGGATTGATATACGGTTTATCGGTATACGTAATCGATATAAATAATACAGATGTGTTAAGTTAGCTTTGTTAAAAGTAAGGCGTGGAGTACATTGAGTGGGGCGAAAGAAACGGCTCTTCACGTTCCGGTAGTCGTCTGCAATGGCTATATTAATCATAGAGTTGACGCCTACGGGGCGTGGCTACAGCTTATTAATTCATATGGAGTTATTAAATTCGATGCCGAAGGACATTGGCCGTTTGATTTTGACAATAGATTCGAATGTCACTGTTATTATTTTAATTCTAAGTTGATGGCTTTATTATCCTGAAAATGGATTAAAAGCGGTTCTGTTTTTGTTTGATCACTATCGTTAAATAAATAAGTTTCATAGTTTTGTGATAGACGGAATTCATATAAGCACTTTTAAGCAAACAGTTATAAAAAAAATACCCTCTATAGGTACGTAAAATTCAGTTTGTAGTAAAAAAAAACTTAATTTACTGAAAGTAAACCACACAGTAGTCATAAAAAGGTGATTTGTTAGATTCTAAATACGTGGACTTTGCTATTTAATTATCATGACACAATTCATTTAAATACAACCAAGAAAAGTTGTGCTTCGTATGATTTCAAAAACATAAAGCTCTAAGAAACATGACTCTATTTACATTTTCCTTGGCCTTATAAGATCATCTTGTTAATGATTTATCGGGTGTCGAGCGTACTAAATGGCGTATAGCCTGGATGAAGTACTCGCTACCGTAACGGACCAAGGGCCAGTTAATTATTATCTAGTCGTAAAGCTGTTTAGCGAGCACACTATTTATTGGCGGCTAACGAAGGTTAATTGTTCGAGCCGACGATGCTGTTAACGACACCGACTCCACTTTCATATTGTATTTTTAAATTATATTAAATTTATTATAATAATTATGAAAGAAATTGGATGCATCACACATTTTATTTTTATTAGGGCTTAAGGCTCACCTTTTATTTTGATAAGATCAAAAATATTGCCGTCTGTGAACTTTCATGGATTAAATATGTAACTACTTAAACCTATGTTTTATGTTTTGTATAATTATATAACTTCTATCTTCTAGAGTGGTGTGAATCCATAATTATTATCATAACAATTAAGTAGATATTTTCATTTTCAAAGTTTGTTAGTGCATTTTTATTTTTGTAAATAACTTTTTAGTAAATGCGTCACTCTACGTTGAGTAATTAATCAAAATAATCAACCGTTATTTAGGTATATAACGAACACCTTTTTAATTACCAATTGTTCAATACGAGTATCGCACTCAATAAATAAACCTACCTATAACAAGGGTCATAACGCCAACCATTCATCATTACAACACTTATAAACTGCGAACACTACATCATCTGTACCTACTAAGTATTTTTTGACTGGAACGTAGTGTCAGACATTGGTAAAAACTCGCGCTGTCCGAAGAAAGATTCGATCGAATCGATCACAGTCACATGCCTAAAATAATGCTCCATCAAGCCGAGAGCAGTACGCCGTCAGGGCTGAGCCTTCTTATGGAGATGAGAGGACCGCCAGCCAACACCCTTGAGGCCTCCCGCTGAGACGAAACTAACTGACGATACACAATCAAATATTTAATTCTCTCGCGAATGTGAAACATAATGAATGACGCTTGCCAAAAGTTATAAGAAATACTGATTTTTATTTATTTTCAATTCATTGTTTTGGCACATATCTTTCAAATGTGTGTCTTAACTTCTCGTGTTTTAACCCGGTTGCGGAGAAGTCCAAAAGGAGGGTTATGTTTTTACGTGTATGTATGTCTGCTCGTAACTACTCAATGGCTTAACCGATTTGGCAAATGATACCTCATTAGATTCGTCTTGGTGACGCGAATGTCAATGGACACATTAAATTCAGCCGTTCACTCTATAAATCTAAGAAGGTCCCCAACTGCTATGACTATTTACGAAAACTTGTGTTTTACTTTTTAGTTCGTGATTTGACAGAGCTGTCGATTTTATTTTTTTATAATTATGAAATATATTTGAAGAAGAGCTAACCTTATTTTTGGAGATTTTGCAATAAGACCAATTTTTTTGGCAATTCAAGTGTTATTATTCGTTTCACTTTGTACGATGATGAATATAATTTGAATTAATTATATACTCCATCTATTCATCATCTGTGTTGTAAACTGAACACATAATTATGTTTAAAGTTTTATTAATAACAAAATACTAGCGCATCTTATCTATAAAACAAAGCAAGCCTCTGAGGTGCGTATAGCAAGATCGGAAGCAGCGGTCCTCGCAACAAGGCGACGGATTAGAAAGCAACGAACGTACCGTCTCTTGGGTATAAATTATTTATGTAAATTTTTTCGACCGTTCGAAATTATATTTCAGCATCGACGTGATTAATGTTGAAGGATCTTTAACTTGGCCTCGCCCTAACGAAACCATCTAACAAATGAAGCCTAAACTCAAAATTACGGCTTGTATTCCCATAAGAGTTCATTATAATTTCCCTTGGAATCAACACAGATAATGTCATTGTGACCGTTAAACATAATGTCAGCGCGACAGAAATATTTTACAATTGCTTCGTTATTTTAAAACGACGCCAAAATGAAATAGGAATAAATGGAAAAATACCGAACAAGGTCGAGTCTTACTCGCGCACCAAGTGTTCCGTACAAATGTCGCTGATCTTCACACTCACTGAGTGGTTTAAAAAATTCACTCTTCGATTCACATCGATGTATCACTATCACTATCAAATTTAAGTTTGAAATCACAAAAGCGTATTTTTCATGTTACAAAATTACAAATTTACAGTTTTTTCTTACATGTAAAAACAACATAAATAGTTTTTTTTAAATTGTGTTTAATTCAAGCTTCTATAGCTTGAATTTTTTATTGAAATTGAATCAAGGGTTTTTAGACTGGAGTATTTGACATTAACTTCAAAATGTCACCACCACGCGTTTCAATGCTAAAATTTTTAGTAGACAGACACATGGACTACAAAGTGATCCCTGTTTTCCTTCTGAGGTACGGAACCCTAAAAATGGCAAATCTAACGAACAAAATATTGTTCGGTTACATAATCAGACTTGATGAGGCATAATCAATGCCTTTCATTATAATGATTTTATGGACATTTTTATTTAAAATTCCTTAAGTTAGTTTTACACCAATTAAAACCGTTGACTAATGTTTGCGAAAAAAAAAACAACGCAGACTTTAGATATTTTGATTGAAAAAACAATGATAGACAGAGAAATAAATAAAATTTAGATCGAGTGTTATACAAGGTAAAAAGGGTTTCATATATAATTACGTATATAAAATTCAAGTAATCTTATTATGAACATCCCGAAATAAGTTGGAGGCCCACACTCGAGTGATATTTCCGACAAGGGCCGAGGGGCGCATGCATTTAATGAAATCAAAAGGATTAAAAGCATCTGCCTGCTTGTTATTCAAATCGATTGGGAGCTCGTTTATCATTTTAAATAAGCTACTGCTTAGATAAACCCGGGGCGTGGTTCATGTATAACAAAAGACGCGGTCGTCAGTAGCCTAATAAACTAACCAGTTATTAATGAATAAGGGTCAGATACTCATATGAATAGCATTGAAGTAAATTAGAATTCGCTGTTGAAAATTTTTATCTTTTATGTATGTAAAATAGTGAATCGTGCGGCTTGTATTTAGGTACTTAATATCCCACAATGGATAATGGTTTTAAAGAATTTGTATATTTTAAACTACCAGTTTGTGAGAAGAGAACCACTAGGTAATCCTACTAAGGTTTCTATGTACAAATTTTGACGAAATACGTATTTATTCAAACGAAATCGTATCATTTAAATGTCTACAAACAGCTGGCAATAATGTGGAATTGTTTAGGAAACTGCTACAATTATTATCGTCTTAGCAAACGTTTACCATCACAATTTAGGTAAACATTATCAAAATAATGAAAACATCATTTAAATTCTCTCAGCGTATTTAAATTAGGAATGATTACAAAGCGTTCGAGCAAATGAATATCGAATGCGAACAGCTTTGAGTACAAAGCAACAACCCTGAAGCTGCGTGATGACGCTACGTGTTTTCCTAAAGCAAACAATCAAACAGCCAAGACGATAGAACAAATTACGACAGCATTGTCGAGGTGTTTAGAAAATTGGGGAACAATCGTCCTGCCGAGTTAAATCTCTGATAATGTCTTTGGAGAAGTCGTATGACGGCGAGGGGATGAATAAATCTCTCTTAATTGGAACGCGCCGCGCCGTGCGACAACATAATGTGGACGCTTTGTTGCCGGGCGTGCATTCTTCGTCTTGCCGGACTGAATACACGAATCAACTGAGCTAATGACGATGGGAACTTTTGACAACCAGTCCTGACAAAATCAATGCTGGTCCGCCACAATGTATTCGGACGAGAGCAATTGAATGAGAGATTGTAGAGGTTACAAGACATTTCTGTTAAGGTAAGGCGGGCTGCTTCCAGCGCTATGTCTCGGAAAATATTCTCAGTGAGATTTTTCACTCATAAAATAAGAATATCGGGCGTATGCTAACCCGCGCATTCGTTCTGGGGGCACTCACTTGTAAAACTGCTTACTTTATTGCTCCAGCGCTCTGGAAATACGAACTTCGCTTTAGTTGGCCGCACTGTGTTGTATTCAACGTTACTACTATTACACATGGCAAATTACATATAAATATTCTTTAAACTAGGAACGGTGACGCATACATTAAAGGGTTAAGAAATCGATCGACCGATAAGGTCCCAACGCCGGTGAAATACAAACTAGTTTAATTTCAAACGCCCAACCCAAAAAGAGGACACCGTTGTAAAACACAGGATGAGGCTATTGTTAAATATTTTATCGTCGGTTGGGAAAGTTAATATCGTTTGATTAATCTATTTCTCATTTAAATTAGACATGAAATAGGTTAGCACTATAATTGTTACAAGCTTGACTTAATGTAAACAATCGAAACTTGTTAGCGATGTTATCATACACTTTGTTTTAACTAAACACAAATATCCTTAGGTATTCTGACAATGCCACTGACTTAGTAGAAATAATTGCTTTTGGCGTCGCACATACATTAATTTATCTACATACATTTTATCCCTTTAGTTAAAAACTTAAGGTAGAGTAGTAGGTGGTGGTACAACATGCCTATTCAGTATGGAAAAACTCATGTATTCAATACAAACATGCTGTTGGTACGTTGCAGATTATCATCTCCACAAAGTCAATGGAATATTAATATAATACAATGTCATTGGAATGGTGTATTGCAGCAAAGTAATCAAATTTAAAAGCGCCTTTGGTTAATTATACTTGTATTTGTGCTTTTGGGTGGAGTTAATATCTATCCCGGTATTTTTCAAACATACGTAACTATGTATATTTGCCTCATGTTCTAAATTTACTCTAACTTGACCGAAAAAAGCACGGAATAACTACATTAGTTGGGTTCTTTACTAAGTCGCACCGATTTCCATCAGAATTTTCTAATTTAATAATAACACTACCTATGCACCCATTTCTTAGAGTCATAAACTAGCATCTTATATAAAATATCCCGTACCTACCACATTTCACGCCAGCTACTTTACTAACACTCGTTTAATTTTCTCTACTCTTGCACAAGCAGGATCGTGCCGAGATTTATGCATGTAGCATAACACATTTCATGTCAAGAAAGATGATAAAAGCTACAAACCACTAGGAATAGCTACCTGTCTATGTATTATAATTATTTGCATTTTTTTTTTCTTTGATTGATTTATAAAAGCTTAGGTTTATCAAGCAGGTGCATCTTATGTGGTACAGTACAATAACAACATTCAGTAACTCCGGTAAAATTTCAGCTAAAATTTCGAAATTATTGTTGATTTTATCCAGCAAGATTTATTAGGTCCACTGAACACACTGAACTCGTTTCTGTTGCTAAAATTTGAACAACGAACACGGATAGTATGGCACATAAACTACCGGGATGGGCACGTTCATACATCAATTCTTCGTGCATACAGTCGCGTCTAGATTGGGAACATCTCTCTAACATGCTTGGATGGGCCGTCGGCAGGGAAAAAACGACCGTCCATCGCGATGCCGCCGGCAAATCGCTCGGCAAACATTAGCTAAGCGCGCGTGAAATTGTCTGTGCAGAACCGGGCGGCGTCCATTCTGCATACATTAGTTTATGGCACCATGTTCCAGCTACTTGTATTATTTAAAGATGACATGCGTGCGTCTTATACAGTAGCCGTTTATCAGAACGACGCCGAAGTGACATAAAACGAAGTTGTTATAAAAATCTGTACGAACTGTTTTATAGTTTTATTTTAGTTTGTTAATACAACCTCAAATATTGAATAAAAAACTAAAATAAGTTTTAAGTCGTATTCAAGTTTTATTTATGAATTGTTATTCTATATAAGTTGTAATACAGTCACGTAAAAGAGTATGAGTGAGTAAAACACAAGCTATTACAAAAACATATATTTCATATCCATAATTTCTATACCTGCATTTCACGCTTCATAAAAAATCTCATAAGCAGCAAGGTTGGGCCCAACGATTCGTTTTTACATTGTGTTTTTATTCAATAACCGCACCATTTAAATGGAGGTTTCGTGTTACTTATAAAGTACCTTTGTTGTTCTCAAATTGAGTGAAGCTGTATGCTATAAGTGTTAACATTTTAATTTCCTTTCCTAATGCAAAATATGACGTCCTTACTTTATCTTGATACGTCGTCGTAGCTTTATCTTGTAAGTTTATGAGATAAAACATATTTCCCACTACTGTTTTACTGATGTTAACGATAACAAATATAAATAAAAGTCAAGGTTAGCATTTATATCTTCTTTGAATCTATTTATTTGTAATTTTTTAGCGGTTTTGAATAAAAAAATAATTTATTCTACACCATAAAAAGATAGCCCAGCGTCGACAGAATAATTACAACCAGTCATAGACTTTGCTTTATCACTAGCCAAGAAAACAGCTAACTCAACAACATCTTCACTCTTCACAATTTTACCAAGAGGCGTATTGGTTCCAAACGAAAATGCTTCACTTTCTACTTGATCGATGGCGGCATTCAACGTATTTGTTTTAACAACGCCGGGCGAAATCGAGTTAACCCGAATTCCTGTAGAAGCCAAATCCAAGGCTACAGAGGTAGTAAAATGATTCAGAGCCGCAACAAACGTGTTATATGGAACACTTTTTAAAGCTCCATAAACACACGTTGATATATTGATTATACATCCTTTACTTTCTGTTAGCATAGGCGATGCACAATTAGTTACACTAACTACCGATCGTAAATTGGTTGTCAAAACGTCATCAAAGACTTTAATGAGATCAGAATCCAAAATATTTACAGGCTTGTAAACTCCAGTACAGTTAATAATTATGTCGATTCTTCCAAATTCATGTTTAGTGTTATCTATAGCTTTCTTAACGCCATCATCTGTAGACAAATCAGCTACAGTTGTAAGCACTTTAACACGACTTATTTTTTCACATTCCTCAGCTAATTTTTTTAACTTTTCCTCATCTTTGCCGACGAGTGATAGTCTAGCAGATAGTTTAGCAAAATGTAAACACGCAGCTTCGCCAATAGCGAAGCTAGCACCAGTCACTACAACCACTTTATTTATAAAACTCATGTTACTTCGTAATACACCAAAACGAGCGGTAGCGATTATGCCTGAACGTTCTGTAACTGTGAACCTTATTAGGATACTACTATCAGTACCTTTATCATTTTTAATACGATAGGTATATACTACAATCTTATAACGTTAATATCTACCGGTATGCAGATAATAGTTCATATGAAATCAAAAGTATATAATTTTTTTATCAACCTATTAATATATTATCATAAGTACCTAGTTTGTATATAATAGACATACTCAAAATCAAAACAAAAATTCTAATCATATATTGGATACATGTTTCAGAATTGACCTTTTTATTTAAGGGCCTCCAACACAGGAAAAATAATAACAATGTGTTTTATTTCTGTATACTTCTACAGTTACTGGAGACCACAGCGTGCAAAAAAACGAAACAGGTTAAGTTGCACCTCCGAGGTATAGAATAATGACACTGCTCCATGTAACTCTAATGGAAATAAAACCTTCTTTTCTTTGCTGGTCAAGAACCAAGGAGGCAAAGTATGAAAGCAGTCAAAAATTATTTTATACATGACTAGCTGTCCCCCGCGACTTTGTTCGCGTGTTTTAGTTTCAACGGTTTTTAATTTTTGCAACATTTTTCATTTATGCTCCGCGCCTATTGGTCGTAGCGTGATGTTATATAGCCTATAGCCTTCCTCAATAAACGGACTATCCAATACAAAAATAATTTTTCAATTCGAACCAGTAGTTCCTGAGATTAGCGCGTTTAAACAAACAAATAAACAAACAAACAAACAAACTCTTCAGCTTTATAATATTAGTATAGATATGTTATGGATGGATAAATAAAAACAAATAATTGATATCTACACAGACCTCCTTATTATGTAATCAAAAACGAATTTAATAGTAATCATCAAACATTAAGAGAAATACAAACATCTTAAACGTCATAAGTAGACGTAGAAGGGTAAATAACAAGAAGGATAATTATCCTGATAAATTCAAACATTTTAATGATAAGTGCATTCGTTTAGATTCTACCCATTATTTTACTCTATTTCATAATAAGAACAGTTGATAAAACATAATTCGTTGCAAGTAGCTTATACTTAACGTGCACTTAACTTTTGAACAGCTTATGGAAACGTTAAATGCCAAAAGCCCTTGACGCCCAAGTACGAAAACTTGACAATATTAAAAAAATCCTATTTCACTGAGGCATGAGTAAAAAATGCCGACAATCCGTAAAAGGAATTTCTCAGCCAATACCGATCGCTTGTACGAAATCGAGGAGCGTTCCTTTCAATCCTTTGTCGCAGCCATTTGATTAAAGTAAAGGGGCCGCAATCACATGCGAAGAGGTTTTGCGACTGAGGAAGTATCGCGTTTACAAACGGCGCACCGACTGCATTGTGACCGAGAGGCAGCCGCCAAACTGGGAAGACTTCTAGTTGAAGGCAATTGAAGCCGGATACCGGGACCTCGATGCTCACTTGTTCACGACACTCGACACCAAGCCAAAGTAAATTGAAAACGACGACACTGATACGTTAAAGTGAATAAAGAAGGCGGATATGGAACATAATATCATTCCACTAGGTGGTGGGTGACAAAGATGCACTTTATGCCGTACACAATGTACCTATCCAACTAAAGTGTCAGAAGTAAAAGAGCAAAGGTGTAGCAGGCACGCCTATATGATTAACTGCAAGCAAGATAGCCATCGACAATCGATATCTTTAATCCTTGACAATAGAGATATTTATCTTTTAATTCATTTCAAATTTGGCATATTAAAATGAAATTATTTATGTACAATATTCTTGTATTATTATATCTAATGCTCTTGATAATCTCTTATCGTAGAAGCATTGACAGCGGCTTAACCGCTGCATTTTATATGATGTGCATGAAGATAACACAGCGATATAAAATACAATCTCGCATACTTATTGAAACATAAATCGTGATGAACTCGAAAAACCACTTAAAGAGTTACAGTCCATTATACGAAACCCACGCTCACTAAAATCGGAAAAAATATTTCGCGCAAAAAGTCAACAAGACTAAGCGGTAATTCATCGCGGAACAACGAGCGTTGGGATCATTAACGAACTGAGGATTTACGATCACGTGTGAAGAGGTTGCGGGCGACGGGGGATACTGCGATGAGGTCCCATCAGCGATGCAAGTAATTAAATCCTTAAACGAGTGTATAACAAGAATGTGTTTTTAAGCGTCGACGCAGCGAAGCGCTGTTCGTAGCCGACCGCGACACTTATTTACGATGAGTTTTCGCGGCGGGGGATACCGCGCCTAATTTCTCGGCGCGACGCGGTCTCGCGCGATTTATTTAAAATGAAATTCTTTTGTCGTACGCCCCGCTGTGCGACAATCGATAATGCGCCAACAGGCCTAGATTGGAACAACCATCTCCGATTAAGATACAAAACACCTTGCGATTCAGCTTGTTAAGATAATTATTATAGTTAATGAGAATCAATGAATAAACGATAGATGTACGACATACGTTATATTCTGCGTAGTAATAAAAAAACTGTATTTCGACTTATAAATTTACAATAAAAGAAATATTACATGGACAAAGTAAAGTCATTAGTATTAATTTCGTCGTGTAATTGAAAATAATATTCCACGCTCTCGACAAAATGAAACTCGCGGTAATAAAATTTAGAACAAATGATCCTTTCCTTTTGCAGGCCGTTGTGTAGATGAGTTGACACGTAAATACACTTAAATGATACCGCCACCTCATTTGAGTTTCGTATTAAATTTCGTTTTGTTTTAATTTGATCTCAAATTTCAATCAAAAATATATTTTACGAGATTTTGAAGATACAATTGCTTCATAAATAATAAATGTACATATTAATAGCTTCAAAGTAGATAATATGCAGATTTTATGGAAATGGACATAAAATTAGCAATGTCTGCCGATATAGATACGTAAAACAGAAGAATAAAATGAAAAAAACACAGCCATATCAACTCTTGACAGACTATTAATACATTTTTGAAGGTATTTTTTCTTCTTTTAGACCCCAAAAATAAGGTATTGGGTTCAATACCTTATTCATACGATTTATTATAAAATCCATCAATTATCGAAATCGAAAGCGTCCTTATTATTGTCAGGAAAGACGAATTAGCTCTGGTAGGCAGACGGGAGTAATTAAAATAACACTAATTCCTCACATGTTTGTGTCGCGTCAACATGGACAGAAGTCATTAGCGGTGTGTCATGTGAAATCGTTCGCATCGACTCAATATCCGTAGAGGCTGCAGTAATTACCGCCGTGAACCTTACGCGCCACAATCAAAGAGTCAACTGTCGAACTTAATCGATTTACGCGTCAAACCCAGCGCCCCGAGGAGTTGTCCGAGTAGGTTTAAGCTGATCCATCACTGCTAACGACTAGTAACTTCCTCATTGAAGGAAATTCTCACTCAGAGTGACAACAATGCTATTGAAAAGTGGGCGTAGGGCATCCTTGCCATCGTGTGTAGGTAGAACAATTCGTTACCGAGAACTTGCGTAGGTAATTTCTATTAATTTTCGTAGCGTACCAGTTTTAATTCTACAAGTAGAAGTTATCTTATTTAATTTAACTTGATTATTTTTGTATGTTTCGAAAGTTAGCATGTAATGGAGTTTCTTGAATTCTACAACGTAGTAAAAGCAACAGGTAAAGGCAGATGAAACTGATTGTGATGTATTGGATTACAATTATCATATCACGTCTTAGATCGAGACTGTTTTATGGTAGAGATAAGGCGGCAGGTGCCTGGAAAATATAAAGACACCTTTTAATGAGATGGGCCATATTCCAATGTGAGAATCCCCTCAAAGGACGTGTTTATATCTATCTTTAAATCGAAGGGTTATTTTAGGTTTCTTTTTTCTTTTATTTCGTTTTTATAACATTGAATGTATAAAGAACTCAAATTTTATACAAAAGAATAACGGTTTCAGTTATTGTTTTTAGTGGCATGGCATTTTAAGTCTTCAAGCCTCGCGTCGACACTTGCACGGCGTTCAACTTGATAAATGTAGAAATTAATAACGAGCAATTTATTTTTATGAACAATAGCGTTCGATGTGAGTGCCTTCATAGTGATGGTGTTAAACAAATATTGGAGAAGCGCGCAAAACTATGTGTGTTGACCTCCGAGAGGTGTCAAAATTTGGGCCAGGCAATTGACGCGTTGCGTCGACCACGCGTGAGAATATTTGAACAAACATATTCTTAGTTTGTTCTAGTACCAGTAATGAATCATTTCGGTAACGGTCGGTCTTAACACTTGGGGAAACCAAATACCGTTGGGGACACAACGGGCTATCGACCTTTCTTACATCAATTTGCATATCTAATTACTACGACGGTCAAATTCTATGCAACAAAATTATAAACCAAATCAATATGGACCAGGCAGATCTGTTTAAGTCAATGATTTGTAGCAACAGTAATATTTTAAATATTGACAGTAAATAAGTAGGTAACTGATAAAGTAGGAAGAAATGCATGTATTTTAAAATTATGTCGAATGGAAACAAACAGATATTCATACAAAGTTAGTTACGTCTAAAATTTAAACATTTATTCATGTGATTGGACGTAACCGTGTAATTGCTGTGGGAACTTTTGATTTGACCGAAATAAACTTTAAGAAGCTTTGAATAAATTTAAATGTTTCCATGCCAATCTGCTAATTAAGGAAAATTTAGGAATATCAGCTTCAAATTAGAAAATTGCTAACGGTTCCATGAAAATTATAAAGGATCTTAAAGATTATAGGAAAGTGCCTGTTAATAAACCAATTAACCGCCCGATAGGGTTAATTTTTATAGATTAATTAATAAAAAAAAATATGCTTAAACGTTGCTGTAAGATCTAGTATGAAATCTAATATATTTTAGGATTATGTTTAATTAGATTAGTTTATTTTATTATTTCTTTTTATGTATATACAGTTAAGTTTATTTGAAATAAAAGTAAACAAGAATCAAATAAAAAAAAAAGAAAAAAAATGTATAAATTCTTTATCTTATATATGTGGGATTGTATGGACAAAATAAACAAATAAAGAACTTGTAAAATGTTTATTGAAATTAATAATGAATTAAAAATAAAAACGTTAAATTAATACGTCAGCGTTACACCGTGTACGTCGTTGTCGTCGTCGCCATTACCCTTCTCAATCGCTCGGAACCATTTATATATCCAAATATATTCTTTCTTTCATGCGCTATTTCCGTCCAGTTCCGTCATAACAATCATAAGTCGCATTCATACTCTATCGTAATAAAACCCATTCATACTCCATCGTAACACAACCTTCTTATCCCACATATATATAATATCTTAAAAAACTGATTACGGAAATTGAAATAAATTTACAGATCCCGAGATACTTTTATTGAATGCCCAAGCTGTAAAAACATAATTTTCATCGTACCAATCAGAACGTGTTCAAGTTTTTTAGAGTTAGATATGATCCGATTAATCTATTGGTTTACTTTTTTATGAAAGCGTGAATTACCATGGTTTATATGAGGCGTTAATTTGGTGCTATAAACCTTGCTCTACAGAATGTCCACAGTATAATGAGCCATAAAAATATATAGCTGAGGCAACCGCTTCCCGACACACCACCCGCTATCATCTCTTGTTGGATTAGCGAATGATCTACAAACATATAATACGAGAATTTAAATCAATAAGAACTAGAAACGTGTTTAAAAAAATCTTACATTAATAACGATTACTTAACATTTAGATCAATTATAATATTATCCACTTAATCATAGAAGTAAAAAATACAAGCAGCAGGATCGCAGAGTAAAGTGCAATAAATAGATTCTTTATACATGTTTTGACATAACATTGGCAGCAAAAACAGATAAACTATGATAATGATAACATAATTATTATGAATTGACGCTGTCGCCGCAAGATTAGCGCTATCGCATGCAACTGATAAATTAATCCATCTGAAAATCATAATAGTCGATATCCACGACGTTTTCATCAATCTAATCGTTTCATTAACATTATGAATGACTAAGTTCTAGATTAGATTCTAGATCGTTTTTTGCACTTGTTAACTATATTGATCTTAATAATGTATTTTTCAGTCGTTAAATAAAGGTCCATAATACAGAAGCCGCCATACGTCACTGTTGTTAAAAAAACTCTATAACCGCCACATTTATGTCTACTATCCAAATGTTTAAATATTAAGACACGATGCGGTTGTCGACTACCATAAAATATCGTAATTATTCATAATTACGACCGTCCATGACAAACAGTTCCAGATTTATAGCTGCTAATGAACGGTGTTGGTCCGAGAACAAAACAACATCAGTAATTTTTAAAACAATGTCTATTTTAGAAGGCTCTAAATTATGCTCAAAACCGTGTTTGTTCTGATTCGATGAAACTATTAATTAAGTCTGTTTCTTTTACTAATTCTTAGTTCCATTTACAACGGCAAACTTTATTAAAAACTAGAGACTTTTTCGTTATTTTATCATTACGTTCCTTGTCTTAGTTTCATATTATTTACCTTAAGTTTATTATTTAGTTGTAAAGGAAAATTAAAGCGAATAAGACCTTCATTTTTCTTTTCACATGTTTACAGTACTATAACTTAGTTTAACACTTTTCTGGTTAACTTATGTAGTTACTTACTACTAAATCAAAGTGTCTTTACTAAACTGCTACTTAGGTACCTATAGTAAGTAAGGTAGACCGCGCGTCAAAGGCAACGATTACAAAAATGAATTTTACAATTTTGATAAAAAATGGATGTCGCCGTCAAAGCTATTAAGCGTAAAATTGTTAATACCCCTTTGTAGTTCAGACCTAATATTTTACAAAATCATATTATGTTTCACGAATTATAGTCGACTATTTATTCCTGACCTATAGGTACTGTGTAATATTTGCAACCGTTAATTAGAGGTTACTCTACTTTTATATAAGTAATAATATAAAATCCATTAGTAAAACGTGACGGTAACTCTCGTTCGCCAATTACTCGTGACTGACGCTAGATAATAAACAAGCTAACTCAATTTGTTATGAAACACGAAATATTTAACCGACCGACGTAAACAAATGCAACAACATTAATTAACTAAAAGCAAATGTTTAGAAAATCCCAGCAGGAATTCGGATAACCAGATGTAACTGTAAAATTTTATGCAGATTATGTTAGAGATTATTTTAGGGTACCGTGTGTCAAAAGAAAAAAAGCCATTATGAACATACTTATGGTTATGACAATATTATCACTGTGAAAAGAAGTGGTGAAAATGAGAATTTATTTTTTTCCACTATACGACATTTTGTTGGTTTGCAAAAAAAAAATACCTACTTAAACTTTACTATATAATTATTACATCCTCTTACAAGTACAGAACTATACATATATGTTTGCAATTCGCTGACCCCAAATTCTAAACGTACATTTTTTATTAATTTAATCTTCACGGATCCTAATCATACACGCACTTGACAGTGTCAAATAATATCTACTAATTTACAAACATATTTAAATACTGCCAAATATTTTCATATATTATAGGTGATTTGTTACACTGGCAATTAAGATGTCATCGACGCGCTCAGATTTATAAGAGGCAATTAGAAAAGTATAATCTGGACATGAATATTGATCGCAGTGACGACATTTATAAACAGCTCACAATTAGACATCGATTCTAACGGTAAACACAGGTACAAGTATATGTCGCCGCAGCAAACGAGTACATTATTTTTCATTAAGGATAGTTAAACGTAATAAAACTGATTAATACTAAGATTTTGATATAAATTGATTCTGAGAAAATATCGACGATGATAAACAGTTCGGCTTTAAGTAATTAAAGTTGCGACTAATTTACTACAAAATATATTATGGTTTACGAACTTGTATTTAACTTGAAACATTTTTACAGAGACAGCATCAAAAAGTGAGTCTATTTATTTGGATATTACGCGACTTAGGGCGTCTTTTACAGTGGTGCCGCTCTACCAAGATTCTAAACATTGTATTATTTATTCCTATTTTAAGTAACATTCGAATCAAAACGATTTAAACCTAAAAAATGTATATAACTGGACCCAAGCTACCAAGTCATCATCATAGCAACGGCCAATATATTATCTAATCGTAGATTCTTATAACAGTAATGAATAATTCTGAGTGACGTAGGTTGGATAGCTGTCAATAGGTCACTAATAATCCTCTACATATTTAACTTTAAACCCACATTACTGGTATAAGTGGCTTGGAGTGACGGCGCCAGATTTTATATTTATGCCGATTGGATTTCTAATCAACAAGTCAGATGCTTTACGTTGAATTTAATTTTGTTGAAATTTATTTTCTTTGAAGAGATTCCAAATGCTACATCATCAAAATCGTAACAAGCTATGTGAATGACGCGACCTAGTAGAGTTACTCGATAGTATAAATTTCTTAGCACTTGGCGAACATAACAATGACATACCGCTAAGTGCCGACTTATGGTCTCTTTATAAATATTTGTACAAAATCCCGGGTCTACAGAGCTTTATTTACAAATAATCAATGGAAACGAGACGGACGATGCTGTAGTGTACACCCACGAATAACGTGACAAAATACTTATTTCATTGAGAAAAACTTTCCGCGGAAACTGCAGACATTGTAAATACACATAACCCGTTATGTACTTATTGGAATTGACTCAAATATTTGAGTTTCCAAACACGATTTAACACATACTTGAAAATTTAACAGAGTATTTATTTGACACTCAGACGTTTAGAACTAGCAAGATACATGTTATTGAATAAAAATGTAACTTTATTTGCAATTGCAAAATGTCTTTTCCACATAATAAATGAGTTTAGAACCGTATAGAGAAAACTAACGTAAATGATCTCAGTTTACATTTGTAAATTTTCCGGTACCAATAAAACTCAGATACGCGGTGCGGGCACGGCCCACGAACCGAGACGGCGAACGCGCCAATACTCCGGGGAAAACGTACGCAATAACGCTCAATTTTCAAGAAAACAACCATAACTTAGAGCTCTGCACTCTGTCGTCTGTGTTCCTTTCTTCCGGGCAATTTCTATTACCATATAGACGCGCTACTTTTCAATTCTTTTCCATTAAACTTGGTGCATCGCCGTGCGTTGCGCGGCCCGACTACCCACGTCTCGCTCGCTATTCTCAAAACACATTTATAAAATGCTCTTTACTCGGCCGCGGCGTCGCTCGGTCCCCTGCGACTGACATTCTATTGCGAATTTCAAAGTATATTTTCAAATAAGGAAAAGCGCTTGAGATCAATGAAAGTTTCATTGCGTTTATGTGCTTGCGTTTTACGTAAAAGGTTGTAAATGAATAATTAGAAGATATTGTAGATATCAAATGAGCTGTTTTTGCTTGAGTTTAGATGTTTATTTGACTATTATGGCCGTGTATATGTAGTATATTATATCCATGTCTATCAGAGACACCAGCTCCTCACATATGAAAACTAGTTTACTATGTAATGTAACAAGCTATAAGTATACCATTTTGAGGAGAAATAAATAAATATATAATATATTTATATGATTATTGTTATTATAGTATGTATTTTTTAAGTTACGTACTGTGAACTCAAAATTCATTCTAATAATTAAACAAAAATCGTTTTAGCCCAACCACATTATGTAGCTACTACAAATAAAAGAGCTCATCTTTATAAAGTACATTCAACAAATATCAACAAAAACATAACGAAGAAATACCACCTGCGAGAAGTTACTGCCAGTAACTGCTAATTCATCAAATGATCAAACATTTCAAAGAATTATGACGTCGACGATATCTTAAGCCGGGCAGATGGTATACAAACGAAAGGCTTAACTTCGACCTAACAATTTGTCACAATAATAAATTTCATAACCAAAACACGGCACAACAATGAGCGACTGTATTTGTGTTTTACAAAACCAAACAAGCATTCTTCTCAACAAAGACATCTCTATCGGTAGCCGTCCTGAATTATCTGTCATGTTTCACAAATAAATAAGAGCTATTTTATAACACAATGGGAACACCATCTACTGTTGGAGCTTGATTCGAAACCATTGAGAAAAAATCTATTTATCAAACAAGAGATGGGCTCCACGAGATAAATCTGGTCGAGTCTATTATTACCCCTTTTCAATCTGTTCCGGGATTTCTATGTACAGCTAAATCAAAATCAACCCCGAAGCGATCATATTCTATTACAGCATCTATAAGTTACCATTGTAATGGAAATTTTACCCACCTTTCTATTTCACGAGTCCACCGTAGCATTGCTTTTAATTCTGTTTGTGTTGATAATTATTATTAACGTTTGCGAATTTTTCGATATAAAAAGTATGTTTTAACCATTGTTTATAGAATTTGGAGGTGAGGTTCCATTTTTTTGTGTAAGAATAAGTAAGGCGCATACAGTTCGATAACGTCATATCAAACGAGTAACTCATGTCCGCGGACCGCAGGACTTTCGCGAGTCCACCGCTCACGAACTCAGCCTCACGATCGAACACCATGATCGAAATACGTGTACGACCAGCCTGTATTACCATAAACGATTTACCGTATGACGACTCTTTTAGTTCGCGTGGAATATGAATTCGTTTGTGTATTACATGAAATTGAATACATTGTCGAAAACAAGAATAACATGTGCTCGAAAATTATAAGGATGCATTGTTCTCTTAGCATCTTTAAATGAAAACATAATTTATATCAAAGTGCTCGGACTACTTCAGCAATGTTGTATTTAAGCACGACAAAAAACATAATTTACATAATTCAGCAAAATGCGTATGAAACCATACTACCTAGCCAGTACTGACTGTCGTGATGTATTGAATGCTTCTACTTGACCAAGCTTGGTTTCAATTAATTTCGAATGTTTTACTTAGGAAATAATATTTTCAACACAGATAAATTTAGCCAAAAGCTGAAATGACGTTTGATATTGGTAAAAGCATAAGTGGTCTTTCGAAACCTATCTACCTAGAATGTTATCAGATCAAACATGACAAGCCTGACATAATGACCCACAATTTAATGGGTGTATGATGTATTACGTTGATTTAATCGTATATGCTTTTTGTTATCAATGAAATTAAACATGATGTTAAGCGATCCGTCATTGTTTTGGGTGCACGATAATCGCAGGTGACATAAGTAGACTCGCGGTGGAGGCACGCATCATTTGCCGAGCGTCGGGTCCGATTAACTTCCGCGCGCTGACACGGGTGTCGGCCAGACCGTGTGTAATTACGAATTGGGCTTCGGTGAACATCGCCTTAACGACTCCGACTCGGAGCCACTCTGACATTTAAATTCCGCCTATTAGTTTAACAGGGCTATTTAACATTAATCACGAATGGAGTGTAATAGGATAATAACAGACCGATTTATGATCTTAGCTAAAATGTAATTAGGAAATAGCATTCTCAAGATCAAATGAGATGGTTTGAAGAAACATTATGGAAACAATAATAAATAACGAATTGTCTTGAGAATCAATTTATTAAAATATTCCTCGCAAACGAGTACCTAATCCTACATTTCCATAAATAACAAATCAATCCTTTTCAAACCCAACTGAGAAAGCAAAAAAGAATCCATAAACCAATAAACACTTACTTGCTGTTGCACATAACAAATGTGATGGACTCCCGCGGCGATCAAATAACTTCGAAAGAGGTCGGACATTTAATTTTAGTTTTATAATAAAGGACATATTGTGTTAGATAAAGGATGGGTTGTAATAGTGTCGCGTCATCTACATTAGTAATGCGCCTCCTGGCGGGGCGTCGCGTCACACAACAGCGTCAAAGGCACTATCCTGTTTATATTCTGTACTATTGAAAAAAATTACAAAATAAATAAATTTTAACAAGTCTCCGACTTGGCCGCACTCGAAAATATTTATTCAAATAAGTCGCCATTAACCCGACCGTAAAAGCACGACGAGGGTTGAGGGGCTAGCAGTTTTATTAATATTAAACGAACGCTTCAGTTGACACAAATTGGCGATAACCAAAGCGAGTATGCCGTAAAATTTTTGTTTCTCTTTTTGTTTATTATTTATATCCCAAAATAAGATTGTTACAGCCATAGTTAAAACCTTGGGATGTTCGTAAGATCGATACGGTATAAACTTTCGATCAAGACTTAACAGTAAATCGATCTGTGTGAGAAAACAATCGGACGCGCGGTTTCTTGAGTAGGGCTTTGCCACGCCAATATTATTATCGCACCATAAAACAATAAACTTAAGTGCCCTAAGCTCGATCTAGCGCGAGATGCAATTCTTTGACGGTTTAAACAAACTGGCACTTAACTCGTGCCTATACTAAGGTCTCACAGAAAACTGTCTTTATTGCAAAAGTAAAATAAAACTTTGATTTAAAAGAACCGTTAATTTAGCTGACTTTGTATAAAATCTATAGGTCTCAAACTCTTTGAAAGTAAAGAATAATAATTGAATGCGACATTAGAAACAGTTCCAAATAAAAGAGTAAAATATTTTATTGTTAACATCTGACTTTATTTCCTCAAACTACGTCGTTGTTTCAACGAATTCACGCGCTCGACCAACAACAAAGCAGTTAATTAACCCGTAATTTATATAAATGGGCTCTGTCGCAATTTGGACAACAAATTTATTTGTGATAGGAGATCTCTTTAGGAGGATACAACTTGTAACAAAAAATTGCTTTAAAATAAATCTACAATATAAGCTGAGAAGAAAGAAGACTTCATTATTGAATTTATAAATAACTGACTATGTAAAGCGTTCGGTGCCTTGGGGTTGCCCTTACTGTAAAGACGCAGGCAGCACCTTAAAAATATCTTGCTAACATTTGCAAAGAATTTAACAGTTATAGTAGCATTTCTCACCAATTTCAGGCGACGGGGCTGTTGGTCTATTGGTTAGTGACCCTGACTGCTAAACCGGAGGTAGTGGCTTCGATTCCCACTTAGGACAAATCTTTGTGTGATTAGCACAATCATTTGTGTGACTTATCATCAATCATGGGTGTGACTTATCTATAATATGTATGTATTTAGAAATATGTAAGTATGTTTATCAGTCGTCTAGTTGCCATAATACAAGCTCTGCCTAGTTTAGGATCAGATGGCCGTGTGTTTACGAGTTATCCCAAGATATTATTATTATTATAATTTAAATTGTTTAGAATCGGAAACTTAATTAGCAGCAATGCGGACTTATCTACAAAAAGTATACATACATATCTATCGTGACGCAGTGACAATAGCTTATGTTGTAATTTGTTGGACACACCAGGGACAGAATTGCAAAGTGCTAAGCGATAGGCAATCGTTCAAAGTAAGGAATTTCCGCGGGAATGGCAACAATCATTGGTATTCTTAAAAGGATAGGTTAGAACAATGAGCGTGGCCAATTAAAGGAGGCGACAGGACACGAACTTCGTGTCTACACTTCGCCGATGTTGACAGTTTATTTCATGACCGCTATAATTTTCAATTATATTTCAAAACATACTGGCAAGGTTCCGGTATTCTCGATACTAAGCAGAAATGTCATCATCCCACGCCAGAAAACGTTGGGTTTTGCCTGGCGTAAATATTTTTATTGCGATTTTATAACATATTTTTTCTGCACTCATTCTTGTGTTCCTTATAAGTGATGAGGTTTTATGGACCATTTTCTGTTTAGTGTTGTAAGTCTATTTCGCTTTTAAAAGTTGTTTGAATATTTGAATTGAATTTGAAATTGAATGTGTAAGTATTAAAACATCGCGCAACCACTTTTAGATATGCTTACTTTTTGACACGTAGAAACCTACTTCCGTTCTCTTATTCTCAAACATTTTAAACGTAATACCAATGGCTTGCTTGATGGATCTTGGTAAATGTTCAGCTACACCAAAGTATCATTCTTTAAGTAGGTAAATCTACAGGTCTACTTTATAAAAAAAGGAGCATATTATTTCCTGCTAAGGATCTTTTTTAGGTCAAACGAATAGTACAGTTAATTAGCCAACTGGAATCATTTAAATACCATATATGTATATAAATTTTAAAGCAAGTTGCATGGTAAGTATGAAATGTCTTTTTGGTTTAAAGTCTCAAACTTTAAGTTTAAAACTGGCCAGCTGGGTTATGCAAATAAAAAAGAAACTCGACTCAATTGGGTGGCAGCCAAGGCGTGGCATTTAACATTGTCCCCTCGCTATAAAAGTGTGAGCATTATTGTCGAAAATTGTGAGGTTCTTCACCTCAAATTGGCGAATATAAGAAACGATGCGCGGGCGTCGCGAAGTCCCGCTGAGCGGCCAGCCTCGGGACTCGCCAGTTTAATTTATCGCGAACATCACATTACCATATCACTAATATAATGCGGTCGAATCTGCGTATGGACCTTAAACGGTTTCTCGAATCCTTTGTTGTCCAAAATTTATGAATACTGTAATCGCTTTCGTATCACGCCTGCAGTCGCAGCTCGTACCAGGATACTTTATAAGTATTGTTTTACAATCGTCTTACACGGGACTTACAAGGAACTGACAATAAAGTAAGATATTGGCACGCGCCCTGTTTGCACAGCTGCTATTATTCCAAAAAACGTTTTTATTATAAAGGTAAAGATATAATTAACTAATTATTTACTCTTTTGTAAAAGTAGTTTATTGTTATTAATTTTAAGCTTATTAAACAAACGTTTCTTCAAAAAAAAACGTGGCGTCAACGACTCCAACAAGCTTATAAAATATATTTAAGGTTACAATTATGTATGTGACAGCTTGTTTCAATATATATATATAAGCTAAAAGATAGACCACTTATCAAGAGACCAAGAAGACCGCTAGGCCAGAATTTAGCCTTAACTATTACATTAGTCAGTCCTCGTAAATGTCTAAATTATAACCGAAATAAACGTCAAAACTAAAGCACGACGCAACCGCATTCTTAGTGGTAAGCCGAGTAGAGCATTATTTAACGCGATCTACAATAGAATCCCTACTTAAAGTTATTATTAATAGCATGAACCTATCATAATTGAAGTAATATTCAAATCGAGTCACAACAAAAGAATCCCATCTCGTAGCTCAGGTTTCAAAGAATGCGTGTAGCATGGGTAACACAATACGCACCCAGCCCGTACGGGGACTTGGGAGCTAGTAAACTCTGTACGTAAATTGATGTAACAATACAATAGGTTTTTTCACCCAGTTCCCCCTTTTATTACCACCCATTTGCCCTTTTTACGTATGGAGAATTACGAATTTGATATCTATGAACTCGATTATATACGTCACCATTGGTCGATTATTCGTGAGTACGTCTCCATTATGGGTTAGATGCTCACAAAGTATTACAATTATTAAAAACTTGGACGATTTAATAAAAAGTCGGTCAGTTCAGTGACAGCTAACAGGTTAAAACTATTAATAAGCATCAGTAAATAGTAATTCCTGGAAGAAAGTTTTAGATGCTGTTTAAAGTGTATGGATAAAATTCATTTAAAAATAACATTTATAAAACAATATATTTCAAATGGTCGTATAAATTTTAATACGTATATTTTTTAATACATACAAACGAACGTACTTAATAAGCACTTATTATTAGAAGGGATCATGCACAATATGGGCCGCGCCATTGTGAATCACCCAACAGTAGGGAACAGCGATAGAGCCAATGAATAACACAGCTTTTAAATAGAATAACACGATCCATTGCGGCAAAAGCAAGCCATGATTGACACGTGATCCGAACTCTGTGGATTGAATAGCTCATTCAATTTGGTGACTTTTTAGGGTTCAGTTAAAAATTTAGCTGTTTATGGGAACTACTACTAAGTATGGATTTCACCCTTTCATCCTTGTAAAATTATCACTTAGACTTTGGTAAAAAGAAATGCTCTCTATTCTCTTTCGACTGGTGTTTTCTCTAGGTGTCTTCAGATAAAATATTTAGCCTAAGGATAAAGTAGATTTAAATCGCATAAGTTCTCTATTCTTAGATTTCGAACACCACCAAGGATTGAAATCCAAAAATATATTCATTTCCGAAATAAATTCGTTGGACTTACATAGAACTTACATCGATGGAACCCCGCTGTCGACAAAATATTACGCTTCACTTTTTTTATACAAGTATTTTTATTACCCCATTGTGGGATAAAGATTCGTCCGCAGCAACGCGGAAAATATTTAATAGAGAGTTAATATTACAATACCCTTGCGTTTGGCATTCGAATTGTGCTCTTTTATAAGGACACCCAAGTTAATAAAAGTGATTACATTATTCTTTTTTTTTTCTAAAAAAATTACCTCATATTATAACATCGCAACTCTATTTGAATGAACTTAAACCATGATTTGTTGATAGTAATGCTTTTTATATGGCTTAGATAAGCAATATAATAATAATGAACAATTACTTCAATTATCTCAGTTTAAAGCTCAGATATTATACATATAGCAATGTCGATAAGGAGAGCAAATAAAAATACTATATCATGAAAACGATAATATGTTTTTGTGACGCGAAAAAAACGCAAATGTGTAAAGTAAGATAAGACGTCGGCGGGTATGCCAAAACGCTCAGCCCATTTCGCAGGCAAATGGTAAAAATGCGGTAGCCAAGCCTAAAAAACGTAAAGGGACCACCATGTAAATTATTTCACTGCCTGGCCAACTTGAATTATCGTACTCGAGTCGCAATAAAACTCCGACACCGGAGGTTTTATCAGGAATGAAGGAACATGTTGCCATATTTCATTAGGGCAACGGCAACGGACCGCTTGTGTACGGGCGCAAAAATATTATATTAATCTCCCAAGTTACGGCGTTTGCATCATTGTGTCCCTTGTACAGTTGATATTTATTGTGTTTGTGGAAGGAGTAGGCGCGACAGTCCCTTCCTGGCACAGCGATGCAAAATTTGTCATCGTTTCTGTGTTTACATAATAAATAACAATACCAAACACCATTACCTCGTTAGCATCAATTTAAATAATAAAATCATTTGCAGGTTTTTAGAATAAATTGCACATAAAATTGATAGCAAAATGAGTTTTTTTTACAATCAAATGTTATTCACTGCTTCTATTTCAATGATTTTCGTATAATTTTCTCTTAAATCTAGAAATAATTATCTAGTATTTGAAATGTTGTTCTTTAAATATCATATTTAGATTTAAAACGAGATAAAATAAAACATTAATACAATAAAGATACTAGAATTAAATACAGATGTTTTTCGAAATCTGAATTAAATCTCTGGGGTATAAAGTTTGCCGTACGGCGAAGAATTTAATCACATGAGTCGACATAGTGGCCGGTATGCCGATGATATCTGAAGACGTTCATTGGCGGCACACAAGCCGAACAAATTGGATGGCTGTGTGCGAACACAACAAATGTTACAATTGAAATTTCTAAGATGCCTACTAACATTTTTCTTAGTAGAAGCACGTATTTCACCGCGGGGGATGTCACGCAGCCCCGTTCTTTAACACAAATACGACGTAAAGCCGTTTTTCACACTTTATAATTGTATCACAAATGGTGCCATATTGGTAACGAACGTGACTCGCAAGTCTCTGTATCCTAGCGTTATTAAGAATATTTTTTACATATTTGTACTTTTGTACTTGTACTTGTTTTGTACTTCATTTAAGTACAAATTACTATAGACAATCTACAGTTAGTTGAAAAATGTATGACGTAATATAATAGTTCTACACGAGAACAAGCTTTTGTTTGAGCTTTCTTTTAGACAATAGCATAGTAAAGTCCGTATCAGACGCTGATAACTGACGAATGTCACGTTATCAATGAGTCACTCAATCATTCATCAATCATTAGTCAGCGTCTACGCTAACCTTTCATAGTAGACAATGGTAAATTATAATGAAAACTTGTTACTTATTATATCGTACACGACTATAGATTTGTTTCGTTCTATAGTTTAATTGGATGAATAAACTTGGGTCTTATTGTAGTCAAAGTTAAATATTCCAATTCCTTATAGATCACCATTAAGTTAAAAAGTGTAAACAACTAAATTTCATTAACCTGGATTACAGAATACGATTTTCGTAAATACGTACCTAAAACATTTATTCAATTTAGAAATTATGTTGTCATATTCTCAAAATATACTTCCAAGTGACTAAAATAAACGTTTTTTATACGTAAATAAAATCTAATTTTAACTAAACTTAAACTTTCCTTTATAGAAGTATCTACGCCTAGTTTGTATCGCCTTAATTGAATAGGTCGCAATTAGCAGATGCTCGGCGTTCACCATTAGTCAGCGGTGACACTGTAGTCTGTGTATAGTGCAGACGATAGTGAGGGGCGCAGATGTCATCGTCGATTGTTTGCAAATAACAAAGTAAGCCCATGGTTCCGCAACAGTTTCTAATTGTGCCACGACAATGCGTAATCTAACCGGTCCCATTCGACGGCACGTCGTCGTGCGTCTCTGGAGTGGAACAATAGTGTTATAGAGCTGACCGTATTGCGTTTTTTAGCGTCCTGGAGGTTTAAACGTTGCATAAAAGCAGTTTTAAAATACTGTTATTACAAACGGGTATCACATCTATCTATTCTATATGTTATAATTTTTTAAATTATGAATGAAGGTATGCAAATATTGAAATAATAAACAAAAATACCATGCCAGTTTACCAGTGTTGCTAATAAAACAATGAGTGTAGATTCCAAACTTGTGACAGTAATTTTATCCATAAAATAAACATAATATCTCTGAAGCGACTCCACAACACTTGTGTTCCGCACCCCGTAGGTCCTGAATCGCCAGGTGCCGCGATGCCGTAGCGAACAAATAAACCCGCGTTGGCTCTCTCGCGCACCAAATTGCCCGTGTCGCGATCTGATGCACTACTAAGGGTTCCGTTCACGTGTAAAATCTCTTCAATTTACACGCTACAATTTAACCCGTCAGGGGTTAACACCCGGTAACGTAACACTCCTAATGTTTAATGTGCGCATTAAGTTTTATTTTCCACATTATTCGTAAATAGGATTAAGTAAGGCCACTAATCGTTGCACAAATCACCTTCAGTTAATATATGTATTGCGATAGTTAGTATCGTTGTGAAATTATTTTGTGCACAATATTTGTTTTTGCTTACCGCACAACTCAGAATTTAGTCGTTGCTAATGTTGATTACCTGTAACAAAAACAAATGTCATTAATATTAATAGAAGTAGGTACTCTTTAAAATGAACCGAATAAATTACTTTGATAAATACTATAAGTACTTAACCCTAATTCTACATCATTTCCGTTTACGTGTATCCAGAGGCCCCAACCGTACGCTAGACAGGACGTTAATTAGAAAATTATGTGGGAAATTATTAATAGGTCCGCCGTGTACCCGATTAGATAACAAACTAGTCCATTAGTAGTACAAGGATATAGACTCGATGGACCCGGAACCCCGAAGGGATGTGTAAGCTGCGGCCATTGTTTTAAGGTCTATATTATAATTTAATAAGGCTGATTTAAAAGGTCCTTGGTGCATCGGATGCGAGATAAAGCGGTAGCAAACAATACGTTGTGAGTCGTCGTGGGCCCGGGGGCGGGTTTGACGCGTGGTTGAGGAATGATCAACCGCGTGGAAATGACGACTTAATGGATTATATGTGTCCGCCGACACCAAGATAAGTGTCGCGCCGGTATCGGGCCTGTCGCCGGAGATTAGGTACCGAAATTATAAAAATTAATAACATAATGGAAATTGACTACGGAATGATTTTACACAACGATGAGCTCAGACGATAAAAATAAATAAAGTGACTGGTACACCTAAAAGAGGATTTTGTACTAAAAATAAATCAATCATGGACAAGGACAATTTGTTATTTTATATTTGGATACTAATCCTATTGACAGGCGAAAGTACTTTATGACATAACTCACTTCAATATAAAGAATTTAAAAGAAAAGGCAATTTAAATGGGTTTTTTTTTATTTTACCTTAAATCGATTACTTCAGTGCTTACAGCTATCTAATAATACAAAAGCTTACAATTATCGGACATAAAAATCGGCATATTTATGCTTAACCCTGGGTTTGAGGTAAATATAAATTGTGGTCGGTATGTACCATCAACGACATCAACGCGACTTCGCATAACTTGTTTAAGAAAGAGTATACTACAATAAAACTACATAAAGTACATTATAAGTTTGGTTTAACAATACTAGAGCTTTGTTTAAAATAAATTTAAATATTTCGGATGAATCAGCGAGCTACTGACCTACATCAAAAGCACACGTACCCACGCGAACAATCCAACACCCGGACAGTTGCGTGCCGACATGAAAATAAAGCACGGTAAATTGAATAAAGATCCATATTGTTGTAACGGCAGATGATGACCCTCCAAATATATATCAAATAGCGCCACAATAAGCAACAATTTACCGCCAATCTGTTTTTTTTAAACAGGACAAGAAACGCCTCGCCACTTATGACAAAAAGTCGAAGGAAAGATCTCCCGCTGGCCTTTTGTAGTAAATGTCTCTAGGCGCGATCTGGACAAACTACCCGTGGGACTCGGTGTGAAATATTGAGGCGGTGTCATAGTGGGACGGACGCGATTCCTATTACAAAGCTATTTACGCTGTTTACATAAAGGAGGTGAGACGCGAATTCTATGGTCCCGACTGGTGCGATTGCAAATTTTCCGCTTCTCGCGTGTCAAAAGAGATAATTTATTGCAATTGAGATATAGCAGGCGCCTCGGGATCGAGGCCACAACACCTCGCATAAATAGTGCCGCGCGACGGACGCGCCACGTCCCCCTATCATCCCGACACCAAATAAAATTATGATCATGACCATTTATTATAAGAGATTAAGTTGAATATTTATCGTGAACTTAGACTACGAGATTACTTCAGAATAAAATGTTCAGTTCGGAGAGAGGTGGAATCACTAACCTCCGTACATAAGTGCTTTGATAAAAATTATAAATAAGAATAACATGTAATGAAAGGGCTTTTATTATTTTTTTCAATCTTTTTACCTTTAAATGATTTATAATTGTTCAAGTTATTTATAAGGAAATCAATAAAAAAATTCAGGGCACGTACGGTAATTTTTTCACATAAGCAGGTGTGAATGAGTCCAACAATTAACATTCAAGTGGACACAATAGAAACAGATGCGTCGCACCTCCTTGTAAAGTCATACCTATACAATTTGGCGAAGGCTCTTATTGTAATTTAATGGCACAGACATTTGATTTCTGAAAAAAACCCACTCGTAATCATACGAAGGTACCTATAAAACATTTAGGTTATTGGTATAAATCATGAAATTGATCTAATATCAGGCCCAACACAATTTGTTAAATCAAATTGGCGGCTACACAAAATGCATAATGTGCAGATGTTTAATTTGATGAGAGGTTTGGGGGCTCAACGGTGGGAATTATATGAAAATCGTTTAACTGAAATAAAGGGTGATTAAGCCGAATACCGGGAACAAGCAATTTTGTTCGACAACTAATATGCAAAAGAATCAAAGTTCTCGCGTGTTTAACGCAGGAAACATTTACAAAATATTTAAATAGTGGCATTTCCTATCATTTTATAACATTTTAGGATAATTATACGGTAGCCTAAACTTATTCAGAAATAATCTACAAAAATAACTTGATACCGTAACACTTATTTTAAAAGCAGCTTTATTAAGTAAGTTTAGCTGTATTTTTTTATCATTAAAGTAAACACAAGTTTAAGATTTATTTATCTTTTTTTTTATTATTTAATTCAATCTCTTATCATAATACGTTCTCTTGGTTGGTTATATTCGTAAGGTAAATAACCAAGCGTTCAAAGTGTTTTAAGTTAGAATACAGTAAAGAATATAATTCTCTCCTCTTGGGAAAAATCTACAAAACATATAATTATAGAGAGACGTCAAATACCTACCATCAATTTCATTAGCGATAGTGAGTAAACAAAATGTCAACAGTCATCAAATGTCTGCAATACAATTCTATCAACCGGAGTGTTAACAAGCAGCGACTGTGGCAGTGCGCCCGCGCACTACCTGGCCAGCTGCCTCAAGCCCCCACCAAGCTAAGCGCGCCTTACCCCGCTACCATCCCTCTGTCTTGCTCACACACGCCGTATTGAAGCTTGCTCCAACATCACAAAAAGCGGTTTCGTTCTATGGTGTTGTGTGCCCCATGTGTCTGTGTGCGTTCAGTGTATTTTTCTGACAAGCGTCGCGGCAAAACCGATAGAACCGAACGCGAAACAATCTTGAAGGCGCTTAATTCGTTTTGGCTCTAGGCGTGAATTTACCTGTTGGAACGCGTGAACCGGCGCGGCCTTGTGCGCGAGCGCAGCGCAGGTTCGACTGCGACTCAGTTCCACCCCAGACCTCTGCGTGGTCGGTCGCGTCACGTGCTCTAAGACTCAGTAGGTTGCGGGCGCACGATCCCGTCCAATTAGTGTTCTCGCGAGAAACGAGTTAAGTGGCCGGTTCGACTAGTGAAGTACTCGATTGCAAAGCGAAATAAAATGAACTAGTGCGCTGATGATGCGATGTTTAAGTGGAATTTCAGTGCGAAACAATGATTAATAAAACTATGTAATATAAAGTGATAACAGTGAAAACAAAACAATGTACCTCACACGGTTTACGTGCGCCTTGTTGGTGCTAAGCACCTCTTTAACGGTTCGGGGTGCATCGTTATCGGCGGGTACGCGGTATCAAGCACCCGATGAATGCGGGTGGATGACGGATTATGATGGCTCAGGAGTAGCATTACAGTGTAGGCTAAGAACTATAAACAGCGAATTGGAAAACACAAACTTTAGTGCAATTCAACCACATCCGACTGTAAGGTTGCGTCTTGAATGCAGCGACGCCCTGTTCTTTCAAAGCTCACTTGCTCCGGGTAGCTTTCGTCAATTGATTGAATTGCGCGAACTTACTATTGAGTATTGCAAAATCGGAAACCTTTCCGACAGCGCATTCACAGGCCTGCGCGAATTAAGGAATCTGACTATAAGGACTCACAATACGGATTGGTCGACAATGTCACTTGAAATTACTCCAAGCGCTTTTTCTCGTGATGTACAAAACTTAGAACGTTTGGATCTCAGTGAAAACAACATGTTAGTGTTTCCAGAGGGAGCACTGTGTACATTACGGAATCTGGAATATTTAAATATGACTGGTAACAGGATGAGAGACATTAGCCATTTTCAATTCTCTTCAGCACATCGTCATCCGACGGAGAAGTGCGGCGACAATCTATTAGTACTAGATCTCTCCCGCAATGTTATAGACACCCTACCTCCGAATCTTATGTCAGGATTAAGAAGACTACAAAAATTATACTTTCAAGGCAATGGCCTAAATTCAATTGCAGATAGAGCGCTTGAAGGCCTTATATCATTAACTACAGTCAGATTTTCTGACAATCAACTCACAAGCTTGCCTCCAGAACTATTTAGCGACACAAAAGAACTCAAAGAAATCTATCTAAACAACAACACTATCACAGTTCTCGCTCCGGGACTATTCAGCGATTTAACACAGCTTTTAGTGTTAGATTTGTCATTCAACGAACTAACTTCAGACTGGATCAACACTTCAACTTTCTCAGGACTGAAAAGACTCGTATATTTGGATTTCTCCCACAATCGGGTATCAAAAATGGAAATTGCCCTATTAAGAGATTTGCATAATTTACAAATATTAAAAATGCAAGACAATTTCATTGAACACATTCCTGAAAATGTATTCAGTTCACTGAGTAATTTGCACACATTAACCTTATCAAATAATAGACTAACAAATATTGAAAGCTATGCGTTTATGGGTCTACAAGTGCTATCTGTTTTGTCTATAGATAGTAATCGCATTTCCAAAATACATCCACATGCATTGAGGAATTGTTCTTCATTACAAGACTTACATATCAATGGAAACCGGCTCGATGAAGTCCCTCTCGCCCTAAAAGAGATCCCTCAGCTAAAAACCCTTGATTTAGGAGAAAATCTGATAGTCAGCATAGAAAACGCATCATTTATGACCATGGAACAAATGTATGGTCTTAGATTAACAGAAAACAACATTGGCAACATAAGCAAGGGTGTTTTCGATAAGATGACATCATTAAAAATTTTAAATTTATCAAGAAATAAAATTCATAAGATTGAAGCCGGTGCCTTCGACGCAAACGTAAATTTGCAAGCAATTAGATTGGATGGAAATTACTTAACAGATATCGGTGGACTTTTTGCGAAACTGCCAAATTTAGTGTGGTTGAACATTTCTGATAACCGATTGGAATGGTTCGACTATGCAATGATTCCAACTGGATTGCAGTGGCTGGATATTCACGCTAACAGGATTGCTGAACTTGGAAATTACTTTGAGATTGAATCGCAGCTATCGCTCAGTACTTTCGACGCCAGTTCTAATAAGTTAACAGAAATAACTGGCAGTGCAATACCCAACTCGGTAGAAATGTTATACTTGAACGACAACCTTATCTCTAAAGTACAGTCGTACACTTTCTTTAAGAAACCGAATTTAACTCGAGTGGACTTATATGGCAACAAAATAACAAGTTTGGACCCAAATTCTTTAAGAATATCTGCTGTACCGCAGGATAAAACAGTGCCCGAGTTTTTCATAGGCGGTAACCCGCTAGAATGTGATTGCACAATGGACTGGTTGCAAAAAATCAACAGTGGTAACCGAGCTAGAACACAGCCTAAATTGATGGATTTAGACAGTATAAACTGCAAACTATTATTTAGTCGCGGCAATGCTCATGTTGCATTGATTGAAGCTGCACCACATCAGTTTTTATGTAAATATGAGTCTCATTGCCACGCGTTGTGTCATTGCTGTGATTTTGATGCCTGTGACTGTGAAATGACTTGTCCTAACAACTGTACTTGTTATCACGATCCATCGTGGTCAGCTAATGTCGTTGACTGCGCAAACTCCGGTTACATTAATATTTTGCCTGAGAAAATACCTATGGAAGCCACCCAACTGTACCTTGACGGTAACGACATAAAAGTATTACCAAGCCATGCTTTTATAGGCCGAAAAAAATTGAAGATTTTATTTTTAAATGCGTCTAGTATTGAGACGATTCACAATAGAACATTTAATGGCTTAAAAGAATTGGAAATCTTGCACTTGGATTACAACAGCATCTCAACTATTGAAGGTCAAGAATTTGATGGATTGGATAATTTACGAGAGTTGCACATAAATAATAACAAGATTAAACACATTGGGAAAGAAATGTTCAACCACATGGCGCGCCTGAAAATATTACACCTGCATCATAATAGACTTGTTACGCTGACAGTGTGGCAAATTAATCCTGCGATAACGGAAATTACACTTTCATTTAATCCGTGGTCATGTGATTGCGAATACACTGAAATGTTTCGCGAGTGGACAAAGAGAGTGAGTTCAATAACGGATCTGTCAGACATCAAATGCATTTATTCGAAGGGAAATACGACTGAATTGATGGTTTATAACGAAAGCATATTTACTGATCCAGAAACTGGGTTTAAAATTGCAAGTGAAAATGGAACTCTGTGTACTGGATTGCCGAGTATTAACAACAGCGTTAATGGCAATTTGACTGCTACTCGGACAATAATTACAAGTGAAGAAGTACAAGACTACATACCACTTTTAGTAGCCACTCTGGGATGTTTTTTAATAGTATCTCTAGTGAGCATGCTTATTTTTATATTCAGACAAGAAATGCGAGTATGGTTCCACTCAAAGTTTGGTGTGAGACTATTTTATAGAGAAAGTGATAGAGAAGATTCTGAGAAAATGTACGATGCATTTTTGTGCTACAGTTCAAAAGATGAAGTATGGGTTACTGAAGAACTGGCACCGATGTTGGAGCGCGGTGACCCTTCATACAAACTCTGTCTGCATTACCGTGACCACGTGACAGAGAAGATAAGACAGGCTGTGGAATCTTCACGTCGCACAATCATGGTGCTCAGTGAAAACTTTCTAAGATGTGAGTGGGTGCGATATGAGTTAAAATCGGCTCTGCACCAAGTACTGAGGGATCGGCGAAAAAGACTGATTGTAGTGTTACTAGGACAAGTGCCTCAAAAGGATCTCGATCCTGACATAAGACTGTATTTAAAAACGAATAAGTGTTTGCGTGCGGATGATAGGCTTTTTTGGGAAAAGTTGAAGTTTGCGTTGCCTGATGTGCGCAATAATCAGAGGTGTCGTGGTGTTCCGAGTCCCGTGGTGAGCGGCGGCTTGCCCATGCACCGACACCACCACGCCAGGAACCACTTGGGCATGCTGCCGCAGCCACCGGTGCACGGGGCGCACCCAGTGCTCCCACCGCACCCTTCGCATCAAATGCCACCTCGTGCATCACCCCGCACCATGTCCGTCCATGTTTAAAGTGCAAAAAAACTGGTAAACTGTGACTAAGTGAACGAAGTGATTTTAATAATATAAAGTGAGTGATTTAGGACATTTTAAATGAAGTTTCATAATTGTGTTGGCTAGTCGGTTAGCGTATATGAACTGTACATAATAATATTTGTAGTTATAGTCGTGTAAATATGCCTGATATTGTATATGTTAATTATTAAGCTTATTGTCAAATAATCTCTTACGAATGTCAGGTTATAGAATGTTGTAATAACTTTGTTGTAATTACAATGTCTGTCATATTATGTGATCTGAGCTTAACTAAATAATGTATAAATAACTTGATATGTATGAGTTAGGCCTATTTAGGCTGTGTTTGTTGGGCAAAACTTGCCGACTACTATTAATTAAAATGGCATACTGCCGCAATCTGTGATAAATTTAGATATAGTTAGCGTTCATTTTATATCACATTAATGTATATTTTGTATTGTAGTCTGAACTAAAAGAATATTTATTGTGGAAAACATCTGAACGAAAATCGAAAATTTGGAAAAAAACATAGATGAAAAATAAAATGCAATTCAATTATAACAAGTTTGTTTTTATGTTAGTATAGAAATAGTTTACCTAACACCCTCACATCATCACAATTATTGACACACAAATACACAAGTCTGTTGTTTGGAAACTACCTAAAAAAACTACCTAGAATAGGTAGATACTTATTTTAATAAATGTACAACAAAACATTTAACTTGTACGATCATTTAATTACTTAGTTAAAATTTTAATATCGTTAGTAAATTCAATCTTAGTAATATTAATTTATTACATTATAACAAACTAATTTATTAATATTATAACAAACATCCATACTCAATAACAATAAGACGGCTAAACGGATTTAAATAAAATTTGACAAATAAATATTTTATTACTTAGAATAGCGCATAGGCTACTTTTCGTCAACATCTTTATCATTTTCACAATTTAATCAACACGCTGGTGAAACCGCAGGGCATTGCTAGTTAACCCATACTTTTAAAAACATGTGGAAGATTTCAAATCAAATTAATATTAACTTACTTTAAATCCTTATTAATGCAGTATTGTTAATGAAAACAACTAATTGTTTCACCTTATTGCATTTGCACCTCATGCAGCCTTACTTTACACATAAAATTTGCATATAAATGGACACAATTCCTTTTTGAAATCCTTATTAATTTATTTTAATTAGTATGTCCACTGCAACCATATAAAGAAGTTTAATCAAGTCCATGATAAAACAACAAGTAAAAATAACAACTGTAGGGTTTTTTTATCTATGTTTGTTATTACTAGTAATTACATTTTTTAAGAATGGGCGTTCTGTACGCTCTTATTTCATATGCAGTAAACCAGTGAATTTATATTAAACTGCCAATCACAAACTCTTTTAAACACATTTTTGGCAGTAATTTTGCAGTGCCTTGGGTAAAGTAATTCATCTCATGGTAACAGCCTATTTGTGTTCAAAATAATTTTGCAGCCTACTAAGGTATTATAAACCAGTACTATACTATATTTATATTGTAATGTCCGGCACAAACTCTTTTAAACACATTTTTAAAGGTAATTTATTGCAGGTCTTTGGTTTAAGTACCTATATAAGTACAAAATAATTTTGCTACTTACTAAGTAGTATTAAATATTCGTCTGTTTTTTATTTCTATAAACTACCTAAAAGTGTTATAAACATCGCCAACATATATAATACTAACAAGATTGATATAAGACGCAGAAATGACGAAGTATCAGCAGAATCAAGTGAATCCTACGCATGAAGTCATTCTGTCCCGTAAGTGAAACCTAATATTGCTTATTCAAATAGGCATATTTTACACATAAATTAGTTCTATTGTGCGATTATGACAATATTATCATATAGCACAAAATAAATAAAGGTTAATGCGACACATATTCGTGTGTTAACACTTCTAAAATGACAAACAAGGTAGGAGGAGTGTTATTTATTGATTTAACAACTGGTTCACACTTAAAAGGCATTAAGAACTAAATAACATCAACTAATAGAGCAAATTAATTAATTAATTTACGTATTTGGTTTTGAGTTTTAATTATTTTTACAGCTTTAACATGGACCATCATGTTAAATATGTTAAAAAGCCATTTAACACATTTTTAATGTATTTTTTTATTCCTTTTTCTCAGTAACACAGTACTAAACTAACACGTGTAGCAAATAAGCAAATAAAATAAAATATATAAAATAATTTTAAGATTAAATGTACTTCTAATAAATTAAATTTAAAAGATATTTTTCATTGCCTTTATCGTCATTAGCCGTAAAGTAGGCAAACTAGGTTTAATAAAGATAATACTAAATCTAAACTAATAAATGAAAATAATAATAAAATTATATAATTATAAATAATAAATAGGTATAAATTATTTTTCATATGTAGACAAATAAATACTTTAAATTCGCAAATAAATTCTGTTATCGGAATAAATGTCTGTGATATTTTGCTAGTACAACATTCCATAGAAACGCGAAGAAATCCTAGCTATACGTAAGTGGGTAGGCGTGAGCATGCGAAGTTTTTTGCCACAGGATCTGTGCCCGGGCGACGACCGCGGCCCTTCAATCTGAGGTAACGAGCCTGCCTCACACCTTAGTATGAGTGAAACAACTGGAGGCTCGGACAAAAGGATAGCTTGCAACTGGTACCTAGATATTTTACAAGCGTTTTACAATCATGAGAAATACTTAGTTTTACTTGTAGAACGCACTTTTAGTACTATTGTTTACTGAAATATTTATTCGAATAAGTTTTACATAATTAATTGTATTTCTTATAGGTTATGTTTTATTTGCTTTAAAATGTTGATAATACTGATCCTTTAACTATGTAGGTATTTATTATTAGCGATGATGATGATGATGACAACATGATGTTCAATCTCAGTAATCGTTAATACTGTGATAATTAACGTCTCAGTATTTCTAATTAGAAATTACAGCTCTTCATGGATAACCACACTTTTTTCTAATAAGTTTTAATGCAATTGTTTTTTCAATTAATTTCTTCCTTTATTGCAAGTAAATTATATTTTTAAAAGAGTTTTCAACAAAAAATGCAGGTATTTTTGTCACCAAAACGGTTTCTTTTCTGCTTCTGTCCAATTAAAATTATTTCGCTTGGCCTCCGTCCATCTAAACCTACAGATAAAATTATATATTTATTTATATTTTAGGTGTAATTCACGTGAAATTTAACCTCATTTAGAATAAAAAACCATTTGATTCTTTGTTTATTTTTTATTGCAACAATGGCAGAAAATGCGATAAGAATAGCTAATTGCCCAATTAATCGATTAAAATTCTTACTAGTTTTACAAAATCTTCATTCATTTTAATACGCATTCGTTTCTAGTTACTACACACGTGTATAGATAGGTATCTATCGAATTGACTATTTTGCACGTTAACGTATTTTTTTTATACTTGTGTCGGAGAACCATTGCCTTACTGTGTCTAAGTCACTGCATTTGTCAATCTTTTTTGTCAGGTCTATATAATAAGGGATTTGAACATTAATATCAAATATACGTTATTTTTGTACTCCATACTTTAATTTAATCATAACAAAAATATGATTATAATACTTTTATTAATGTAATAAAACGTAAACACAGAACAATCGTAGAAATTTGAATAAGCATCTATCTAGATTAAAAAATAAAACCGGCGTATAAATGTCCCACTGCTGGGCACAGGCCTATATATATCTATATAAAAAGAGACCTTATTTTTCCTTCTCTTGATTTAAATATTTCATGGTAATTAATTAATTTTGTGACGACAGACAGATAATGCCTACTGGAATTAGATCCAGCTATGTAAACTATGCATAAATATACTATAGTAAATAAATGTCTTATTTATATACATAGCACGCTTATTACATTATGACGTCATAGATCCAGTCAGTTGCTTATACTCGTGTCCGACAATCTCGAGGGTAACGCTCCCCGCGGCCGCAGACTCCGGCCTAACGCATACTGCGGTCAACGAAGACCAACAACTCCAGTAAACACTAATAACATCTCATATACAACAAACAGTGTTAAACCTAACATTATCAAAGCCAAAACGTCTAACAACAAATTAATTTACTTGTCAGCCATACAAGACTACTATTCAGGAATTCGCAATGTCACGATTGTTAACATGTTTAAATATAATAATTACACTTTAGTTTTTTTGGCTATCCGTCAAGAGTGTCAGCTCACATGATCTAGGCCCAGAAACAATGTGAAATAGCAGCAAGAAACAAGTTGCGTTCTCAGTCACCAGTCTCCATAAATTAAGCTAGAGAATAACACACAGATGAAAAAAATAAAAACGCGACGCCGCGCTGTGTACAACATTAATCAGAGCTCTGAGAAGGCGTAGAGAATTTATTTTACGATTGTTACAGCACCGATGAAACGTTAAAAATGCTGTCGGAGCTATATTGAAACATTCGATGCATTGTTCGAGCCCGATTGAGTCGATAACGCACCGCGGTTCCGACTTATAGTCCCACTATAGCACCTTGTTGATTTTCCAACGTAAACTGTCGGATACGACCCGCCCGTAACTAGTTTCTTTTTTATTAGTACTGGTTTAGTGTAGAACGGAACGCGACTCTGTATCGATCGTACGATTAAACCACGAGATATCATAATCACCGGTCTGCGCGTTTATCGAAAGTATAATCGGAGAGCGGCAATAAATTTGTCTCATTTTAATATCCTAGAGCGTGTAATGTTCCGTCATAACCGTTCTCGATGTTTGGACTTAAATCTCATTAAAGGCGCGAGGAGGAAAAAACCGGGCATTGAGCCCGCCCGCGCCCGTCGTACGAAAGAGTTCAACGAGATGCCGCGCCCGCCGCTTCGTATTCATAGTTATTTGAACAACTTGCACTACTTACTGTACAATGCAACATAATTCATTATCAATGTGCATCATCATGGGATTGATTAATTTTCACTATAAATATCGGTTATAATAGTTTTCTATACAATTATAAAGAATCCAAAAATATTCGATTATAAAAAATATCAATAACTATTTTTTTATTTTTCTAATTTGCTTTAAGTTCACTAAATGTATAATGAGCAGTAAAAATAACTACAAGTCTGTAAACCCACAAAAAACTTAACACATACTTCAATTTTAAATAACAATAATTTTAATCACACCAACCCATCACAAAGATGTATCAAATTTAGCTTCAAAAAACTTTTATTTTTTTCGTGATCGTTAAAAGGCTACACTATTAAAAAATAACGGTGCACTTAAGATGTTCGCGAAATCAGCTCCGGCGATATTGACCGAGCGCTTAAGCCTCACTATAAATACGAGTGTTAATCTCTCTCGTTAACGTTATGAGACGCAACCTGTTATTTTGTACTGCTATTACGAAACCAAACAATATCACGTGCTGGGTTCCGTAGTGACTCACCAAACTAACGATCTTCATCGGACGCGAAACAATTTTGACGCAAATTATATGCTGTTATAAGCAACAACGTTAATTAAGTTGCCTTCATGAGATTAATTTGATTATCAAATTCTTATTTCAATTATGTTCACAGGCAGTTATTATTTCAACGAAGCTATTTGTTTTAACTGCGTATCTCAAAATTAACGGATTATAATCAAGTCACGTCGTGAGACGAATGTAATTTGAATTAACCTCTTTTCGACATAAAAGCTGTTACAATTATGAAAATTACGGCGGACCTATCACGTGTTGTGTTGCAATTGGAACGTTATTCTGAATAACAAAATGCATTGAAGAACTTGTGCTCGGTGACAGTTTTCATAGTTAATATTTTAGAGCATAAAACAATGTATTAAAATAAATAATATATGAATTTTATTACTAAAATAAGCTGCTAATGCAATATTAGCATGATAAAAATATTAAAAAAGAAAATAACTTAATATTACTATGCATTATTTACAACTTTTTGATAATGTAATTAAAAAACCAGATTGAAAAATTTAAGTTAAAGCTGTAAAAAAAGTCTGAATCCCGTTTCTAACAGTTTAGCTAAGATAAAACCATAAGTAACACATCAAGAACTTATCGCTCGAATGTCACATAAAAACCACATTTCTATTTTTAATTTGTAATAAAAACTCATTCAATTGAAACATGAACCATTTGATACATGAATTCGTCACGCCTAGTTATAATGGCCCGAACATTTCTCGCCTAAACAAATGTAGTGGACGAAGCGTAAAACGACCAATAGCATCGCTTTGTTTGCTCGTAAGTGGTTCGAGTGGTTACTTTAATTACTTATTGATACCCACTCGAGCTGCTAAGTGAGTAAAGCGGCTATCAACGAACTATCAAGCTTAATACGTACACCTGTTACTAATATATCAGTAGTGTACAAAGTACTATAAATACTTTTCGGTCATATTACATTAAAAGTTAATAAAAATATCTAACTTAATAACTGTAGGTTTTAGTGACACTAAAGTTCAAACACGAGTTGATAAACTGGCTAACTATTAATTTTGCTCTACATTTAGAGAAGATCTAAAACCTGGTCACCACAAAGCCAAAATCGATTTTCGATAAAACAACAAATTCAAAGATTCCAAACACTTCCACACCTCCCCAAATCAAAGTATCCCCAATGGTAACAAGCATAATTGGTTGCCGCAGGTTTAAACGAGTCGCTCGATATAGTATAATGGTTAGAAGTATTTAACGGTGAGATAAAATCTTAACAAAAGCGATTTGGTTAGCCGTCTTGTTTTGGTACTCACATACCACACATATGCATCTATATACCAATCTAACTGGCCGCGTCCAACGAAATTAGACCTCTAATTCTTGAATATCTTTCTTATAATGTTCTGTAGCTCGATGGACTAGGCACGGAGAGAGGTGTCATTGTAAAATGGCGGTTGTGTAAATGTATTGACCCCGGCTGCGTGCCGCGAGTGTCGGTGCCTCGTCTATGATATGTAAATGATAATTGGTTCCCGAATAGAAAACGTTCTGTTTATGTTGCTACAAGCGTTCGGGGAGCAAGTGTCGATAATAATTTTAATACGCCCATACCGTACACTCTGGCTGTAATTATGTGATAAGATTATGTTAATATTTTTATTTATTTATGAAACCATTATGTCAACACGTTGCGTGGCAAAGAAAATAGTCTCTTTTCTATTTGTGGCATTAATTTATTTCAACAATAAATAATTATGATTTCCTAAAGGCATAAATTTTACTCTGTTAGTAAGTACAACTACTAAATTAGTTATTTTATATGTACTGTTCTGAACAATAATATACGAACGACACTTAACGACAGTGAATGCCAGTACAAGTGTGCTCGTGATTTAACAAAATTATAATAGACGAACAATCAAGTACAAATAAAATGATAAGCTCTTTATGGATCTCCACATGCTGCCACGAGTTGCCTAAATCCCCAACAATACATTTAGAGAGCAAACTCATTTCTTACACAATCAAATAATCCGGCTCAAATCTATGTCGTCAACGTTTCACCCGGGGGAGCAGGCGAGACGCGCGGTGGCGACCGAGCCAACCTTTTGTCGTGAATGTCACGCCACTCGAATTATCCGAGACGCTTTTACTCATTAATGGACGGTTTTATTTGCTCTTATTTAATTTAGCATTTATTCAATCTGCCCCCGGCGCGATACGTGTTGTGTGCCGTGTTCTTATTTCGTTTGCACCTTTTGTGACAGGGCTCATTGAGGCCGAGGTGTCGGGATGTGTTCCCGCGGCTCGCGGCTCACTTTACACGTACAACTCCGGCGCCTTTCATCGCGCACAAAGCGTAATTGAATCCCACAGAATCCTACGCAGGCCGTAAGATTTAATAGGGCATTTAAACACTCGCATTGGCCATTGTGAGACGGTTTTGTATGCGATTATTCATCGCAAAACCACAACGCAGCTAGCTTTCCGCGAAAGCGCATTGCATGTGTTAGACTAAGTGCGGCATGAAATGTACCCCCACGTGTGGTTTCACATAAAGCTCTAAATACCGGTTCCACAAACACTGCACAACGCTAAAACACACAGTTTGCGTAGCGAATCCAACCACACTGGGATATTATTTTCTTAATGTAATTGTTAATAGTTGCAGTAATTTTCCTAAACGAAAGACAGGAATTAATTTTAAGTGTAAAGTTGTGCGTAAGTTGTGTCGGCGTAAGAAGAACCCTCGGGCCTCGAGGCCTGTTCGTAGTCGTATAAATTTAACTGAACGTCAGAGCAGCTTAGTAGTGGTGTAACAACGAATAGGAACTAAACGTGTGGACTGAACGCCGCCGTTGTAACATGACCTACCGTTTGTCCGCGCAACAACTTTCTAGCTAGAGTGTTGCAGCCAAGCTTCGGAGTTCTCGTATAAATGGGCGCGTCAGTCAGCTCGTAAAATTGGAAATGGATCCTCGTAAATCGGCGATATTGAGCCGAGTCGCAAATTGCTGCGCGTACGCGGCCGCGCATTCGGGTTCTTGATCAGACTGAGGTTCGCAGTACTTATATGCGCTTTTCTTAGGAAAGCTCGTAAACCCTGATTCAATGAAACAATAAAAATAATATTGTACAAGTTTGTAATTCTTTTTTTATCACCCTGACACGTAATTCTTGTTTTGTGGAAATCAATTAATGTCATTTTATTGCCTGATTACTATATACTTTATTAATGTCTAAACAATAATATCAGTTAATGATCGTCACTAAGAAAAAGATGCCATCTTTTACAGAAGAAGATAATAGAAACATATTAATTTAAAGCTATTCTGATGAAAATTAATACACTATTAATAAATTATCTGGTAGATTATATTTGACACTCATGTAACGTTATATTTTTGGTACGAAGAAGCTCGTAGGTGGGCGAGGTATAACTCAACTTGTCATAAAATCTTTAATAGGTATATGCAGGCTATGAAACATAAAGGGAACTGTAACTATTAGTTTAGTCTGGAACTCCAAAAAAAAGGCTGTCGCTCCATTCGTCAACTATAAAAATGCAATATCATACATCGATCAGGTAGTACAAAGGACCAACAATGGGTTGGCCATTGTGGACTGCTATCTAATCGTAATGAATATAAATTTTCAGATGACATTTACGATCGGTGCGCGCCGTGATACTGCATCTATATAAACGTGTTAGATAGAAGTTTTAATACACGCACACATTGGCGAGATCAACAATAAAATACTTGAGTGTACCACCGGTATCAATTTGTAGCATCGAAAGCGTAAAATATCCCACTTATCTTTCCATTTATCAACAAATATTGTTAGGAATCAATGTTTTTGAGCAAGTCAATGCCGATTTTCTACTACTGTAACACTGTTACCCGGGTATATATATGTATGTTTTTTTTATTAATTCTTGCTTAATAAAATATATTTACAGTATTTACTATAATATACTTTTATATAAACTTAAGTAAATTAAAGAAAGTTGGCCCTACATTACCTTTCCAACATTTAAATAGCACTGTTTAGAAACGGCTACGCTTCCTGTGCTATCGTCATGAAACAAGCAGTAAAACCAAGTACTTAGTAACATTATGCTAAGACACCAGCAATAACTAAAAATAGGTAACATTTTAAGTTCTTTTCATATCACTCATATGACCTACTACGTTAAGAAAATCGATACAATATTGACAATAATATTTTAAGTCAGCGTGTATATTTATTAAAAGCTCTCGGTGATTTACAGATTATTTAAAATACATGTATTTCCTACATAGAAATAAGAAAGACTGTCTGTTTCCATTCACATTAGCATTAAATCATAAATATTTATAGCAAAGCAAAGCATAAAAAAAAGAAAATTGCTATCGAAGGTCTTAAATTTCAGACCCAGATAAATTCTCTAAAGTTCAACATTAACATACACTATATAAATAACACAATTAAATTAATATTTAAACAGTACTTTTAATTAGTAAATAGTAACAAACATATTACTTAAAAAGTGATGTCTTAATTATTGAGAAAATCGTGGTAACTGACGTTACTTAATTGTGAATCAAGAGGAATATATCCCAGCAGTGTGAACTGGGTACGCATTCAGTCGAGGATGCGAGCGGGTGAATTATTTATCACAATGACATCGGCTGGCATATAATTTGCCATGCACGCGGCCCACCATTATGCTCTTCGCCGATTCATTCGATATAATGAGAGCCGCACTCGCTACCGGCCATTTTTCCACACGGAGCAACCGAAACATCAACGCAGCGTGAACTATAATCAAAACGAGTATTTTCAATACACGTCTCGTTTTAACTTGGCGTGGTAAATGCAGCTTCTAGCATCTTTTATACTTAAACTGTTTTAATACCTAAAAGGTGTTAGTTTTAAGAAAAGGTTTATGAACATAACTATTGTTATAATAGTGTTATGGGAAAGTTAGTATAAAAAGAACTTTTGCTTAATTAAATAAAATGATAAGTTTTATTATCTATAGATACTAATATTATAAAGCTGAAGAGTTTGTTTGTTTGTTTGTTTGTTTGTTAGTTTGTTTGTTTGAACGCGCTAATCTCAGGAACTACTGGTCCGATTTGAAAAAATCTTTCAGTGTTGGATAGCTCATTTATTGAGGAAGGCTATAGGCTATATAACATCACGCTACGACCAATAGGAGCGGAGCATAAATGAAAAATGTCGCAAAAATGAAAAAACGTTGAAACTAAAACACGCGGACAAAGTCGCGGGGGACAGCTAGTTATCTATAATTTGTAAAAAACAAACCTCAATAATTTATAGATAAATTAAAATAAAACTTTGTTATTATGATATTTTCTGCTGGCACTCCGGTCAATTATTAGACTTAATTTTTACCACCATAAATATAAAGCTACAATTACGTTTTTTTATTAAGTTGTTGAATCCGCTGGTTGTAAACACAATTAAATACAAATACATATTGCTGCTGGAATGGCATTAAAACCACTTAAAACCCTTACTGATAAGTCACAATAGAAATGACTCACAGAAAGACAAAAGGTATGAATATATTGTCCTAACATAAATGAATGTATAATTGCCTACGCGGCATGCTGCATTAGCACATCTAGATATCTAACAATGCAAATTAGTGTAGATATCAAAACGGTTGATCGGCGTTCAGTCGGTTTGCATATTGTGTATTGTATAGAGTTTATCTCGTTACATTAATCACTTAAGTCGCACGTATAAATAGATGCTAACAAGAATAAAAAAACAAGCAAAAACTCAATATGGATTTTATGTACAGATATCAAAATAATAGTGCTTACTCATACAACATTATGATGTATTTAAAATAAATTGGCATCCTGTGTTATCAAAGCTTTTTTGAGCTGTATTTTTATTCAAAGTTCATCAACAGGTGGGAAAATACTCAGTACTGTTATGAAAGTAGTCCGTAGCACAAAATGTTAAATTTACGTAAAGAAACGTAAAACTAGACGGAATAAAAGTAAGGAAGATCAAAAACGCGAAGAAATACGTGGCAACATCGACAAAAAATACATTTGATTCAAGAATTTGACGAACACCACAGTGTTCAACATCTATAAAATACTAATTTTAAGGTAGACACATATGGCCGGCGCAAACAAGAGTTATGGTATGTTCATAATCGACTCTAGCACGCCATCTCTCATAAAGAAAGGATCACGTAACAAACAATATGATACTAAAGATTCTTAAAACTTAAACAACCGGTTAAAAACGTCAATAAAATTTAATTATACTTATATAATATATTATTAGAATCGATATAAATGAACAGGCGCCGACCAATCAAGTATCAAGATGAAAATTTGTGACATATTTTTAATAATTTTGAGTAAATTAGTTTTTAAACTTATGGATACATCATAAATAAACAAGTCTGTATCTCTGTAAATCTTTCATATATATTACCAATTTATATTTGGTTTCAGATCAATAGTATAATGTTCAAGTATTACTAGACAACAAGCATTAACCACGGATTAAGTCGCTACAAGGATTTAATTTACTCATCAAAATAAATATTTTCACAGATTTAGTAAGTAATTTGATATATCAAACGGCATTTTACAGTAATATAATATGGGACCGACAAGAAAAAATTAACAGACGATGTAGAGACGTGATAAATTGTTGTTAAAAAGGTGAACTATGACACACGTTAGGTTTGTGCTCCGGCGCGAGTGTAGGTTCCACATGCCAGGCGTGCCTGTACGTCTCGGCAGCCAACTAAAAAAGTGACGTCTCATTGATGTATTGACTAAAACGAAGGCTTCTAGACCGTTAGCTAGTTAACAAAACGATACGACTATTAATCACGCTACGATGACTATCTTTATCTTAACATGTAAGGGGAAAGTTTATTAGAGGTACTGGTCAACATGATCCGTTTTGCTACCGATGTAGAGTATGTTGCTTTTATTTATCGCACAAAGAAAAATCTTAAACCTAACGTTTTACACCAAAACCACAATGATATATACCTATATAGGTACATATCGTTTAGCAATGTATTGTGTAATATAAACATAAACATCTAAAGATTGATCAAATTCGTAAAATATGATAATATTATTTATTAAAAATTATACACCTAAACGAACTGTCACTAATTGGTTTTGAGTGAAGACGATAAAATCGAAGCCAAAAACAAATAACTTTAAGAAATGTGAATAGATTTTATATTAAAAGCTTAAATACCTCTCTAAATTACCATTTGATACAGTTAGGGAATTAAGTACACATTTAGTAATCTTATTTGCCCGCAAATAGCTTTCTATTATGAGATAAAGCACACAAATTGATTCTAATCTCATTACCAAATTAAATAAACCAATATCACTATCTTAACAGTTATCTTACGATCCAGTTCCATCTGCTGCATCTCGCATGTGTGTCAATGTATTGATAACGTACTGGACACACTCACATGGGAGAGAGTGACGAAATTTACTGTAAGCCAGACATTGGCACCATTAAGCCAATCCGCTAGCCAATAAGGTGGACACTTGACGTATGTCTTTCCATTAGGTTAGCGCGCAAGAAATACATCACGGCGAGCCTTAATCAAAGACGCGAAGAAACCAGCCAAGATTAATACGTGGACAGAGGGGAGGAACGCACGGAATTGGGAATTGGATACATACAAGCCGGACATACAAATGAACTCTGTGCAAGGAAAAAAAAATTACTTATTTTCAAAAGTTTTGCAAAACATATAATTCGTTACATAAAGGAACAAAAATTAAAAATAATAAAGTGCAAAAAAGTTTCTCATCTCTATAACATAGCGGAATCAATTACAAAGAAGCTTTTTTATCATCTAAAGTACGACTCGAATCGAGAACACTGGGTAAATATGATTCCAAGTAAGTACCGCTGTAAGTCCAAGTCATAATTGAATAATCGTGTGGTCGCCGCAGTTTCGCAAAAAAGTTTAAACTTTTCTAACAGCGCGGCAGATGAGACCCACTGAAGGGTTAATTAAAACGAATGGACGGTCATCCGCGAGCAGAATGTCGAAGTTTAGCGGATCACCAATTTCAATGCTTTAATATTGTTACAAACTCAGCTCCGCGTTTCTTTAATTAAAATTAACGACGCAAAACTTTGACAGTCAAACGAATTATTAGTACAGAAGCAAACTTTTAATTAGTTCGCCTTCTTCCAGCAATACTTTTGTGCATTTACTTGTCTAAAGTAATTTCAATTAATTTAAATTCTTTCCATGGCATATATTTTCGTCTGTATATTCTTTCGTCTCATGCTCAATTTAGTGATCGAAAATCATCGTTTTATTTTACATGCATTATAATCATTAATTAGTTCGCCTTCTTCCAGCAATACTTTTGTGCATTTACTTGTCTAAAGTAATTTCAATTAATTTAAATTCTTTCCATGGCATATATTTTCGTCTGTATATTCTTTCGTCTCATGCTCAATTTAGTGATCGAAAATCATCGTTTTATTTTACATGCATTATAATCATTAAGCTTTCATCCAAACACAAAAGGATTTTGAGAAGAACGATAGATAACATTCGAACATTTTTCTATAATAACTTAAAGCTTCAATCAAAATTGTTATTCACACCAAAGAAATAAATAATCTTAAAATATAAATTGCTTGTGTACCTTCAAACCGAGTTGATAAGTTTTAAATTATAAATTTCACGCCGGAAGGCTGCGTGTACATCTCCATGACAATATTTGACAGCTACTACTATTGAGCTTCATCGAATCATGCATGTCTAAATATAAAATGATCGACTTGTACAAAAATTGGAGAAGTAATCATAGAATATGTTCTTTAACACGATGTATATCATATTATTATATCACACATGGATGACACAGTACATAATATATAGCGTTTTATTACCAAATTTATTCGCTCATAACCGATTAGCAATCATGCTATAGTTAAGGCGATAAAGTTGAAACGAAATAAATAAGTTTTTTGCGCAAAGATATTGACTGCCATTTTAAGCAATACATCTGTACGTGCAACTTACATAACAACAGAAAATGAAACAACAGCAATTACTAAATCACTTGGTTAAAATTGTCACAGTGCGTGAATCGTTACAAGTGCATTGGTCCGCATATTCACACCTCATGAAGCCCCGGGGAGTAAAACCGGCTGGCCGGCGTCGGCTCGCAACCGAGGCCAACTTAAGATGCCTTTTAATTTGACCACTCTCTACCTCGGCGCCTACGCGCACCGACGTAAACAAATCGTGAGACGAGATCAATGAATATTAAGCAACCTCCGAAACAATTTCCAACACCGTCTCAAGATAAAATAAATAATTCTCTCCGAATAAACACGGGGAAAGAATCACTGATTGCTTCATAAATTGTCAAAATGTTGCCATGTGCCAATGAGTTCCGCCAATCGTTTTCAGCTCGAATAATGAATAACACGAGGCAAGAATAAAAAAGCATTTTTTTTTATAAATTCATTGCGTTTGCGAAAGTGATTGAGATATATTAGGTGGTGTTACGAGACCCGGTTTGCTGTCTGTGACATCATCACAATCAATTGAAAAAACAAGTAATTTATTAACTTTTATTACACCTAACACTCGCAGGCGTTTATCAATATTCTAATAGATCGGTGGATACTTAATAATGGCTGTATAGATATAATAATACTAACACATCATAAACTGTTCTTTAAGATTCATAAAATTATTTTTATCTGATAATGTAATGATCGCCGCGCCGGAGGCAAGCCTCGCTTACAGAAATTGGTGTACAAGTATTGGATATATTTTATAAAATACCGTTAACAAAACGTACATCGAACTTGACAAATTGCTTACGCTCCTAATATCCAGACACCTCAGCCTCTGAGAAGATAGGGGTCTTTATCAACACTTACATCTACACTATGTTTAGATTCAGAGATAACTTGATCGAGTTGATGCGGGGACCGGAGCGCACCACACCGCTAGTGCTGCCAACAACTAACGATAAAATTGATATTATTTTATTTGTATTACCTACTTGACACTAAACCACTAACATTTAACGAATTTCTTTATTAATTTTCGAGAGCTATAAATGGGAATATTACACGGCATGATGTTTCACGATCTAATAATTTAAAGTCAAGGAACCCAGTATGTTGCCATATACAGGCTGTGTCTAATGGATACGAGCTATCGTAAAGGTGTATTTACGGTGTTGTAACTTATTTTTATGGAACACATTAAGGTGCAGCACTATTCTGAACAAACTAGTTCACAGTGTCGAACGCGCCAGCTCGTAGAGTCGTCTGTCGCACATCAATACGGTGAGCACAATCAATATGTTAATATCTGAGATAAGGCAGTCAGATTCCTGAACATAAAACATATAGTCACCGACGTGGAACAAGAGTAACCCACATTCTTGAGAGATACGATCATAAATAAGGCAATCATCTCACAGTTGTAAAGACAAATCTGATGAGATTCTCTTGTTGTTATCTCAAAAATATGTAAATAGACTCTTTGAAAACCAATAATATATAATATAATTGCCTAAATAAGGAATATCTTTGGTGATGTGTGTTTTGTATAAAAATTTGCAAAACCAGCTTAGGCTAAGGTTGAATTCATAAATAAATAATTTTAGATAATAATCTTTGATAGTTATGAGATAATACACGAGTTATATTATTGATGTGTAATCAATGAATTATAAAATGTGTGAAATTAAAATGCCATACTAATAAAATAATCAACATGGTTTTCTCAAAATCGTTTACCTTTTAATGATTGAAGAACAGTTAAACAATTATTAGACTTCAGATTTTATACCTATATCCAGAAATATTTTTATAATAATTAAAACTCAAAATATGTGCGCCGTAAAATCGTGATTGGCTCCAAGTGAAAACTCGTTAGGTCGATCGTAAAAGTCGACAATAATTAGGCGGCCACAACCGCGAGAACCGATATGAGCTGATTACGAAAGAAATACAGTCTTACCGCGTTGATTTATTGTGCACTGCGCTGGGTTTCATCGCCTTACCTCACCAGCGCCGTACCACCGTGTACTTAATATGGAGTTAATGAAAAGAAATTCTTAACATTCGTCTTCTTGACTATGTTACAGTGGTAATACAAAGTTGAAATATTGTTGTTCATAAAAATAACAAGCAAATCCAATAATAGTCTCTCCAAATTAACTTTTTATAGACGCCTCGCTCAACAACATTATTAAGTAATTTTATACAATCGAGTAATTTTATACAATCGATGGTTGATTAATATAATATATTAATCCTTGATTACAACTGAATTCTTCTGTTGGCCTTTTATAATATCAACAAAGTGAATGAATTATACGAATTAGACGAGAAGCAAATTAAATTTAATTGCACTACCTATTACCTACTAGTTTTTTTCTTCTATTGTTTATAAATATAAATCATTTTTAAGATTATAATACGCTGTATAATAAGTAGTTATTTTCAAGACTTCCGATAGTCGATATGAAAATTCTCGGACAAGCGTCGAGAAAATTCCTTTGCTCAGTGTTATTTCTATTTACGTTAAAGTTAATCATCTACAGAATGAATAAGATATACAGACTCCCATGACATAATTTATAAGCGTAAGTAGGCGCAAAATCAGCATAACATATTTATGTAACAAAGCTCAAATTAGAATACTATAAATTCTCGCTCGAAGCAATTTCAATCTTCTAATATGATAAACGATTCGTTCGAGAGAGCAATTACGCTAGCCTGTGTTAGAAGCAAAGCAACAGCCACAAGCATTACGTGTGTGCCGTGAAATCCATACACCATTAACACTTTACAATTTGCTACAAACACTTATTAGTCACTTTTAAATATTTGTAAATAAAGCTTATTTAAGGTTAATGTTCAAAGAGTCCCGTTTCTAATTACCTACAAAAACTATTAGCATGTTATTTATTACCGTATCTGTGCTATGATTGCGGTTTAGCAATTTTCAATGAAACTGTAAACATGCAAAAACATAACCAACGGGTAGGTGTTTTTGTGGTTCCTAATAGTTGGTTAGAAGCTTGCTCTAGATCGGATTTGTCGCCTACATTTGTCAGTCATGGCGCAAGGCACGCGCTTGATCCCGGGGTCATGCATGCCCTCGTCTCACTCGTTTCTGCCTCGTTAACACGCTCATTTCAATCCACCTTGTAATGTACAGTAAGATAGCGTAGTGTCGATGGTAATCGCAAGCTTTGTACTATTACTTGAACTCTTGACTGACTATAATTTGCGAAACATGCGTTACGCTCCCATATGTTACTCACTTCTCATAGGCATAAAAAGTCCGCAAGCTTTGATGGTATGTTTTTGTATACTACAAAACTCTTGTTCTTCTACCGTCTGTTATACTGGTTCATATTCCTCCTGAATAAGGCGTTGATGTCATAAGTCGACACGTTATATATTTGTGGTCACCCAATCGACCGGGACATATAAACGTTTAAGACGCTCCTAAATTCAAGGCAGTGTGCGAGGCAAGAATCGTATGTATGTAATATTCAGTACCATGGGTACTTGTCATCAAATTGTTTTTGAACAAGAAAATAAAAGACAATTTGTAAATATTCTTGGTAGACAAAGTAATGTGTAAAAGAGGTTACCCCACGAATTTACTGAAATAATCTTACCTGCATAATTAATTCGGCATCAATTTAAAGGGTTTTTTATTAGGTAAGAGTTTAGTTTTGTTTTAAGTGGTTTTATTTAAATTTGGTACCTGGTTTTTATTAATCTTGGTACACTATTTATAATTTGATTGCAGCAATTTATAAATATAATAGTATTAAAGATTGTTTTACTTATACGAGGTCACATTTGATTCCGACGTCAAAACTCGACCAAATGATTTAACTCATCACCATGAATTGCCATATCCGGTTAGATTGAGATTACCTGTCACGCTAATAACGCTTCCCTATTAAAACAGATACCTAGATATATTTATGTTTATTCGGCCCATATAATATGCAGATTTTAAAATAAAAATACAAATAAATTAACTACCGGAGACAGTAAATCTGGTAACTATAAAATAAAAACTCTTGAAATATTATCGGTATAAATGTGTCTTACACATTTAATAGCCCCTATTTCTTTATTCGGCTACTGAAGAAGGTATATACTAATTTAAGTGATACTTAAACATCAAAGAACGTGTATTTGACATATACGACAATTCTTTAATATCTGTCAGCCCACATACTTTCTATAAAGGGATAAGGTACTCACGTTTGTAATTCGAGGAACAACATTTGTTTAGTACTAAACATTTATCATTCTAGTAAAGTTAAAGAGTAAATACTGCTAATAGCAAAACATTGCTTACAATAAAAGTTACGTTGTAATAAAACTTATAGCTTTAGAGTTTCTCTGCATGCCTTTGCGCTGTAGAGACACGGATGCTTAATTGCTTATCTTATGAGCTTCTTCTCTTAGTTCAATAGAGAGAGTTCGTTTGCGCCGCCCGCGACGTATTTTATTGTCAGTCACATTAAATACGTCACATAGGTACGGAGCTTCTTGTACTTAATACTTATCGACCTACTAAACACTTTTACTAATGCTTAATTAAAATATCGATATTGCCGCCGGCTAAGAATACCTAATTGCTGCCATTATGCAAGATTTTATAAATAGTGTTAGTTGTAACATATACAAGGCTACGTAATCAAAGTAAAATGATCAATAAAGAAGCTCTGCAATAAATCGATGAAACGTCAGCTAAACTTGAAACGTCAGCTAAACTTTACAACTGCTGCTTATTTCGATCAGAAAGATAATAACTATTACGGCACTAGATAGATGTTCGGCGCCTGAGCACGTGAAGATAGGTGTTTAGCGATGCCGGCAGTAGCGTGGGCTAATCGAGTCAGCGGTAACTGGATTATGTCATTAAAACTGCATCACACGCCCGTCCGCTCGCCTAACTGGACTTTGAAGATTCAGGAACTAAATTAGATAAGTACACAATATACTTTGTTTGAAGTAAACTACATTTGGTTTACACAAAGTCGTCAATCGTACTTAATCCAGATTATTTTTATGGTAGCGTATTCGAAGACAGCGTGCGACTGCCGCGTGGCATGCCTTCCCATTACCGCTTGCGTTCCGAGCAAACCCTAAAATTGGAGACAAATTTGTGAATTAAAATTCCGTTAGTGGAATTTTACTTATAGCCACCGTGTCAACAACTGAAAAATATTTTGTTTTCCAGTTTTAGGATTATGTCATTAAGTACCTATTCTAAGTTTTATTATGTCTATAAAAGTAATAATGGTCGTTTTCGTTGATTTTTGTTTATTCAGTGCAACAAAATACTTTATTTCCATCATCAAATCTTAATTTATAACTCGTGTATACCGATATTCGTTTGTTTTCCTATTGTTGCGAGGTGTAGTTGGTAGGTTTTTAGGTTGTGTTTTATATAGTTTCATCCAAAATTATAATCGGCTTAGGTATATCAAACGGATTATTAAGATAAAAATTGTGAACTTCGTTGCGTACATATTAATATCTTAATTATTGATCGCGTGAGTAAATTTATAGCTGGCCTGCCCGAAAGATAATTTTACAAAGCAAAATAAATACGACAGAGCGACCAAGGCCATAATTAAGAATTAAAGCTCTTTCCGAAATTGTCGCGAGAGCCGGAGGAGTCTCCTGATTTATCGCCGCCGAATAATATTTCCAGTTAAATTGAAAATGTAAATAAGAATTCGCACCAGATTAATCGATAAACTGTACAAGTGAATTCGTCGTAAATTACGGCGAAGTCTTTAAGTGTAGCCCGTTTATATCAGTGCAAATTAAAGTTACAATAAATTATGTTTTTAAGCCTAAAGCCAGCCAGCCCAGCGTGATGTTACTGATGATATTTTTTGTTCGTCTTTGATTCTGGATGGTTGCACTGTAGCTACATGTGTACGTCACAAGGAGGTCGAGAAAGTCAAAGTGAAGCGCGACAAGTTTGTGGTGCAAAAAATGCTAGTGTAATGGCGGCAGGCGCAACGGGGCTGTTTTTGTGGAGGCCGTCAAAGCTCGGTGTCGCGCGACACGTCGGCCACTCAAGTGCGGCCCCCTCTAATTGGACGTCTACCTGTTGCTTCGCCTTACTGTTTTTTTTTTCAGCTCCCGAGCGAATACACTCAGAGATGAGCACTCCACGTGAACAGTTTCGTAATACACCACTGGGCAATTTTTCTTGATGTCGTACGTTTTTTATTTAAGCTTGTTTCAAGATTGCTAGATGATGTTGTGAAGTTACTAAACTGTACTTGCACAACCTCAGTGACAAATATCAAAATAAAATATCAAACAACACGTCATCTTCGGAAATACTGGTGGAGTACATGTAACATGTAGATTTACTCTTATATGGATAAGACATTTGAAGAGTTTCCACAAAATCCTCACATTTATTTTATTGTTTAGGGTTATTTTCAATATTGTGTACCAGCAATCTTTTACACGATTAGGATATGAAATATATTTACTATCTCTTTCAGGCAAGCACATGATACATGATAGTATCGTTAAGGCTAAGATAGGTATAGATAAGGTTAATTTAAATATAAAAATATATTTCATATACCTAACATAATATTTTACTTGTAGTATTTTCTTTAGAGTCTTACCATTGGATACTGTGTTACCCAGTAAAATGAGTTGTGGAAGGCAGATAGTCAGTCGCTCCATGTAAAATACGGTATTCAGGTGAATCCGGTAAGACTGAAAGCCGGCTGCAACATAGGAAAAGTCTAGGCATAAGATTGACTCTATAGCAAAAAATGTTATAAATCTATTTTCTCGAATTCAATATACGATTTCAACACCTGCTTGCAGGTTAGTGTCGGTAGGAAGAAGGAACTCGAAACTCGTAAAAAAAAGTAGGAGCAGACGTGACCGTCTACATTCTACCAAACAACGGCACGTTACAGTACGGTCTCATGATGATCGGTTATTTTGGGTTGTTTTTCAATCACTAATAACCGGTGATGCATGTCCGCCGAGGGTTGTGCTCAGGGTTGGCACGTGAGTTGAAACAGATAGTATAATTTAATTATTTTTTTAATGGTTCAGAAACATCCGCATTGGTCTTTTGTAATGAGTCATATCATCACAATGATTTTTTTTTTCACATCTGCAAATAATGTTCATACAGCTAATAAATACAATGAAAAATTCTCAAAGAAAAGTCTGTAGATGGCCCTATAAGCGAACAAGTGCGCGACGGTCCGACGCGTACGGCGATTCTCCACGCGCGCGCGCCGTCGTGCGAACGGCGGCCGACCGCCGGAAACGCAGTGACAAGTGAACAAAAACTCACTAACATTCATTCATGGTTTTTTCCCATAACAATCTCAAGAACAGGTTCCTAATACGAACATCATTGAAAGAACTTTGTAAAACGGGAGAAAATTGTTTTCCAAAATTATCCGATATTTTTTTAATTTTAAGTAGAATGCTTTGCAGACTAAATTGTTGACGAAGCTCCGAAAAGAAGTATAACTATTAATGAAATGTAATGTTCTTTGTTTCCGTTAAATATTTCACAATTACGTATGTCAATGATAAAAACCAGAAATACTTCGATCATGTTTAGCAATCTAACTAAACCAGCAGTTGATTACATGCTGTGTAAGCTCCCTCTTACTTAATTGATGACAATCTGATTAGCCATTTAGCATTCAAGAAATTGCAAGCAAAGTAAGATGGAATCAGGCACATGGCTATTAGTTAAATGATTTCCACCGCGAATGTATGTAGGTCCCGAGGTTCTGCGGTATAAATAAGTTGGTTTTGACGATAAGCGGCGGGTGGTTGCACGATCGCCCCCGCAGCCGTAGCCGCCATTGTTTTGACGTGCCGGTTGATTTGTGCGCGAGCGCCGCGATCGATCGCCCGCGCCAATTTATTACCTTTCCTAGGCTCTCATGCGCTGGACTGCATTACCCGCAAATTAGAGAGAACGGTCGTTCCACTTATTTCACTTGTTCCTCTGGTGATACTATTATTGTTTAGCTTATCAATAAAATAAAACCTTCACGTCCAGATGCATGAGTGTTGTATGAATATAATTACACATAGAGCAGCTCTTAAAAGTTAGCAGTTATTGGTACACCTTGATTAAATTATCGCCTATATATAAACTTCCTTCGACTCATCATTAGCCATGAGTTAACCTCTTTTTTTTGTTACTTTAACATCCTTATTGCTGATACAAAGAGAAAAAGAATAATTTTCTAAGAATACGTCACTAACCCTACTAAAGCACGCATAGTAACACAGCGTTTCTAGTCAATACCATTACATTAGAGCATATGAACCAGTTGAGCTATCACATTCATTAGCTAAAGTAGTTGACTATGCTTTGCGTTAAGGCTCTACTTCATATGACAATGTTTAATTTTAGAGCATTTACCGTAACTCATTAACCATTACTTCGAAACTGTAATAAACTCTAGAATCATTGTTGCTTTACAGTTGTTTCAAAAAGCAATAATAAAGTTGAATTGAGTCATCAAAAATAAAAAAGGAAAAGTAATAAGGTTGAACACGTAATCTCACACGAACCGATAACGGCTAAGCTATAAACCTGGTACTAAAGTAGTAATTAATGTAACCAACATTCATTATACGCAAAGCTGTTGGTACCTGCAAAGCGAACGAATGTAAACAATCATTCGATTAGTTATTCCGGTAAGCGACGCATTACGTTTTAATAGTAGCGATAGCCAGCCTAGCTTTGATTAAAAACTTCATGAAGAGGTTGTAAAACTAACATGCAAGTCACTTCCTAGCTAAACAAAATGACTGCTACCAGCATTACCAACTAAGTAATTACTTTTTCCACTAGTGATATAGCTAACTGCCGTGAATAATTTTTCACATATTAACACGACTTTTTATTTCCTTCTTTGTAACATTTATGCAAACAACAATAAAATTCTTCTCACAATAGAAAATGTTTATAATATTAGTAATTATATCAGCTTACAGCCAACAATATTTTTTTTTTAATTGCAACTCTATTTTATCGAAAACAATTAAGCTAGTGTCGCGACAGATGCGATTGAAAATCGTAAATATCGGTGAGGCGGCGCACGTGCCACACTAGCTCGTATATAAACTACGAAGTCGGGATCCAATTTCGGTGAAATTTAATGTAAATGCATGAATTTTCCCCGTGCCACTCGTACAATCAGTGTCGAGAGCTGACATTTGCATATGCGTTGCTGAAATTTCAGAATAGCTATTCCGCCAAGCTTAACCGAGTTCAAAACTCGGCGGGTACACGATCCGAGGAAATGTTGCTGCAATGTGGCGGGATGTATCCTCGAGTCTGACATAAAGGGGCGAGCAACTCTCCAGAATCTAATATTAAAACGGGCACTACATTCTTAGGATACCCGTACGCCACAAAAATGGTAGTTACATGGAATGGCACAGGAGCAACGTGAAGCCCCAACTGTTACAAGTGTAACTTATCTGTAGCCCATGTGTTTTTAAAAGACCATAAGGGCTCGCGCCATGCTAAGGGCGTACTTCAAACAGATTTATTGTAAAAACCGAGCAGGTGCTGCGAACAGTGCTCGGTGGCAAATTGGTTGGAAAATCTTATCGGTGTTAACCCGTGCTGCGTCGAGCTCAAGTAACATCGCACATGTCAATATCAGCTGATGCTAATGGTACAATGGCACGTAACAAACACCCTGTTTTTTGCAAAGGTTTTAAGCAAATGTTATAAATTTACAAAAACATGTTTTTTTATGTCTAAACTTTTGAGTGTATTTTTAACCATAGGTACGCAATCAAAGTAAATATACTTAAATTGTATTTACATCTACTCCTTTGTTTACCAAAATATAAGCGAAATATTAAATTCACAGCTGAAAGACGCTGTTCCGTAACAGTCAGAAGATGTTCGGCGCCTCGAATATGAAGTGCGACCCGAATACGGCAGCGGATCTAGTTAACGGTTTTCCCAGCCTCAGTTCGTCCTCCGAGGCGTTTCCACTGATTGGAATACCTCGAAGACAACGGGTGTAGAGGAAGCAATCTCAATTTATGAGTTTTGATGCAAGTAGGTACTGCTGGCTGCTCACTTTGTAACTGTGTCTATAAATTAAATTTAAATGAAAACTTCATTATTGTCGGAATTAAACATTGTTACAGAATAAAAATATCTTACGTTAAATTAAAATGAGCTTATAACAAAATTAACTCAGTTAAAACCGAATAGAGCTCGCCTTTTTAACGCATTATTTTTGGACTGAAGAGATATTTCTTTCTTTTTCTTTTTGTTTACAAAATCTCCCAAACTAAGAAATTAAATTTAAATTCTCATAAATAACTTCTGTATGTACAACAATCATAATTAAATTCAATAGGTATAATAAATATGTCTCCTATAAACATAAAAAGGCTATATACAATGCCCTTATTTCAGCATTGTAGGTAGCTCGTTCGTCTCGTTACAGTGATGTTCGCATTTTACTTAAAAAGGAAAATTACAGTGTACAGAGGCACATATCGTACTAAACAAAATCATAAAAGCTTCACCCTCCTTGGCAATCGGATAAAATGAGACACGTCCCTACAACTCATAAAAAGTGTACAAAACGAGATGGTACGCTATCCCGACAATACGCAAAGAGTACGCATTATTTAACAGTGGTCCATAAAACGTGGAGGCGCACAAGTTGTCATCGTAAACGGTGGAGCCATGTCAAGTAAAATTAAATCCGAGAAACAAAAGCAACACTAACGAAACAAAGTAACTATAGTATATGTATCAATTTAGTTCATACTGGGACTGGTGACATTTCCCGTATTACCACAAAACCTTTGTATTTATTATACTCAAAGAATGTTACATGATGACGTCTTACTGGCTACACTATACAAAAAGTTGTATTGATAAAAAAACATTGCAAAAGAACAACACAGACTGCTACGAAATTTTTTTTTAGCATTTCTTATTTCATTTACATTACATACAAGTTGCAAATATTTTTTTTTTTTTTACTTTTTATTTTAATAAAAAAATAACGACACAATTATCGCCAAAATTCCGCCATTATATTTTCAAAATCTTAGGACACTTGATTCGGAGACGATTCTAATGATACCTTAACTATTGGAACCTATCTAGCCGCTAGGAAGATATGAGGTAATAAAGAAATTTACTCTTGATTGAGTTTATAATCTATATGAGCTGTGTAAATAACATAGGTTATAAACAGCTAAAACTTATTACCAGAAATATAATATTTAATAACAACCAATTAAGTTTTAAAATTAGTTTTTTTTTTCCAAAAGCTATCAGAAAATGACGCGACACACGTCGGCGATTAAAATTAAACCCACGCCTGTCTCACATTACAAGTCCAACTGAGTGCGAGAGTTTGTGTGAAACCATTCATAGTGGAGTTTATTCGTATTGCTTACCAACATGGTATGACCATGCAACGGCTACACAAAAGCCTTTTAAATTTTAAAACGCGATCAGCATTAATGCGATCAATACATATGGAAGAAACTGTAATGGGTGCATTTATACTACTATTACTGGTTATCAAAGAGCAATTAAAGAGACAGCCCGCGAACCGAGGGCCCCGAGCCCGCACGCTCGATTTACTTTTGACTTCGATTAATCGCTCTTTTTGTTCGACAATCTTTTTACATTTGCATAAGAATGCCTTTGCTGCTGGTGTCTCAATGTGACAGGTGTCTGATATTACATATCACGAAGCTAAGCCTACTAACGATAAACAGTGAGATATATTAACACCATTTCATTTCAGTGCAAAAGTATCGCATTGCATATAAAAACTATCAATAGTCAAAATAAATAAGTTCTCAATCTTTGATCGAGGATTTTCTATGAAAACCCTTGAGTATAAATAAACATTGTAAAGAATGCAACGTATTTATATAAACGAGGCATTGACGCGCTGACACTGTTGATGAGTCATGACGCAAGTCATTCGTCTGCGCTGCGGAGGACGACCGGCGCGTTTGCGCAACTCGCGCACGCCACGTCCATGCGAACTTGAACTTGCGGTCGGACGGTCAAGCGCAATGTTACCATTCATTGCTGACTTCTCTGTTTAAAATGCAAATATAGTACTTACATTTTTCATTAAGTTAATGTACTGCTGATTTTGTAATCATTTCTTAATTAATATCAATAGATGAAAATAAATTTCAAAACAATAAAGCTTATATCCAATTACAGCTTTTAATTGTAAGCTACATGACTTTAGTTTAAAATTGTTAAAAAGGTTTAAAGTTAATCTATATCTATAGATATTAGTTACACCACACTAAAGAACGAGTAAACCGATTTTCATAATCTTTGATTTGTTGGATTCGTCTCCACGCCGAATAACTATATAAACCTCGGAAAATGTTTATATGTCATGTGGGAACGGGAACTACCAACTAACTCGGCTGAAACCACAGGGCCTTGCTAATTTTCTGATATAGAACATAATGTTTGCATTTCATTCATTATGTTAATAGAGACACAACACAATACAATCGTCTGTTAAGAAAGCTTCATTTAAAAGTAATGTTCGATAGAATTAAAACGCTTTAGGCATTTAATCGATTTAAACCAAGTCACCCTGATTTAAAACCGTAACAGTCGAGTGGACCTGTGCACTTCCCATAAAGAATAGTGAATGAAGTTAAAAACGTCGGCTAAGCTAGTCGCAGTGATTCACTAGTAGAAGCGTCCGGAATGTCTGTCGATTGTGCGACGTGGAGAAGACAAAAAGTTAATTAAAGCCGGTGACGGTGACAGTGCGAAGAGCCGCAGGTGGCTATGGGAAGCGCGGCCGTGCGCGTCGGGCTCGCACCGCGACCAATCGCCGCTAATTGTAACGATGCCAACGAACGACGACCGACACTGCTTCTATTGACACTGTCAACCGAAATTGATCGACAACACTCAGCTATGAGCAGACATTTTTGTATTTAGTTATTGTAAACAAAGACGGAATGGAAAACATCAGCAAGAGATTCGAGCAAAACTTAAAATATTTAAAGTAATTATTACAATACCGTAACTAACGAAAATTATAGCAAACCTCATGTATCACAAAAAAGTTTTAACCACTTAACATTCGTAAATACTACTTGATTACATTCTTTGGTTTAGTAACATATAAAGTGTCGTAATGAAAGCCTGATTAAAATAACAACATGTCTGTATTCCCAGAAAGGGCATGCAGAGGTGTAGGGTCTCTTGTCCGCGCGTATTTACATGATTAAAGCACATAAACGGTAAAACGCTTGAAAGTTTCCATTAACAGCACAAAGTTGTGATAAACAGCTAATTATTAAGAAAAATCAATTTCAATATTCATGTCGTGTCGTTCATCCATTGATCGATGTTTTAATATTCAATATCTGAATATTCACAGTCAGTAGTATGTTGTAGGCGAAAAAATATACCTACATAATGTATGTTCTGGTAACATTCTCACTAATTTAGTATGAGTGAAGTGTCGTTCATCTCACCATTGGATTATAAATTTCAGCTGGAAAGATATTCCCTTGTAACTGAGACCCGGCGGGACTCTCACTTATGATTATGTTTCATAACAACCCGCGGATGGCTTGTATTATTTTACAACTTGAAGCTTTTAGTTCCGTTAAAAGTCAGCCGAGCCATTGCGGTTATTTTGGAAGACAATGTTGCAACACAATACTATTTGAACTTTTTGAATGGTGTGCACGCCAGTATACTTCTTTTTGTTAAGTAACTTTTAATGTCTCTTTAAAGAAAGTAGGACGAGGCACGGCTAACTGCAGCATAATAACTACTAAGTTATTCTTACTCCTGTAAGGTAATATTCAAATATTATTGTTGTTCACTTTACAACACAAGCTCAAGCCTAACTAAGACGATGGGTATTTTTGTTTTGTTTCTATGAAATATAGGTATAACAGTATATTCTACTTGCATGAATTTTTTAATTATGTTTTACCAAAGCAACTGAGAACAGCATTTAGGAGGGAACAGGTGCGTTCCATCCTCAAGCCGACCGTGGTAAAGGAATTAACGACAATTTATTTTCAATCGACATTCCAAAACATTTTAGTAGTGTTAACAAGTATGATTTAAAGACGATGAGAATGATGTTAACACATATCTATGCGACCAATATTCTCATCTCCGCAATCACGGCCATTGCATCTACCATTTTCAAATACTGATTATATACAGCGATAAAATCTATAAATATCCATATTTAAATGTATAATGGTGGACGGTGGGGACTCAGCTCACGTGTCTGGGTGCGCATGCACACATCTTTCGACGCGACCATTAACGCGCCGAAGATCAATTGGCTTTCGAGCCGTGGGCGGACCGTTTCATTAACTATTATAATATAAAAGCAGTCCAAGCTGATTAGTTCCTTGAACGTCTAACGCTTTTCAAACTATAATCGATATTTATACAAAAATCTTTTAAGGCCTGTTATGAGAGCTCCTCAACGATACGCCTATATATTTTTATTGAATAAGAGCAACACAAGTATCAGAAATAAAGAACACCTACCACGCGCCGTAAGCTAGGAAAGATTCCGAGAAACATAAAACCGACGCGATCTATAATATAAAGCATAAATCCATAAAATGATATCGTACGACGCAACTTGACTAATGCATAGGCGATTCACGGGGAGTTGTATAATAGTCGGAGACACACGAATTACCCAGTAGCGGGCGCTTATCTGATAATAAATATTATGGTCCATTCTTTTAGGCGAGACGGTCATTAATCGAGCGGTCGATAGCGCGCGTATCGCCTTACGAGCCGCATTGTTGGACCAACAGTTGTTCCTATTTATCAAGACGCCAGTAATATTGTTGTGGCGCACACAAAGAGCCAACTTGATCGCTCGCGACGCAGCCTCCGCCTCCGTCGGTACAACGCCAACCTCTTTGTTTCATGACAAGCGACATCGGTATTAGTGAAATATTAATCTGAACTTACAATAAAAACGCGACAGTTACTTATACAACTTTTTGTAACACTGCAACTGTGAACTGAGGTACAAACAGCGAGATACAACTAAGATAAATAGTAGTCTAAAATCAATATTTGAGTAACTTTTTTGTTGTGTTTGTAATTGTCTGGACATGGTTTGTATGAAAGAGAATTTGGGTAAAATCCGCGGAAAATATCACAAAAATAAACAAATGTGACACCGCATTTTTTATAAATTGACAGGACATCGACTATCAGCTAGTAAATAAAACTATTATTATCAGCAAATTAACACTTATTATTATCATTCAATTTATAATTTATTCACACCTTTTCATCTAATGAGTACCGTTAGATACAAATCCGGAGGCTTTGTGGCTTTAGACTATGACAGCCGCATTATAGTCACGAAATCGTCAAGGTTGAAATGATTTGCATATAAATTACTTTCGTCAATACGTAAATCCACGTGTTGCTCGGCGAGAATAGAGATTAATATGGTAGGTGTCCGTGCCGTCCGGGTGACAGACAAGTTAAGCTGACATCCGTCAACGCCGCGCGTCGTAATCGCCAGATCGAAGATCGATGCTAAGCCTGGCTTATTGAACTCTTCAACGGATTTAGACCAACTCAACTTGTTCCGAGTTCATCGTTCGTCTTGCCCACATCCTACACTACCAACCAGTTATCTTTCCTAAATCTGACAGCATTCAGGTAAGTTGACATTCACGTATGCAAGTACTGCAAGGAAAGTCAATACGGAATTAATATTATTAGTTACCTACCTAAAATGTTTAGTCAATTTCATTCATTTATCAGTCAGTTATCAAGTTATTATTGTAGATCAAACGATCAAGAAAGCACAATTGTATGTTTCCATTAGCGAAGATACTTCGTGGAACAAGCCAGTCTAAACCAAGCTGACGTTTAGTGAACGCCGGTAGATTAACACTCGCTGCACGTGATTCCTTTCAGTGTCTAGTGGCTATAACTGGTCGTGAAATTTTACGATGGCTACTGACCCTCGCGTAACACTGCTTTAGAAGCTGCCTGCAATTATGCTATAATTGACGCATGTAATCGAGACTGGCTTCTGTGAGAGCCGCCGACCACCTAGCACTTTGTCAAGCCTTTTTCAGGATTTCTTTTTACTGCAAATTACCTAACTAACGACGTCATTACACTTTATGATGAGCCGGGAACAAATGAGGTTCTCTTACTTTCTTAATGTAAGTAAATACTATTGATTAGATAGTTTGAAAGAATTTGATAACTAATATAATGAAAACCAGACGAAAGAAAGTGCGAGTCTGACTCGCGCACCGAGGGCTCCGTACAAATTTTGCTGATCATGACGGTTAATCCTCCAAAAACAAACTTAACTGTGCGCTTGAATAAATTTATTTTCATACATCGTCTTTTCTACTTTTTCTACATTTCATCATGTACTTATTTTCTCGTACACTATCAAATTTTTAATTGTAGGGGGAGTCCGGGATAGTTTAGCAGGTAGGAGACAATAGCCACTGCTCATATAATCTTTGTGGAACTAGATAATGCGACGTTGCTACACTTTTAGGACTCCTTATGCGTCTACCAATTCGCTCACGTGACCCTGTTGCGATCGGCACTTTGGTTTAGGATTGAGAAGTGACAACACATTTTCGTGCCCGGTAAGTAACTTTTTTCAATTTTCGATATTTGATTTCTGTTGCTCACTGTAAATAAATTCCAGCTTGTCATTTATTTACATCGTAAGTGTAATGATCCTAGTGACATTTACGGCAAATAGCTTTTACTCAAGTGTTACAGTTTTTTATAAATTTCTACTAACAGATAGCTTGGCAAGGTGTGGGAGACATTACCCTGGCGGCGGGAGGAGACTTTACCCAGGGTAATCTCTCCCATCGTTTCTCCCGCAATGATATTTTATTCCAGATTTGTTAGCACAATTATGTCGCAGACTTTTAACCAATCCAATATTTTGACTAAAACATCATCATCAGTATTCATGAATGAAACTGTGGTGTATAGAGTCAATTCGCCATCAATTTTAAGGAGTAATTTGATCAAGCAATAGCAATATTAACACAATCGGCAGAGGTGGCTTCTATGTCTCAAGATCTGGATAAGACATTGGCAGATTCTGATTCGCGACAAAAAACAAATTTACCACAAATAATTCGTCCAATTCCAAAAGCTGCTCCTAGAAAAAGTCTTCGTCGTGGTAGACAGCCCGGAAAAACTAAAATGTTAACAAAAACGGCAGAAAAACTAGACCTAGATGATGATAGTGTTAATTATGCACTATACATAAATGAAAGAGATCAAGAAGGAAAAAAAAAACAGTAAACAGTCACGTTTTACAGTCAAGTGACAGTCAGACGAGCCTTAACGAAGACCCCCAGTATGATAATAACTATTTTTGTTCTTAACTTTGACAGTAATTTTAATTTAAGTTTGCTGACAACATACAAGTTTTCCTACATTAGATTACCTAGTTATGTAAAAAATAGAATAGGTTCAGACTATCATTTTTGCTACAAAGGTACCTAAGTTACTAAAGATGTTTCTCCATGTTTATGAGATATTGTTAAATGTTTAGATATTGTTGTTGTGAAAGTAGTACTTAATATTGTTGCTTTGTATAAAAAATATAGTTTTTGTAAAAAAGGGTTTCTAATTATACGTTTATAAACACATACTATATTGTAAAAGTAACAAAGTTTAGAAATATATTTGATACTAGTTAATTCCTCACTTATGTATCTCAAAGATACTTAAAATACCTTCTTCGTGTTCTCATTTACTACGTAATATTATGTGTAATATTTTAATGATTAAATTTCTTTATAGAACTATAATTTGTAATGATTATTTTGCCTATTTTTAAACCCGGGTAAAGGCTCCCTACTTGTGGGGTCAAGTCTCCCACCCAGGCGGGAGATATTAGCCGAATGTCACTTTCCTAAAAATCGTTAATTTTTCATAAACTATTAATGATGTATCAAACTTTCTTAAGAGAATATATAGCTAAATAATGCAGCTTAAGATACAATTTATAAAAAATAGCAATTTGTAAGTATAGAACGATTTATGACCATTTTAGTGGAAGGCGGGTACACTCTCCCGGACTCCCCCTAAATATAAGTTTGTAATCGAAAGAACGGTTTTTTATGTTACAAAACTAAAAATTTTAAATTTTTCTCTTCTTTTAGACCAGCATCTTGCCGAATTTTATGATTCTGGGTCGACGGGAAGTACCCTTTAGATTTGGAGATAGTCGTAAATGTACGGGAAAGTCGGATTGCAGTTGAAATGCAGTCTATCTATCTATAGCCTACTGCTAAAGTAGCAAGCCAAAGTGATAATTGTTGTTAATTAATGATTTAAGATCATTATCAAATCACTGTTAAAAGATGAATGGAGATCAGAGAGTGGAGGTTTTACCGGTTTGTAAACGCAAATATTTATAATATTAATTAAGGTATGAATAGTAAGTAAGAAGTGACGCATATGTGAAATTGCGTGCTAACGATTCTCCTACAGTGTATCAGGCCATCGGGAAGTGGCACCAGCGCTGGCAATGGCAACACATAAATAGGTCCAAATTGTGTTTGTAGTAGGGCGGGGGATGTCGGGAGGCTGGCGAGGAAACGAGGAGTAGCTACGTATTTATTCTATTTGCCGAACGTGCCTCTCCGCCGCAGTTGCTGTTTGACGATGCAAATTTATCGCGACGCTTAATAAAACGCGCACCGACCTCATTGATTCGCAGATGTTGCTCATTAAAAGGCGATGCAGCCGCTCGACACGCTCGTCCTGTCGTGGCGCGACTACCTAAACCTGTTAACTCAGCAAATTATTATGAATTGCCGACGTTCCAACTACGTATTTATCCTGAGCCAATAAAATTCCTCGGTCGGTATCATAACAACGCGATAGGAAGTACCTATAACATCGTTCAATACATTGTATAGAAACCAGAGTTGCTGTAACTCAGTAATATAACTACGTTTACAAGCAAGGAAGTGAACATAAGGTGAACATTAGAAGGAACAGGAATGCCCATTGCGGGTGAACATAAACTGCTAGCAACAGTCGTTCGATCCGATAAAGTCCCACATCGGAGGTTGGAGCAGTTCGCAGTTGCGCCCGATATCGACATATTCGAGCCCTTCCTCTTTCTCGAAACAATGAAGCTCGTTTGAATCGATTACCGAGTTGCGACGCCGCTGCACACATTTTTTACGCCATAAAGAGCTTGTTTGTAAAAATAGCAATTTTCTTGCCACTACGCCCTTTTAGTCGAAACTGGCTCGATCGCTTCTCATGCAAAACCACAGGCAAGTTGGAAAAAAAGGAGCCGAGGTGCAGCATTTACCGCCCGCTGAGAGTCGCACTTCAGCCCGATGCTCGCCGGTGTCTGAACCCAGCACATGGGAATAGTGTCTGTGTGCACATATGTTCCGTATAACAATTTAACGACATTGTTTTAAGGAATGATTTCAACACAAGCACCTAAACATTTTACACTACTTATAGTTCACTCTGTATTGAACGTAAATGCAGGTGTTTCTTAAATATGTATATGGTAATCAATAAAAACAGCTCTGTCGAAGTCAGGTTACTTACACTGCAAACGTAACAAGGGTTTACAAGACGACGAGCACGGGTACTACAAACTAGATACGTACAAAGTGTGGCACCCTCACAAGTAAGCTCAGTTTCGCCTCTTTTAAGCAAGATCGACGCGTTTACCTCTAGCGCGGCTCGGCGCAAATTGATGGTTTCACCTCGTTCCATGCAAAACGATCATAGCGTCCCTCTCGCACGATGCGCGCCTCAGACAACGCGGTAATCATTGTTTTTAAAAATGAGAATAAAACGACATCCATTTCAAAGTATACACGGGACGGGAAAAAGGAACACGCTGTGGTATTCTGATAAGTTTAAGATAAATAGCGCGCAGAGTTTTACTTGGCCTTTACTCGGACCTGTTCTTTTTTCTGTTCCAATTCTGCGTTCGTAATCTAAACTGGAGATCGATTTAAAATCATATATAACGAGCTGCATGAAATTCATACATGCGTTGTCCTTTGCTCGGGAAAAATCAATCAATTTTGTATTATGATAAGGAGAATTAAAAAAACCACAACTATATATATACAAACAGTCCTTAGGTTTAGAACGTCAATCCGTCGCAAGTGGATAAACAGACAAAGGACCAAAGGTAAGTAGCCAAAGGTGAGGTGTAGATTCTTGTTATATATTATTATTACTAGCTGTTTCCTGCGGGTCCGCCCACGTGGATGTCGTATTGCGGCAAAAAGTCGCCTATGTCCTTTCTCAGGCTCTAGACTATCTGTGTACCAAATTTTATTTGAATCGGTTCAGTACTTTTGACGTGAAAGGGCGACAGACAGACTGACAGACATAGTTACTTTCGCATTTATAATATTAGTAAGGATTATTTTAAACCTGAAAAGGGCAATCTGGGCAAAGGACTCGAAAAGTCCTGTTAGGTTTAGAAATAAACGATAATATGATAATAATAAATCATTTATTTCAGACATTTCCATAACTATTTCTAAAATTGTTATAAAAAGGAAAACATGTAAAATAACTAAATTCATCTATGCAAACACCCGTTCAATAATAAACCTAACTGAAACAAATCTAAAGAGAAATCTTTGAACCATATCATGTACACAAGCAGTACAATGTGTTATAGAGCACGTCGCGACGAGTAAGACACCGCTCTTACAATATTATACATAATAAAGGCTGTGTCAGTAGTTGAGAGGTGAGCACAAAGCGCATCCCATTTTCGGCAGCAGAGACAAAAGCGGTAATTACAGTTAACTATTGTACCTGTGAACGGCGGTTCAGTACCTACATCACGGTTCGGAGGATGAATATAAGAGTATTTTACAATATAGTCAATTGTTTTAACAAAGGTATAACTTTTTGGTGAATGAACCACATTTTTTATTTTAAATTTATGTTTTGAAGTGCAATAAAAACAGTAAACAAATGACAAATTCAGTCGAACTGTTGCATGATATATAAAAAATGCTTTGACTGTTTAGCAAACCTAAATATCCGAACACGACAATATTAAGTCGTGGCGATGCTTCTAAGCATCCATACCATACCGTTAGTGTTTTTATTTCTCATAATAGAAGTCAATCTCATGCACTTTTCCACAATACATTCATGTAAAACGGCATTACCATTTCCCTGTCCCGTGAGTCACACATGAACATTTCCATTGTTTAACTTGCGTCTACTGTCGGGACAACGTAGTAGTTAGGTGACATCTAAAGCTCTACTGCAGTCAAATTAAAAAAGTTGGAATATTATATTCAGTCCAACGCGCATCGATAACCACACTTACGCACATTAGTTAACGTTATGTTCACTTGTTTTGTAGCTATTGTTATGAGCAAAGTAATAGTCCAAAAAATGGAGAGAATATTGAAGTCTATTTAACATAATAAGAAAGCTATATATTACATATTCGTATCAAAGCTTCCTTCCTAGCTAAAGGTATTTTCATGTACTTGAAACGCGTTTCAATTGCGGTAGCGAAGTACTATTCGAAGTTCGATATAATGTGAAGGTCGTGTTCTCACGTAGTCAAGTGTTTCCTACCAGTTCATCGTGTTTCTTTTGTGTTGCTAGCCAAGTATGCGCCAGTACTAGAAAACGAGAGGAACCCATGTACTTAAACCCACCAGTGGTGATTTACCGGTGGTTTATATTACGAATGCCAGAGTTAACTTCTTGTTTTATTCGTAACTAGGTACAAGTTCTCTTCTTTATAGCATGTTTTACAGGGTCTTATTCCGGGAAAGATATAGTCTTTAGTTCCAGGACGATGGCATTCGTTTTACCTGTTTAAATCTTTATTTCTTTAATACTAAATAGTTAAGTTAAAGTCGTTTAGTTTCAGTAGTTTACCCATGAAAATATAACAAACGCCATAGTTATTTATATGTTTATATTAACCATTATTCGGCTTGTGTTTCAGAATATGAGTAAACAAAGATAAAATGCTTGTGTTGACGACGAAGCTGCTGAGGTCGCGGTGTCGCAATTTGTTTTACATCACAACCCTTTCACTAAAGCTTACAACCAATAAAACCATCGCAGGCGGTGAGCACTCACCTTTATATCGCGCGTTAATCCTGCTTTAGGGGAAAGATTTCAACATACACACTGCTACTGGAATAGGTTTTAGTTTTAGTACAGACCCAGTAAATGTTATCTAAAATGATATCAAGGTCGTTACTTAAAATATTTTTGCTAGAATTCTATGAAACGTTTAAAATGATTTGAACTTGTAATGTACTTAATCTAGAAAAGCGTTTATCTCAATTTAATCTATGTGAATAAATATCAATTGTCACATGTATGACGGAGCATCACTTAACGGCTCGACCGATTTGGCCGATTTTTTTTTTATTGGATTTGTAACTGTCAGTATAAGGATTGTACGAACAAAGTTTCCGAAAAATTCGCGGAGACGACGAAAATTTTAATAGTATTTTAATCTAAAAAATTGATTGACGTTATTTTTATATAGATTGACAGGACAACGGCTATCGGGTCAGCTAGTAATTAATAAAAGTAATAAATTCATTTAGTATTCCGTCTGTTTAGCTTACCAAGTTAAAATAAAACCGCAACGATATCTATCGAATCAGTTTACAAAATATATCAAACACGGAATGAATCTGGAATCTGAATAACTCACGATCGTGGTACAAGAGGCACCTACACGTAACAAAGGGTAGTGTCAGTGTCAGGTTGTTCGCGTGACCACGACCGAGCGGGATTCCTCCTCACTCATTTACAGGATCGGCTTACTTCGGCATTCCTCGGAGTCAGGGCCGAAGCTTTATTAGACCGTTGAGTCAACGGATCACACGCCTTAGTACGCCGCGATACTCTCACTGTCGAAGAAGCTATGTTAGGTAAAAGTAAATCTTATATTTATCTCTTTGTGGAATAACAATAAACCAAGGATTTATTCAGTGCGACTTATGTTTGATATTTTTCTATTACATGGCCTTAATCTTAATGGCATTATGGTGTTCCTGCCTGTAGGCTGAAAAGATTTAGAATATTTTTACTTACCTTAATAATTTAACAGATTCTTAGAGAAAACTTAACAGCTCCATATCTTTAGTAATTTTTTAATTTCAGTTACCTAACAGCGATGTGACTCTGGCAAGAAAATTAAGTTAAACACGCACGAAGTAGCCCCGACGATAATGAAAGAGGCGAGCAAGCAAATTATCATCCAGTTGGCTTCACCGGGTTACGCAAGACAATAAGCAAACAGCTGGCCCGATGTGCAATAGGTAACCCGCCCCACAATTGTGTCCGTTGATCATAATCCAGATAGTGCACCAACTATGGCAGGCATTTGTGTCCGTAGGCCGAGAGGCGCACGACCGCTATCGAAAGTGAATTGTCGTGCTCGCAGCAAACATGTCGCCCAACATTTGCTTGTAGTGCCCGCGTGACTAGACTTTCGCGCAATCGGACATTAAGAATACAATCATAAGCGACCTTACGGTTTCCGATTGATGACTTCGACATTAAATCCTGCCTTTTCAATCCAGCTTCCTTTAAGGGATATTATAAATGGTAGAAGTTGCGACACTCGTTCAATATCACGACGAATGTACAATATTTATTCAGTAACTACATAGGCACGAAAACAGAATAGCAAGATGGAAAATCACAAATGAATCACCCAATGCTTGAATGATTCTTTTATACATCAAATTGGCAGAAGCCCAATTTTGGGAAGATATAATACGTGTTATAGGGGCACAGGTTAACCGCAATATTTACATTATCAATTGTATGTCATCGGCGTCTTCGAAGCGATGTTTTCACTCGCGCGCCCGTCGTGTTACCTTTCGAAAGCGTTGACTCATAAACAAAGCGACCTCTGAACTTAATAACAATGTGAAGCGGGCGTGCGAAACGGGAGATGCACCCAGCGACTTGCAATAATTCTTTCGGGGCCCATCGAGTCGCTAGGTACATGACGTGCCATAATTTAGAGTTGTGTACAAACGGCAAAAACTGTTCACGGTTTGCGGCGATCGCCCGACACGATAACACCCCTATAAAGAAACTTTATTGTCATACTTGTGACCCACATCTGTTGTTACAACTAAAATGGTAAAGAATAATGGGAAAGTTTTAACTCCTTCCAAAACTTGACTGTTATCGATTTTGGTCAGTACTCCTAGATGGCGATATACGAAATTTATATTTAATGTACTATTAACAAGACAAGGCCAACGAGAATTTATTGTTGAGAGAAAATATCGTTGCAATTATCTGATATGGCGGGATTCGTGACTAACCAGAGGTCAATATATAATTCGGCATCTTTGACATATAAAGGACCTTGATTCGCTATTGTTTCGGTCTATTATTTATTATTGTATTTTATTCACATAGGCAACTAAATACGTGATAAAATTCTAAAGTACCTAAATGCTTTGTTTCTGAAGGTAGGTGGAACAAGGCAGAGTAAATAATACTATAATATTATTCTTACATAACATCTAAACTTTAAATTATGAACTTTCGTAACGCGTATTCATTAGTTAACGCGTGTTTCGTGTAACGTAAATAACCAAAGCAATCACTGTGATTACCTTGCTACTATTAACATTTGTAGCAAAAGTAGATCAAAATCGGTATGTTATGTCAGAAGATGGGGCAAGACTGTGACCCTAATGTCGCGTAATCGACGAGCATTGTTAAGAAACCGGTATACGTTTAAAATGTTGCATCGGAATCTGAAGACTGTGTACCGAAACAACATTATGTTGCTTGGACATCATGCATACAAACTCGTCTATTTTGTACAGTCGAAGATCGAGTAGCGATCCAGTTTGCAGCGATACATAATTCTGAATGTAAGCGGCAATCTGATGCTCTTTGGACTCAGAGAATTGGCACAATACGTGAAGCTATTAAGCAATCCTGCTGAAGTGGCGGACTCGCTAAAGGAAATATTTCTTAACTCTAACGATGACTATTTTGAATATGAAATGAAGTTAAGAATTATTTAATAAGCTTACCTGTTTCATCCACAAAAGAAAATACAAGCTACATTTTGTTAAAAACAATTGTGTTATCAACTATTATTTACATTAGGTAAGGTCGCTAAAAAACTCGCGTTGTTTCAGTTTATAAAACAAAAAATATGTTAATTAATAAAGTAACGTTTAAAGATACAGACAGGCGATAACGCAGCCGAATAATTTAAGCATTAACAACTTGACACCTTCAAATTAAATTCGTGACCACAGACAATTTCAAATGTACAAACGAATTAACACAACGTTTTTCGTTGTTCCCACACTCTCCTGCAATTCACTAGATAATATAAAACGCAACGTTAATAGGAACAAAACATTTCCAAAACTAAATAAACACGCACAAGCACGCTCTGTCGGGTTCAGTTTAATTCGATAATTTACAACATTGAATCCGGCGCGGGCGCCTTCGGCAGTAAATAAGATTCTCATGAAATTCGGCGGCAGCCGGCGATCATATCTTAGGCACGCCATCCATCATATGGCGCTAGACACGCAACCATCAACTAAACTAATTATTTCCAAATACAAAACACAATATGTCAATTATAGAAAAAAATCAATAACTGCTGTATAATGTATTACCTGGTCGAATTTAGTTTTACATACCAACTATCCACCTAATACATTGTCAAAATATAAGTTACAGGTGCACAATCTCATTAACGGGCAACTTGTTATTGAAGGTGACAAGCGGTCACAGCAATATTAACCATTACTGCGCTCAGAATGAATAAAATTAAGATAAAAGCAAAGGGACGATACTCCACTTCAATTACGGCAACCCACACAATGATTAGACGTTTCACTGGAAGCGCTACGGCTCGATCGTAGACGGACTTGAGTTTTTAAGTGCTAGCTTTGTTACAAATACATTCAACATGACGTGGATTAATGGGATAAAATACCCAGCTTTTTTATATTTGATCGTCTTCATTCCTTGTCAACATTCTAACTCCCGGATTAAGTGCAGTCGTTTATCTAAGCATTTACTCCCTACATAGTTGCTCTTTTATGGGCTATTTTGTGGTGACGCGTAACGTTTTATTTGGCCTACTCGGGTCAGTTTACCCAACATGGTAGATGGAATTAAACTTCACAGTTGCTCTAGATTTCATAAAATGAACAAGTCAAATTATTATTTTTATGTCATCTTAAAATTGTAGCGATTTAAAGTATATAATATTAAGAACTGAGCTGTAGCTGTAGATAAACGAATAAAAAGAACTAGTTGTTCGTTATCGCGAGCAGAAGGACGACCTTCAACTATGCTCGACCTGAATACAGAGTAGCGTAATAACAAGAGACACTGGGAGGTAAACGCTTTCGTATGCAAAAAGCGTTAAGTGTTAGCCGACGCGGTTGTACGGGCCGAACATTAAACAAGCGGCTGCGACCGAAAATAGAAATGGGTTGTTTGAGTAGGGTTCTTTCGCGAACGCAATTGTACTCGAACGTGTCTTGTTAGTGAATGCGCTATGCTAATGCCGTGGAAACACTAACATCACCTCTAGTTTGATGAATATTGTGTACAAAAGATTACGTATGAGCAACATTTTCCTGTGCTCCAAGTTCATTACAACCGTAAAAACCTTAATCATTTAATTGCAACAGCATAATTGTGAGGTTTCGTTTAAGGTCGAAATATCACTTCAAATTACGATTAACTAACTCGTCTGTAGGTAGAGAAACAATTCACATAAACAATTATACTACCACTACCGATTAAGAGCTATTAATTGCGTCAATTTGAGGGTGATTAAATACGAACGGGTATACTGAACAGGCAATCAGTCAATTCCCGACAACTACTCATGTTAATACGATGATTGCTTTGAGTACGACTACTGACGGAGTCGATTTAAAACCTAATTGCTTTAATATTTATACGAGGTGTAAAAATTATGAGTTTTATCGAGTTTTATAAAGAACTAGCTGTCCCCCGCGACTTTGTTCGCGTGTTTTAGTTTCAACGGTTTTTCATTTTTGCAACATTTTTCATTTATGCTCCGCTCCTATTGGTCGTAGCGTGATGTTATATAGCCTATAGCCTTCCTCAATAAACAGACTATCCAATACAAAAAGAATTTTTCAATTCGAACCAGTAGTTCCTGAGATTAGCGCGTTCAAACAAACAAACTAACAAACAAACAAACAAACAAACTCTTCAGCTTTATAATATTAGTATAGATTAAATGTCTTTTCGTAAAAAAACAAATGCATTAAGCGAGCGAGTTTTTATAAATAACAACCAAAGGAGGTTCTATTTAATAATTTTTTCTCTAAATGACATATCATAGAAGTCACAATTACTAATTTAATCTATACTTAATATTATAAAGCTGAAGAGTTTGTTTGTTTGTTTGTTTGTTTATTTGTTTGTTTGAACGCGCTAATCTCAGGAACTACTGGTTCGAATTGAAAAATTATTTTTGTATTGGATAGTCCGTTTATTGAGGAAGGCTATAGGCTATATAACATCACGCTACGACCAATAGGAGCGGAGCATAAATGAAAAATGTTGCGAAAATGAAAAACCGTTGAAACTAAAACACGCGAACAAAGTCGCGGGGGACAGCTAGTAATCTATAAAGAGGTACAAAGGTGCACTCATGACACAATGTCATATCTTATGCATGTTGATATAGCGCGGGCACGACTAACCACTGCAGTTTCGATACATCTTTTACTAATGACATGTAATATCACTGTAGTGTATAAAGCACAAAGCGTAGTATTAACAGGCATCAAGATAGTTGAGGGGCAAAACAAAGTTCCGCTCCTTATGCGATGTCGAGAGGTATAGATGACCCCGTAGTCCGGACAAGCCGTAGGCAACACACGATCAGACACAACTACTCCAGGTATCTTCAATACTTTTATCGTTCTTTATAGGTAAATCGGTTGACTTAATAAACATGTACAGTCAGAAACAAAGGTTAATGAACACGAGCAGATTTATAAAACACCTGAATGCAATAATATTCTATAAATTGACTAATAAGGATATCATAGTGTTTTAACACTTTGCGATGAGCTATTTTGTTACCGAGTCGTAAATCAGTTTATTGACTTTATATTTATGCTATTAGGTAAAACTAATATTGTCATTGACTTTTGATGTAACTACTGTACAAAAAGTTTGTGTAATGTATCGCTCACATATCATCTACATTCTTTATAATGTCATTTTTCTTATGAAGAAATGCCAACGTATTCAATGCCACGCCGGACTATCGAGCTCTCTTTGAAGTGTCATTTATAGGCTTATGTATTGTAAGGTAAGGGCGACAAAAGGCTAAACCTCGCAATCTTTAAGTAATAATGTATCTTGCGATTATAATTTGATTTGAGTCAGCTTTTATGACCGGATAGGACATTGGAATCGTTCCTGTCTTACTAAACGGTCCTCGTAAATTGTCGATTAAGACGGTACACATTTGAACGACAAAAGCCCTTGCGTCAGAAACGACCGCCGCGGCAGAGGCCGGTGCTATAAATTTCATAATTAATTTTATTATCGAAGCCATTGCTCGCACGTCGACTTAAAGTGAGATTTGCGATCCAAAGCCACCGCCGCCGTCCGCTTTATCATTTAACGTTCACGATACTTCGCCCGCGCTCCGATTTCATAATGTCCTTTAATGTTCTGTAATTTTTGCTGAATAAAAAGTTGCGAAAGTTGCTGAAAGAGTTTGGACCAGGCACCAGGACAGGCGTACGGAGCGGCTCTGTCAAAAGCCATCATTGTAATAGAGTTTTCTTTCTCGACCGCTGCGCGGTTATAAAAGCTAACTTATTTTTCAAAGGAAAGTAATGAGAATTTAACTCAGCGGAAAACGGTCGACGGGGCCCGCGTTTTGTGAGCGGCGATGGAGAGAAAACATTTTTTACGTTATTCGCGAGGTTGAACGTCGCCGCGATAGTCCTCGCCGAGAGCACCCCACAAAGGCCGCGCGCCGGCGTCGCTCCCGCCTCGCTCTCTATTATAAGCTTAACGCCAACTAGAAACGGCTTTAATGCAACTTTATACCCACCACGGGTCGCAGGGTTCAAAGGAAATTATAGTTTGCGTCCCTAATTAACCTAAAAACAAAAGAATAAAATGTATACGAAAATAATAAAATTACTGTTTCAAACGATATAGGTAATGGAAACATAGACAAATTATTAGAGTATAGAAAACGATTTCATGCACGATTTAGATGAAATCGGTAGATAATACGCGCGTGTTAATCTTAATTTAGACATAATAAGCGGTACATAGGAGGGTCGCAACCAAAGAGACCTTTAACTTCGTTAACGCCATATACGATGACAGTATTGTAACCGCGAATGGTGTTCAGGAAAAACGTGACTTTCTTCAACCCGGCTCACTGTTCTTTGTTACTTACCAAAGCGAACGCAGTAGCGATTTTAATCCGGTAAAAGCTCTTATAAAGTAAAGGACGTAGCATCGGATTGATCTTACTGCAACTATCGTAAAACGTAAAGCGACTTTGCGCGTTTCAAAATGAGAGAAATATGTGCATACATTGAGTGCATCAGCTGCACAAAAAGGCACAATCTCGCCAAGATAGGATAACAAGATAACAAGCGTAGAGCGGCGGACTAAGACGGATAAAAACAAGACATGGAGCCTACTCGCAGACGTGTACCTTGTTTACTTAAACGAGGCCCACATTAAGTGCCTCCGGAGTAGATGCCGCACATCTCCGGTTCGCTGTGGTGCCCTACGATGCATTTTAATCACATACATGTATAACTTTCAGATACACATTATATGCAATCAATATGCATTATAAGTTAAAACACTTCCAGTTTTAACGGCACTTTACATTAATCCTTGATTGAAATATGAGTATGAGACAAAGAAATCGTGTTTAATATTACGTACCCTATATTTTTTTTATAGTCAGTGTCTGCATTACCTGAAACAGGCAAAAAAATAAACAAATTGATATAAATGTATAAGTTTTTAACATAATTTGTAAAAAAATCTATAGGTAGAGCATGTTTATCAAAAAAAAACATTAAATTTAAGTAAATAATGGCTTTTATATCAACCTCAGAAAAATAACATCGAAGTTCAGTTCAGTACAATGTATTCAACTCACGTTATCAAAAGACATCAACGCGTATTTATTGATTTGCTTTAAAATCTATGAACGACTCAGAATGAGTTCACACATAACCTTTTCATATTTAAGTCACGTTTAAGCATCTTATTACCATGTAACTTGCTTCCAAATATATTTAAAGCGAATGCTTAGAGAATATTATTTAATTTAAATATCATTTCGAGTACCAAATTTGCATCCAGATATCACAATCGCTGACAGATTTCGCTTGACATTCAAATCTTATCTACAATGTTAGCCCCTTGTCACCATTATACGAACATGTAACTGTTTTAATGTCAAAACTATGTAAATGTTTTAAATCAGCCTATACCGGATGTTAGGAATGTGCAAACAGGTCGGTAGTAAGTTAACGCTTAAGTAACCGATGTTTTATTCAAGGCATGAGTTAAATGTTTATCTATTGTTATCAGTATGAAGCGATCGTGTCATTACACACGTAGCCTGCCCACGGCCGTGCGGTTGATGACAGAGATGCTGCAACGTACTGCTTTAAAGCTAAAGCTTACAGCGATTTATAAGGTTTAAACAATTTCTATGTATGTGTAGTGTACATTTAAAAACGTTGTTTTCTATTATTAGTTTTCAAATAACAAAATTGTGTTATTAATAAAATGTAGTTCACCGAAATTACAAATATCGATACCAAACTACAGCATGTAATATGCATTATTTTCAGCATGTAACATAACTGTCCTATCATGTTAATAAATAATAACCCATGATCACATGTCACCATTACCGCTTGCTCTTTTGAAGGTTCACACGGGTTTATGTCATAAAAAATCAGCCCACTCGTCTGACGATCTGATGTCAGATGTGTGTATGAGAACTTGCGGCTTTTCGTATAAAAATGTATGTTACTCACTTCGGTGTGAACTTCCTTGTTTTGAAGAACATGTTATCTTAATGTAACACATATAACGTGCCAAGCATACACGTGGTTTATACGTCAGAGTTACGGACCGACGCTTTTATCACTCCCAAACATGCCACATATAAAACACGGAGTCCATTAACAGCTCGAATAAAACGTACTTTAACAACCGTCTACGTAATTATTCATTCAATTCTGATGATACCCTATACACCTGTGTAAGTAAACATGAAATCTCACGAATATTGTTAATACAACGAAAAGTGCCGAACAATCGCTCGTCAAACATTAACAACTCCTGACATAATAGAAACAGAGGAGTGCAGTAATCAACTCTAATAAGAAGGTGAGAAGGCGAAGCGTATTTATTACTTTAATGGAATATCAGCAATTAGGGCTGCAGATAGAATCAGTAGCGCTGACAAGGTGCAAACGAGAGTGGTCCGACCGGATACGTAGGGTCGGCACCCGAACTAGTTGCGTTTACATCAAAAAGTTTTATGTATAGAAGCGATTGTAGACAGTCAACCCTTTAGGTAAAGACTATAGTAGCATGTACAACTAAGATACATAATACTAGCTTTGCTGGCGACTGTAGCAAAATAAAACAATGCCGCCGATGAATTACCATAGAGAATGAGCGGAACGGACGGATTAAGTGAAATACAATCAAACAAGGAGGCGTACGTGCCGGGAATTTAAAATAGATAAAGAGAAAGAGTTCCCGATTGGGTGACTAAATGTATGGGAAAATTATTAGTCTCCATATATGTGCATTCTCATTTGCAAGTTACATAAATTCTCTTTAAGTAGTATTTCCTTTTAAATTCACTTAACACCTCGATTGTAGAAAGTTGATTTGTGATTTCCTTTAAATTACTCAGAATTAAGTTTGTTAGAAAAAGTAAAGAATGTTCTCAGAAAAAAAGCTCAAGAAAATTAGGACGAACGAGACGAATAAATTCGGTGTCTAGCGTGTGAGTAATTTTAACGCCAAATTGTATATTAGACGCTGACGATCAGGAAGAGTGTTACCTGAAGGCGCCACCACCGTTCAACTGTGCTGACTCAGCAGGGCCGCGCACTCCCGCGCTGCCCGCCATTACCGCGCAACTTATCATTACGAAGCCGTCGCGCGCGCACTTCGCACACCAAAAACACCAGTCATCCGTCCAATTCTGACCAATTAACGAGCCAACTGCAATTTGTAAGCACAAAAAACCAACCGTGACGAGATGTCGATATTACGTGTCCTTGTTAACTACTGTGAGTTTTTATTTTTCGTCGAAATTCTACCAAGCCTATTCGATGTCAATAACCTCGTGCGACCCTTTCAGCTATCTAGAACTATATAACAATACAACTCAGTTGGCGCAAAGTATCTTGAATTAAAACTAGTAATTGATAATTCTGTGCCAAAACTTCTGATGGTTTTAAAGCGCCCTACGAAGAATTCGTATGATTCCACACCCATTGTTCAAATTCATTATTGAATGTCGTTGACTCTTGTAGCCGGAAAAATAATTTAAGAACGTATTATTATTTTAATTGGAAACCAAAATTTTAAGATTGACAAAGATGAGATCCGCAGAGTACACTCGTTTATTATAACTTATTCTTTTTAATCTAAGCTTGTAAGATTTTTTGCATTAATTTTTGTGTGTAATCGCTAAAGGTAATTATGAAAACTAATATTGCGTCGTACAATAGATTTGGGTATATAATTAAGATTGAATTCGCTGGTTTCTTGGTAAATTACTTAAACCTACCAATTCAAAACCAATTTTTTTCAACCGTTCTATACAAATCATGAGCAACTTATTTTAGGTATAAAACATCACTGTTGATTCGGAATATAAACTGGTAATTAGAGAACCGTAATGCCGCAAGAGAATTGTCAAAATAATATTATGACATGAATGACCTAATTACCTGAAATATTTATCTAGCAGCAGAGGTTACGACCATCTGTTATTACTAGATGTATCGTAAATCTTTTGACAGCATCTTTTGTGTTGAGAGCGGCCTCCGAAGACGTCAGCTGACAGCCAACCGAATATTATTCATTGTGCTGTCATCATATTAACTGACAGTACACAAAATAATCTGCTATTCATTTAATATTCATACACACAATTACTTGCAAAAAGCTGCCATTACGACAATACCATCATCTCAAACACCCGACGTAAAGCACAATTAATTTAATTCACACACCAACCGCGAGGTCTCTACATTAGATCAGAGATATAATAGCTATTTTCACTTAATTCCATTGCTTACATTTTACACAGCATTTGAGTGGTTAACCGTGGAGCTATAAGCGTTGGAATACCACGAACACTCTATTATATTTTCATCTAAATGTAGTGAAAATGAGCTTGTGAACGAATTCTCTGCATAATAACAAGCTGTTCACTCGAAAGGCAAAGCACATAGTTTTAAAGCAACGAGAGTGCTAGTTAATTGATAGGTGCCCCGACTGTGGACGAATGAGATGTCGGTTACGGGGCGCGGGGACTCAAAGCATTCAATTCGCTCTAAATCAGCGTTGGAAACGCACGTCGGGACCGCAATTAAAAGCCAGTCGAACACAAGGCTGCAGGATATAATCTGCGTCAACAGTCACAATGACCGTCCAATTTCAAAATATAATTCTACGCGTCCATAAAACGAAACTGGTAACGAGCAACTCCCAAATTAACGGGCTGCCGTGAAGCCAACCTTTAATTACTTTATTTGAATTTACATTCAGTTAACAATTTACCAACAGTTCCCTAAACTAATAGTATCACATTTATCAGTTTATTAATGGTGTATGGAATAAACTATATGTTAATTTGTAAATAAATTATCCACCATCTGTATAAATGAATATCAGTAGAAATTTGTTATTCATTCATAGAATAAAAACAAATATATTTTTACGAGGATTCGAATAATTTATTTAATAAGAATTTCCGATAAATTTATTCAACTTTATATGGCACTTGGTTGGTTATTTACGTTCTTAATACCTGGCTTCCTTCTCAGACTCTATTAAATACACGATGTATGTATACACAGCTCAACAGTGAACACGGCAAAATTTCCGATAATAAAGCCTGATTAGCAGTGCACACTGCATCGAATACAATAAGGATACGCGGGATAGGAGACGCCGGTTTGCATTAACAACTCGGGGTGATAACAGACAATAGATAGAGTCGAAGTCTAGAGACAATTGGAAGCGTTGCAGCGTCAAATGAGATGTTCTCTCAACAGCCAATCTCCTAGTTCAATTTGCTCTAAATCAAAGACACGCGCGCTACGCGCCCGTTGGTATGCAATTATATTACTCGTAATTTTGCACGCATAATTATAAACGCTATCAGATGACAAAGCGAACGATACAGCGTTTATCCTAGGGGTTAATTAATCTAACATCGGTTAGGTTTTGTGATTCAATTATCGGATAAGATATTTTTGTTATTTAGGAATACAATTAAATTATTTTACTGTAGTTGATAATTCCTTGTGTGGTCTCGTGATTGGAATTCCAAGTTTGTTTTATGAATTTTAGTTTAGATTTCGATTCTTCAATATAATATGTATTTACTACTAATCGATATTTTACATAGGTCAATATTTACTAGTAAGTGCCAGGTGCGGAAATTATAGCCGATAAATTTCAATAGGTTTAATTCATAAAACGGATCGACATACCCTATGTTGAAGTTTAAAAATATTTCACGAAGCAATACTTTAAACTGCCACATTGGGGTACACATCAAAGTAATCTATGGCTTTATTTATAAAAACCGGCCAAGTGCGAGTCGGACTCGCGCACCGAGGGTTCCGTACACACCTGTAGGTATATAAGTAAAAGTTCACCCATCACTACGATCGAGTCATAGTTATGGTATGATAATTGCAAAATGAAAAAAAAAAAAATCAGAAATATTTTTTTTTATATGATGTAACTAAAAATTTACGGTTTTCGCAATTTTTCCTTTATCTGTACTATAAGACGTTACTTCGTACCAAATTTCAAGATTCTGAGTTCACGGGAAGTACCCTGTAGGTTTTGATTCCCGTGCGAGTTTCGAAAATTTGCGGAATTTTGCGGCATAAACGGGAGTTTCTTTTGATCGCGTTGACTTAGAAGTTTGATTTTTTCACAGCTCCAAGAGACCATAGACTTGAGTATTTGATATGAATTTCAGCTTGATACCTCCACGCGTTCCTGAGAAAAAAGGTCTTGACAGACAGACAGACAGACAGACAGACAGACAGACGGACAACAAAGTGATCCTATAAGGGTTCCGTTTTTACCTTTTGAGGTACGGAACCCTAAAAATGGCAACTGCTTAGCAGATTCTTAATTTAAATTCTCTATAGAAAACTCGAATTAAGAATATGCTAATCAGTTGCTTAACACCGCCGAGAATAATAAAAATAAGGCTATTGATAGTTGTATTATTGATTTAAAGGAAAAAAAGGATGAAATCAAAGAGAGTTTATAACCTAGCGAAATACGTTAAAAAGTATTTCGTATTGTCGACGATTCCAGTTCTTTAGGGTTCCGTACCTCAAAAGGTAAAAACGGAACCCTTATAGGATCACTTTGTTGTCCGTCTGTCTGTCTGTCTGTCTGTCTGTCTGTCTGTCAAGACCTTTTTTCTCAGGAACGTGTGGAGGTATCAAGCTGAAATTCATATCAAATACTCAAGTCTATGGTCTCTTGGAGCTGTGAAAAAATCAAACTTCTAAGTCAACGCGATCAAAAGATACTCCCGTTTATGCCGCAAATTTTCGACACTCGCAAGGGAATCAAAACCTACAGGGTACTTCCCGTGAACTCAGAATCTTGAAATTTGGTACGAAGCAACGTCTTATAACACAGATAAAGGAAAAATTGCGAAAAGCATAAATTTTTAGTTACATCATATAATAAAAATATTTTTAATAATTTTAAACTTATTACCCCTTTACTCATGAACGCGTAGTGGTATTATATTGAAATTCTTAACAAATACTCAAGTCTATAATATCTTTAAGCTGTAACAAAATCAAACTTCTACGTCAACGCAATCAAAAGATACAGCAATTAAAGCCGCATATTTTGAAACTCGCAACTACTCGCAAGGGAATCAAAACCTAAAGGATACTTCCAGACGACCTGGAATCTTGAAATTTGGCATGAAGCAACGTTATAAAGTACACATATAGGAAAAATTCCGAAAATCTTAAATTTTTAGTTACATCACATAGTATATTTTTTTTAATAATCATAAACTTACTAGCTGACCCAGCAAATGTTGTTCAGCGATTAAAAAACAAAAACAGATGTTGGCCGATTCTCAGACCTACCCGATATGCACACAAAATTTCATGCAAATCGGTTCAGCCGTTTCGGAGGAGTTTGGAAACAAACACCGCAACACGAGAATTTTATATATTAGACTTGCTGACCCAGCAAACGTTGTTATGCGATTAACAAAAAAAAATAAAAAAATAGAATTGCCATGCTCGTTCATGTCAAAAAAAAAAAAACAAAAACAGTTACATTATATTACACGTGGTACTCATATTTACAAAATAAATAAAAAATGCTTCGAAGTTATACAATACTATAACTTTTCAAAAGTTAAAAATAAAGAGATTAAACATTTACTCCAAAAAAAAAAAAAAACGATTTAAAAAAAAAAAAAAAAACCATGTTTATAAAAATAAAAGGGAGAGCTTCCAAATATAAAATAAAAGAAAACTAATTAGTGGACCCAAGTGGCTGTGACTGTGGAGCAGGACCAGCATTAAGCCAAGCTTTTTTATCAAGGATATAATCCTCTAATTTATAATATGCTTGTCTACATAGTGTGCGTTTTATGCATGTTTTAAATTTTGTCTCGTTCAGTTGTAGAATCCGCAGTGGTATTTTATTATAAAATTTTACACAATTCCCCATAAAAGAATTTCGTACCTTAGCCAATCTAAACCGAGATTGATCCAAATTGTGCCTATTTCTAGTATTAAAATTATGTCTATCACTTCTCTTCTTAAAGAGATGAAGATTTTTCCGAACATACATAATGTTTTCATATATGTATTGACAAGGTACCGTCAGCTTTCCACATTGTTATGTTATGGATTTCATTTAGCAATAAAAATACCATAACTTTTACTTATATACCTACAGGTTTGTACGGAACCCTCGGTGCGCGAGTCTGACTCGCACTTGGCCGGTTTTTTTTTATGAGTCTTTACTGCTATACAATAAGGAAAAGAAAAATATGTACGAAAATTAACGTAAAAGTTTACTCAGTCAGGTATTGAGTGTTCAAACAAATCTAGAAAGAACAGAATAACAGAAACTGTTTGGAATAAGTTGATACTCTACTAACGGCGGGCATAACAACGAAGTTTACTATATTATTATAAAAAACAAAAGACGGTATTGTTTACGATTGTGCTAATTGTACTCGACTAAAACTTAATTAGAATTTATATTACCATTCTTTCCGACGTTAACAAGTAACCTTACTTTTGAGTATAGTTTAAACAAAAAAATGAAGTATACTGAAATCCACCACTCAGGGACCTACCCTGGGATACCTACGTAGTTAGGATTCAGATAATTGTAAAATATAACATAAGATGACAAATTAATGTACAAAGGTCCTTAGAATTTTCTGCAGTCTCGCGATAGAAGAATGGCAAAAATAAATATATTATACTAACAGTGCCCCACGGTATGCAGTCCTCATTCCCGTAAGACTTTTTATTGTGACTTTTTTCCGATGCTTTTTAGTTATTCTGTTATTCGGTTTGGAGACGAACCCAACAAATCAAAGCTCTTGAAAATAGGTCTACCCGTTTATGACTTAAATGGTGTAACTAACCCGTCTTTGTTTTATTAAGAAAGATGTTATAGTTAAATTATTTAATTAAAAAAAATGCTAAAACTTTGCAAGAAATTCATAAACCATATAATATAATAGGCTTCCTGTCATTATCAAGAGATTTAGTAAGCGTTTCAGTAACTACCGTATAAATTGCAAATATAAGTTTTCGTAACACAATATTCTATATATAAGAGATTAGTCGAAGCCCTAAGTATAAAGGCTTACAAAAAGGAATAAAAGATAAACCAGATGTATAGCGAATCGCATTTCTTTAAAGGAAGTCTTATGGTGGGGTAATATTTAATTATCCCGTGGCGGAAACGCGAGGCGGGGTCGCGTTGACCCCACCCGCAAACAAAATGGCCGCCGACGTTACAATTACATTCCTTTATCAAGTCGCGGAAGTCGCCACTTTAATATTTTAAAAGTTAGAAAAGCCAAAAGGCTGCAGAGTCCCTAACAATAGATTAAAAAAAAACTATTAAAAAAATTATGGACCATCTTCGATCGTACTTTAGAATTTACGTCAACACTAATAAATTATTAAATGTCGGTTGCATTCCACATGTTCATATTAGTCCTACAATTACGAAACCAACAAAGCAAACACAACAACCGTCAGTATTAGATTAATAAACGCTTCATAAATTTAAAAAGCTTCGTCGAGGCTGTTCGTCGAGGCTGTGTGACATGCTCTTATTAAAACTTCATGTCGACTACAAACTAGACTTAACCGAAGGATTTACATACTAATTAAAAATGAACTCTATCACTAATATGTTTAAGATTTAAAACAGCTTGAAGTTGTGGTCGGTCGGAGCTTGATATTCGTAAGGCCGATACTCATCCTAAGTTGGCGTGAAATCGCAAACCACCGCAAATGTGCCACTGACGCCGTCTACCATTTAACTTGATGCAGATACTCAACTGCAACGCATTGACATTCATAATTACGTTTGTAAAAGTCATATAAAATGTTTGCTTTGAAATAAATACCCATTTACAACGTTAAACAAAACAGAACTAACCTATATATCTAAAAAGCACGGAGTCTGTTTACATACCACATACAGACGACGCACAATGTTTACAGACACGCCATTATTAATGTTAAACATTGTTTTGAAAAGATACATCATTTTGTACCGCTATAATAGTGCTAACCAACTTGACTTACACTTGTTTGCTAGCATGATAAATACATAATAAACATTAATTATACTTTTTTTTTGTATACTTTATTAAAACCTACGTAAGGTACTTACAAAAAATAGGTTATAATTCAATTACAAATATAACAAAAAAAAAATAAAAACCTTGCCTTTAGCAAATTGGGCATTAGAGATGGCCAAAAGAAGAAATAAAATTTCACTGCAAAATAACATACCGCAACGGCAAGCGGCACGTTGAAGTCTTTTGTATACTCGTCAAATTTAACTGGTGGGAACGAATGCGCCGGTATTAAGCGAGTATCGAACATTTACTGTGAAGCTTTTATGTATTTTATTCCACGTTTATAGTTTTAATAAATAATTTAATTTTATCATATTATTAACCGAAAAAACACTTCTGGAACGAAATAAAAATACGATTAAAAAAGGCCATAAAATTCAGGCATCAAAATAACTCGTTATATAAATCCTAAAACCAATCTTCCCCTTTCCGACAAAGCAGTTTTTTAACTGGGCAACGTTCTCATAAAATGGCAATAATTTATACATGTACTAAATAAATAACTCGACAGTTAAAGAGTGAACACTTCGTATCAATCTTAATTAATACACGCGCTGAAGACGAAGAGTGAATAAATGGGTGTATTAAAGAGCGCATGAGATATTTAATTATTGTCGATTTCGATCAATGCAGCCAGCACTTGCGTGACATGGGCAAAAGGGACAATCTTAAAAGAAGCTGACTTCTGAATACATTCGCGAACAAAAGTGCTAACTTAAATATGTATTTAGGTGCCTAAGCGACGATTACAATAATTGTAGGTATAATTGTAACTGTTATCACAATAAAAACAAGTATTTTATTTACAAACGCGAGCGCGATGATTCGTTCTTTCTACTTATTAGTATCTTTTTAAGAGAAGTACCTAATAGCGGTGTGACTATTACAGGTCTTATTGTAATTTATAACTGATGGGTTACGAATATTATGTGTGTTTAATGTGCATGTTGATTTAAATGATACCGTATTAGTTTGAAAGCAGATAAACACAATTAGGATTTTAATAATAATTAGAATTTGGCTTTTTTAAATTTTAGGAAACAATTTATAAACCAAAAAATGTTTTGATTTGTTTTTGTACTTATATATAAATATAAAGGTTTAACTGTACCTACATCCAAAATACAAATTTTTTTTTTATTTTTTTTTTTATTTGGATAAACAAAACCTTAAAACTATCTTTACAGGTACATTGACAACCCAATGCGATAGCTAGGCATTTAAAAGAATTCAAACAATACACAATAATAACATACAAAACGAATTATAAAGAAAATATAAGGAAAATATAACATAACATAAGTACAAGTACAAAGAAAATAATTATAAGGTATTACACTAAAATTTATTCACTATAACATAAGGTGAACAATAGCACCTTTGCGAGTTCACTCATGTTACACGTGAAGACATCTAGTTTAGTATGTACTTCATTGACAGTACGTAAGGCTCGTGAGAAATGACTTTTGGCGAGCAGGTTTGTTTTGGCTGCCGGCACCACCAGCAGTGGCGGGCGCCGCCGCCTCCCTACGTAGCCATCCGGTACACTTATATTAATCCGCTGCAGAACTCCCGGATTTGTTTCTATGCCGCGGAGTAGGTTCACAATATAAGCTACAAGAGCGAATTCTCGTCGCACCCTCAACTCATTATAGCCCACCATACCCAACACAAATAGTGTAGGGTACATTAACGGGTAAAATGGGTAAACGCCGTATAATTTAAAATATAAATGTCGCGTAAATTTATTCTGGACACGTTCCATCATGCCACTATATTTGGCTTCATGTGGAGCCCATATCACTGCACTAAATTCTAAGTGACTTCTCACTAGCGCATCATACAACACTTTAATTGTTGTAACATTTGTGAAGCCCTGTGTCTGTCTGAGGACAAAACCTAAATTTCTGTATGCTTTTCTGCATATCTTAATAATGTGCTCACGAAATGTTAGGTCTGGAGAAAGAAGTACCCCTAAATCTCTTACCTGCGTCACGCGCTGTATCGGCGTTTCTTCTATACGATACTCGTGTCTCACTGGGTTCCGCGCACGAGTGAACGTTATCACCGAACATTTGGAGACATTAAAATAGAGTTTATTCTCTTGACTCCATTTTACCACCCGGTTTATGTCCCCCTGTAGGCGTTCACAATCCGACTCATCCTTAACCTCGAGCAGCAATTTAAGGTCGTCTGCAAACAATAAACATGATCCATGTCTGACGACGTCCGGCAAGCTGTTTATCATTATGATAAATTCGAGAGGCCCCAAATTGCTGCCCTGGCTTACGCCGGACCTGGTGTAGTATGGTTCAGATTCGCAGCCGTTGTAGTCAACAAATTGCTGACGGTCCCTCATGTAGCTCACAAAAAATTGCAACATATGTGGCGTACATCCGACTTCAGCTAACTTCTTTAAAAGGACATCGTTGTCTACGGTATCGAACGCCTTTTTAAAATCAAAATAGGCCGCGTCTACCTGTACTCCCGCATCAACTGCCGGAATAACCTGGGCCATAAAGTTAAGAAGATTTGTGGAAGTGCTGCGTCCCGGTCGAAATCCGTGCTGTGCATCCGACAGCTGTGCGCGTACTTGCTCGTGCAGGCAGCGCTGGATAGCGGATTCAAACACCTTCGCCGGTGTGGACAGCACCGCCACAGGTCTATAACCGGTGATATCAGGGCCTGATTTACCCTTCGGTACCGGAATGACCCTCGTGATCTTCCATCGATCTGGGAAAGTCGCCTGTGTAATACAGATATTAAAGATGTGATGTAAGGGTTCCGCTAGTACTCTGGCACAGTCTCTGAATATAAACGCTGGAATGCCATCTGGCCCGGAAGAACGCTTAGGCTTCAGCTTCTCAAGCGCTACCTTCACCTCCTGCAGGCTCAAGGTGTCTATATGCACGTGTGCACTGGTTGCGCCAGCCGCTGCCATCGCGGCTCGAGCGTCCAGTTGCGGTGGTGTCGTACTATACACGGACTCAAAGAACTTCGCAAACTGGCGAGCACATTCAGCATCTGTTAGGTGTTGACTATCCTCTATGATACATTGTCTATTTACTCTACTTCTTTTAGACTTAATATATTGCCAGAATGATTTGGGATCTTTTGCAAATTGTAACTGTATTTTTTTTAAATGTTTTTTGTATGCAATTTCTGCAGATTTTTTAATTCACGCTCTGCATTTAGAAAATTCATAATAATCACTATCGAGTTTAGTTTTTTTATATTGTTTATGAAACAAAGCTTTATTTTTTATATCTTTAATAATATCGTGCGTGTACCATACGGGATAAATGTACTGCGACTGTGCATTGTAAGGATTTTTACGCGGTGCGCACTCATCTAAAATGTGGTTAATTGTTTTATAAAAGTAATCCAACACCTCATTAAGATCGCTAATCTCATACATTGAATTCCAATCCATAGATGTTAACAAGGAATATAATAAGTTATAATCAGCTTTATAGAAATTCCAATGTGGTCTAATATTGCGTGTACCGGCCGTGTCAGCGGCGGATGGCGCGGCGGCGGCCGCGGCGGCCCGCTGCTCGGAGGCAAGGCGTACGCTCACCGCGAGCGGCGGATGGTAAGGGTCCACTGGAACGAGCGGTTCAGTCGCGGCCTCTACTAACACCTCACTACTAAAACCTGTATTTAAAACTAAATCTAATTGACGACCTAAACAATTAGTGACAGTGTTACTTTGAGTGAACTCGCAATAAGATACAAAACATTCATAATAATTAGTAATATTTACAGAACAAGAAAAAAAATTAAAATCTCCTAGTACAATTATTTTCTGATATTTATCACAAAGTTTTTCTAATATTTTAAATAAAATCATATAGTCATTCTCAGAACTATTCGGTGGAATGTATATTACACAGATTAAAAACAAAAATCTTTTATTTAAGTGTACCGTAGCACAAACAATTTCAAACACGCAACTATCAATACATACGTCAGTGACATGTACTTGTCGCAGCTCGAAGCGGTGTGTGGCCACGAGAAGCGCGCCCCCCTGCTTTCGACCATCTGCTCTGTCGCAACGTAAAATCATATATCCTTTGGATATTATTTCTGCATCTTGAATAGATTCATTGCAGCCGGACTCAGTAATGGCAAATAAATCTGCATTTGAAGATACTATATTATTTCTAAAAATATCCAACTTGGTTCTCAGACCTCGCACATTTTGGTAAAATATTTCTATATTAGTGTTGCTCAGAGTATATGGTTTTACTGGACGATCGACGAAACCAAATCCATTCGCTGAATTGAACATGTGGTTATACAAGAAAAAACTCGTTTTTGCTCATATTAGCATAGTCTTCGATAGGCTTCTGGCATTGTGCATCGTTTACAGGAGTTGAGCTTAATATTGTAGGTGTATCGTAGTTAATAGTGTCCTTTATTCTTTTAAAGATTAAATTCATTCCGTGATTTTTAACAGAGCCATTAAATTCAGAGAATGTTTGAAAGTCGCATGATAGGTCCAGGTTTGAGTCGATGAGGGTTGCGTATTTGTAAGCTTTATTGTCCATATAAAGTAAGTTATTAAATGACTCAACTCTGCAATTAAACCATACTGAGTATTGGTGATATTTGTAAGTCGGCACACAAAGTATTATGTTAGTATGGGTTAATGACTGTAGTGTTTCTCTCAGGTTATCAACAATATCAGGATAATATTGAGTTGTTTTGAAGTCTTCGTCTCCAATTAGTATAATGCAGTGATCCTCTTTGGTATAGTCTTTAACTGTGATGTTTATATTTTTCAACATTTGCTTGATTCCGACATGCGGTTGTAAGTAGTGGCATATTTCAGAATGTTGAAAATGGTTTCTAGAAATCGATAAAATATTATTATTTTTATTTGTGCTAATAATGCATATTTTGTTCAGTCTTCTTTTTGGTGGCTTACTTTCCTTAACTGTAATTCGACTTGTATTTGGACTAGGAGTTGGAGTTTGGCGTTCAGAAACATTGCTGTTGGTCTTCCTTGATCTTTTTTTAGCACTTTTAGGGCTTGTAGTTAATTCTGTGACAGTTTTTTTAAGTTTTGTGTTTTCTGACCGTAAGTTATTTATTTCACTTTTTGCTTCCGCTAACTTTAGATTCAAAGTTTCAATCTGTCGTTTTAGCGAATGTACGTCTTGAGTAGTGTCATCGTCTGACAGGTCAGGTATGCTTACAATTGTGCCATCTAGTGTTGACGAACTCGAATCACGACTATCAGCTGGTAATTCATTTTTACCTTTTTTTTGCGAGGATCTTAGCGTAATATTTTCGTAGATATTCATTGTAAAATCTCAAATATAATTATACAATAATTCGAAAAGACGTGTTAAAGTTGAGATTCGAACGCACGACCAATTGTTGAAGCAATGCGTTGTAAAAAGAAGACTTCAATGCCACACGGCTATTTGGACTTGAATTTTCTTTTAATGATGCAAAGTTTTTGATTTTCAAAAAGTCACTCAAAATGTCACTTGCACTTATTGTTATTGTTTGCAAACACTTATGCGCTATATTTAGAACACTATATATGTATTCTAACTGTTTTTATCTAAAATTTTACACTTTAACTAATTTTTAATGAATTTTAAATACGGAGCCGATGTTTATATATAGCCGAATATAACAATTATATTATAAAAAATATCCAATGACTTCAGTGCGCACCAGTACGATCGCGGTCAACACTTATGCGCGGGCGCCTCCCGCGGTCCGATTAAATGCTCGAGCGGTTTGTGTAATGAAGCGAGATAAATCAACGGCGTCACACGCACCCGCTCCTGTGACTCATGACCTTACCGATGCAGTTTGTCATTTCATTTGCAATCGTTACTATTGGATGGAGTAATTTTCAGCTTAAGTGTACACGCACTTTAAATGAAACGCATTTTTCTCCTTATGAAAGTAGTGAATAGGCCTCACTTTTATTTGCCATACCATCTGGTCCTGAGCGAAATTTCATCCGAGACCAACCGAAATAAAGTTTCCTATAACATAAGCATCCAAGTAGATACTTGATTACTATTTAATTAAAATTCTTTACTTTCGTACATTTTGACGACAAATTTATTTAATACTACTTTTTATCAACAGCTCCATCCGCTTAGTGAAACTCTGTCGAGTCATACAACTACGATAAAAAATACCATACGGGTATACCTATTCTTATCCACGACATGTTTTAAATATTTCAACCAAATACGTTGTCTTACACATGAATCAGCGCCAGCTTTTAGATCTATATACCCATATTCAAGTAGGTTACTACTAACTACATACTACCTAATAGCCATTCACGTCAAGCATAATATTAAACAGCATATATACCTACTACTAGCTTTAGTACAATATTAATTATAAAATCAATACACAAATATTGAACACTGATTAATAGTTTCTACAAAAACTCAATGGTGCCGACCAGTCTAAGCTGATGTAATGAAACTCACAACTGTGACGTCAAAACCAATTCTGGTGCTGTTGTAATACCAGTGTTATATAAATTGACACTAATTTATTTTAAACGGGCACCTTTAGATTTTATAATGAAATTAGATCCCACATACCATAAAGTGCACTTTTAATTGGCCATGATATAAAAGCTTTCAATAGATATGACAGGTCATAAAACATAATAAGCTTGCTCTTAAAACGCAGGAAACTTGTTAATAATATTTAAATTATAATTATAGAGAATATTTACGAGAGTTGTGACTTGTCGTGAACGACCGAGAAACAGGCTGTTCTAGAGAGTGGTTCGTAGTGAAAGTACTACAAGCTTTGCAAACATTAAAAGCTTTGTCACAACTTTAACCCAGACAAGTCCGTGCTGGGCAAAATATCACGATATCTGCGACCAATGACTGCACGGATAGCCAAATGGTATAGATTTTCACACCAATTACCACTGTTCGCAACGCGCTGCAGGTTGGATCCTCGCATGGGACAAGTCTGGGTGTTCTTTGTACATGTGAATTGAATGCTTGTAAAACCTCCCGCGACACAAGGATTACATTCCTTAGAGCGGGAGTCGAATTCATGCAAAAATAATTAAGACATCCCAATATGGTATAATTCTTGTATTTTATTGGTCTTAACATTTTTTATTAGATAACCCACAAATGGTCAAGCAGCTCATCTGATGAAGAAAACATCGCTGCCCATGGACATTTGCACTGCGTACCTTATTTATTTGAGAGATTCATTGCCGGTTAACCCTTCATTCAGGTCTCTCAAATAGAGCGTGTTAGTTAAAGTAAAAGGAGTGTAATCCACTCACTACACTAACGTTAGTAAATATATTTATTATGTTACGCTACTTGTCTTTATTAGGTACCCTTTTTAGAAACTTGTCCACGAGTTAACAAGTACACTTTTTAGCGGAATGTAAGCAGGTTTCTTTTTATTAGAATTCAGTTTAAACCTTTTACTGCTATCTAGAACAATTTTTATGTGTCAATCCGTTAACTATTTAAGGTCGGAATTTTTATGCCATTAATCACATTAATTTAATTTACCATATAGGTATAGATTTTTTTAATGTGGTGAAAAATGACTAGAAATTAAATCACTATTAGACAAATATAATGGTTAAAAATATCACACATACTAATGTACAAGACATTTAGGAAACTAATATGTTTTCATAATACTGAGCATAATGCAGTTAGTTGATTTAGGAAATTGGAAATTTTAAATGCAGCGACACTAAGTACATAATGTAATCGTTACCTTAACGAAACCCAAATACCTACCTTCGCGAAATATTCATGCATGCATGGTAAATGCATTTAAATTGTACACGTAAAAAATGTTCGTTTAATTATATTATTAATTCATATAATTACCAATAATCTAAATGTTGATTTAAATTCAAAAGCAACAAATTTTAAAACGCAATTTAAGATTAAGTACGTAGCCCTCCAACGTTTTAAGTAGAAACAATAAATTCATCGACACTAATTGGTGGTTTTCTCCCATTTATCAGCTCATTACATCACAGTAGCGCGAATAAAATAAAATATGTGTGCGGAGCGGTCCGTGCGCCGTGGGCAGATCATTCGCATGCGATAAGCGTCGGTCAGGCACATCGTAAATTCAAAGAGCAGGCCCTGCCGAACTACAGACCTGATTGTGAACCTTAATCAGTTGTGTGCCTACTCGCAGCTTTGGCTAACAGCAGAAATACGACAGCAAAAGTTTCATAAAAATAAAAACACTCTAGTTTACATAACTTAAACTATAATTAACCAAATTAAGAACTAATGTTCCGGATTTTATCAATGTAAGTCATACAGACAATTACAATAAATTTACCAATATTTGAGTGCTTTACATTCATAAGAACTCATGTCTTATTATCTCTAATAGACATACCTACTAGTAATAAATATATAGCTTATTACATAAGCACATTCCGAGCTGTTGTGTTCCAAATACGAATGTTTGGAAATGGATCCACAGTACGACTACAAATCCGAATTTATTCGAGCGGCTACGCTTTGAAGACGGCTACTGCGTTGCATGCATGCAGATGAGCGAACAACGTTTAATCGTTTAATGGAGACTGCATTAATGTATCAGATCGAATGTTTATTTTTATTTAAGAAAAAAAAATACGCATGCAACTGAGACAACGAATAATATTATTCAAAATCTGCGTGCGCATTGCGCATATTAGCGCTCACGCATTTCTATAAATGACAATCTTTACATTATACCTAACATACAAATAATATTCGATTATTGTAGCATATAAATCAACAATACAAGCGCTAACGTAGCGAAACATAGTTATTGAAATTGTAAACATAACAGATGCAAGCTCGATGCTCGTGACTTGTGCACCAGTGAACTTTAAAATCGAAAACATTGTTTCGAAAATTAATCGATATTAAAGCCACGGTATCGATAGCATTTACAAAGCATGCACGCGTGCGGCAGAAGCATTGGCAACACAAACATCGCCCCACAATTCCATTATAACATTCTACCGCACGAGAAAATAAAAGGTCTCAAATTTACATAGCACGAGTGACCCGATCCGCAGCACTCGACGGAAATTTACAAAATTCGCGACGTCTCTTTTCAACGTGCCGCTGCTTTTAGCGATATGAGAAGAGAGCGAGCAAAGGAAATCGATGTTGCGGTTCAAGCACATGAGTAAAATGTCATGCAGAACAAAATCCAATTTCATTTTCAAACATTGGTTATGCGCGTGAGTTACAATGCTCGTGCTTGTAGAAACCCATAGGATTGAACATATAGTAGCTGCAAAACGTTGCTTTCAATAAAAGTATCAAATAACTTATGTGCTGGTTTAATGCAACGTCCTACCTCAACATTCAACTTTAGTATTTAGATTGAATGGAAATATAAATTGTCAATAAAACCTATAAGCTAGTGTCGCAACCTTAATAGAATCTGGAGCAAACGTAATGTAAATGTAAATTTTACTGTGCTTCAAGGCTTAGATCAAGCATTGGCACTGACTATAGATCAAACCTCAAGATAATTGAGTACGTTATATACCCAAACCAATGTACTTAGATCAAACTGGAATTACTAACAGTAACTAAAGACCATTTAGTGACTACTCATTTTTTTAGATATTGAAAATAAATTAAATAGCCTTGGCTGTAAAACAGCCCTTTGACAGTATGTAAATATGCTTGGACAGGTAATAAAATTAAAAAGAAAGTACGTAAGTTCATTTAAACTAATCTAATTAACAAAAAAAATAGTAAGATCAATATCTCTACTGACGCAAAACAATTCGAAATTATTTGATGACAAAGTTGATAATACAGATTAACCATTGCTCTATGACGTAACCGACTAAAAGGGTAGTAGAACGACAAAGCAGACAATGTTATCTGTACGTCAATCTATCGATCACGAAATTACCTATGGGTAAGTGTTGTGCAAATGCACGCGATATTTTAGCGGCCATTAACCGGTCCACGTAACACATAACCATGGCAATTAGTACATAGACCGGTGAGCGACAGCGTGCCTAAACCGATTATATCCAGCTTTATCGCGAGATCGCGTACTGCTCCAACAATACACGTGAACAGATTCCTGCGCCATGACCGACACGCAGAACAAACCAGATCAACTAACTGCACGACCAACAACGCCTTTTCGACGATTTTCAACCGGACACTTGCGAAAGATATCTAGGTACTTGCTTATCAATGCGCGTTTCTGCAACTGGTATTGTACCCCACCATTCTGTAATCATAATTCTTGTAAAACATGACAGCGTACCACAGCAGTATAAACAAAATACTGACAAAGATTGATTGGGGACTAACAGTTACCAAACAAATAATATCTGAATAAACAAGGTACCCTTCGGAAGTTAGTAAGCGCAAAGGCTTTACTAACGGCAATATTTTACCGGCACCCTCGTCGTGCAAGCGAAAATTGCATTAACATTTTTTGACAGTCACTAGTCATGACGAGGACGTTTAGTCTCAGCGCTGACAGTGAAAAATTACGACTCGCAGGTCGGCGTAAGCAGTGCGATCGCTCGATAGTTCCTAATGTATCGCTGTCAATCGCATGTTTTGACGTGCAAAATCACTCCTTTCTATCTGAGAGCCGGCGCAACTTCTACTGGCGTAAGATTAGCTAAGTCATCACAGGTAATAGAAAGCGTCACCCGGACTCACACTTTTGCGATCTGGTTTACTTCTGATATCTTCTGTAGCTTAAGCTAGAAAACTAAATGTTTCACATCAATGACATTTCCAATCTACTTGCTAACTGCTGCTTACAACATGTAAGTCAGTTAAAGATAGAAAGTTTACGTAAAACCCATGAAAAGACACATAAAATACCTCACTTTAAGCCTTAGCAAACCGCCCTACATGCAAATCAAGTCACGGTTCGACCTAAATTACAACTTGAGTACTTCTAACTGTGACTGAGTGAGTCAGTGAAACAGTAATGAGGCAAATTATGCTCATCAGACAACGACACCACCACAATTATGTAGCAAATGATGCCAAATCTAAATTTTTGAGAAAAACATCTCTATTATAAACAGATTTGGCGATGACGAACCCGTACACATAATATCAACACAAGCGTAGCTTAAACAAAACAGCTCACGTAATTACACGAGACCGTTTCCAGAGTTTATGATACAGCGTGTACCTAATCGTGTAATCAAATACAAAATTACAATTCCAACAAAATTTTGTAAAGCTCTTAGAAACTCTTGCGGTAAATTACACCAAGAGTTACTAAAAATGATTGAATGTATCTTTATTCATAATACAGTACTCAAATTCCTACAAATATTCCTTACAGAATGTTTAATGTATTTCATTGTTTGTAGATACCAAACCAAATAAAAGTAACTTAAGTTGCCTTTACCTTACTTAAAGTTTTTAATAAGTTATGAAAACACATTGCTTTCTAAGGTAATTCAGAGGTGTTCGACTTCTGCGAAAAGGGGTCGAGCCCTGCCCGAAACTAAAATTCTTATTCCGTTTATAAATAATTTGCATCACTTTATTTTGCAAAGCCTTCAAAACACAATTTTTGTCAAACGCACTTTAAAAACTCGTAGCACATGAGTTATTAAAGTTATTGCATCTCTTAACTAACATTACTTATTTTATACGACGACATGGAATAAATTACAACAGTGTGGTTGTATATATTGGTACAATTATTCGTGTGTTGAACAAGCCCGTAGGCTGTACGACAACGCGACGCAAAGACGGCGCTCTCACGCAAATGTCAGCGTTATGAAACCGCTACGAGGTTGAAGCACTATACACAAGCACCATTACTCATAGACCCGTGCAGTTTCACTCGGTCTCCTTTTTTGAACTTTACTTGTTGAAGCAGTAGAGGTCACCTTAAAGTGGCATCAGTAAGAGTATTGTTATATTACCGGCATTACGTTGCCCCAGAGCGGTCTATGTGTCACAGCTCGCTCCAATTTTGTGGACACGCCAGCATTGCCGTGGGAAGTGGTTGCGGACAGTAATTGCGCTCTATGCCATCAAATATTTTGAATTAAGATATCACTTCAACAATGCGACAAGCTTGATGTTATTTATTACTCCTTATGTTGACGTTAACTGAAGTAATGTAGGTACCTATTTCAAATTTAATTTAATTTCTAAGGAAATTAAATGAGTCAGGAGTTGAAATCTGAGAACGTCCACAATTTGGTAAACTTAAATCGATATATTCATAAATAACAATCATAAAATAGTTTAGTAAATCGATTTCAGGTATACCTACAGCAAATGCTTGAGTACAGTATAATTTATCATCATTTACTGTTCAAGCAATTTAAATAGTTGAGCTAGTAAAATTACTCAGTGTTTCAGTGTGCGGTCTAGATATTCAATCAGCGTCGGCTTTGTCAACCGATACTTCGAGGTGCGCGTGCGCAAATCAATTTGCTCGCGATCTCGATAGCGTGAGATAGTCAATCTCTAACGAGCTACCGACCAGCCAACTATCTACTCACCACTTACTTTAAGACTCGCCATTTTAACGTTAAAATGTAATCCCTGCCTTCTCCCGTATGGAATATATTTTTATCAGATGAATGTTATGTGAAAATATTAAGTAAAAATAAAATACAGTAGGTTCCTGTACATTTATACGACAGTTGATTAAAAAGATATAATTTTAGTACAATATATACAAAGCATAAGGACACTCTATGTTTATTACATAACACTAGCAGATAAGTAATCTTATTATGACGTTGATTTATGTGGCATAGAACTAATAATAAGCTTTCACGCACAAACAGACACCGAGTTCTTTAATAAAAGCTGCGAATACGGCGATCTCTGACTACAAACAAACTTATTCATTGGGAAATAAGTAATATTACGTGTAAATCATGGAGCACAATCCCTTTTAAATGGTAATAATTAGCGGACACGTAGCGTGTATTTTATACTTTTCTTTTCAATAACTTAAGTGGCATTGGCATGCAAAATGTTTTATCGGCCATTTCGTTTAAAGCAGGACTATTTCACCTAAGACTTTAGAGCTTGGCATAATTATGGGATTCGATTATCTGAAAATGTCATAGATAATGTTTTTTCTTTGAGCATCTAAACGTGAAGGGATACAGTTGCCAGTCACTTTCATTTCTCGCGTGAACAGAATCAGTTCTGCCGGAGTTGGCGCCTTAATCATTATGACTTACACAATTTCAGAACCTCAAGGCTTGCCAATATGGATATATTTAAATAATATCCTAATAACAATAATTCATACAGTTGACACTGTTTTCAGATAGTATGAGTGATTAAGTAATGTTTGAGTATTAAATAAATCACAGAATATGACAAAATATTCCATGCCGAAACAAACAATTTCACTCTTAGATATGCCTACAGTAGGAATAATAAAAAGGGACAAAAACTTGGTAATAAAGAGATAGATATATCGGATGTGTAATCATCCAAAAAAAATGCGGCGTCACAATGAAGGACAAACTGTATGAAGAAACTCAAGAAAGTGATGGTTCCTTTCACACATAATCTGTTTACGGCTGAAATACAAAATTATCTCCCAAACATATGAAGTTTGCCGGCGGGCAATCAATCATAACGACTGAAGGGGCACGGAAAGCCGCAGACGCGAGAACCGACTGAAGGCACTCTTATGAAAGTAACGAATAATACAGCACGAATCAATCATAGATTTCGCGACGATCCATCATAAATTTTCATTGAAAAAATAACCATGTTATTATAATTCGATGGGTTTTCAGGATATCGCGTGATTAGCATTTAACTAGGAAAAATATAAAAATATGTTTACAGTACATTACTGTTACTAAATGTTCACGTTTCTAAATTGAAACAGTAAAATCCAAGTTGTTAACGGTATTCATTTATTTTAGTATAAAATTAAGATAATGATTCTAAAATAATTGTGCACAGGTGCGGTACAGTAGCAATAAGCGATCTCACATGAGATTGAGGCTTTAGTCAGCGTGTCTTCACGAATCGGCCAATTCGATCTTGCTTCCGCGAAGAGCGGCAGCTATTCCAAACCAGTCAACGCACGACAAGTGCACAAAGGGCGTCGGGACGTGGCATTGTAAAGTGGCTTTAAGTAGGCACAACTTCCTCCTCGAGTACCTAGTGTCGATACCCAGGACGGAGCGGAGGTCGGCACTCGCTGAATCTACGATTCACTTAAGCAGGCAAGAAACTTAGCCGAGGAAAGCTCATGAAATGTTACTACCAAAGGGTTTGTTTTAACATGCACTCAAACGCTATTCATGCTCTCGAGGTACTTATTACGGGTCTAGAAACTAAATATACCTATGTAGGTATGTATTAGGTTTCATGTATGTGGCGATTGGCGAAGCAACATTAATAAGAAAAACATAGTGATTAATATTAAAATATTTTTTTATGTAAGTATTCATATATTGTATGATCATACACAACATTTTAATTTGCAGTAAGCATAAATAACCGACAGGTTACAGAAATCGTTTTACGTGCTGATTATTAATATGAATAGTGGATCTAAACAAGGCTAGGTGTAGAACTGTAGACACATTCCGGATTCGTATCTGTGAAACTATTCACAGTAAAAAGTCGGTGATTTCAGCGCAGCTGGTCTTAGCTACACTAATTTGACTCGGTTAGCTAATTTATCCGCTATTTAGTCGGCGGTAAACGTGAGATCCATATCGTGTATTCTGAAGTTGAAACTCGAGAAGCGCGCATCGTATTCGCGGTATACTTCAGTTAATTATTTATTTTAAAAGGATATGAGCTTTAGATTAAAACTGTTGTAAAAAATATTTGATGCGACGTGTTTGTGCATAGGAGCAATGGTTTTCAATTTTCATCAAGGATCCAATAGTTGTTAACTGAAGGTGTGGTTACTAGTTAGTAATCTCTGTAAAAACATGGTACTAAGACATCATCTTACATATACCATCGTTCCCAAGATTAACTCTAATCTAAACTCTCCTTAGGTACTAAATAGTTATTTGCAAACGTTTATTTTGGTAAAGTGACTCATATAGTCTGTCTTTTAATTAACAAACATTATGTATTAGCATACATTGTAAAGCAGTACACTGTAATTAATGCCTAAGTGAGTCACCGAAAGCTCTACTTGAAATTCTACATCAGTGACGTATGCACTATGTAGCCTAGCTACATAACGCCTAGGTAAATATAAGATTTTTGTTATTATTCACCTCCTGTGTTAAGATTTGAGAACTGTTTCTCGCACGTGATAAATTTGTAGGTACTATAGGGATGTTTCCTAGGTATGAAAAGTTAAAATCTATTTAGTCCGTCAGTTAGATAATAAAAAAATATTAGACACGTATTTTTTCTTTTATCAAAACAATAAAAACTGACAAAGATACAGCGCTTTAAAGATTCGGAGTGGGGGCTTATGACGCCACGCCTTGGTAAAAATTGTAGCGATTAGTGACGTCACGCGTAATTTGCGTTCTCTGTATTTTGATCATGTTTTGTTTGTAGGAAAAAAGAAAAAATACGTGTCCAATAAAATTCATTAATCTACCAGGCGGACATTAAAAAAAATTAGGAAACATGCCCATTATAGTACTACTTTAATTAAAAAAAAGATACAAATCAAAGTCTACGTATACTTTACACGTACTTAATTGTTTTACAAACAATGTCAAAAAGTAAATTCACATAAAATATTAAATGTGTACATATATACTTAACAAACACATTTGAATTTGATATCAGAACTGTTCTATTTTAAATTAACATTATGTATTTAATAAAGAGATTCTGCAAAATGATAGATGAACATGCAAATGAAAATAAATTAAATCTCAATAATCAAGAAACAGCAGCGGCCGTAACTCTATTCAAAATTCACAGATATGCTGTAACCATAAGAGGAAGTCACGGGTGTAATCGTTGCCATCTCAGCGGGCAGTTGTGGTGCTGGTTGCGGGAACATTTAAATTATCGTGAAGTTAGATCCGCGCGCCCATAATCACACCGTTCATTTGTAAGCTAGCCAGCTAACAGTACAGTGCGGCCCAACGAAAGTATCGCCATCAGATACCAAGGGACGTTCAAGTTCAATATTATTCAGAACTGAGAAAAACAATCGTGGCTCGTTAAATTGCGATAGCGAGTACGCGATTGTCCGCATCGAGTTCCTTACCTTATATTCCTATCTATTGAATTCTGTACACAGTGAAGTATACCAGACAGCCTATTCACGTTATAGTCTCTTGATACAGCACAGTTTGTATAAAATACGATCAAAGTACCTATATAGAATAGATGAAACGTAAACAAAAACACGAACGTCAAACGAACAGTCCTAATTACGATTGAAGTTGGAGCAGCCACTAAAAAGACCTTTACCGTCAATGTATCAATCTGAGAAGGTTGATAGGCCAGAGCGATCAAACCATGCTAATGAGGCCGACCGGTTAAAAGGGACAATTGCTTGCCAGCAACTGTGAAGCTATCTTTTAGACATTTAAAGGCTGTATTTCTTGCGCTCCTATGTAGACGGGAATAAGAATGTTGTTAGACGTTGATTAATCGCTTTCTAACTCCAAACACGGTTAAGAAATTGTGCTACTGTGTAGTGAATTCAAATTGAAAATGTAAATGTCGGCCTAAATAACAACAAAAATAGTTGTACCCATCAGTACCAAATTGAACAATTTCATTGTTTAATGAAGTGAAGAGACTACAAATCGGTAAAGTTAGATAGTTCATTTGTCGCTTACGTTAATTTCCTGCTTATAAACTTTAACAAACAGACGGGTCTATGTCGTGAATGTCTTGAAGTTGCGCAAAGCAATTAGTGCGACATTTTGCGCCGACTTACAATGACTGAAATCGAACTAAATGTTACTATGTTTGCAATGACTTCAGATTGCAATCTTAATTTGATTGCAAAAGATGTATTAAGTACATTTCCCAACTTGCAGTTGTAAACTATCCTGATTGTTTTAAGTAATATATAAGCATACAAAAAGAGACAGAGAATAAATGATTGAGTATTGAGAGACAACTTCTAATAAAGTAATTTTATATGCCCCATGTATTATTGATACGTTATCACCGAGTGAAAAATTCAACAGAGCATTGCACAAATAAAACGAAATATAAAACGAACAACTATTGAAAGATAATACAAGCTCATCGATTCGATAAATCTATTGCTACCACTATCTAGGCAGAGCATACAAATACGAAATTGATTGCTTCGTGTGGCGAGTGACATTTCAGTATCTCTGAAGAGGCGAGCGCGGGATGTGTGCGGGGAACGGGGGCGGGCTTCACACTGACATTTGAATAGGTCTGTCTCGGCATGTACCGGCACCCACCGACGGCCTACGAAAGGCGACAATGTTCACCGAACACAGAACAACATTCCCATTGAAAAGAAAATTTACTTTTATTCAAAGGTTGACAATAGTGCACCTTATTTTTCAACATTTCTGGTTTTAAAAAGTTCCGTTCAACGTATTTTAAAATACTATAGAAATAAGAAAACCAACTGGTTATTTTACAATGAATGTTTTGTTGTCCGGCCAAAAGAACTATAAAACTGTCAATACGGTATCTGACTACGTTTTATTAACGAGATAGAGGTATACTACGATTTCTGCAGGGGACCGTGCAATAAATTGGCACTTATACCGATAATGTATCTTTTCTAGAATTAATTTTATAACTGGTGATTGTACATTGATGGTAAATATAAGTTTGCTTTAGGTGGTAATTCTAATGTCCTGGATTCATTACAGCTACGTGAGCTCACATAGCGCAACACATTTCAAACAATAAATGCGTCATAACGCTTCTGCATTAGATTATCTGAACGCGATACGTGTCCTGAAATAATGTTATAGCTGTGCGTCTCAACTCTGGAATACGTGCAGATAAAATGTACTGAAATGGGAGAAACCATTATTTATGTAACATCGTTATAAAAAACTTTATAACACCAAAACTTTTCAGATTCATTTTAACCTAAATATATTATAAACTAAACGTAACAAAATAAGCACAGTATTGGACTAAAAATTTGGGAATTAAAAGTGAATAAGGTGAAAGCAAACATAAATAATTAATAACTTTTTAATCGATCAGTATGATTAAGGTAGCATATATACCGTACATAGGTACTACGCGTGGTAAGCCACATAGTGTTGGTACATACAGTAATGTTATACATATTTACCTAGTAATAGAATATTTAAGTGCACTGACCTATGTAAATTTAAGTGGCAAAACCATCTTCTCTATTCACTTGCAGTTTCGGGATTTCTAGACGATGTGAGAACTTCGCCAAGCAAAGTTTCCTGCGAATTGTTTGTATATATTTGTATATGAAATGAGGAGCCAAACAGGAAATATAAACCTTTTTTCAGCTGAATACCAAGTATCCTTTTGGCAATAATATTCATTCAGATGTTAGATTAACAGAAAAACCTTGGGTATGTCAATGCCAACGTTAAATGAGAAAATATTGAAGGAACTGAGCTCGCGCTGTTAGGTTAAGAGTTAAAGAGTTTTGAAACAAACTTCTTACGTGTAGTTACTTACACATGAGATGTAAGCGCTAAGGTTTTACCTAGAGTTATAGCATCCTTCTTTTATTTCGTTTTTTATATTACTCCTAAGTATATTTAGGTACCTACCACATATATCTACGTATATTATTTTTAAAAAGTAATTTTAATAGATATTCATATTCATATCTTTATTTTGACGACCTCCGTGGTCGAGTGGCGTACACACCGGTTTCAAGGTGTCGCCAGCTCTGAGGTCCCGGGTTCGATCCCCGGCCGGGTCAATGTAGAAAACAACTTTTCTACATTGTCTCGGGTCTGGGTGTTTGTGGTACCTTCGTTGTCTCTGAATTCCATAACACAAGTGCTTTAGCTACTTACTTTGGGTTCAGAGCAATGTATGTGATGTTGTCCACATTTATTTATTTATTTATAAAAAAAAAAAAATCAGTTAATAGACCAGCGATCACTTTCAATTCTTAGCACCGGCACAATGTTAAATACCGAATCTCCGTTATACCTCGTAACATTAATAAGTTCATAATAAAATATGTAAATATACCAAGCTTAAAAAAGAAATTTATATCTAATAGAATAAAATATTATTTGATATCTAAGTAATGCTTCTTAGTGCCATAAGTGTTTAAAAAACTATCGACGCGTGTAGGTAACACATGGTTCGACACATGTGTACCTTATGATCAGCATAAAAACATAATTTAAAAAGTTTCATTAAAAACCAGTAACGGTATGTGCGCGTACAATATGCTTGGAAAATGATACGTAGACACGTGGCGTGATAAAAAAAATATCACCCAGAAGTATGTGCTGGTCATGTCATATGCTATAGTCATTAAAACTACTTTCTTTATCTTTTCCTATAGGGTATTAAAACACAGCAAAGTTAAACATAAAAAGAATTTAATGTCATGTCTATAAACTTTAAGCTTCAGTGACGTAGTAAATCTTTTCTGGGAGATCTAAAAAATAGTTTTACATCTAGATACAATTATATTTCTTCAGTAAATGAGAACTTTAATCAACGAACAATCAGGTCTGAACAACAAGTCTTGAAAAATTACTAACTGAGTCACGTAATATTTCGCACACCAATTTTCTAAAGGTCTACAAACAACCTCTACGACTAAACTGGTTAAAATTAGTCATAAATGCAGGGACTAATTCATTCCAGTAACGGAAGCGTATCGCCAATAAACATGCAAATACTCGTGGCGACACACGGGTTCTCCCGCGGGTCCCGGCAGAGGCCAGGGGGTCGCATTCACCACCTGCACCGCTAATTGCCGCGCCTCCTAGCTGTAAACAGTTACACCTCTCACAAAGACTGCGTACACACTGGGCTTCCAATCAACGTATTCCTGTATCGCATTCGATAAACCTGCTGATTGCAATAACTGATGTAGGATTAGGCTTCGCCTGCTTTTCTATGCTATAGAACATTGCCACTAATCTTCATGTTAAGGCGGAAAAATTCAAATGACGATACTTAAAAGTTTCATGTCATCTTTATCAAAAAAAAAACATTAAATAAGTGGTAGAAATACATTAAACAGCAACCATGTGTTTCATCTCTAAAATCATAAAATATTGAGCAACCACCTCAAAAGATAAGATATCTGTAGCACATATTTAAACGCGATATTTTATACTTAGTCGACTTTTACGACCAAATAATCATATATAATACGGCAACACATTATCTTTTCTTTTATTACAGATCGGTGGAAAACATTGTCTTGGGTTAGCTGTAAAACAATATTTCAACCAGCAATACCGTATAACAGAAATACAGGTCTACAAGGGTGCATATCCATACGATATTGAATAGATAATAGAACCTTTGGATGCTGGGAATCAATGGGCAGGCGTGACCTAACGCCAAAAGGCAAATTGCTATTGTTTATAAACAAGTCGCGAACACATTGCATGAAACAATACACGAGGAAGTTTAAACAGATTTGTATAAATTCATGTAGATAGCTAAGTCAGCAGGTCAGCTAAGGCAGTAAACAGGTGCATCAAACAAAATAATAAAATTAGTTTTTAATACCTATTATATTTTTATAAAAAGGCCAAAATAAAACTAATCAAATAATAATAACTATTAATACAAATAATTATCTTGTTCTAATTTGCAAATACATTGTTTGAATATTAAGAATTAGTCACGACTACTCACGACGCGACGAATAAAAATGAGAAAATAAACATTTCAGACGCGTCTGCTACAAAATATAAGGCAATTATGGGCATGAAACCTATTCAAGGATGTGTCAATGGATATTACTTCCGTCACGGCACAAAAACGATTCTTCGTGCGTACCGGTCACGGCGAACCTGTAACATGTTGTACTATTACGGTATTTTATATGTCGACAAAGAGACGCTATTGTCATACAATTTGAAACAATAGGTAATAGATGACCAACTGATTACATTAAACTTATGTTTGGGCAATTAGAATTAGTACGGTCAAGTGTACCTCCATGCAATTTAAAAAATAACTTAAAAAGGAATATTTGGACATCACTTTGCATGCAAAACAAACTTCATAAAATATATTGTAAAAATTTCAGATTTCTTCAATGTTTTAGACGAAAACCACTTTTCCATCACACCAGTTGTGCTTTTAAACTTTTTGTAGAAGACTATATCAATACAATTTATAAGATAGACTCTCCCATAAGAGAAACGAATACATCATTTATTACATACCTATCGAAGAAACGATCGTAGTTTGCCAGTTTGCCTGTTTGCCTGTAGCTACGTATTCACATGCATAACAAAACAGAACCTTTTTACGTTACAAAATAATACACTGAAAAAACAAAAACGTATGAATAAATATTAGATATGCTTCACTTAATGTTTATTTAATTAAATAAACATTTAAGTGAAGTATAATAAATAATAAATTTTATTGCCATTTCATAGGCCACATATGATAAACCCACCGTTAAATATTAGAATAGGCCTCAATCAACTATACTGTCAGCATAAACCTCAAGCACATACGTGTATTATTATTGAAACACGCCGATTAGAGACTGGTCAATTACCATCCATAAGGTATTGTGGAGAGTTTAGCGCAGCGATGCAACCAACAATTTCTATGTCGACGGTATTGAGTTACGATGCAGCGAGCTGATGCTTTATTATCCGGTCCATCTCTTCCGCCCTTGTTGGTCCGCGATCACTCGTGTCGCCGGCATAACGGTCCCGCCCGATACGTCCGCATTATTAATCTTACCATTGTATTAGCCAACAACATCTCACAACATGTGCGCATTGATAACACTAATGGTAATCCCGGTTGTTTAATGTAATCAATAACTTCGATTACAGTTATCTGACACCTCCTACTTTACTTACCGGACATCAATAACCTTCTTCATGTTAATAACACCTAGCCTTCAGTCTTGGCCTACTTCAAGAGCCGGGAAGGGTGGTAGCGAGTGCTAGTATGTAGTTAGGAATATTCGTCGCGTGCCCGCCCACCGTCATCATCCAGGCGGCGCGCACTGTTCACCTACCTTCTCTCCAATTATGATAACCATCACTCAAGGCGAGCGGAACGAAAGGGGGCAGGCACCGGTTAAAACGTAAAATTACACTTCAATTTTTACTCGACGGCGGGCGCACAATAAAAAACAAATATTCTCATGGCGAGTATCGACGAAACGTGACCGGCCTTCGTCAAAATAGTCGGCCGTTGTCTTATTGGGCGGCACTTTACATCAGCCCAAGTGCTAAAGTGTAAAATGCTGCAGTGAAATTTATAAGCTTCACGTCACGAATATTGAATAATGACTTTACAAATTATCAGCGTCAACGTGTATTAAATTATTTATTATCGCACAACACCGTCATGTTTCGAAATAATTATGTTGACTTTTATTTCTTACGCAACTGAGAAACTGGTGGACTTTAACGAATTCAAAGTATAGCACTGGCCGCCATGACACGTAATAACTAATCATTTTTGCTCAATATATTCAATGGTCGGGACCGCTAACTAGTGTAGCGTGCGTCAGAATTATAAAATATTAACTTCTCCTTATTTATATGGTGGCTCGTTAACTTAGATCGCCGAGGGGAGTGTCCATTTATATCTCGTTGTCGAACCATGTGTTTTTACACGGGCAGCGAGTGTTACAACAAATTCAACGAACGACCGGCCGTCATCTATCAAAAACACTAACGAGCTCAGATGCCGCGGCTATTTACAATCACCGCGTTCTCCTTACTCCAATAATATGCGATGATGCTGTTGAAATAACGAAACCCACCTTCAATTTACGCGATGTATAAAAGTTGTTGGGTTAAATGCCTGTTTATCATATCTCAACTCAATCATATTCTCACTCTCATATCATTCACATCTCATATAATTGCGTGCCTAAAACGTATACAATGGTTTTTGTTGACGCTGAAAGTTAAAGTTACATTCGCTTTAATTTTTGAATCCATATTTTAAAACCAGACACATTCAGAAACTAACATTATTTTTTTAATGGAATGATAAAGATTATTATTTTTACTTGAATGCAGTACTGCTTATGTAATTATTCTCCATATTTAAAGCTAGCTAAAATTAATTTAAAATATCTCAACTGTATGTCTCCAGTCAGGTTTTTTAAAATAACAACCTCACGATAAGAACTATTTTGGATAGCAACCAAGATAAAGTTTATGTCAAAAAAGTGTGTTGTGGAAGTGAATAGAAATGTTAAGAATTGAAAAAATACTTATGGTATTTATGGAAGATGAATTATTAAAGGATCTATTAAAGTTTATGCGGTACAGTTTATAACGCTGTAATATTTATGTTAACTCACATGTTTCAGTCCTATGGAGTTGGTTAAGTTATATGGAGTATTGTTAAGTTATAGGAGTTACTGATAAGTATATCTGTAAGACGTAATATGCTTTAAATTAATCTAGTAAATGTCAATAATTTCAGATGATATTGGTACACTAGTTTCACAAGTTTATAGGTTGTCGTTCTAACAATCTGCAAATAACAAATATTTATTTAATCAAAAACTTACTGTCGAAGAAAAAGTAAGTATTAGATAGAAGAATGCTTAAGAAGAGTGTTGCTTACCATGACTGCTACTATAATAATTAAAGTACATTTTAGATACTGTACAAATTACATTATCGATCGTGGTAATCATTTATAATAATAATATCTTGGGACATCTCACACACGGTCATCTGATCCCAAACTAGGCAGAGCCTGTGCTATGGCAACCAGACAACTGATAAACATACTTATATATTTCTAAATACATACATATTATAGATAAATTACACCCAGAGACAGAACAAATGATCGTGCTCATCACACAAAGATTCGTCCTGGGTGGGAATCGAACCCACGACCTCCGGTTTAGCAGTCAGGGTCACTAACCACTAGACCAACAGGCCCGTCAATGATGTAAAAACCTTCTTTCAAAAGTTTCCTACATTGTTTAAAAGACAAGAACATAAATAAGTGTATGTAATCATAAATCATATTTGTTATTCACTTTTTTAATAATAAAATACCTAAACATATTTAACGTAATGTAGGCGTCATAACAGTTAAATTAAACGGCAACCCGGCCTGGTAACTATTACAAATCAATAAAGTTATGACAGTCAATTTTAGAATCATACACATGACATGCATGTGCATTTAATTTCTCTTCGAAAATAATCATCTATCCGCAGGTCTATTGAATACACGCCATATGCTGCCATCATTATATCGGAGTGAATAGAGCTTTGAGTTTTGTAAAGGAAATTAAATTATTTCGGTATCTGTGAGACACTTAATTTTTTATTTATTAAACTTTTTTAAGGTTCACCCCTCTTGAGTAGTTTTTATATTTGCATTTGACTTAACAATAAAACGGGCGCCCCATGACCATGAAAGTTTTTAATACGGGTGTTTTTAATTTTAATTAAAAAATGTGCCTTTAAGTAAATAAGTAAAAATAGTCCGAATCGATTAATTTAATGGTGTGAGTTTTTTAACATTTTTATACAAAAAGCAATAAAAAAAGAAATGTTTTGTTACAGGTGAAGCTGTTGGTTTAATGCACTTTTCAGTGTATCATAAATATAGGAGTACTTTCTACGCTAGTTACCAGATCTCTTCACATTATTAGCACAGCATTACTTATTAGTGAGACACTAATAAGATACAAACTGCACGGAAATATACTAATACTTGCATATTAAATGTAATTGCGCACGGTTCCTTTGCTTAGGTATGCTGTAGAATTACAGTACAAGTACCTACAAAAAGCTAGTATTATGGCAAAACTAGGCAAGTTACGTCAATCAAAATGAACACTTACATGAACATTTAAAAAATCTACAAAGAAGATGCGGCCAGTCGTCACCCAAAGTCAGGTTATGACTATTGTTCATTGAAAATACATAGAAAACGTAAAAGATTACCTGAGAAATCGAAAGCCTAATGCACTATACGAGTCGAATACAGTAACTTAAATAATGTAAACCTACAAGCACAGAGGTCTATTTAGATAGCCGACTACCCAAGGAATCCAGTTAGTTAATTACGCTACGACAAGCGAATAGAGGATATTCTTTCTCATTACCGTAGCGTCGGTGGTTCTCATTAGGTGGGGATATGTCAATGGCGGCGTGTTGCATCGGTGGCCTCTCGTTTGTCCTGTCGTCGTGTGCGCCGGACATTTTTCACTGACATAATAAATACGCGCCAACGCACCTGCTTTTGAGCGCACTGTGAGTTGTGACAAATAGTGGACGTCGTTAAACTGTGATTGCGATGTTTTTTTGTTTGTTTCAGCACTAACGGCCCGATATAGATCAACAATGAAAATACGACTACACGAACGGTACAAATGTTCGCGCTTAAAAGAGAAATCATTGCAAAGTTTATTGTAACGTGTTTTTAAGAATTTATTGCTCTCATTTTTTATTATTATTGAACTTGAAAATGATGGCACAAAGTAAGTATTACAGTTAATGATGTTATAATGTCTTACGAAAGATACTCTTTGATAAACCTCATTTACACAGTTTTTTTGGTTTTGTTTTTAATTAGAATTTCTTTGAATTTTGTCTAGACAAGCTTCACGGACTACTAACACAAAGGACGATGTTTATTTTGGACCTACTCTCCAATAGCTACAAGTAATACGTCGTTGGATATGAATTTTTGAGCTAAACAGAAGTTACAAACAAATAAGAGCCAAGTAATGTTTTTTTCATAACACAATGCATTTTTGTTTTCATTTATTATTTACTGATTCTTTGGTCTCCTTCAACAGTCTTATAGTTGAGAACGTGTGTAAAGTGCTTTACGATTTAATTGGGTATTATTTGTAGTTACAATATGAGTTTTGCGATATAATACTAATCGATAATATAAGTAGGTAATTAAGTATAATAGCACTACCAGTAATCATTCAAAAAATGGTTTGGATTAGGGAAAATGATTATTTTTGCCTTGTAATCTGGGCGAACTAAAATTTTGACAATTTTTTTTTAAACTGCCTGCTCCCGCACTTATGAATTTAATCCTTGTGTCGCGGGGGGTTTTACAAACATTTAAATCACATGCAAAAAGAATACCTAGACTTGGAACAAGCATTTCTGGATCACACAAATGCTTGTCCCTTGCTGGGATCGAACCCACGGCACGTCGCGCATAGAGGTAATTGGCGTGATGACCTATACCACTCGGCTATCCGTGCAGTCGACATTGCGCCTTGGTTACAAGTTTTTCTAGGATGGGACCAGTATTCATACAAATCAAGGTTTTCTCCTTTGCCAGAAGCATCTACTTGAACATACCAGGTATGTAATGTAAAGTATATAAAGTGTATATAAAGGCAATTATATAATGAAGCCTGAGACCGTAGAGGACAAAGGTGTCGTGCACGAGGTAACAGATTCAGCTTATGGACGTCCACTGCGAGTAAGTACATTTATCAATTTAAATGCAATTTAAATTTGACTTATTTTGCTTCTATACATCCGCATTCACTTAGCGGTAACAAACTGGCATACTCGGAAAGCGTATCAAATTTCATATAATTTGCATAATAACGTAAAAGCTTATACGCCGATACAAGCTGGAGCACGCCCCACATTAACGAGATTAAGTCAACATTACGTGACGTATCTACAGAGCTATGTTTACACTGTGTTTGAGTCACTACCAAAACATGGCAAATGCAAACGTGAAGCAAGATAAATGTTTATTTATTGTAATCGGGACATACAATGCATAATATACAATTCAAAAAGAAAATTTGTTGTTTTGGTTATTTTTTTTATAAGTACAGCTTGACAATAGGTTAGTGTTTGTAAACAACAAAACCGCGTCGTGTCCGCGGCGGCTGCCGCTTCCATCGGACAGTCACGGGTGGTCCCAGCGGGTGTCCCACTGCGTATGTACAATGCCCATAATTCAGTGATTCGCGCGAATACTAACTAGCGACGCTTATCTGACGCGACATCCAATACTGCCACAGGAAGCACTAAAACAAACCTTGTCAATTTAATTACTTATTATAACCATACATACTGCGGTTTGATGTAGCAGGAAATATTAAATCTTATCTGATCCTAATAATCATTACATAATGAATGACCGCGGAATTCTCATTTATAACATATACATAAAGATAAACACTTATAAAAACGAAACGAGGTAAGAGATTGCGTGATGATGATTTAAATGACTTTGCGGTTCGTTTCAATTTGCGACCACATTGCTTGTTGAGAAACTGCCATAAACGTGTTTATGACTGAGCGCTTGTAAAATAACAGAAAAATATAAAACGACACTAAATAATCTTAATTGAAATGGCAAAACCTAAAATAATTATTATAGTATTAAATGCGATCCAATTATCTCCAAATTTGTTATCGTTTTTATTCTTACAACAGTAATACGATAAATTTTAGTTGGCTTCTATAAAAAAAGTTGTTTTTACTGATTATAGTTGAGATAAATAGGCACGAAATATGACCACCAACATAGCGAGTGTTAAGGTTGACACTACAAGTTAGATAGCCTGACAAGATACTTACTATACGCACTCATCTCTACTGAGTGGGGTCATAACTAACTAGGTAAACACCGTCCACGTGTATGTATGGGTACCTATGGATTCCACTTATAATATTTCAGAAGGCCTACCTACTTGTATTTCTATGTATAAGTTATAATCTATAGTTTATTTTGATGCATGGGCACCATAAACAACACCTTTTATGTGAGTGATTAAAATATAGAAACATATGTCGGTATTGTTATTTTTATAGTTACATTTGACCATCGGAAGCGGATATTAAATTGTTGTGGAACACCGTATTATAATGTCTAAACAAAAATAAACTTTTATTACACTATTTCGTGGCTCATCCCACATCCTCTAATTTAATTTTAATCATAATGTCGTATAAAACACTAAAGAGTAGCGAGCTTCGTCGTCAATATAAGCCGAAGCTATTACCTATTTAATGAAGGATACAAGACAAACTAGCTTCGAAGGAAGCCATCAGAGAGCCATCTCCGCGGCGCGAACCCACTTTAGTGGAAGCACATCGCCTACTTGCTAAGTAGTTCGACTCATTCCAATGTGTAGCGCACGGCAGATAATACACTTAGTAAACGATGTTTGTTTAAAGGCAAATGCAGTTGTTACGGCTTTTAGTGCCGCTGCCTGCTACTATAATGTCGGATTAAGAGGTTTATAAACTTAGATCGTGTAGTGCGCGAGAGAAACTGCGCGCAATAAGAAAGTCAATTTAGTTCGTTAACGAGATTGGATGAAAGGCGGGTGGTTGATTAAGCTCTATTAGAAGCCCAGTTGGTGTTGCGATGACATTCCGCAAAGGAACCGCAGCAAACCGCAACGTCACGCCGCCGCCGCTACTTTGTTCTAAGTATGCGGCGAAACATGCAACTAAAGCAAATGTCTACTTTCATAACCTTAACATACACGAAGCTTTCAATGTAAAAATAAGCTTTACCTAAATTACTATTCGGAAGCAAACATCAAATATTACGGAAATCTTTTTTTTTTCAAGTATTTTGTTAAATTACAAAGTGTTTCCCACTTAAATATTCGCAGTACCTGCCAATTCACTTAATAATAAGTAAGTGCATAAACACCCAATTACAAAAAACGGGCACTATTGATGTTCTTTCTTTGGTGATAGTTAAAATTAAAGAGTTCTCAAAGAATAAAATGCTTTACTAGCAAAAAAAATAGTGATAAAACAGCAATAATAAACCATACTTTAATCATAAATTTACTTAATTTGTTTATCATTATTGGTATCGCACATATTTCGTTCCCGGCCATATTCTATAAATACGCGAAAAGCTACGTCTAAGTATGCTGTTTTAATAAATTATCACTATAAATTCATCACACATAATAACTATCGAAATGTAGGTACTACCGTACGAACATTTTTGTACAATTGCCCGGTTTTTTTATTTGCTAAAGGGTATATATTGAAGTGGGAACGTCCTCTGTTAACAAGCATTGCAAACGTATTTAATTATACTTTTTATAATTATGACACTACGTCGACGGAATATTCGGTTTCTTTCGACGAACAAACAATTTTCTCGTTCTGTGGGGCGAGAGTCACGCGATGGACAAGGCAGATGTGTCCAGTGACTAAAGTACCTGATCTGAGGTACACATGTATAATTGTTAAATTTGCATTCATAATGGTGGCTAACAAGCTCAGATTGCGATCGGCTAGTTCGCGCCGCAACGACAAGTTGATACAAACAGATCGTAACCACCCTTCATTTTTAGTGATGTTCTTTCTGAGTAATCGATACATTTCAAACTTTCTTTAGTTATTTTACAAAATATGATCTAAGTATATTCATAACATTTTTTATGATTATTATAACTATTTATGAAATAAAAAAGGTATGTAGGTAACCTAAACGTTTCAATTTTTAAATTTAAACTTTTAACTTACTTTTGACTCTTTTCTTTCTTACTTTTCACTACGTAGGATTTCATGCATAGTGAATTTGTCTTTCGCTGCTTTTATAAGAAAATATGATATAATATCGACGCATCTATAGTTCTGGTTTTTCTGTAAGGTCTCCTGCGTTAAAGTTAAAAATATTTTTTAAAACCATTATTATATTTAAAAAAGAAAAAACTATTTACCTAATAATACGATTAGTGCATAAATAGCAGAACTTCCATTAATGATATCAAACAAAATGTACCAAAAATGCAATTATATTTATGGGAATTGAAATAACGAAACCAAATTAACAAAATAATATCCTAACAGTTACTTATTACACAACTTCCTTTCTACTAGCTTTAATTAATGCGTAATAGAATGGTATTTTCGATATCGATATTTTATGTCCTTTGTACGTAACTACAACGACAAACGGGATGGCTTGTAGTTAATTACAGTTATTAGAGTAGTCGCTAGGCCCGCGGGACCATGGTCACCGATCCGGAGACCACCGACTACAAAACTCATTGCAAAGTTATTTATACTCAGCAAAAACGGAAACCTATGAATTAATAAACACTGGTTATAATATATATAAATTTATATTACACACTCTATTAATTAAATTGACGCGCAATTAATTCGGAGAGCAAATAAAATTAAACGTTCTCGAAGAAATGAGTTTCAGAACGAATTGTTCGGGAACAATTCACAATGGACGCGAAACATGTATAATAGCGCCTACACATCAAATTTGAGTGCAAAGGAGCTCGTATTCAAGACGATGCTCGCTTTACAATGCCATATCCTTGTTCGTATTAAAAAAAAGACGTGTGGATCCACGCAGTTATTATGAGTCACAAGATGTTTAAATAGAAATATGACTAGAAGTGGTTGTTAATCAACCTTGCATGAACTAAGTAATATAAATTTTCATTAGCTTTATTTAGTGTTAGTCCTTTCTTGATACACGCTCAGGTATTCCTGACAGATACTGCCTGTAGAGGTAAATTACAGCTTTTAGAACCAATACACGTAACGGTAAATCTGCTGCCGATCTAATTGAACCACAGCATTGGCACAGAGTAACGTTGATGCAAAGTTGATATCAAGTCTGCTAAATATTGGTCTACAAAGTTGTCAAATAATAGAACGATCCTTATTACATAATCGAGGCAGAGGTTTGCAAGATAATGCCACATCTATTTTAGAAAATGGCTCTTCAGCTCATACCCACAATATCTTAAGTAAATAATATGTACAAAATACAAACATCGTAAGTACCATTTCATGCTCAAAGCCCATACTGCACGGCAATAAAAAAAGTACGCTGAAACTTATTTACATAATCGACAGATGTTGCGACAGAAACATTAAAACAAACTACCAACATAACAAAGTAAAAGGTCCCATAAGTATCACAAAAATCCCTCTGAAATGTTTAACTGAAAATATGAAAACACGCAGAGATACAATTGCACGTGTAGCAGATGTGTTTAATTACTGACCCGACAAAATCTCGGAAAGAGTTGAGTTTCATTATGAACAGAATGGTATTCCGCCTCAGCCGGTGATAAAGTAAATAAAATATCAACGCGCTGCTAACACCCCGCACATAAAACGATGGGTCGCACACGTTAATATTTGCTTTAATAAAGTTCAGACATTTAGCAAAAAAAATATGAGCCCTGTTCACGAATTAACTGCTGGGCTAGCTTTTTACAGCGCACGTCCCTGCTTCCATTACATAAGATAAACAAAAACCCAAGGGAAAAAGGATTTAAAATATAACACACAACATGTCGAGCGTAATTTACAAATTAAATATATTACTAAAGCCCTGCTTACAATAATACCCTAATAATTTATGCAGCGAACTCTCACCTACCTAGCATAAAATTAAGGCCCAAGTTTTATACTTGATTGTGGGTACGCATAAAACACGAATTCTTGAAACTTAATACGGACGTGTTCAAAAAGATAAGGCGGGTGTAAAGCAAAGATTACATGAAAGGTGGCGGTGAAAATTTTGAGAAACGTGTGCGCCCTGCGGTCGTCCCACGCAATAATGCGTGGGCGAGTACGAATATTGATGCACCTCTACGATGCCGCCTCGTTACGTCGAACTTATTTCCTTAATTAAATTATCGACGGTTCTAATTGTGTCATTTCTTTTAATGGTGTTAATAGATTTTTATTGTTGGGTTGGTTGAAATGATGACCTAAAATGTTTTTTTCCATTAATTGTGAAAAAAAATTAGGCTTACTTTTTCAAAATAACTTAGTTATCAAACTATAGCTTTTCTCTAGTCACGTTGTGGTCATGTTGAAACAACATTATTACTAAACAAATCAGGTACAAATTCATGTCTCTAGCTGAGAAAAACTAATAGATATATTATTACAGGTCAAGCTAATTTAGAGCAGAAGTTACATTCTAATAGCGTATTAACGCGCACGACACTATTAACTGATGTAGTTATGAACTAGTTAAAAACCTGTTCAGCATATTAAGGCCGCATCCGCGTCGACAAGTCTCCAGCAACATCAGCTAAGGACGCATGCAGCAGTGCGCACTTCTGAAATCGGTCGTCTGTGTTCGCACGCAGAGATTTACGATGCGCGCGCGCATTGAACACGCACTGCGACATAAGAGATGGCTCTCGTGCGTGTCGCCTTATCGCTGTCGCCAACTCGCCCAAATTAACTCTCCTTATGAATGCAAGCAACAAGTAAAATATACTGGAAGTGAGATTTATGTGCTCTTAGAACCATTATATCGTGTTTCAGCTTCAGTTGATTTAACGTACTGGATATGAAGATAGGTTACACGAAATAAAGAATAAATATAAATCTACATTACCTCCTTTTTTTGCAGAGACATCTCGACTCGGGGCTATGATCCAACGCACAATGAATACGAAATAAGAAATCAACGCAACCGCACTTTCCCTAAGCAATTTTCTTTCATAGCCAATATTTTTAGGAGCTTCGGAAAAGAGGCACTCTCTCTAAAATATGTAGCGGCACGTTGTTGGATTTTTGTTTAATATGCAATTTTGAACTCGAGTAGACGTATATCACGTTTTTCGCAACCAAAATGGTGTAATAAATCTAAAAGTCCATTTTCATACAAAAGAAAACCGATTAAGGAGCTTTTCCGATACCAATCCTTCGAATGAAGCTATATATTTTCATGATCGAGTGAATCCAAGATCGCGGACGTCTGACGACCGGTGCGTGAGAAAATTGAAAATAAAACGTTTCTTTTAATGATATTGTCTTTGAAGAAAACATCACTCATTAACATAATCACTTGCATTAATATCTTCTGTCAGCTGAATCATACTATATCTACATCTACTTGTGGTTACCTACAATATCTTCATATCACGTATATTAATAATTATTTTTTTAAAACATTCTTTTTTACAAATAAACTACAAAAATGTTAAATAGGACAAACAGAAATAACTAATCTAGCTGGAATAGACATAATTATTGATCTTGTATATCTATTTTTAAATATAAAACAAGGCAAGTTAGTTACACCCTTTATAACTCAAGAACGACTGGACCGATTTTCATGGCCTTTGATTTGTTGGATTTGTCTCCAACCCGAATAGCAGAACACCTATAAAAACAACGGAAGAAGTCGAAAACTGAGACTTCTCACGCGGGTGAAACCGCTGGGCACCGCTAGTTAGTATATAAACAAATAACAACATATTAGTAATACTAACTGCAACAGTGTGTCTTTGGTAAGCTTATTATTCTCTATAATCATTACTGACAACCTTAATACATTTAAGATGTCGGTATAACTTGCATTAGCGGGAGCGTCGTCATGCTAACTAGAATCCTGTTACAAGTGAAGTTTACGGAATCGTTCGCTAAGTAAATTGAAGCAAACGCAGTAGAGCTTACTATACCGTTGACTTAACCAATCAGTAGAGAGGGAACTTCAATCAAGCGTCATCTAGTTATGCGAAGCCCGCAGCATCGGATAATGAACGATTAAATTATCTATCACCTTTGTTGAAGTAAAGACGATTAAGCTTTTCACAGCGTAGATATTGAGCACTTCGTATAGGGATTATTAATGTTCAAAGATATTACGTAGAAATAACATATTCAATAATAAACACAGGCTCTACTAATTCAAATTGACACCGCATGTTATATTAAAGGTGTAAAAATATCATGCAATAGTCATGATCTTCAAAACTAGAATTTAAATTATAATAATAAAACCACTACTTTCTCAATAAAAATGAACAACAAATAAAGCTGGATTCCAACTCGACTTTCATCTAAATAACAGAATAATTTCTTCAATATTGAGCTGTAACCGTGTGTTTCTAAAATTATAATAATAAAACTCGTTTGCGTTCAGACAATGCCGGCGGCAATCGTTTGACTGACAGACAATTTGTTTGTCACTCATTCATGAACGTTATCTTTACTTACAAGAACCTCGTGCTTAACAACCGTGCTATTTTTACTACACGCGACCACCATGTCTATCATCGCTCATAATAGAATCATTTGTATCTAATAGCTGGGAAGCAGAAGAGTGATTAACCTATATAAAATAATTTATTTAAATCTGATAAGAGAACAAAATGAAAAATGTAACGTCTGTCTCCAATTATTGTAAATTAAGCGATGAATTAACAAGCGGTCATGAATAGGAAGCCAATCCACTATGTACCCGAAATGTTTAACTTTCATAAATACTCAATAAAGCCTATTTTCCCACGCCCGATTCGCAATCGACTCCGGGATCGGCGATCGACGTTGCGCCACATTAAATTCTTCACGTTTAATCAATTCCGGAGGTTGAGAGTAAAAAAATATTAAAGTGAAGTGTTTCCTTCCGAATCGATGGCGCCAGAAGGGTAGGTATAGCAGACAACAAATAAATCGTTGGCGCAGTTTCAAAAACCACCAAAATCGTCGAGAGTAGCTTCTCGGGCACGCCTTTTATCTGTTACGTCTATCAGCCTTGACGTTCCCGTAAGTATACAAGGTAAATAATAATGAAAACAGTGCAAAATAAACAATACGAATAAATAGAGATATGCGTGCAACCGAGCAGAATTAAAAAGTACTCGTTGGATTCAGACGACTTGCCTGACCTACTTTTAGCCACGACCATCATTATGGTAAAAGCTTGCTTAATAAATTAATGCGCACCTAAGGTTGCGCTCTAGCGACCGAGGTTTACTATGACAAGCTGAAAAGTAAAACGTAATCTGAGCCGAAATATATTAACATCAGGTTAATAGTGCTAGTCACGACGTTAACCGAAGCCATCTAAAGTACCTGCGTTCGTTACTCTGCTTTATGTCGGGCGTCGGGCGGTTGCAGCTATCGCCGCACAACAATGTGCCGGCGAGCTCATAAATACAAAACAATTAGACGATAAATTCCCACTTGAATTAGTATTTTTATTTGCGCGTCACGTGCGCTCGGCGCTCTTTCCAACAATTTATGTAGGGAGGCGTCAAATTTAACAGCTCAAAGAAACTGATGGCGCTCTCCAAGGCTTTGGCGCGCACTCGTGATGCCCTGTAATTATGTTTACAATTTATAAGTGTACGATAGGTGCCTTATTTGTGTTGCGTATTATTTACTTTGGCTTTGTTAATTATAGGAAACTATTTTATTGAATTAAGACTGATATGTATTTTACATAAACTTACTAAAAAGCTATATAAAATGCGATATAAAATGAGAATCGATCTGATTTGCGAACCCGACCAACCAACCACTCGAGCCTGATCAGCGGCGTGATTAAGTAAAACGAATAAGAGCGAAAGCGTGACACAAAAGCAATGCGATAACAGCGGAAAAACGAGCAGAGAATCGCCTCTGAGAAGACGGTATCTTTGCCCGCCCGGGAGTTATTAAATATTAAAATAAACTCGCATTCCGACACGAGTCCTACGCGATACGCAAGATTATGGCCAACACAATGAGAGCACTGGCTCCGATCGCTCCCTCGCCTTATCATATCAAAGCACGAGCTTACATAATTCAACTAGGGAGGAGATTCTCTCAAGTGATCCCTTGTTGCTGATGAAATTTTAGCGCCTGTGTAAACACGCGATTTTGAAAATCTTCCGACAGCGTAAACGGCCTATAAAAATGTAATTTTCCCATCGACGGATATTTTCAATAAACTTTCGTTTCGTTGCTTTAAAGATCAAGTGTTAATATCTGACATTACGATGATGACAAGGGTATTGCTTCACGTGGTTTTGTAGATGTATCAGTCGCTTCATCTCTCGGTTACCCAAGCAGTTCTCCGCCCACTTACCTGAAACAATACATCATTACAATATTACTTACTGAGAGGTAACGCATATGTTTAAATATTTAACACCTACAACACGTCTCCTGTGCGCCACACATCAAAATGAGTGCAGCAGAAATAATCATTTACCCTTAATATTTGTTTCTTTATGGCAGTATTTATACGTTTATTTATAGTACATTGCTTATCTATAGTAGAATTGAGTCAATAATCGACTTTTCCACCTACGTAATTAAATAGTATATTTTTGACGCGTACAGAAAGGGGTGACTCAGGTCATTACCTTATTAACTTTAAAAAATAATTAAAGGTTTGTTTAAGCTATGTTTACAAAAATACACAACTTTTATTCAGACACTAAAAATTAAAAAAAAATTAAAAAAGACCCGAAACATTTAACACTGTTCCAAATACCATTCGTATTTGGGCTATTCCTACTGGATGGTATTTACAGTTAAAAGTCAAAGTATCATCTTTAAGTCTGTTCCAACGTTTATAATTTCTTCTAACTAGCTATAAACGACGCAGCGTACAGATAGTACACACGCTTCCACGATAAAATTTTATTTAGAAAACATTAGCATTCGCGGCGGCTTATCGAAACCTCTTCTCGCAATGGTAGGGCACCTGTGAATTTCTCTCTTACAGCTTTGTGCTTAGGCTAGTCCAAGACTATCTCCAGTACCTTTATATCTCCGTATTCCATTCATTTCTCGTCTTGTTTATACTGTTTCAATCTTATCATTTATTTGATTCAAGCATTTTATTTCAAAAGATATCTAATAGAGATTTAACGTCTTTTGTTAATCTGTATTAGCGTTAGTAACATTCATGACTGTAACATCATTAAATTTCTTATCCTTAACTTTGGTCGAACGATTTTGCTATAAAAATTGCGATTCGGATCTAAAGAAAAAAGAAAATCTTAGTTTTTTGTTATTTACAATTTGTTTATTATTATTATATTTTTAATTTTCAAGATTGGCTCGTGACTAAGTGTAAGTCTTTCGGTTGGACCTATAATAAAAGTAAAGCCGCGCTCGCCGCGGTTGCTCCGTGGATGAGAGACCATTTGTACCGAACCACTCCGCGCCTCGGAAACCACGGTAAGTCGTTTGTCCCGATCATTACAATTCTGACAACCAGTCTTATTATGGGATGCTGAGTTACCCAGTAAAATCAGTTGTGGAGGTAAGATAGGCAGTCGCTTTATGTATTGGGCTCCGGTAAGACTGATGCAAGCCGATCACAACATATCATGTGAAAAATATAGGCAGAAAATTATTTTTATAAATTTAGAAGTTTGATTTTACTACTGAACTTAAATGATGAATTTCTATTTGCATACGAAACATATCATAGAGTAGGTAGTAAAGATTTGATGAATGAAAACCAGACTCAATATAATGCTGCTTAAACGATGGAGCTCCACTTTCACCACAGACAAAGTGCAGTATTTATCAATAAAATCAATCAATACACACAGTATGTATTTCAGTAACGACGTTGGTACACGAGACAATCGTTGGCTAAATCTCTCGTCGTGTGCAGGCGCCGATGTTCGAGCTAATGCTGCTTAATTAACTCGTATTCATTATCGGCGGGAACACAGCGCGTGCGCAGCGCCCGAGCGCCCGCCGCTGCAGGTGCCGTCGCATGCGGAAATACGAGGCTGCCGCACAACACAACTGATATTTCTATCCTACTCTCATCTACATATTTCAATTAACATTCTGCAACCTAACACATAAGTAATTGCAACTCAATCGCAGTACAGAAACTACATACCTATTTCGTTATGCCTCGTTTAATATCAGAAAAAATTAATTATGATTCTAATGCTTTCACGTAGAAAGTACTCACTACAACTTTATACCCCATTCAAACAGAACTTAGTTCTTTTTTTTTTTTGCTTGTCAAAAAGAACGTTTAGTATTTGGTTAATTTGTCGCTGTATGCGTTAAAACGGAGATGTCCTGCAGCTAGTCTTCATTTCATGAACCGTGGAAACCATATGCCAGTAAGGCATTGTATCTGTAAACCTTTAATTCAGTAGTAGCTGCTTATACAAACAAGTGACCAATGATATTACTATTTTCCAAAATAATGTTTTACATTTATATATGTTACGACTTATATAATTTTCATTTTAATCGTAACTAAAAATTAAATAAATAATGTCGACAATATAATATTCCAAAAGTCAGTGCTGTACAATTATTTTTATCTTTTTATTTCACAGTCGAGAACTTCAAAAAGATCATTATAATCAAGCCCCACAATTAGAACAATGTCAATTGAGAATTCCTTATTACAATAGGAATATGATACTTTTGATATTCATGGGGTTATTAATCCAAACGTCAAGCGGAGTTCCGTGTCGTCGGCTCGGTGCAGTGTGAGAAATTACAGTTATTAATATTCGGTGGTTGCACATGCGAGATAGCTCGTACCTGCGAGGGTTAAGATGACCAGTAAGTACCGCTTTCATATATTAATGCTACAATCCATTATAGAATTCAATGTTCAAGAGCTTTAAGTCTCAGGATGAATTAAGTACTCATTTAGATTCATATCATGTTGTTGTTTTTAACCGACTAAAAACCAGATTTTAGGTCTTACATGAAATTTTGTCATCCATGTGTTTCTTGTACGTTTCGCTTTTTTCATATTGATAAATATTTGAAGACGGAACTGATGAGATTCGTCCTTTAAAAATTGCCAAATTAAACGCCTGTTCAATACTGGATATTAAGTGAATAAGTGTAACTGCTTGTATTATAGCTATGTTAGTTACTAGGTAAAACAATAAGGATTAGTACTGTATTTATTTTATGTAATCGTATTCCCCTATAATTTTATATTTTTAATTATTAGTATACCCTTGTTAATTATAATATATATATTATTATAACTTACTATCGTAACGTTTGTATAATGCACCTACTTCTTGTTATCTCTGCACCACCTCATGGTTGACTGGTAGAGAATGCCTTAGGCATTAAGTCCGCCATTATACTTTTATGTATATAAAGCTTTAGTAAGTCATTACGTACACGAGTATATTCAATTCCAAATCAGTTCTGTTTTAAATTAAAGTAAATTATATCAAAATTAACAATCACAATAATGTACCGGCCTAAAGAATAATGGACGTGCACGATATTTATGACCGGAGGCTTTTAATCCTTGAACACTAGAAGCGGGCTACAACCACGTCGGTCAGGGTGCCCGCGGCAAACCCTCAACAAATACGTATGCGTGCTCTCTGTCATTATGCAAAACACACACCGGATACACAGACAGCTTATTAAGTGTATAATAAGTCTCTTCTTGTTACATACCTTTAGACTCAAAATTATTTCTTGCTACCTTTACATTATACTTTGATTAGTACCTGCAAATGCTTCACAATTACATTTCTCCAACAAGGACACAACACGCTGAATAGGCTCTAGTATCATTCTCAAGCGCAACTTTATGAAAATGGTGAACAAATAAATTCTCGTTATGTTGTAATGGAAATAGAGTTTCGCAATGTGGTAATGAGATTACATTTACCGTTATATCTTCTATTAGGCGGTCTGTGGGTGTTTGCCACAAATAGAAATAATTGAATGCCCGTTTATTAATATGAAATTCAATTTATGTGGCAAAATAATATTTTAAATACAGTTGCGATAAGTACAATTTACTTACATAAAAATGGCCACAGGGTATGAATTAGTTTATTAAAATCGTAAACCTAATCGAAACCGGATCATTACTGGTCAGTATTACATTCGGTATTAGAATTTCATATCAAAAGATATTAATCTAACAATCTACGATCTTGTCAACTGTCATGTTATTATGGCGAACGCGAAAACTCGATTAATATTCAATTGATTAAATTTGGTGATCTAATCGAATAGAACAGCCTTATTTTATGCTAACAGCTATTTTGAAACAGACCTAAATGGCGAATAGGTGACTATAACATTGAGTGTGGTAAAAATAATATGGACAGACGCGCGACACCTCACCCCGTATCACAGCGTTATCGCTCGCATTCACTCAGATAAAGATCTCTTATGTAGTTTTAAAAGGAAATTTACAAGTTAGACCGCTAATAATCATATACATGCCAAGGAGACGTCCGTCCGGCCGACGACAACGTTGGACGACGCTTATGGCCCCACTACAGCGCCTATTTATGATCGTCCCCTTTATACAAGGGCAGGACAATTTACAACTTAATTTAGAGCAGGATCTTTGTCTTTTTTATTTCATGATATACACGCTACATACTCTATCACTCGCGTTCATAAAGATACTGCCTCGTTAGAGTGGATTCAATAAATTAGTCGTACGTTGGGCCAAATGTATTTTAATTAGCATTCAAAATAATATTTACATAAGTATGAGTTAATATGATCTATTCAGTCACAATTTATCGTTAATATTTTTAATAAGTACTTATGACGTTCAATTGCAACAAATTAATTAAATTGATTTAGTTTGCTATGGTTCAGATACAAATACTTTATAATAAAATTGTATGTTAATGACGAGACTGTATAATAAATTATTCCAAGTAATCATAATAATACATATTTCATCATCCACAATTTAACACTTATGATAATGAGCGAATACATGAATGAATGTAAAATATGTATTTACTCTGATATAGTTGCTAGGTTCAAGTGGGAATCCCACTTGAACCTAGCAACTATACCTAGCATCTATATAATAATTCTAGGCCAAGTCTATCCCACTGTGGGATAGACTTGGCCTAGAATTAATAATAGCGTTTTATCGAACGGTATAGGATAAAGTTGTTATGGATTATTGTGACACGAGCTTCAATCGTGACGTCTTAATCTCTTTTAACACGGGAAAGCTCTGTTAAATTGTTCGATAAGACAGCGTTGCGCAAGCGCACAACGTGTCAATCACGGCTTACATAATGGAGAAAGCTATGCGTGCAGTCTAAATGTCACGTCTCAAATGCCTGTTATAACTCTTCATACGCACATAGTCAGAAATCTTAAATACTCGTATTTATGTACCTACTTCTTTAACTAGGTAACACTTACAATATCTACTTCATTTTAATCCCACTAATACTAGTATCTATGTAGGACCTGTATTATCGATATAAACAACCACAATTAAATAACTGGGCAATAGTGTACTGGTAAAAACTCTGTGGTACTCCAAAAACTCCGAATTTATAAAAATATATCAAATAAATAGAGCAAATGAAATGTAATCATTTGATGCGATGTGTCGGTAACCTTAGTAGGCAATAGGCATCATAATAAGTCGCTTGGTTAATATTCATTGGTTGAGATTGTCGTAGTTCGTACACTGCGTAGGCAGCCCCATACTCCAGGGCGCGGTCGGGCACGCATTAGAGACAATGACATTTGCATAGCTGGGCGTTCCTAACTGTCAACCAGAACATTCACATTAACTAATCCGAAGAACGATAATGAATGCGAAATAGTTTCATTATACGCTCGTCGCTCCTTCAATTAATTCGTTGAATAATTGTAATGACGCCGAACCTACAAATGTATTATTTGTTATCTGTAAGTATATGGAACTGGTCCAACAAGTATTTATGTCTGAAATTTATCAAACAGCATTTCAAAAGGATTCATTTCTTAAAACAATTTCACTTGCAGCTACGGTTTATTCACAGAAAAAATGTCAACGAATACAAATACATATTTATATGTACTTGTTCTCTAAAAATCGGTAGCACAGAAAAACTCTACAAAAATAATGTTTTATTAAGAAATCCGGTAAGTCAAGCAGTGAAGCTTATCCTCTTGTATGGTAATTCCACTACAGGAAAGTGTCGTTTTTCAAATAAGGCTCAAAAAGCTATGTTCATTTTGACTACCAAAGCACTTATTCTGTGAATACGTCCACCTAGGAGCTTAGGGCGCATTGTACATTCGAAAGGCGTCGCATCTCACCACGAACCACCCGCCACCGTCACCCGCGCTTTGCAATAATGCGCTTACGGCGCTCCACGTTTAGATACCCACATAATACCACTCTTTGTGTACTGCGACTTGTATCCTAAGTCGAAACTCGTGTTACCATCAACCGACTTATTAGGAAGGTACAATAGGTATAGAGCAATGTTTTCTTATCCTTTCATAATAAAACGTGGAAGGTAAGAAAAGCTTTAGAGCCAAGACTAGTTTTCTTTTTACAAAGAACATAAATTTCTTCTTAGGCAACGGTAGCTTAAATCTAGTACTAAGCTGACCTGAACATGAGGATAGTACAAAAGAAGATTACTTTCCTTCTTTAAATAAATGGTAACGCTACATAGGTATTAGCAGTTTCTCAAAAAGATACTCATGCAATAAACATTTGTTCTTAACTTGAATCACACAATATTCTGACAAAACTGAAAAAGTCCGAATTTCAATCTAAAACCAGCTGTTTATTATGCATAGCTAGCAAGCATTGTTTGACATGAAAGACGAGTCTCAAATATTGGCTGGACTAAGTAAACACAATTTAGAGTTTGTTAGGGGAACGTAATTGTTTGTGCTTCAATATATTAACATCGGTATAGTCAGTAAATCAGTTACCAAGGATAGTTTAGCAATTAAAGGAGGAATCCGGCCGGTCGCTATCTTTACTCCGAACTAATGAGTTGAGACGGCCAACGGACGATGCTGCACACTCGAGCCTTATCTCCTTGATAAACAAGTACAAATGGGTTACACGTTGCCTCCAACCCCTACGCCTCTCCTCTCCTTTTACGTCTCGAGTAAGACGACAAAGCCTTCCTCGACTAGACACAGTATACCATTTCCCTTTGGGTAATTAACTAAATTGTTTATCCTTGCGTGTCTCTACATTTTCGATTCCAATTACAAAAAGGATTTGTACAATATTTATTGCAGTGAAATGTTGAGTTCTTCAATATAACTCGCTAAACAAACATTAAATAATATTTTATTACAGTCTCAAGTCTTAGAAACATAACAAAGCAAATTGTTTGTGAATGTCCACAATAGTACAGACTCCGTGTATAGTGGAGCAACTAGAACACGTGGGCCCCAAACAATAAATGGATTCTAACACGTCCGGACATTGTCCAAAGCGCTTTTATTGCTACATATTTTAGATAGACGCGGGAAAATGCCGCCAACCTACAGTTACGGTGCATTCACAATAGGTAGATAGAAATTCCGTCTCCTCGTAGACAAAACAGAATTGCTCTAAATGTAACATTTTAGAATTAATTAAATCTAACGTAAAATAATGATTTTGTATACAACAAACCAACTACTCACAGGATCATGTTCTTTTATGGTATTAAAACAAAACTGACACTTAGCTAACAATAATAAAGTTATTTTAAAATCGTTTAATTTATATTTTTACATAATAATCATTGATTTAATAAAATAGATTAAGCTTAGTTTTCAGTAAATATTTATTCTGCACTTCACATTCACTACGTGCCTCAAGACCTCATTATTTGAGGTGTTAAAATGCAAAAACGGTAGAGCCCTGAGGGTGGAGCAGTCCGCCGCGGAAGTTAGCGGCTGCAGCACAATTCAATAGCACAGGAAAACCGCACCGAGCGATGGCGCAGAATGAAAAAGACCATTAATGAGTGCTCTCGTTAGATTCATAAATTTATTTATAGGAAACTACAACAATAAAGAAACTATAAGACACATGGTAGGAGAGTAGTTTTATAAAATGCGATTAATATGAATGATTAAAACCAAAATTAAATCAATAAAGAATAAATTAAATATGCAATACAGAATTTTTAAAACGCTTAAACGCCATTCCTTTGGAATTTAAAGCATACAGTGCAGTAATAGCAACAATATTAAAATGATTACAGTAATCTTAATATCCATAATTAGTACAATGACACTGGCGATCGCGACCGTTATAGTCGCATGAAACCCTACATATTCCGCTCCAGCCACTAAAACTTCGACTTTATCTCTTAAACCATCAAACCTTAACACCTCGACTCGAAAAACAGGTTAATAAGACAGGCACCTTCAAAGAGATGTGAATATAATGTGTGATATTATCGGGTGGTAGCGACATTCGACGTATAATATTCTAAGTCGCACGCGTTTCATTAACCGCCAATCCGGTTAATGAGCATCGAACTTTTTCGCTTAAATAAACATTAAGAAGAGAATGGATGGTGAGCCGCCGAACCTTTTACCGGAATTACGCTGTGGTTAAGTGCCCGCTTTTAGGAACCCATGAAACGACGTTGCATACATTGAAAGTTGGTAATATTATAAAAGAATCCAAAGTTTCCTGGTAGCTTAAAACGAATTATTTTGTCAAGGAAATAAAATCTTCATTAAGAAAAACAAATAACATTGGAGGGCGGACAGTATCTCAATGAGAGAGACAGAAAGTATAGCCGCAACCCGGCGACGAGATTAAAACTTTGCCACTTGAACGTGCAGTGGTCGCACAGTTGAAGAGAAATTTACTCGAAGCAAAAGTTAATATAAGCGAAATTTGTCCTGTGGCGAGGGTTTTGCGGGGCGCCCTCGGCAAGTTAGACCTTCAGTGAAAACTAACTCCAGGTACCTACGCTAAAACCTGGAGCAATTTTTTCTCCTGACTCTTACCTTTAGTTCCCAACAAAAGCTAGTTACTGAACATTTTAGGCAAAATACTGTGAACAACACCATAAAATAATACGGTAAACACGTAGTTTAAATTAACTGTTTCAAAAAATGTTTAATCTTTTGCGTTTAATGTGTGATCTTATCTAAACACCACACGTACCTACATAACAAAAAATGTAGTATTTAATTAAAGTAACTTCAAAAGGCGTTTATATCCGTTATCAGATGAGCGTTCAGACAAGCATCAGATGTAATTGTATCAGCCAAAGCTTTAAAATTCGCCGCCAGTAAAACTTGAGCATTTACAACCAATAATACATTTTATTTTGCATACATATAAAGATTAAATGTGCAAATGTTATGCACATGTAAACGTCTAAACATAAACTATATCCATGCAGCTTTCAGAATTATCTAACCACTGACTCGCAAAATGTTGTAACGACACTCCGAGCCACCTTTAGACTAACGCATAATCGTAAACATTCATTTACTCGCGCTATGGTGTAGTTATTTTAAAATGCGGAGAACAGCTCTAGTAGTCCGCGTAAACAGCAACAAAGCTGTGGTTGCAAATGAGGTCAGAGATAGCTGCGACGAGCTGGGAAGTTAGTGTAAGCATAAATTAAAACAAGCGTTTCCATAAAAAGTTGATAAATGGCCTTTCACAGGCTGCGCGACAAAAAAGGGAACGTCAGCCGAAGCGCTAACGTGTTTCATTTTGCACTTCCAGACGACATCTGGGCCGTTTCAGGACCAGCACACTGCGAGCAACGACAGCCTGATCCTAACTACATAGACCCGAGAAAATAATATCGCAACACTATTGCAATGTGTTACGAACGAACAGTGTGAAGTTTATTTTTCTGTTGAAAATATATCTGAAACATTCGTCGTTTGTGACTTTTGGAAAGGTTTAAGCGGATTTAACTTAAACAAAACTGTTACTTTTTTTTGTGTAACCAGTCGGCGTGCGGCGCAGCGTTAGTGGGACTGAAACGGGCGTCCGCAATTCACGCTGCACTGACTGCCAGAGCACTCGACCGAGCGGAGTGACACAACCCTACATAACGCTCCTACAAACACATACCTAGTGCCTGAATAAAAATAAAAAAACTGCATACAGAGAAAAATAATTCAATTTCCAACACAATAATTATGAAACGTGGACACTTTTAAAAAAAAACACTTTACATCGCGCTCATTTGTCTTACTTTACATAGGTATATTTGTTTGTATTCAACTAAATCAAATGATTAGTATTACATTATTATGATTTAATTACTTTGCTAGCATAGATTATTCTTGGCATACTCATTTATGTAATAAGTAGAAACCCCACAGTCTAAATCAAATTATAGTCACAACCTAAAGACTAATAAACAAAGACCATCAACATTTAAGCAGGCCATCATGTCCTAATAGAATCTGTTACTGATATTCAGATTACAAAGATACTTCACGGAAGACACTACTCGCATACAAGTACAAGATGCTGCGGAATGTAATACAAAAGGAAACAACGTTAATAAAACCGCAATACGCTAGCATTAGAGTCGACCGAGTCCACGGGCGGAATGTTAAGCCTTCCGAAACGCGCAATAAAGCGACATATGCACCGTCGCACATAAACATGTGCACACATCAGACACACACTGCGCGAAAACAATGATATTAAAGCTGGTCATTTCGATCTTGTGCTTTTTTTAATAGAATTTACGAAGGGTCACGCCTCATACAAGTACAGACATACGAATGGCATTAACGGGTCGCAGGTTGTATTATTTAGGGAAATAGTTAAGTTTTAAAAAATATATATATTTTATAATAAATATAACCGTTACCAACTGATATATTTTATATGAAATAAATAATTATTAACTAATAATTATCATGCAACTTTTTTGACTGTACCAACCAACCAATAGTGCTTTTGCCAGTTACAATTACAAATTTCTTTGTTTTTGTTCCCGTACCTATTATTAAAATGCAATTTATATTACGCCTAATCATATTACGGTTTCTAGTATCTGAAATATTACCTTGAAGGGGAACGTTATATTCTTTGTTGGTATGTCTCATTTTTCAAACCCTATAGAGAACCCCAAAACTACTCGTATAACAAAAGTTGAGTAATCCACAAACGAACCCTTAATTGGTTTACCACAGACCTCTATTAACGAAATAAGATGGGAAATCAGAGTATTAGCATAACAGTGAATTCAATTAGGGTCCACAAAGAGGATTACAACTTTTACAATGAAAGGAAAGTTAAAGCGGGGACCCGATTTAAACTAACGTGGAATAATCAAAATTTGAATGATTTCGTAGTAAGTTAAAATTAAAATGAACCTTTGTCACTCGTATTATGTAAGTATACATTTTATGAACAATTATAGGTATCCTAATATGTGAAATAAATAAAAATTTATACCTAATGTAGGTTATTAATAACAACAAATACCCGATTACTAATTTTAGTTTATATGTTTAAATACTGCAAATAGACACCAACAACAATATAAATAAATCTGTGACGGGCGGGCGTGCAAAAGCTCTCAGATAATGGCCAATTGTTGGCAATAAAACTACTACCGTACACGATGCAAATTATATTACTGGCCGGAGTCGCCCAGAGGGTCCTGCTCTACTGCATTCAGCCAGATTAGCACAATTATCAAAAACAAGTTATCTCTCGGTGCACTTATTATGCTTAATATTCCGCGCCGTATTTTATCTGTAAACTGTTGTATGCATAAGTTTACCGAACCACGTAATAATTAGAAATATATTGTATCAATTTAATCTGCAGTTGAAATTGCCATTAAAGCTGTCAGATGTAGAAATTTTATATAGGTAAAGATGAGCAGCTTGTTAGCTCGGGTCGAGTGGGCGCAATCAAGTGCACGACGTCCTCGTTAGACAGGTGTGACGCGTTCGCTTCCGGACACTTGTCAATTAGACGCACAAAGTGCCGACAGCCGACCTGTGACCACACAGTGTACTACACGAATCCTCAGTGTTGAGGCGCACCACAGAAAATCCGTGTCAAGCGGAACTATATCGGTAAGCTACTTCATCAACAAATTTTCTAGTCCTAGCAACTTAACAATTTATCATTGTCAGACGCAATATCTCCTTTTCGGTAGTGGCCTACTTCCAGTGGTTCACAACTATAAGAAGTAAGAACAATGACTAACAATACTATAAGATTGATTTACGTTCAATCTTCAGAATAACTTTCGGAGAAACAAAACAAAAGGTAAATACGATCAATCCTTTCCTTCAGTAATTTCATTAAACAAGTAACATTTACGGCATTGTAATAGCGACAACGACTTACTACCGTATTAGGTGCATTCCATGCTATATAAGGCTCAATAAATGGAAATTGCACTACATCTAACACCGCAAGCATTTAGGTCGCAAGAGTTGTGACGTCACCGGGTAGTGAAAGCCACGAGTCGCGAACAATACATGTCGCTTGCGCAAGTCGAGCGATCGCAAGGCAACAATAGCGGGCTAATAGAGCCATTCGTCGTTTCATTGCTTATTCATCCACGCCCCTGACGCCTCCGCAGGCAACGCCACCGTCGCGATTGATATCCTCGTGGGCAAAAGACCTTTATGTCTTCACACCATATTGATGTGCAATCACTACAACGGAATGCACTACTGCTTGTTACTCAATGGACATTTTACTTACCGAGCCTTCTCCATATAATAAAATGTTGTGTTGGGGAAAGAATATAATCCTTAGAGAGACTTAATATCCACACACCGACAGAATTAGCGGAACAACAAAAATTTTTTATAAAATAATATGTATAAGTATATTGAAAAAATACATAGTCAGACTTAAAGTAGGTAACAAACCGATTGGCATTTTCTTCGAGTTAGAAGTCCTTAGTAAAATTTAATTAAAAGTACCTAAGTAATCAAAATAAACTTTTCTGAAGTTTGTGTAAACACAAACACTGTTGGAACTTTAAGAAAAGTGATATTTTAACTATAATTATTATTTTTAATAAATGAATGTACATATACATAGCGAGTTTCGTTATTAGTCATTCGATTTGATGGTCAATTGACTATCGTTTCCATCAATCTGGTCATGTATAATCTCACACATTGCAGAAAAAAAATATTTACATTTGTTTATAAAATTTAATTAAAATTTTGTACATTACCAATTGTTTTGTTACTACATGTCTGATTATTTTTTGATCAATATACCTTCCCTTTATTATATTATACTAAGACTTTTTTTTCTATTCTGTTGAATAGAAAAAAAAACATGGCATTTACATACTTATATTCTTTATTTATCTTTCTTTTTCATTTAATACTAGCTGATGCCCGCGGCTTCGCCCTTGTGGATGTCGGTTATCGTGATTATAAGTAATCATGAATTTTTTATCCCGTTCCCGCTACAATCTTATTCCAGGTTATAATCTATCCCTGTACCAAATTTCAACCAGATCCGTTAGAGCCTGGGTCATCGCTGAGGCGCTTGAATTTCATTCTCGCGTCCGTAATTTTTTTGCGATTACTCCTTAGATATTCGTGTAAGAGCATGAAATGCTTAAAGCCTCTAACTTATTTAAAATGATAAGGATTAATACCGTATTTGTGTAAATACCTTATCTATTACCGCGTTATAATAGCCCATTTTTTAAAGTATTAAAATGGATATAGTATGTTATTAGTTGTAGTAAATTATATACTAAAACCTTCTTCAAGAACCACTCTATCCATTGGTAAGAACAGCATGAAAATCGGTGCAGTATGTTTTGAGTTTTTTGCGAACAGACAGACTGACGTGGCGGATGACTTTGTTTTATAATTTGTAGTGATGTACCAATGCTTTGTGAAATTACTTTGAAGAGCATCACATATCACATAACAAATCATGATTATAAAACCTTACTACATATATTTATTACCTTGACTATAACCAGTATAAGTAAGTAATAAGGTTTCATCGAACACTAAGTCTTTGATCTTTGAGTATGTCCTCGTCGTTAGTAAATAAAGGTGTCAGATAGCCCATAAACTATTCTTTGTTGATTTATAGACTTGAAAAATACAATACAATAAAATTAAATTCGATGAAGAAACGCCTTGCATACGAAACTTAATCGTTGTGTCGCGGGAAGTTTTACAACATTTTAATTACATAAAAACAGAACACACATAAACCATGAGGTCCCATGCGAACCTCAAACCCGCAGCACGTAACACTGCAGCAGTATAAGAATAGGGTACCATGGTGCACTTCGTGCAGTCAATAATAGTCAGTATACTAAATTTTTACAGTACACAAAGAGGCCTAAAGATTTTGAAGTTTGACCAAGAAAAGCAAAACTAATGTTGATCTTGTCGATACAAGAAAATAGACCGAACTGAGAAATCGGTACAAAATACTCCCTAGTGGCTGTTTTGCACTAAACAAAGAGACGTAACAAGAGCGGGCGGTGTGAATTTCTCCTGAGAGCCCAGTATTATTAGGTACTAGGCTGAAGATTGTGATCGCTCGGCTGTGAGTCGTAAGCGTCCCGGCACGACTAGACACTATCCGAAAGGCAACGTCGAGATATTTTATTCATAGAGCGAGTGATAAATGAGGAAGGTCGCGCTAGTATCACATTCATTATTGCCTCGCATCTTGCCACGCACACTGTTATCAAAACTTGTTGCCGCCGTGAGTTCTTCTATAGCCCTATCATTTGGTCTCAGACGTTACAGGGACTTGTTTCAAACGCCATTTGTCGTTTGTAAATAGCAAAACAGCTTATAATTCATTCTGACCGAAGCTTTGTTAGTTTTATTTATGATTTGCGAATGTCTCAGTGGTATTACCAAGTCGGTAAGTTATTGCAATGTGTAATTACCATTGGAATGTGAAATTTATTTTGTATGCAGTAGCGTGCGCCTATTGAAAAATATTTCTAAAGTAAATCAACAAATAAAAGAAAAACTTTATACAAAACGTCCGTAGTTTATGAGAATTTAGAAATGTATGATATCTTTTGTGTAATTTTATTGTAGAGATGTGTGGTTCAATAATTTATGAATAATTTACCTTAAAAATAAAAACTTGAGCAATCGTTTACATTCGGTTCAGGATTCATCGGATAAATTTGAGCGCTTTATGTATTTCTCAAATCTACCTTGCTTATTTAAAACCCTTTACTTTAGTATGTAACTATGAGTAAAACAAATTAGCCTAGAAAATTAGGCTTAAAGCATTAACAAGTTCTGCCTGTCATCAGTTGGAACAGAAAGCCAACCTATGGAGAATGGTAGGTATGGTGTTGTATCTACTACTAGGTATATTTGACCAATTAGCGATACCATACGGAAGCTACATATGAATTAGATTTTAATAATGAAAGAGCTGATGTATTTATATTTAATGTTTTTTTCCGATTCCAGGTAATTGGATAAGATCACCCAAATTTCACATTTAAAAATTTTACTGCAAGAGACTGGGTTAAACGTGGAAAATAAATAAAAAAATAAAATAATGACTTGGTGAATAATACACACGTTACGTGACTAGTTACGATAACAGGGTTTTCATGGAACGGTTAACAATCGTTCAATTTGTAGGGCCCGCGGCTGAGAAGCTCAACAATGGCGGCGCACGCGACCACTACGACTCGACATTCTCATGAGTAGAATAACGCACAACAATCAAGATGTCATTTTTCAACTACCCACGCCGCGAACACTGGAGCGAGCGAACAGCGAGAAATATGGCCGACAACACACGCACAGCCGACGTACAAAAGAGGCGTCTCGGGGATGTCGCGATACATATCTTTTGACTGAACAACGGAGGCAACAGTTTACTCCTTCCCTTTTTTTATTTTACTGGTAATCGACAAACATAAATGAAATCTAAACAAATGCAATTTTATTCAGCAACTGACAGCTACAACTTGGCACTGACTCACAAGAATACATTATGTTAATTTTGATAACAAATGGCCAACTCGCGACATTATTTTAGCAGCATATACTCTACACTCCTGTCTATAAGTTTAAAGACACAATTAAGTCTAAACAAGGTAAACGAGTACGTCTTAGTTGTCAGTCCTACACATGTGTGAAGTAGCTAAGTACAGGCCCCGTGTTTTCTGCAACGCTCATTATGACAATTCAAAGAAGTCAGTTCGTAATTTATCGTCTGTTGAAGATGGAAACTTGCTGCGAGAAATGATAGTAATTATTGACACGAACCGGCGCTCGGGGCTTAAATCCACCATCCGCTTCTAAAGATCACAACCGGCCACTAACTCGAAAATTTCACATTCATAACGGAGCAAGCCCTTGGGCACGAACGGAGGCACCGCCGATGTCGAATCTCACTCGCAAAAACAATCAATGCACTTTCATGGCAAAAGCACTTTGTGGACAAATCGGAGCTCTTTACACATTGCTTTTTGCAATGCATTTTATGTATTTAACAAAACGTTAACATGTCAGCCGGCGTAATATGCCATTTAATGACAATAAATGTACCTAAATGGCTACACCAGTAAAATATGTACCTAAATATATACGGAAGCCTTTTAAGCATAGCAGATTCACCGTTGCTTAGATAGTATGGCTTAAGTGGAAACAAATAACACACCGAGGTAAAACAACCCTTATAGGGACAACTATTGCTATTCGGTAGCATCTTTTGTGTGTGATACAATGGCGCATCGATCGTGCTGGATTGCACGGAAACGTTCGGTAAAACGCTAACGAGTGCCGCCGCAGCGGCTAATTGAAGTTATTGCCGACGTAGGCTCGACGCCATTGCATTCGGCACTGGTGATTAGCGACGGAAACTAATCTAATGGAGTTGTTTAATATACATTATTTGTCACTTCATCGATCAAGTAATCTCGACAGTACCTTTGAAATTTTGATTGATGAGTTATACCACTTCAAAAACCAGTTCTTGTTTGATGCATGCGAAACAACCGCTTGGAATAGTTTTCATAAACAAAGAGAACTTCTTTATAATACGTCATTTATAGTACCTACTTAATGTACACTACATTACTTGTATGTTCATATGTATTCTGCATCATTTATTACAGTTACTTATACTTACTAACGGGACAAGCCCCTAAATTAATTAAGTCATGTCGTGTGCTGTGACAATTAATACCCATTAGCGAGTAATTTCGAGTAAGTTGACTTCAACACACCGTTATTAATGGAAACAGAAAACAATTAGTCTGAGTTCAGATGACAAGCGCTTGACGTGAGCCTTGCTTCCGTATTGTTACAATGTAAATAAAATATTTAAACGACTTATTGGCTTTGGTACTTGCTTTCTACCTTGAAGTACTACTTTGTTTGTGGTTCATAATCATGTTTTTTTTGTTTACTTATTGCAAAACAATTAATTTTAGCACTTCAAATTAAATCTGAATTTCGTAAGCCTCGATTCAACTGACACTATCAATCTGACTTCTCGATATTCAATCGAATTTGAGATTAAATTTAGCAAATTCACTTGTCATGACTGCTTTTTATGCAGTACTAGCTGTCCCCCGCGACTTTGTTCGCGTGTTTTAGTTTCAACGGTTTTTCATTTATGCAACATTTTTCATTTATGCTCCGCTCCAATTGGTCGTAGCGTGATGTTATATAGCCTATAGCCTTCCTCAATAAACGGACTATCCAATACAAAAAGAATTTTTCAATTCGAACCAGTAGTTCCTGAGATTAGCGCGTTCAAACAAACAAACAAACAAACAAACAAACAAACAAACAAACAAACTCTTCAGCTTTATAATATTAGTATAGATTTGCAAACAGTCAACAACCTGCTCATGTCAAACCCTTGTCTCAATGTTGTTACTGTAGAAGCCGAAACAACTCTAAATACTGATCTTTGCCATATATATACACATGACTGACGTGCATATCCTACGATAATAAGGCGTGCCGTTATTGCACTCACCAGTTGGCGCCACAGGCGCGTCAGCGGTCATAGCTCACCAACAAACTACATTTTTTTTTTAATTCGGACGTTACTTGGGACTAGCCCCTCTGGCGGCGAAATTGCTAATGGTAGCCTTCACTAGAAAGATAAAAAACCTAACTAAAACCTGGTTTCTGAATCTGTCAAACAAGTCAAGTGCTGTGATTGGTTCACAGCCTTTTGGTCTACTAATGGGTACTAATTTCGACTTATTGATTATATATGTATACTATAAATTAATTGAAATAAAACTATTTTGAACGGATTTTATAGCGGTGTATATTTAGATTTAGATTATTTAGATTAAAAAAATATGACGGTAGAACGAGCCTACTCAAAGAACGTTATAATCTGTTCAAAAAAGTTTACAGTACATTCGCCTAAACTTCAGAAATCTGAAATTGTTGGCGTTTTATCAGTATATAGGTTATGTATAGACATACCTGTTAGATGGTTGCCGGTAAACTCGAAGTCGTCGTCTTGATCCCAGTGCTTCAGCGACAGGTTGCCCAGCGGTGTTGCGTTCGCGAATTCCAAGTTAGCGAAATGCCAGTCGAGGATTTGCCGGTCGCGCACCGACAGATACACGGAACTAAAATATTGTCATAAATTAATGATCGTGTCATTAATCTAGGCTTTGGCGAATGATGAAATATGTGGAGTCTTACAGCGATAGAGTGACATATACAGCATGCAACAAAAACCCTGTCCGATCCTTATGAGTATTATTCGGCATCATACAGTGTACACATATACGTAACTATTGAATGGATTTGAGATTATTATTTTTCCCCGGTGAATATAATAAAATGAAAATAAAACTGATCAAAGGCAACACTGATCGCTCGACAAAGTTCAGGTGTACTACCTACAGTTTTGTTTCGCAGAAGCCGCCTGAGCAAGAGATTTTTATCTAGTAAGTATGTTGAACCAGGAATACGCCTTTATTGGATCGGACAGGGTTTTTGTTACATACTGTATAAAGCAGAACCCTAAAGTTCCTATATCGTTCTTATTCTTATTTTCAAGCTTTATGGTTCAGTAGTTTGGTAATAAAAAGAACTAAGTTTAAAACCAGAGACATGATCTAGAATCACAGACAAATTAAACGGAGCAACACGATAGGTGTGTCATTTCGTTAGAGTTTCTATTGCCTCCGTCTGGCTTAATCATCAGACCAACAAACAAGTATTGCAAATTAAATAAATCTTTGTAAAAAAAACAAAGGAATAATAAAACAATATATTACCTCGGTGGATTAGTTTCCAACTGTGATATCTTTTCCTCAATAGTTGTGTTAGTTGACACTAAACCTTCATATTCGTTACATAACAGGTTCATTTCTCTGTTAAGGCGACGCAAATTGAACTCTTGCAGAATGCTTGCGTCTCCCGTCACACCCTTATCTCTCTCTACGAGCAAAGCATCCTTCTCAGTCTTCATAGAATTTAAAAGTTCTTTTAAATCTGACATTCTGTAAAAGACATCTCGTTAAATATTAAGATTTTAAACAATATACAAATTAATAAAAATCAATTGCCTTATGTATGACTAAAATATTATATAAGAACTGCTTGACCAATTTGGCTGTTTTTCTTGAGTTTTTAACGGTTTTATAAACGAAAATTTGCGACAAATCCGCGGGAATTGACGAAATTTTAAATGGTGTTTTTTATATAAAATTGTATTGATTGACAGTTCAAACGACTGTCGGGTCAGGTAGTATTAAATAAATTGTGTCAGGTGTTTTTCTTTATGTGATAAATTAAATTATATTTTAGTGTGGCTTACTTGTTTATGTTAGTTTTCAGTCTGTCTTGCAAAGTTATGAGTGCTTTGTGATGTTGAATCTGAAACAAAGAAATAAATTAAAGATCACATATGGCAGAAGTCGCGAACCAAAGTCCTCATATCAAATATCTAGTTTTATGTGATCATGCTATTTACAACCAATCATTTGCTTTAACTGGGGTAAGAAAATCGTGGTGCCTGGCGAACCAAACAGGTTAGCAACAAGATGAAGAGCAGTTAAAATCTAATGGATGAGACAACGACGATAATTTTGTATTATTATTTCCAGCTTTTTCTGACTCACATATATCTATTTCTACATCTTCTATTTAGATCTAACCAGATTCCAGTATAAGCACATAAGCAACACACAAACACACTTACCCAAAACGAAGTACATTCTATAGGTACTAGAATGTATTTCGTTTTGGGTAAGTGTGTTGCTTATGTGCTTATACTGGAATCTGGTTAAATCTAAATAGAAGATGTAGAAATAGGTATATGTGAGTCTAAGGGTTTATACGACCGAAGGGATTATTTTTAGATTTTTGTTCCCGACGTTTCGATGCCTTTGCAGGTGTCATGGTCACGGGCAGACTGACTGATATTCGCGTAAACCTCAGAAAGCAATAAATAGGAGCAGTTGTTTAGCCTACTGACAGTTTTTCAATTGGAATTAAATTTTACACCGTTAAAATCACACTGTATCTGTACTTAAAACTATATACGTGTAAATTCATAAAACAAATTATAGGTCTATTGTTGTGTCCAAACATTCTTATCTTATTATTTTCCATAAACATCACAAGCACACTCCGTAGCGCTACGTTGCCACTTTGTTACCTCCAGCCGACAGGTGAGTTAAATCTTTTAATAGTGTTTGCGTTTTACTTTTATTTTAAGTCATTTAATTTGTTTGTAAATTATATTTTCGCATTTTGCGTTAATTTTTTTTTTACTGTTTGGAAATTGATTTTGACTATGGATAACATACGTAGCGAACAGAAAATCTCATCAGTCGTATCAACCCTATATAACCTTTGTACCTGTTTATGTTTCACATTCTTCTGTTGTAGTTTTATAACCCATTCCAATGCTTGGCCTAGAGAGACGGGCGTATCGTTGTAATAGTTGAAATCCACTTGATGTGACAGATAAGACGTAGCATCAAGAAGTCTGTTAAATTCACGCTCCACCTGAACATAATAAAAGTACATGTTTTATATTTTTATTATAAAATATGAGAGTCTTTGTTATGTTACCAAAAATTTATGCTATTTTTTGTGTACTAAGCTTTGCATAGTAAATATTAAAGCAGGCCAACTATGGACTGGAAAATAAACAAATCTTGAAGATTTGCTGTCCATTTTCAAAATAGATAGGTAATTGAAATACAAATAAGCAAGGACCTATGACGTGTTCAAAACTTTTACTCGAACTTTGGAGAAGCTTGAGTTATTATCCTAGCTTTATTAATTCTAAACTAGCTGGAGCCCGGTGCGTTTCGCTTCATCTAAAAACATTTACAATTCGACCTGTTGCCAAAAAGATAGAAATCACTGCCACCAGCGCCACCTATCCGGCACTACCGTTACTATGTTAGTCGGAGTGGTCAAATCGCCATTTATTTGTGTGCAAAGTTCAATTGTTCAATTGGTCTAACGGTTCTCGAGTTTTAGGTGAACATACAAACACAGATACATTCTCTTTTATATAAATAGATAAGTTCTCCTTGTGTACCATTTTTGTACATAGTACTAAAATAGATAAATAAACTCATAACATACCATCTCATCCTTATGTTTAGGTACTTGATTACCAGTTGCTTCATAAAGTGGGCACTTCTGTTTTATCTTATGCAGTTCCATATTCATTTGTACGGACAAGGTAGTCACTGGGTTACCTCCCAAACCTGTCACCACCATGGCACCTGAAAATTATATAAATTATAATAAATAATTATTCGTTACAAAATTTTCTGACAAGTAAAATGTTAGATTAAGTACAGCTAGGGCAATTTAACTTATCGGAGCAGTAGTTTGCATTGCTTTCCCCAGTATAAAGGAAGGGAGAAGCATTTCGGTGGTTTTAGTCGATACGAGACTAGCATACCCGCCTTCCCCAGGGCGGAGAAAGCCCATGAATATCGCCCGGTTGCAAAAAATAGAAAATAACTTGGTACACTCTCAAGCGATTTACAAGGTTATAGAAGTCTGGACACTGAAATTGATCTAGATAAGTGGCAAATTGTCTCTTAAATTTTCAATAACATATGAGTATTTATAAAAGTATTGTTCAATAACCTTGCAGGGAATAATACTATACAACAGCTCAAAGTTGGTAAAAAATTATCAGATAAATTTTCAATAATTTTAAAACAAAATTGTACCTATAAGTGCTTAATTTGTCTTTCACACAAACACAAAGTATAATTACCTAAGTCAGCAACATAAGGGCCTTTTCTGTACGTAACAATCCTGCCTCCGACTCTGTCTCTGCCTTCCAGTATAACCACTTCACAGCCAAATGAAATCAATTGGCGTGCTGCAGCCAGACCAGAGACTCCTGCATTTAAAAACATTAAATACACATCAATACTTACATTTTTACTAATATCTTATGCTGTAACTATCATACTGTCTGCAGTATGATAGTTTTAAACAGAGATAGAACCAGAATTTTTAAATGCTTGTTCTATCTTGTACACTTAAAAGTATTCTCTTATTTAGTGTAAGGAAAATGTAAAACTAAAATATTACTTTTTAATAACCTTGTACGCAATATACTTGAATACTGTAGTGTGGTATGGCGACCTCACTATGCTACACACTCACTGCGGCTTGAGCGTGTTCAAAAACGGTTCCTGTGGCATCTAGCGTTTTCCAGTGGTATTGCCAAAAAAATTCGATCTTACACAGGCAGGTTAGAGCATTTCCACATGAGGTCTCTAGCTAATCGTAGGCTAGTTAATGACGCAGTATTCGCTAGTAAAGTCTTTACCCATAACATAGACTGCCCAGAGTTATTGGCTCTTTTTAAACTTCGTGTCCCCGCTAGATATCCTCGCTATTCTATTACGCCACTCTGCGCACCTCTTAGGAAAACAGTACTTGGTAGTAACTCCCCATGTGCTAGATTATGTAAAGTAATAAACAGATTCAGTGATAAAATCGATCTACACCATGACACGTTATGTAAAATGAAAAATGCTTTCTTTAAGTTAGTTAATTTTGAATAGTCCACTTTCCAACAATATAATATATATATAGCAGTTCTAAATGTAACATTTTTATTGTACTTTTATATACTTATAGAATTACTCATAGTTTTTAGTTTAATGTACGTTACTGTCTTTTTTTTTTATATGTGGAGTTTACCTTTATGTAATTGTTACACTGTTATTATTATTGTCTTGCTACTTGTCCTTTATGTCATTTTATGTGTATACAATTGTTGGTGAACCAAAAAAAAAAAACAAAACATTTATGTTTCTTTTAAAATCGTCAGAATTCAGATATCAGAACTAGTATGAGACTGGCCTGCAATAGTATACCAATAGACACTAGGTTGACATGTAATTCACAACCTTATACACAGATTTTTTATACATACTTATCTTCACAAGCAAGTAAATATGATATTCATATTTATCATGTAAATGCTATTGCCATTTAAATTGATGTGAAGGAGATTAAAAACTTGGAGTTGGTTAACTCTTTGTGTAGCAGTTAACTAACTTTATAAAAAAAAACATTCTTCTTACCAGCTCCAATGATAATAACTTTTGGTCTCTGTTTTCCCTTTGGTGGAGTTGGAATGGAAGTAGTACGCTCATAGATACCATAGTTTATAAAACCATGTCGATCTAAAAACGCGTGAGTCCTCATGACTAGTGCAGGATCTCCATTATATGGTGCCTGTAATAATAATAAGGAGTTTAATAACATGTTTAGGAGATAGAGCTTTGGCTATAAATTACTATAATATTATGCCACTATGTTCAATATACTTTAGAGTGTAAAGTTAATATACATTTGTTGGAGTCCATTCAAAGTACAGATTTATGTACAAACAAATATTTTCTTTGGTTATGCCTTTAATAAAATTAAAATTTGAATTCATTTGTATCAACCAATAGTATCAAACAATTATTCTTACTTCCATTTTCTGCATAGCAAGCTCTTGAGTCAATTGTTTCTTAGGATCTTCAAACCACAGTTTCAGTATGCGGTTTCTTATTTGAACAAATGCATGGCTTGATGGTCCAACTAAGTCTGAGAAACACTCAGCTTCTAAGGAAGACATCTTGTCAAATGGCAGCCGTGACTGAAATGCAGCTCCTTCTAAACTGTAAATTGAACATTTCATTGTTTATTCACAATATATACTACTCTAGAAATATAAAATATTGCTGTGTAAAGTGATGTGCCTTTCATACATTAAAATTAACATTTCACACAACAGACTAGAAGAAACCAGAAAATGGTAATCATTTGTGAAATATATAAACTAACATTTGTCAGAAAACTTGGTAATTTGAACAGTTAAGCTGGTATGAACAGGGACAGCTTTCAGGCTGGTCCACAAACTGTTGACACTACACACATAATTAATTACTCCAATAGCGTAGGTATAATATACTTAGTTGTACCTATTAAGCATTTCTTTGTAATTAATTTCTTCGATATCATCATTTTTGGCATCGTCAGTTTTCATTTCCTCCTTTTTTTCTTTAACATCGGCAGTACGACTCGACGATGACTCCCGCCGCCCACCGACAGAAGTGGGGCTTGATGAAGTAATCTTACTCCTTTCAGACTGATCAGATTCAGAGTCATCTTGTTTTAATTTCTCCTCTAATTCCCGGGTTTCAACCTACGATCGATAAACATAACCTTATCAACAAAACAAATAAAATAATTGATTTATGACCAACTATAGTAACTGTAAATAACAGGGTACCTTCGCACGTTTTCTACGACTCATTTCTAAGAAAAAATATCTAGAAAATAAACTTCTTTCGAATGAAAAACGGAATTTTATATCAGAGGCAGCCTAGACAAATCCAAAACAAAAATAAACTGACGCTGACATTGTCAAAATGTTTGACATCGACAGTGACGTACGAAGGAACGAAAAAGAGAACGTTCAGAAACATTAGTTGAGCGTGATTTGGTAATTTGTTAATTTACAAGGGTTATTAATCTAATTTAAAAACATAAGCTAAGACTTCAAAAAAAGAGCTTCTCTTTTCTACCCGTAGGTAAGTAATATTATTGGAACTGCATCATATTCACTTAGGATAATCTATAAGAGTTTTCAAGCAATTATGCAAAATTGTATAAGTGTTTTTATGTTTGTTTGTTCGTATATAATTATGTTTTTTCGTTTATTTCTCTGAAGGTATTGATCGGATTATCAATCTTCTTTTTTATTCGGTTACATTAAGTTCAACTAAGGGACTGTAAGGCACACCATAGTGTGTGAATAAGCAAAAGTTAGCACGTTTCGGCTGGATTATCCATAATATGCCAAAATGCTTAAAACTAGACGAAGAAAAAGTAAAATACAAATAATTGGTCAAAGGTTTTTATTTCATTTTATATTTAATTTACATTAACTAACAAAAACTACAATTCTCTTTTCTTATAACGTAACAATCACTAACAATAACATAAAACAATTCGTTTGAAATAAGTTTTAAAACGTCTTCCTGAAATGATTGTAAAGTGGACCTTCATCGGCATAACCAGCAACTTCTTGAGGAATGATAGAACTTTCATCAATACTACCACAAGGACGGCACATACATTCTAAAGGCGCCTTGGTAGTGATCTGAAAAATAAAGAACCATTTCAAGCTTGATGACGATAAATTATTATAGCAATAGTTCAAGACGAAGTTTAGAGATGCAATTATCATTACCTATTTACCTATTTTCATCTATTGATACCAACTTTACATTAAGATTTCGGATTGCGAAGTTCTCACTACTACACATTTTTAACTATTGCGTTTGTTTGCGAATCTTACCTTTCTTAACTTTCTATCTTCACTTTTAGCTTTAGGACAAAGTAGGACTACAGTCGCTTCTCGTTCACCAGATTCTTGACAGCAGTTGCATGTCCGTTCCATTTGCCAGATTTTGCTCCCAGACACCTAAACAGAGAGAAAAAAATATTGTATTTATGGTCTATTACTAGTTACCTTTATACAAATATTCAAACTGTTAAAAAAAGATTACCTGCACATAACTAGAGCATTTGCCGATACAAGCGAACGAGGGTATCGCCTTTGGTATACAACCGGGATGTTTTAAGACATGGATAACAGGAGTCATCTGACATTCTTGACCTAAAAAAGGGAAAGGAACTGTTAAAACTTTATGAAAAATAAGTAATTTCTAAGTAAACTCGTTTAACATATTTTTTAAATTATATACCTACCTGGAGGCAACTGCATTTCTACCGATTGTGCGTTTACCGGTTTTTCTTGTAGCTGATAAGCAGATATTAACACCAAACACAAAATAACAATCTCGAAACGAAACATTTTTAAATAAATTAGTTGTAAAATCCCAACTCGTCGTTCTCCGTTGAAGGAAGAAGCTGTAGTATGAGTTACAGAAAAATGCTTCAGTTTATAAAGGCCCTGTATCGAAATAAAACGCGTAGTCCTCCACTATACACGAAATTCATTTTAGTGTAAACATCATATTAGGGGTGAGTCTTACATAGACCCAACAGCGCTAACAAGATTTAATCGATCTTTAATGGATACTCCGCTGGAGCTTTTAAGTGCCTCTGTTATTGAATAAGTAGATGTATGAAAATAGTGATGGGGTTAATACATATGGAGAGATATTTTTAATTATGACGTTATGAACTGCAAGATTTAATACTTTTCTTTTATCACCAAACTTTGAAAGTTTGTAGACAGGGCAACTGAGCAAATTGCACATTTTTTCTCGTAGTAGGTAAGAACTCAGCTTTAGGCACTTCTTATAATATACTAGAAATCTTTTACAGACTTTTAGAACAAAGCTGGCGAAAACAGTAAGAAAAATCCTGTAAGTAAACTCATTTAGACTGACCGGCGGGGGCTTGAACTGGACACCTCATGATTAGCAAGTCTAATAAACTGTTTAAGCAAAATGTTAACGCATGGACAATCTGGATACAGCTCTTCGTCCTAAATTGCGCCATAATACTCAGTCCTTTCGCATCCAGTCCTATCCAGATTTTTACAGGTCGTCGCTATGTCGGACGTTAAATATTCAAGTAATTCAAAATCAGTCACAATTTTAAAGAACTAAACCATGTAAACTAAAATCCCATATCTTATAAAACTATACTAATTATACTTAAATGCGAAAGTAACTCTGTCTATCTGTTACGCTCTAACGGCTAAATCACACGACCGATTGTGATGATATTTGGTATGGAGTTAGGTTACAGAAGTAGGGGGAGTCCGGGAGAGTGTACCCGCCTTCCACTAAAATGGTCATAAATCGTTCTATACTTACAAATTGCTATTTTTTATAAATTGTATCTTAAGCTGCATTATTTAGCTATATATTCTCTTAAGAAAGTTTGATACATCATTAATAGTTTATGAAAAATTAACGATTTTTAGGAAAGTGACATTCGGCTAATATCTCCCGCCTGGGTGGGAGACTTGACCCCCCAAGTAGGGAGCCTTTACCCGGGTTTAAAAATAGGCAAAATAATCATTACAAATTATAGTTCTATAAAGAAATTTAATCATTAAAATATTACACATAATATTACGTAGTAAATGAGAACACGAAGAAGGTATTTTAAGTATCTTTGAGATACATAAGTGAGGAATTAACTAGTATCAAATATATTTCTAAACTTTGTTACTTTTACAATATAGTGTGTGTTTATAAACGTATAATTAGAAACGCTTTTTTACAAAAACCATATTTTTTATACAAAGCAACAATATTAATTACTACTTTCAGAACCAACAGTAATACTATAAAAAATATTTCTGTCTGTTTACAACAATATCTAAACATTTAACAATATCTCATAAACATGGAGAAACATCTTTAGTAACTTAGGTACCTTTGAAGCAAAAATAATAGTCTGAACCTATTCTATCTTTTACATAACTAGGTAATCTAATGTAGGAAACCTTGTATGTTGTCAGCAAACTTAAATTAAAATTACTGTCAAAGTTAAGAACAAAAATAGTTATTATCATACTGGGGGTCTTCGTTAAGGCTCGTCTGACTGTCACTTGACTGTAAAACGTGTCTGTTTACCGTCTTTTTTTTCCTTCTTGATCTCTTTCATTTATGTGTAGTGCATAATCAACACTATCATCATCTAGGTCTAGTTTTTCTGCCGTTTTTGTTAACATTTTAGTTTTTCCGGGCTGTCTGCCACGACGAAGACTTTTTCTAGGAGCAGCTTTTGGAATTGGACGAATTATTTGTGGTATTTTTGTTTTTTATCGCGAATCAGAATCTGCCAATGTCTTATCCAGATCTTGAGACATAGAAGCCACCTCTGCCGATTGTGTTAATATTGCAATTGCTTGATCAAATTACTCCTCAAAATTGATGGCGAATTGGCTCTATACGCCACAGTTTCATTCATGAATACTGATAATGATGTTTTAGTCAAAATATTGGGTTGGTTAAAAGTCTGCGACATAATTGTGCTAACAAATCTGGAATAAAATATCATTGCGGGAGAAACGATGGGAGAGATTACCCTGGGTAAAGTCTCCTCCCGCCGCCAGGGTAATGTCTCCCACACCTTGCCAAGCTATCTTTTAGTAGAAATTTATAAAAAACTGTAACACTTGAGTGAAAGCTATTTGCCGTAAATGTTACTAGGATCATTGCACTTACGATGTAAATAAATGACAAGCTGGAATTTATTTACAGTGAGCAACAGAAATCAAATATCGAAAATTGAAAAAAGTTACTTACCGGGCACGAAATGTGTTGTCACTTCTCAATCCTAAACCAAAGTGCCGATCGCAACAGGGTCACGTGAGCGACTTGGTAGACGCATAAGGAGTCCTAAAAGTGTAGCAATGTCGCAATATCTAGTTCCACAAAGATTATATGAGCAGTGGCTATTGTCTCCTACCTGCTAAACTATCCCGGACTCCCCCTACCTACTCAAGAAAGGTCATAGGCTATATATTTTGCCGCAATAACCGTCACCCACGCGCGTGAAACCGCAGGCGAAAGCTAGTATCTAATAATACTTTAAAAACGATTTTTATCAAAATTTAAATATCCTTATGAGGTACTAGCGGCCCGCCCATGCTTCGCAGGAATTGACATTTATTTTAAAAAAATCATAGTCTTTAAGTAGTTATTTACTTCTTTATCCGTAAACCTATTTTCCGTAATATCCTTGGAATGGAAAGTCCGATTTCATTAATTCAAAGAGTAATCTACAGTGTCTACAATCATTTTGTGTGTGCAATCTTTTTGACACTTTGAGTTACATCATCGAAGTTTTTTAACTATTTTTTTTTATATTCTATAGCCTATGTTAGTCTGGAACAATGTAGCATTCAAATGGTGACAGAAATTTTGAAAATTGGCCCCGAAGTTTTTGAATTTATTCGTTACATACGTACACACATACATACAAATCTTTCCTCTTTATAATATTAGTGTAAACAGATGTATGACACTCAAACCAAAAAAAAAAGGTATTACTATAATTACCTACCTACTTATTTAGTCATTCAAAATTTGCCTGGTTAAACGTACCCACAAACATGGTATATTATAGCATTTATCATCAAATCAATGGATCAACCTAACGCATATGACCATATTGGTCTACTGCTGGACGTAGGTCTCTAATAATTCTACCAAAATACCCGGGCTTTACGCATACAGTTCGACCAGCTTACCGTGCCTAAACATCGTTTTACTCACCTAGACAAAGACTTGTCCAGGTAATATTCATTTTGGAATACACCTGGTGATGTATTCCGAAATTATTAGTTACGGATCCGATTGAATACACATACTCAATACCTGTCGGGCACAACGAGCAACTACCAAAATTCAGTTAAAGTAAAAGCCTTGTCCATTGAATATCAAGCAGGATATCAAAATAAAGGACACGACCAAACAATTTCAAAAATGTAACTCACTACGTAGGAAATAAAGAAAGTTTTTTTTTTTTTTGTAATTATTAATCATTCTAGTGCTAATTTAGGGTTTTCTACCACCACGCAGTTAACAACTTTCAGTGGCCCTTGTTATTCTTTTGTATAATATTATTGATCCCACAGATGGCAAAAGGTTTTTAATTTAATAAGTCTAGGCTCCATACTGAGCTCTTTCCTCTTTCCTGTACAGCAAATTACTAACGAAGTAAACTCACCCAGCATCTTTACTTTCTATCTACTTTAGCCAGATATAATACTTTTGTTTAGTTTGTGAGGAGCCAAATGCTTGTCATGTGCGGCCCGGGGATCGAACCCTCAGCTTCGCGCCGCCGTGTTGGTATATAGGATGCCAGAATAATAATTGTATATGGGCCTATGAACACCCAAGTGATTATATTCGCAGGCGATCAAAGGACACTAAAGAGTTGCCTATGATGACCCAGGTGATATCACCCAGGATATCAAAATGGAATAGACCAATAGTTTGGTTACGATCGGCATAGCGGGCCATGCGCGCACTCTATGCTGGCTTATGTACACTCCAAGGTGGTGACGAATTTCACTGGTTTCCTAAGTAAGTGGTTATTTAATTCTTTACCTGTAATATTTGGATATGTATGACGCACGATGCAATTTCGTAGTGGCATGGCATAGTGGTTCATTGAACGAATTTGTGTGCAAAATTTTGCAGCTTCAAATCCACTATAGAAAAGTAGCAAGTGACTTTTTATAGTTATAATTATGTATGTGAGACTTCATTGATAAATTAATGAATAAAAATATCGTGAGGAAACCAAGATTCCAAAAACTGGGGTTCTGAAATCGCCACCCGCAACTGAGCATGCGTGGAGATCTTAGAGTATACATAGACAAACATAGAATGCGCGCATCACTGGTAGCCCGTTGTGCCACGCGTGTTTCCTGCATACATACCTATCTCCTACCTAGTCTACAGTTTATACTCGATATGCGCACTCCATGGTTTACTTATTTTTATTCTAAGGTGGTGATCAATGCTCGTTCCTTCTCTATATGAGAAGAGGCCTGTGCTCTTCAGTGAATAAATTGCTGAAATATAATATCCAGATTTGACTAAAGGATATTTTTAAAAATTCATATTTTGATAGTTTTCTGCTAAAGCTTATAGTTTTTTTACTTCGTAAGCTTACTATTCTTTTAGATGTTTACTTTACTTAACATTATCGACTCTTGGAATTTCCATAAACATAGGTACAATTTTTATCAAATGCAGGATGGGCTTGGGATTTACAAAAATAGTTATTTTAACTTCATAAATTATTTATTTTCAACAATTGTTATCTTAGTTTGTAAATTAATTGTATTAATACAGATTACAACATTCTTAATACCTACTTTTGTTACGTACATAGGCACCGATGAATTATTTATCATTATAATATTTTTTTTTTGTATTTTTTTAAACCTTTGACCAATTTTCTTAGATATATGTATTAGCTAATACTGTCTGTCATGTAAACAATCAATAAGCCGCATCCTCTTTCACAATCAATAAATGCTTCATCGATAATTAGCAAGGTCAATCATTAGCGGCTGAAATCTCCACACTTGTAGCATTTACAATCATCTGGTTCACGGAGACGCACTTCCATAATAGCACTGTCTTCGTCATCAAGCCTTATACCATCAGGATCGTAACAGTGAGTCAAAGTCACCAAACGCTCACGCAAGAAATTTTCTCTGCAGCAAAAACATTCCTGTAAAGACAGCCATATGTACTTATTTTATTATCATATTCATTCCCTGATATCAATTATTTTATTGGACGATACAAAATCTAAATACCAAAAATGAACTTTTTGTAATTCTTATGACAAGATGTTTATTAGTAGAATATCACAATAAGGAACTAGTAGATACTACATAGAGTAAAGTAATACTAGTAGTAGCTCAATGGGGGCTACCGTACCGCGAGTCGATAATCTGCTAGGGTCGCATCAGGTCTATCTGTTAATTTTCACCAATCACAGGCCAGTAGCTTGACTCACATTGGTGATGAATGACAGATACAACTGATGCGATACTAGCAACCCTGGCCACTTTTGACTTAGGGTAGCCCAATTGAAGATTTAAATTTTATTGGATAAGAGTATACCTTGGAAAATCCCGTAGGAGCTGAAATTGATGGTCGCACTTGGCTACTGCACATGCCTTCACATTTGTTGACACTAACTTCTCCACTGCAAGATCTTAGCAATCTACCCATATCGTCATATTCCTCTAAAAAAATACATAAACATATTTTGTTAATGGTAAGCTACTTACTTATATGTAAAAGAATAAAATATTTACATGGTCGGTGCAAATGAATCTCAAGAATATTAAGAGTTTGAAAATTTTATATATATTTTACAACCTTTTGTGACATGTATTTCAGTGGGTATCGTCTCGCAAGCTTCTTCTGCAGCACATTTTAATATGAATAAAAGTAATAATTCAACTGTGTATAGTGATAAAATTTTAAATGTTGTAAAAGACATGTTAGTTAATTTTTAATCTGAAATGCTTTGTGTTTTGCTACAGCGGTGGTCGAAGCCGTTGTAGTTTTTCCCCTGAATTTCAGTCCTTTTATATGATTCATTCTGCTAGTACACTAGGGGATGGGGTGAATAGAGGGCAAAAGTTATCAGCGGGTCATCGAAACCATAATTGAAATATCTTGTAATGTCGTGTTCATTACAAGATATTTTAGTTGGGTGGCCTATTTTTGTAGTTGAACTAGCAAAATGAGGCGTGCTTTATATTAACGTTTCTTGTGTACGTAATTTGGTAATTTACTTTTGTTAAAACATTTCAGAACTAAACTTTATTTATAACCTGTGCACTGAATTATTATCAGATTGACTTGCAATGTCCACAGAGTACTTTTATATATGGCAATGTCAAAGTAATGTCAAATGCGGTGCATATGCATAAACTCAAGCTGGTAATTTGTGTCGGGTTGGTTGGTTATCTTAACTTTAAATAAAAAGGGTAATTTGTATCCTTAATCACCTAAGATCTACAATGAAATTCGACGAAGATTTAATTGTATTCCTTATTCTGCTGTTCTCATGGGTAGAATACCTATGGGAGCTATACTTGTCGTTGCGGCAGGTAATGTTACATATTGTTATCTTTTCTGATGTTTAAGTACATAATACTTTCTATCGACCCTATTAATAAAGTATGAATCTTTCGTTGTTTTAAAGATATTATTGGCCTAAGTTTGTTTAAGTCGTGTTAGTTGTTAAATAGTTTATTCTAATTATCTTCTGAGTAACGATAATCTTATGATTATGTTTTGATTGTACCTCCTATTCCATACATTTCAGATTGAAAATGTCGTATTTTTCATGTTTATATATTTGTCTATAAATTCATACATAACTGAGAACTCACATTTTAAAGACAGCCCCTATTAATAGACTTTATTATAAAGTATTATTACTTATTACAATGATTAATACCTACAGGTTAAGAATGCTTGATTATATTTGTTGTGAAATAGATTTTAACTTCTTTTTTTTTTGTTTTAGTTGAAGATTTACAAGACGAATAATACAATACCAAATGATTTGAAAGACATGTTAAATGAAGAATCTTTCAAGAAGGCACGAGTTTATGGAATTGACAAATCACGGTTCAAGATAGTCAAAGAATTTTACAGTATAGCATTAACATCTGTGATCTTGTATAATAGATGGATTTATGTGGCATGGCACAAATCTGAAAACATTGCCGCTGCTTTGAATATTTCTCCAGATAGAGAGATTCTAGTCAGTTGTGTATTTATGACTTTTGTGACATTATTTAACTTTGTTGTTAACATGCCATTCACTCTTTATAGCATCTTTGTTCTAGAACAGAAACATGGCTTTAACAAACAGACCGCAGGTTTCTTCATAAAGGACCAAATAAAATCTTTAGTACTTAGCCTTGTCATTACATTACCTATCATATCCATAGCAATATATATTATAATGCTCGGAGGAAATATGTTTGTTGTCTGGCTTTGGTTGTTCACAACAGTAGCTACACTCATATTATTAACTATTTACCCTTCAGTTATTGCACCACTATTTGATAAATTTGTACCCTTACCTGATGGCTCTCTGAGAAAAGGAATTGAGAATTTAGCATCTAGGCTTAATTTTCCACTGTCACAAGTTTATATTGTAGAAGGTTCAAAAAGATCTGCACATAGTAATGCTTATTTCAGTGGCTTATTTGGAGCAAAGAGAATAGTATTGTTTGATACCTTACTTGAAAAATATGATGAAGAAAAGAAAGTAACCACTGGATGCACTGATAGTGAAATTTTAGGAGTTCTGGCTCATGAACTTGGACACTGGAGTTGCAGTCACATTTATAAATCAATTGTCCTAACTGAAGTAAATTTGTTGCTGCTGTTTACTGCCTTTGGAGTGCTATTCAAATATTCAATGTTATATACTTCACTTGGATTCCCTGCTGGCCAGGAACCAATTATTATTGGTCTTATTGTAGTGTTACAGATGATCCTTGCTCCATACAACTCTATTTTATCTTTCTTCACCACAGCGCTTTCCAGAAAGTTTGAATTTGAAGCAGATAACTTTGCAGTCTCATTGTCATTCCCTAATGAGTTACGATCTGCCCTAATAAAATTAGGCAAAGACAATTTAGACTATCCAATTTATGATAAATTGTATTCAGCTTGGTATCACTCACACCCAACACTGTTACATAGAATTGAAAATATAAAGACTCAAATTGCAAATGAAAAGAAGGATTAATATTTGTAAGGTATATTTAGAATGTACAATTTATATGTTCATGCATTTTTAACAGTACAAGTAAATTTAACCTTGTTTAATATTTTTATGTAAATTGCATTTTGTAGTATATTCTAGTCCAGTCTTTTTATTTTTGTACACTCAACTCTTATGCACATGACTGGATGTTATTTACAGCTAATAAAAAGAATGGTGTTACAAATGTATGTAATTACAAAATATTGATACTTGTGTAAATCAAAAGAGTTTTATCAATATTTTTAAGTCAGTGCATCCACTCAACATAGCATTGTTTACAATTTAACATTGAATAAGTTAAAAAGTGTTTGTTCCTAAAGTTATCAAGGATATTATCATATTACTTTGTATGTTTTATTGTAACACCAGTTCATTGTACAATATACACTGCATTTATTTTGCACTGAGCAATACCTACATACTCTCGGAAGTTTCTGTATTTATTTCTAATGATATATGATATGTATAATTAAGTAGGTGTGTGTATAAATAATTAATTTTCTACATGTGCAGTTTTTATATAAAGCTATTGAATATTAATAAATATACGAATAGCATTTCATTTTGTATTTTTAACCTTAGTTTTCTATAAATTACTAGCTGTGCCTGCGGCTTCACTCCCGTCAACTGACTACCTACCCTACCATACCCTACCTACCCTACCTATTTTTTATGTTTTTAAAGCTTCCCTGTATTCTAGCGAACGAAACAAAAAAAGAATTATTTAAATTGACCCAGCCGTTCTCGATTTTTAGCGAGACTAACGAACAGCAATTAATTTTTATATATAAGATATTAATATCTTCACCAGACAGGTCATTGTGGAAAACCACATTTCTACATTGTCTCGGGGTCTAGGTGTTTGTGGTACCTTCGTAGTCTCTAATTTAATAACACAAGTGCTCTAGCTTACTTTGGGTATAGAGGAATGTAAAATGATGTTGTCCACATCTGCCGCATCCGCCGAGACGTGCCAAGTGAAGCGCAAGGGCATCAACTACCTTTTCTCGAATCGTTTCGTCGTTTGTTTTACACTCATAGCTTAAGTTTGAATTATACTAGATAAACAAAATTCTTTGGTTATGTTGTCAATAGCGGACTTATTAAACAAAGTTTAAATTGCACAGCTCTTATACTTTACGATTTCATTGATACGTATCTAAAAAACCCCGATTTTGTCACTGACTCACTGATAGTAATCAACAATCTTAGGGTACTTGCAAAAATGTCTTAGAAAGCTGAAAATTGGTATGCAAGCTAGTATAAGTACACAAACAACAAAAAAAATCTAAAACCTGAAACTTTTACCCCCAACCCCTAAAACTAAGGCATGGAAGTTTGTATGAGACTTCCACAAATTTTGACGCTAGAGGTCTGAAAATTCATATAAGGATCCTTGTTTATAAATAATAAACGAAAAATAAAAAAATATTGTCACAAGCAAAAGGAAGTGAAACCCCAGCCCCACCAAAAACATTTTTATATAAAATGTTGCCAAGACGAGACCATAATATGAATCGCAAGTTATCAGATGCAGTCACATGTAGAGCCAAACTTCTAACTTTACACCAAGTCCTAACTTCACAAACTCTACATCTTGGTCAAAATAAGGTAGGTAGGTACCTACAATTAAAAAAAAACAATATCTAATCAAATGGCGGATTTTATTGTGCTTTTTAAATCTCTTTGAGTGGGGTATCAAAATAAAGTGCTTTAAAATGCGAGTACAAAAATAATTACACAATTTTAAAAATAAAGCAATATGGCGACCTACGGTGCCATTTTTAAATAAGAGAAAAAAAATATTTAATTCTCATTACAATATGGGTATCAAATTGAAAGTCTTGATGACCACATTCTAAACTTGTAATTTAAAAGTTATCACTAAAATGTATACATAAAAATATTAATAAAAAAATAAAAAAACCCGTTTGCCAAAAATATAAGAAAATAAGTGTTGTACCTATTCGTTAATTTTCATTCCAGTCGGGGAATTTCTTAAGTGTGAATGGTTCCCTAACTGTAATGACAATTGACGAATACACCTCTTGTAGGTATTCTTAGTTATTAAGTACCTACCTAGTTTGTTTTTTGGGAGATGAGTATTTTGAATTTTTAAATGAATATTTTATTCTATTTATTGTAGGTATAAAACTCTCGAGCAAGTGTACCTTAGTTCCTACCTAACATATCCTAGCTACCTAATAGTCGGTAGGTACCCAAAAGGAGCAAGTACCTGTAGGTACCTACCTAAAATAATTTAAAATATTCGTTTTGAAAACCTCTGTATCTATAAATAAATAAAATATACTAAATATAAGAGTGGGTGTCAGTGCCTTTTTAAAGGAAACTGGCCTCGCAATTTCCTGTTTTCTTGGGTTCTTTCAGTGCATCATATTTCCATCAGCTGCTGGCTGCCGCTAACCGTTGGACACACACATCCATGCTTCCTTTCTGGTTACATAGGAGTGAAAACGTCATCAACTTGCTCCTGTACTCAATCAGACACAAGATGTAAGCCTCCATTGCGCGTTGTTCCTACGATGGCTTTTTGGTTTCAATGCAATGGTTGATGTTTCGGTGCACAGATGCAAAGATCTTGAAACATCGGGCTGTTGACCGTAGCTACCGTTCTTGTCGGCGGTAGCCGTGGTCGTGGCTTCCGCTTTCATTGTATAGGTACCTACTGAAGGTAGGTTTGGAACTCCCTATCAAACAAAATGTAACTTATGACTGAACTTAAAAATAGGTACCTAATGATTGAAATAGGAGATACTATTATAATACAGGGATATCTTGTATTTTTTTCATTAGGTAGGTATCTACATACCTGAATGAAATTCTACTCAAACCAGGTTAAAAATTCTCAGCTTGCTCTAAGGTGTCGGGCAACGGTGAACCTTTGGTTTCGGGTAAAGGCAATAACATTAACATTTGAGCTAATGATACAACAGCTAAAATCATCAGAGGAAGATCCGAAAGAATAGTGTCCAAACTGACGACTGCTGGAGCAACCATGGAAGCAATTCGGGCAAAAGTTGTCACTCCGCTGACACCAACATTACGCCCCAAGGTAGGAAATAACTCTCCCGAGAATAAATATAATGCTGGAATAGTACCCTGAAAAAATATTTTACTTTAGAAAAATCAACAAGGTAACAAGTTTTATAATAAACTAGCTGTCCCCCGCGACTTTGTTCGCGTGTTTTAGTTTCAACGGTTTTTCATTTTTGCAACATTTTTCATTTATGCTCCGCTCCTATTAGTCATGGCGTGATGTTATATAGCCTATAGCCTTCCTCAATAAACGGACTATCAAACACAAAAATAATTATTCAATTCGAACCCGTAGTTCCTGAGATTAGCGCGTTCAAACAAACAAACTCTTCAGCTTTATAATATTATTAGTATAGATTAGTATACATTTGTACCTGTTATGAAACCAAGGCTGCAAAAATATAATATAAGCATCTTAATTGGTATCTACCTAGTGGGCCCTTGAAGAAATCATGGCAGAAATAATAGAACTAGTAGATAATACACATCTAAACCTATCAGTAATTCAATTTCGCACTTGACTGACTTACCGCCATTCCTGCGAAACCTATTCCAGCAAACAATAGCCTCGGCCAGTCATTTTGATATTTTGCTCTCGGTATTATCAGTATAAGAATAAAGCATATGGATGTAACCAATTGATATAGGCCGACAGTTGTCTTTCTTCCGAATCTTGTTATTATACAGATGCATGTTAATCCTCCCACTGTTGAAATTATTCCAGTTAATGCTACAGCCATAAAAATATTTCCTCCGATTGAACCTAAATACTGTGAAAACGTATAAAACGCCAACCCAGTACAAAACCTGTAAGTAAAGACTTATAAATTAATATCTAATGCCTAATTAAATATTGGTTCATTATAAACATTTATAACTAAGGAATTTGTACATAAATTCATACCAATTCATTGAAAGCAATAGAGTTTTCAGTCTCATGTTTTTAGATCTCAAAAAAGCCATAAATCCGGGGTCCTGTTGACGTTGACCTTCATGGTAGCTTATCAAGTGTCTAATCTCTCTCAAAGTTAAATCGCGACCGTTCTGCCTCGCAATCTCCTTCAAAATTCCTAGAAATTATATTAGTAAGTAGATATTTAAAATTTGTAACGGATAAGTCCGCCGTGCTGAAATCGTAACAATCCAGATAATACGGATCTTAAACGCTTCCAATTACAAGTATTTATTTCGATACTGTGGTAGTCTACTTACCTACTGTTTTTTTCTCTAAGCTATTAATAACTGTTCCATAAAATTTTACAAGCGGTAGCCTATATAGACAGTTAAGTAGTTGAAACACAAATAAATTACCTACCCACATAAAATTATATTTTCGTTACACGAAACGTGCTCATGTAGACACTTATGTATCTACTGTGTAAAATCTATTTAAATACAAAAACGAATGTAATCCGGTATGTTAGGTAAATGTCCAAATATTACCCGAAGCTTTTTCTGTTTGCCCCGTCGCTAACAACCACCTGGGTGACTCTGGTACCCATAACCAATAAACTATGTACAATGATGAGAGGGAAGCCAATGCGAATTCCAGCTTCCTCCAGTCTCGTAACCAGTAGGCTAGGCCTGCCATCACTGCATTCCCCAAGCCGAATGGCAGTTGGTATATGACTGGGATTATAGTCCGCCACTTGCCACTTACCACCTTAAAATGAAATAAAAAAAATAGTTCCTAGTTGTTCCATGATAAATGTAAAGGTACTGATTGCTCAGTGAATTTCTAAAATAAAATTTACCTCCATGGAGATAACAAAAGATATAATACCAATCCCACCAGAAGCCAATGCTAGAATAAACCAATTACACAAAAAGAGCCAATACCACGGAATTACGCTGGCAATAAAACTAGCGACGGCCTGAATAATGATTCCAATCATAAGGGGGAACTGACGACCACGTTTGTCAGCCCATATGCCAAAAATTATTCCTCCTGTAACTATTCCCCACATCATCACACCCTGGCATACCTGGAAAAAAGTAATAAGTGGATAAGAACAACGATTTATAAACTAGATAAACAGGTACTTAGATATAAGAAGTCGCGTAGAGCATACGCAAATGATCCTGTGGCTCCAGCAGGCAGACTAGGGAGTTCAATAGGGGATAGAATTTTGCCGTTGCAAATCCCACCTCTACTTCCTATTATTATACCTAGATACTTACTTATGCACTATTATTCTAATATTAGGAGTGTTGTAAGAATTGAAGCCAAATCGCAGTCGAATATACAACAAGGTCGATACTTGACTGCTACTCGTTTTTCACTAATAAGCCACGGAGACGCTGACCAAACTAAATATCTTTACAAATATTAACTTTTATACTTACGTGTGTAAGCCAATGTCTAGTGCATACTAAATTCCAATCAGATGTGATTGTACGCTTAAATACGCTAGTGTCGTAAATAAACTTCTTACATGGCACTAGAGGTATCAGTGTCTTATCCATGGAAGGATCAAGAGAGAGTAAATCTGGATCAAAGATTAAACATGGGTGTTCTTCTACACGCTAAAACATTGTATCTGCATTAAATTCACAAATAATGATAAGTATTTGCTAATCTGGACATACTTGTACCGTTTTCTCCGTTTTAGCTCACACGGTATATTAAAACCCGTCAACTGCTGTGAGAAATCAGCATTCGGCCACGGCACTGGTGCCGTCCCAGTTAGCTTTAACTAGGTCAAGGTAGGGTCATATATTTTGTTTACCTTTAAGCTACAGGTAGAAAAGTTGGTAAGTAGTATAGTTTGCAAGATTGTAAGATATTATTGTAGGTACCTAATATAAAATATCAGAACATAAAGGACTTACTGGGCAGCAAATTTTTCTCCACTCTTCATCGGTATACTTTGTAAAAATTGCTGGTTTTTTACACCAGAATTCTTGAGGTGGAGCCATAAATATTATATTTAACTGGTACCAAGCTATGGGAAACTTTAAGACAGCCATCAAGATACTTATTCGTAATTGCCATTTGCCGAAATCCCCAATTATTTTTGAAGTAACATCCTTGGTATCGCGCTTTATGGGTTTTGCATCAGAGAAACTGAAACGTTTGATATCTTCATCAGGTATCTTAATAAATCGACCGCACATGTACGATTAAACTTAGCATGCTTATTTATCGCTGTCTAACCTGCTTGCTCAGATTGGTCAGTTCCATATTTTAACATGTTAAATAAATCGCCAATACTTTATAAATTATTACAAAACACTGGTAAAACTAAATATAAAGAATGTATGGATCTGAGAAAGAGACATTTCTATCATCACGACTCACGACTGCGTCACTTTCAATCGAGGACAAGTTTTTACTTGGCGATTAAATACTTTTTTTCTGCATGAAAATTTTAATGAAAATGTTTGTGAACGGCTAAGATTTCTAAATAGACTTCTATCCAGCATCTTGAGTTTTTTTGTGAATGAAGATTTTACTGAAAAAAAGACTTCATTTCAATTTGATTACAATTCGAACTGCATTAAAAGACTTTTGATCATTTACACGCTAGGTATGTCCGGGAATCGAACCAGACAAAATCCAAAAAATAGATTTCTGTACTTTTATGCCATCAATCAATAGGGTCAATCATAAGGATCAAAATATCTCTGGCAAACATGGTAAATAAAATTCATACTAACAAATTCAATGGGCTAACAAAGCATTTTTTTATAGTGATTTTTTTGATAATAATAATAATTTAATATGAAATTTTCATAGTTCGTTTACAGTGTTGATCTTGCACAAAAGAATCAAAATGGGTGAGTTCGGGTATTTCAAGCACTTTACCTTCACGTGACATAGGCGTGGGGCGCCCTGTATATCTATGAAATAGGTATAATTGATTAGGTAGTACCTTTTTTTTTTTGAAGAGATTTACGCAGTTAGCCTGAGCGCAGGCTTTGACTGCTTCACCGGACTTTTGGCGAGAACCTTAAAAGCCTCCAGCCAGAGCAATAGAAAAACTAACTACGTCAGCAACGTTCACTAAGGGCACCCCCTGTGGGGTTCGGACATCGACTTAGTGCGTTGCTAACAGTCTTAATAAGGCAAAAACAGCAAGGGAGGGCTGGATCTAAGTTTTTATTATTTAAGGACATATTTTTATTGCTAGTTTGGCCGGCTCGGGCCAGCTTGATCTAGGGACGGGGGGGGTAACATTTACGTTACAATTATTTATACGCGACGGGCCTCGCCGGCGAGGACGTAATATTCGGCGGTTGTGTTTTGTATTGCTACTGCTAGCTAACTCGAATGCTTCTTGGAGAAGCGTTGTTTTATCGTCGGGGTAGGAAAGAGTATGTCTGGGCCGTTTGATTTTAGATGTGACTGAAGGTCGGTAACGCGAGGCTGCTACGATTAGCGGGTTACGGTGGTTTTCTGCGGTGTCGAAGAATTGGATCGCGGCGCGTTTCATGAACTGCTTGATTGTGGGCAGCTTTAAGTCACAGTGCAGCTGCAAGTTACGAACGTAACCTGGAGCGCCCGTGGCTCTACGCATAAAAAGGTTTTGGAGAGTTTGCATTCGTTTAAGTCGATAATCGGGTACGTGAGAGAATACGACGCTGCCGTAAGTCATGATAGGTCTGACGCACGCAGTGTAAATTCTCTTCTTGCAAGCAAGAGAGAGTTTACTGCGCTTGTCTAACATACAATTAAGTCGGCCGAGGGCGAAGGCAGCTCGCGCGCGTGCCGCTTTGATATGAGGTACATTAGGTAGTACCTACCTACACCTAAAATTTATGTATGTGAAAATGAACCTACTTCAATTTTTTTGTGGGATACCGTTGAGGTATGTTATCGATGACGAAAAGATTTTTTAAAATCAATCCACAATGGCCGGATATAGCGCGTAGCAAACATACAAAAAAAGAGGGTACTTTAGACCCTTTTTAGGCCACACGACTGAAGTAAAACTTCTTATTACACAAAACGTAACCGGCTATGAGGGAAAGAGAGAAAGAAAATGTGTACTCGCCCCACTCTCTTGCCCCTACAGTATATACACAATACAAAACTTAACTCTCTCTCTTTCTATCTTCACTAACTTATAACTCCCTCTCACCTTCCGTTCGCCTCGCCCGATCACACTTTTCGTAACGCTCTCGTCACGCATTCATCACCAGCTTACTGCCCAAGTCAAGCGTGCGTAAAGAAGTTTTACTTCAAAAAATTTAAGCTAATAATTTAGTATTTTAATTAAATTTGGTTGTCAACATTAAAATAGTATTAACGTCACTATCATCAGTCAAGTTATCGAGAATATAATCGTTTTCAATGCTTAGAATTTGCTGAAACTTTTATCTGGAACGCAATCTGTAAATGTATTTTAGAGTTCTTTGCTTTGAACTTTGAAATTTTGAATTTGCCAATGTATTATTAAACCTTTTATAAAACAATACCTGTTAGTTGACAATTGATTTTTATCATCATACATAAAATACTCACAATATTTTGATACTAACCATTAAATGATTAATAAATAATATCATTTGAACCTTGAATTGAAAACATATTGTTCCTATGTAAGAAATTTAAGGATTACGGAACCTTGCACCTGTAACTATATTCAAACTTTACTAAATTTTCATATAAATTCATATCATGTCATGTCTGCTGCTGTCAATAGTTGTATTCACGATATTCGTGGTCAATGGTCAATGAATGAAAGATGAAATTTAGGGTGGTTTAGTTTTTGTTTCGTTTTTATTTTATTGTTGTGGTATTTTACAGTGAATGTTTAAGAGTAAAAGCTATAAACGATGCCTTTGGCTAACACGTCCGATCCTTGGCGAATGCAGAATGTTGGAGATAACACGGTATATTTTAGAATATGTTTACGTAGATTAACAATATATTTTATTTTTATTAATCTTTCCGTTCGTCTTTAATCATGTGTTTATTCTATATTATAATAAATCTGTTTTAAAACAATCCTTTTAGGTTTGTCACATATTTTGTATGAAATAAATGTTATTTCTTTTACGCCCCTACCTAGAAATTATTATTTTCCTAATTGCATTTGATGATTTTTAATAGATATCTTACCTTCTGGATTCTGACAGGAACCATTTTTGTACATTTCAATATTTATTACACTGACACTTTATTCAGGAAAATACAATCAACCTAATAAGGAAAAGTGGTAACAGAACAATGCAAACTGCTTGCTTCTATGATTCATTTTATTTACTATGTTACAAAATTAGTATTTCAATGAATCTGTAGTGTTCTCTTGTATACTCATTTATTTTTTTATTACAATTAAATGATTACCAGTAGTAAACAGTAACTTGTTCTTTAATAATAGATTCTGGAACAACTTGAAAAGAAGTGCAATATATTATTTGAAATTAACGTATCAACTATTTCTCAAATTAGTTGCAAGTATGAAACAAATGTGCATTAGAGTTCATAAGAAAAGTGTGTTAATAGAGGTAAAATAATTTACAGCAAATTCTTATTTTTTAAATTTTTTATTTTATTTCTTTCATCTAGACTCTGTATTCTTATTTATTAACCAATAAGTTGTAGCTTATTTAACAAGTGTATATTATGGTGTATGATAAATAGTGAAAAACATTTTAAAATGTTTTATTGTTTGGTAATAGCTTGGTACATCTGCACAGCCTGTAAACAGTCTTCCAATAGTGATTGAGAATTCAGCTGAGTCTCGTCAAGCATCCACTACTGAAAGTTTAGAGACTAATGAAATCACTGATGAAAGGGAAGTGGAAATCCAAGATGTTGTTAAAGAGGGACATGAAAAGGCTGATCCATCACAGTTTGAACTGCTCAAAGTACTTGGCGAAGGTTCCTTTGGAAAAGTATTTTTAGTTCGCAAAGTTACTGGTGCTGATGCTGGCACTCTTTATGCTATGAAGGTAATATACATATTTATTAAAAAAAAAAAGATTTTTAACTGAACTCACTTGACTTTATTATTTATATTTTATTCAGGTACTTAAAAAAGCAACATTAAAAGTAAGAGACAGGGAGCGTACGAAAATGGAAAGAAATATACTAGTTGAAATGGGCCATCCGTTTATTGTTAAATTACATTATGCATTTCAAACAGCTGGTAAATTATACTTAATACTAGATTTCCTACGCGGTGGAGATTTGTTTTCACGACTCAGTAAAGAGGTGAGTTACTACCTATTGTTTGTTGATGTTTATAAAGTAAACTTTATTTGATGTTATACATAATAAAATACATAAATAATGATTATTTATGATTCAACAATTATTTTATTTACTTCTAGGTCATGTTTACTGAGGAGGATGTAAAATTTTACTTAGCGGAACTAGCATTAGCATTAGAACATGTACACAAGTTGGGTATCATATACAGGGACCTCAAGCCTGAAAACATATTGTTAGATGCTGACGGCCATATAGCACTTACAGACTTTGGTTTGTCAAAGCTCCCTCCAACTAGTGATAAAGCTTATAGTTTTTGTGGTACTGTAGAATATATGGCACCAGAGGTAGTCAACAGGAGGGGCCATACATTTGCTGCAGATTGGTGGTCTTTCGGTGTTCTTATGGTATGCTGTTAACATTACACAAAATTTGACATCCAACATAAAATATATTGTCAAAAATAAATTACTGTATATTTATTTATGTTTTCAGTTTGAAATGCTAACAGGAAATCTTCCATTCCACGGTTCGACACGACACGAAACAATGACACAAATTTTAAAAGCGAAACTTGGTATGCCATCAAATCTTAGTGAAGAGGCACAATCTCTGCTAAGAGCTTTGTTCAAAAGAAACCCCCAAAATAGGTGAGTAACAGAACAAATAACTGTATTTTTTAACCAAATACAAAAGGAGGAGGTTCTCAATTCGTTTTCATTTGTTTTTTGTGTTTCTTACGCGATGTTTGCGACCATTTTTGACCGATTTTACAAATTATTGCTTTTATTGGCTATAGCCGAGATAGTCCTACAAAATTTTAGTTGTTAGGTTGCTAAATAAAAATAACAGTTTTTTTTACCGAGTATGTCATTTCGGTAAATAAATTGCGTATATGTATTTCCCAACTTGAATTGATTATGAGTACTTATACTTACTCTGAAGTCAGTTTTGTTTTACATTGTTAAAGTTACTCATTTATTCATAGATTGGGTGCGGGGGCGAATGGTATCGAAGATATCAAGAAACACGAGTTTTTTGCGAACATAGAATGGGACGCACTATGTAAAAAAGAGGTAGGTGTATTGATTTCTTAGCAGTAGTAAGGTAGAAGGGTTTGCTTACTTTAAATGCACTTTTCAGACAGACAACCTCTTTAAAAGTAGTCATAATCATGGCATTACAAAAGTAATTTATTACTATTTATGTTCAATCCGAATAGGGATAAATGAAAGGAAAAAGAGAGACCTCTGTCTCTGTAAAACGGCCATGGCGGAATTAATAATAATCATTGCTATTATCTCCATGGCCTTTCATGTCAAGTTCAACTTACAAGTAATTGAAATCGGATTATCAATAAATGAAAAACATGATAGCATAATGCAGATGTTAACTTATGATCAGTATATTGGATAGTAGGTTGAACTCTAGACCTTATCCGCATGTAATATTAAAAGATAAATCTTAACTGCTATACAAAAAATATAATTGATCGGTCCTGAAAAAGACTGGACAGTGCCGGCGTTAGGGAGGGGGCGAGAACTGGAGCCTCCTGAATTAAATATGTGTTTAAAGTATATATTGCCGTCGCGCACTTCCGACCTACTTCTCTAATGTGCGTAACACACAACTGCAGAACTAGCTCTGGACAACTGCTTTGGCTACAACAAAAGGCGTTTCGTATACCGCTGTTTTTTTCTCAAAAACTTGACTAATCCAAATAATTTTTACATCAAAATTTATAGGAAAGAATCTATGTTTGTATGATTTTCTTTTTTGTTAAAATCCTATCAAAATGTCTGATAGTCGTCGGAACACGGCGGCAAAAACGGGCATTTTTGGACGATCATATTTCTCAAGTGATTTTGTTTTGGAAAAAACTAAATAATAGGGGCATGCAATGCATAAAGTAAACCTAAATCTTTTAGAAAAAAAAACATTGCACGAAGAACTAGATGCACTTTCCACGAAGAAAACGGCTAAATACCTTTGTATGGAAAATACCCAGTCGCGTCCCCTCTTAAATGGGCGCCACAGTATTCTTGCCCGGGGTGTCAGTGCCCGCAAAACTACACCAAACGCTAGCACTGCGTTTGGATATCTACAAGTTTCCGTTTCCAAATCAATCCAGCCGTTTAGAAGATTAACCCATAACAGGCTGACAGACATCACGATTACATATCATTATTTAGATATTGAATGTAATTATAAATTAATTTAAATAATCAATTCATTTCTTGTACAGGTTGTACCGCCATTCCGACCGGCCGTGTCTCGGGCAGACGACGCGTTCTACTTTGATTCAGAATTCACGTGCCGCACGCCTCGAGACTCACCCGGTGTGCCTGCTTCGGCTAATGCACACGAATTATTCCGGTAGATATAATCTATAAATAGCATAAAATTCACTTTATATGTCTTTACCACGCATTTCGTGCATGAAGATTTTTATTTTTTGCTAAATAAGATCTTTTCCATGTCTTGATTGAAAAATAAATATTATTCATAATTTAGCAACAAAATAAAGTATGAAATAATTGTGTGTTAGAGTAAATTGCATAATAACTTAATAACTTATCATAGTGCGTTACACTAACTAAAAGTATTCCACAGATTGTGGAAGATAAGATAAACTCGTCATCCACTTAACCTTCACATGCGGTAAATAAATCGTTACTGTGTATTATTTCAGCGGCTTTAGTTTTGTGGCGCCCTGTTTACTTAACGATGATGATAACAAAACGGTTACGAATCAGAACCAAAATCATGTGGCGCAGAACAATAAGACATCTACCGAAGATTTTTGGGCCGGTTTTGTTAATAGAAATAACTTCTTCGATGAATACAGGTATGGTAGTAACATATATCTACATATAAATATTTTAACGACTGTCACAATTGTGAATTTAATGTCTATCGGGTTTTCACATTCATTTAATTCACTTATACAAAGAACACCCATTCGTGGAATGGTCCCATGCGGGAATCGAACCCGAACCACATCGCTCTGGGGTAGTTGGCGTGGTGACCTCGGACTTGGCTATCCGTGCGCTCGAAATATGAACTGCATGACAAAAAAATACAAAATTCAACCCTAAAGGCAGCCACATACATACGGAATTCCGTTTTGAGACACATATTCACCTAGGTCTATTTCCGTCCGGAATAATAATAAAGTTAATGTGATGCCACGTGTATGCTGTAAACTGTCTATTTAGTAACTTAAAATATCGCGACAAATTTTCTGAAAAAAGTTGAACTAAGCTCTCTTTTTTCCGTGCGGGATACCGAACGGGCTACCTGAATTTCGGATTGAAGAAAATTTCCACAGAAAACTACTCTACATATGTGATAGGTTAATAGATTTGTATGGATTTACTGCGTTTAATTTCGAAATGGAATTCCGTATGTATGTGGCCGCCCTAAATGGCGCTTTTTATATCAAAGTGTCATCATTAATGTGGTACACTAAACATATTATAATAATTATTTATCTACATGGTTAATACCACATAGTTATAACAAATAAAAAGCGTTTATTCATTTTCTTATCTGATGATCTCATAAAATGATGTTGATTATTAAAAAAAAAGTATTGCAAAAACTTTTTTTGCACGTTTGGAATTTAGAATGACTTCCTTCTACTCTTGAGATTATATAGATATTAGAGTTTGGCATTATTAAATTACTCAGTATTATAATACTCATGGGTTCTAAATCGATTCCAAAAAAGCTTTTGTAAATAGTGAGTTTTTAATTACAGGTTAATGGGGGAACTAGGAACTGGCTCGTTTTCAGTAGTCCGTCTTTGTGAACACAAAACCTCCAAAGTGCAATTTGCTGTTAAGATCATGGATAAAATGCAGTATGATCCACGTGAAGAAATTGAAATACTGCTCCGGTAACATTATATTTAGTGCTCGTTTTTATACAGTATCTATTAATTATCAAATTGTTTTTGCGTTTATTAAAAATATTTGTTCAGGTTCCTTTCAGGTTTTTAGAAAACAATTTCGTAATCTTTGATCAGGTGATATTACTCTTATATACTTGTACCTTAACTCTGTTTCTACATTCCACAATTAAATTTCAATCTACGTAATTAAGTACATTTACAGTCTTGCAAACAGACTTACTCAATAGCACTGTTTCATAAATTAAGTACAAAGTACAAGCCACTTAACGCATTAGATACCAATCGTCGATTTTTATATTCACATCTCACTTGTATAATCCAGGTATTTATCGATTAATGGGCCAATAATAAAACCTTGAATACTAATTTCTTCACAGATACAGCCAACATCCGCATATAATAACATTGCGCGGTGTCTATGAGGAATCGGGTCGTATCTTAGCCGTGACGGAGCTGTGTCGCGGCGGCGAGCTGCTCGAACACATCACTCAGAGACGCTATCTGCCGGAACATGAAGCTGCACCCATACTGAGGAATGTGCTGCACGCCATACATTATCTACACAGACACACCGTCGTACATAGGTAACGTCTTTATGTTGTTTTATAAAACAACCACTGGCAAAACGAAAACGTAGACAGGCCCCGTGGCCTTATTACGTATCTTGCAAAAGCTAAGCAACTGCAAAATTTGTACAATTATTGCTGTCAAATTGCAACTTTGATTGTTATTATGATATCTCGATAACGTATTACTTAATACGAATAAGCATTTTGAAAGCAATAATAATAAAACAAATACTGTGACTTTGCTTTTACAAGATAACCGAAAATCGAACGCCGCCACCGGTTTCTGAAAACCTTTCAACATAGAACAAACCGCAAAATTGTATGACACCCTCGGTGCGCGTGCGTTTTCAACCGCACAATTAAGTTGCTTTTTAGAAAATTAGCCCTAACGATAAGCAAAATTTTACAGAACCTTCGGTGTTCGACTCTCACTTTTATTATCGTACTTCACCTTGAGGTGATGCAGAGAAAGATACTTGGTAGATGCACTGAGCATAAATCTGATTCTTCTTTGTTTTTTTTCTAAATCATTATATGAGTGATCTATCTTTCCTTACTAACATGTATGTTTTATCACTAGACAAGTTATAAAATGTAAATGCAGGAAATATGACTATTAAAAGTAATCCTTTATAACATAGTGAAGGTTAAATAACTTGACTTGATTAGGAATTCTTTAAGGTTGGTTTGTGTTTGTTTTATGACTCACTGTTATGTTATTGTGGCGGTTAGTGTATGTTATGTAACGAAGTTGTTTATCATAATGTATTGGTTAGAATAAAGTATTATCACCAGTATCAGAATACTTCCATGTGTGTTTTTATTGTAAGTAAACTAGGTTTTGCCCACGTCTGCGCCCGCCTGGATGTCGGTTATCAATAACTCCCGCGACTTTTCGTAAATTTTCGTTTATACAATACTTTCCCTGATAGTTACAACACAACATAAAAACAGCCAAATCAGTCGAGCCGTTCTTAAGTGATGATCCGTCATACATGTAGCAATTGATTTTTGTCTATGTTTCTGAAGGTATACGTTTGATGTTATCGATGCTGAACTGCGTCACTGTAAAGCAACGGCTTTTTTCTTCATAATTAAGCTTTGCGGTTACTGTCTAATTAAGGCCACTTTAGTATGGATATGTTAATATATTTTTATAAAGGTTCACCGAGGGTTACCAATATAATTTTACTCTGCCTACACATGTTTTTTTTTTGTCAAATAAAATCTAATATTGTTTTTTTTTACAGAGATATAAAACCTTCGAACATTTTATTCGCGACAGCTGACAAGTTGCCTGAGGACATTCGTCTAGTGGACTTTGGTTTGGCGAAACAGTTGCGCGCTGAGAATGGGTTGCTCATGACGCCTTGTTATACGGCCAACTTTGTCGCTCCCGAAGTGCTGAAGCGCGCTGGATACGACGCAGCTTGTGATATATGGAGCTTAGGTAAGATTAACTATCTTCATAAATTACGCATGTCTATTGCACGTCGTCCATTGTGATTTACAATCTTATTTTCAAAAATATTTAGAACAGATCCTGGTAAAGCATACATCTTAAGCTACGGAGGATCTATTGGAAAACGTATCAGATATAAAAACAAATAAAAAATCCCAAGGTAGTCTATTAATTGCTATTATATATATTAATAGGTATATTATAATCAATTATAACCTTTTTCGGTAACAATACGTCACTACGAGGCCTCTCGCTAAGTGTTTGCCGCATACTGACTGATCAATTAGGCTGGGCTTCCTCTATCTCTATTTTTTTATATATAGAGATAGAGGTGCGATAACGATCCGCGCGCGGGGTGCGTTCCATTTCACAATTTGACGGTTTCACTTCGATAGATTATAGAATGTACGGAATAATAGTGCGTTAAATTGTAAGCAGTTTGTTGCGGTTCACAAACTTTCGACAGTTCACAATCTCGCGAAATAGATTAGAATCTAACAATATTTACAATTTTGCGGTGAGATATACATACATCTATATTTAATATCTATATATATTTATTTTTATTTCACTATCAATAAAACTACTTATTTTTTGCAGGTGTGCTAGCATATATAATGCTTTCTGGTAGAACACCCTTCGCTTCTACGGGCGACGATACTCCTGAAGCCATCTTGGCAAGAATCGAATCTGGAAAGGTATTCCATATTATTTACTATGTTTTTCAATATATTATTTCTCATTTAATATTTCTTTCAAGTTGGCCTCTTTCATCTTTGATAACTTTTATCATAATAGGCTATTTGACACTATGAATATTTTTGTGATTATTTGCTTTAAATGCATAAAATGAGAGTTTTTCATGTGAATCACATCATTTTTATTAAAAATTAAAACAATTAATATATCCAAAAACACAAAAATATGTTTGGCTATTTGTTTCTCGCGCCACACATTGAGAAACGACCCGGATTGGCTAATGTTATAATGACGTCATCCGCGCGTAAACATATTGTCGGTGGTTGAAGTTTCTATTGTGTTTACAGATATTTTGGCGTTTCTAATTATATTTGCAGCGATTTGTGATATCTTTCGTTTCCCACTTTTGTTTTGCGAGTTTTTCTCGAAATGGACAGCAATTTTATTAAGCAATTTTTTCGGGGGTTTTTATAGATGTATTTGTACAACAGGGTACAGCACACCACTTGTAAGTCATTTTATTGGATTAATCAACAATAAATTACAAATATCCAAACACAAACACCACTGCGGAACCGAAAACCTTTATTGCTTACGCTTGTTTACGCGCTTGTGACGTCACTCACAAAGCACGACACCATATTGTTTGAATAAAGCGTTTCGGCGGCTTATTTGAATTTTGAATTTTTATTTGCAATTTTCTTACGAAATACGTAATTTCTTTTTGAAAAAATTTTATGGGTGAAATTCTTAACCGTAACCAAGTAATTCAAGATAGAAATTATAAATCTGTCAAATAGCCTATTAAAACAAAATCGTAACTATGACTCAAAATAATTCGAACGAATAAAGCTGATCGCACATTTATGTGCGCCAGACGAGCCCCTCCCCAAAACGAACGAATCACTCCACAAAATTTGTAGTGTTCATTTTGTAACACCTCATATAGTGTGAATGATAAGGCGCACGAAATACAATAATAATGTTTTAGGTGGAGATGTCGTCGGGCCCGTGGCGCAACGTGTCGAGCGGCGCGCGCAGCTGCATCCGGCGCATGCTGCAGCTGGAGCCGGCGCAGCGCCCGCGAGCCGCCGAGCTGGCGCGCGAGGCGTGGCTGTGCGCGCCCGAGCCGCGCGCGCCCGCCGCGCCCGCCGCGCCGTCCGCGCCGCGCTCGCCCGCCGCCGCCGCGCCGCCCGCCGCCGACCTGCGCCGCGCCGTCGACCTCACCTTCCAGGTAACGCACCGCCCGACCTGCCAGCTGGCGCGCGAGGCGTGGCTGTGCGCGCCCGCGCCGCGCTCGCCCGCCGCCGCCGCGCCGCCCGCCGCCGACCTGCGCCGCGCCGTCGACCTCACCTTCCAGGTAACGCACCGCCCGACCTGCCAGCTGGCGCGCGAGGCGTGGCTGTGCGCGCCCGTCGCCATCGGACACTAGTGAGGGACTAAGGAGAGTGCCCCTCCCCATTGCCACCAGTTTAAAGCCTCGTAAAATGTAACTAACTTGTATTTACCTTCCGTAACAATCTTGTTTATTTCTTAGGCAATGACCGCGTCGCCACTAACACCGCAAGTATTGGGTCCTGTGTCGCAGTCGACACTCGCTCAGCGCCGTAGTAACCCACAGCGGCGATTTCCGCCAACGCAACTTTGAAAAACCTCCAGGGTGTGATGAATGAAGGAAATGCGTAAATGGGTATGTTGTAGACAGTAATATGTATAAGATAATTTTAAACATTCGTGTATCAACAACATGGTTAATGAAGGTACGTATAATGTTACTGTTATGTAAGTGCGAGAAGGCTAACGCAGCACGGGATTTTAACTTTACTTAAGTATTGATTTCTTAACTTTTGTAGTGCTCGATTCTTATATAGAAACGTTGGCAGGAAATGTGATTGTGAATGAGTATTTTATTTTTTACATGTTACCGACATTATTCATCTTAGCAAGTTAGAACATTCCACATAATATTACATCAGTTTATTTATGATATTATGCATGTACACGATTTTTTATTGGGATTTAAAAAACGACTTAAGATAAGTATTTTTGTTGATATAATTTATACAACAATTTAAAAAAAGTGCTACTTAGACCTACATGTAATAAATGGAAATTTAATTGTCTTCCTACGAATGTATATCATAGTAGGTCAATAAGAAATGCTTACCCACCTGTTGTATTCGTAACTTATAATAACTATTCTGTGCCATTGCGTTCTTTTGAATATTTTTTCAATTGCGTAGTTTAAAGACTTGTTAAACGTGCAATATTTTTTTTTTTACTATACGACTTAAACATACTATATTTCATCAATTGTATTAATTTAATACAGTATTGTCTTTTTAGTATTCTTAGTAAATAGCTTTACAGATACTCATTGGTTCTCTCAAATTTATTTTGAATTTGTTCCTGTGGTGATGAATAATTTACATATTTGTTTTGTAACACAATATAATTAGGATTAAACAAAAAATAAAACGAATAAAACAAAAATAAAAATGTAATCATGATTTGTATAAAGTATTAAAACAAAAAAAAATACTATTAACAATGATTTCAAAACGGCCATTTATAGTTTTCCTGTGTCTATTTTTGTTGCAGTTTACTAAAACTCATTTATACTAGATATAAGAAACATCTATTTCTATTTTTGTAGATATTATTCTAGTTAATTTAACCATATCTATATTTCACCGCCTTCCAGTTTACAATATTGAATGTAAGACTAAGAGTTTATCTATACAGTACCCGATTTTAAAGTAGTTTAAATTGAACAAAACTAAAGCGTATTTTTCTAAAGGTGGTGAAATACTCGTAATTATTTTCATATCAAAATGGCCTAACTGCTCTTGAAAGCATAATTCATTTTAATTACTCTCATTATATTTCTTGATGTATGTAGAGTGTAGTGTCATTTACTATCGTAGAATAAGTGATCAAATATTCATTTATTTTTGTTACAAACATTACATTGTTTAGAAGTAATTAATGAGTTAGTTTAGACGCAAAAGTATTGTAGTGTTGCTCTTTCTTACTGTGCCATTCCCTGTGCTTTACCTTTATTTATATATTATTATGTGTTTTAACAAACTGCTTTAATTAGTAAATCGTAATGTGACCTGTATACGAAAGACTTTGATTTTATTTATTTAAAATTTATTATTTTATTAAAATTATATCAAAATAAATTAATAAAAGGTGGGTACAACGGATCCCGTTTCTGTAGTAACAAAGAGATGCAATAATGAACCTTGCTGCTACGATATAAAGGCGCAAATAGACAAGCATGCGTCAATCTGTTACCTTAGTTGTGCGATCCACAGTACTCTTTGTTCTTCCATTATTGAAAAAACAATTAACATTTAAGGCAACTCCAATAACACTGACTTGTTTTTACTAAAATACTATAACCAATTGTATCAATAACAATAAGGATTATTTATTTATGATACGGCAAACCGAAAACTGAACTTCCTTATGCCAAACTATTTTATAATATTGACTAATATTAAACAATATACTATCTACTATAATTACATTCTTTATATGGTACTGTTTACGTAACTTTTTTTATTCTAAGGTGGCTGTCTTCTATATTCATATATTTTTATACATTATTGACTGTATTTTATTTTTACTACATATTATAAATATGTTTTAAATTAATTATAAATATAATATCACGGTGATTGGTTTTCTGCCAAAGATTAGGTGGTCTTATTTGTAAAGATTAATGTAAACAGAATTAATTCGTAAAATACGTAGTTTTATCTTTATAGTAGGTTTTAAATTAAGGCGCATTTAGAATAATGTTTTATTTTTTTAAGGACAGCGGCAATACTGGCGATAGTTAATATTTATCATTTTAATTAAGAAAATAATTTTACTTTGATCATAATGATTTAAATCATAAAAAAACTTATTAAATATAACTCATTGTTCAGTATTACTTGCTGTCTCGTCACGTTTCACCAAAATATATTTATTTTACAACAGTTTTATCAACTGAAGGAATTGATATTCATTCTTAATAGGTACTTATACTAAAATTAAGATTATTAAGTAGTATTGTAATTTTTAACAATTTCAGTATCAAACATATCTGGATCAACAAAATGTGCGGAAACTATTGACTTTGATCTATTAGTAACTGTTAATGGTCCCAAAATACATTTGTAAAATAACTATTTGTAAAATAATTGCACAAGCAAGTTGATTAATTCATATATACAATTTTATTTAGGTGATAAAACATAATATGAGTTGCATAATCGAGAACTAATATTGCATAATATTTTATATAATATAAATTAGGGCGTTTTGTAAGTACACTCTTGTGTTTGTTGGGTTCTGACGGACACAAGAAGTCACTTATGTTATTTCTTATCTTGCTGTAATTATTCCTTCTTCTAAATATATTACTGTGTTAGTTTTTAAAGTAAAATACATGCGTACATGGTTTTTTTTTCAATTAACAAAAATCTTTGGGAACATTGTGAACGTAATATTGGATCTCACGCAAATATTTTTCTAAAGAATGATGTAAGCTAAATCGATACAATAAAGTACATAATATACAATTGAAGTACAAACATAATTAGATACCCTCTAATAGTATAAGATGTTACTATTTTATTATTGGACTGATACAGTCTATATAAAATGTATAAAATGACTTTTAAATCAACACAGTAAAATAATTATAATTATCACTTACGCTTTTTTTTTTTAAATTAAACGCTAAATTAATATTTTACGGGTATGTAATTGTTCTCTTAACTTTAATCCTTTTAGACTATGAGTGCATCATACCCAATTTATCCTTCTTATTAATTAAAATTTTAATCACGTCTTTTGCGCCATTAAAATGTAGTTACTTTGCTATATCAATATCCCGAATAATTAGTGACAATATTTGTTTGAAATTATTTAAGAGCCCATCTTGTGATTGAATCTAATATTAATGTACGGTTCCGTGATTAGAATACATTGGCAGTTCAACTTTTAATAAAGGTATAAAGCATATATATTTTTACTAGTGATTACCTCTAACCAATATTTTTATATGAAATGAACAGTCAAGGAAAGACAAATGCACAAAAAAAAGTTGTAATAATTGATCAAACTTGTTTAGTCGCACATAAAAATATATTAGCACATAAAAGTACATGTTTTTGGGGATTATAAAATTAACTATTTCAATGCTACAGAACCCAATTTATTACCCCATTTTAATGTTATGTTAACTTGTTTCTATAAAAAAATGTCTAATTGGGTTCTTTCACATTAGCTACTTCATAATAAGCGATTTCCCTTGTCAGACCCCAATTTAACTAAAACAATGTAATTATATTGTAAGTACTGAATAGTGCTATATTGTATTAGTCCATAGCTAAGTACTGGATATAATAAATACATTATCCTGTGTCAATCTGGGTGAGGAAATAAATAATATATTTGAAGATGTTAAAATAAGATATTGACTTCCATATTGACATATTGACTATCCAGTAGCTAAAGAAATGTATAATTATGATCAAAAGAAATAGCTGTAGATAAATACTCTTTATGTGGTTTAGAGTATTTACTTTATTTCGATTTGTACGCAAAGCGTTTAATCTCAAAACAACGAACTGTCGTTATCCCTATTTATTTGGAGTTGGCGCATATCGTATAATACATATATGGACGTAGATGTGCAAACTAGAACCAACCTACATTTCGAGTGAAATATTATTTAATTTGGATTGACACAGAATTAATGTATGAATTTAATTCACTTTAAACCGAGCTTGCCTGCACATTTGTTAATTAATTATTAAGAAATATTTTCCTAATGGCTCATAATGTGTTGATGTTGAAGTAGATAGTTTTTCAAAGACACTTCAAATTGTGGCATAGTTATACAAATTAAAGTTGCATTTGTTAATATTTTGTAACTGACGCAAAATTATCCTAGCAAGACCACAAATATTAGGAATTGAAGAAAAATGAGAGAGACATATTTTTCATTTGCCCCATTAGTGTATGTAGTCATTATATAAATTTTGTGGTCTTGATGTTAATCTTATGTCACATCTATTTTTCTATCTAAATGGGAAATTAAATTTCTACATAGAATAATGACAGCAAATTGTTGCATAGAAATCACATATTAGAGATATAATATAAATATTGTTGATATTGCTTAAATTTTTGTTTTATTTGTATCCTTTCTATCAGTATGTATTTGTACCTATGCTTAATAACAAGAACTTTTACAGTAAACAGATAAATCTAAATAATAATAATATTAATGTAGCTTTTGATTTTACCTTGAATGATTCCTATAAGGACTATTCATGCACAGCAGTTTTAATGTAGGTATGCCATTCCGAAATGTACCTACTTAAATTTTATTTGTAATTTCGAGTAACTTAACTTTTATCTTAAGGGCACGGCAGTTCCCCCGCCAAGACGAAGCGCAAGGGCATTGGCGATCCGTTACTACAAGAACTATTGTATAACAGAAATGTAATGAACACTAAATAAATTTTTAACCTTACGCCTATGTGAATGTAGTGACATGGCCAAGCCACATATTTTGACTAAGCTGTAGTTTGTGAAGTTAGGCCTTGTAGAGTTGAAATCTTTGCTCTACATGAGATCTTCACATTTTTTTTTTAGTGAGAGCCATATGGTTTCATTTTGGCAACATTTTACATGAAAATGTTTTTGTTGGGATTGATGGTTTAGGTACTTCAAAGTGCAGGAGAAATTTAGTTAGGTAGGGTTAAGTAAAAGAGTATGACACCATTAGATTTCTTGCTGTTTATTAGACATACTTGTTTTAAATGTTTCCACTTGTAATGGTAGTAAAACATTTTATAACTCCCAAAAGGAATATAATATATTTCACATAGCTAGTTATTTGACATTAACTCCTGCTAAGGTTGGTGCCACAACTTTTCCCTTGCCTGGTACTATTAGTGGGTTACTCTTGTAACATGCTACTTTCTCATTATTTGTCATAAGATCTGGGGCACAAGTTTCAAATATTTTTTTCTTAGGATTAAGTATGGCTTCAGGTTCCCTGGGGTAGTTTTCACATTCAACCAAATCTCCAGGTACTGCACCATTAGGTGGTATAAGTACTTCAACTTTTTCAGGTGATGAAGCACACATAACCATTGCTTCTGACGTTACACCCCTCATCTTGAAAAAAATCAACAACATTATTAAAATCATAAATAATATACAATAGGTTAGTGACACATGCAATTTTAGATTATGTTACCTTGACAGGTTTTAAGTTAGCGAGTATCATAACTATTCTGTCCCGCATTTCATCAATTGGGACATGATTCACCAGACCAGATACTACAGTGCGAGGCTTATCTTCACCACAATCAATTTTTTCAACATATAGTGAGTCAGCATCAGGGTGTTTGTTAATATCAATAATTTTTCCAATCCTAAAATCTAGTTTCCTCACATCTATAATCGAATCATTAACTGGTTCAGGTTTGTCCTTAGTTTTTTTTGTAGATTCTTTAGCTTTCTTAGCTGAGGGCTGTTTTTCGACTGTAGCTGCGGGTTCTTCGGTTTGGACATTTAATATCGGTGCCACCGAGACCTTTCCCGGTATCGGATACTGTTTTTTACCATTTGCTGTTTCTAACCTTATTAAATCAGCTTTGGCAGTTTCTACTTTAGCAGATAGTATTTTATTTTCATCAGTGAGCTCTTTTATTTTTTCTTCGATTTTAATCTTCTTGATTTCTTCTAACTATAACATAAAAATCATTACATTCTTTCTTATGGAAATATTTCGTCTAATATTATGTGAAATATGCGGCACTTTAACTAACCTTGCTTCTCAGTTCAGATAGCTTTTTTTCAGCTATTTCAGCATTGTTTATGAAGTTCTTTACAGAATTCTGAGACATACTTCTTTTTAACAAGTTAGATATCATCGAAATAAGAGGTTTTATGTATAACCTCAAAATCCTATATTTAGACAATTTGACGTATCTAGTTTTGACATTGACAATATGTTATATGAGTAAGCGACACGACGCGACATTTTTGGCCAGGTGGCAAAAGTGAAAATAATTATATAATTATTATAGGGCAGCTTGTGGCGAGCTGTTTGTGAGTAGCCCCTATGTTATGGCAACCGAACAAGTGTTATTTAAACATACTAATACAAATATTTCTAAATACTTAGAGAAAGAGACTAACAATGTTTTGTGAAAAAACTGGCGCTGTAGACACGGCTTCAAAAGTACATTAAGCACGCATGAGTGACTTTTGTCAGGGTGACTTATAAAGTTATAACCTAAGATGGTAAGTAAACTAGAGCGCGCATATCGAGTATGAACTGTAGGCACTAGTATGAACAAGGAAAATTTTAAAATTTGTGTCAAAATATCGGAACTGTCGATATTGACGTGACAACGTCTTATAAATTGGTTTGCCGGGTGACACTTCAAGAAACTGGGTAACGCTCCGCTCACGTTATGCGCTCACAATGAGAGCGAGTGAGAGGCACGCGTCCCTTCCACTCGGGCATGGTTAGCCCGCCTAAGAGCGAGAGAGACAGACATTGACATTGACAGTCGTTGTCACGTAAAACTTTCGCCCGTATACCGACTTTACAGGCAACCAACGATTTTTTTTATATGTACGTTTGTGGTCGCACGATAAATCACTCAAATCAGTAAACAAGCGTAGATAGCTAAAAATTTGCTTACGCTCGGAACAAGAGGCTACTAGCGATGCGCACACTCTATGCTTTTCGGTGTTTACTCTAAGCATGTCACCAACTCACCATCCAAAATGATCAGAACCAAAGAGTATAATAATGTAACGAACGGGAAGAACATAATAATATCGGAGTGCGCGCTCGAAGGGTAACAGTTTCATATACCATATATATAAAAGTACTCTGTGGTCATATATCGATTAGGATATCGTAGAGGCGGTCGTGTTTTGGTCTAATTATGTATCTACTATGTTAATATTAGAAATTATTTTGCCCTTTTACTGATCAAATAATAACCTAATATAAAAAATATAAGGTTATAGGTATATATACTTATAACCTTCTCTAAGGAACGCAGAGAGTGATTAATTATTTATTTTTTATTCATAAAATACCGAGGTCCTAAAGCACCGAGTCAAGACAAAACCTTAATAAAATAGTATTGTATTTTAAAGATTTTTTTTTAACTAATTAAATTCGGTGACGGGAATTAACGCGAACATGCATAATTACCTTTAAGGGCTTAACGACAAGTGCCTTTACTCTCCAATTTAATATTAATTCTAATGCCGGTTACTCACATTCGCACGAATACGCCAACCCACAAGTGTAGGACTGTAATTTTTCATTGGCTTAGTATTAGAATTAAAATTTATTTGGAGAGTAAAGGCACAGGTTGCGCTGACCGTGGTCAACAAATTAAAAACAGGCAGCACGATAGTTTTGAAAAAAAAAAAACCGGCCAAGTGCGAGTCGGACTCGCGCACCGAGGGTTCCGTACACACCTGTAGGTATATAAGTAAAAGTTCACCCATCACTACGATCGAGTCATAGTTATGGTATGATAATTGCAAAATGAAAAAAAAAAAAAAACAGAAATATTTTTTTTTATATGATGTAACTAAAAATTTACGGTTTTCGCAATTTTTCCTTTATCTGTATTATAAGACGTTACTTCGTACCAAATTTCAAGATTCTAAGTTCACGGGAAGTACCCTGTAGGTTTTGATTCCCGTGCGAGTTTCGAAAATTTGCGGAATTTTGCGGCATAAACGGGAGTATCTTTTGATCGCGTTGACTTAGAAGTTTGATTTTTTCACAGCTCCAAGAGACCATAGACTTGAGTATTTGATATGAATTTCAGCTTGATACCTCCACGCGTTCCTGAGAAAAAAGGTCTTGACAGACAGACAGACAGACAGACAGACAGACAGACAGACAGACGGACAACAAAGTGATCCTATAAGGGTTCCGTTTTTACCTTTTGAGGTACGGAACCCTAAAAATCTGTTATTATTTGGAACCAAAATAATTTTTCATCACTTTTCGTGATGTGACAATAGTGAATAGCTGTACTATTTGTAAGCTAATATTAAATTAAATCTTGTGAAATAATAAAAGCTCTTGTGATTGTACTAATTTGTTTGATCTGAGATACAAACTTAAAGTTTAAATGAGTTTTATACTTTCTTCTCTCGACATTTATCATATCATATTATTCATTTATCCATTCTAACATTAGAAATGCGAAAGTAACTCCGCCTGTTTGTTACGCTTTCACGGCTAAACCACTGAACCGATTTTGATAAAACTCGGAACGGTGTAAACTTGGATCCCGAGAAAGGGCACATTTTTAACACAATCTCAACTTCAACATCCACTCGGGTGGGTGGAGCTGCGGGCAACAGCTAGACGTTGCCGGTTGCCAGAACAAAATTAAAAAAAAAAGCAAGAACAAAGATGGCCGTTGGAAGCGCGTCATAAATACGTACTGACGTTGTTTATATTTGCGCATAAATACATTAGTTCATATTTACCATACCTACATTTTGTGATTGTGATAAATATAATGTTTTGTATTAGCCAGTAAATTAAAAGTTGAATTACTATGATGTATTGAAATTTACATACGGAACGATGTCAAACAACACTGTCGGCTCGTCGGGGCCTGCTCCCGGCAAAATACGTGGACCTGGAAGACCTCCAAAACGCACATGCACCTGGTGCGCAGAAAGTAAAACTCCCCTGAAGTATGTACTTCCAACAGAGAACGGCAAGAAAGAATTTTGTTCAGAAACGTGTTTGTCTGAATTTAGACAGGCATACAGCAAAGGCGCCTGTCTTCACTGTGACAATGTTATTCGAGGTAATGCGCCTTCAAGTAGCAAGAATTTTTGTTCTACATATTGTTTGAATAAATACCAAAAGAAAAATGAGAAGCGAACTACGTCCCCGCAATCAGGCAATGGAGCTAATGGTACAGAAAATCACGCAAATAATAATTCTACGGGTTCATTTTACGACATATATCAGGCATTTGACTGGAATGAATATATGAAAGACACAAACAGTGTGGCTGCAAATCAAGAATGTTTCAAACAGGCGCCAATGCCTCCAGTGAATGACTTCAAAGTGAGCATGAAATTGGAGGCTCTAGACCCACGCAATTTAACATCGACCTGCATTGCAACAGTGGTAGGAGTCTTGGGTCCACGGTTACGGTTGAGGCTTGATGGCAGTGACAATAAAAATGATTTTTGGCGTCTTGTTGACGCTGGTGACATTCACCCCATAGGTCATTGTGAAAAAAATGATGGGATGTTGCAGCCACCTCTTGGTTTTCGTATGAATGCCAGTAGTTGGCCAATGTTTTTGCTTAAAACATTAAATGGTGCTGAAATGGCACCAGCAAAAGTTTTTCAGCCTGAACCTCCAACACCTAAGTCAAATCTGTTTGTTGTTGGTCAAAAATTAGAAGCTGTGGATAAGAAAAATCCACAGTTAATATGTTGTGCTACAGTTGGTGCAGTAAAGAATGATCAGATACATGTAACATTTGATGGGTGGAGAGGAGCATTTGATTATTGGTGTAGATATGATTCAAGAGACATATTCCCAGTTGGTTGGTGTGCTAGGGCTGGTCACCCTCTACAACCACCTGGTCAAAAAAGTGCTACAACACCCTCAAGGTAAATAGTATTAGCCTTTAATTCTTATTTATTATATAAAATATCTCTTTTCCAATTAAGTACACAACTACATACCTGTAGAAGTACATCCGTGGTGTAGAGGTAGCTCTAGTCTTTAATTGCAACCTTAAATGTAAGGGCTGGTTTGTCCACTGCCAGATAATTTTATCTGTGGATATTTTGTTTTGGTTTGTTAAAACTGAGATTTGAAAGATATAGTTATATTGATTTATTAACTGTACTCAGCAAAGTTGTACATGACACATTTTACATTAAATCAGGTAGAGAGCTACTTCCAGAGCAAAGATAGTAAAGTTGGTAGTTATAGACAATATGAACAGAGTACTCTACGATGAACACAATAAGGTGCCAAATTTAAACTAGTACAGTTGAGCATTACAGATTTTTTTATAAAACTTGACCTTTATTCTTTTAAATATTTAGTTAGTTATTAATAAAACATAATTTTACAGATTTAAGCTAAGGCCTAGTGGAATGCCTAACCCAGCTTTACCAGAGGGTGGTTCAACTGGGGCTGGGAACTCTAACAGTCCTGCTACTCCAGTCCCGTTGGCAACTGTGTGCCTGCGTATTAGGAGTAGTTGCTCTGGAGGCAGCAGTTCCTTACCAAGTTCAGTCTCTGGGTCAGGACCAGCCGGAGCAGCTGAGACCTTAGTAAAGGAATTACTGAGTGTACATCCAGATCCTCAAAGGTTGACAAGAGCAATACTCACAGCATCTAGTAGCTATTCTAATGTAATTAATGTACAGGTAATAATAATTTCCTCAACATTTTAATTCTTGAAAAAGTCAAATTATGTGTTAAAAACCAGGTGTTTGAGAAATGCACTAATCACCCGTTTTGGTTTAAAATTCTTTATCTAAAGCTATTTTGGTTTTAGTTCATAACATAATGATGAGTTTTTAATTCATTCATTTAATGCCCAATTAAAAATAATTCTTTTGTGAGATCAGACTTTTCCGGTTATTTTATTATTATATGATACTAGCTGTCCCCCGCGACTTTGTCCGCGTGTTTTAGTTTCAACGGTTTTTCATTTTTGCAACATTTTTCATTTATGCTCCGCTCCTATTGGTCATAGCGTGATGTTATATAGCCTACAGCCTTCCTCAATAAACGGACTATCCAATACAAAAATAAATTTTTAAATCGAACCAGTAGTTCCCGAGATTATCGCGTTCAAACAAACAAACAAACTCTTCAGCTTTATAATATTACTAGCTGTCCCCCGCGACTTTGTTCGCGTGTTTTAGTTTCAACGGTTTTTCATTTTTGCAACATTTTTCATTTATGCTCCGCTCCTATTGGTCGTAGCGTGATGTTATATAGCCTATAGCCTTCCTTAATAAACGGACTATCCAATACAAAAAGAATTTTTCAATTCGAACCAGTAGTTCCTGAGATTAGCGCGTTCAAACAAACAAATAAACAAACAAACAAACAAACTCTTCAGCTTTATAATATTAGTATAGATTAGTATAGATTTACAAATGTTATTAAGCTGAAGAGTTTGTTTGTTTGTTTGTTGTAATCTCAGGAACTACTGGTTCGAATTGAAAAATTCTTTTTGTATTGGATAGTCCGTTTATTGAGGAAGGCTATAGGCTATATAACATCACGCTACGACTAATAGGAGAGGAGCATAAATGAAAAATGTTGCAAAAATGAAAAACCGTTGAAACTAAAACACGCGAACAAAGTCGCGCGGGACAGCTAGTCGTCTTATATGTTTGTCTTTATAACAACTTAACTCTGTTGTTAATGAAATAAACATCCTAGATATTGTCTTATTTTAGAAAACGATGTGATTTAATATGATATTAAATAATATTATTTAATTTTATTACAGGTTTCATCTGGCAATAAAAATTATTCAGTGAAGGTTCCCTCAGAGCTGACTGTAGATGAACTTAAAAATTGGTTAAAGGGAGTGTGTAATGGAGTTGGCTGTTGTGTTGGGATGATAGAGATAGACACGGGTGAGGCTGCAGGTCGGCCTTGCACCCTTTGTGGCGAGTCAACATCTAATAATGTTACTTCAGGTGTCAAAAGACCAAATACTGTAAGTGTTTTTTATGACATCTCTACAATAGGCATGTTGACTGGGTATAAAAAGTAAAAAATTAATTTGTCCGTCAGTTACATAATAAAAAAATATTAGACACGTATTTTTTTCCTTTATCAAAACAATAAAAATTTACAAAGAAACAGCGCTTTAAAGTTTCGGAGAGGGGGCTTATGACACCTCACCGTGGTAAAAATTGTAGCAAGGAGTGACGTCACGTGAAATTTCCGTTCTCTGTATTTATCATTTAATTTTTGTTCCCAGAAAAAAGAAAAAATACGTGTCCAATAAAATTCAATAATCTACATGACGGGCATGATATTTTGTTTAGGAAATATTTTATTCGCAATTAATTATTAGTAATTCTCAAATGTGGTATTGACACTATTTATGAATGACCTGTTTAATCTTCAATACTTCTTGTTTTTTTTGTAATCCATATATGTATGTGACATGCATTAAAGTCTTTTGTTTGCGTTTCAAAGCTGTAGTAATTAAGATTGTTATAAGCTGTAATTTATGAATCTAATAAAAAATGAAATTTTAGAATTTTAAATATTCATCAGCAATTTACTAAAATTTGTTGGGTAATTCTTAAATTATTGTTTGTTTATAGTTCTATAAACCTTCCTAACTCATTTAATGCTTTTTCTATTCAGTGACAAATGTATCAAATAAACAGCCGCAGAAAGCGATATTATTTAATGTATTGATTGATATTGATGCAGTTTGTAATATTTTATGGTTTCATTCGATTTCATTTTAGTATTACTGGTATTTAAATAGATATAAAAAGTGGTTCATACAATCGAGAAAAAAAATATATATGATTGCATATCTGGCAGGAGGAGAGTGCGGGCAGCAGCGTAAATGGGTCAGGCGAGTGCTCGACCGGTAAGTTGGCGCGCGTTTCGCCGGAAAGGCCGGAACCGGCGTCGTCCACGACAGGAGCACCGCCGCCGCCGCCGCCGGCCTCGCCTCCCGCCGACTGGTCTGTTGAGGACGTCATTGGCTTTATCGCAGCTGCTGACCAAGCACTAGCAGCCCATGCTGACTTATTTAGGAAACATGTAAGTATACAATCTGTATGCTACATATCAATATTATAATTGAATGGCTACCCGGCTTTGCAAGGTTACTTTTCGACGTCATTATCCAGCCATTAAAAAAAAAAAGACAAATTATATACAAAACATTCCTCATTTAACACTTTCTGATTGGAAAAACCGTATCAAGACCCATTGAGTGGTTTAGAAGGAGTAAGCGGAAAAATAGACTTTGAATGCGACTTTGCTTTATACTTTTAGTCTAAGATTCGACTTCAGATCGACCTTCACTCATCTGTTTACCGAATAATACATGCTTACTATTATTACATTTCGAATCTAGACGAATACATCCAGAAACACTTGCCTATTAAAATAATTATAGTCAATGCTAGTTTTTTCTTAGGTTTATTGCAGTCAAAAAACCTAAAAAAAAGGTGGTAGTGGCTATACCATCGTGCTTGTAATTAAATAACCTTCATTTTGATAGGTATTTCAATTGGTCAATAATATCATATCAATGCAGTCACCTAACGAAAAGGTAATCAAGTGGGTAAAGCATCCGAAAATAAAATAATAGAAAATATTTTTAATTAAAAATAGCAATGACCGTATTTTAATTAGCAAGTATTTATGGATATATACATCTATATTCAAGATTTAATAAAAAATATGTTTTATCCGGTAAACAGATGGGCAGAGGTTGATGTTAGTTCGGATCCTGCCCTGTATGTGTTAATGCTTTACTCAAATACTATATGTATTTTACCTATTATCAGGCGCAAAATAATGCTAAGATCTTGATTATACCTATAGTTTTGTGTATTAAGCTTATCCAAAACGCATAATTTCGAAGTTTAGCTCTGTTATAGGTTTTTAGAAAGGATTTTTATTTTAAAATTCTATGAATAACCTTTTTTTATAAAAACTCTTTTTGCTGATGAAATTACTGTTTATCCTAATAATGAATCTCAGGTTCCCCATTTAAAAAAATAGCACATCATATTATATTTAACAGACTGCTTTAAGAAATTAAACTGAGGTGACGGTTGATAGAGATAAATGAATCGAATTATTATATACTAGCCGTCCCCCGCGACTTTGTCCGCGTGTTTTAGTTTCAACGGTTTTTCATTTTTGCAACATTTTTCGTTTATGCTCCGCTCCTATTGGTCGTAGCGTGATGTTATATAGCCTATAGCCTTGGTCAATAAATGGGCTATCCAACACTGAAAGAATTTTTCAAATCGGACCAGTAGTTCCTGAGATTAGCGCGTTCAAACAAACAAACAAACAAACAAACTCTTCAGCTTTATAATATTAGTATAGATTGAATGTACTGATTCCTTATATTTTTTTACAGGAGATTGACGGCAAGGCGTTGTTGTTATTGAATTCGGACATGATGATGAAGTACATGGGCTTAAAATTGGGACCCGCGTTAAAAATCTGCAACTTGGTATCAAAAATAAAAAATCGCCGACATTATAGCACCTAGCCATGTAGGTATTTAAATATATAACAATAATACGCTCTTAGAGTTTGAAACTATAAGTTTCTTAGTTTTCTTTTAATTTAAGCGTTGTTTCCTGCATTTTAAAAAACAAATGTTTTTTCATTAGAATCTGCTTTATTTTCGTCTGAATCTCAGATAAAACTGTATTATGAAAGAGTAGTTTTAATAATATATGTAATTGTAATCAAGCTTTGATTGATTGTAAAAACGGTCTGGGCTAGCAAATGATTTAGCAATATCATTAGGTACTCAATCTTATGAAATATTTCTGATTTCACACTAATTTTGAGTTTGACCCTGGGTCATATTTATAATAATGAACAGCAAAATTTTGCAGCTATTATTCAAATTACACAAGCATTTATTATATTAATTAATAATAATGGTACTAAAATAAATCACAAAAGATCATGTATGTGATTTTGACTTGCACTTAGATTTGTAAGCTCAGTTTGTTAAAAGCAAAACTCGGGTTTTTATAGACTTTGCACCATTAATTGTTTCACAATAATATAATTTTGGTAATGTGTTAAGCCTGGATGAACTGGCTGTGTTGTATGTAGAGTTAAAACAGTTATGAAAACTTGACATTCTAAGTCTGAATATACAGCAATATTTAATTGTTACACGAAATTATTTTACTAGAATAATTTTGTTATTTAGTTAACGTTTTCAGGTTACATGAGATAATCATTACCTCACTCCATGTCCATTGCCCTGTAACATTGATTTACTTATACCTATACAAATTTATACTATTTTCAAATACGGCCATGTTGTAGCAAATCCCGTGTGGGAAACAGTAGTGATAACTCTGGAATCGAGAAATATATTAGCGTATTATCTAGTGCATGTAAATAAGATAAATTATGAAAAAAAAGTACCGTCAACTGGTTCTGAAAGTAAATTTATTTATCATTGATTATATTATTGAAGCAATGTTAAGAAGTATCATAAGCTGCTGTTATTCTTCAGGCACTTTTCAAGATTTAAAATGGTAATCAGTTATGAAATATTTATTGTACTATTAAATATCTAAAATATAATGTTAAGGGTACCTGAAGTAATTTGATACCAATTTAAGGCTTATTGCTGTTCAATTTGTGCAAGTTTAAGAAACAAAATATTTTTTAGGAAGTTTGCATATTTGCTAAGTTAGCAAAATTAATTTAAAGATATGGCAATGAATGAAAACGTTATATTCTGTCATTTCTATTTTGACGTCACAACTAACTCTGAAGTTTATTTTGTTTATTAATCTCTGTGCAATTTGGCTTAGATATTTAATCACATTACTTGGATACATATTAATGTCAATAATAAGGTGCAGTTTTTATTATAATAATACCTCTATCTAGTTTTCCTTGTAATTTTTAAGAAATGGTATAGTCATGTAAATAAGTATTTGAATGAGTAAAATTGCATTTAATGTAGATAGAGCTCATCTTGCATATTATTCCACTAAATTCTTATAAATTGTTATTCTCTGGCTGTACTTTTAGGTATTAAATTAATTGTATATAAATATCGGCTAGTCGTGCGTGAAACTGTTGCCTGAACGCTATATAAGTACATAAGATTGAATTGCAAACTTTCAAATTCAATACCATGTACAGAAATTTTATTGTAGATTAGGGTCTTAGTGCCTTTCAATAATTAGGAGTACTTAAGATTGTCCCAAGACGTATCATGATTTAAGACAAATTAGCGCTCAATGACACCAATAGAAGCTGTGATTTTATATGACGATATAATGTTCAAACCGTCGTCTTACACAAAACAGATGTTGTTCTCTATCTTTTAATCCTTAATTTGATTTCCTAATTACTTATTATTGATTGTTCCTTGTATATTGTAATAATTGCAAAAGTATTTTATTTATAGAGCTATGGTATTTAATTTTGCCTTTTTCAAGCGTTATAATGTTTAAACATTTCATCATGTGATATTTCAATGTTATCTGTTAAAGTAATAAATAATAATATTATAATATTGATATGTTGCTATAATAATTACGTGATGTATATTTAAGTTTTCACATGACATGAATAATAACTAAGTTAAGTAGTTATTTAATTTTCCTATTTTGTTGCTGTAAATATTTTATGATAGATAATTTTATTTTCGTAAAGAGTGATCCACTGGCTAAGGTTTATTTCATTATCATTGTGAAAATGATAAACATTGTAAGTTTATTTTATTTGACTACGACACATGCCTATTATTAAGACTTCATGATTAAAATATCAGGTCTTATTTTTTCCTATGCTTTGGCATTTTGCCCTTGTCTTAAAATAGTCGTGGAATAATGATATAACCTGTATTATTTTGTGGAAATTAGGGATTGAAATATAAAACATATAAATTGCTTTTTTTTTTTTTTGTGTAAACATTTTGAAATATTATCTCATTACATGTTTTATGCAAATTTGCACTGTTAATGTGCTTATGATATGCATTTGCGTCGCAGGTGATTTGTCACCCTTTGTGGAGCTGGAGATTAACCTAAACTACCATATTGGAAACTTGGCACTACTATTGCTATAACAACTTTTCATTACATTTTTATGGATTATGACAGGAATTAATGCTTGTGTTAATAAAGGATTATTGTATATGTCGGGAGTTAATCGATCATTTTCCTGATTAAATATACGACGTCATTACTTATTCGGCTTACTATATATACTGTGTTAATATAGCAGACGGATTTAGGCTCTTTAGTAATTAATTACTAATTACAGAAGTCGGAGTCTAGAAATACAAAAAAAAATCTAGTAGTAAAATAATAAGTCCTTGTAAGTTCTTCAGCAGAAATAAAATGTTTTTAATCGTGAAGTCCTAAAATATGACTATTATTTGTCTTACCTAATTTATGGATTTTTATTATACGTTGGTATCGTCTATAATATGCATAATCAATCCGTCGCATATATATTTAGGGTCCGGATACACGCTCAATCTTGTATGCGCAAAAGGTTTGTGCAAAAATTGGCGCATAGCCTGTCGTCGACAGTATAGCGACTTGCATGCGCATTATATATTGTACCGTCTTAACGTACCTGCTTAATTGTGCAAATCAATTTTGTACAATCTACCGTTTTGTACTAGCCATTATTGCGGTATTCCATTATGCCGTCTTAACACACATGTTTGCTTATACAAACAAGAATTTATGCAAATAAGATTGAGCATGTAGCAGCATTATAGCCTTTAGATGTACTCGGAATACCCACTTTTGGATTATGTGAGAACTATTATGTATATAGGATTGATAAAATTGAAATAGATGTGAAAACAATATTTCACGACATAAATTTATTATTTTATTATTTACTGTAGATTTTAATAATATTGTAAGTACCTAAATAGGCAAATAATTGGAAACAGACATGTATAAATGAAATAAAATTACAAAAGTGATGAATTAGTTTTAATATGTGGTTTTAATATTTTTGCATCTCGCCTTAACTATAATTATTAAATGGGCCGGTCTAAATGATAAATTTATCAATTGGACTTATGCTCTTGGTCTTTATTAACGGACCGGTCCATATTAATATTGCCCGGTTAATCAAGTTGCCCGCAACATATATAAATTAGTGTCTAAATAATATCAATATTGTATTTCAATAATGATTACACACTTGGAGATTCCAAAATATTTTTCCACTAAATTGTGGCAAAACTAATTATAAGTACCACGTATGCTCAGATACACAGATCTGATAAAACATTAAGTAAGTAATTCTTTAGGCATGCATATGTCATAGACATCGGGTTAAATTAGCCATTTGAACGCCTAGGCCGTTCATTTAATGCTGCATCCTGAAATGGCTGAATAGAATTGAAATGGCTGAATAGAATAGAATTTATTTATTTGCTTGAAATATAGTTGGAACAACAACGCACAACTGAAGGACAATCAGCCAAGTAATTGAGCGCAAGGATTAACCAGATGGCTGAACGTCGTGTCGTTATTTCGATAAATTGGATATATTTTTGATGTTTGGTCAGGGTTACTATAGATAAGGTAGTATAGAGCACCCCGATACGTATAGGTTAGGTTCGAAGGGGATAAATCTTAACCAATATACACTTTAGTCTAAGGATAAATCGGGTTAATGGAGGCTGATGAGCGAGTCCTCGACGGGCGGTTGAGCTTCCGGGAGCACTTCAAGCGGTTGGCGCCGAGGCTTCGGTCCGCCGCGGCAGCCCTCGGAAGGCTCCTGCCCAATGTCGGGGGCCCTGACATCGGGTGTCGCCGTCTATACGCCTCGGTCATTCGATCGATGGCGTTATACGGCGCACCCATTTGGAGTGACAAGCTGACGGCCGATAACCGGGCGGTTCTACTTGGTTCGCAGCGCGCTGTTGCCAACAGAATCGTCCGGGCCTACCGGACCGTCGGTCATGAAGCCGCGTGTGTCTTGGCTGGGACACCGCCTTGGGATCTGGATGCAAAGGTGTTAACGGACCTTTACACCCGTTGCACCGGGCTCCGGTCCCGAGGTACCGACGTCCTGCCAAGGCAACGTGAAATCTGGCGAAGGCAGGCCCGTCTCGTCACGATGCGGAATTGGGAGCTTCGGCTCGCGAGACCGACGGCGGGACGGGCAACCATTGAGGCGATCCGCCCACACTTCCAACCGTGGGTGGAGAGGCGGTATGGTGTTTTGACCTACCGCCTCACGCAGATACTGACCGGGCACGGGGCCTTTGGCCATTACCTGTGTCTGGTCGCTAGGAGGGAAGGGACAACTGCGTGCCACCAGTGTGGTGACGGTGACGACACCGCACTACACACGTTGGCCGCATGTCCCGCCTTCGCCGCGCCCCGCGCCGTTCTCCAGGCGGCGCTGGGGGGCGTAGACGTCTCCGCGCTGTCGGCTGTTGTCGCTGCGGCGCTCAGCAGTCGCACAGCGTGGAATGCGCTGTCCTCCTTCTGCGAGACGGTCATGTCCCAGAAGGAGGCGGCGGAGCGCGCTCGGGAGGACGACCCCGACGCGCCTCAAATACGCCGACGTCGAGTGGGGCGGCGCAGGGCCGCGCATGAGCGCGCTCTCCCGCCCTAACTAGGGTCCTGGGCGTCGGGCACGGGGGTGTCCGTCGTCCGACTATAGGACCCACGACGGGGGGCCGCATTCCGTGCTACGGGTGTGGCTCCAGTACGAGGCGGAGAGGCCGACGCTCTTTACACGTCGGTCTCCAATCATGATAGTGTGCTGCTGGCCCCTATTGGCCAGCGGACCCCGCGGTTGGTGCGTGAAGAATTGCTATGCATTACCACGCACCAACACGAAACGCGGATGACGTAGCACGGCGGTTCAGGTTTAGTCAGTAAGAGTCTGACACTACCCGTTCGCTCCCCCGAGTGAGCGGGTGTCCATGAGGATTCCCCCGCCCAAACAAAAAAAAAAAAAAAAAGGCTGATGAGCGAGCTGTCAGTTTACTTCATACAGAAGACAAAAAAAAGATCGCGAACGAAAAATATTCACGGTTTGCGCTGTTGACACCATAATTGTTTTGGTGAAAACTAGCGCCGCAGTAGAATAAAACTGAACTAAATTTGAATCACTTGGTCAGTCATCTTCAAAGGGCTGACTTTCTTTCAAAACGCCAGGTTGTTTAACGTTGAGTGATTCTAGTTCAATTAACTAAGCATCTAACTGCATGCAGTGTTTAAAAAAACGGGCTATTCGTACAATAACTTATTTATGTAATTTGACTAGATTGTTGCGACATAAGTACCTACATAAATTATAATCGTGACCGTATTTACTATTTATACATAAATCTGACCAAATACAGGTGGCCTGTATTGGGACCACTCATCACTTGGAATTTTTGGGCCACTATAAAGTGGTGCAAAAATGTTATTTAGCTAGAGAACATCATGACTTGTCATTTAGGAGAGTTAAGCAGCTTAGGTTTAGGTTTATTTTGATTAGAAGTAATAATTTCAAACCGTGAAAGTGTGTGAAAAATGACAACATATAAATTACAAGAATATCTAGAAGGGTTTTGAATTACGTTGAAATCTCCAGCTTTAGCAGCTACAGAGGACTGTGCTGATGTGATGCTATTGTAATAATAGGTATGGCCACTATAAAATAGTTCACTATGAAAAAATGCTTTATCTTGAACCATTGAATTTTTAAGTTAAGATTCATGGTTTTCCTTTAATTTAATTTTGCTATGATAGCTAGACAGATTTGTTATTTATGATTGACCCAGCTGAGATGACATAAACGTACCTACAGAATGTTTTTTATTGTGTCTTTAGTCGGTTCGATTTCAGAATGTAGCAAGCAAAATAAATGCAGTTACGCTTCTTTTTGAAAATTTAGGCATGTTACTTTGAGGATAATTTTATGGCGCCAGTGTTTAGAGGAGGTACTTTCCCACCAGGTGCTATTAAAGAAATCCACATTGCGCATTCGACATTGCGCTAGAACTTGAGGTTAACCATTACGTCAGTCAGTCTACTTATAGATACTGATCCAAGTCTGGAGATACACCAGGCTAGGGTCTTCGTACATAGCGTTTATAGATTGGTAATCAAATTTTTCATAAGATTGGGAATCAACGCTTTATTCCTAATCTAATACGTAGTATACATATAATAATATACCTACTCTAAACATAATCGAGTAGTAGTAAAATCAGATAAAACCTAAAGTGCAAGAACTCTTCTCTTATTACTTTTAAAATCGGACTGATAGTCAATTTAGAAAAATGTCATGACTGCGGTATTTAATGATAAAATGGATGTCACCGTTTTATTTTATTACCTTTTTTCGTGAAGTTTAAATTTAAGTTGTCATTTATTCTTATACATTGCAAGCCGGTTAAATCAATAAATCAAAATGCATTATATTAGACATATTCAACAGACGTTATGGTAAGCAGTAAATCTATACTAACATTATTTGTAGGCAGTACAACGAATATGAGTTCAATTGTGGATGGATTTACGTGACAACTCGCTGTTGCCCGCGGATTCGCTCGCGCAATAAGTAAAGGATAAATGGTTGTATTTGTATGGTACATAGGTACCATACAAATACATCTATCTATATACATCAATCTACTGTGATTTTAAAGTGGGAAGTATGAAATTTCATTTTATTTTAGATTATTGATCATATATTTTACTATCCCCTAAACAAAACTACTCCATGGTAAGTTTGTTGCGTGTATCTGTCTGAGCATTTATCCTAAACTATTAATTTTCATGTTTTTTAACAAAGTTGCCATTTATTTATGCGTTCTTGTATAATCTGCATTTTATTATCTACATCTGATTTTAGAAGTTTCTATGTGTATATAAAAGTTTGTTTAGCGAATAAGTCCAAACAAACATGCTAATCATTCACAACAATAATAATAAAAATGCTTCTCCTTTTCTCGGCGTTAGGGTGAACGTTAAAAAAACCTATACATGTTTATCTATTTAATCAAGCAAAACAAATAGTAAATTTCAAGCAGATCAGACCTTTTTTTTGTAATTTTTGTTTGGGATTTAATCCTAATTGGCGATTGGTGGATTTTAAAAAACTATGAACTAAGTAGGTACCTTACGTTACTCATGCATTTATTTTTGCTCAGAAGCTCTCATATTTTTAAGTCATATAGTTAATTACTTTTGACTGGTTAAGAGTTTTGACTACATATATAGTTTTTTTTTAATTCTATTACTTAGACAAGAAAATGGGTATATTTTTTGTTTTGAATGGTTAGCAGGTTTCTATGAACATATATACTAAAAAAAACATACCTACACATAACTCTAGTTACAAGTAATTTCACAAGAAACATAACATGTAATACAGTATGTAACAAAAACCCTGTCCGATTCATTATATATTGGCATATTTCTGGTCAAACATACTAGAAAAAATTGTCTCGCTCAGGCGGCTCTTTTGATACAAAACTAGCACATAATAAATAATAGTACCTACTGACTGTAGGTAGTGCGCGAGGACTTTGTCGAGCGATCAGTGTAGCCTTTGACAATTATTATTTATTCTGTGCCTTTGTACAGTTTTATTTTAATTTAATTATTCCTATAATACCTATTCATAAGGGAAAAATAATTTTCTCAAATCCAGTTACGTATGAATGTGTACGCGGTACGATGCCGAATAGTACCTATAAGGATCGTACAGGGTTTTTGTTGCATGCTGTATAGCAAAACGAAGTAATTAATGTGGCACAATTTCTAAAATAATGCAAGTTAATAGTTTAAGATAAAAGCACAATGGAACATGGGTGGGTATGGTAATATATCCAACGGGCAACAGCTTAGATGGATGACCTGGGCATTTGAGGTACAGCAACATAGATTGAAAAGCAATAAAGTAACCCCCGACAAATTTTAGAAAAGTGTAATTATAGCTACGTGCCATCTCGATCACAGCAAACTCATCAAAATTGGGTTAACCTAATACTTTTTCTAACCAGAATAAAATTTCATGCTCCTTACTTTGAAAACCACACACTTCCATACAGCAATTTATCCTCAGCAATTTATCCTTTACCTATAACGCACCTAATAGTACGCGTGCGAAGCCGCGGGTATCAGCTAGTACATAATAATTCATTATTGTTTTAGGGGATTTGCAGGGTATGGACCAGGGCCTCAGGATATGATAACGAAGATCACTGGAGCATTCGGAAAATATCATTTCTGGCTTTGTGCTTTGGTGTTCATATCAAAGTTTGGTATCGCATTTCATCAAATGTCGATTATATTTTTGGCCCCTAAAGTTTCATACACTTGTGACGGCAAACCAAACGTTTGCCCCTGCCCTAATCCAGAATATGATACGTCAATATTTACAAAAACAATCGTAATGGAATGGAATTTGATTTGCGAAAGAAAATGGCTCATAAGTTTTACGCAAACTATATTTCAGTTGGGCACTTTAATTGGAAGCGTAACGTTCGGGATGGCTTCTGACAAGTAATGTCTTTTATTTATCATTAATTAATAATTTTTAAGAATTTTTTTCTGATGTATTGCCCCATATGCTGTATTCAATTCTTATGTAAGTATAACAAGATCCCTTTTTTTTAAAGGTACGGAAGAAGGAATCCTTTTCTTGTGGCGGTCGTAATGCAGTTATCTTTTGGTGTACTAGCCGCATTTGTACCAAATTACTGGGTGTTTAATTTTATCCGATTTGTAATAGGCTTGTCAGTTGGCGGTACCATGGTTATCGGCTTTGTCCTTATTATGGAATTTGTTGGTACTCAGTACAGAGAAGTTATCTCAGCTATATATCAAGTGCCATTCAATTGTGGCCATTTGTTGATACCAGTTGCTGGTTTCTTCCTTAGAGATTATGTGAAATTCCAACTGGCAATGTCTTTATCAGCAACTCTTTTAATGACTTATTTCTGCCTTCTTCCTGAATCGCCAAGATGGCTCATAGCAATGAAACGAACGGAAAGAGCGATAACAGTTTTGACTCGCGTCGCTACCGTGTAAGTATTAAATTATATTTGTCTATTCAATTGTTCTATAAAAGTGTATAACTAGGTACGTATCCTATTTTAGTTATAATAAAAACTTTTTACAGGAACAGTCGCCCGACTGACGACATAAGATCAGATGTCTTAGCTTACCAAGCGGAAGTAGAGAAACACAAATTGAAAAAAGGCAACATATTAGATCTTTTTCGTACCCCAAACCTCCGGAAAAATATAATATGCATGTCGTTTAACTGGTTGTCGTGTAGTTATTGTTTCTATGGTGTGTCGCAGTATGTGGGTCAGATAAGTGGTAACGTTTTCATTAATGTGGCCTGCAGCGCTGGCGTCACTATGCTCGGTACGTTTGCATCTATTCCTCTTATGAATATGATGGGAAGAAAAACTATTATAATGTTGTGTCACTTCATATGTACCAGTTGCCTATTTCTTTTAGCATTTATGCCTGAAAGTGGTTTTTCTGTGGTTTGCGCCTGTGTTGGGGTCGTTAGTAGTTTTATTGTATTCGTGGTTGTATATTTGTATTGTGGGGAGATGTTTCCGACGGTTGTTCGAAACGCTGCTATCGGGTATTCATCCATGATAGCTCGAGTCGGCTCCATGATAGCTCCATTTATAATAGACTTAAAAGATATACATCATTGCCTGGCTCCAGTTGGGTTCGCGGTTGTGCCACTGATTGCCTTCTTTGTAACTATGCTTCTACCGGAGACCAAAGGTTGCGAACTTACTACCACTATAGAGGAGGGAGAACAGTTTGGTAAGAAAAAGCGTGAGAAAAAGTAGGTAAGCAAGTCACTCGAAATACTTTACCTCCTGAACATGTAAACACTAACTAAACAGATTTGTTCATTTTTCTAAACATTGAGAGTAGTCTATGTTGTATTGTAATCTATAGTCCAGAGTCGGTCAATGCGACTAACGAAAAAATTACGAATATCTACCGAGGTATATTGTTTTGGCTCAGAATGGGTAAAGAACAGATTTGCCAATTACCAGACTCGTATTTTCTACATTTGAAAACAAATTTTAAATGAAAATAAATTTATATACCTATATATAAACAGTCGACTCTTGTTAATTCCAAACTCGAGGGAGCCTTAAAATATTACGAATATCAAGTGTTTGAAATATCAAATGGACCGAAATTTGTGAGAGAAATAAAATAAAACTTCGTATTATTAAGTGTTGATCAATTATTATTTATTAACTGCTATTCTATAACAATGACAAAAGTTTAGAGGTAAATTCGTGAAGTATATTCATGTATTCAGAATGTGAATTAATTAATCTTTCGAGAGAACTCTGTTATACTGGTTTGCTTCAAAGCACATAAACATAACTAAACAAACCAATTCGTGAGAAGTGTGTGTCAAATAGTCAAACTAATCATAACAAAAACAAAGGCTTGTGTACGTTGATACAATTTTGAACTTGTCGCAAAAATGTACTTACAATCTTTCCGCCTCTTTCTCTCTGCAACTTTGAATAATTGTCGACTTGTCGAGTGTTGGACGCCGATGGGTTCAAATTAACGCGTCGTTTTGTTTCTTCGTATTTTTTCGTTCGAATTACCAAGTGCATAAAAATGTATTGATTTAGTTTGAAATATGAAGAGAACTTTTGACGTGACAACGTCTTATAAATTGGTTTGCCGGGTGACACTTCAAGAAACTGCGTTACGCTCCGCTCACGTTATGCGCTCACAATGAGAGTGAGTGAGAGGCACGCGTCCCTTCCACTCGGGCATGGTTAGCCCGCCTAAGAGCGAGAGAGACAGACATAAAATGTGTCAAGTCATCCTTCTTCCTACTATACGAATGAATATTCACATTAAAATTATTTTACCACTCAAAGTCGTTGTCACGTAAAACTTTCGCCCGTATACCGACTTTACAGGCAACCAATATTTTTTTTTATAGAGGTTCGAATTATCGCAGGTTTGAATTAACGAGAGTCGACTGTATAAATACATACAGGGTGGCCCAGAAAGCATAGACGATCGGGTGTCCAGAGGTAGAGGAAACTTAGACATATCTGAATCACCTTCATGTATGTTCTGCGATTTTTTGTTGATTTTAACCGAATTCCGAACTATATCATACTTATTATTTTTAATTGTTTGTTTCGCATTAACGCATGCGGAGCGAATATTTGTAATTAAATACAAATAATAGAAGGAAAAACTTAAACCTCAGGCAGGACTCGAACCTGCGACCACTGGCTTGACGCGCCAGTCGCTTTACCAACTAAGCTACCGAGGCCACTGCCTGCTTAGTTGGTAAAGCGACTGGCGCGTCAAGCCAGTGGTCGCAGGTTCGAGTCCTGCCTGAGGTTTAAGTTTTTCCTTCTATTATTTGTATTTAATTACATATATCATACTTCTGCTCACACTACCGTGGTTAGTGGTTTTTTGAACTAGCTATATAGCGTACCTATAAGATGTTTGATCATTTGCTACGATAAAATTATAAGGATTTGCTACGATAAAATTAAAAGGATATGCTAGGATTAAGTTAAAAAAAATAATAATTTTATAATTATAAATAATTATAAATATTAAATTTAACGATGAATAATCAAAAATTAAATTAAGAATTGGGTCCGCCAAAAAGCCTGTTTTATTTAATTGATTTTTTCTTCACCTTTTGTATATCGAGATCATATTATCTATCAAAGAAATAGTTACTATTGTCTCACAGAACTAATTGAGTTGTGTGACACAATAGTATTATTTAGATTAGGAATACTTTTGTTAACTATTTTACGTTTCACATATTTTACAGATCTGGTATATGTCGAGTCCAGTGTTTTGCGAGTCTGGTAATTTGCCAATCGGCTATTCAACTTCTAAGCAGTTTTTTTAGTTCTCCGTGAACTTACTCATATAATTTGTATGTAGTATGTTCAGCGTTCAGTATTTGACATTAACATTGATTTTATTTGACTGATCTGTAAATCTATAAGTTTTTTTGTTTTCGAAATTAAATTTCCTATAAACCTCAACAGTTACAACAGTAATTTAGGCATCACACCTCACTTGTTGTGGAAAACTTACAAGTACTTTTGAATGTTATGTAATAAACATATAACCAGGAACAAATTAACAATTTGCCGATTTTTTATAATACTGGTTTTTTAAACCAAGTTATTTTTTTTATTTGTATTGTATACACAATTATTGCTATTCAATAAAATGTATTAATTTTTTATTTTTTTTTATTTAGTTAATTATGCGTATGAAATACCAAAAAAAAAATCATTCTTAAACATTGCATTCACATAATTTTACGTGAATCAGACACACTTCGTAGATTAATGTTTTGGAGAAAATGTTTAAAAATGATACTTTTTATAGAAAAATAGGTCAGATCAGTTAAACAGACTAAACAAACAAAATAAGGTTGGAATGGTAAAGTGGGCGGGGCAAGCATGCCACAGTTATGATTCGAAAATCATAACTCGCCCGATTCATTAATTCGTCGCTTTCAGTGGGCGTCGGAATACTTCGGAGAAAAGAGCTCTGCTTAATAATGCAGTGTTGTACAATTTAATTGTTGTACGTGTAAGACAAAAAGTCCGCCCGACCTCAAGTATAGAGCGAGGAGCTATATCTTTCCATCGGTAAGTAACAACATTTAATTACAAAATTATTTGTAAAAATCATAAAAATATACTGAATCATAAAAATATACTGATAATAATGAAATACCAAACGTTATTGCAACAAGTTACTAAAAATATTCTATGCCCGCTGTGTACTCGCTCTGTCAACGCAATGACCAAGTCTGCGTACAATGTATATGCATGCTATTTTTTCAAGAGATTTACGCAGTTATCCTGAGTGCAGGGTTTGACTGCTTCACCGGATTTTGTATATGCATGCATTGCGTCCTCTATATGTGAGTGTGATTTGGTTGTGTGCGAATTATTTGTTAACATGGTATTGCGTATGTATAGAAATTAAAATAGTCAATCGGCGACAATGGTTTTGGTACAAAATTGAAGCGACGGCCTTTCCAACAGTATTTATCTATTCCGTGGTAACAATATTATAGCCAGTGGTGGTACGGAAGTTGCAATACGGAAGCAAAATCGGAAAAATATAAAGAAGTAAGTTTTAGCGGAAACCGAAACGAATGCGAAAGCGGATGTGTAAAGATTAGGCATTTTTTTTAATAAATCTAATATAAAAAATTAAGTAGTGGCTAGTTTTATTTTATAAAATGTAGTTGGGCAGCTTTAACACAAGTTCCTTTATGATTTCCGTTGTAATAGATGCAGAAACAGAAGCAGAAAAGGATGTCGAAAACTGTCCAGAACTTCCGCTATTGCGAAAGGAGAATCAGAGGTCTATAACGTCACTACTATGCTGTATAACATTGATATATCCACCATAATAAATAAAAAAATTAAACTTCTCACACTCAAATTCCAATTTATGACAAGAATTTAGTTACATGGTTCCTAATTATGGAGCAGAACCGGCTAAATGCTAAAAACTCATTAATAATTTTGTAAAAACAACTAGTATAGTGCCTCAAGCTTTTTGTAAAGTAGAAAGTGTATCGTACAAACAAATGATATTTTATAACAAGTGATATTTTATATTAAAAAAGCCTCAAAACTGCGACAATTAAACTACATTTAATAATCCTGCCTTAAAGCAGAAGAAAAAGAAGAAGCATGAAAACGCTAACTCAGAGTTAGTTCAATTCAATTCAAATTTTGTTGTTTATGGCCTCAGAGTTAGTTGCTAACACGAGGTTAAAATGACAATATTGTATGACAGACTCTCAATTTAACCTCTGCATTTAACACTAAGTTGAAAAGGTAACCCGGATTTGGAAAAGCGAGCCTTATCAACTTGACTACAGATCTGTAAAGAATGTGACAACCCTATCGGCAAACCATTTGTAATGTTATTCACAAAGCAAAGTCATCCAGTCATCAACGCAATCGAGATCAATTTGAGGGAGCATGCATGTTCGTAATGCCGGCAACAGACGTAACGATAAACGGTATTACGTAGCTTGCAAAATCATATGACAGCAATTTTTGCTGTTAAATTACTTGATAATTCAAACCTACGTATAAGCAATTTGACAAAAATATTTTTACATATTTTGCTGTAATGTGTGCTTTTGAAAATACGTAATACTGCAGACTAAACGTGCGCAAGCATATATGGATACGTCTGTGGCTGGCGCTATATATTTTTTGAACACGAAGTCCAAAAAAAAATCCACTATTCAAAACAACATAGAGTATCTAATCAACAATTTGAATACTTACATCTAAAACTTCCACAATTTGGCTGTTTGTGTCATCCTCAGAATATAGCCAGCCTTTCATGCGTTTTTCTACACGATACAGTAATAATTCTACCAGCTATGAAATAGATATATCATACGGCCTCATTTCATACAATTTTGGTTTTATCCAGTTGTAGGTACATTAGGTACCTACAAGAATTCAGAAATTTATCTAGAACATGACGACATGCAGAAACATAAAAACGTAACTGATCGATAAAAGCTAAAGAATTTAAACGACATTAACAAAACCCCGCTCGTTGTTCTTAGAAAAATATTAGACTAATAGGGTGACATCATGAATGGCGAGTTTTTTTTTAAATCTCACATATCCTGCCCACGGTTATTAGGGGTATTTTCAACATAAAAGGTATTTTTAAAATGTAGGTAGGTATCAGAATTTCATTATTACCAGCCAGTAAAAGTTTATTAAAATTGTATCAATTTAGATTACTTACTTATATAAATTGCACCAGTTTAGATAGTTTAAATTGCATACTAAATAAATAAATTTTAAAGATTAGGTAAACACGTAAACACAATAATCTTTACTTTTTTATGAAATTAGTACCTAAGTATAGATAACTTAAAAATTACCTTCTAGGAAAATTTTCGGTATTTATTGTACCTATATACCTTCCGTATTCCGTAGAACAGTACAACCTAAAAACGTTGCGGTTATTTTACTTCATTATAAGAAAATATTATGCGTTTTGGCAGTAGGTACCTGCATCCTTCTGGAGGTACCTGTGAATGGCTCAAAGGCCCTTAAAACTCAAACTAACGACGAAACCGGATCTCCGAACAATATCCTAAGTAGACTTTAGTATTTAAGTATTTGGTAACATATTCGGAAGCTAAGATAAAATATATTGACTTTCATAAATACGTCAGCAATTATTTATCTAAACCTATTTTATCACTATAATTTCTCAAAGGCAACCGCAAAGATATCGATATGTGCTGACATTTTCTCCCGCCTAGTAAATAACATTGATATCATTAAGAGAATGGCGTGTGACGGCGCGGTGCGGCGGTGGCGCGAAGACGACGGCGCAAGCGCAACTTAGGGTTCAGTAACAAAGCCATGTTGTCAGTTTGCAATAGCAGGCAGACCGTGCACAACGCCGCATTGGCACACCACTGCCAATGACTTAAACAGTGTAACAAACAATAAACGACAGTTGAGTGATTTTAGTAATAATTACAAATAAATAAAAATGGAAATGCAGGAGCGAAACGGTAAGCGAATTAATTGTAGATAGTGAAAGTGAGTGTATCGACTTTTACATGGTGTGTTGACCCCGATGTATAGACCTTGCCTAAATGGCATTGACACTGAGTTTAATATTAAAAAGTTTGCAAATTTTTAGTACTTAGGTACTGTGTTTATTAAAATTGTTTTGAGTAAAAATGATGAATAGTGGATCTGTAAGATTTAGGTGAATTGTTTTAATCTGTAAAAAAGGTTTTCTAATTCGTTTTGCACAATGTAAATAAATAACTAAATACTTATTGAAACATTGAGGCAACGTTTAAAAAAATGGTTTGTAAATTCTATTGAATTTACATTTGATCCAGTGGCATGACGAAGGGGGTTTTACCGCTTGGATGCGGGTTCAAACAGGTCAAAATTATGTGCGAATCCTTAACGAATAAAACTTGTTTTCTTTCTTTTTAGTTAGTATTTTGGAAGTCAGGGTGCTAATTTTTTAATTAATAATTTTGGGTATCGTTACTGTACCTGACTTTATGTTTGCCTGCAAGCTTTTTTTTATAAATTAAGAAGAACAAACAGTTATAAAAATAAAAATATGCGTTATTTTCTCTTAACACATAGGTACTTAGTTAAAACTTTTTTGACCTAATGTAGCATTTCTTATCATTTAAATAGAGTTTCTCGCTTATCCAAACTCAACCCTGTGTTTTAATGATAAAATTACATAGGTACAGATCCAAATAAACCGACACACCCACACGCAGTTACGTCAAGGTTTTACGCACGACCTTAAAAGACAGGCATTTATAAATTAAAACAATACCCCGCGTGATAACCCCCGTCTAATGGATGTATATTAGAGCAATCTCCTCTATTAAACCCACTTTCGTTTTTGAGAAAGCGAGCTCATAAGAAAAGTACCTGTCATTGCTAGGGCCAACTAGTCGCGTTAGTACTTAACTAGGTATTTAAGTTGGACGTGAGATACCTACATCGACTGTTATTGTATTTTTTCTATTAAGTCATCTATCCTAGTAGGTGGGTACAGTGTAAAGAATTAAATCAGGCAACAGTGTTGAATTGTAAATCATTTCCATTTGCAATGGTTAAAACAAATAAATGATCGTAAACCTAATTATCGCACAAATAAAGCAGTAAAACCAATAATGAATAAGGAAAAAATATAAAATACAAGTTAACTTAATTTTTCTGGTAAACGTCCTGTAATAATCATATTCCAAATTTTTTTTAGTAATCAAGACATGTAATTTTTAATGTTTTTATTTGGGTTTGGTATAATTTGTTGATTTTATATTTGTGTAAATTTATGTTTTGAGAGACGTTGCCACAATAGATCTCACAAACTTTGATTTCTGTTATTTATTTTAGTTTATTTACATGCAGCAACCCATTTAATTTTTTAAACATGACTACATTGCCTCTATGTCTTCTACACCTACTGGCTCTTGACCAGTTTTTTTACTGATGCCATGAATGAATGAAAGACCTGTTTGAGGAGGGGATTTTCTGCGAAAGAGATATTTTGCGAAAAGGACATTTTGTGAAAGAGACATTCCGAGAAAGGGACATTTAGCTACGTGTAGTCATTTGGAGAAGTGGTCATTCTGCGACTTTGTGGTGATAGAAAATGAAATCCATAGGTACCTTGCCACTCAATTTTGTCAGATGTTTAAATATAACAATATATGACTGGTCAATACGTGGATCCAGATTGGAAGAATTTAAGTGTGTTGAAGAAGTTAAATTTACCTTTGGTACTCCCTACTTATTTTTTCAATAAAATAAGTTGTAATCGGTCTTTTGTTGCATGGCGTTAGGACTAGCATGCTTAATTTTAACTAAGAATATTAATACAGAATAAAAAAAATCGCGATTCGCGATAGTTACCTATGTACAGAAAATAAAATTGTGTAGCTTTTAATTTATTTTCATTAATGCATATTAGAATTAAAGTTAAGACCAGTCTTGCTATGAGATACTGTGTTACCTAGTAAAATAGGTTGTGGAGCTCATATAGGCAGTCGCTCCATGTCAAATATTCAGCTGAATCCGGTAAGACTAGAAGCCGACCCCAACATAGCTAGGAAAAAAGGATAGGTAGAAGAACAAGAAATAAATACAGATACTGACAAAACATTTACAAAATGTTTTTTAAGAAACAAGAAATATTCTAAACTAGTGTCAAGTGTGTGAACTTCACATTATTGATTACAGGACGCACACGCAAAAATAAAAACAAATCGATGTTAATTGATTGCCTTGGCCTTAAGCATACCGAATTCTTTGTCAGTTGTTGCCAATTTATGGTTGTTTACTGACAAACGTTTTATCTTTAGAAATTTACTTCCATTCTGGAAACATGATAATAATATATTAACAACTTATCAAACATTAGATAAAATACCCGCAATAACATGGGTTCATAACAAACAAAATAATTGTTAGTTTTCAATTCAATAATGAATGAGATACCATGTGTTGATTGTTTACCGAACTATCTGCATATGCATTCATACTGAAATGAATTTTTTATCTAAATGTGATAAGTATATTAAAAAATTACTTCCTAATTTTTTACGACGTTTAATTTAACTTACGTGTATGTTCATTTATCTAACTTCTCTCTGGGGTTTTTTAAATACTCCATTTTAAACATTTTTCATTTCAACAGTCATCAAATTCCAACGTAAGTATCTGCCTGAATACTAGAATAAGTCGTTTTGAAGTTTATACCCTTATTCCAAACTCTCAGGTGTTGCTCCTATACCATTCAAATACTGTTTTTTGAAACGCAATATAGTTTGTTTGCGGAATTATTTATAGTAAAATTTAAAGGTTTACCACGCGTTGTGGTCAACCGCGCTTCATTTTATTGACGTTAATGAAGATAGATGTCGACGGAAAATACTTAATAGACTAATTTGCTAGTGCGGTTTTTTTAATAAAGGTATATAAGTATAGAATTAAGCAGTGTAGGGTTTCGTGGTGTACCTAGCATAAGGCAGAGAGCATCGTATAGCTACTAATTGTCATAGTGTACAATTATTTAATTTTAAACGATTTTTGTCAATTAAAATGGTGTATAAAAATATTTCTAAAAATCAAACAATTTCATCATTACCTACTTAATAAAAATATTACAAAGGTTTTGGGTTAACTCCAAAGATAGACGAGAGACACATGCAATACCTAGGAAGCAAACCGATATATTTTTGTTGAGTGTTTTACTCTACATTATTTACTTCGGTCCTTATCAGCGTTTGTTCTCAATACAATGCGTATGTCATTCATTATCCTTCGAACACGCATATAATGCAGTTAATTATACTGTTCACATTTATTAATACCTAAATGAGGATGTTTGCATTGAAAATATTTGTTTTATGAACCCTCAACTTATTTGACCACAAAAATAATATGTGGTATAGGCAAGAAATTAAGAGAAAATTTGAAGACCTTTGTAGAATCATCTTCGTTCATTATATGAAAATAAATTATGACAACATCGGTTATTTTACGAGTTAACAATAATACTTAAAATAGGTCAGTTACTAATGAACAATTACGTATTATCATTTGTAAAACTAACTAAAACCGGACGGGTGAGTTAGTTTTATAAGTGCTCGGGAGAGTTTAATGATCTTTAATGATGTGTTGTTGATGACACATTCGTGTAAACTGATGCAATTGTAACCACTTACAAACTCCGATTAACATCTATGCTTATATCCAGGTTAATTGGGGTTATGACATATCTGGCTATTAAATTGCATATATTTATTTATTTATTTATTTAATACTTCATGCACAGTGTACATAGGCGGACTTAATGCCAGATGGCATTCTCTACCAGTCAACCTTTAGGTGATGCAGAAACAAACGTGGTAGATGCACTGAAAATTATGATGAAAATCATTTTTTTTATAGGAAGAATAAATACACTACAAAATATATATAGCATAATATAATATATATATATATATATACTTCCCAGCCGATTTCGGCTATGGTGACTGCTACCGACTATCACTTGCAGAGGAGCCAAGGTGGTCAGCTCTCTTGTGCGCCCTTTGATGGCTGCAGTATCCTATCTTATGAGTAAACGTGCGCGCGCATCGGCTGCACGTTAGGACACCGTCGACATAGTTATAAAACATGGCTGATGGTGGTCTAGCCTTAAGGGCATCACGCTTCGAATCCAGTTCGACCCTCCTTTGCTCCTCGAAACCATGAACCGCACTCCTCACCATGCACCTCCATTCAGGGCGGCAAATGGCCTTTTTCTCCCATTTCTGGGGATCAATATTGCACCTTTTCATGTGTCTTTTCTGAACATCCTTGAAGCGTAAGAACTGGCCGCCTTGTTTCCGCTTGCCGTTCTGGAGTTCAGAAAAGAAGATGCGTTTGGCCACCCTATCATCATCCATTCGTAAAACATGTCCACACCATCGGAGCTGTCGCCGCATCAGGTATGCTTCTATGCCGTAGACATTTGCGCGTCGTAGCACTTCGGTATTTCTAATCCGGTCCGACCATTTGATTTTGAGAATGTCTCTTATGCACCTTAAATGAAACCGGTCCAGCGCCCGTATATGTTTCCGATAGAGGACCCATGACTCAGCAGAGTATAGAAGATTTGGCAGGACTATGGCCTTGTAAACGGAGATTTTTGTCGAAAGCTTCAGATCATGTGATTGTAAGACTTTGGCTCGTAATTTACCGAAAACAGCTGATGCAGCGCCTATGCGATGGTTTATTTCGGCGTCAAGGTCACACTTAGCTGTAATTGTGCTGCCCAGGTATTTAAACGTATTCACTTGCTTCAGCTCAGTATTGCCAATGGTTACCTTGATAGGTTCTGTAGCTCCATGAGAGTCTATTGCCATCACCTCAGTTTTCTTCACACTGATTTTCAGACCGAAACGGCAGCAGACTTCCTGAAGGTTCGTAATCAGGTCCTGGAGTTCTTGTGAAGAGTTGGTAACAAAACACAGATCATCAGCATACATGATCTCCGTTATAAGAGCGTGTGATACTTTTGTGTAAGCTTTTAATCTGGCCAGGTTGAAAAGTCCCCCATCAGTCCTGAAACGTATTTTGATTCCCGCAAAAGTTTGTTCGAGTGCTTCTCTGACAACAACAGAAAAGTAAAGAGCAAACAGTGTTGGTGCAAGCACACAACCTTGTTTAACCCCACAACTGACAGGGAAGAACTCTGACTGATCACCATTATAGGTAACACAGCAGGTCATTTCGTCGTGAAGAAGGCGAATCATTCTAACAAACTTCTCAGGACAACCTAATTTTGCCAGTAAAGTCCAGAGGGCGTCCCGCGGCACACAGTCGAATGCTTTCTCCAAGTCCACGAAGCACATATACAAAGGTTGACCTTGTTCCCGACTTTTTTCCTGGAGTTGCCGGATGGAAAAGATGGCCTCGCAGGTGCCCCTATTGGGACGAAACCCAAATTGAGTTTCTGGCAATATGTCCTCGGAGACTGGTAAAAGCCGGTTGAGAAGAACTCTGGCGAATATCTTCCCAGGGACAGAGAGAAGCGATATACCCCGGTAGGAGTTGCAGTCAGAGCGGTCTCCCTTGTTTTTATACAGGGTCTGTATACGGGATATTTTAAATTCAGGCGGTATTATTTCCTCGTTCCAAATGCGATCAAAAATTTGCCAGATGTAAGTGTGAAGTTGCTCCCCTCCGTATTTAAGCAGTTCTCCGGCGATGTTATCAACGCCAACTGCTTTTTTATTTTTCTGCTCTTTGATGGCTCGAACTACTTCAGCGAAAGTCAGTGGCTCAGCCAGCGAATCATTCAGCGGCAAAGGACAAATACGCTTTATATGATCAAGATCTGCTAATCGATCTACATTGAGCAGGTTGTTAAAGTGCTCTGCCCAACGATCAAGTATATCCTGCTTAGCAGTGAGTTTTTGAGAACCATCAAGGGATCTTAGTGGTGTGCTATTTTTAATGGAAACGCCAATCAACTTATGCATTTCTTCATAAAAAGCGCCTAGTTGGTGTGTGTCTGCGAGCCACTGTATCTGTTCCGCCTTTTCAAGCCACCATCTATCTTTCATGTTCCTTGTTAATCTTCTTAAGGAATCACAGCTACTTCGGACTTCTTGAGTGAGATTATGATTACCTTCATTACGCTTTATGAGTATACGATGCTGTTTGAAAGCTTCAGTTAGGGCCCTATCATTCTGGTCAAACCAGTCCTCGTTGTTACGTTTTTTGCGTCCTATGATTTCCGTAGCCACAGTCAGTACGGAGGATGACAACTGTTTCCAGTTTGATATTAGGACACCTTGCTGGGCATCAAACCCATCTAGCGTGTCTATCAGCCCTTCCTGGTATTTTTCTCGAAGGTCCGCACAATTCAGTCGGTCTAAATTGAGAGATATTGGTTTTGCCCTGCAGGATCTTCGTGGTTCGCGAAGGCGGAGTCTCAATTTAGTTACCAGAAGCCGGTGGTCTGTCCAGCAATGCGCGCCGCGCATGACGCGGGTGATAAGCACCTGGGAGATGTCCCTTCGTCGGGTTATGGCGTAATCGAGGAGGTGCCAGTGTTTAGAACGTGGGTGCATCCAGGTGGTTTTGAATTTGTCGCGAAGCCTAAACAGAGTGTTCGTGATGGTGAGGTCGAATTGGGCACAGAGTGTGAGTAGTAATTGTCCGTTACTATTCATATTGCCCACACCATTATTTCCAATCACGCCCAGCCACGACTCAGTATCTCTGCCAACCCTTGCGTTAAAATCACCCAGCAGAAGTATTTGCTCGTTTGAACGTATGTTGCTAAGGCATTGGCAAAGTTCTTCATAAAACTGATCTTTGACACTGTCCTCGTTACTCATTGTTGGTGCATATACGCTTATCACATTCAGGTAGTTGTTGTTTTGTAGGTGAAGGCGAAGTGTGATAATGCGGTCCGAGATGTATTGCGGACATTCAGACAGTTTCTGCGCGATGGTGGATTTCACGGCAAACCCTACGCCAGCTAACCTTCGCTCAGTTTGGGGTCGTCCTTTCCAGAAGAATGTATACCCACCACCGATTTCCTCGAGTTCGCCTTGGTCAGCCAAGCGTGTTTCGCTTAACGCTGCTACATCTACGTTGTAGCGACCAAGTTCGCGTGCCACGACAGCAGTTTTACGCTCCGGGCAAAGGTTTCCGTCGTTGTCGATTAATGTGCGCACGTTCCATGCACCAAATGTCATAAACGATGTTTTTATTTTATTTTTCCTGTGACGTCGACCGCGAGTAGTGGGGTGCTTAAGCAGCCGCGGTTGCTACTCCCCCAATGTGATGGGACAAGCATTTTTTTAGGGCACCTTTTCTAGCCCTCTCCCCGGCTGAGCGAGGGAAGCAGTGCCTCCCTAAATAGGGCTGCTTCATCACCTAAGGTGCTGCCCAATCCACACTGTAGTCCCAATTGCAGTGCAGAAACGACCACTCTCCTTAGGCTGCCATACGTGCAGGCTTCGGACAAAGCCGGGTGTGCACCACAACCCAACCTCTCTACTTCAGCCCATCGCCGTAGGTCTTGATCAGGATCCGGTAATCAGGAGCAGTCAGTTGCGCGTGACATATTTAAGTGCGTAAGTGTTTGCGCTGGCACAGATGCACTCTCTCGTCCTCCGCCTTCTATTCCCAGTGGAACGGAGAGCCGCCACGACTGGAGAAGGGTTTGGATGCAGTAAATGGCCGACGATCACTTTGACCTCTGTCGTCGCCCTAAGCCTATCACAAGACTTCACTGCCCCGCCGAACCCGCCACCACCGGTTGCTTATCAGCGTTGGTGTGCCATCTTCGCCGGGGCAGATTCTGCGCATAGAGCGGGAGGTATCCGCAGAACCGGTGCCGAAGCAGCCGGTCCCCTTCACCGGGTCTAGCCCACGAGTCGACGTGGTTAGCCGGGGTGTGGCCGCTGCATGCGTTACAGCTACTTGGAGCCACCGGTGAGAGATTGTGAGCCGCCGCAAATTTAGTGAGTTACCTTTCGGTCGACTAAACTACACAGATGATTGGCGCCCCACTACACCCCAAAATAATATAATATATACAATAATACAATATATACATATTTAAATACTACATAATACAATACATACATTATTATATATATAAATATATTTAAATACTAGAGGAAAACTGCCCGTTACGAAGCTTCTAACGTTGTGTAGATTTAGCCAAAGTTTGCCGATAAAAGTGATCATGGACTTTTGATTTGAACCAATTACGATTTTTTGCCATCCTGAATTCAAGAGGGAGCTCATTCCAGAGCAGAATGGATCGAACAAAGAAAGTAGAGTGAAGAAAATCAGAGCGGTGAGAAGGACATAACAGTAGTCGATTATTGGAAGAGCGAAGATCCTTTGTATGATTCGAGCATAAGTATTTGAAATGAGAAGTTAAGTAGGAAGGGGAGTTGGGACAGTCAAGTAGGGAAAATAGAGTAGTCAACGCACGCACACAACGTCGCTCTCGTATTGGTAACCATTTCAAGAGCAATCGGTGTGCAGTAACATGGTCGTATTTTCTGGTGTTGAAGACGAATCGAATGCAGTTATTTAGAAGGCGGTCGAGTTTATTGAGAAGATCTGCATTCAGGTCATAGTAGCACACATCACCGTAGTCAACTATGGGGAAAATTAAGGATTTGACGAGCATTGCCTTCGTGCTGGAAGGAAGAAGGTTTTTCAGACGATAAAGAGACCGCAGAATCCCCGTAACTTTTTGGCTCACATTACCAACCTGCGCTTGCCAACACAGTGTATTATCCACAAGTAAACCTAGATCCTTGACACTAGTTCTTAAGGGGATGATTGCTCCACTAAAAACTAGTGGCGGGACAGCAACACTGCCTACTTTGCATATCAATCGATTGCTGCCAACGATGATAGCTTGACACTTGCCAGGATTTACTGCCACACCAAACTTTTCTGACCAGTTCTTGATAGTATCAAGATCGCGGTTAACTTTGCGTATTGCGTCGGGTAGACTGTCTACACCCACCTGCGAGTACAATTGCAAATCGAACCAGAGAAAAATATATTTATATTTTTCTCTGGTTATCCCGTTTAATATCTTATGTAAATAATTATTATTACACTGCTCTCTGTTAAATTATATTTTTACTTTAAATTTTTGAAGATTTGAAGTTATTTTCTAATTATTTTGCAGTTTTTGATCAACGATCACATACTTACACTTATTATTTCTAGTTTTTATCACATTGGCCTTCAATACTTCATATACATGTAAATTTGAAATAAATTGTGACTATATGTCTTCATTGTACTACTTTAATAATGACTATTTACCGGTTGCTCGACCAAGCCCACTGTAATTGTTATATTTACTTTGATCAATATTCAGCTGCGATGGGCAAACAGCTGGGCTCTGATAAGCGATAGAGAGGTCATAAGTTAAAAACCTTTACGATGCACAGTCATGAACTTGGTCTGTCTTGTCTCATCTTTTATAATATCAGGAATATTGTTATAATATCTAAGTACATAACAGTTTCGTGTCGCTAATGACATAAATTTAGTACACTTAGTACTAAGTGGATAGTAAGTACCTACTATGAGTATTATGAACAACAGAATACAACTATAGTTACGACTCTTTACTTACTTTATGTTGGACTGACTGCGCCCCGCGGCACTGCCCGCCTTTGTCCGCTTCGTATTGTCCGTATTCAATCGCAGCCCGTATTCGGTCACCGACTAATGGGAACAGGTATTCGGTTGGCCGTATTCGGCAAATGCGGTGGCTGAATTTGGTAGACCAACCAACGTAAACAACCTAATGCGATCGCCGAATTTTGTGGCTAACTTAATGTAAACGCTTCATAAGAGGCTAATTAGTAGGTGTTCAAATAAGTTGATCACCAAATAAAAAAATGTTTCAAGATATGAGTAGTTGATGGTAAAGACAATAGATAGCCATCGACATGGGGCGGTTATATCTAGTCATACAATGTATTTGATCTAGTAGATTTTATTATACACAACATAAAATCCAACATTTATATTTATGAATTCAAACATCACACAAATGATTTATCAATCGGTAAACGTGCGATAAAACGACGTTAAAGATTTGCTTACAAAAATATAATTTTATTATTTTCAGACGAGAAAACGTCGAACAAAGTATCAAAAGACCTAATTCAGAAGGTTATTGGATCCTTTGGCAAATATCAACTATGGCTCTGCATTTTAATATTCCTGTCGAAATTTCCCGTTGCTTTTCATCAAATGGCAATTTTATTTTTGGCGCCTAGAATTTCATACAGCTGTGATGAATCAGGACAAAATAACACTTGCCCATGCCCAGACCCAACGTACGATACTTCAATATTCTCAAGTACAATAATAATGGAATGGGATCTAATATGCGAAAGAAGATGGCTAGCAAGTTTCACACAAACATTGTTTCAACTAGGAGTTTTAGTGGGCAGCGTATTTTTTGGAATGGCTGCTGACAGGTGATGTTTAGTTTAAATATACTTACTCATGAATAAATGGTAAACAATATATAAAATAGTTGTTTCAGCTTTGTGTTATTTAAACATAGTTAACTTATTTTAGATTCGGGAGGAAGGCTCCCCTTTTGGTGGCCGTGGTGATTCAAGTGTCATGCGGTGTGGCAGCTGCGTATGTTCCTGAATACTGGACGTTCACATTCCTACGATTCTTCGTCGGTATGTCTGTGGGCGGTACTATGGTCACTGGATTCGTCATTGTGATGGAATTCGTTGGTACCGAGTACAGAGATCTCACTTCAGCACTATATCAAATACCGTTTAATTTAGGCCATATGTTGCTGCCAGTACTTTCATATTTCTTCAGAGATTATTCAGATTTCCAACTATCAATATCAGCACCAGTCATTATTTTGTTATCGTATTTTTTCCTGGTGCCTGAAACGCCAAGATGGCTCATTGCGGTTAAGCGTACAGACGAAGCTATTGAAATATTGGAACGTGTCGCTAAAGTGTAAGTGTCTTAATCATCTGTCGAAAATACATTTCGCCTTATTAAATTCAATTACGTTTAATCATACTAACACACTTTTTACAGAAACAATCGTTCTACTGAAAATATCAGAGCCGATATTGAAGCCTATCAAGCGTCTATTGAAAAGCACCAGCTGCAGAAAGGAAATATATTGGATCTTTTCCGTACTCCAAACTTAAGGAAAAATATCATAGCTATGGCGTTCAACTGGTTGACGTGTAGTTACTGTTTTTATGGAGTGTCGCAGTATGTGGGGCAGCTAAGTGGCAATGCTTTCATCAATGTAGCGTGCAGCGCTAGCGTCACTTTACTGGGAACGTTTTTTTCCATTCCGCTTATGAAAATTATAGGCAGAAAGACTATCGTGATAATATTCCATATAATATGTACAGTGTGTTTACTAATTTTAGCAGTTATACCGGAAGGCATAGGTTCAGTAATTTGCGCCAGTATCGGTGTTGTAGCTAGTTTTATTGTTTTCGTAGTTGTGTATTTATATTGTACAGAATTATTTCCGACAGTAGTTCGTAATGCTGCCGTAGGGTTTTCATCAATGTCAGCTCGTATCGGCTCTATGGTAGCTCCCTTTGTGATAGAAACGAGAGATAAGGCGTTGTGGATGCCTCCGGTCTTGTTTGCTGTGATGCCTCTTATAGCAGCGTGTGTCACGTTGCTTCTACCCGAGACGAAGGGGTGTGAATTGACAACCACAATAGAGGAAGGTGAAGCATTCGGAAAGACTAAAAACCTGAAGCCGAAAAATATAAAGCAATGAATCGTTCAAAATATGTTGTAAATGTTGTAAAGAATTACGGAAATAGTCTTGGATCAGTTGTAACTGTATCATTAATTAATATTGGCGAGCTATTTTAATAGACTCCTTGTGGCCTTTTAGCATTAAGGAAACTAAGTAATTATTCAAATATGTACAGTCACCAGAATAGCTATAACACAAGTTATGTGTGTTTATTATGAGTGATTACTAAATTCATTTAGGTTACACGACCGGACAAGTTTTTACTATTACCTTTATATGTACCTACATGGTTTTATTTTTTATTATATGTATAGCACCGACACTATTCTGTGTCTACAAATTTAGGGTTAATTGTTTTTATCATTAAGTACCTATGTAAGTAGGTATATGTAAGTATATGTATGATATGTGATATTTTAGAATTTGTAAAGACAGCTCTAAATTACAGCAGGAGACACAAGACTTAAAACAAATTCACTTTTTTTAAACTATGAGGCTTTTAGTAACAAGTATTAATCAAGCATAATAATAATCGAGATACTAACCGTTTTTCAACTTCAGCTTTTAAATTTTATGTTGATTCAATAGTGTCTTCACCTAATTTAACATTAATCTTGTTTTTTATCAAGTCCTTCGAGAAACTGAGTGATTATTTCTGGAATTCATAGTTCTGTTATTACGGATTGAAACCTTAAATAACATACTTATTGAAAAACTAATTAAGCGAGTTTGTCGGTAACGATACAAAACAATCATTTTTTCTTTTCCATCAACGATAACGTTCAGAAACATGTGCTGTTTATGCTCTTATAAACTGTTGATTACATTTAATTACTAGTACTACTTATATACTACTTAGTTTTGAGGTGATAAAGTAAGAAGCAAGTAATTTAATTATTACTGTTTAAACATAATCTCCTTGTTAATAAACGAATCCGTAAAAGATAACAGTAGGTATTGTTTTTTTTTCAACTAAGACTGAAACTTAGAGCTGAGATTTCTTTTAGAGCTGTGATTTATCCGAAGTTGTTATCTGAAAGCCTAGGTAAACATTGAGCATTTACAGGATGTTAAAAAGAACAATCTAATGCAAAAAGGTAAATTAAACTAGGTACTCACCTACTTTCTGGCCATGAAAGCCAAACAGTTGGTTGGAAATAACGAAATGTATGAAGTATTAAAAGGAATATTTGAATAACCAGCTTGTTTTATTTGTATATCAGATACTGAGAGACTGAAAACTTATCGGTACAATATACATATTTAATAGTGTGTGTGTATTTAATTATTTAATGGTGTTTTAAATTTGATCTTAATTTGAATGCAAATATTTTCTTGGGTTTTAGTGAACTACGGAATCAAATACAAGTAGGTTATAATGACCGCCAAAATAGGTAAATCAAACTGTTTAATAAACTATTTCTTTAATTATTGATATACCTATATTTGTCAAGAATATGAAATGTATTTAAGATTACTTAATAAAAAGATCTGTTAGATGGTAGATAAGTTCTTATCTGGGTAATCAGACTACCTCGTAAACTTTTTCATTGCGTATTTACCCTTGGTAAGATTTTAATGATAAGTGGGCTTGGCAAATAAATCTATACATTGCCATGATGACCAAGGGGGTTTTTTATAAGGTTCCCGGTTCAATAGCCGTCAAGTAACAATTTGTTTTTTTTTTAATACACCAGAAAAATTACGCTAGATTTTCTACAATGAGTACCCTACCTAGAGCGAATTTTAGGAAAAAATATTTCAATAGTCTAAAAGCGTCATCAAGGTACATACTTCTGCATGCCGATCTTTATTCTAAAAGTAATATCCTAACTATATTATAGTGTGAAGCCATTTCCGTGCATTAAAGTGGATTGACCAGAATTTTAAAATAGAAGTTCTAAACATATTCAATTATTCATAGGTATCAGAATAAAGTTTCTGTTAATATAGGAATAAGAGGATTTATGATTATTATATTTGATGTTATTGAACCAGTTAAACACGTTCACGTGTTTAGTACCTAGATAAGTAGTTACTGTTTTATGTCACGTGCTTTGTCGGTTTGCCAACTGCGGACGAGGTTCTTAATATTTTTCGTGACGTTATCTTCTTTTTCTCATCCTTATCTCTGTTACATATTCAATATAATCAATGTTGTAAAATGAAACTTGTAAAGTTACGTAGTCTTATCGATTGTCCTTCTTACTGATATGTGATGTATCTTTGAGAGCCTGGATTAAAATTATAGCTAGAGTTTTCCGGCTACGGGGCATAATTAAATACCATACCGCCTTATTTAAGGCGTATTTTACAAGAGAAGATCACAAACGCAACCAAATTAAATAAATAACTATCCTATTAAATCCTATTAATTTATTATTAATCCTATTCAACAATGCAACTTTATGCAGGTAGGTATTTAATTAAAATGTATAAAAAATATATATTATAAAGCAATGAAAACGTTGAAGCAAAACTAGAAATACCTGTAGATATTAATTTCCGGATTGTACCTAATACCGCTATCATTGTAGGTATAATTAGGTAAATTGTATAATATTTCCATACATAGTCTTTTACTCGCCATAAATGGGCATTACGTAAAGATAGTCATGTAAAGAAGCATTTATGATAATATCTTATGTGAACCTAACTACTTAGATACTAAAAATGTACCTACTATAAAAATAGTTTATTTTTGTACTTGAGAGTCAAAATAAAACGTTAGGCTGAAAAATAAAAATAAAATAAAAACAAAACAAAATAAAAAGGGCCTTGAATACGTAGACGATCAAGGTAAACCTGGTTGCTAAGCAAGTTACTGCATTTATTTAAATATAAGGAAGAATTGTAGAACAAATATGAAGTTATGTTTTTTACATTTATTTGAGACGCATATATATACCCATATACCTATAGGTATTTTGTGTCCACTGTTTTCTCTTAAAAAACTTGACTCATTGTATCATTTTATGCATAGCATAGTCTATAGAACATTAAAGGTAGCATTTTGAAATTCACAGCTTCTTGATTTGCCAGTAAGCAATGACTACCTCTGGCCATGTTATCAAATAAGTTAAATGGGGGTGGAAGGTTTACAGTAATAGTGGAATTAATGTTATCCCTATCCTATCTAGTTTAACCATACATTTTATTGGCAACGTCGTCTGAGGATTCATCTAAGCTTCAATCAGCTTTCGTTGTGTAGCATGAGCATCCCTGTGAGGTATTTTATACCGCTGATAATGAGGTATTCGCGATTAAATGAATCCCCAACCTTCGCTTATCTTGCATGTGGTCTGTCAATTTACACCAATCAGAGATAAGCTACTGCGAACAAACCTCATTATAATTGACCATTTACCATCACTTCTTAGAAGTGATGGTAAAAGGTAGAAGACTTGCCAATTAAGGCGCTACACGAATAATTATTTCGTTTGCGAGTAAGCAACAAAATGGAAAATCTTTCTTTATTTAAAATTGCTAGAAATCGATGTAACCAGATGATACGTAACGCTAAACGCCGCTACATTCTAAATAATATTTCTTCTTCCTCCACAGCTAATATCTGGCAGTTCCTCGGGACTCTCGGTATTGGCAGAGCGCGACATTTAGACCTACCGAATTCTATTGGGTTGGATGATCTCAACAAACATTTCACCACTTCCTCGTCTTTAGATCATTCAACCCTTTGTGATACTCTTAATTACGTCGCTGGTCTAACGCGTCGTGACATAGTTCCCTTCTCCTTTTCTCCAATCGCTGGTGAAGAGATCAAAAAGATTATCCTGTCCATTAAGTCCAAGGCTGTTGGCAGCGATGGCATTAGCCGTAGGATGGTTGTAGATATTTTAGACTACCTCCTCCCGGCGATTACACACATTATAAATTTCTCTCTCGATTCCGGTAAATTTCCTGCCTTATGGCGTAAAGCCTTCGTTCGCCCTTTACCAAAAATCCTCAATCCTTCTCTCCCTTCTCACTTCCGACCTATTTCCATCCTTCCTTTTCTGTCCAAAGTCCTGGAGGCCTGTGTTCAAAAGCAATTCTGTTCTTTTATCTACAGTAATGAGTTTTTGAATAAGTATCAATCAGGATTTAGACCTGGACACAGCACGGTTTCCGCTCTCCTTAAAGTGATAGGGGATATGAGGGCGGGTATGGAGGATTCTAAACTCACTGTTCTTGTACTAATTGATTTCTCCAACGCCTTTAATACCGTCAATCACACTATCCTTGAATCCATCCTTGCCTATCTAATGGTCTCTCAGCCAGCATTGGATTGGTTTTCCTCTTATCTTCGGGAGCGTCAGCAGTCCGTCCGTGTTGGTGACTTGTTCTCAACCTGGAACAAACTGGAAACTGGCGTTCCACAAGGCGGTATTCTTTCCCCTATATTATTTTCTATCTTTATTAATCTTATAACTTACAAGCTTCAGTGTTCGTATCATCTTTATGCTGACGATTTGCAATTGTACTCGCAGGTGGGTGTAGACAGTCTACCCGACGCAATACGCAAAGTTAACCGCGATCTTGATACTATCAAGAACTGGTCAGATAAGTTTGGTGTGGCAGTAAATCCTGGCAAGTGTCAAGCTATCATCGTTGGCAGCAATCGATTGATATGCAAAGTAGGCAGTGTTGCTGTCCCGCCACTAGTTTTTAGTGGAGCAATCATCCCCTTAAGCACTAGTGTCAAGGATCTAGGTTTACTTGTGGATAATACACTGTGTTGGCAAGCGCAGGTTGGTAATGTGAGCCAAAAAGTTACGGGGATTCTGCGGTCTCTTTATCGTCTGAAAAACCTTTTTCCATCCAGCACGAAGGCAATGCTCGTCAAATCCTTAATTTTCCCCATAGTTGACTACGGTGATGTGTGCTACTATGACCTGAATGCAGATCTTCTCAATAAACTGGACCGCCTTCTAAATAACTGCATTCGATTCGTCTTCAACACCAGAAAATACGACCATGTTACTGCACACCGATTGCTCTTGAAATGGTTACCAATACGAGAGCGACGTTGTGTGCGTGCGTTGACTACTCTATTTTCCCTACTTGACTGTCCCAACTCCCCTTCCTACTTAACTTCTCATTTCAAATACTTATGCTCGAATCATACAAAGGATCTTCGCTCTTCCAATAATCGACTACTGTTATGTCCTTCTCACCGCTCTGATTTTCTTCACTCTACTTTCTTTGTTCAATCCATTCTGCTGTGGAATGAGCTCCCTCTTGAATTCAGGATGGCAAAAAATCGTAATTGGTTCAAATCAAAAGTCCATGATCACTTTTATCGGCAAACTTTGGCTAAATCTACACAACGTTAGAAGCTTCGTAACGGGCAGTTTTCCTCTAGTATTTAAATATATTTATATATATATTAATGTATGTATTGTATTATGTAGTATTTAATTAAATATGTATATATTGTATTATTGTATATATTATATTATGCTTAATATATATTGTACTGTATTTATTCTTCCTATAAAAAAATGATTTTCATCATAATTTTCAGTGCATCTACCACGTTTGTTTCTGCATCACCTAAAGGTTGACTGGTAGAGAATGCCATCTGGCATTAAGTCCGCCTATGTACACTGTGCATGAAGTATTAAATAAATAAATAAAATCTCATATTAATCGAAAACTATCGAATGGAATAAAAAATCAATCGACATTCATCTAGATATTTCACACTATATGATAATGCATCAAATAGTGTGAAAAAAATATTATTTTGTTGAATAGTTTGGTGGATAAACAAAAAAAGTGTTTTTATAGAGCTGATTTAAAAAAAAAAAAAAAATGGTCGAGGAAATTTTCTTTAATCGTGTAACTGATCTACAAATATTCATCATATCCTCTTCTATCTAGGAACCAAATTTCAAGTCAATATTTTTTATAGTTGCTAAGTAAAAACGATATGAGAATAGCAAAAAAAAATGTGTTTCGCCTTAAGTCCATCCTTGTGAGGTATTTCCGGCCCCTGATAATTATAATCAACCTCTTACTATCACATCTATGGACGTGTCAGTCATCACATCAAATCCATTGGTTTCTAAGTGGCTTTAATAGTTTAAGTATCAGTTGACAGCCTCGACATAAATAAGCTGCTTTCGGCCACTTATGTATTTTCAGTTCAAGATAAGAACAAGGTATAAGAAGTCACGAAGAACACCAATTACATGACGTACGTTGACGAAGATAATATTATACAGCTTAAATTTCAAGCAAATAGTTTTGCGGTATATAAATATTTCTCAGTTGCTGATTAAAATGAAGACGTAAAATGAACTGTTAATATTTCTTCCCTGATACAGATGGCCAGTTTCTCCATTTAGAAAGAAAAAGAAATAGTTTCGATGACTTATTTATTGTTATGTACTTACTAAAGAACGTCTCTTTACTAACAATAAATTTTACGTAATATGCCCATGGTAGGTAGTTAATTTATGGAAATATTTTTCCAACGACGGAATGGAACCACTAGTATTGAAGGTCAAATCAATTAGTCGCTAATTAGGTCGACAAATTACTTAAATACCACCTACTCAAGTTATTTTTAGTGTCATATTACGATGAATTAAAATAATCATAGGTATCAAGATCTAGCCAAAAGATCGATAGTACGAGTAGGTATCAGTTTGGTTCTCATTTGAATAATACGGTATTTAATATTCTATATTTAGAAATATATATTATTTATAGAAATAAACTGGGGAAATTACGCATAACTAAGCTCGTAGCATAAACTCTATCGAAAAAGTATTCGTATCGAATCGTCACAATACGTATTGTGACATTTTTTTTTAAATTAATAAGTACGCTGTTTTCAATTCAAAATCTCCATATCAACTAATTGTAACGTTCACGTAACGAATACTTCGTCAATAGTGTTCGCGCTACAGTCTCTGAAACTATTGCTCTCCTAAATAACACATGTACCTATATTGTAAGCATTATGAATTTATAACGCTTGTTGTTTAAGGATGTTCGTATACTATTTTGCACACATGATTCGTGTAAATTCGAAAACAAATTCTGATCATTATCATTTTCAATAATTCCATTATTTATTAGATTTTGGTAATGTTATGAATAAGTTATTTACACAGGTGTCATTTGTGTCATGTCCTTGCAACATATTTTGATTCCTTTCCAACTAACTATTATTTATACGTAGTATTTTTAACTTATTAGCAGAAAAGATTATGGCAACAAGTAAACACCAGTAAGTATTGTGATGATATCAATCTACTTCATAATTCGGACTGTTATTAGAGTCGTCAATTCAATGTCTAATAAATTATGTTTTTGACCTTGCCTATAAAGTACTACTAGTATTTCTATGCACTATTACTATTGTCATTCATAAGCTACATATTTAATTATTTGTAGGGAAAAGTAACCTTGAGCGAGACCTACCTGTTTTACTTGCCTAGAAATAAACGACATTGTTTATTAACTGTGTTCTTTGTAGAAAAATCTTTATTTTAAGTACTGCAAATTACACGTGCTTTTTAAATCAGGATACGCAATAATGAGAATTTTTGTCAACATTTATAACGGGGACATGATTTTTCTGACATAATGGCACTCATTAATGAATTGATAGGAAACTTCGGGAGGTATCATTGGTGGCTGTGTTTCATTGTTTTCTTGAGCAAGTTCGGAGTAGCGTTTCATCAAATGGCAATCATATTTCTGGCTCCACCGGCACAGTACCACTGCCCAGGTAAAAACGTGACATGTTGCGATAACCCCGTATTTGATAAATCTGTTTTCACCAGAACTATAGTTACTGAATGGAATTTGATATGCGAAAATGCATGGCTTAAAGATTTAACCCAAACAATTTTCCAATTTGGTGTCCTCGGTGGAAGTTTACTGTTTGGAGTAGCTTCAGATAAGTGGGTATTATTTTTCATACAGGTAGTGTGATATTATTTAACTATATGTTCAGGAAATTTATAAGGTGCGTTTGAATTATTTTACAGATATGGTCGAAAACCAACTTTAATTATATCAGTTATAATAGAAATATTCACCGGAGTCATGGCATCGTTTTTACCAGATTATTGGAGTTTCACATTTGTTCGAATGTGGGTCGGCGTTGCAAACGGTGGTATCATGATAATTTCGTTTGTAATAGTAATGGAATATGTCGGAAATGTGAATAGAGACGTGGTGTCAGCATTATTTCACATACCATTCACAGCCGGACACATCGTATTAGCAGCGGTTGGCTACTATATAAGAGATTATACTTATTTTCAACTTTTCATATCTCTCTCAAACGCTGTTCTGCTGTTTTATATTTGTCTATTACCAGAAACACCCAGATGGTTAATAGCGACAAACAAAACAGAAAAAGCAATATGTTTAATGGAACAAGTAGCAAAGTTGTAAGTTGTCAAAATTTACCTTTGATTATGTTTTATTAATTATGCAATTAATAATTATGCAATTAATAATTATGTTAATTGATTACCACTTATTTTATTTTTAGCAATAAGTTACCAACAGATGATATAAGGCAAAAAATCGAATTGTATCAAATGGAACACAGACAAGCGAGACCGAAGAGTTCAGTGCTAGAATTATTTCGAATCAAGAGTTTAAGAACAAATCTTCTGATAATGTCGTTTGCTTGGCTTTCATGCAGCTACTGTTTCTATGGCATTGCTTACTATATCAGCCACTTAACTGGCGACGTATTCATTAACGTCGTGGCCACCGGCACTGTTTGTTTATGCGGGTGTATTATTTGCATACCTTTAATCAAATTCTCGAAGCGCAAAACTGTTGTTGTCTCGGGAAACGCTTTGTGTAGCTTGTGCTTATTTATAGTCGGATTTGTACCTGAAGGAAAGGCGTCTGTAGTAATTGGATGTGTCGGTGAATTGCTTAGTTATATTATTTTTGTTTTAATTTATCTATATTGTACCGAAATGTTTCCAACTGTAGTGCGAAATTCTGCAATAGGAATTTGTTCTATGATGGCTCGAGTTGGAGCTATGATAGCACCATTTGTGGCCGCTTTTAGACCACATGGTCAATGGTGTGCGCCGGTTGCATTTGGTGTTTTTCCAATGGTAGCTGCATTACTATGTTTATGGTTACCCGAAACAAAAGATTGTGAACTAATGATGACGATTGAAGAAGCCGAAGAAGCATTAGGTGGAAAGTCTCAAATTCCAAGATCAAGCAACAGAGACGTCAATATTACAGAAAGTGCAGCATGAAGATATTTTAACCTTTTTAACACACTACATTGTAAAAATAGAAAACGGTAGTGTCTTTAGTATAGTTCCACAGTAAGGTGTCATGTAATAAGGCTTATTAGATCACGTAAGGGTTCTAATCTATCGACATCGGCACCGGCAAGGCTTCCGGGCGCGACAGTGCAAGTTGGCGGCCCGTGGCACCATGGCGCTGGGTCTCCTGCTCTGCAGTGCTTGGTATTACACCATACTTGCTGGTAAATTTCTTTACATTAAATTTACTAATTTATTTTAATTCTGTTTTCTTGTTACTTCTATATTCTAATTTCAGGCTTCTTCATTCTTTACTGTCCTGTAATGTACCTGATGTTTTTTAGTCATAGCTTATACAGAAAATTGGTTGATATTTTGTTTTCTTTGTGGGAACTGTATCCTGTGGTAAGAAGTGCAACAGAAAATTATTATATTTTTAGTAATACAAATTAAATAAATCTATTGAACGTATTATTTCAGGCCCTGTTACAATGTTGCTGGAATACGCAATTACATCATTTTGGAGATTTTGTTAATCCGGATGAAAAATCCTTAATTGTAATGAATCATCGCACAAGGGTTGACTGGAACTATGTATGGATAGCTCTGTACCATGCAACTCAAAATCCTGCTGATGAAGTATGCACTTGCAAACAAACAGTTGAAGATAACAGAGAACCTAGAGGAGCTTTGGACGTTTTGGGAAAATCAAAAATAAAGTTTGTATTAAAAGATGAAATCAAAACTATCCCTGGCATGGGTAAGTAAATTAGTTTGGAATCCTACTCCAGTCTTTTTAAGTGTTTTTTCTTGTTCTTCTTTGTATTTAATGTTTTCTTACCACACCTACACATACTCTTATATGATATTGTTCTATATATGTTATGTCTGTTTTATTTTTGTTTAATTTTATGCTTTATTTAACTAAAACTAGTATATATTGTCAATTTAGTATGTTGTACCTTATTTATTACTACTTGTGAATACCATGTTCTTTTTGAATTGTTAACGTCTATATAGATTGCAATGTTTATTTTATATATTTGTGTTTATGTTGTTGATGTACCTTATATGTATACTTATACAAAAATGATTTTTTCCACCCCTTATTGACCTATTACGGGGCAAAGTCCTCTATGTATCTACGTATTCCTTACCATTTTGAAAGCTTACGTATATGTAAGTTACTTACTTCTTTGCAGGTTGGATAATGCAGCTGAACTTTTTCTTGTATGTGAAAAGGAATTGGCGTGAAGACCAAGTTAATCTTTCTCAATTTGTTGATTATTATCAAAAGCTCAATTATGACTACAGGCTGGTTTTATTTCCTGAAGGAACGGATTTAAGTGATGAAAATCGCCGACGCAGCGCGAATTTTGCTGCTGCCAACAATTTGCAGGTATTATTCTCGTTACCTTAACCTGTAAATACGATGTGTTTTGACCGTGAGTATGAATTTTGTTGCTCAATACTTGTTTTTATCACCCAAGCAAAGACCGCTTTTCCGGTTCAATAAATAAAACAGTATTCGCCGAGGCCTCGACGTGCAATTTGTATTCATGAACAAATTTAAATGCATCGTGCCATCCATTTGGGATTCAGATTTGGAACTTACAATGCTTAATTATTACCACAAGTGATTAATGATTTATAATCCTTACCATCTCTACTATCATTTATCTATTTTGTTAGGAAATCGTTTGTGTAAGTTGTGATTATATTGTTGATGTTTAGATTACTAGCATTAAATAAGGAAGTGTAGTAAATGCCAGGAAATATTTTTTTATAATTAAAAAGTATGTTAAGTGTAGGTACATTAAGGATGCTAAATGTTTTTTTTTTCAAGTCATATCATCTGTGAGTGCTGTAACTGGCAGATCTAGGCACAGCTATTACGATTTCTAGCACACTACTCACATTACTTATTGAGTAATAATTGTGCTCATTTCATCATACTGATTTCCTCCTTAATTGACTCGTAGGATTGAAAGTGTTATGAGTAAACACGGGCAGGTGTTGCGTTTGACATGCACATTTAAAAAAAAATGACTCTAATCCTGGTAAAATATAAGGCTGTTTTAATAAATACTTTAATAAATACTTTTAACCTTTTTTGATAGGTTCTCCGATACTTAAGCATATTAAAATAATCATTAGACCACCTCTCTACCCATGGATTATTATTTTTCTTTTCTTAGAAGAATATAGCCTTCTAGGAATCAATGTCTGTATGATGTTTTTAAATCAGTCAACTTTGTTTTTTTTCAGAACTACAAGTTCGTATTGCACCCACGGACAACAGGTTGGGTGGCACTGTGTTCCCGTCTACGAGAGTCTGGTCTGGCCTCGGTGTATGACGTCACTATAGCATATGATAAACCTGCGCAGACAGAGATGGACTTGTTGCGAGGGAAGATACCAACGCACGTCTACTTCTACTGTAAAAGGTATTTTTCAGACGTAGTTACTAAATCATTATTCAAAATACACAAACAGTTCAGGGTTATACAAAAAATTACAAATAATTTTGAAGTTTATTTAAAATCTCGAGTGTTTTTTTACAAAAAATTGGCAAACTGTTCCATAAAACATAAGATACCTAACTTGAACAGAATAAAAAATATCAGTTCACATTCAAAACGTATTTGTAGCGCAGTTAAAAACATCTCCTTGTCACATAATAAATACCTATGTATGTTTTGTTTTCCTACATTGTATCTATTAACTGCGTGCTTATGTTATGGTAGTCCGGGTTTGCTATGAGATTATTTTAATGAAATGCACTTTCTTAGTATTCTTAGAAATCTCTCAATGGTGCAGGAATAGGTACATCAATAATAGAATTTTCTGATATTGGCGATGGGAATAGATACTTTTACTAATTCCTTCCAAGTTCCGTGGTAGTAAATGATTAACCTGAATTAGAACAGCGAATAACACGCGTTACTTTTATTGATTTCAGATATTCCATAAACAAACTTCCACAAGAGGATATTGACCTTAAAATCTGGCTCAATGACCGCTGGCGTGAAAAAGAACAAAGTCTTTCCAAATTCCACACTGAAGGTAAGTTTTACAATGAAATATATGAGTGACGTAGAAAAACAAAATAAATTCAACGATTGGTCACACAATTCTCTCCGGCCTGTACCAATCTCATCTGTCAGAATCATTTTGTAGCTATTTTAAGCAAAATAAAAATAGCCAATGGTCCAAAAAAGTATTGTAGCACTTAATATTGAAGCAATAGACTCCATAGTGGGCAAGTCTTATATAAAAAGAGAAAGGGCGAATGACACAGACAAAAGCCATTTAGGTATTTATTGATTATTTTGTCCCAAAAAATCTCAACGTAAAATATATTATATATTTAAAAGCGGACATATGTTAAGTTTTGGTTATCTGTTATGTAATAATACCTTAGAGTATACATAGATAACCATAGAGTGCGTTTTAGCTGTAAGTACCACGCTCGTTTACTGATTTAAGTGATTTTCCGTGCGACAACAGACGTTTATACGAAAATATCGATGGTTCCGATCTTATTAGGTTAATAGGTATTGAGATAGTTTTAATAAAACGGCGCACTCTGTTTTGACACTAATTTTACGATTCACTTGTTCATACTGGTGCTCATAGTTCTCTGTTAGACGCACTCTATAGTTTGTCCTTTTTTTTTACTCTAAGATTACTCTTTTGTTTTTTGTTTCAGGTCATTTCGTTGATCTACAATCCAACAGAGCTCCTCAATACCGCAATCCAAGGCCGATGTTTGTGGCAAAATTGGGGTTTATATTTTGGACAATAATCGACGTGCTCTTCTTGCACCTTTTGTTCAATAGTGTCTTCTTTCAATTTTGGGCCCTTTATCACTGTTTATTATTCATTTTTATAACTTGGTATTTTGGAGGATTCCATAATATTCAATATAAACTTCTTGAGAAATCTATGTTGTAATTAACGATAGAAATAGGTAATTTAATTGATAGATTTTAGAATAATATTCAAAAACATGTGTGAATTCTCATTAATGCCAAAGTTATGAATATTCTAATAAAGATAGACTTCCTTACCTTAAAATATTTATTTTTTTATCAATCTGTTAATCTATATTATAGTTAGTTAGTATGACCAGCTAAAGATGAAATGACAAGAGATGAAGAAGCCTATCTCCTGTCTTCTGGGCTTTTGAATAGTTATCTTATTGTTAAACTTATGTGTATTGACGTAGCTCTAATATTTAACCTAATTATCCTACAATATACGTATCCTGTATATATATAATATAATAAAAAATAAAATATTATTACGACTTTGCTTGTTCTCTTTGCTCAATCGTGTTCGGAAGTGTTGTAGCCTTCGTTTCAGGAAGGAAATAACAAAGTATTGCTGCGCTAAAGGCTACTCCACTAAATATAAGAATAGAAACCCATTCTGTTCCTATATTAACCACAAAAGGTGCAATAAACCCTCCGAACCTAGCAAACATAGAGGCAAAGCCTATCGCACTGTTTCTTATTACCGTTGGAAATATTTCAGACGAGTATAAATACACTTGAACGAAAGAAGTATAGGCTCCTGTTAAACCTATTATAGCAAACGCTAAAGTAGCAGCTCTCATATCACTCGGAATAAAAATAAATACTAATAAAGATACGGCTGCTGTAGTAAAACTAGATATCACGCTCACTTTCCGTCTTAAATACAGTGTAGCGAAGATGACTAGGCATAAACCTGGCGCGAGGCACGCAGCAGACAATATCACGTTGAGATAGATGTTTCCTTGAAGACGACCGATGTACTGGTTAAGGCCGAAAAACGTATGTGAACAAAACATCCAAATAAACGCAGTTATCAAAGTGTACGCTCTGATCTTTGGAGTTTTGAATAGGTCCATGAAGGTGCTAGTCTGCTGGTGGTTTTTGTTTTGCAGTTCTACTTTTTCGACAATAGTTTCGATTTGATCTGTTGGCCTATTATTTCTGTAAACAAAGAAACCATAACTTGAATATAATATTTCTTGGTATGACACTTATTTTAAAAAGTTCCTTAATTACCTTTTAGCAATGCGAGTGAGGATATCAATAGCTTCTCTTTTTCTTCCGACTGTGATTAGCCACCGAGGAGATTCAGGTATTAGCCAGTAATATGCAATGACAATGACCCAAGGTACTGACGTCACTAACTGTAATTGTCTCCATTCTCTTACGAAATATGCTATGATGGGAAGAGTTATGTATGATATCAAAAATGGCATTTCTTGCAGGCCAGATGCGTATGGTCTGAAGGACTTTCCACACAATTCGATGATTAATACGTAGCAACATAACATAGTTCCACCGACTGCTACTCCAATTAAAAATCGGAATACAAGGAACAGCCACAAACTTGGGACAAGTGCCGAAACTGCTACAAATACTACTTCTAAAAAGAGTGATATCAAGACAACAATTTTCCGACCGTACCTGTGGAACAATGGGAAATATTTAACAAGTTTTCAGTAAACAAATATTACATTCATGCATTTACATAAAATTGCATGCTGTTATCAACTACAAAACAACTGCATCCTTTGTAATTTTATGGCTGTTACATGGTGGTTTGCACGCTTGCCTTAAAACACAATTACGTTCAATCATACTACAGTAATACGACTTTCGTGAGGGGTATTCATATTTATAGTAGAGCTGGGATTTTACTCACGCACTTAATATTTCAATGAGTGTATTATTTTATGATATAGAATCATTTTAATAATATGACTTACCTGTCAGAAAAGTACCCGAATATTAAACTTCCTGCTAATATTCCAATTTGCATCATTGATTGAGCTAAACTCGCTAGGTATGTTTTATTACAAATAAGGTCAAATTCACTTGTTACTGAACTCACTATAGTGTCGGTATTATATTCCGGGTTTTGACAAGGACAGTAGTTAGTTACATTATTGTCCAAACACTTGTATTCTACACTGGGGATAATAAACACTACGTTATTCAACTGGTATTCCGTGGGAAACCTCCCGATTGTAATTAGCAGCAGAATCCATGTTTGATATTTTCCAAAGCGGCCTATGGCAGTTTCTATAAGATCTTCATCCATTTTTGTCTGAAATTATTACAATTAATATACTAATTTAATACAATTATTATAAATTTTATACATTTCAAAACAATAAAACATTTGTCGGTTTAATAAAATTATTTGGCACTCACATAACGTATTAAAACATAAAATACATTTTTCTTATTAAAATACACAATCTTAATTTTTATTCTGGGTTCTAAATATCGTTTCTTTTTTCTACGCGGTTGTTTGTTCTAAACGTGTAGTTATATTTTTAAACACTCAAGTTTTGGTCACAGATTGCGTTTAAGTGTGTGTGTTGCAAGTTGGTAAACTGGTCTGTAGATATCTAGCATAAAACATTATCTCATTCAGTCGCGTCAATGGATTAGCAGCTTACTTTGTTATCTTACTTACGTTTTACGTTCATTTGTTTTATATTACGTTGCACAGATATCGATTTATTTATTGTACTAAATGATCGTCCAATCTGCGAAATTTATGACACTAGTAATTTTGAAACTAGTAATACATAGAATGAAAGATTTTAATTAAAATTTTATTACCTACTTCTAGTAATTATTATAATGGGTTGGTAGTTTTATTCCAACATATTATGGTTTTCAACTAAGCGCGAATATAAATTCTGCATGGGCAAATTCAAATAAAGTCATTACATACTCAATCGTGCGTGGCTGTTAAGGTCTTCGTGATGATGTATAATTAATTACGTGCATGGTGCATGTTGGGAATATACTACCGTACGAATACCATGAAAGGAGCATTTACGAGAAATAAAAATATTTACATAACTTTCAGCAAACGTAATATGTTTATTTACATAGCAAAAGCTTATTCTACTCCGTCAACAACTGCTTTATTATTATCTCTACAGGCGTTTATTACAATAAATGGACGAATTCGTAATAATAAACCATGGATAACTGGTGTCGAATAATGAATACAAAAATTGGATATCCATTATTTATTTAACTCATTTGGAGCTGTTATTTTGTAAACTGACTATACTCTTTACCCCTTTTGGATATATTTAACCTTTCGGTAACACATTGTATTTTACGGTTTTCGAAGTACCTATTGGTATTAAATATATCGTAATGAATCACGCCGATTTATGAATTACTAGCTATCCCCCGCGACTTTGTTCGCGTGTTTTAGTTTCAACGGTTTTTCATTTTTGCAACATTTTTCATTTATGCTCCGCTCCTATTGATCGTAGCGTGATGTTATATAGCCTATATATAGCCTTCCTCAATAAACGGACTATCCAATACAAAAAGAATTTTTCAATTTGAACCAGTAGTTCCTGAGATTAGCGCGTTCAAACAAACAAACAAACTCTTCAGCTTTATAATATTACTAGCTGTCCCCCGCGACTTTGTCCGCGTGTTTTAGTTACAATGGTTTTTATTTTTGCGACATTTTTCATTTATGCTCCGCTCCTATTGGTCGTAGCGTGATGTTATATAGCCTATAGCCTTCCTCAATAAATGAGCTATCCAACACTGAAAGAATTTTTCAAATCGGACCAGTAGTTCCTGAGATTAGCGCGTTCAAACAAACAAACAAACAAACAAACAAACAAACTCTTCAGCTTTATAATATTAAAATAATATTAGTATAGATATAGTATAGATTTTGTATTTATTTATGTGATCAAGTTTTGATTGCTCTATTTTTACTTTAATAACTCTCGTTTATAATTTAGCCCTTTTAAATTTTAGTAGAGTCCAGTCAAAAGTTATAAGTTTAAAAAATATGAAAAATACATAAGAAATCTTTTGATACTTTTCAAATTTATTTGTAATTGGTACTTTGTCAAGGTATGCGCATGTTAACAGTACAGGGAATAAAGACATGCAATTTGGAAAAAATCAGGGTAACTATTATCGAAAAAAATGTGGTTATGAAATTTGTAGGTTAAAAAATTGCCTACATAAAACATAACATTATTAGATACTTTGTTTTCGTAAGTTAAAGGTTTTTGAGTAAATTCGATTTACATAGTTCTGATGTTAATTTTTATTATAATACCTTCCACATCATCTTTTAGGTAGATGCGTTTTTAAGTGAATCTTTGATTCAGTGTAACTTTTTTAGCGGCGCATGCGTCAGCAGGGATTTTTTGGTTGTTTTTTAGAACTACAAATGGAAGCTTCATGAAAATTCGGGTTTTCGAATTTTCATTGAATTTTCAATCAAATTTGTTTTTTTTTCCGAACTTTGACAACTTCTTTGGTTTTATTTTCCGTACTATAACTTAATATAATATTTTAATAATATTTGGCATTAAGGTACCTACTGCAATGAATTATAATTGGTACCAGTAATAAAAACACATTTAACTGTCATGTAAACAAATTCTTTATTTATCACAGCCTATAAAATAGACCTGTAGTCAATTCGCTTATCCTAAGTCTATATAAATATATTAATTGTAAAAATACATTTACGATATCTTGAGAACAATACAATTTAAATAGTCTTTAAATTAGGTAGGTATCTATAGTTCACTTGCTTAAAGTGTACATACGTTACACTTAAATTCATCCATACGACACACATTACAGTTACCCTTGATATTAAAAATAGGAATACTTTCAGCTTCATCAAGAACATGCAGTTCACGCTTCACCTTCTTCTAAAGTGTCGGGAAGCTTCTTTCCGCGGGTGTCGGGCAGAATAATACATAGACCAGCTCCTATTAAAGGAACTATACCAAATGCTAGAGGTGGTAACCAGGCGCTTGTATGTGCTAGTGTAGCGACGAACGGGGCGACCATGGAACCTATTCTGGCGACTGTTGACGATAACCCTACCCCTGAGTTCCTCACAACAGTTGGGAAGAGTTCTCCTGCGTATAGGTAGACGGTAGCGAAGGATATGCTCATGCCCCAAAGTCCGATGCAGCCGAGGGTTAAGTGTGCGATCCCAGACTGAGGAACGATGATGATGAGCAGACAGCTTAGTCCCGTCACGCAGTTAGCGCTGATCAACGTTATCTTCCTGCCGAGAATTCTGTTCGCGTAGATGGATATTAATGTTCCGGGTACCTGGAAAAAAAAAAGAATATTAATATAATTATGTATTTAAAAATGCAGGCTTTAATAGAAGATAAATAGTAAAGTACTTTCTTTTATAGGATTTGATAAAGTATTAGCGAACTTATTATTATAATTATATTTTAATACAGTTGTCGTTAAAGTTTTATTCTGCCACATTCCAGTGATTAGCAGGTCAGTTTAAATGGCAATTTAACCTACAATAAGATAATGTGTTGATCAAAGGTTGATCAGTGATAGCAACAGCGAGATGCATGACATTTCCTAGCATGAGTTCTGTTTATAAAGATAAATTAATTCCTATTAAAATGGTTAATTGCTAACATCTGTAAGATACTTGTTCGGGTGAAACTGGTTCAGGCTAAACTGTTAATAAAGTTCTAGAAAATTTGCCAGACAGAGATAACTTATTATTGGTGTTAATGATACATATATTTATTATAATAATATAATTTGGTGTTATACAAGAATTAGTTTGAATTGTTTGGCGGGTATAAGAATTTGTAAATTTATATGAGAATGAACAAAAACTCTTCTACCTGATGATTAATTATCGGGCTAATAACAAAGAGATAATACTGGACATTACATTTTCGCTTAAAATTTACGAAATAAAAGTTGCCTACTTATTACTTATAATTATGCCCGTTCTTGGGATCCAAGATCATCAATATCGATTCATTAGTATAACCGTGAATGTGTGAAATATAGATAGAAAAATCATCAGCATTTTAATATTATATTAAATGTAGGTTATTAAAAAAATGCTTGCCATATTATTATTACCTGTATAGCGGCAGAGATAGCCACATTAGTGAATATATCTCCGGAAATATGGCTCATGTACTGCGACACCCCGAAAAAGCAGAGGCCACACACGAACCAGTTGAAGCAAATGGCAAGGGTGCGCGCGCGCAGCCTAGGTGTACGGAATAAGGCGAGGAAAGATGCGTGCTCATCTTGTTTGGTACTGGTACCCATGTCAACAACCATCTTCTGTGTGGAAGACGCTATTCCTTCTATTGGACGACCGTTCCTACAAAAGAAAGAATTCACAATGTGTGAAGTATTCCGTATCACATGATTCCCACATCTTGTAGTCAGTGGTAAATATTTTGTGAAAATAAACTTACCTTACGGTGTGGATTGAAGTATTTGGTGTAATTAGCTATTTGCCTTTGTCATTTTGTACAAAAGATTAATAAAAATGTTATCTACATTCTTTGCACGGTGAAGGCAGCAAATAATGGATTAGCATAGTTTCCTAACTTCAGTGTTGATAGATTTTACTTTTAGAAATTACCAACATTTATATCACTTAAAACATTTATTAATTCACAAATTACTCTGTGAAAACCTTACCATTTTGCTGCAGCTTCCATTATCTTTACAGCTTCTTCACTTTTGCCAGCGGTCAGGAGCCACCTCGGAGACTCCGGTAATAGGAAGTAGTAGCTCATGAACAATACCGATGGTAGTGATATAGCCAGCTGGAACGTACTCCAATCACGCAAGAAGTAACCAAATAGGGGCAGCGTCAAATGTCCTAAGTTGAAAGGTATTTGGTATATGATGCCGACTGTGTCTCTGTATTTTGCTCCAATTAGTTCCATTGTTAAAACAAAGCTTGTAACCATTGTTCCACCGGTAGCCACTGCGAGGAAGAACCGGAGTGTGGTGAACATGTACCAGTTCACCGAGTATGCTGTAGTCACTCCTGATATCAACTGAAGGAAAACCGCTGCCAAAAATGGGTTGCGTCGGCCAAATCTGGAAATAAAGCAAAAAATATCAGCATAAGTAAATATATTAAAGCTGTTGCTGAAAGTTGTAGGGAGTCAGTAAATTATGTATATGTACGAGCATACGGTAATTATCTTTTTTTCTTTTCTATAATATGCATGCTAATAATAAAACGTGCCTGAAATGTGACACTTTGTAGGAAGTGTGTCCGCCGTTTAAGGATTCCTCAGTAGGGTTATCAATAAATGTTTCGTGGTAATGACCCAAGCCTATTGGTATCAGATCAACTGGTCAGTTCTTATATCGTATAAATTGTTTCTTTTGTACGCACAGGATGCACTTACGTGCATCTTTATTTAGTCTCGCACACACAACTACACACAATGCCCCTTTAAACTATATTCGCTAAAGTAATCTCATCCGGAACCCTCAGTTTAGTGTTACAGCGTGCAACAGTAAGCGCAGGATGTGCCAATTGGTAGGAGATTGCTACCGAATGTGAATCAAATATTATTGTATTCAATAGGTTGTGACTAACCTGTCAGAGAGATGCCCAAACATCATGTTGCCGACGAGAATACCCAGCATGAAAATTGTTTGTGTGAGATTCTTCAACCAGTGTCTGTCACAAACAAGATTCCATTGGGATACGATCGTTTCTTGAAAAACATGGTGATCATATTCGTAGCTTGTACAGTTAGCGTGACAGGCGTTGTCAAAGATTTCATCTTGTGTCGCTGTGACGCAGGTGAAATTCATGGGTGGTGCAAGGAATATGATGCTCATTTGATGCCAGGCCACTGGGAATTTGACCAGGAATACGACGAAGCATACCCATATTTGCCATTTTCCGAGCGCTCCGATAGCTTTCGTCAAGGGGTCTTCGTTTAAATTTTGGTTTTCAACATCTTTCTTTTCGTTCTCCAACACTAGAATAAATAAAAAAAAAACGAATTACTTTCAGACTTCCTATCACGATAACTGCACACATCGTTTAGGATCCAAAATATTGGAGTGAGCAATTTGATTGAATCATTATACACAAATAAGTAGGCAATACTTGTATACTACTATTGTATGTCCTCTGTACGTTTAATTAACATAGAGATTGCACAGTAGATCCGACTGAGCACACGTGAGCCACGTGAATTCAATCTAAAGAGATTAACCACAAGTGACCAGAACAAGCAAAAAAAGGATCGCGTACGGTTACAACAAAAAGTTATTTCCCATTCAAATTAACTTACGTATTTTGTTAATGTTGTTTTTAGTCGTATATTCAAGTTTGATAGACATCTTTATAGAAAAACTTTAAATTATTCGCGATGATAATTATGGTATAAGATGTGCTCAACGTTAGCTCCGGCGTTAAATGTGTTCTTCAATAAAGAAGCAAGCTCTGTCTGGCAATGATAACAAGCGCTTGAACTCTGTTACACAGTAAATTGGAACAATATCCGTTCTAAAAAATTATTACTTATTTGGTTCGCACACGGCACAGCGCGACCCCAATAGATTTAAGGGTGACAAATCGATAACCTAACTAATTTTTTTTTATTTTTCTTCATTGATTGGTTAACGATTATCGCTAAATTGTGATAACTATAATATATATATGTAAACATTTGGAGGAAAAAAAAGACCTTGAGTAAGTGGGTGGAGCCTGCGTGAAACCTTATCCTGTTCGCACGCAAGTAATTTAATATTTTCGTTGCGTTTATATTGCACTGCCACCCGTACCCGCAAGATCCAATTCAGTAAAAATGGCAAATTTCGGACATTAATCTTTTTCTTTGCTTAAAAAACCGTGTACTAAATCATAGGTAATTAAAAATCGTTTAAACAGTAAAGTTTTCATTAAAATATACCCGATAGTTTTAGAGCTTTTTTGATCCGCATTTGACAAAACTTCACAAATTAATTACACTATTAAATATTATTATATTAAATTTGGAATATCGTTTAAATTATATAAAAGATATCCAACATTTTCATATACCTACGCGTTTATTGAGAAAATGTTCTAGTTTTTTTTTTAAATCATTAATAATTGTTGTTTAGACTTGATCTTTACTTAAAAATCGTTAAAAGTCTGCGCCTTAAAAGCTTACTGGAATAATTACACCGATCATTGACAGATTGTGAGTATTGACTTATCATAATATTAGGTCAAAAATGTTTACTTGATCAGCATGCGAGGTCGTGTTTATGCTCCATGCACAGTCGTAAGATGAAATACGCAACAGATTTCTATACACGTGTAGTGTAAGCTATACAAGAAATATGCATGTATCACGAAGAGTTTTTCAGCTATTTATTGTATCTAATCAATTTTATATATCTTGTTTATTTGTTTTTGTGTTCTGGATATATATAATGTCAAAGTTTGTGTTTTGTCCGTTCCGTGTTTAATATTAACCTATAACGTCTACATATATATTTAATATCTATAATGCCATTAGTATTGGTTAATGAATAAATAAATAAAATAATAAGATTCAATGGCTACTTCCTTATAATCTACAATTAAAAAAATATATAAACCTTTGTTTTAACTAAATGTATATCATAAAAATTCTTCAAAATAACTTTCACTTATATATTACTTATTTATTTATACCTTCAATCTCAGCTCTGTAATAAAAAAAAAAACAAACAAATAGGCAATAATGGCTACACAAAAAACTTGTAGTTTGGATTAAGTATAATATACGTCTGTTTGTATTGAAACTTGTCTGTTTATTTAAAATGTATAATTTATTTGACCTTTGTGCTCCATCCCGTTATCTGGCACTAAGGAGTCTGCGCGTCGCTCGCCGCGTCAATCTTCGTTATCAGTGAACGAGGAGCCAAGCCTCCACGCGGCATACGATAAAATAAACATGATAATTAAGTATTCTTCAATATAATAATATTGAGTCATCATGTAATTTCATATAATGTTGATTCTTATTCAGCATTAGCGTGCGGTGGACCGAATTATACTAGTTAGGGAAAGACTAGAAAATATTTGAGCGTTTTGCAAGTGCAAATATTAAGAGAAATAAACTATTTAATTGTATTTATAATATAAGAAAATGTTATGTACTTAATTAAGTATTTGTATTTAACAAAATCGTAATAAATTATGCGCAATTAAATTATTTAGAGAATAAAACACGTATCTAGGTATTCAAATTTTTAAGTATGATCTATGACTTAATTTAATCGGAAAAAGAATAAGAAAGAGGAGTGATCCGTCTAGTAGGGGGAGTCCGGGAGAGTATACCCGCCTTCCACTAAAATGTTCATAAATCTTTCTATACTTACAAATTGCTATTTTTTATAAATTGTATCATAAGCTGCATTATTTAGCTATATATTCTCTTAAGAAAGTTTGATACATCATTAATAGTTTATGAGCAATTAACGATTTCTACCAAAATTACTTTTGGCTAATATCTCCCGCCTGGGTGGGACACTTGACCCCCCAAGTAGGGATCCTTTACCCGGGTTTAAAAATAGGCAAATTAATAATTACAAATTATTGTTCTATAAAGAAATTTAATCATATAAATATTACACATAATACTACGTAGTAAATGAGAACACGAAGAAGGTACTATAAGTATATTTGAGATACATAAGTGAGGAATTAACTGGTATCAAATATATTTCTTAACTTTGTAACTTTTACAATATAGTGAGTGTTTATAAACTTATAATTAGAAACCCTTTTTAACAAAAACTATATTTTTATATAAAGCAACAATATTAATTACTACTTTCACAACCAACAGTAATACTATAAAAAATATTTCTGTCTGCAACAATATCTAAACATTTAACAGTATCTCATAAACATGGAGAAAAATCTAAGGTTTAACAGCAAAAACAATTGGCTGAACCTATTTTATCTTTTACATAACTAGGTAACCTAATGTAGAAAACCTTGTAAGTTGTCAGCAAAACATAAATTAAAATTACTGTCAAAGTTAAAAACAAAAATAGCTATTATCATACTTGGGGTCTTCGTTAAGGTTCGTCTGACTGTCACTTGACTGTAAAACGTGTCTGTTTACTGTCTTTTTTCCTTCTTGATCTTTTTCAGTTATGTTTAATGCATAATCAACACTATCATCATCTAGGTCTAGTTTCTTCTGCCGTTTTTGTTAACATTTTAGTTTTTCTGGCTGTCTACCACGACGAAGACTTTTTCTTGAACCAGCTTTTGGAACTGGACGAATTATTTGTGGTATTTTTGGTTTTTGTCGCGAATCAGAATCAGCCGATGTTTTATTCAGATCTTGAGACGTAGAAGCCACCTCTGCTGATTGTGTTAATATTGCAATTGCTTGATCAGATTCCTCCTCAAAATTGATGGTGAATTGGCTCTTTACGCCACAGTTTCATTTATGAATACTGATGATGATGTTGAAGTCAAAATATTGGATTGGTTAAAAACCTGCGACATAATTGTGCTTACAAATCTGAAATAAAATATTATTGCGGGAGAAACGATGGGAGAGATTACCCTGGGTAAAGTCTCCTCCCGCCGCCAGGGTAATGTCTCCCACCCATTGCCAAGCTATCTGTTAGTACATTTTTATAAAAAACTGTAACACTTGAGTAAAAGCTATTTGCCGTAAAAATTACTAGGATAATTACACTTACGATGTAAATAAATAACAAGCTGGAATATATTCACAGTGAGCAACAGAAATCAAATATCGAAAATTGAAAAAAGTTACTTACCGGGTACGAAAATGTGTTGTCACTTCTAAATCCTAAACCAAACTGCCGATCACAACAGAGTCACGTGAGCGAGTTGTGAGACATCTAAGGAGTCCTAAAAGTGTGGCAAAGTCGCAATATCTAGTTCCACAAAGATTTTATGAGCAGTGGCTATTGTCTCCTACCTGCTAAACTCTCCCGGACTCCGACTACTTTTTAATGCATATAGTATAATTTGTTAAAACTGATTCTTGCCTAACACCCTTCGCTTATGTGACTGATGTAATTGCACTATAATTTTAAGCGCTGTTGACGTGCCTTTGTCAGGTAGAAATCGAAAAATACCAACATATTATCCGTCTACGTATAATAATTATACAAGCAGATGTCCATGGCTTCGCTCACGCATAGATTTAAGTAAAGGATAAATAATAATTGTATGGTTCCTCTAATATGATTTATAGTCTATTCACCTCTGAGCAACAACTGAAAGATATATCTAAGTATAGTTTTTGCGTTGCTACACTTGACACCTAATGTACGCGCTTGATGGGTAGGTATCTACTTATTAAAATATATGATTGATGTTTTAAAGGAGTTGCTATTGGTAGTTGTAATAAGTAGGCATTTAAATTATGATCTCATCTTCCAATTTGTGTCAAAAAAATATGTTCATGGAATTACTGAATATATATTTAAAACTTTTCGTCTTATTATTCAAGAGAAAGCGTTTAAAAATTATTGACGGGCCTGTTGGTCTAGTGGTTAGTGACCCTGACTGTTAAGCCGGAGGTCAGGTTCGATTCCCACCCAGGACGAATCTTTGTGTGATGAGCACGATCATTTGTTCTGTGTCTGGGTGTAATTTATCTATTATATGTATGTATTTAGAAATATATAAGTATGTTTATCAGTTGTCTGGTTGCCATAGCACAGGCTCTACCTAGTTTGGGATCAGATGACCGTGTGTGAGATGTCCCAAGATATTATTATAATTATGTATTATAATGGAACCCATAAGATTTAGTTGATTATTATAAGATTTTAAAATATTTGCAGTGGTTAATATAAGTTAAATGACGTGGATCTTTGTCTAATAACTATACTTATTTATTCAGAAATTCTTTAGCAGTTTCAAGTCAATAATTACATAAGTGTTAAAGACAATAAAACGATATTCAACATTTGTCTAAGCTATTCACATGTTTTTTTAAAGAGTATCCCTAGCCACCTAACATTTGATTTTCTAAGAATGACCATTATTTCTTTACACATAAAGGAAAATGAAAATATATCCCTCCCAATTCTTCTTTCAAGCCACTCTGTGTCTAGCTAAATTAATAATAAACAATAATTTTTATTTACTATTTACATAAATAATAATTAATGAGACAGAGAATCTAGCTAAATTTGTGGCTACGTGCGCCTTATACCTACCTACGGAACATAATAATATTTCATAATTCTCAAGTTTGTCTAGTTTTGCGCGGAACCCATTTTAAAAATCAAAAGTAGGTAGGTATGTAAGTATAAAAGGTATGACCTCGTCTATCTTTTAGTAAAATCGGTCTGGTCGTGCAGCGATTAGAGCGCATCTATTCGTGTTAGCTACCTGCCTGATCATTACTTTGCTGCGGGATTTTTTTAAACGACGCCGTCTCCTACGTTATTTATTGAAATCCAATGATGTAAATGGCAATTTTGTTCAAAAATATTTTTTTTGGATATTGATCAATACCATGTTTATAAAAACACCTTCGCTAATAATGCATTATTTTAGAACTTTGTTTGACCTTTGTTTTTAAGAGTCAAACAAAAAGAAAGATGAAAAATTCCGTCATAAATGATTTTTTTTTTTACGAAATTTCACGATTTACACAGCGCACGAAACGGAAGCTCCCATAAGAGAATATTTTTTCCCGTTTTTGCAACAATTTTCGTTGATGCTCCGATTCCTACTGCTCGTAGCTTGATGTTATATAGCATAACCTTCCTAAATAAATGGACTAACGGCACAAAAAGATTTTTTTAATCGAATCAGTAGTTCCTGAGATTAGCGCGTTCAACCAAACAAACAAACAAACTCTTCAGCTTTATATTATTAAGTAAAGATATCCACTAGCCCCTTGGAAATTTCTTTGACTATCTCAAAAGTTAATATTGTAGCACGTGCCATTCTTTACTGCGGACATTCTCAAGAGGCCAAGGTTAAGCGAACCATTAATTAATTAGCTTCTTATCAAGTTATCTTTGTTTATAAGTAATAAAGAATGGAACATTAATGTTATATTATAGAACATTAATTTTGTGGCTAATTCCGTGTAATGTTATATGTGTGTAGAAAGAATACACATAAAGCTATTTATGTGTATTCTTTCTATTAACTCTGTTGTTTAATAGAAATGCAAATACCAACCTACCGTTTACTTTGTTTGATTAAAAACCGTAATAGATGCCAGTTAAATTTGATAACAAAATGACTCAATAAGTACTTACTTAAATGCAAGATTCTATATTAAACATTTACCTCTTACTTAACTCTCTCAACTACAGGAATAGTAATGCCTCGCCTGTGGTTGCGATTATTATTATTATGAGAAATTAAATTTCCGGTAAGTCTGAGTCAAACTATCTATTTCCAGGCTATTTAAATTGCGAAAGCACATAAAATCCTATTTAAAACCTCGCTGCAGTTTAAAGACCACTGAGATTAAGACACTACCTGTTTATCAATAGCCGTGCAATATTTAAAACATGATTATTACTAAAGCCGCATAAGAAAAAGTGGAAAGTAAGTACCTAGTTAAAAGTACACTCAATAATACACATACCTGGCTCTGAATTAGTTATAAGTGACACAATAAAAGTTTACTAACAATGTTGTAATTAACCTCTTTCTCAATACAAAATATTAAGAACAACTGTTATTGTCACATGCACGATGCAGTACGCGTACAAGTAATCAATGTTAGCTATGAAAACTGTCGCCGATCGCTGTGTATCTCGTACAGTCGTACTTATAGATACTTATGTGATGTGCGTGTCAGGATGGAAAACTACAACGAGGACATTAACCCCTTCAAGGGTGTAATTATTATTTAAGCAATCTTCAACCAAATTACGTTTTTGTCTTTAACAGCTAATTTCGAAAATTATTCTCGCTGCCTTTAGCGACCGGTTTTTGAAGAAGAGATTTAAAAAAATTTTGGGATACCTATTAATTTTACATTTTACATTAGGTTATAAATATGTTAAAATTTTTATTCATACGCAATTTAGAAGAACTGGTTATCAGAAGTGGGAATTCATTGTACCTTATTGATTGCCATCTTGCCTTTGATCACACAATAACTTCGATGTTTATATATATATTTAATCTTAATGATAACGTCGTAAGAATGATGTAATTAAATTCCTGAGTTGCTCATCAGAAGCTAAAGAGGTCACGCTAATATGACTTCAAAATAAAATTTAAAATTCAAGCTTCCTGGTATCTCGGAAGTATTAAATTCTCATGTGACGAACAATGCGTTATCTGTTGAAGCTTTGTATAAAAACCAAGTAATTTAATAAAAAGGTGAGAAAAATATGTATACAATTGCGGATATTTTTGCGGAAACTACCTCGGTGTAATATGACAGGAACATTTCCTGGGATGCACGAGCGAGGACAACCTTCGATAATTGTCGCTTTTTATAGGTTTTGTTTTATTAATTTCAGTACGAAATGAAAGTAAAACGGTTTTATTTATTTAAATTAAGCTTTTATATTTTGAAGAAAGTATTACTTATCATTACTTGTTTAAATTGGCTCCATACCAAACTAAATTAAATGTTTGTTAAAATAAAACAAAACAAGACTTTTTCTTCTGGGGTCTAAAATGATCAAAACACTTTAAAAAATTGTACTTACTTTTGTGTGATTGTGATGGATCCGAACTTCAGATAACACACAAACGGCGAGATGAGTGATGGATAAGTGGCGAGCGGTCGCACCGTATGCAGCAGCGTTCGGCGCCGCGCTCCAACACGAATTGACAAACACCCGCACGTGTTCAAGTATATAGATAGACACTCCTGACGAAACTCTGACGTATACTTTAGCATTGTATCAAAAGCTCAAAAGCAATAGCAGACGCACAGCTTCCTGTATGACAAAATAAAAGTGGGTATGTGTAATATAATCTCAGCCATCTGCCAATAAAATCGGTCAGATAGTTCCAGAGGTTAGCGCATCATGATTTTGTTGCAAGGTTATTTTAAAACTAAGATATTTTCTAACGGGTGTTTCTAACCATTTCATGCATATGCGAAGACATTGCGAGAAAAATATAAAATTGTAAAAAGTTTTTCTTAAGCTACATGAAAAAAAACAGCGATTAATATAATAAATTATACGCAAAACAGGCAGAGATATAGACCTTATAGTTTCTGGATAATGCAAATAAGTATCAGTTTACCAGCTTTTATATCCTCGGTCCACGGTACTGATAAATTGATCAGGAATATCCTTAACTCCACACTGATTGATTTTGATGTGCCGTGCTTCACCGAGGCTGTGGATGCCTGGAGACTCGCTTGCCCTAAATCAAATCTACCTGACCACCCGTCTTCCCAGAGACAGTGGGATGAGCCGCTCTGCAGGGTATTTCATGAAAACCTTATGTCCACATCGTCTACTACTGCGGAGCGTGCGCGCCTGCTTGCTGTGGGGGAGTGGGAGTCAGGGCTATGGCTTCACGCACTACCGTCGTCGAACATAGGCACCTTGTTCGACGATACTACTTTCCGCCTCTGTGTTTCACTACGCCTTGGCGCTTCTTGTTGTTCTCCACATCGCTGTCACTGTGGCGAAGTAGTCAACAGCCTCGGACACCACGGCCTGTCATGTAGCCGTAGCGCAGGACGCATGGCGCGACATGCCAATTTAAACGACATCATCCGACGTGCTCTTGTTGCCGCCGGCGTTCCGGCTGTACTTGAACCTAATGGCCTGGCACGCGACGACGGCAAGAGACCGGACGGGATGTCTTTGTTCCCTTGGAAGATGGGTAGGCCTTTAGTGTGGGACGCTACTTGTGTCGATACTCTTGCGCCATCTCATCTTCCTAGTTCGTCGTACTGTGCTGGCGCTGCTGCTGCGGCTGCTGAGAACCTCAAACGGCGGAAATATAACAACCTTATTGGAAGTTATACTTTCCAGCCGTTTGGGGTTGAAACATTTGGACCGTGGGGTCCTAGTGCACACCTTTTATTTAAAGATCTGGAAAAACGTCTTGTTGACTCCTCGCGTGACCCAAGGGCTGGCTTTTACCTTGGACAAAGAATTAGCATTGCCATACAACGTGGCAATGCTGCCAGCCTTTTGGGTACACTTCCAGTCGACAGCGACGTGGATGAATTTTAAGACGCAATTTTTTAGAGATTTTATTAGTTAAGTTTAGTTTTGTTTAAAGTGTATATATAGTTAAGTTTGTAAATACATTTTAATTATAATAGAAAAAAAAAAAAAAATAAGGACTATAATAAAAAATCGTTGGTTGCCTGTAAAGTCGGTATACGGGCGAAAGTTTTACGTGACAACGACTGTCAATGTCAATGTCTGTCTCTCTCGCTCTTAGGCGGGCTAACCATGCCCGAGTGCCTCTCACTCGCTCTCATTGTGAGCGCATAACGTGAGCGGAGCGTTACCCAGTTTCTTGAAGTGTCACCCGGCAAACCAATTTATAAGACGTTGTCACGTCAAAATCAGATTAAGGTTGTGTATTCTAAAAAGTAACTTGCCTATTCCAACAACGTTATATTAATACCGTTATTATATTATAATAAATATATAATATGTTCATCGATATTTTTTTTCGAGCAATGTCTTTTTGTTATTTCGTATGTATCTCATTCTTTTTTTTATTTCGGTAATTATAGCGTATTATTCGAAATCGATATTAATTGCCTCATATTTCAGCTCATTACTTTTTTTCCAATCTTGCTTCAGTTAATTAATATGGTTTTACGAAATTTTGGGTTTTGTTTTAGACGTACTGGTACCCGATAATAAAATAACATTGAATCAAGCAATTAAAACTAAACCAAAGAAAGATACTATAAGTGATAATGTTCGTTCGTCGTGTGTGAAAGCGTCATGCCCAGGGATGACGTATGAGTACGGGTGAATATTTTGCTCAATCGTATATTTACAGGATGATTTCGCTATTTTATTTCGTATGAATGGTATATATAGTAAGTTTTTTTTTGAGCATATGTATTGTGTCTCCGTGAAAGTAACAATCGTAAATAATAATAACTATTACTTATAACATCTTGGGACGACTTACACACGGTCTTCTGATTCCAAACTAGGCAGAGCCTGTATTATGGCAACCAGAGAACTGATAAATATACTTATATATTTCTAAATACATACATATTATAGATAAATTACACCCAGACACAGAACAAATGATCATGCTCATCACACAAAGATTTGTCCTGGATGGGAATCGAACCCACGACCTCCGGTTTAGCAGTCGGGGTCACTAACCACCTAGACCAAAAGGCCAGTCAAAAAAAATGACTATAAATTTAAATAGCGTTATAGCTGAATGTGTACTCTTAACATATAATTACAATATTACACTGTAAAGCATCAGATGACTTTGTTATATCTCGTCAATAGAGGAAAACCCTATCGTGGACACTGTATGGTAATCATTTTTGGACCTATATTTATGTGTTTTTAATATTTAATAGCCAGTTACATAAGCAAAATGTGTGTGGCAGAGGTGGAATTATAGTGAGCCAACAAAATTAATTAGTTAAATCTTAAATTAGTGTTTTTTTTTCAGTGTAGTGTTTCCCTTCGATATTCCTGGGAATATCGAAGGGAAACACTAGATGTCCGAGTAGCACTTAAAAAATGGCTGGAAAAATAAGAGCGCAAATAAAAGTGTTATTTCAAATTAGTGCCGTCGAACGTCAGAATGTCAGTGCGCGTTTAAAAATAGTGTAAATCACTTCGATCAAGAATACGCTGTATTAATTATATTCTTGATCGAAGGTTATTCCTGAAACTGGCAAGTGAGCACCTTTGCCAATAACTATCTTCAGCACCTAATAGAGCGGGGCTGGCCTATATAAGTCCTTTTTAAAAAAAATAACGAAATGCAGCAGCTAATTCGCTACTTTATGACGGTATAAGTTAAATTTAGTTGAAGTGGTGGTACTTCCCAGGGATACCAAACACGCATTGGCTTTTTTTTTTAGAAGATGTCTACCGCAGTTATCCGGAGCGCAGGCTTTGATTGCTTCACCTGACTTCCCGCGTTAGCCACCAGCCGTACTACGTTTGCGACCTACCCCGTAGACAAGTGATATTTTTACGAGCTTTGATAGAAATCGCTCAAATGTATGAAAATTTCCTTTTTGATAAGTCACGTGAGTTAGAGATGTCTCTTAAATACATTTAAGCGATTCGATCAGCGCTAAAGCAAGACCATACCACTAAGTATCACTGTTGTCTAAATCTGTTTCATATTGTTAAGACATAACTAGTTTCAGTAGGTATATAATCTACAGGTAAATATAGACTCTTGTTCGGGTTTACATGAAGGTTAAGCTCCTGAAAAAAAATAATCAACATAAATTAATTATTAAAACGTAGATAAATGGTCAAAACATTTACATCAACCATGTGAACCGGAAAATTTTACGGAAAATTGTAACTATGTGGCTTAAATAAGTATCTAATACGTTGTAAAGACAGAAAGATGCACCTCCTCGTTTTCCTTGCGATTTGTAGGATACGCGGGGGGAATACACTGTCAACAGTTTTATGTGAGATCTTTATCTAATGACTCATTTCAGTAATAGGTGGTTTTTTTTGCTAATAAAGTACATGTGACTATGGTGGATTTAATTATGGTACAATTTGTGACACATTAATTGTCTTTACGATAGCGCATCTAGCTTCACTGTTCTACAATACATCCTGAACAATGCTTGACTCCCTTTTTGCCTTGGCGTAATATCGCGTTTAACCACGATTAACAGAGCGTTACTCGACAAGTCACTAGGCGATTCGTTAGTTTACTCTTCAGCTTTTAAGACTCCCTCTCCTCCCTTTATCCGCACTGGGTGAGAGTATGTCGCGAAAGACGATCCAATGGAGAAAATGTATTGTATAGCCTTGGACAAAGGAGTCACAGTACTACCTGATAAAATCTTGCAAAAAGGCCTCACACAGTTTACAATAAAGTCTGTTTTTCTTTTTTCTGAAGAATAATAATAACAGTAATTAATAAACTTTTAGTACCTATCATCCACACTTATCTACAGCGCTTTACGAAAAGGAAAAAAACTCCTTCCGTGCGAAAAAAGGGTCTATTCCTTTCAAGGATTAATCAAATGTACCTATAAGTATCCTCGGTTTACTAGCAATAAATAACTTTAATTTACGAGAACAAATAGGTAATACGGATTCTAGGCAGACTGAAAGAAATTTATATTTAGTCTACCGCTACCACTTAAAAAAACATTACTAAAATTGATTTTATCTTGACTTTTCCTGGTAGGTAATACGTCCTCTAGGAAATATACCTAGATGGTATATTTAAGTACTGGGTTATATGAATTTTACGACTGATTAAGTTTCCTTTCATGACTTGAGTTAGTGTTTGATGGGTGTGAACCAATCGCATCTCTATACATTTATTTATATAAGCGTCATGTTACATAGGTAAACAACGGATAGGTACTATTTACATGATAAGCTAACTATAGGTAAGTAGGTACCTACTTACCAATGTAAAATTACCTCTATATTTTATTATCATGTAGGTATAAACTAGGTAGGTAAATTGCATGAAAAGTCCGGTGAAGCGTGGGTAAAGCAGTTAAAATTAAAACCTGCGCTCAGGCTAGATTCGGGAGACCTTCCATAAACATTGCGTTGGGAAAAAAGTACCAATAGTAGTGAAAAAAAAATGTAAAACTCAACAGTAAATCTTCTCCGGAAGTACTGTCGTAACTCAGAAATGTTTTTATACAGTAAAAAATATGGTTCTACTTCTACAAACGAATCTCTTTAATTTATAATTAATTTGAAAATACCACGTAAAATTCAATATTGGATAAGTTCCGCGCCATCTGTATGCTACCACATGCAACTAAGTTCAGAGCAGTCACCTCTTGGGAGAAAAAAAATACTAAAAAGCATGATAAAAATAAAACTGATAGGGTTTTTCAGTGAAATTTAATTATTATGAAAATACTTTTTTCAGTATTTTTACGAGTTTATTGATCTATGGTAAATAGTCATAGACATATTATATAAAGATCTGGCGAAACGCCTTGTTGACTCCTCGCGTGACCCAAGGGCTGGCTTTTACCTTGGACAGAGAATAAGCATTGCCATTCAACGTGGCAATGCCGCCAGTCTTTTGGGTACACTTCCAGTCGACAGTGATGCGGATGAATTTTTTGACGCTATTTTTTAGATATTTTGTTTGTGTTTTTATTAGTTAAGAGTTTAGTTTTAAGTGGATATATAGTTAATTTTGTATATATTTAAAATTGTAAATAATATTTAATAAAAATAAATGCATATTTGACAGTTGAAAAAAAAAAAATAAAAAAAAAAGTCGTAGACCTAAATGTCATCCATACTTTATGTCAAATTGTCAAGTCAAGACGTCAAGTAAACTGTCAGTTTAGTTGTCAGTTTCTTAAAACCACGTGTGTAGTACACTTTAAAGAATAATCTTTTGCTATAAGTTTATAATAAACACATTTCCACGATGGGTATAATACAGAGAGTAAAGTAAGAATATCCGTTAACTACTTGTCTTGAAATATCGGTCAACAGTGCTTGTAAATAATTTATATTTTTCAGAAAACCTACAACAAGAAAAGGTAAAAAGGTGTTACAGTCAAAAGAGCCGAAACCCATCGAAGGGCCCAAACAGAGCCTTTTTCTTCAGGGTCGTAGCCCTTCAGAGCGCACCAGAAAACTCTTGAAAGACTTATATGACTTGAAGAAACCCGACGCTGCGTATCTCAGTCGCAAAAATGATTTTGTTCCATTTGAAGATGCTACTTTGATTGAGAAGTAAGTTTTAATGAATACATAAAAACAATGTACTCTGTTTAGATCAGAATGTAATTTTTTATTTATAAAAGGTCAAGTTAAAACAATAAATCTCATTATTCATTTAGATGTTTAACAACATTGTGTAATGTTATTACATTCATTATTAATATTTTCACTATTTTTCTATTAACTTATGAAGTCATGTTTTTGATGAGGAACAAACAATTTTTTGTTAAAATTATTAAGAAACACAAGTATAAAGCGGACTCCTTATTTACTTTACTTACTATTACAGGCTATGTTACAAAAAAGAAGCAGCTTTATTTGGTGTTGGTTCTCACACTAAGAAGAGGCCACACAACATTATCCTTGGGCGTACATTTGACTATGGTATACTGGACATGATAGAACTCGGAGCAGACAACTACAAAGCCATGTCGGAGTTCCACAACATGAAAGTTATGGCAGGACTTAAACCTTGCCTTATCTTTAATGGACCCACTTGGGATTTGAACCAAGATTTAAAAAGATTGAAGTCACTTTTCACAGATTTCTTTTGCAGAGAAAAGGTTTGTATACTTATAACCTTTGGGTTATACTTGATAGTGTAAAAAACTTTAATTCTTAATTCTTAAATCATTATCCATAAACTCATAATTATTTAAGCTCTAAAAGGCATAATGTTTTAATTCTTAATCTTGTTTTAGGTTGAATGTATCAGACTGCAAGGATTGGAGCATGTCCTAAGTTTCACAGTCACTGCAGATAATGTAATATACTTCCGATCATACAGAATACAATTAAAGAAGAGTGGTCAAAGAATACCTAGGATTGAGTTGGAAGAGATTGGTATGTACCTATGTGTGGTTTTCCCCTCATATTTCCCGTTCCTATATAATTATTGGCATCAAATAATCTTATGTGTCAGTCCAGCCAGCAAACCCAGTCAATAAACTGTTTACATTTAAATTTACATCCATTCAATAGTACAGTTACAAATATCCATTAATCCAGCCTCACAAAATTTCATGTTTATAAAATGATTGCTTGGATGGCTGTGTGGCTTAGGAGTTAACATATTTAACTTATCACACTGTGTGACACGCTGTGGGCTTAATTCTCACACATGACATACAACCTGTCCACACATGAGTGTCAATGTTTGGATATTTTTTGGTACTTTATAAAACCCCTGCAACACTGAAGTTTATATCCCTAACACAGGAGTTGTTTTCAACGTAAAAGAACCAAAAGAATTAGCATTCAATAAGCTATTTATCTTAAGCATTTTAAGGTCTTTAGTTCTTTTGCTATTGTCTTCTAAGTTTGTGCATTGTAATTTGTTATTTATATTTATTTGGTTGGGTACAACTTTTATTTAAAATTATGTATATTTCTAATTATAATAACATATTTCTTTTTACATAATTTCAGGCCCATCTATAGACTTCAAACTTAGGAGGACCAGATTAGGATCTGATGATCTGTATAAGGAAGCATGCAGGGTACCCAGAGAGGTCAGACCAATCACAAAGAAGAATATTTCCAGGGATGCTTTCGGTTCCAAGATGGGTCGCATTCATATGGGCAAGCAGGATATCCAGAGGTTACAGACTCGAAAGATGAAGGGGTTGAAGAAGACGCCGGAAGAAAAGAAGCGAATGTTGATGAAAAGAAAGAAGGAAAGACAGGCTGCAAGGCAAGTGCAAAATGCTGCTGCAGAATGATAATTAATAATACACAAATAATGATTCTAATATTTTTTGTTTTCTTTGTAGGAATATATAATTATTTATTTATTTATAAGCACCTTATCATTAAATTAGACTAGTGTTGACAGATGAAAGCTAGGATAGAGGTTGCATTGAAATTAATACTAAACATTTTATTTTACATAAATAATTTTCGGGATGTCTTATTAAAAAAAAAAAAAACTTTTAATGCACTTTAAATAAATTCCATATGCAATAATTGTTGATTGTTAACTTACTTAATCAATAATATTTACCATGCAATATGGCAAAGTATATTAGTTTTACGGCAACATAAGTTTAATATTGGTAGGTGGGGTGTCACATATGTACATATTTGTGGCTGGGTACTTCCTCTATTTGTTAATCTACTTGAATTGTTGACATTGGTAGCACGCATCTCTACATATAATAATTTAAAGCTAACACAATACACATTTAATTTCTTGAGAAGTTCATAACAATGCAGTTTTCTATTTTTATTCTATATAGATTTGCATCATGAAGTTATACGACCAGAAGCCACTTTTAAATAGAAATATGTACAGGAAACAAGCAATAAGGTTACGGGTTGTGTTGGCCCTTGTTATAATTTAGTAGGTACCTATTTTACTGTTAGGCATTAAAGGACCTATACCTGCCGGTAGTCTTGTAGACCAATGACTGGATTCATAAAGCGATCTAGTACCTACACTCCCCGCCACATACGATATTGTCACCGATATTTGGAAAGTGTGTAGGCGCTTTTAGGTTAGGTGTTGACTGGCATTACTTGTAAATACTAATAGATAAGTAGGTACCTAGTTACCTACCTAAAGGTGCCACCTATTTAGGTAAGTAAGTTCTTGGTATTTCTTAGTTTTACTCGGTTTTGGTTCATATTTAAGGTAAAGGGCCATAAGCTCGTAATAGTACCTAGGTAGATAGATTATTTTGTTAGTTTTATTTCTGGCGGTAAAAATTTGCTGTACCTAAGGTCGCCTGTTTTCGTCCAATTGGTGGCCAGTTTTCATCCACTTTCCGAAGTAAGGGATTTGTTGAGATAATTAAGTATATTTAAAAAAAAACATTGTTGATCATCATTTTTATTACAATTTAGGCACATAACAATCAAACTGAACAATCACATGCGCTGTTATATTATGCTATTAGCACTTTTAATCAGATATAACATGTAGTCCGACTCAGCGTCGTCGTCGTCGCACTCACAAACGAAAAGTCGCTCTAATTGTAGAGCGACTTAGTTTCTGGAATAGATATGCTGTATGTCACTACGTTTCGCAACCTTAGGTCATTACTGGCAGGATAGAAGGTTGATAGGTTGACGAAAAAGAAATCTATCTTTAACCAGTATACTACTACTGTATATTTACAATACCTTATATATATTTACTACTTATATACTTACAATACCCTATAAGCGACGAGTAGACTTGACGTAGCTTAGTCGACGAATAAGGTAGACGAAATCTGGACATGTCATTGTGCATATAATTTTTACTCAGAAATAGGAAATAAGAGAAGACAAATATTGCAAGGTTTAAGCCCGTTCGCGTTCACTCAGTCGAAAGTCGGAAAGCGGAAGTTGAGGCAGTGCGCCATCTATTTTATAGTATTTCACCCATAGAGTTTATATAACTATGATTTCACCTGTCAACGCTCGACCTTTGCTAACCGTAAATTGATTTTTTTCGCTCATTTTAATTACTTATAACAAGCGTGTCACTTACCCCCTAACATTTAAGCTTAGATATTCAAGTAGGAAAAAGGAAACAGACGATTTTCGTGTGTAAATACTGCTATTTCGCGAAGATTTTTATGCACGCAGCATCAAATAGACGCAAACAGGATGTGGACGGCAAACAGGCGCACCTACTCTACGTATAATGAAAAAAAAACTAAGTTGTAAGAGCAGACATCGTTGCATCAGCGGATGGTGTTATTTTATAGAAAACTGAGGTCCGATCCTTTTTAACTGTTACCAAAAAGTAGAGACGGTTGTACGTAATTGATTATTATTTCAGGTACCTACAGGTTTTCTGTCTGTAGATATAAGTATACCGACTTACTTAACTTTTAAACATAGATACCTACAATAATATTTAGGTCAACTTTAAAATTTACGTTGGTTATAAATTAATATGCTAAATTGGTACCTAGGTGTGTACACAAAACTTACTGTGTGGGTCTATGTAGGCGCAGTCGTGATTTTACGAAGGTCATAACATTTCTGTAAGTATCTAGAAACATTAGGAACTGTTCGCTATTTAACGTGAATACGGCAGCGGCGCGGCGCGGGCGCCCTTGTCCAACCCTGAGAGTTTTGGAAAGTTACGAAAACTGGTACGACCGACTACCTATTACCACTTGGTAATGGAATGTTAGTTCCGCACTTTCATTGTTAGTAATGAATTTTTTGTCTTTTCATATTTGGTTACTTATATTTTACCTGTTAAAATTCCTCCCCATTCGGCGACAGTGGGGACAAAGACAAAGGGGTATACATATCTATAGGATATATAACCCCCTTACCGGCTAAAATCACGGGAGTCCTTCACTCTTCTGTTTACCCGGGACAAACAAAAACACATTCGCAGTACCTACAATCTACCGCAGTCCCCGTTGGCCGCTATGTTATTTAACAGTCCATCAGGCAAATGATAATCTTTTTTAACCCTTAAATGCATCCTGTTGCCAATTGTCTACAAACCACGTTTCACCTTATAGTATTAGACCTATCCAGTGTGTGTTTCTGAACGCAGTTTGACGATCATAAAATAAAAATAAAAATCTATGCATTTAATGGGTTAAATATCTATACATAGGTACATATTATAAATCAGGTCCTACCGCCGCGTCTGTTGGTCTGAATGCGATACACTCAAAAACTATCCAACGGATTTTCCAATGGTTTTCACCAATGGATAGAGTAATTCAAGAGAAAGGTTTTTATGAATAATTCAAAATGTTTTGTCTATTTTTTGCACCCACAACTTATTTGACTACAAAAATATTAAGTAAAATAGGCCAAGTCATTAGGAAACTATTTGATTCAATTTAATGAAAATTTAGTACAATCATCGTCGTTCGTCATTTATGTTTTGTTTAAGAAGTCGGGGAGGGTCTCTAATACGAAATATAAAAAAAAAACACTAGCTTCTGAAACTACCTGTAGGATTTGAAAAAAAAATGCATTTCACGAATTGCTGAGGAAGGTTATAGGCTATTTGTCATCACGCTACTTGCCTTGGAAGAAAATCAAGGCGAGTGAAAACGCAGGGCACAGCAAGTTAGTTATAAAAGAAGAATACCTAATAACAGATAGGTACCTACATGTTCAAAGTACGCGGTTGTGTTATTTATAGTGCTTAAGTACATAAAGCTTTTTCCTCTTAATATGAGGTTTCTTCATTCTTGTACCTAAGTACCTGTATATTTTTAAGGTTATGTTACCTTTTTTACCCGATCGACAATTCATTTCAATAATTGTATGTGATAAATTATACTAATTTACGATTTGTTGTAAAATATGCTAAATAATGTTATGAATAATGACCGCAGTCACCCATATCTACGGTCTCAGTTCAATAAAAAAAAAAGGCTCGTTCAGAACTTATGATATATCTGCTATGAATAAAAAATATGGCATTTATATTGACAAGTGATTAAGGGATATCATTTAAGAATATTTCTAAAGGTAAGTACCGTATAGCTGTCAAAACAAAATAATCAATCGTCCACTTTATTCTAGCTAGTCTAAATAGACTTTAGGTAAAAAGTAAACAGATTAGGGCTGAGCTTCACGATGAGTTCTCAAATTCAAACATTATTTTACTTTGTTCTAAATTTTCCTCTCCAAGTTGCTCTAGATTATTCTTTTATAACCTTAAATCGTGGGAAATGTCTGGTCTTAATAGATGCGTTGACCTTTGTACTACTTTTGTCGGTCCTTTAATCAAGGTCTAAATAAACCATTGTTTTAGTTTGTACGCTGCGCTGGTGATGCAGTAGAGCAGTGGGAGGTAGGTTTGTTTGATTGTTTTGTGCACAGAGATTGTCCGACATTCTAATTTCCAACAACGATTGTTTATCGTGTAGGTATCTATGACTAGCTGTCCCCCGCGACTTTGTCCGCGTGTTTTAGTTTCAACGGTTTTTAAATTTTGCAACATTTTTCATTTAGGTATACTCCGCTCCTTTTGGTCGCAGCGTAATGTTATATTGTTATATAGCTTATAGAATTCCTCAATAAATGGGCTATCTAACACTGAAAGAATTTTTCAAATCGGACCAGTATTTAGTTCCTGACATTAGCGCGTTCAAAGTTCAAACAAACAAACAAACTCTTCAGCTTTATATATTAGTATAGATATTAGTATGAAGTAAGTAGAGATTACATATAAGAAGATACCTATAGTATAATTGTGAGTAAAATTAAATTATAATTTTTGTGGTTAGTAAGAATGTTTGTGATAGTTTCTTGTAGATATATAGAGATATTTATAAATGGACTTTCTAGCTTTATCAAATTATTGTTTGATACAAATTTATATGCGAAAAGAAAGTCGTTTAAAATTTGCATATAAATTCCTTTCTGTTTCCGTGATCTTAAAACATGTTGATGTTTTAATTAAATTTAATCAGCAAAGTATAAAGACACTTAGGTATTTTGCGATGGTAAATGATGGTACCTAAGTACCAATGTACATGGTATTTTTCTTTACCAATACTTTTCACATTATTTAGGTACCTACATGTGCCCTTTTTGCTAAAATCAACGTCACTGATGTTGTATCTATTCACTCGTTAACGCCAAGTCCGCGTTCCGCACTCTTATTGCCTATCATTAAGCAAATTTTATGATTGGATCACTTCTAGATGCCAACACTAGAATCTTATGTTTTCCATGTTTAAGTAAAACCAGTAAGAACAACAAGCGGTTCGCAATCCGATCTCGTTTGTGACCGATTAATTAATGGTAACGTTACCTATAATTAATGCGTCCACGTAGCTATAACTCGGAGGACCTGTTTTATTCGTATCATTGTCTATTATTTATTACCTACCTATAGATTTTTTTGCTATGATAAATTATTCTATTTTTTGTACGACATTTAGTTATGAAATTGATTGAAAACCAATTTATCATCGAGGAATCTGTAGTTGTTTTTCCATACAAATTTTCTTAACTAATCCGCCTCGCTGGTTAATCAGGACGCATAAAAAAATCGTCATTGAAATAAACAGAGATGAAATCTAAAATCACTTCACGTCCTTACCTACATATTGCAATCGAAATGGCCAATAAAATTAATGTCTGCACCGAGTTCAATTGCATGCTAATTAAAATCTAATTAGAAGCTTATCTGAAAATCATTAATTTCGAATGTTAATGACCTGTTGATACTAATGCCTTTATTGTGTAGGTTCAAGTCCCAGGTCAGGTCATGGGCACCGTAGAGTTCTCAGAGTAAAGTAGGTAATACTTTAATTTAAAAGCAATTATAGGTAACCCGCTTAATGTTATATCTTAATGGCTATTAAAACACCTTTATTTAATTACTAGCTCACCCCCACGACTTTGTCCGCGTGATTTAGTTTAAACGGTTTTTCATTTATGCAACATTTTTCATTTATGCTCCGCTCCTCTTAGTCGCAGCGTAATGTTATATAGCTTATCGCCTTCCTCAATAAATGGGCTATCCAACACTGAAATAATTTTTCAAATTGGTAGTAGTAGTTCCTGAGATTAGCGCGTTTTAACAAACAAACTCTTTAGCTTTATAGGTATATTAGTATATAGATTACATCTGTAGTCATTATTATAGACACCTAATAACAATGTAAAATTAATTGAACAGTTAATTCTATTCTTATGACGTCGGCTTTATGAGACAGTGATGAAATGACTAATAGGAAAAAGTCCCGACGAAAAAATACCTATGGTAGTTATGTAGGTCTCATTTAGGTAAGTAAATACAGATCGCATTATGAATGCTAAATTTCAAGCCATTGACTTCCAAGAAAACAATACGAACATAGGGATAATTCACACGCAATATAAAATGTGTCATGCATAGAAAATAATTCGTAAAACAAAGGGCAATTTGCCCTAGTGTAAATTCTGCTCTCGTCTCTGTTCGACAGATTTATTATACATACATATATTTTAAAAACAGTGTGTAAAAATGATGAAAAACAATTTATTAAATTACGGTTTACCATTTTGATATAAAAAAACGTAGAATGATAGCATTTTGATTTATCTTTTGTCTGTATTATGGTTTTTTATCTGAATTAAACGTATTATTATTATAGCAAGACTAAAGTTTATTAAACTCGATAAGTGTAGTTGTCCATGTGAAATTGTGAATCCCCAACAGTTCTATTAAATATTTCCTTGTCTTACGAGACACATTTCCAGTGAGTACCTACCTAACTAGGTACATTAAGTTACACTGTTTTCTTGATAAAATTAAGGAAAATTGATAGGTATTAGAATTTATCCACTTAGTTGAAACAATGGTAGGTGCCGTAAAAACCTTAACGAACGAATATAATTGAACTATCAACACGAAACCTAAAGGAAATCGAATAAGGTTTATTTATAACTAGCTGTGCCCCGCGGTTTCGCCCGCGTACATTGTTCCCGTTCCTTTGAGAAATGTTTTGATATTTATTCTGCTATTCGAGACGGAGATAAATACAACAAATCAAAGATAATGCAAATCGGTCTACCCGTTCTTGAGTTATATATAGTTTAACTAATCCGACTGTTTTATATATTATACTTATATATAGATTAACCTTTGTTTGCTATCCTTTCACTTTTAATAAATTCCTGTATTTGTCACATTGTTATGCAAATACAAAAATGGTTTAATATTAATTTTACGAAGTGCTAGTACTTGAAAAAGTTTATATTGTAGGCTTTGATTATATACATGTGTAGATACCAACCTAAAATTAAATGGATAGGTCACTTATCACCTCGAGTAGGTAGCGTAAGTACTAGTAGAAGGCAGGAGCACTAGTAAAAGGTAAAGATTTCAGAGAAAAAAATGTATGATAAAATCAGATACAATATAATGGCGACAAAAAAGTCAAACACATACTGTTTGACTTTTTTCATATTACGGACTGTTATTGTTCTTTACTTTTTTTACTGTAATTTACAGTACAATTATAATTGTCATTTTATTATATCAGAATGTCATTACTTAATATTACCAGCGTGATTCACTATAGGAATTATTGTTAATAAGAGTTATTTTTCACTTCAGTAATTAACAACATTTGAAGTAAAGTTTATGTACTTACTTAAAAAAAACGGAGCTTGAAGAGCCCGCTCTATAAAGCAAGTGTGCAAAATCAAAACGAATAAGTACAATAACTGTGAAAAGTTGGCTTATTAATAACCTACGTACGCTTCGGACACTGCTGCTTAAAGTGCAAAAGATTAAGGACCTCGATCGGGTTTGAAACTAGTCGGGTATTCCCGAGGACCGGCCTGTAAGCACAAGTAGCTAAGGAGTGTTTATTTAATAGATATTGTCTGGTGATAGTGTTTATGTAAAAATCTTTAGTCAACTCACACTTAGTCATCTGATCTCAAACTGGGCAAAACCTTTATATAGTAATCAGCCTACTGTTAAAGATACTTATATATTTCTAAATACATAGGTACATAGATAAATTACACCCAGGCATAGAAAAAATAATTATTATCATGCCGCATATCACTAAAAGATTTTTCCTGGGTGGGAATTGAACCCACAATCCCGGTTTAGCAGTCGAGGTCACTAACCAAGGCAGGACCAATAGTGAGTTCCAGTTTCAAAGGGATAAAAGGGATTTAATGTACCTAACCTGTTTTATAACTTCTTAAAGTTGAACACTGGTTTTCGCTAGTTAGGTACACGGTCAACATAGCATAAGAACACATTGAGTTTAGGTTCAGGGTAGGAATTACCTACAAATGAAATAGCTGCATAGAGCCGAAAACCAATTTTCGAAACTTATAATTTATTGGACACGTTTAATAATTTTAACACATTATAATTACATTTTGAGAGGCCGCGCCCGATTCCGATGGGTCTCCATAATAACCTGATCAATCTGCAATCTAAAACAAGTTACCGCAGGATTTTATATACTTAATAAATCTAGATATCATGTTCACATACTATATGGAACTAGGTATACAAAAAAAGGAAAAAATACTTCTCATAAATCCACCATATTAATAAAAAAACAATTGCCACATGTAAGACGGAGCATCACTTAAGAACAGCTTGACCGATTTGGCTGTATTTTTACTGTGTTTGTGATTTGTCAGGACAACTACGACGAAAATTGTCTTAAAATCCCAAAAAAAAACCCAAATTTAATTATGTGTATATTGTGTGGAGTAATTTTGTTTTTGCATTCTTTTTAATTGTAGGTTAACTTTCAATACTTTTACCCATGAATAAAAACGTCCGTACATTACTTGATCCTGCTCTCTCTCGTACACAACGATCCATCTCTACATTGTACTATAAAGCTATTACCAACTTAATGTACCTAGTCAAAATAAATTCATTACAATTATTGTTGTTATCAGAAGCAAGGAAAGGTTAACTTCCTTAATCCCTTTACTTTTGGTGTCATTCACCTCTGAAATACGTGTACGAATATAGTTATTGTTCAATGTTTGTGTACAGGTACATACTGGTCTTTCGAATATTGACACAACATAATTGATTAGGTATTTAGATTAATTTGAAAATTGCAGCAATTTACGTTTGCCGCGGTTCACGAGTTTCATTCATAACTCTAGAGAATTCATTGACAAGTTTTAATGAGTTTAGACTTGGGTCAGATTAATTATAATTGATTTATTGTTTGAAGCTTAATTTATAATTTAGCACCTAAATTATAGTGCAGGAATTTAATAGTGTTTTAAATTAAATAATAGTAGTAAAAGGCGACGCTAGCCGGTGGCCGGTAGTACGGGCGGTCCGCGAGGTGTTGCCGTCTACCCTTGACCGGATGCCGCGCGCTCAGCTCAGTCGCGGCGCGGCTCTGCTCGTATCCTCGCGTCTCTCAGCTCGCATTACCTCTATATAGCGGCCCTCTCTCGCCCCGACACAGTTGGCACCCCACAGCCATGCGCCTCCGCTCGGATGAAGCTTCGGACATGCAATTCATCAACCACTATAAACTGACAGTGTTTAATTCATTCCAAGGAGTTTTTGAGTAATTGACATTAGTCACATTAGTGCAAGTGATAAATATGAAGTCGAGGAACAATTCGTGTGAGCCCCAGCCGGAGCTGCAGGAGCTGCTGCAGAAGCCGCACAGCCTGCCTCTGCTGGGCGACGGCAAGCGCGCAACAAGTACGTCTGTGTTTCATAGCTTTCAGTCAATGTTTCAGTAAGAGAGTGACGTCTCAATAGCATCCGTTCCGGTGAATGGACGTACGTAGTAAAACACGCATAACAATGACCTACCTAGTCTTTATTTACCAAAATTAAAACAATATTTTTGTGTGTTATTGGTAGTGGTCAATATTTTCTTAAATCAGAAAAAGGCGCGTATCGATAACATAAATTTTTAATAGATTCTGAAGTCTCTTACTTCGAACATTAAAGGTTATAGTAGAAGTAAATAAACCCGTCCTTGTGAATTTAATTAAAATTTATACATAATAGATAGCTCTTAGTGCTTTGAGGTTCTTGTTATTCAGCTTAGTCTAATAGACATAAGTGTTTAATAAGACTTTGAATAAGTTATTAAATATAATCGATAGGCTCGAGTAAATAAAATAAGATTATTTATCAATGTGTTATTTAAGATCTCGCGTGAAACGTATTAGTGTCCTCAAATTTAATTAGGTTTTGATAATTTCCGGTGTTAGTTTGCATATTAATATTTGCAAATATTAATACATTTATTTATAGTTTTAATATCGTATATTAATGAGGTAAATTCTAATGTTTCAAATATTATTACATAACAATTTTATTGATACGTAACTAATAGAATATTAAATCGAAAACAACGAAGACAACATCAAATATTTAGAAGTGTACATTTTTAGGTATCTAATTATGTGTAAATTAAAAGTGTTATATTCTAAAACTAATATTATCGATTTAAACATTCCACAATGGCAGTTCTTATTTATAAACATAATACCTAATATATTGATTATTAAAAATCAAGCTCACTTTAAAAAAATATAAACCAAATCTAATAATTAAATATTTAAACCACAACACTTATCGATGAACTTGAAGGAAACACTCGCCAAACCGGTTCGTAAAACGAAAATGAGTCTGTTAGTTAAAGTGGGTGAAATTACGATGTTGTTAGAAACTGATGCTTAGTGAAAGACAGCTTTAAATTAACTTTAGTTTTGCTGGATACAAATAAAAACAATCATTTATTTTATAACAATTGTATAAAAGTAATTATAAAGTGTTCGCAATAAGTTGCATCACTGTGATTCATGGCATGTCAACTATGATAACTTATTTATAAATGCTCTACATCTTACGAAGAATGCAATTAAAACATCTTTATATGGACGGTACATTTAATTAGTACGATTACGTTTCATTGAACTCGAACAATAGCTGAAAATTGTGTGTATTCTACGGGTCGTAGCCGTAGCGACCGTAGCGAATCTACGTGAAATTCAGTTTATGACCAAGCTAGGTAATTAGTTCGTAACTAATTTTATAACCAACAAAACTCAGTGTAATTTCGTCATCGTATTTGGGTGTTAATGTTATCAACAACTTTCGCGGCTTATTTTAAATACGAACTCAGGATGAGATTTTTTCGAAACGCAATATTACATGACGCATATTTACCTCTCATATTATTTTAAATCTCTTAGTGTAATATATTACTATGATTATATTGGTAAATATTTTGCAGTAAGTAGGTATGATGACTAACGTAAAAATATAATAATAAAGCGACACGAGGATATATACAGGATGTAGCGGAAATGCGTGATCATATTTAAAATACTGTTTCCGCCCGTAGAACGAACAACTTTTTCAAGGAAACTGTAGTAATATCCCAAAAAATTAATTGTCCCTACCTTCAAAATAATTAGGGGAGGTCCAAACATTTTTTTCGGAATAGACTTACTTTTAGTTGTTTATTTCTATAGGCGAAAGCAGTTTTTCAAATATGTCCACGCATATTAGTTATTCACACCCTGTATAATGTCAAGTCAAAACGTTACGATAAGTTTACAAATGTTGCATAAAACTACGTTGAGGTTCTTCTCATACCAGATTACATTCGTGATCTCACATTTTTACTACAGGCTAGGGCTGTTAAATAACCAGTTAAGCAGCTTTGAAGAGGTCTCCTACCTTTATTCATGTGGTCACATCTATAAACAAAAGAGTATTTATTGTTTTAGTGCAAATTAACCAATACCTAGCTAGCCCAGTGGAAAGGAATGTGGTACTTTTAAATATATGTAAAGTCTGTTGTGTGGACTTTGACTAGACTGATCAAGTCAAATGTCAGCCAATGTCGAGACCAAAGTAGATCAGTCAGCCAGAAATTTCTTTTATATAAATTTAATTTCAATTATTTCTTTACATTAACTAGGCTGTGTTCTATTGCCACTAAGTTAAATGTGAGACTAAATTGTAGAGTGGAAGACGTTTCGAAGTATAGACGTAGTAAACGTAGTAATTCGCGTGAGCTAGCCTAGAATAAGAAAAATAACTTTTAATCGTAAACATTCGATAAGAGAACTATTTTTCATTGTTGCCTGTTATTTACCCTAAAATTATCATTAGGTATCAAAGCAAACTAAGGAATGTCGGTAAATATAAACTGAAGTATTTGTTACAAATGTCTTCATCAATCAATCTGAGTAATGGATCTGTTGATGCGAATCTGACACGGCGTATCTTCAGATCTCGTTATAATTGAATAGACGATTTACACTTCATTATCTACTATTTACGTTTAAATACTTAAACGTGTAATCCATTAAATACATACAATTTTATAATGATACATGAAGTTTATTTATTAGTCTCGATTTAAATTGTTTTTGTTGATACAAGCCGACAAACTCATAAATAGAATTAGATGTTTATGTAAATATTAATTACTTAAAGTTAATATTTACTTAAGAATCCGATAAGTCAGTAGTGTAGTGTTAATTGAATTCTTTTGCATTCAAAGCGTGGAAATTTTATTGATTAAAGAAGAACCGTGTTATTATCATAAATAATAACTTTATTATATATTATACACTTATCACATTCACAAGATATTATTTTATATAAAAGATAAAAATGAATAATTATACATTACATCACAAGTTATTTTCTTATCTCTGTCTTTCTTATTTGACTTTTATATTATTATATTTTATAGTGTACGTACTATGTTGTGCCTACGTACAACAGATGACCAGACTAAATAAAGGTAACGTTTAACTTACTTTGATAAATAAAAAGTAAATTTAATCACACTGCCTGCAGTGTAAACAAGCTAGTATGATCAAATTTTTATAAGCTTTTATGAGGATAAAGATTGAATTATTATCCTAAAAAAAGCTTCATTCTTTACATATCATATACAAGTTATCATTGTTTATGTCCTTTAGCGGAGTTTTAAAAAGAACATATTTATATGACATTTGAACTAGCCTGAGTTTTAATTGAATAACGTACCCGTAACATCTATTAGTACCTACAACATGATTGAACTGCCATAAAACGAGATACTTACTTAGGAATAATTACATTATAATATTATTCAGATTAAGAGTTTTATAGTAATAATAAGATGACGACAGATACCTGAAGGTAATACGGTTCTCAATGTCACCAAACCTATAAAGTAGCCTAGACACGTGCCCTATCAACATTTTAACCCATAATTGTAATATTATTAACGCACGCCATCGTAACACGTAAATATATTTTAGGAATGGAAAACTTTAATTATATGTACTAAAAATATTTAAATTATTTTATTAACCTTGTTCTCATAGGGGCGAGTAAACCTAATATGGTATTACCTACATTTTGCAAATATGTACAGTATGGCTATGATAGGGTGCCTTTTTATGTCGTGAGCGGGTAGTATAAATAAAAAAGTCTTAAGTGGGCCTAAACACTAAGTTCAAGAAATAACAGAAAAACAAAACTGACACGACGTAACATCTGTCTGTCTTTCGCGTGTATGAGCTGCTTAAATACATTAAACACGAAACGTACCTTTGTAATGCATATGCGTTTACAGACACGAAAATTATACCGTCAATCTTATGTCCAGAGATCAATGAATGATTCACACGGTTTCTTAACGTCTCGGCACAACAGTACGTGGATAATACAGAATTGATCCTTCAATAAACAAAAGCATTATTTTAGAGATCACTCTTTGTTTATTAAGCGAAAAATGTTGGAATATTTTGTAAGGTCATTGAAATACATTTTGAGTTTTTGAGAAATTGATCCGTTATCTTAGATAGGATTTGTTGTGGTAGAACTAAACGGATGAGTGGTTTAGGGAGGCACATTAGGTACGCACCCTAATAAACTTAATAACATAACTTAATATTATGTGTGAATATTTTAATTAGTAGTGGTCAGATTGATTACGCTTTGTGTGATGGTCCATTTTGCACGTGCTTGATGTTATCTGAAATCGTCGGATAAACGAAGAAGTATAAGATTTAGAGTTTGTATTGGCATGTGTAATTCAAGTGATAATACACATCTTCTAACATAAGAAATAACGTAGTTCTTAAAAAAGTTTAGAAACGTTATTATTTATTTTAGCATTTGTCATTTCAAATTACATTTTAACTTTCAAGTTGCATTTTTGTTCTATTTTTATAAACCATTTATTTTGATACCCTAGTCTATAGGTTTGGTTTAAAAATACATATTTACGACTTTCAGTAAGTTATTATTTATCGCCAAAATTCTGCTATTTTATTATTTTTTTCAAAACAACTGTCTGAGGAAGCTTGGGTTTTTAAAACGAATCTAAGGATACCGTATCTGTCGCAAACCATCGAGCCGTTTGGGAGATACGAGGTAATAAAGAAATTTCGAAATTCGCGAAATACATAACTCTTCCTTGGCGTCGGGTAAATATATATAAATTAATTAATTCTAATCTTAAACAAATTTAGTCTTAGGTTTGGTACACAAAATATATAAAGTACTACGGAATACTTGATAGGAGTATAATCCATTCAAAACCCGTATCCATATAATTATTATTATTTTGACAGTCGATATTTCTTGTTATAATAGAATTTAGTCTTAGCATGATAATGGAGTTTGGTACAACGTGAGCAGAAGTACTAATACATTGGTAAATACAAAACCTTAGATATTATTGTCATCATATTGTCTGCTTCTAGATCTTTCCTGATTTTGTTTATTTACAGTAGGTTGTTGAGGCAACATTAAATTGTGACTAACATAATAAAATTACTATTTTTACAGATAAGTCGGCCTTCAATAATCAAACATATTGACAACACAATAATATTTTCATTTCTACCGTTTGGCTGGCACCTTGTATATAATGAAACTTTTGTTCGTAACAGTACTGCGCTATGATTTTGTATAAACTAGTTTAAACTTCGAACAAATTTTACAACCTAGACTTACTACCATAATGTTCATTGTGGAAAAAGCTCGCCAGTAAAGTTTATTACATAAGTCTTGATTTTTAAATATACAACCATAAACTAATGTCACAATATGATACATACACCGTAGCTTTATCAGTTACCTAAATCGTTGTTGCGTTGCGTGCGTTAATGCTATAAAAGACTGCAGGCTTCATTGCTTAAGAAAGGGTTTCTGGAAAAAAAACTCCTTTAGTGTAGTGGCAAATTATAAAAAGGTAACAAATATTAATAGTTGTTAAAATAATGGTAGCAGAGAAAGCCAAGAGAGCTTACATTTTCAAAATCAAATAATTCCAGTTTGTTCTAAAAATTAGACTAAGAATGTTATAAAATCTCTCATAAAAAATATTCTCACTTTTTAAACCGTTCTTTGTACTATTAAAGACTTCGATATCTCAGATTCTGTTTTGTGCGTAGTTTGAAAATGTCCTCGTTTAAAAATAAGAATAACACATAAAACAACCTGTTCTTATTATATATGTATATAAACTAGTTAAGCGCAAAAATATTGAGAAAATTCATAATAATAATTTATTACTTGTTTAGGTACTTACGGTTATTTTCCGTATAACGTGGTGATTCTCACAAAAAGGATTATCCTTGACTCGGTAAACGCCTTTTTTACGGGATACTAAGCTCTGGTTTTTAGGAAACCTCTAAAACAGTAAAAAAAGCAGAGTAGGACTCTACAAAGACTAAGAGAAGGCTTTGTATAGTTTCTCATAAATTTTACTGTAAGAAAATATACGTAGCAAACAAAAACATGATGACGTCACAGACTTTAGTACTGATATTATCACGAGGCATCTTCCCCTTAATACGTTGAAGACATTAACTAGTGCTAAAGGAAATGCATTTGTTTTGGTATTCTTATATCTTTTTCAGCGTCTACGAAGTCTACAAACCGTGTAAACTGAAACTGATGCCTATTGTTGTGCTGAATGGAATCTTCTTTGTGTACCCAATATGAAACACAATCACTATTTTTTATATGCGTTCGGAAGAAATAAATCTTCAGGCGTAAAGTTTGAGAGAGAATTACCAACATGTTTCCTGTTAGATATTTTTTTATTACATAATGCATTAAAAGTAGTATAATATATCTAGAATGTAGAATATTTCTTTATTATAGTTACGTAACAAGTAAACGATTATGTATATGTTGATGATTGACAAGAAGTAAAAATTAGTAAATATTTACTGTGCCAAACAGTTCGACGAGAGAGACGAGAAAGTGTAATAGCTGAACACCTTAATTATCATAAAATAATATAGCGACCACCGACCACGACAGAGTTTTTAACGGTTTAATACTTATTGAAGAATGTATAGCTTAAGATTTTATTGTTTACATTTTTGTGTTCTTAAACAATTCTTTGAAAGTAAAAGGGGCGACGAACTCAAAGTCGTCGCATAGTAGTGCGTTAAAAGAGATCTGTCAGTTAGCCTCGAAGGAGGTTTTATTGCTTAGTGCTTTTCCTACGCATTACTATAGAATGAGCAAGATATTATACAAATAGGTAGGCCCAATTACCGCGTGGGTAGACTGATATACTTTTATAGACGGATGTTTGTTGTTTATGTTACTGTTGGTCTAAATTTTCCTATTTCTCCGTCCGGATTTATTTGAATATTTCCAAGTTTTGTCGATTGGTACAAGTTAAAGGAAAAAATATTGTTAGATTTTTGCTGCATTTTACTATTCTAAGAAAATGTCTGCGTAGATTAGATCCATAAGGTTTTTCCTACGTTGATAGGCTAATATAACAAATACGATAAACATCGACTTAGCTAATGGCTTTTAAGAAAAGCAAATTGGAGGTGTGACGTACTTTATGCGTAGGTAGTATATCTACGCACGTTACAGGGGATAGGTACCTACCTATATTTTTGAATAAATGAAATCTTTTTACGAACTTGTCAAGGACATGAATGCCGCAACCAATGAATATTCAATTAATAATTAAATAATCACTCTCAAGACATCAGGCTTATGTACATTTTGACTATTTTCCAGTATTGCTATTTTTATAACAGTCTTCAAACTGATTATAAAGGCCAGGGAACCAGTCCGAACCTGATTAAAATTTTGTCGCGTGCTATAAATGAGTGTTCGATTTTAATTTAACCTTTCATTTATGTGATTGCGTATTCGCTTCAAACGGCTTTTTAACATGATTTTCTGAGATCTATTCTCGCTCTCTTATATAATTTACATAAGCTTAATAGGTACCTAATGGCGTACACAATATTCTATTTAAATTTTAAATTTGGGTGTGTATCAAATATCATGTATAAGTTATAAAAATAGAGAGCGGATTGACAAGATTTTTCTGTGAATTTAGGTACTAGCATCTTTGAAAAACTTACATTTTTACGTTTCAAATAAAATTGTTAAAAATTTAAAGGATTTTTTCAAATATTGCGTTAATTGTCTCTATAAAAATAAATACTACGGTTTCATATATCATTTAAACAAAACTTTGACCATTCATTTCATTCTACAGTCATAATTTTTCAATTATGACTCTACATACCTATGAGGTTTCAAATAATGGATTCAAAGTACTTTAAAAATAACAAATAAACGATACATTATATATACATAGGTACATTCAGCATAGAAACGAGGTTTAAAAATTTATCATTTTTTGTTACTTCTGCGCTAAATAAATGATGTTCATCATAAGTGTCCTAGAATAAAGTCTTAAAATGACTTCTTTTGTTACTTTAAGCTTCGCGCTTAAAGTAACAAAAGTAGTCATTTTAAGACTTATCAAATCCACCATCTACCATATCAAATCTTATTCAAACGTTCTGATTTGATTTTTTACACAAAATATTTATTTATAAATTACCAGGTAAATAAAATCTGTTCTTTTATATGCTACCTTTTATCTAGGAAGCAATAGTAATTATAAAATGTTTATATGTATTCAGGAAGGTGGTCAGTCCATTATAGATAGTTATTCATTTTGTTAGCTATATCATTTGAATGAGGTATGAAATAAAATCATTATAATGCATAAATAATACTATTTGCCTTTCAATGAAAGGCAACCACCAAGGGGGTGACTCTTGAATGAATTTAAATTTTAATGCAATACAAAAAATTGTCAGTAAATAACAATTTTGCATGTTTGTATTGCAATTAAAATAATTAAAGTGTAAGGGCACTATGACGGGCCGATTGGTCTAGTGGTTAGTGACCCTGACTGCTAAACTGGAGGTCGTGGGTTCGATTCAAGTCGAGGACAAATCTTTGTGTGATGAGCACGATCATTTGTTCTGTGTCTGGGTGTAATGTATTTATTTGTATGTATGTATTTAGAAATATATAAGTATGTTTACCAGTTGTCTGGTTGCCATAATACAGGCTCTGCCTAGTTTGGGATCAGATGGCCGTGTGTGAGCTGTCCCAATATATTACTATTATTACTATTTCTTATACTGAAATCCATAGATAGAACGTGCACTGAGTGCACTACGCTTGGTCACTGTGGGCAGGTATTCACAGATTAAATTATCCAATCAATTTTACTTTTTATTTTACCAATAATAATTAAAAATGGAAATGGTACAGCCATACTATTGTGACGTCTTCAGCTGATTAGACTATCTACCTACTATATAATTTTGTCTGATAAATATATACATAGAGTCTCTCCTCGATATGGTAGGAAATTGATAATCAATTAAGTCTTGTTATTTCCATAAGCCAAGTTATAAGTTATTTATTTACACAAATGGCTGAACGCGCAGTCTGTATTATAATAGTTTACATAAAACTATAAGATCCATTTAGTTAATCAAGTTAAGTGTAACTTATTATTCATGTAAAGAAGTCACATTATATGCTTAATACACAAAGGTACATTATAAGTTTATTGATACATTAGAATAGTTTACAGTTGTTTGTGTGTAAGGTATTTGTCATGTTTTATCCTTGTAACGATTGATTGACGTAATTTGTCTCAAGTTTAGCCGACATAAAATGTATACATTCAAGACTTTTGAAGTGCGTGACCCAACATTAAATATTACGATGGGTAGTCTCATTTATAAGTTTATTTTCAGTTTTTGAGGCTTTCTGCTAAGCTCGTCTACCTGAGTTGGGCTGCGCAAGTGCGCACCCTCCTAGCTTCTGCTGGCGGCACTTTGGTTGCCGGCAGAATGCAACGTCTGGGGCTACAGGTAGCCCTCGAAAAGACAGAGGCCCTATATTTTCCGGGGCCTCGTCAACGTGCGCCCCCTAGCGCACACATTATGGTGGCCGGCGTCAGGATTGGGGTGAAGGCTCAGATGAAATACCTGGGCCTGATCCTAGACGGAAAATGGGAGTTCGGCCATCATTTTCGCGAGCAAGCCGCGCGACTTTTAAAAGCGGCTAATGCTTTTTCATGGCTCCTCCCTAATCTGGGAGGGCCAAAGTTTAGCTGCCGCCGCCTCTACGCTGGGGTCTTGCGCTCTATGGCGCTCTACGGGGCCCCAATATGGGCGGATACCCTCCATAGGAGGGAGAACGTGGCCAATCTGCGCAGGCCCCAACGGGCTATCGCGCAGCGCATTGGAAGGGCGTACTGCACGGTGGGACACGCAGCTGCATGCGCCCTCGCCGGTACTCCCCCCTGGGAGCTAGAGGCCGGGGTCCTGGCCGCCGTATACCATCAGACGGCGGCCCGGAAAGCGCTCGGAGAGCGCCTAGCCCCAGAGGAACGCGGCGCCATGCGGCGTGAGGACAACGAGGAAATGGTCCTCCGTTGGAGGTTGGACCTCGCCAACGCCCGCTATGGACGCCGCGTCACCGAAGTTGTGGGTCCTCTCCTGGACCAGTGGCTGGAGCGACGCCACGGGTTCCTCACGTACCGTTTGGTGCAGGTGCTGTCCGGACACGGGTGCTTCGGAACGTACCTGTACCGAATAAGGCGAGAGGAATCCCCGTCGTGCCATCACTGTGGCGCGGCGGAAGACACAGCGCAGCACACCCTCGAGGCCTGCACTGCCTTCGAGGCGGAGCGCCGTGTCCTGCATGGGGTCGCTGGCCCGGACCTTTCGCTCGCGGGTGTGGTGAATGCCATGCTCGCGGACGATCGTGTCTGGCGGGCAGTGTCTCATTTCTGCGAGAATGTCATTTCGCAGAAAGAGACCTCGGAGCGCGAGCGGGAGGCTGATCCTTCCGCTTCTCAGCTCCGCCGACGGCGGGTGGGTAGGGCGCGGACGAGGAATTCCGTAGCCAGACCTGCTCTGGGGGGGACGCAGAGGGCGGGGACGGGGGTCCCTCAGCCTTCATTGCACGCGTCTCCTTCCGTGCTGGGTGGGGGTGGTGTAGTGCCATGCACTGCCCTCGCTGTCCTTCCTCCTAGCTAGGAGGGAGGTCATGTCGGGCCCGCCACTAAGCGGGCAGTCGCCGGGGGCGTTATGGTGTTAAGACTTCGGTTGGACCCGTAACGCCGCCACTAAGGCGAAGGATGGCACCAGGTGTTTTGCCGGAGTAGTCGGAGCCTTTTTAAAGGCTCTGGAAGCCCGGACTCTTGCATCTCCACCCCCGTGGGGATGCAAGGCTGGCTCATAAATGAGTTTCACCTGCAAAAAAAAAAAAAAAAAAAGTGCGCACCCTCGTAACTGCCACAACAGGTTATCATTTTTGTATAACTGAGGTCTATGACCTATTTAATTATCTCCACCTGAGTAGAACCTGCTTGTTTATTTGTTGCAGGATTGTTTACGAACGTGACATAACATTGTACTAATAAGTTGCACACTGTCGACTCCCATTATTTACTGCTTCTCCTATCGCAGGTCTGCTGGCAGAGATTTCTTTAGAAATAAGCAGTTTGTTTTTGTTATTAGTTTTACTATAATGTTTCCATAATTATGATTTTCTATGTACATAAATATTTAAATAAGTAAATAAACATTACCTAAATCCATGTTGATATTATTTATATCTTAGGCTTTTTTAGTAGACAAGAAACTACAACCCACGCATTTAAATTCAAGTTATAAAAATGTTTAGTAACTATTTGTTATCTTTATGTATAGTGGTAGTAACTATAGATACTTCAAGTCGAAAACAATTTTCTATAAAAATATATTTTTATAATTTTTGTGTATAGGTTTAGTGGATGAATAAGTTAAAGAGTTTATAAACCTGGTTTTGAAGAATTTACTTAACATTATCCCCACATGGGACAAGCATTTGTATGATCCACACTTAATACTAATTGTAAGTCTAGATTTTCTTTGTGCATGGGATTGGTATGTTTGTAAAAATATAGGTACATTGAAAATGTCCAACACTATAACAAGATTTTTTTATAAGTCTTGAATTGGTAGTAATAGTATATTTGGTACCTAATATATTGTAATAGTAGATAATATCGTAATTACATAAAAAATGATTTTATTTCTATGTAATGCTGTCAAGGCAAGTATCTAATTAATAATTAGTATTAGTTAAACGCAGTCAAATTATGAACAGTACATATATGCGTTTGCGCGTAATGTGGCGGCAGGCCGCAAGATGAACGGTTTTGACGCAACGGCAAGCCGTATTCCGGCTATATACGGTTACGTATCGTTTCGATTCTATTGCGGTCTGCCGCAATACGACACCGCTCTTAAAACTTCTTCTAAAACGTCGTAAAAAGTTGACGACTCGATTGACGGCTGGCCGCAAGTCAAGTTGATATCATACAGTTTCATATGAAAATATAAGTGCGTTGCGGTAGCGGTACGCCGCATCACGGACAGACGCTAAGTGCGTTTTAGCTCTAATCCTCGATCATGTTTGATGATACAATCAGCATACCTAATATTTAGTACCAAGCTTCTAGCTAGTCGTGAATAAAATACTAAGGTCCCCGACGTGTAATAAGAGTGTTGTTATGCAAATTTAATAAATATAAGTAGATAATATGTAGTTGTGTAATGTACAATAAATAGAAGATATAACTATGAATATTGGCCCGGATAGTTAATGCAAACAATAATAATTAATTATCATTATTTTACCAATGAAATCAAAAGTACGATGACAATAAGGTCAAGTAACAAGGCCTATTATCGATTGCGGATTCTATTAATTATGCTTTCTTGAATATTATGGTTTTCCCTGAACAAGCAAACGAAGTGTTGACGGACAGCCACGCAATATTACGGCTATTAGTTTTACGTCCCATAAAATTTGTAAATGACTTCACCGACTACTAAAACCGGCATCGAGCATCTTCTCAGTATATTTTTACAATTTACATTTTCCATGTGAACTCGCCTCCACGTTAAAAATCCAGAGATCTAATAGCAACTAATTCAACTGATAGGTATATGAAAAACCAACTTCCTCAAACATTTACGAGATCAACAAAGTGGGTGTATAATTTATAATCCGTTCAATCGACAACTTAGTCTATTAAATTTAATGATTTTGTTTCTCTATGTTTGTTATGAATACATTGTACGTTGTGTCCATCGATTGCACAATTTGCGTCTTAGCATTGCTAGGCGCGCGTGTGACATTGAATTTACGCATTTTCGAACTCGACCCTCTTGTCAATACCATGTGATCAAACCGTGGGAACCACATGGAATGTACAAAATCATTTACGTCATGTGTACCTTGATAGCAATGACAGAAATAAATAAACTAAAACAAGTACCTACGTACTCATTAAATGAAAGCTTCATTTATAGAAGTGCTAGCTATTGTTAACCGGTAAGTAGAGAGAGGTAGGTATCTACGCACAACTTGTTATTGCAGAAAAAACGCTTATCGGGTTTCAACAAATTAAACGTGACTTATTCATCAGACCCTTTTTACTTCCTACCGATATCAAATTATCAACTTCACTGATTAATACTCCAAATAACCTTAAAACTGAACGACTTTTAATTGCAGAATAGAAAGTAGGGTCATTTCCCAGTCCCAAGTTGCGTTTCAAGACATTAAAAAACATAGCCCATGTTTTTTAACAATCCCACGAGACCCTGATTATAGTCCTTACTTTACTTAGATTAAGACCAACAGTCTTATAAATAAGCAAGCCTTTTTTACATTTATCTCAAAAACATTTTAAAAAGGAAATTCTAGTCGGTCATTAATTGTTAGTTTTATTTTGTTTTGGATTTTCAATGTAGGTGTCAGTGTGTTAGTGAGTACTTACTTCTAAGTTTTAATTAAAATGGGTGACTTTATCTAACATCCGTGACTTTCATTATTAGTCTGCGCGTAGATAACGTGCAGTCCTTAGTTGATACAGTTGACAGTTGGAGGTAATGTCGTAACTCATCTCATTTGTATGAGAGTCGCGCATACGTCGTTAATTCACGACTGTTCAAAACCAACTACCGTTTTACAACTACACTTTAATATACGGTTTCGCTGGGTAAATAAACTGTTTAATATATAGTAGCGTAAAGTTTACGAGACCGTCGAAATTTTCTGTGCGAAATTAGGAAAGATCTCTGTGTTACCCCTTCGACGCAATGAATGCAAACAATAAAATGCGCCTCCGTGACAAAACAAGTCTACTGTGACTAGAATATAAACTGATCGCTCTGAATTGTTATTTGCCTGCAGAAAGATTCGTGCACGAGCCAATTTGAATAACATCGACATTCTCTGTAAAAACTATTACACAATAGAACTTTATGCTAATATAATAACGTCAATGCTGGATCTAAAGGTTTTATCATAACAAGAGTAGATAATTATTATTATTGGTAATTGTGAAGGCTGACAAATTTTACCAACGTTACCTCGTGACATTGTTCAAGTCGATATTGGTCGTTATGATTATCAAAGCAACATTCTATAATCTCTGTGACATCCTGCTACACAAAGTCACAATTTGAAAGTGTCTCTCTTAACGTTATCACCTAATTAAACAGTAAAGTGCAATACCAAATTAAAACAAATATTTAGTTGTAGGTTAAAAGTTCCCAGTACCTAATTTACTTTGTTATAAAAACTTTTAACCATAACCGCCTTGACATTATAAGGCTTGTACACGTTAATCAGATGCACTAGGTGATTGCAAAACAATAAATTGTGTTAGAATGTAAAAAAGAACAAACCATTTCATCATACACATATTAAGATTTACAGTGAATTGAAGCTTTTATTTCATAATAACCGCGTTTCTGTTTGTTTCAAATCGATAAACTTTACAAGTATTACCAGAACTGTTTATTTTAGTTTAATTAAGTAGATACCTAAATTATCTTTTTCAATGTTAAGTTTTAGAAATTACTGTCTTCCTGACTACCACAACGACAATGTTTAGTGTCCGGCACATAACAATTTTTGTTAGGCTCAAAAGCCTATGTGGCTATAATCGAGAAAAAATCATTGTAATTTTATAAACATTTACTAAGGGCAAATGTTGTTTAATATAAACAGATTGCTATTACTTTTCCACAGGCGTTAACACGCGCGTTGCCATAAATTATAACTTACCGCTTCGTATTTTCGTATTTTCGACCCTTTACTTAAACTGAGTCAACATAAAAACAATAACTCATGATTAGTGTCCAGTAGCTGAAATTTGTTCATTTAGATTAATGTTCTCTAAACAAAACCCCACTGTTAAATCGCCTTTAAAATATACCTAAGTTAACAACTCGTTTAAATTTAATTGCCCTATTGGTGTAGTGGTTAGTGAACCTGACTGCTAAATCGGAGGTTGTGGGTTGAATTCCAACCCAGGATAAATCTTTGTGTGATGAGCATTATCATTTGTTCTGTGTCTGGTTTTCGTTTTATTTCTTATTATCTTTTTTCTTTTGAAGATGTCTTTGCAGTTTGCCTGAGCACAAGCTTAGACTACAACATTATACTTTTCGCAAAAACATTAAAGGCCTCCAGCCAGAGCAATAGAAAAACTGACCACGTCAGCAACTTTTACTAAGGGCACTCCTGTGGGGTTCGGACTTAGTGCGTTGCTAGCAATCTTAATAAGGCAAAACCAGCAAGGGAGGGCTGGATCTATATTTTCTGTGTCTAGGTCAGTGGCGTAGCTAGGTAACCAAAGGCCCTGGGGCAAAAAACAAAACTAGGGCCCCAAGTAAACTATTTAAATTCGTTTGTTCCGTATTATTTGTGTACCGAATGCTTTGTATATCGATCGACAGTGGGCATTAAGCACGGAAATATTATTACAATCAGTATTGTAACTTCAAAAAAAATTTTTTTTAGCAGAGATTTACGCAGCCTGAGCACAGGCTTTCTCTGCTCACTACTGCTTCACCGGACTTTTGGCGAGAACCTTAAGGTCCTCCAGCCAGAGCAATAGAAAAACTAACTACGTTAGCAACGTTCACTAAGGGCACTCCTGTGGGGTTCGAATCTCGACTTAGTGCGTTGCTAACAATCTTAATAAGGCAAAAACAGCAAGGAAGGGTTGGATCTAAGTTCTTATTAATAATAAGGAAATATTTTTATTGCTAGTTTGGCCGGCTCGGGCCAGTTTGATCTAGGGGGGTAACATTTACGTTACAATTATTTATACGCGAAGGGCCTCGCCGGCGAGGACGTAATATACGGCGGTTGTGTTCTGTATTGCTACTGCTAGCTAACTCGAATGCATCTTGGAGTTGTTTTATCGTCGGGGTAGGAGAGAGTATGTCTGGGCCGTTTAATCTTAGATATATAAACGGACGAAGCACAAGCTACCTGCGCGTCCTCGTATCTCAACATGCGCTCGGCATGCAACCAGTCGCGAATATGCGAAGCCGCCGTGACGATCAGACGGTGTTTTTTTAAACAAAATAAGTACAAGTATTTATTTTAGTACAAGCAATTGTAGAATATTTTGTGCTGTACAATTACAGTTAAAAGTTTTGAATTAAACTTTATATTTTAATGTGGTTTTTTTGTCCAATTTTATTTAATAATAAAGCATTTCGTACGTCTCAGTCGAGGCGCAAATATTTTTCGGTCGCAAATTTATCAGAATGATTTGTTATTTAGTCCTAAATTAAACATATTATAAGCATGGTTTTTAAATTAATTCTTCTGATAAAAATAGAACATACATTTCTATTGATCACTTTCTATTTAATTCACAACGTATTTTATGTTTAAATGAAAAAAAAATGCAATCACAAAATACATTCACAAAACTAGATAGAAACTCGAAGTATATGGTCATTTTTTTTATTTACTCGTCACATTATGCTGTTAAAAAATATTAAACACGTATTTTTTCCTTTTTTACTTAAACAAACAATGAGGATGATACAGTGAAAGGGAATGTCGCGTGACGTCACTTCTAGCTATAATTTTTACCAAGACGTGACGTCACAAGCCCTCACTACTGAACTTTAAAGCGCTTTAACTTTGTAATTTTTTATTGTTTTGATAAAAGAAAAAATGTGAGTTTTGATTTCTTTTTTAATGTATTTGGTGGACTAAATGGATATGTCCTTTTTATACCTAGTCCACACGCCTATACGTACCAAGCGACTGTAAGCTATAGACTGTATTTCAAAAATAGGGTCGAGTTACAATACTGATAGATAATAATTATTACCGTGGTACTATCTATAATGCTCCGACTACACTTCTATGTATGCGGCTCGAAGCTTTGCGAATTTACCTATTTGCACACTAGAAAGTAAAAACGAGGCAAAAGCTTCCGTTTTCGACAAACATTCGTACGAATACTATCCAAGTGTAGTAGGACTGTTATGTATTATGTGGATTTTTCCTAACTTGTCTTATCATGTTCCCGGCTCCGACACAAAATCACGTCTTAGTGTCTTCATCAGACTGTAAAACCCATTTTTAACCTTATCTATACTAATACTAATTACTAATTACTAATATTACTAATTACTAATTACTAATTACTAATACTAATATACTAATATACTAATACTAATACTAATATACTAATATAATATTATAAAGAAGTAAAGTTTGTGTGTTTGTTAAATTGTAAGGGGTAATCTCGGGATCTACTGAACCGATTTTAAAAATTCCTTCACCAATAGAAAGCCACATTATTGCTGAGTGTCATAGGCTATATAAAAAACCGAAAAATAAAAAGGCTTTTACGTGGTAGTCCGTTTTGCAAAGTGATTCGGAGAAAAAACGGTCGAATGAAAGCGATTCTTACGAACGCTGCCTTAACTATGAAAGTTATATTTTTGAGTTCTAGAGAAAAGATGTGAAGCTGGAAAATGCCTACAAAAAAGTCAACGACAGCATATGTCTAACTTTTATATTTAAGTTACAAAAAGTAGTTTTTTAATATCAGTATAGATAATTTAATTTTTCATATTAATAAAATAATTTAAATCGTTAGGTCATATGAACTAAAAAAGGATTATTAAAATTATGCCCAACGAAGTGGGCACGGGTCAGCTATTGTCTTATAAAAGAAACACACACAATATGAAAAACAACAAAATACCCTTAAAATTAAAATCCTCTACAACTTGGATCAAAAACTTTGTGACACGTTGAAAATCTATGTTTGTATATGAACGTAGTAATGTAATGAGAGATATATAATCATCTTACAATAGTTAAGTATCAATAATATATGATTCCCGGTGACGATAAATAATTGTGATTTGTTAATTATGTACATATTTAAAAACAAAATCGTTTGTAAATCAGAGTCCGAGGCCCCCTCGAGCTTGGGGGCCCCGGGGCACAGCCCCGTCTAGCCCTCCGGTAGCTACGCCACTGGTCTAGGTGTAATTCATATATAATATGTTAATAATTTATCAGTTGTCTGGTTGCCATAAAATAGGCTCTGCCTAGTTCGGAATGGCCGTTTGTGAGCTGTTCCAATATATTATTATTAAATAAGAAATGTAAATAATGAAGTTTAATCAAAAGATTTGCTAACTGATTTTAGTATCAAAAATATAAATAAATAACATATTATACTGTAATTTTATTAATATATATTATGTCGGTGAACTTTGTATGAATGAAGCAAAATTTTGTTTACGGCTTACGTCATAACCGAGTATTTTTTCTGAAGTAAAGTTACAAAATTTTAATGTTATATTACTATTAAATTAACGAAACTTGGTAAAGTGTTACATACAAATTTTTGTTCAGTCCTAATAATACGCCTAAAATATTGCGTGAAATTTGAATACATTGTAGCATTGCTCAGAATTTATGTGCAGGCATTAAAGTATTATTATTGATGTTAGTTATCGTGTCGTACATTGCTGATATAATTTAAAAAGGCGCTTAGTAATTTTAATTTTATTGCTCAAGTTTAAAGTTACATTATTTAAATAAGTTTATTTTAATGTGACTTCAATTGAATAATGGGCTTGAATAGTTTAATTAAACTACTTAATTATAAAAGTCTGTTAGGTAGAGATTTAAGCGTATCGATTCAACCGAAAAACGTAAACCATCCAAACCGGTTTTGTAGAGCGTATATATTATTATGAATTATTAAAACTTTTCTAAAGTCGGCGTCACGGTGTCCTGTTTAACTAGGAAGTGCATGAACTTGTGTGACTGATAAGTTGTAAAATCCAACAAAGGTTAACCGGTCAACACCCACGATTGTTTACTTCCTATGTTATCATGAGACATATATTTTCTCATGATCATACTAGAGTCATGATTAATCACTGTCTCTGGTTAATTTTTTCTATTAAATTTTGTTGAAGTTAAGTTCCGTTATACTTAGTATTTTTATCTTGTTTCAGCTTAGATAAAATCACGTAGTAACGATCTTGGAACTTAAATCAAGTTAACATAAGAACTGTGATTCGGCTCTTTTAGATTTTGCTTAAAAAGGATAACCCTGACCCCTAAAACCAACCGAGTTAATTTATTTGGAGAAGAAATTTTAATGAATCATTCAGTTATGGACTTATTGTAAACAAGGAACTATGGATAACACTTTTTTATCACAGTAAATATTTGATTAATTAATTACGAACCAAAACTTTCTCTGTATAAAGTTGAGTGACATCACCGCTACGCGCTACGAGACACGTGCTACGCTTGCCTTTCGCATCTTTCACAATAATGCATCTTACATGCGCGTCTCATACAAGACAGACAAGAATCGTTAATAACTTGTGTATCTAATGTGTAAATTTTTAGGTAAATGAGAATAATAATGGAATCGGACATTGACATCATTCACAAGATGAATACTACGTCAAATAAATCAGCTACTTGAGTACTTACTTTAAGACAGCTTTGAAATTACTTTGATTAATTGTAATTGGTGTTTATGAAGAGTGACATCGTTTAGCGATTTATTACCTCTGTGGTACCGAACAAAGTATAAAGTAACCTGCTTGTGCAGATCTTCATTGATAATTTTATAATAGTACTTTAACTAAAGATTAGTCCTTTGTTAAACAGTATATTTCATAATTATCTATATACTAATATTATAAAGCTGAAGAGTTTGTTTGTTTATTGTTTGTTTGAACGCGCTAATCTCAGGATCTACTGGTTTGAATTGAAAAAATCTTTTTGTATTGGATAGTCCGTTTATTGAGGAAAGCTATAGGCTATATAACACCACGCTACGACCAATTGGAGCGGAGAATAAATGAAAAATGTTGCAAAAATAAAAAAAACCGTTGAAACTAAAACACGCGAACAAAGTCGCGGGGGACAGCTAGTATTAAATAAATTTAAATTGTTTTGTAATATTAGCTTGGCTAAATTGCTTTGTACAGTCGTAATAGATGTAAAGATATCTATGAATAATATTGAATTAGAGCTTATCTTAAGTAATCTTAAATTAATGTTATCTCGTTATTATAGCTTAACTTATCTCGTATCTCGTAACTATAGCTTTTAGTGATCAAAATTAATCTTTTGTTGAAACCTAATTGGTCAAGGTAGAGTTATGCAATTCGTATTCGAAAATTAAATTAATCTACTTAATGAAACATAACATTGTACATTTATTCAAGTTTAACAATGATATACTAGAAATATACATACTATAAATAGACATACTTTTTTAAATACGTATTGGATATCATTGTAATTAAATGTGGGAAACCGAGAAGTTTTTGAGCTTTTATATAAAAGAGGTAAGATTGTTTAAAGTGTTATATGGATACTTTTTAAGGAAAAAAGTTCTTTACGCACGCATGACTTGGGGAGTAAGCAGGTGAATTCGTACGAGAGCGTTACGAAAAGTGTGATCGGGCAAGGCGAACGGAAGTTGAGAGGATATCACCCTCTCAACTTCCGTTCGCCTTAGGCTAGTAAAAATAGAAAGAGAGAGACGTTTTGTATATTACTGTAGGGGCAAGAGAGAGAGAGGTGCGACGCACATTTTATTTCTCTCTTCCTCTCATAGCCAGTTACGTTTCGTATGTAAAGAAGTTTTACTTTCAGTCGTGTGGTCTGAGTCTAAAGCACAATCGTTTTTTGTTAATGTAATCGAGTACCAAAAAATAAACTCAGACATTTAGTTTAAGTACTAAAACAATTATAGATAAGATGCTTTGTAAATGTATCTACAGATATCTACGTATGTACCTATGATAAGGGCATGTGTGGTTTATTAACACTATTCATTTGTTTTTATATTTATCTGACCATATATTATCAACTTCAATATGATACTGGTTATATTATTTACACCAGATTCTCATTATTCTATAAGTGTAATGAAAACAGGGCAATACGAAAAACGTGTCTGTCAGTTTTTCATTCTTGAATCACTACGATTCTAGCAATTTATAAAGTGTATATATAAGTACAGTACTTTGTAGTCTTTGATTGAATTAAACTTCCTACTCAATAATTCGAACGCATCATTAACCAAATTTATCTTGTACAAATAAGGTTGCTCATACAAAAAGTTAAGTGCATGCAATTTAGGGTAATTAGTATGCTATTTATGTCTTTAGACACTAAACTTATGTATGCACAAAAAAAAACAATTTAGACGGTTATGCTTTGCTTTGTTTTTTGTTATATAAAATGTCGTTTAATTTTCGTCAAAATAAGTAAAGCAAAATAAAACCGCAAGGCCTTCGGAATAACAGACACGATCAGACTATTGTAACCTTACAGATTTAAGGAAAATACCTACTTCAGACATGTTTTGTCCTAGGTCAATACAAAATACTGTTGGTCAAATCTTAACAGTAATGGCCTTATTTATAAGGCGGCCATTAGACGATCAATCTGGCATCAGTTCAATCTGTGACCTTGGTCAGATTGATCGTGTAAGGTGTAGATTGATGTTAGGTTGAAAAGGATTACGAATTATCCAGATATTTTGATTTTTGTCATCAATCGCGATCACAGATTGAACCTGTCAGATTGATCGTCTAATGGCCGCCTAACAATCTCTACGGTATTTAGCAACTGATTGGCAGATTCTTATTTCAATTTTTCTATTAAGAATTCGTATTCAGAATCTACTAAGTAGGCCATTAATTTATACCTACCTAGTTTTAAAATTTGGCCGTTCCATTTATTTCGTCAAATCGAATTGTTATTTTTAGTTCGTTGAGTGTGAATAAATTTATATCACCGGGGATGTAAAAATATAATAATTTTTTAAACATTATATTTGATATTTTGACATGTATTGTTAACTTTTTAATCTATTATCTTCTGTATTTAGTTAGGTCTACGTGCTATAAAAGCAAAAAAAAAAAAAAACGTTTATAGTTTGGGTTGATACTTGTCGTTAGCTAATTTTTAAAAATAGAATCATACATTTTTTTGTGAATTCAATTTTAGAATTTTAATACATACTTATAATTCAAGTCTATATTATATGTTGTTCAGTCTACACAAAATAAACAGGTACGCGTCTAGAATAGCACTTTACATTTTTATCATTCAACAATAAAATGGTTTTGTTTTGGTATGTGAATATATCTCACGACTTGAGTCTAACTCAGGGACGATTTACTTAAGATATCAAATATTAGACTAGATAGATAGCCCAATTTAGCGACTATTTAAATGATAGTAATATACATATACATATACGTCCCGTGGAACTAAAACAACCGAAAACCTCCTCTTAGTCACACCAGGACTCACAAGTGTGACTATCAGGATTTCTTTTCCTGTTAAATCACACCGCTAAAATGTCTACACTTTTACGAGGAAGTCATCAGTGGAACTAAAATTTTTATAACATTAAAATCATTCCTTAAAACAATTATGAAGACGGCATCTGATAACATTATGTTAAAACGTAATTTTATAAATATCCAGATGTTAGGTACCCTCGTTTACTTATCCACAATAGACTCTTGCACGCTTTTCACACGTCTACGTTGACAATCTATACAATGTTATATAAAAGGAGGCCTGGAGAGCACAGGCCTCGGCTTAGTTTAGACTCCAGATCTCCGACAAATTACAAACTTTTTCAAATTTTACTTGTCAACTGTGTACTGTATAATATGATGTAATTTGTGGAGATGAAATAAACATTTTTATTATCATTTATTATTATTATTATTACTCGCACTATAATGACGGAAAAGTATATTTTAACTTAACAAATACGACAATTAAACATAGGAACGGCCGTAATCCCAAGACGGTTCTTATTCCGCACATACTCTATATCCTATTAGGTCAATGCCGACCATAGATTACCATCTTGGTTTAAAGAAGGCAAAGTACAATCTGACATAGAGAGTCATCAAAGGTGACCAAGGTGACCTTTAATTAATTACTATGGGCAAATGGCATGACGTGACGTCACTTGACAAAACATTTTTTTCTTAGTATAACCGCAATCAAGGAAAGTTTTGTACATGCTTAGAACAAAACTAATGTTAAAACATTTTATAACTGAAATAAAATGAATGTCATAAACATTCAAAAACATTATCTATATGATGATAAAGAATTACCTACTTTTTAAGGCGTGTGCAAATGCTAATTAACATGTTTTCAAGAAGAAATTAATAATAAAACTAGTCTGTAACTGACTTATTACGAGGCAAACGCCTATTTTCATACAGAGAAGGAACGAGCATTGTCCATGCTTGATCAAAGCGGACTGGTGACTTAACCTTTGTTAAATTCAAGGTTTATCACAGAATTTACTTACCGTTAATGCGGTCTTAGAATAATGTAGAAAGTTGTATACTTCCCATAAAACTTTGAAAAGACTTATACACCTACTAGCCTAGGTTTTGTAATTACAATCTTGTACGATGTGCTGATAAGTCCCGTCAGTGAGCCTACTAAATCTACACAACGTCAAAGAATAAAGAAATATCGTAAATCTCTTAGCATTGAGCCCTTAGGCCGCACGCACACGGACTGCGTAGTCAACTTTAGACTTCTATGGCCAAACGGATTGCTTGAAGCAGTTCCAATGCTTTAAACGGTATACAAAACAGAAACCAAGCGGGCATAATACCCGATAGCGGTCGACAGTTATTGCAGTCCGTGTACGTTAATCTGCTCGTGTACGTGCGGCCTTAGTCTATGTTACATTCTTTCAGCACAGAACTTAGTAGATGATATGGAACCGCGTAATAAAGGCCCGATGTTAGTGGAACTATCTGCCTTCTATATTCCTTAACCTGAACGTAATACTAACGTACTGAGTTTGACTTAGTTACTAAAAACATCCGTGGTAATAATCTTTATTTACTTTAGATGTAAGTATATATGATTGCTACTTATACTGTCATCTGATTAAAATATTCACTATCAATATGGATCAGCGTCATTGGCTGCACTTGAAAATTAATTCATGTCAAAATAACAGCGAATCATCGCATTATAAATATTTACATCGCCCGATTTTCGAGATAAGTATCTCATGTTATCTGTTGACAAGGTCAGAAGGAAATCGTAGATTTGATGTTACCGCAAGATAAAAGATCTAAGAAAGAGTTAAAGCCTGAGTCTGGAAATATAATATATTGTAATTTATACTGTCATTAACATTTAAGGCTCATTGAAACGAATTCTACCGCCTTGTGTTTTGTTGGTCCTCACGTTATGACGATATTAAGCCATTACTATAGGCGTACTGTGAAGTGGTATAGGTATGTCGTTTTCATGTAAATAAACTAAACAGATAATTTCACGTTTTTGTGATCAAATCATAAACTTCAACTTCTAAATAACCTGCCTGTAAATAACCAATACAACGATCGACAAAATATATTGTGATCAGATTTGTTTTGGCTCTACAGCAGAACCTTGTAATTGAAATACATATATACCTCTATTCATGTAACGAGTTAAGAAAATGGCTTATATATGTGATGGCTACCTTAGCAAAACCTGGATTTTGAGCTTTAGCCTAAAGACCTAAGCAGAAAATTAAAGGAGTACCGAAGGGGACCGCAATAGATTGCAAATGCGATTCTGTTCTGTCCCTTGTTAACGAAGTAGAGAAGCACATCAATTCTCTAGGTCAGAGCGAAGGAAGTAAATGAGGATTACCACGAGAAAAAAAGATAGAAAACGATTGAACCACTCCACTGAATAGAATCAGGAGACATTGTGACATAATATCAAATCAATCACTTAACAACAAGTGAAACAGCGACCATTTCCCTTCAATTAACTTTTACGACCTTCACGGGACGTTTAACAGCTTCTATGTTGTTTTTCTAAACAAATCTACGTAGAATGCATCTCTAGTAGTAAGTAGAAATTCATTCTACACATTCAACATTGATTTAAATGAAAATTAATGTAGGTATGTTGTTATTTCTTCATATATCAGTTTGATTAATAAATACTCTAAATCAATTATTCTTAGTAATCGTTAATGAATTATTATGTGTATTCCCTACAAAGATTGCTACTATAAATTATACCATTCAATGTTTGATACGCTTTAATGATCAATTACAGTGCTACATATATCATTTCATTGCATTTCAGACATTAATTAAGACACTACGTTACAGTAATAATTAAAATTGTGTATGTTTATTTATACACAAATACAAACAGTGCTCTTGTGATGATAGTTCGAAGCTTAATAAGATAATCCTCGTGTGTGATTTATGCGGTGCGCGGCAATGAGATCGGCGTGCGCCGGTCGCGCGGTGGCTGCGCCCGCGACGACGCTTCAGTCTGATAATGTATCAGCTCGTAGCAGGCTGGCTACGTGAACGTTAATCAACATATTTTCACGAGTTTTCGTAATTTTAGTTTTTCTAAAGACTTTTGTTTTAGTATTAACATACTTTGATTGTAAATACTTTTGGTTTTATATACTGGAAAGGAAGTGTTAGTCATATATGGGCGACGTAAATAAAGTTACCACATTTCCTGACATTATGAGAAAGTGTTTCAAGATGGGTCTATTCAAGAGTGAGTATAAAGACACTATTATTATATACATATACACGTTTTGTGTACACTACTTCTTTATAATACGTATGTTTTCTTACGATCCTTTTAAACGAACTACCGACTTTAAGGTATCCTGTGTACAAAATTGCTAGAACGTCGTTAGAATATATTCATGGTACACCAAATAATCAAAAGCGAGAAGCCTGTTAAAATTTAATTCAATAATACTTTACGGTATTTTGTTATTTAAATTTATTTAACAATACCCACATATCTTCGAACTATTCGATAAACGTCAACGTTGTTTCTAAATCTAATCACGTACATTCGAAAAACATTTGTTAACAATTAATACATGGAGTACTTTCATATAAACAGCATCGATTGAAGTTGATAAGAAAACAAATGAAACGGATTAATGTATTACGATTTCGGAAAAGAATAAATCTATTGTCTTGTCCCCCTCTTCCTGATCTTTGGTCGCGGGCACCAAACTAGGCAAGATGCGTAACCTATTTGCTATAGTATTTTCCGCACGACTGTACCTAGTAAATTTAGCCGGATAGTAATAGATGATGTTGGTGCTATAGTGTACCTACTGTATTGATATATAGTAGGTACACTTGAGTACACAAAATTAGTATTCTAAGATGATGAAATCGATTGCATTTCAGATGAATATGGATTGAGAATTTGTTTACATGTACATGTCTTAATTTTTTAACCGTTTAATAGTGTGATATTAAAATATCTTCAAGAATGTGAAGCAATGATAGCTGTTAGACCGGTACACTAAAGGGACCCATTTTAAAGGATTACTATTACGTCTGGTTTATGCAACACTTGTTACTAACAACTAACACAAATTCAGAACAGTTTTATTAACTTATTTCTTTCTTTACTGTAAGTACACTAACCCCCTGTTTCTGGAAGGTTGATCTGTTGTCAAATCAACCTATGACGACTGTGATTGGTTAACCAAAAGATTAACAACCAATCACAGCGCTAAACATGAAGTTTGACAGGTGATTAACAAATTTTTGTATTGATCAACGTTTCAGAAACCGAAGGTTTTACCAACAAATATAATTATCTAAGAACAAGATATATAATAATATAGAAATTATTTTACTTGTTACTTTCTGTTGGCAGCCTGAAATAATTTTTCTTTGTAGGTTTGTGGTAGGTACCTCGGGTAGGTACCTAGGGTAGGTACCTACCCTAGTAAGCCAACAGGAAGTAACAAGTAAAATAACTTTAAAAAGAAATACAATATTAAACTAAAATGTATAAAAAATATATTATTACCTAATTTGTAATAAACATAAAAAAGCGTAAATTACCAAGTAAAAATAAATAAATTATAAAAACAAAGATATAAGGATATCATTAGCATAGCATATTTTGTCAATTTACAATTTAAAGCAACCTTACTGCTAGGAAAGAAGCTGTATGTGTTAATGTTACCACTACATTTTAAAGCTACTAGCTGACCTGGCAAGCGTTGTACCATATATTTTTTTCCAAAAAATAAAATTTACTGTAGAGGGCCCTTGTCACCTAGGGCTATAAAAATAGCCTTAGTTACTAATAGCTACCAAATATACACAAAAAAATCGTAAACATCGGTAAATCCAGAAATTTGCACGTTTAAATAAGCAAAAAACTCTATAGCTTTAACAAATTACTATAGATAGTATATTTTGCGGTGCATTTATTCACTTGCAGTTGTAGCTGAATATTTAAAGCAAAAGCTTGTTTTTTTACGTTATTGAAATGTTCAGGGTCTATATTAATCGTTATTATTGAGGCAAGGTCGTAAAATATGTATTAAAACCGTTCAGAAATTCTCTTTAACCTTTTATTTCCAACGATAAAAGTATGTCGTAAATCTCCATAAATAGTAATAAATATAAAATAAAAATATAGTAGAACTGTTCATTTTTCTAATCTTATCGATGCGTAGACTCGTCATCTTTTCTCCATCATAGTAAAGTATAAAGGTGAGGTGACTTTGTAAATTTAAATTTTCCCTTGCTTTTCCTTGATAAACATGAACCTATTTCGAACTGACTAAATATTCAGAATTCAACAGTAAAATGTCTTATTGCCGTACTTAAATACTTTAATGATTCCTTTATGGATTCCTTATCGATTTAAGCAAGTCAACTCTCAGAGAGATTGCTTACTTAAATCGATAATAAGTAATTGAAGTATAACATAGCTATAGCTTTGGTCTGCAGTAGAACAATTACAGGCCGTATTGTATATATTTATCTTCTATTTCAAACATTTTGACGACCTCCGTGGTCGAGTGGCGTACACAACGGTTTTCAAGGTGTCGCCAGCTCTGAGGTCCCGGGTTCGATCCCCGGCCGGGTCAATGTAGAAAAAGCACTTTTCTACATTGTCTTGGGTCTGGGTGTTTGTGGTACCTTCGTTGTCTCTGAATTCCATAACACAAGTGCTTTAGCTACTTACTTTGGGTTCAGAGCAATGTATGTGATGTTGTCCACATTTATTTATTTATTTATAAACATGTTATAAAACAAATGCCCCCACTTCCACCACTTCTGTCTGTCTTAACGCGATATACTCAAATCAACCGAACGGATGTTCATATGGTTTTCAGCAATAGATAGAGTGATTCAAGAAGGTTTGTGTGTATAATTCTAAAAATCTAATTAATCCGGTGCGGATTGCTAGTTTTAAATAAAATGATAGATATTGAACATATTGATTACTGTGCAAGTCACGTTACATTAATTATGCGCTATTTACAGCGAAAACAATGAAGTTAGTATTTAAAGACTGAGATTCAGTCTCAGTATATTAATACTAACTTAGCTTAAGTAGTCATCCTTAAAATTTCTACAAACATTTTGTAGACAACCTTAACAATTATCTAATTAATTAAGCACGTTCATATTGTAGGTATCTATTTTAATCTTTTCTCATGACATTGGTCTATATTTCATTTCTATGTTATAATTTTCTAACAATACGTACTTAAAGATTTGTATCTTACATATTTAAAACAAATTGGCACATGTTCTAAACACGCAAATAATCATTTTGAGAACACTTTTGGGTATACCCAATGGCAAGGTTGCTGTTATAGTCTTGTTTATTTTGGCGAATATTTCTCGGCATTTGAAGCATTTATGAACAAAAAATATTTTTTAATTAGCACAGTTTCAACCAAATTGAACTACAGTGCAAAAAGTTTTAAGTATTATGTTTGTTAGGAACCATGCCCATGACTCAAATACCTATAAGTTCTACAATTATCAAACAAAACCGACTGAATTATATATGAAAAAGTGTAATAGTAAGCATACCATACATAAATATTTAGATAGATAATAATTATTTTAAAGAAATTATTTATTTTGTTATATTAATAGATCTGTTTTTCTAGTCGTGATAAAAAAAAAACCACTGAAGCAACCCTAAGAACTTGTTTTTTAATTATAGGTACTCATTGAGACTTGATTATGGTACGACGTAGATCTGAAAGATTGGATTTCTCTACCATGACTTTAGATTGATTTATACTGTTTACAAGAGAAAAATTACAATTTGGATGACTTCGTCATAAATACATACACATAGAAAGCCAAAAGTCGAAAATTTCTTACGTTTTTAGCAATCATTAGATATATATATATATATATTTAAATATCCGTTTATGATATAAAATAAATAAGTGTTCTTGACATAATTTGAATTCTCATTTGTCTGTTAGTTATCGTTTATTGATTAATTTAGGAAATTGGTGTTTCAATTATAAAACTGATAGTTATGCAATCTAGTTCACTACACTTAGAATGTAATTAAAAAATAGTGCATGTTTTGTAAGCTAATTTGTTCATGCTTTCGTAATTGTTTTATATGATTTGCCGGATATTATTACATTTGCGCTTTGTTTTTTAACCTTGCTAAAAGTTTTTAATTTGTATACTTCTAACTTTTATATTATTCATCTAACTTTACATAGTTACTAATGTAAGTATTACATTAAATAAGGGCCTGTAAATACTGTACCCTTTTGCTCTGACCTCTTCCCATATAGAGAAGGATCGAGCATTGACAATAGGGATGTTTCCTGGGTATGAAAAGTTAAAATCTATTTAGTCCGTCAGTTAGATAATAAAAAAATATTAGACACGTATTTTTTCTTTTATCAAAACAATAAAAAAATACAAAGACTCTGAAGGAAAACATCTTGTGAAAACCTGGATCCTAAACATTGGAATCTCAAATCGCCAACCCGCAAGTGAGCAAGTGTAATGGGCCTGTTTCCTATTTTTTTTTTAATGTCCGTCTTGTAGATTAATGAATTTTATTGGACACGTATTTTTTCTTTTTTCCTGCAAACAAAAAATGATCAAAATACAGAGAACTGAAGTTACGCGTGACCTCACTCCTCGCTTAGATTTTTAGCGAGGCGTAGCGTCATAAGCCCCCACTCCGAAACTTTAAAGCGGTGTAGCTTTAAAGTTTCTCTGTATTTTGATCATTTTTTGTTTGCAGGAAAAAAGAAAAAATACGTGTCCAATAAAATTCATTAATCTACAAGACGGACATTAAAAAAAAAAATAGGAAACAGGCCCATTACACTTGCTCACTTGCGGGTTGGCGATTTGAGATTCCAATGTTTAGGATCCAGGTTTTCACAAGATGTTTTCCTTCAGAGTTTGTCAGTGGTGTCACAGAAATATAAATGAAGGAAATCCATATAACTTTGAAAACATCACATTGATACTACCCTGGATTCGAACCTATATACGAATCCGTCCATTGAATCGCTGGACCACCACGACATCACGAAATTATGTACGATGTATGAACATGTAGGAGCTGCGCATACGTGTGTCTTGTGCCGGATACAACATCAGTTTTGTTTTCAAAAAAGTGGTTGGTGTCGGTAACGGGCAACTAAAAGTCGTTTTAGGACTCTTAGGTTAGGTTGATACTATGACCATAATTTTTGCATTTTTTTTATACCTATAAGTTTTTGGTTCATACCGGATAATAGGTTGCCTTATGCAGGAGTTGGATATCCTTGTAAACAAATAAATAATGTACACCTCAAAAATGTCCGAAGCTAGACAAGGATATAGGTATGTAGGTACCTATAGCTTAGCTTAAATTACGATAAGCAGAATTCAAGTAATAAATTCATGCACAAAATTACCAAAACGTTAACATTATGTAGGCCTGTCATACAAATGCGAGTTTCCTACTACAATTAGACTTAATTAATTTATCTCTTGACCAGGCAATAAAGGTATATTTAGCAAAACAGAATAATTAACGTTTTTATTTTTACCAAGTCATAATGATCGTAGTTTCCTCTTGTAAAATTAGGAAAAAAAAGTGTAATTGTAATGGTACGCATGTTTTATAGGTCCGTGGTTTTATGCATAATGATTACTAACAAAAACTTTTAATTGATATAAGGTTATTGCCCTTTAATACTTTACGTGAAAATCATAAAATCGAACGCTTTTTTTTTCTTCTCATTCTTTATTTTCTGAAATTAATTCTACCACATTCCTTGATCATTTATAACTGGCACATCACGTCTTTTTGTATAATAATTTAATAGGTAAAACTGAGTTTTGAGTTTACAACATAAATACTGTTTTTTTTTTTTTAAATTGTACCTACTACTAATAATTCTTCAAAAGTGTTCAAATCATGTTACATCGTCCTATTTGTATTACCAAATTTGTTACATTTTCTCATTAAGAAGCTTGTGAGAAAAATGTGGTTAAAACTCTTGGAATTTTTGAAGAAGATCCGCAATTACATTGTCTGTTTAGTAACTTATGTATATCATAAAAAAAAACTGGGTTTTACGTATCTCGTATTGCCATGCTATTCCAAATGCAACGAAATGTTTGCGTACCTAAAAACTTGTCAAATGTTGATTATTCGTTTAACAAACAAACTAACAATTTAATTAGCGTTATTGGGTCGTATGATAATTTTCATATGGCTATGTCCACAGTTTGTATTATATTTTGAGTAACTTTACTATTGACTGTATTACTTTACCTACACATCAATTTTAATATAGTTCTCTAGCAAATGTTTACTACCAGTACGAAATGTCTGATTATTCGGTAAATTTGATATTGAGTAAATAGACGTAGTTACTTAGTAAATTCACGGCCAATGTAACTAATTGATTAATATCATCGATATATCATGGAATATTATGACAGTTTCGTAACAAGTTACTGATATTTTCGATGTTCACATATTATTCCCGATTGGTCCATAAGACACAAGAACGACCTGTTCCAAAATAGTTGAGCGGCGGCACACATAGCGCGATTTTTTTGGAAACAGGTACATTATGTTCATAAAATATTTCCAGATACACGAAGATTCACTGAAGAATTAGGGAACCTTGTACCAGATAGGCAAATCAAAATTCTAGTGCGTCACGGTGGGTAGTGCAGGGTAGCGTAGGGTAGTGTTAGCAGTAGGCAGTACAAACCTATACAAATTAAAACTAGAACTCTTAAATAATTTTTAGGTAAGGTTAGTATGCGACCAACCGAAAGTTATGTAGCGAATGGTTGGTTTCAGGGGTACTACTCGTGGTATTGTGGGATTGCGACGATGCATACGAGGCGCTGATTGCACGAGCGCCGAGCGCTGTGATCAACGCACCCGCTCGACCGAATAGATTGAAATACCAACGTAGCCCTTTCCTGTTTTGTATTAAGTTTAGTATGAACTTACTTTACAGACACATGCGTGATTATAAGTACGCAATACTTCGGTGGCAAGATATTAGCATTGATTGTGTCACAGACTTTGCTGGTCTGTGGATTATTTATTTGGTATTGTAATCTGCGTAATCACTTTTTGTCGTGACAGTCCCAAAGTTATCGTTAGTATCGTCAAACATTTAATTTATTTTGATTAAGATAACTTAAAATACTTATAATTACACGGTCATCATGAAGTCTCAGACACTCTTACACCTAAGTATTCTTCTAGCTCTGGCTAAATAAGACATATCCATGGAGAACTTTAGCTAATGTCCTAGCTAAGACAAAGATTGTTTAGCCCCATACGTATAATTTTATAATGTAAAAAAGACATGGCTCCGAATATTCCACGAGCCAGTGTATGATATCAGTTTAGGTTTTTGGGTGAGTTTTTAGGTCTCTACACAATACTTCCGTCATTCCATTTCAAGTTTCTACAATAAAGTTAGTATGCAAGTGTTTTTGCTGTGTAGGTACACAGTGATTGCAAACTAAATGTTTTGTAATTCTACGCGCAGGCATTGCACTTTCCATGAGTGCCTCGCTTAGCAGCAAAATATTGCTTTTGACTTTGGTAATATTACGACAATTCTTTCGTGAACAACACGAATTTCTACATTTAGCAAATTGAAAATAAATATAAAACATATATTTTTGCGTTACAATAGGTAGTAAAAATTCGGTCGTGGCCATAGAAAATAATGTGTTTGTCATTGTGGTGTTAATAAGCTTGCAAAATTAAGAATGTAAAGGCATTGAATAAAATTAAAATTAAAGCGACAAAAACATTAAAACCAGTACGAATTATGTCCAGTTAAAACTCATAATACGCGCACTATAAAAACATTCCGTAAATAATACTTTTTATTATATGTCGACAAAATTAAGGCCAAAATGTAATCAGGCCACGATTTAGCTCCAATAACGATCTTCAAGTTGTACCAACCATATTCCTGGTACCTTCTTACGTAACAGTCAAGTTATTTTTGTTTCGTACAAATTTTGATAACCATAATGCGTAGTTTCGTCTAAAAAGTTTACATTTAAACACGAGCGATTATTTCTTTTGTGGTTTTGTTCTACTTACAATTATTGCCGTAGGTACAGCGTACAAAACAAATGTAGATACCTATATTCTTAACATGAAGGTACCTTCGTACTAGATAGGTACTTTGGCGTCTTAGTTTCCTTCTCAGTCTGGCAAAAACCTATAGGCCACCATGATTCCACTAGGTATCAATTATTAAAATCATTTAGAAAGAATAAAAATTACCTACTATTTTATCATCATGTTATTCAATTAAAAACAGTGCGTCGTTTAGGAAAATTCTAAGTTTTTTATCTAAATGTACGCAAAAACGGTCTCCTGTCATTAAAGTTTAGATAATAAATTCAAGAGCAGGCCATTACTTATAATAAGTAACAAACGCATGGTTACATAGTACCACAAAAACTTTAATATGATTATTAGAACTAGTTCCATCATTATGCAAGTAAAAACTTTGAATATAACAATAGTCTTGACCATTTGAGTTAGAGTAAATGATAATGTAAAAAAAACTTGTTCCGCGATAATGTCGTACGTGAGAAAAATAAATATCTATTTAGTCCGTCAGTTAGATAATATAATAATATTGGACACAATAATTGTTATCAAAAATGCAAATCAAATTTCAGGAGTGGGGGTAATGATGTCATGCTTTTGCACAAAATGTACAAAATCGTGACCAAAAGCAAGTCAAAAGTAAAAATACTTAATTTATCTTTTTTTATTATCTAATTTACAGACTAAATACATTTTAACTTTTCGTACCCAGCCAGCATCCCCTAAAAAATACTTCAATAGGTACGTACCCATATTCTGACTCGTGTTATAATTATTTTATGACTATGAGTAGTGGTTACATAATTAACTATAAAATTATACATGCATACTCATTACTGCTATAGTTTTAAGAAAATGTAATTTTATATGATTTTTTTAAAATAAATTACTTGAAGCTAAGGTGTGTACATTAACTAGTATTACAAAGTAGGTACCTACTTCCTCTAACTTCATCATAGTTCAAAGCACGTATTAAAAGAGCGAGGGGACAATTCAATGGCAACTGGTAGCCTATAACCGGTTATAATTACCGTTGACACTACAAATATACACAACACGGATACTACGGAAGTACTCTACTTCCGTACACTTCCCAAGATATTAGTTTAATGTCAAGGGTATATTTTGTTGACAATTAAAAAGAAACATCCCCTTAGCCTAATTATGAGTCTTCTTCTGCGTAGCCTTTTCCCAAGCTATGTTGGCGTCGGCTTCTAGTCTCACCGGATTCTGCTGAATACCGTATTTTACTTGGAGTGACTATCTGATCTCTACAACCCATTTTACTAGGTAACACAGTATCCCAGGGTAAGACTGGTTGTCAGAATTGTAATGACTTACCCAGGACCAACAGCTTAAAGTGCTTTCCCAGGCACGGAGGAGTCTCGGTATGTTTAAAAATGGTCACCCATCTACGAGCCGACCGCTGCATGCGCGACTGAACCTTCAAAACCGTACTGGCTTACACTTAGCCACAAGCCCGTCTAGTAGTAGCCTAGTTATGAGTATATTAAACAAAAGACAATGTACATAAATAGTAATTTGTTTCATGTAGGTAGTACCTATAAAGTAAATTTAGTGCAAGATTAACAGAGTAATAAGACTAAAGTTTAAAGGGTCTAAGTTCGTAAAACTATTAAGAAGAGTTTATGAGTAAGTACCGTAATCGTACTGAATGAAGTTTAAATTTAAGTTATAATCGTTATGTATATTTCCAATTTTCTCAACTAGTTTAAAGGACAACAATAATAATAACAACTGATAGAGTCTATCAGATAGGACGCTAGTGTACATAGCATACTTTTTGCTACCGATTTCTTGATGACCAGAAATTTTACTGTCGACTTTCAAAGTTGTTAAGAGTGCAACAAAGTTGTTATCACTAAACATATTATATTACACAAGTGTAAAAACACAAATATATTAAATATTTTTATGTTTTCAATGTAAATAATGTTTTCTGCTTCATGTTTGTACCCTTTTGTCGGTATGTATCTTTGTGTGTGTACCTACTTACCCAGCAGTATATAATATGTTTACAGCAAAACGCTACGATATACGCAAAAACTTACGTCTTTCTTATCAAATTGTATTCTATTTAGCTTGGAAAGTCAATAGTCGTATCAATCAATAATATTGATTGTTTATAATAAATACGTACCATTTCAATCTATCGAATGTAAATAATTTTAATTACATTTAAACCTTGTGTAAACTAGTAATAGAAGAGAATGTTATGTGTATTATATGTAGGTATATTAGGTTATTTAATAATTTATTTGCGTGTGCGTATGTGATTAAAATATAATTATTATAATCGCGCATGAGTAGGTACAGAAATTAATAGCCTAGCATTTATCTAATATATAAAATTCTCGTGTTACGCTGTTTGTAATTAAACTGTTCCGGAATGGCTCGACCGATTTTTATGATTTTTTTCGTGTATATTCGGCAGGTCTGAGATTAAGCCGTGAACTATTTTTTATACCCCAGATTTTTTAAATTTATACGGCAAAACGACGTTTGCTGGTCAGCTAGTTGTTATATAATTTTTACGACTTTATGAATTGAATTATAAATTCATCGTTAATTTACAAATTATAATTAGGTTTAGGTTTAGGTTACGTTGTCAAAAATATTTTGTAAATGAAAGGAAATAGATGTAGTTTTATATTGAAATATAAACAGTATTATTTTTCTGAAAAAAAAAAAACTTTAATCTGTGAAAATAGCTACCTGTCTATTCCATGTAACATCTTAAACCATCCACATCTAATTAGCCATTTTAAACAATCCTTTTTAAATACTAGTAGATATAAGTAGGGTCTTGTGTTTTACTTACTGCAACGTGAACATAAACCAATATAATATATTGAGTTAACACATTTAAATCGCAGTACATTACCGTGTTTATTAACATTGTGATGTAAGTTCCGTTCACCTGTCACGCAGTACAACCTGCAATTTCTAGGTGTCGCCCTTCACTTGAAGATTGATGCAACTCTGTATAATAATAGCTGTACACTATCCGACCAATTTGGCAAAATTACACCGGTATTATCTATGTTCCTTCCTCCGTGACCTTGACTTAAATAATACTGAAAATATATTTTAAAGCATTGTTTTATCTTTGTTAGCGCTAAAAATAAAATATTTTGTTAAGAAATTAACTCAGATATAAAACAATTTATTTTGAATGGACTTTAGCGCTAGCATGTAAATAAATTACAACTTTTTATTTATAACTTTCGCGTAAACCTTAAAAATCATTATAAAATTAACTACTATATTATTGTAAGCAGTTGTTTGATAAATGTGTTTTTTTTTTAGTGATAAGTGTTATGTATTGGTGTCATTATAAAATTTTCGTACAATTTATCATAGTTATTTTACTCAAGACAGACACACTTTATGTAACTAATATCTAAAATAGTTCTTTAACAAGGTTTTATTTAGCTGAATTATTTGTATTCATGCATTTATAGGTCATTATTGTATATTTATCTCTTCATTGTTAAATAATTTAGTTTTATACCTATCACTACGTAAAACTAACAAACATTTAAAAAATCCTATGTTCATAATTCATTTGAATACCTATTCTAATTTGAATATTTAGTCAATTATACGTTTAAAAGATATTTATGTGCGGTATAAAACGCTAATTTAAGAGTCTGACTTAAATTAAACTAAAAAGTTCAAATGGCTCGTTATTTAACACAATCAAATTAAGAGTCAAATCGACTTCAAAATTTAGCTAGTCTTTAATTAGTTAACATTTTTGTTTATACACGATATATTCTTTAATAATTTTATGAAAGGTGAAAATTATATTATAAGGGTTTCATAAGTTGTACGTTTAATTAAAATTTGGAATGAAAAATGCCTAAATTATAATTATAAAAATTAAGGGTTTAAGAATTTGCATATTTGTTTTAACAATAGGTAGGCACTCGAGTAGGTACATTGTATACGGTTTCATATAAAAAATAGCGAATGTTTTACTTACAAACTGCAACAAAGGATTTATTACAGCGCAAATCATTATGTTTGTAAACATTGGTGTCGATTACATACTGCACAACATATATTAAAACAACAGCTAAATTGATTCGCGTTATCTACAATCAAGCGCAGTCTTATCTGGTGTGAAGAAAGCGAGATCGGCGACACTTAACCTATTTAGTGATAGATCAACATGATTACTAGGCGTGGACATAGTCTGGTACTTGTAGTGATGGTATTATGATAATAATATAATGTAATATATTAAAATCTCGTGTCACGGTGTTTGTTATCAAACGCCTCTGAAACGGCTTTACCGATTTGTATGTTCTTTTTTGTTTTTATTGGTACTCTGAGGATAGATCGTAGGCTATTCTTTATAGGTGACGAGGGTGGCCCTCTCCAGATTTTTTATCATTATTATTTATATAGCAAAACAACGTTCGCCTTATCAGACAGTCGTAATAGGTATAATAATATGCATTTCGTACCTATGACAATGTTATGTATATAAAATGCATAGGTATTGTATCTACTCATGGTGCAGATCTCGTTGTTATACATATATTGAATCATAAATAACGCTGCAATTTTAATACCTATATGTTTTGGACTGTTACTAGTTTTTATCTTATTTCAATATCTCTCAAATATAAAATAAACAAACGTTTCTATAACTAGGAAGCTAAATCTAATCCAGGAAGCGGGCCCAGTTTTAATTTAAATGTGAAATTTATGCTAAATATACAGATTATTAGATTAAACGCAGATACAGATAATTAAATCTCATGCTGTATCTTTTATGGACTAAAATAATATAATAATAGAATAAATAATAATAATACAAATTAATTGCATTTGAGTCAAATTTCAATAATGGGATAATTTTGAAAACAAGAGTTAAAACCAATAATTACTAATATTGTAAATGCGAATGTAACTTTGTATGTCTCTCTGTTACGCTTTCACTGCACCGGTGAACCGATTTGGATTAAATTTGGTATGGGGTAAACTTGAATCGTAAGAAAGGACATAGGCTTCATTTTTGTCGCGATAACCGACACCCAGCCGGGCGGAGCCGCGGGCAACAGCTAGTCTGTAGATAAGCTAACGAATAGGTACAGAAGAGTATATTTGAGCGCGCTAAGTGATCATTGCCCTGAATTGAAAAGAACACGCCTATCGCCTATATAATATGTTACACATTGAAGTGCTTTATGTATGTATGTATAACTATACTACTATACATATGGTTGAATACTGAAACGTCAATTAGTTTTAAACCGCCGTTAAGTCTCATGCTGTCTCTGTTACTTTAGAGTCTAAAGTAGCGACAGATAGACATTTAAGAACGTCTTAAAGTTAATTTGCGTTTCAGTATTCAGGGGATAGAGTTTTAGATCCAGCTATACCTATGATACCTATCGTATCCAAGAATGATAACAGTATGCATAATAAAATATGTTCACTAGTCATCAAACTTGTTGTTATTTCACATTCTTTTCATCTAGTCGCTAGTTCAGATGTTCCTGGCGTCCCCGCAGAGACGTTTGAATAAATAAAAGGGTCGCTCAACGTACTCTTTCATAGACTACTCAGCGATGCAAAGAGGCCTCAGGCTGAGCCACTTGTCTATGGCACCTGTTTTACCACCCTTACTATCATCCAATATAGACGCAGACTTGTGACAAGTAAATCACGTTTGAGTCTGTTTCAAGAAAACATACTGTCCACATTTTGTACGTAGATAAGTAAAACAATGATCATTTAAAAGTAATAAGAAATTTAAAGAACATGAAATCTATTTGAAAATAAAAATAACAAGGAAATAGCCTCAAACTAGTTCACAAACGGATACTATCCTTGTTACTAATATTTTCTCGGAGTTTTAAAATATCCAGACCACAAGGCCATTTTGCGACCTTTATGTTTAAAACATAATTGCCCAAATTCATAATCAATTTTATCTAACAATTAAAATCGGCCTCATCTATTTTTGATATGACATGACTAATTTATTTAACTTAAATAAACAGGAAAATCTAAGTTACTAATGATAATGTTTGGTTATATAAAGACCAGAATTTTTTCCTTCTTAAATATACTTGTAATTAGATTATACAGTACTTCAGATATCATTAGACTTAACAACTCACTACGCCATAAAACAGGCCACAATACATGTTATGATGTATTCATACTTTGAGAGTGTTGTTGTGGACAAATTAAGGTATAATAAATATACCATAATTTGTTAATAATAATGATTTATCATAATATTGTATTATGGCATATCTTAAAAGACATTAACTGCAGTCATAATAATGAATAAAGTTAAATTTAAAAGTCATCTCTCATGGTATGTTGTTTTCTCGATGTCCAAACAGAATAAATGTTGAAATTGCGACTGAAAAAATCATCAAGAAAAAAAAGTCTTATGACATTTGTGTGACATTGGTTTTGCCGATAAAAGTTGGAAAATTAAATTAGTTTCTAGGCAATATTTGTCCTAAATTGCACTCATAGTTTAATGGTAATTTGAAGATTGCTGTTCGCCTTATTAAAAATTGTCTCATATAACAAATTTCCTTTAAAATGTATATTTTAAATACACATTTACAATTTAGATAGAAAATGATATAATTTATTTCTCAAAAAATTCGATTTTAAAAGGTCATTTAGTGTATTTTTTGTGTGGTAGGTTAGCGCTAAATTAACTAGTCGTCCTTTGACGAAGTCTAAGCGCCATAGAAGCCTGCCAGCCTGTTTATAATTCGAATATGTAATAGGAAGTGAGCAGTGGGCAGTTTGGGCCGCGTTGCTGTTACCTTTGAGCCTTGAAACGGGCTCTAACAAATGTCATAAACAAAAGTCACTTCCTTGAAACTAAACGATTTTCCTCCAGAATTATTTTGGATTCTTGTTTATTAAAATAGATTTATTGTCATTGATTAAAATGTTAACAAATTGATGAAAATAATAAAATCACAGTTTTACGTTTCAGACGTTTCAGTGTTAACTTTTCTATTAAAATATCTTACGTTCAGAAGTTATGTTGCACCTTATTGGCATATTTAAATAAATCTTCGGAGTGTTTAACTTTAGGGCAACATGTTCGTCAATTAAACAGAACAAAAAAATATGGATTTCAGCTCATCAAATTAAATACTTACATTGTTTAAGCTTGCTACCGTATCCGTACGAACAATGGCACGTGGCGATAAATTCCGGGTCATTAATTATGTAGACGTATAGCATTTCTAGGAACTATCAGAATCAAGACAATACTAACACATGACATAAAAACTGCATGTACTATGCTTTAATTTAATGTGTTTGTAATTAATTTGTGTGCTACGAGAATAAACCTCAGCAATAATAAAACATTTATATTGTTATATGATTCATCTAATTAATGTTGTAATATGTATTTCAAATCGATTAAACATGAGATGCTTTATATCACAGTATGCAGTCATTTAATTTTAATATTAGTTTATAGTGGTCAAATAATTGAGGTTTCCGTATCATCCTTTGAGTAGTTTATAATTCATTGTCAGCGTTGTTATTTAACGGGAAAGCACTCAACTCAAAAAAAAAACATCACTTTGCCATACCAATGAGGTAGCTAAAATTTTTTTTAATGTCTGTCATATAAGAAATTTAAATATTATACAAGTATTTACGTTATTTTCTTTATTTACGTTACAAAAAAGCCACGATAATACATCGTTTAGATTTTCTTTTTATCATCTACCTGACGGACTTAATAGAATTTGGCTTGTAGAGTAGATTGTAGAGTCTTATGTACCTTAAAATAAAAACAAATGCATAAGTTATACAATATGAATAAGTATGTAGGTACTTCAAAAACAGAAAAGTGATTGAATAACTGTAACCATTTCAACTTTGATATCGTTGAATATAGTGAAGTCCCGTTTTCGTTTAAGATCTTGTATTTAAATCCAAAACAAACTAGTAGCTCGCCAAGCACGCGCTCAAACTGAAAATGTTCCAAAACAAATAATTTTACGTAATGCACCACATTTATAACGCGCCCTACGTTTGAGATTGGGTGAAATGACCACAGTAAGTAGGTACAAATATTTTGAATCGCAAATAGGATATCTATTGGTAGTTAAAATGTTATTGAAATAATAGGATTATTTCGAGTTGAGAAAATATTATATTAGTTAGCCTTATCTATACAAGGTGAGATTTCGGTCGTTATACAAACGAAAACTATGACCTCTGTAGCGGCTATATAACCGATTGGTATATAAAATTAACCAAACAAATTAAAAAAAAATCTACTATTACCGTATTACTCTTACGGCTACAGTATTGAAATTGAAGATTTTTTCCCATTTTTTTTTTGTATATTTTATAACTAGCGTTTTTGTAACCGATATAGAAGTCATAGCTTCCGTTTGTACAACGACAAATACTCGCCTTGTATGTATAGGTCTGTATAGACCTACAATTCTTACGCGTCTTTATCATACGGATAAGGTCACTTTCACACTTAGTATTAACAGCATTATTTTTATTGTAGCGGGTATCTTGTTCAGCCAGACTACGGTTTATGTGATAGTCTAAATAAACTCTACTAAAGAGTTTTGTAAATATTATAACGATGTTATCGTTTAGTATACTAATTAACTACATCTTTAAATTATTGACACTATTTTCATTACTGACTATAGATAACTGATGACTGTAGATGACTGAGATAACTTATGCAAATTTATCAATTTCTAGCGACCGGGCCTTTGTTTTATACTATGTAAAGATTTACATAAATAGAGATGTACAATAGATACCTTAAACAGAGCCTAAATCGTTATTACGTGCTACTTACAATAAGTAAGTTGTTCAAACAATCAAACACAACAACATAATGTTAAACGATTTTCTCAGGCAACCATGTGAATATGTTGTCATTCCGATTCAAATGAAAATTGTGTAGTCATTATATTAATAACAATACCTAAGTACCTAATCTTTTTCACATAATAATGTTAAAAGAAATATAACCATTATCACATAATTCACACCGTGTTAAAATTTTCCTCGTGTTTTATTTTCGAAACAATTCAACGAATCCATTTGAACTAGATTTAAACCATCGGGCACGTCATTTTAAATCATGAATTAAATCTTTTGGTCCCGGTAGGGTCGACGCTCCGAGTCCGAGATCCGGACGTATAGGACTATTCAAACTGATATCTTTATGTAACGATTATAACTACCTAGAAATTTGGAAGAATATATTAATAATGTTGATTCATTCAATACGTATTACTAAAATTTGGTTTAGAGAGTAGTTACTTTTTTTGCAAACGCTGACATATTCTACTTTATTTTTAGTAGGTACCTATTCCTTTTACCCGAACGCCTTTAGTAAAATAGACATGAGCTCGTTTGATTTAGGTAGGTACTGGCTCTATGTTTAGACTTCGTGACAAACACATAGCATTAGTTTCTAATGCTCGCCAGAAGGGAGACAGACAGTCGGAATTATTGTGTGGATCGACACTGACAGTTCAATGTTGACTAACTGGAGGGTCGAAAAGTTCACGATACGGAATTATCGGTTAAGGGCAAGCCCATTGCCAGGTCTGCCTGCTTATCGATTTATTGCGGTCATTTTGCTAAAGAAAAGGAGCCTAATGATTGCTGATTGAGCATATTTATTAAAGTCCATAATATCTTTAAAATGTTTTACTGTTCATAATACGATAAGATATTACAGTAAATATGTAGCTTCGTAACTTGAAACTGCAGTATACCTATAATTAATATTTTCTGGTAAATTATGATAGACAGGATGCCATGTCAAATGTTGTAAGTTAATTAATGGTATGTACTAAGATCACAGATCCCTAATGGTTATTGATGCATTAACTATATTACACTAGTGGCCTTCGAATTACTAAAATTATATTTAAAGTGTATAGGTATACTTATCAAAGATTGATTACCCCTTATTATGATATAATGACCAATAATGCAATCTACATGTATATGCGTAAAATAATAGTATATTTATTTGGCGTGTTTGTATGAGAGTGAGTAACCAGAACAGTGACCGAGTGGCAGGGCAGCAGGATCACGTCGAATCAGTTTCATTGAGTACGTTTGCTTCCGGAGTGGTCCCCTAACGCAGACGCGTTCGTGTCGCCACATCGCCGCCGCCGCGCCGCTGTAACTCGAAATTATGCGAATTATTAGCACCGCATAACTCTATACGAATGTGTTAGTTTCATTCCCAGCTGTACTTTTTTTCTTCTAAAAGTGAAGTCGACAACGAATTCAACAGTTTTTAACAATCTCAATAAATTGTCATGCCCGTTGCATAGTTAACTCCAAATTATGAAATGCGAGGGAATTATTAGCACCGCATAATTGTATACAAATAAATGCGTTAGTAACATTTTCAACTGTACCGTAAATACCTATATTTTAAGTTAAGTTGACTAAGAATTTTATAAATATGCGTATGTTTAGCACCTTTTACTTTATAAACTCTTTTAAAAGTAAACTAGACAAGGAAACCAACACTTTTCAACAATCTCAATAAAAAAAACTTGATGGTTTTAGATTACATTCTGCCAGCTCTATCAGCCATGGCTTGTTGTTTCAGGTTTTATGCGGGTCAGCTACTATTTAACCTGAACCTGACCTGTTGAAAAACCAGATTTCCGTAATAGGTCTCTTGAAAATTGTCTAGATCTTTGTAAATTCGCTGGGAAATATAAAACTGTCCATGAGACTATATAAAATTACTTTTGCAGTCAAAACTGATTCTGCGTATCAATATTTTATGTAGGCACGTAAACAATTTAGGGCGGATTTTTCTAACGCCAGATAGTTTTATCCCAGAAATAATTTTGATTTTTTGACATATCTTCCATACAAAATCTGTCAGACATCAATTTTATTGTTTTGGAAAATATCTGTCTTTGGAATAGGCATGTTTTCTGTTTTTTTTTTAATGTCCGTTTGGTAGAATAATGAATTTTATTGGACACGTATTTTTTCTTTTTTCCTGCAAACAAAAAATGATCAAAATACAGACAACGGAAATTACGCGTGACGTCACTCCTTGCTACAATTTTTACAAAGTCGTGGCGTCATAAGCCCCCACTCCGAAACTTTAAAGCGCTTTATCTTTGTAATTTTTTATTGTTTTGATAAAAGAAAAAATACGTGTCTAATATTTTTTTATAATCTAATTGACGGACTAAATAGATTTTAACTTTTCATACCCAGTCAACATCCCTATTATACCCATTACTCAAATACGAACAAGACGTGCAGATTAACGGATACTAAAATAACATATTACTTCAAGCAAACTAAATGATTTAATGACTGTAAGAATAATGTAAATTGCAGTATGACGAACTGAACTATCGCGTTACACATGAAATCATCCAGCTTCTCCTACGTATAGCAGTAAATTTAATTTAACAGGTCACTAGTTGGGTTAAGATGTGATCTATTCAGCAACGAGTAGAGTGGAACCGTCACAGATTTGTTTTTTAAACTTCAGGAAACTGGCCCATCAGACGGGTGATTTAATTAGTTTTTCCGTGACATAAATTGAAGTGTACTTTGACAGTTCAATATACTGCACGACACGCAGTCACCGCAAATTTTAATCTCCGGATTTAGAAGCAAGAATTCGCAATTAAGAAATATAAAATATTGCAACAGAGCCTGAGAAAAATATAAACTAGAAAGCAGGTCATTGTCAACCGATGTACTAGAATATAACTGATAAAATAAATAAATGCACGTATATTAGATGTATTTAAATAAGTAAATAGATTTATTATAGTCTAGAGATATCCCACGGTCATGGTCACGGCCAACGGCTCGGGCGCGTTGACTGTACGTTAACCTAACAAGAAATCTAAATACTGTATGTCGTTTAGTTACAAAAATTATATTTCGACAATTCGGGTGTTAACTCGACTTATAACTGTTACTAATTATGTATATGAAACAATCACACTCACATAACTGTGAGCACGCTTAACGAAGATACGAATACAATATATAAGATGCTCCTTCTACTATTATTATTATTATTTTACACGGATACTAAAAATGTGCCCCTGCATTGTTATTTTAACACGAATTCATACGTGATTTTAACGCAAATATCTTGCTAGTATGTTGCTTTTTATATCAGGTTAGATTAAATTTAGTCTACCTACAAAATTATGAATAAACTGGTATATTAAGCTTTAAAATAATTGGTTTTGTATATTTTTCGTTTAATTGTTAGTAAAAAAAACATAATCACATTATTCGAAGTCACGTTCGCGACTCAATTAATTAATTAAATAAAACAATTAATACTTCATGCATTAATAATTTTAATCATTTAAATTACACGCGAAATAATATATATTATGAAAGATAAAACAACACTATCAGTAATTAATTCTGTCAACAAATCAATAAGTGACTTCATGTGCCTTCACAGTTCAAATGGAGAGCACCCGGAAATCATTTACTACTATGATCTAAAGGTCTTATCTAAGATGCATGCTCTCGAGTACTGAAACGCAAATTAACTTTATGACGTTCTTGAATTTCTATCTGTTGCTACTTTACACTTTAAAGTGAGACAGCATGAGCCTTTACGGCGACTTAAAACTAAGTAAAGATTTAAGTATTCAGCCGTTAGACGCGCAATGGGTAATTTAAATAGAATATAGGACACGGCTAATTCAAATAATCACGTATTATAACAAGCTCCGGTTTGATGAAGTGACTAAATGTTCTTAGTCACCACTTAGATCTCTGCCAGGTTAGGGACAAAGGATAATCTTTCTGGTAATTTTATTATATTTCATGATCAGTCAGATAGTGTTATCTTTATCATATACTAGCTGTGCCTGCGACTTCGGCCGCGTGGAATTAAACAAAAATGTAATTTAGTTATTTTTTTGTCTTAGACGTATATTAAGTTACTCCTTAAAACGTCAGTTATCAACCAGTGAAAGTCCGGTCAAAATCCCGTTCAAGTCCGGTCCAGGCGTTCCAGAGATTAGCCGGAACAGACAGAAAAAATATTTTGGTATATGTAAAGTATATACATTCATATGCATATATAGTCAAAAGCGGTTATTTAAATATTACAAATAGACACTTCAATTTTATTTATTTGTATGTGTTGGTGAAATCTTGATTACATGTAGAATTGTGCGTGTACAAAAGCGTTTTGTAGCCAACCTTCAAATTTAAGAATTTTGAAAAACCAATTATAGTAAATTATTTTATTATTTCAGAAAAATACCGCAAACTAATGTTAATTATTTTTAACATTATTTTGTCACGAATATACAGCTGACTTCCTAGTTAACCAGTGGCTTAATAGGTCTAGACGCGAAGTAATTAAATATTTCAGCGGCTTTCGTGACCGCTGAAACTAAGATTCGTTTGATTAATTCTTAATTTGCACGCATTCAGTCGAGGCCACCGTATCTAGACGAACATATGTAACTGTTGCATGGAAAGCAATTGGTTCGTTGTGCTAAGTCAGCCATGCAAATCGCGATTAACGTAATCGATATGCCCTCCGGCCTTGGCCCCGAATGCAGTCCGCTGTCCGCGAGATGAAGAATAATGTTTAAACGGATGACGACTCTCTAGTTTATGTTGTAAAACTACGCACGCAATCTTACGTTACGTCAAATGTAACTCTGAAGTTATTGATTGTATCCTTTCAGTAGGTACATAACCACACCCACAAATTCATAGTTTTAAATACATTGGAGGTGCGTATATAAAATTTAAACATTTAAGTGGTCTGCTTCGATGCATGTCTTGTCAACAACTGACAAAGCTTGTTTTACTATTAATAAAGTCGAATCTGCTGTGGCAGTTTTTAAACATAACATTGTTAGAAAACATTTGAAATAAGAGGAGTGGCCTAACAGTTTTGTCCAATAAAAACAGTCAAACATGCTAGACCCCTTATTTATTTTTCTATCAATTTTTTGTGGAAAATATGGAGCTGCAGACATGGCTTAACAAATACCTTATAACATAAACCCACTTTATCCTTAAAATAGACGAGAATTGCAAGTTTATTAATTAATGGACATCATAACGTGTTCTGCAGTGCATACTGATGATTTGTTACATAATGTTTACAATGTTATCATATTTCTTGTCCTATTAATATGAATGTCACAAATAAAGATATAAACGATGGTAGCATTAACATTGATTCCTTAGTGGTCATTGGTTACACTTGCAATCATGTGAAGATCATTGCGAAGGCGCCGGCAGTGTTCCACTGCGCATGAGTTGATAATAATTGTGAAGCGCGCGCAAAATGCTCGCAACAAAAGCACGTGGCGCATAAAACCGCGGACGCGACTATCACAAGCAATAATTGAGCTTATAAAAGTAATTTCAACATTCATTATTAAACACCCGAGCATCACTGATTTTGTAGATTTAGAAATTACTAGCAATAGTAATATATATTACAAGCTTTGCCCCCGTTTTTCATCCCCTTTGGGGTGGAATTTCGAAAAATCCTTTTTATCGGATGCCTACGTCATACATAGAACTCGCGCTCCAAATTTCAGGTCTCTACACCGGTTTAGGCTGTGCGTTGATCCGTCAGTCATTCAGGACAAAGCATTATATATATATAGATTATTACTTATATGTATTATTTTTCCATCTAACTACTCCATGCTCTGACAATTAATTACTGTCCATGTATTCACATGACCAAATCAGGAAATGATTTATAGATAGCGGCGCCTTAACTACACTTAACTAAAACGTATTTAAATAAATATCTATTGTATAATATGGTTGCTTAAATTATCCGTCGCCGCGGCTCAGTTCCGTCCTAAAGATATACAATCAATTTTGAAATAAATTATACTTGCCTTATGATTAAAATCTTAATGTACTCATAATTTAATTAATCCCTTAATCGCAGGCAGAAAACTCATGTATTTGTTAAACAGGCAACATGCTTTTAATGGAACCTTGAGTCGTCGGAAGCAGTGCAGTTTCTCTAATGAGTACGTTCAAAATTAGTATAATACATGTCCATATAAGCCTGCAATTAGGACTTGTAATAAGTCCACAAAAACATATATGTATGTGCTAATAAATTTGATTTGATCGGGTTAGTATCAAATAACGCTTGTTACTTGTACTCCTATTAATTCGTGTAAGGACGATACAATAGCTGACATGTACTAGAAGTAATTAATCTCGTATATCGGCTGTACAGAAGAATTAGATGCTCGGATTACATGTTCGTGATAAATATGATTTTGCCTACTATTATTAGGAAACACATACACTTACATGTAGCCTTGTTTGATTATTATGTTATTTAGTATTATTTTATCGTTTTTTGCAGCAGCAGAATTGAATACACAGTCAAAAACCGACCTAAATTTATATTTTGTAGGGAATAGAAAAAGCAATTTTAAACTGTCGATTCAATCCATTTGATACCATGCGCGTTGCATATTTCAATTTCAAACGGATCAAATCTAACTTAAAGATATTTCCCAGTTTGATAACATGAAAATGTTTATGTAAATCACAAGAAAATTTTGAGTTCTCCTCCATTATAACAGTAATTTTCTTGTTAATAATAATATTTTAATTGTATTAATTTGCCATAAGTACCTATTTGATTGTTATGACCATTTTAACAATTAGGTACCTAAATATTTTTAAATTGTTACTTGTTTGTTTTCAGTAATCCCAAGTCAAGGAACGAATAAAGAGAAAAGTCGAACATTATCGCCCGTGGAAGACGATGGCCCAGATGTCGTGTCCACCATCATCGGGAAGTACGGCCGCTGGCAGATGCTCATGACATTCCTTATGTCGCTGTTCTCACTGCCCTGCACCTTTCACATTTACTTGCCTACTTTTACGGTACGTGCATTTCAATAATTGGTTTATATAGTTCTTTTTGTATTTCTGTAGTTGATTTTTCTTGTTTCAATAAAGATTACTTCGTTTTTCAGGCAAAGGCAACAACATTCTGGTGTCGGCAGCCAGCGAATCTGTCGAGCTTACCGTTAGCGGATTGGATAAATTATAGTCAACCTTTCGACAACTGCCAAGTTCGAACACTTACCGCTGATGTAACCGTGCAAAATATACTGGACCACAGTGGCCCAGTCTCAGCAATCTTCCAAAAATGCACGGAGTGGGATTATGATCGGTCAGAAGTTGGTAACACCATAATATCGGAATGGAACCTGGTGTGCGACAAAGCTTATCTTACAAGTTTAGCTGAAGTTATGTTTTTGGTCGGCGTTGGTGTCGGCGGCGTGATCGGCGGATGGATTTCAGACAAGTAAGATTTCTGTTAACTTCTCTATAGTTTTCTTTAATAACCTAATAATTATTTATCATAATTTAAGAAAAGCTAAATTAAATACGTTACTAATTTTTATTTTATACCTATATTAAAGAATTTTCTTTAAAATACTCTAAATATTTTAAAGAATGCATTGTTATAATGTTGATATGTCTAATTATTAAGTACTTTACTTTAACTTACAGATTTGGCCGCAAACGCGTATTAATGAGTATGATGATTGCCCAGAGTGCGCTAGCAATCCTATCGTTATTGGTGCGGTCTTTCATTCAGTACCTGACCGTGCGGCTGATCATGGGTTTCGTGTCTGTATCCGTCGTGTACGCCGCCTTCGTTCTCGCTGTAGAATTGGTCGGTGGAAAATGGGTGACGATCGCAGGAGTTTGCAACTTCTTCTGGCTACCTCTTGCGTACCTCATCGTCACTCTACTCTCAATGGCCATGCCCAATTGGCGAGACTTGCAATTAAGCCTGTCTATACCTGGATGCTTACTTATCGCATTATGGTAAGAAGTTGATTGAATTTGAATACAATTTATTTAACTTATGACTATCATTATATCAAATGATTTGTATCCTATAAAACTGTTGACTTATTAAGTATCCTCCGACATGTATATAATTTAATTACGCGTGTCATTGCATAAAACATTAATACGATAACTTTCCCATGTAGATAACATATATCAAATGTAATGTATAGGACACTGAGAGTGTTAAAACCCTAGAAATGTTTTATTACATTTCCTCATGTTTGAATTACAGGTTCGTTTTGCCTGAATCTCCAAGATGGCTGCTTAGCATGGGAAAGACTCAGGAAGCTAAAGTGATACTGCAAAAAGCTGCCAAGTTCAATGGCCGTGAATTCCCAGCTGATATTGACAAACTGCTAATGTTGTACAAAACTGACAACGCAGACGAAGGTCCAAGTGTGATGATGCTTTTCAAAGGAGCTCTGCGTAAGAGAACGATTTGCCTGTTCTTGGCATGGTTCTCAATGACGATTGCATACTATGGGCTGCTTTTGAATATTGGAAACTTTAATTTAGGAAATTTACATGTGACTTCCATTATCCTTGCCGTCGTAGAAATCCCAGCGATAGCAATAAGTATCCCGATTCTTTTGAAAGCGGGAAGACGGATTCCAATATTCACGAGCATGTTAGCATGTGGCCTTGCTTGTGTCGCGAGTGAACTGTTCTCGATAGCGTTCGATGACCAGTGGATCATGATCGCTTGTTTGATGATCGGGAAGTTTTCCATCGGTTCAACTAATATGATGCTGCCGATTTTCACTGTGGAACTATACCCGACGGTAGTGAGAAACCTTGGAGTCGGCGCCAGCCAAATAGCGGCCGGCCTAGCGCTTATATGCATACCGTACTTATGGAGACTGGTAAGATAATTATAGTTTCTTTTAACGAAAATTGTGGAATTGAAATTTATTGATTAACGGTTAATTTTTTCGAAAGTATGGCCTATGTCGCGACCTTGCGACGTGCCCATCTTTACGAGTCATATGTGTTGTTTTACGCAGTTTCAACGAAAAATTTTCAATTTAATTTACTAGTGTAGTGACTGTTTAAAAACTGTTACACTTATAAACAAACAGGAAACCATACCCATTCCATGATTTGAATTTTCAAATGTTATTGGAATATTCAATTTATGCTTTTTTTACCAGACGATGATAAACGTTCACCTGCCGATGGTGACGATCGCTGCGCTGGCTGCTTTTGGCGGTGGAATAGTTCTCTTACTTCCTGATACTTCTCGCCCGCAAGGGAAGCCCGTAGCTGATAATAAAATGTAAGTATCGTGGGATAAACAGGGGTGAGGTCATAACACAAACGCTGAGGAGTAGGTAACTAATTGAAGGTATGACGACCTCCGTGGTCGAGTGGCGTACACACCGGTTTTCAAGGTGTCGTCAGCTCTGAGGTCCCGGGTTCGATACCCAGCCTGGTCAACGTGGAAAACCACTTTTCTGCATTGTCTCGGGTTTGAGTGTTTGTGGTACCTTCGTTGTCTCTGAATTACATAACACAAGTGCTTTAGTTACTTACTTTGGGTTCAGAGCAATGTATCTGATGTTGTCTACATTTATTTAGTTTGAAAACTGTTTATTGCAGTGGCAACAAAGAGTTTTTTGTTGATACTTACATAAATGCCCTGAAATTTGAATAAAATTATTGAATAATTCCTAGTTTTCCAAAGAGTGTGAAATTTTTTTACAAGCCAAACAATAAATGTGTAATATATTAAACAAAACAAAACACTGCCTTCAAATGACAGGCGTTAGATGCATGTTAGTAATATGATTCATGTTCTAATAAAGATTCATGACAGTTCTATTCATTGATCATATCAATCACAGATATCAATCACGTTGGAACTAGATATATTATGCTGATATTACACAAATGTTTTTAAAATACAAGGACCGGGCAGAAAATCCACACAATGTAAAAGTTCTCACTAAGTAGTCAACTATGACTGTTTGACAGTGTAATATAATAGTAGTGTTCAATGTTCATATAATATATAGTTACATGTCATACAAAATCCTTCCTTATTATAAGACACGATGTCCTCCGGTGTTCATGTCTTTTTTCATGGACACAAAATACAATTTAGATATTGCTTTTACACCACCGAGTCCGTCTGTTATACCACCGAGACTCGGTAGCATACTTAGTGCAAGTACAACTAAGTACTTAGTACAGTAACCATTTGTAGGCACAGTGCTGTCGGTTCTAGCCTAGCCAAATACCTCTGTGACTGCACTATTCCTAACTTATTAATTAGGTGCCTAAGCCGTTTCGATATTCGACATATACATATAATTAACTAATGTATTACTGTTTTATCCGTTACGTGTACAATAAAGAATTAAATTAAATAGCCCCTGTAGCCGAGTGATATTTCTACAAGCGTTAACGACTAACCATGATAGAAATCGCATAAATGACATTTCATTTCGATAAGTTACTTGATTGAGACTTCTCTCTTCCATACATTTGAGCAATTTGATCTGGGTTAACCGTTTGTACTCTTGTAAACGCTTGTAGAAACCCTTATCACTTGGCTAAAGGGGCAGAGCCCTCTTAAGTCCTGTCTTGTGACTATGGGACCATAAACGCAGTTCAGGAAATTGATACAATTACATCATAACAATTGCTTTACTTATTACGTCATTAAAGTTCCTTACTTGTTGGCTGCTACACGAGGCATTAACTAGTATTACATTTATTACCGATATCAGGTAATTTCTTCTGGTAATAAATACTACAATGGCCTTTCTATAAATAAAGCAAGGCAGTTAACTCTTACAATTATCACAGTAAACACGTTTAACCCTGCATAGCGGGATTTGCAACGGGGTCAAGGTGTGAATAATCCATATGTCCCTTGCAATTACACTAATTTCCGTATGTACAACATTGCACACGGTGTTGAAGACTAATCCTTACACTAATAGATTAAACTAGCGCCATCTGTTATTTACTACGTATAACTAACGCTGTGTTTTGCTTACAGGCCTTCATTCGACAACAACTCCCCTTGCAACGGAACGTTCACAATAACTGACGATAGAGGTCACTAGCATCGCGAAAAGGAAATTAATTACGAAATTGTGTAAATAAAAACTTTGTGCTGTATGCAAAGGACAGTGAATAGTGAGATTATTTCGAATTTAATTTGCCGTTAAGTAGATGTTCGAACGAGTAATGAATATTAACATATCATAGAAGAGTGAATAGGTGCTCTACTTCTGCTTGTAGGTTGCATGTGTATAGTAATAAGTCAAAATAATATCATAATGTTAATATCGTAGTTACCTAATTGTAATTAACTAGCGTTACAACATAAGAGTCTATTTAAAGTAGCTATAATTCTTAATTAGTTAACAGTAGGGCTCTGAGCAATATTTTATTATCTAAGTAGGTATACATGTTTAATTTAATATTTAACTACTCAAATGACTTCCCTAAACCATCAATTAAGAAGGTAATGTGTGTCAATTTGATGTTAGAGATAGAACCCAAGGCTACATAATTTACTTAAAACGTGAATGACAACATAAATATATAATACAAACTGGAAAATTTTAAACAGCCATAAAATCATACGATTTTTTTGACATTATATTGAGTACTTTAGTATTGCACATTGTATTGTCACCAGAACAAAAAGGTGTATCAAAATTTCTACTCAATCCATGTTAAAGAAACTAAACAAATATATTTAAATGTAAATCTTTTTTTTTTTCGAAACGTTATAAATATATTTTACGAACAATATACAATATAGCAGGTACTACATCTTACCTATACAATGTGTTACCGAAAGGGTATATCAATCCAAAAGGCGTGAAGAAAACGATTTACTTAAATAATAGATATCTATTTTTTTTCATATTTTTTTTTACTTCAATTTTGTAAACTGTCTCTATACCATAAGTACTATTCACTCCTTTTGGATATATCTGACCTTTCAGTAACAACCTGTATATCTAACTTAAGATTTTAACTACTAATTAATAAAATGTTAAACCCTTTTTCAGTAGAAATAATTAAGCATTTACTTCCAATTCTTAAATTAACTCTATCCTAGCACATCATCTAAAAATATCTGAATCAACATTTTTCACAAAACTGTTTCTTCAATTAATCACTAAATGCTGATATAAATATCTCTTGATCAAGTAATTACGTATTAGAAGCATGTTTACCGTTGACAATGTTTGTTTACTAATCATCCTCACATTAAAGCGTAAACGTAAACTTAACACATTCGAACGTACCGTTATAAAGGTCATAAAAAAGTAGAGTCGTAAAAAATGTATCTACTTACTTAAGGTTATAGTGAATATTAATTGCTAGACGCTTTAAAGTACTATAACAAACACAAGGAGTAAATCTTCACAAACTCCTTATGTCTGCAAATTTTCAACGTAATCGGTCCAGCTATTTAAGGGATTAGGCCGAACAGTCAGTCAGGCATTAAGATTTTATAGGAGTGTTTATTTTTTTGTATTTTAATCTTACACTTTATCTTTTATAACTACACCGGCCCTTTTACACTCTACTTTAAACGGTTACTTTAATAAACTCGTGATTGTATGTAATAGATTAAATAATAAAAAAACGTACACTGCAAAGACGGTACAAAATATAATGATGTAAACTTTATTTGCATATTTAATTCGCCTTCATAATGCAATAGCTTAACTGCAAATTTTCGTAAAATTACAAAGTAAGTAGTCTAAATGCTTAACGTCCCTATTAAGTAATTGTTTTATAAACATTCTGTTATCATTACTTGGCAAGATTATGTAATTATCATTTCGGCAATATTTTAATTTCGTAAACTAGAATTACAATTGTTAACACTCGTACAATTAAGAATTTTTTTAAAGTTATGTTATTGGTTGCCGAGTGTGCTATTCTGTAAAAATCTTCTAAAATACTAAGGTGAAGTGAACTTCAACTTCCTTTTTACAAAGTTGTTTTATCAAAAAAGCAGGCCATTAAAAATCAAATTCAGAATTAACACAAAATCAGATCTTGATAAATTTTTCGATGATTTGAGGAGCTTACTACTAAAAGTTTTGTTTTTCGTTCTAGCTCGCGTGTTTTTGTAGTAGCCAAATATTTTTTGAAACTTACTTTTTACTTACCTTTATGCCTATCTAATGTAATGTATTGTTTGTAAATAATTATGTGCATATACCGTTAGATGCATGGTTCTGTATATTATAATTAGGGAAGTGTGTACCTGTATTTCTTACCAATTAGTTTATTTATTGCCTGTATAATAAGTAAGTAATTTAAATAAGCTAAGTATCTATTATAAGACAATGACCTTTGGTAGCTTCATTTTGCTGTTTAATGTAAAGTTACCATCAGTAGACATGAACGATGTTTGCATTAATGTTTGGCTTCTGTACTTATTTGATAAGCCACGTTTAACAAGCACTGGTTTATGTTTGATAATCTAAACAAATCAATTTTCGGATATCAATCAATGTAAAATTAGTGACATAATGCTGTAATAATTCTAAAATAAACTAATTATTTTTAATAGATAGTCATTTATTTGTTCCAAATAGGCGATAGATTTGATGAAGCTACTTGTGTTACTTACCTACATAACATTTATAACTATGTCAGAAATGTCGCAACCGCGATATTGAAGAATTGCCTCGTCGAGTGCGGTCAGCGAGGCTTCGTGTGGTCGCACACACAAATTGACAGGTGGCACTGTTGCAGTCGGGACATTGACTCCTGCGTCTAGGACGGTCCCTTGGTCGCCATTACAACACGCTGGTAACGGTGACGTGCTGCGCAGGCGTCATGGTAGACGTGACTAGCGTACTCATACGCTGTTATTACACACACATGTGGATATTTCTAAGACACATTTTAAACGCTTTGGTTAGTACTGACTGACATGTTCGACAAAGGTTATTGTATATTAGTATTTGTACTTATTGACATTTAGGTATGTAGTACTCATAGAGTCAGGTACTAATACAGTTGATTACACATACATAGGTATTCGGTGGAGGCGCTATCTATCTGTTGTATTCCAAACTCTTCAATGTTATACTTTTGATTTCGATAAACATTCAAGGCAAACTATAAAGATGTTGCCAAACAACTGATCGTTTTAGAAAATTGTTATTGCAGTTATCCATCGTTTATCCTGCGTAACATCGAAATACCTTCGGGGTCATAGTTAATTTCTCTGGTCGTTCACCCGTTGTACACTAACCCAGATGCATATCATTTAGCCGATATGAATACGACCCCGTACGACACCGACAGGTCCTATTGTGGAGGCAAATAGAATACGTGTCGAATCAGAAAGCCATTGAAAAAGGCGATACAGGACGGATAACGGGGCACCGCGACGTACTCATACTGCGATGGATAAATCAGTCACTAGTACTGGGAACCACCAGTGAAACTATGCCAGTGAACTAAGTAAGTGATAGATATGCAGCAAAGCAATTCATGCTGTAGACAACAGTCTACGATGCTTCATTAAAACTGGACTAGATAACTAGATTTACACATGCTAATGTATAATTTTCTACCAATGATACTGTGTTTGGAGCAACGACCGACCTATCTTCGCGAATTTTAGGCTAGATACTATAAAGTCCGGTGAAGCAGTCTAAGCCTGCGCTAAAGCTAACTGCGTAAATCTCTTTCAAATTTTTTTTTTTTTTTATTATTTTCAAACATAAAACTAGTCTGCATAGGAAGTAGGTATTAAATTATTTTTCATAGTATTTTTGTGGATAAAAAATGACTATAACAAATAATTATCGGGTGCAATTGGCTATTGTTATGTTGTGTCCGCTATTTTATAAGTATTGAATCAACAAGCTGTAAGTTGTGTAATATTTACCTAACATCGACATTACATACTATAAAATGTGTGACAGTGGTATGGACGACAAGAATACCAAGTAATAAAGAAAGTATAGAAATCGACAAAATCAAAGAACCACCAGATTAGCAAACAATTGGCAAACTGATTAAATATGCGGATATTATTTGAATGCACCTTTTTATTTAGTCTACTAGGTAGCTAAAATGAATATTTTGAACAAAACCTTGTGATCGATAACTAGTACAACGTACAGTAAATGAATAACATTTAATTTGCAACAGAGGTAAATAAAGAAAAACGCTCTTCACCCACACTCTTTTAAATCTAAGGCTGCGATGGACATGAGCATTCACTTGTGATGAGCATTCTAGGGAATGTTATATTGTGCACAACACAATAAACGGGCGCATTCTAACAAGAATTCTAGCAAAACGAAATCACGAAAGTCCACCGATAAACAGCAGAAATATGTGGTCAAAATATAAACTCTAATTGCTTTTTGCCGAACAAGCAAAACCAAGCAATTTTGTTAATGAAATTTATTGATGAGCATTTACTAGAGCGTTCGCTAGAATGATCATGGAAATGTTCGTAGCGATGTTTGGCTCCATACTTGGCTCTGGTCGTTTATCAGTTCGACAAATTTATAATTGGCGAATGCTTGAAGTGAATGCACACACGAAATCAGCACAGTGAGATTACCATATACAAAATTATCAAGGAAGACGCAACAAATAACAAACATAAACAAATAACAAGTAACCATTGTATTGCTGATAAATGTATAACACCAAGACGCTGACGCTTTTCTCTTACCATTCCCAGTCTCCCACCAGTTTCCACCATCGGGAAATTAAATCAAGTTTGTAACGTGTAGCGCGCTCAGCGGGGAATGTACTATTATGGCCACACTAACTCTCACTCGTTGGTTGTGATGCTGGCGATACACTTTCCTGTGCGTGACTTGACTGCGACGCGTGCAAAAAACACTGATGTAACACCCTAAATGCATTATCCTGTAACATACCAACACATAATATGAACACACTCATCTAAACTTAAGCGCATTTAACTTTAAAGTAGGTCCAATGGAACACTCCACAAATCAAGCATTTGGTATCTATTTAACATACACAACTTAAGTAGGTGTTATCTATATCGAATCTAAATATAGCTATGACATTGCGCAGCTACGTTTAATTGGAACATAGCACAATGTCATTAAACCTCTAAACATTAAAAGTACATCACGGTATTGCCACATCTGATACATATCTCCGTTTGTAGCAATTGGATTACGTTACGAAAAGTACAATAGCTCTACAAGTGACGAGGCTAATCTCTTTATGAGGTTAACATTGGTGTATAAGTTTTATAACTACAGGGCAGGTGTTAAACGTGCTTTAATTATACCGATATTTCTTAATATTATACTTGTACTAGCCTCTCAATGTCCCAGTGCAAGGCAAAGGTCTATTTGGTTACAAAGACCGAGCTTTGATCACCAACATTTTCTCATCGCGGCTCACTGATTTCGTATTATCTACTTAATAAAAACCCAAATTTACTTACGATTACCGTTAGGTGTGTCTTTAAATAAGTAATAGGTTGAATAAACATAATAGGTACAGAACCTGAAACCTTGTGAATATGAATCTGGTAACTGAACCACTAGACAACCAACAACGAGATTGAAAATCTTTATGTTTATATTTATTACTAAAAACTTTATGATTCAATAACATGGCAAAAGAATTATAGTGTTCTTTAGTGTGGTAATCTGATATGTTCTCTAACCTATGTGATCATTTGTAACATTCTATAATATGAATAGAAATTTTAAATGCTAAATGACTATTTCATTAAGCATGAACTTTTTTTAAGGTCGAGAATGTAACGTAACACTAGACTACGGATTGCATCTTAGGCAACAGGCTCACTACGTTACGATTTTAGGTATCCATGCGTTCATTTTATAATTATACATAATCATATTCATAATAAGCTGATCGACATTTAAGCTAGCTTGATATCAACCAAGCCTTTTGCCAGTAGTAACGCCTCATAAAATCAACAGCAGTTTAGATTCTTAGGTCGTTTGTACACAGATATTTACTATTTTAATTATTTAAAATTAATTATTACAGTATTTGGCAACCGCTTACATGTAATCTAGAGCATGTTGTATGAGTAGCGGTGTAGTGAGTTAAAATTATCTGCTAAATATTAATACCAAAATCTTATCTGATGCCTATTACCCCAATTTCAATTAACAATATTTTACTAGGAAATCAAAGATTTTTGAATTTTTTAAATAAATTCCTGAAGCCTTGTGCAAAAATAACCAGCCAATCGCGTCATTTTACTCATGTTTACCTTGCTAAGAAAGCTGGCAGATTCTGCTCAAGAAAAGATCCAATAGTACCTATAGGTACCTCTGCAAATAACATAGGACCAACATATATTGTGTATAGATTCTTACCTAATACATTTGCTCCATTGAATAGCACTAGTGGCACAGTTACAATCCGGTTCGCAAGAACTATAGGGCAGACACATCCATAGCCGCAGGTGTTAGAACTTTTCAAATCATGTTAAAATAACGTTACACAGCTCCGATAAAATAAAATAATTTAAATAAAAATAATGTTACAATTCGCGTTATGAATACAAACAATCGAAACAATACAATTTTCAATAATTAGATCGTTTAGCGGTAACTTCGCGACAAGTCAGCCGAATTGTATAGTGGTGCATTTGATTAGATGCGTGTGGTTGGGGTATGCGTTCACAGTTGGTCACCTTGCAATAAGGTATGGTGGTCGCGTCGGGCGCAGGGCGAGAGTGGGCGACCTCATATAGCTTGCGCGGGAGGCGTTTCCTTTATTTGTTGGTTGTTCGCTGCGTGATAGTGACGTGAATCTTGCGCAGGACATCATGCGTGCATTGCTGGTAAGTCTCAGTGCCGTGCCCTCGCCAAGGGCGCTTACATCATTAACATACCTACTACAATTATAAAAATTCAATTATAAAAATTCGACAGAAAAAAAAGTGAATTAATGTAAATTAATTTTTTACTCGTTTTTTATTTAATTAATAATAATTTTTAATGTCTTACTTTTGTTTAAGTCAATATTTTTTCCAAGGTCAATTTTTTGCAAACATACCTAAATTTTATTTGTTGTATTATTTAAATTATTCAATGAATTGATCGTAACTTAATACTAGTTAATTAAATTTTACTTTTTAAGAGTAAGTAATGTTATCTGGACAATGAATCACACAAAAAGTTTACTATAAATAACTGTACCCATATAGATACTGTAAGGACACTACTTTGTGAAAGTAACCGGACTAAATATACAAATGATTTAATTATCTAACTACTTGTATATATCTAGTCTCAACAAGTTCTTGGTTGCATTCAATGAATAATATACAAAGTAAATTAATATCTGTATAGAATTCAGGTCGATCATACAGCCGGCATTCAAAGTATGTATCGATTTCGCGGCAACCTTGACGGCGATCGTGATCTGACAGATCAGTGCTCTACAGTCCAGTGGCTATTAGTCTATTAGCTTTACGACATACCAATAAAAGTACCGCCCTTAATAATTCACAAGGCGTAACTAATTGTTCAGTACTAACACATAATTTGGCAAGTTAGCCGTTGTCATGTTAACGGCTGAATTACGTAAAGCACGCAACTTACGGACAAATGCCTTGCTGGTTACGTTACCACACTGGCCCACTGCTATTAACAGGCTCGGCTTCTAGGCGTAGATACGGACTTCGATACGCATAACTTGTTATGTTTCAACAGTCATATTAAATTGTAGCCATTCACTGCAAAAAGTCGTGTTTGAAAACTTACTCGAGACACCGGTATTACGCAGTAAAAGTATAATAAATCGACTTACCGAAATCTCGATGAACGACTCCATGAGAAAATGATCGAGAAATCCTTGCATTCTGTACGACACCGGTATCACACATCATTGCCATCGTGTAATAGCTTCCAGGGTTAGTGAGTAGAGCGAGGCTTTACAAAAGTTCAATTATGCGTTGACATCGATCAATGACATTTTTTAAATCGACAACTACGAGTATGTCTCAAATTAGTCACGTTTTCTTTTTTAAACAAACAAACAGTATATGACATGTATAACTAATGGAACGACGCAGTGGTTAAGTGATTATTGCGCTATAGGTTGCAGGTTTGAACTCTTTGTACGATTCGTCATAAGTTTGTTTCGAGACTCAAGTGTCTGTAATCCTAATGGTGACATTCCTACATAAATAGTGTTTCAGTGATTGTCTGTTTATGTCACACATACATGCCTAGTGCTTACCAAGCGTGGTGACCACGAGACATACTTACTAAATAGCTAACAATGGTGTAAACTTCTTGTATTTGGTATATATAGGTAGTTAGTATATACCATGTTATACAGTGATGGTATAGTCAAAGTTATAGATCTTAACTACAGTAAATAGAACGTCGTGCACTCATGTAGCTTATCAATTTCAGTGTCTTGTAATATTTATCGAACTTAATTTTAAGTTTTAATAAATTTTAAATACATTTATTATTTCATAAATAAGACAATTTATTATATTTACGGACCTACAACACGCGTAGCTTCTGGAGTCAAGACTATATAGTCCGAAAACAATTTTGCTTTCGTATTGCATGGTTTATAAATAAATAATAGAAGTTATAAACACTAATTAAAAATTAACATGATTTAGATCAAGTTTTACTGAAAAAAAGTTGTCTTCTTAGCTTTCTCATTTAAGTTAATTTAATTTAAGTTCTAAATTAATAACTTTCATTTTTAAATAAACTATTGATTCATCCTTTTCTGTAGTCTATAGGTCCTGCTCTCTAATATTCCATTAACACCATTGAAAACTTTTAACATGCCTTTTTTACCCGACTGCGGCGAAGCCAAAAATTGAGGGCTATTTTCAGTTTTATGTTTTCATTGACTAGCTTAAAGTGTTTCTTATAATACAAACAATGTATAATTACAATAAAATAATTATTCGTAATGAACAAAAGTATCGTATTTTCTTACTTTAACAATCAATATTTATATAATACCCGTTTATGGAAGTATTTAAGCGTCAGACTCTGCTTACGCGGCGTTTTAATTGTCGCCCACTAATGCATGACGGTTACGATGCACCAAGTTATATGATAATATAGACATGCGAGCCTAATTGGCCATTCTCGACAAGTTATTATTCAATAACGTATATAATTTTGACCGTTTATCTGGATTTAAATTAGCTTCTTACAAAAGACTTCAACGAGTTGCACCTTCGAAAGTAATAGTGTTATTTTTATTTTATTGTACGTTCATAATTGTACAATAATAATTATTTGGACTAAGATATCAGTCTTCTTTTAAAGATTCAAGATATTGTTTATTCTTCTTATACCTATTAGACACCTAACTAAATCAATTATTTATAATATCAGAAATAAATTTACGACACACTTTGAAATCAATTGACATTCAAATTCAATTTTATTACCAAGTGTCATAACAGAACATCTCATAACATTTCATATGGTTCGTTTGAAGCAATCTGACATTTGATAGATAGCGCAACAACAAAAGGTAGGTATTTAGTACAGACTGTGGAGTACGCTATTGCGCCATTCCAACAGTCACCTTGACTCACGGAAGCGTTCCACGCCGGGCGTCCTTAACGCTTTCAGATCTGTCTGCTCCCGCCCTAAACCGAGCTCGAATTAAAACTTAATTATGATTTAATAAGTATAGGTATTGACAGCATACTTCGAGGCGGAAATATAGAGCAGTATCTATATTTATAGGCGGAAATTTAAAGAGCCAGGTTAAGCATGCATATCATTGGTTATTAAAAATTAAATAAAGGTCTTCAAAAAGTACGCTGATATCTGCTAAAGTACAAAATCTATAAAACGGACAATAAATTTAGTTAAAACATCATTATGTTTTAACTAAATTTATTGGCAAATATAACATTTTCGTAAAGGTTACTATATTATTTAACCAGAAATAGTCAAAGTCAGAACTTCATAATTATATTAAGTAGATGAACTTATTGTTTGCCAGGTACAGTGAGGTAGATGACTATTTTTATTAATGTCCCTCTGAAAAATATTAGACACGCATTTATTTCTTTTTTTACGACACTAAAAAAAATCTCACGACAATACTTTTTTTTATATGTCATCAAGATTTTGTGCACTTTGTGCAGAAGCATGATGTCATTAGCCTCCACTTTTAAACTTTAATTCGCTTTATCTACTTAGTTTTTTTTTATTGTGAAAAAGCACTAAATACCTGTCCAATATTTTATAATTATCTAACTTACGGACTAAATAGAATCTTTTCATACCCAGACATCTACCCTATTCCAAATATCAAGTGCGATTGAGAATTACAACCGTATTGTCTTTTGTTTATAAAGCTTATTTTAAATGTCGTGCGCTTGCCAGGTTTACAAAATAAACTGATCCACAACTCTTAAATTTCTATTCACCAAGTTTGCCAAGACACATGGATCTGACTTACAGCTATTAGCTACTATATGCTATTAGAATAAGTAATCCTTATGTAAACTTACTTCAATAACATTTACATTTCTAATGGTAGAGCTTGCATGCTAAAACAGTGCATATGCCTATATACGAATTGACACTGATTTTTAACATAGCTTAACCAGATGCCATGACCTTATTACATATTCATGAAATAATAAATAGCATGGTTGTTCGACAATGTTTCAAACTTTGTGTTTAGTACATTTTACTCCACAAAACAAAAGTGTTTAAGAGTAGGAACAGTCAGTACCTAGTCGTAGCATTAGAAATGGTTTTTCCTCCATTCATATCTTTCAAATCATCCGTGGATACAAATACAACACAGTACTCGTCTATCTAGATCATACAATGCGCTCAACTTTCACGGCCGCAAACAATCAAGAGTTTCCTTATTTTCTAAAGACACCTGGTGCGATTTCATAAAGTAAGAATCATACATCCGAGTAATTTGTCGCCTCATTAAACATAGTTCATGATTGATGCAGAGTGTAGTGTCAATTGCTTACCCTTCCGTGTTAGGTTCAAATAGAAATAACTACTTAGGCGGCCACTAATCGATTAAAAACAAGTCGTTAGCACCTATCGGATTTTTTTTTTTGATATGGATATGAGAAATATTGCCGATTTAAAACCATATCGTCACGAGTAGGATTTTCTTCGTTTAAGTTTTAATGGCAGCTTGTAAAGCAATGGGGCTCGCGGCTATAATTGACTTATAAAATCAGGTGAAACGTAATAGAACCGGTAACCAATGCTTATCCTATAAAGAATATTAAAAAGGCCGTTTATCTGCACTCTATCTGCTTCTTATTCATGCATGTTATACCTACCTAAACACGCAACGTACTTATTTCAGTCAACCAACACATATGAAACCGTAGTCGAAACTCAGTTCAATGGACTTGTCACACCAACACGTTAGTAACTAACAATAAAAATATTTTTGAAGGTATTTTATTGCAATACATACATCGATTTATGAAAGTAGTGTGTAGGTGTCCAATTGCCCAGTCATTTGCATGTTGCGACAATTCACAAGTCACAACGAGTTACTGTCTCAATATGCCAAACTACCTCGGTCTCGTACTTACTGCCGACAATGTCACAATATCGTTATGATTGTAGATGATTGACCTACATAAATATATAAAACAGCCACCTGATATGTCAAATAAATGGTCAATAAAACGTTTGAGCAATAAACTTAATTTATTTTAATCACTTTTATACATTAACTAAACTATTTAAAGGTTACATTACATATTTTGAAACCTATTTACGTATGTGTGTTATACAACTTTGGCGACACAGAAGTAAAATCTCCTAATCTATAATAGTAAAGTTATTTAGATAAGCTTTTGGAGAGATAAATCTTCAGCAGCGATATGATCACTCAAACTACCATTTCAAATCACACTTTTCACTACGCTGGTAGGGAGGTACTTTTCTTCCACAGTAATTTAAAGTAGGTAATTTAGAGGTTCTTTGCTTCTGGAAGCAAGTCATTAATAAAAACTTAAAACAAAATAAAACTTCACCATCGTTATAGTGCATTGAATTGTTTCGAATCGATCGAGTGCAATCATGGCCGTTTACGATTACATAGCCATCGATAATATGTCTATCTGCTAGGTAATATGACTGATTACGACAATACATTAACTTTTCTATACATCACCTGTTGATTCTATCTTATTCACTTGTACTAGGTACCTACCTACCTTTTGTACCTACCTATAAACATGCAGTGCCCGGTAAATGGAATAAATAGACACTATCATTTTCTTTATTTGTATTGATGATGATTAAAGAAAACTAAGAGTCACAGGATTACCTAAGGGCTAACTCATTAAGATTTATGTAAAATATTATTGTTATAGTTGGAACCTACGTAATGTAAACAGCAGTACATCCCGCAATAATAATAGAACATTAGCATCAATTAGGCATAATTAAAGTACCTACCTACCTAAATACTTCCTGTTAGTTAAAATAGCACCAAGATTTACAGGATATTTTCTTAATTGAAAGTTTAAAGTTTACCATCGCAAAATTCCATAAATTGACTAATAATATAAAAAGGATAAAATAGCATTGACACTTCGTGTTATGCCTATTTTATTACCTAGTTACAATATAAATTTATGGAAATAAATAGTAAGTGGTGTTCTGTAAATTTGAATTCGTTCATCAACATTTGTTGCCGACTGTACATTAGTGTACTGGTCTGTACCTAATTGGGTACGTTTAGGTATTGCTGTTTCGTAACTTATTACCTAACGTAGGTATTTGTACACTACACAATAGGATAAGTACCTATAAAGCTTAGTGATAAATGACTAGTGATTTTCATATTAGGATTTAAGCAGGTATTCTTCGCCGTGTAACTAATAAGCTACGTATGTGGTACGGGGCCCAAAACACTGGAAAGTGTTTCAGATAAAATAGGTACCTATGTAGTTTAGATAGGTGCCTCATCAGGTTGCGCAATAGGTACTCTTATTGTATCATTTATTACTAGGAATTTGAAAATAATATTATAAATTGATTCTTCCCTAATTAACGTCACTTATCAATACTTGAAGTTGCGTTTTGTTATTCAGCAGATGTGCCCTGATGGATAGCTCGGTTAATTAAAACCGAAATCTTTCAAACTATAACCGATGATAAATTGTACCTAATTATATATTTTTTTTGATTTCAGATATTAACGCTGTGTGCCATCACAGCTTACGCTCAATATGACTCACCAGCACCACCAAGACTACAAATTCCTGGAGCAATTCCAGTAGGCATAACACGACAAGGAGGATTCAGACAAGGTCGTCTGCAAGCGGCTCCGGTTCCCGGCGGACCAACCAGGATCAGAAGGCCTGGTCTCGCCAGACCATCATTCAAGTCTGTAGATGCTTCACCGCGGCCAAATCTTCAATCACTTGACGAGCCCTCAAAGCCAGTCACAGAAGAACCGGAAGACGAATTGGAAATTAACACCCCAACTGCTTTTTCACCTAACATTATCTTTTCCACACAAGAACCTCAGAATGATTTCTACGACATTACAACAACTTCACAACCCAAACCCCCAATTGTATACAACCCTTCCCCATACCCACAATCAACACCATCTACCATTCGACAGCCTCTTGAACCAATCAAACCTACACAGTACAGACCACTGCTGGCCCCACAAGCTTTCAACCCAGTCAGAAACGAACCAAACAACAAACCGCAGCCAGTAAGGCTACAACCTCTTTCAAGCAGACCACAGAGGCCGTCCTTCAGGCCTGAACCTAAACCATTCACTGAAGACGACGAGGCACCCATTCAGCCTGTTAGACAGTATTCACGACCACAGGAACCCATTAATCGCGCTCCTGTTAAAGCACCTCAGCAAAAATACACACAATCAAATCAGCGAGAGAAGAAACCTGTAGCGCAAATCATCCGTAAATTCAGAGATGAGAATGAGGACGGCAGTATCTCGTGGGGATTCGAAAATGACGACGGATCATTCAAGGAGGAAACGATCGGCGTGGACTGCGTCACGCGCGGCAAATATGGTTACGTTGATCCTGATGGACTAAAACGTGAATACAATTACGAAACCGGTATTCCTTGTGATAAAACCAAGGAAGAGCAAAATGAGAAGGGTTTCGTAGACTATCAGGAAAATAAGGCTGTTTTACCTAATGGTATTACAATTGATCTCGCTAACATGGGCAAGAAATCCAAGAGGCCCTTCAGATCACCAGTAAATCATTAGGATATAAGATTACATTAAATATATATTTATTTTAGGAAATCTAAATATAAGGACATTTTTAGTTGTCTCGTCATGTGAGTGTTATCATTGACATAACATTTCATAGACTTCGGGTGGTTTCACTTGTGCCTTGAAAGTAAATGAGAGAAAGAAATAAATGTGAATATTTTAAAATAAAAACATTGTTTTAATTTTCACTGCTTTTTTATGTTATCCCTTCATAAAATTTGTACAAAATGCATAGATCCAGATACCAAACTACAAAGTTTTTTGAAACACCACAAGCTATATCATTATTTCAATTCATTTTACTTAGATTTAAACACCTCATGGTCATATAAGTTTTATTTAACAATAAACTTACTGTTTAAACTTACAAATATTACAAATTACACTTAGTATTGACGATTATTCATGTATGGCTGAGGACGTCTCATTGGAGGAGGCATTCTATTGGGTGGTGTTATTGATATGTCCAAGTAGTTTCCGATTTGGAACTTAACTTGGCCTAATGTTTTATTGTCATCACCTCCACGCTGTCCTGAGCATGTGACACCAATCTCTCGCATGCGGTATGTGGGTGACCTCATGTCAGGGTACACAATAGCAAAGTCAAAATATGTGCCTTTACGTCTAGTCTCAGGATTTACTTCTTTAACAAGTCCCGTAAGTTCTCTTAGTGTAGCATCCATCCATGTGTATATTTGCAGTTCATTTTGAGGAACATTTCCTCTTGCATAATCCCCTGGAGAATTGTGACGTCCAGTTGAACAAAAAACTCGAAGTAATAATGGGCAAGTCTGTAACGTGAAAGAGATAAAATATTAGGGAAGAACATAACATTGTTCAAACAACAGATTGAAACTATTACATACATTCTAAACCTTGCACGTAAAAACTAATAATTAGAGGAATTTGCGAATGTGCATTTTTGCAAAAATATCAAGAAATGAGATGCTGTTTTCGTAGTATTATCACGGAATCTAAGCTTACCTTCTCCCTATCGACCGGCTTCTCTACAGGCTTAACCTCTTCAACAACCATGGACTCCAGCCCTGCCATTTTCATAATAATCACTAACGGTAGCGATATAAATTAAAGTACTTTTATTCAAATAAAGGTATTTTTTATACTCAAGAATAATCGAAATTTAAATCTAAAACAAATTAATGGTTTGACAAATAAACATGTTACAGTTTTAATTTATCTACTATCTATGGTTTTGACCTGTTACATTCTGCAACAAATACGTAGCTTCTACGGACTAAGCTCTACAACAAAGTAGCGTTCATACCTAATCCGTGTCCACAGCGCCGGGTTTTTTACAAAATATTGTTAGAAAAACATAAACTAGTTGTGTAATGTTTGAATGTTTTTAATCGGTAAGACATTTGCTCGACATAAACTAAAATGTTTAATAGATTCGCATCTATCATTAAAATAGTACCTTTTTATTTATTGCAAATAAAAAAAATTCTACGTTGCACTACAAACTTTCAAGTCAAAGGCGAAATTTTAAATTTAATTTATGTGAGCACTGAAAGCTCAATGCTTTATTCATTGTTATTCCATAATATACTAAGATGGTAGTAAGCTTAAAGCTAATTGTGCAAAGCAAGCTGTTGAGTACAGTACAGCGGGATTATTTAGCAACATTAAATTCAAGGCATAACATAATATCAAAACAATTTTTTTTAAGACGGCAGAAAACTATTTCTACAATATTCTTTATTAGATATAAAAATAGTCAGAAATTATTGCATCTTGCGTGACGCTTATTAAGTGACGAAGATTTTTTTTGTAACTTTTATTTTAAATATTCGACAATGTTGATAAAATTTTAGAATTGATAGTGTCATGATGACATTTCTTTGACAGTGGTGTAGTCGCACTAACTAATCGATAGACTAAAAAATAAAAATATTCCGTACATGCGTACGATAATTGTTGATATTATGCTCTCTCTGAATCAATAACTGGTATTCGACGTCAAAAATATCTTAAGTGCGTGTTTGGTTTTGTAGTTAGCTTTGCTTATAATGTCTCACAAGGAGGACGAAGACTCATTTCAAGAGGACGACGTTTATATCAATCCAGAAGATGGGATGCCAAACGTTCACCCTAATATTGCGAATTTAGAACAAGAAAGTGATGTGCACGACGAAGTAGATGATTTCGACGACTTGCCAAAGTCTGTGATCGTCACCAATATACACAGTGACGTGTTCGCTGATGAAAAGTTAAAGAAGGGAATGGAAGATTTGTTCCGCACATTTTCAGATAATATAACATTTCAATGGCTCCGCAGTTTTAAACGTTTGCGAGTCAACTACGATAGCCCACTAGCTGCAGCAAATGCTCGTGTGCAACTGCATCAATACCAATTTCATAACTCAAGCATCAACTGTTACTTTGCGCAACCGGTGACGCCTGTTTCACTTAAGAACCTGAGACCGCCAGCTCCTGTCAAGCAATTTTTGATCTCACCTCCGTCTAGTCCTCCAGTGGGTTGGGAACCACGTGAAGAATGTGAACCTTTAGTTAATCATGATCTATTGGCAGCTCTGGCAAGTCTGGCTCCTGGAGAGAGCCATGAACTTCATGCACCAACACCTACACAGCCTGCCATTATTGTGCATACTGCTATGACATCTGAACAAAATCCTATTGTAGCAAAGATACCTCATACTCGTTGTCCAGATTATTGATACTGATGCCTTTCGAATGAATCTAGTGACTTTATGAATTAGAGTAGTAAACATGAATGCTTTTTATTCAATTGCATGTCAATTTTTATGACATGTCAAGCCAAAGGCAAAACACCTGTCTTAAAGAGTTGGCTACAAAATTAAAGCTCTAGTACATGAGCTTTTGTTTGTTAACAATGTTAGACTAATAGTAGTTTTGCTTGTTGAAATTGATATTTATTTAACAGAATACAGATAATTAAATTGGTGCTATGTTTTATCAAAGTTTTTATTAAGATTATTGAATACTAAAAAGTTGCTTACATTATCTATTTAGTTAAATATTATCATTGCAGAAAATTAAAGTAATAGTTCATACAATTTTATTAATATGTTGATACAATTTACAAAACGTAATCAATTAATAGTTGAAAACATATCAGAAATGCAAGCCTTCCAAATGTGAACCCCATTAATATAGGGTGGTTGCTTACAGGAATGTTTTACTACAATGATATATTCACTATCATTCATTTCTGATATTTTCAATAATCCGGACAAACAAATTTTTGTATAATTATAAAAGTAAGTACATATAAATTTTGTCTCAATAATCATTGATTTAAAGATATTGTTAATGGTTACCAATCTGATTACTTTGTTTGTTCTTAAAATAATTTTATGAGATCTCATCTGCTTACAAAAAAGAACATTTGGTTGTATGTTTGTTTCATGCTTAATTTTTATTCCAAATGATTGAGTTTATATAATTTATTACTCGCTGTATTCTTACTTACATTTATTTTATTAACCGTAGTTTACTGTTTGTTACATTTACCCCCTGTTCCTAAAAGGCATCAATTTAATCTGTTGTCAAGTCAACTGATTAAGACTTGCTGGTTGACCAACCAATCTCAGTGCTTTTGACATAAGGTTTGACAGATGATTACCAAATTTTTCTGTCGTTCACCTTTCAGAAACTGGGGGTATATCTCTTACCTTTGCTTCAAATTTACTAAAGTTGTAATTATAAAAATTTATAGTGTTAGAATTTTGTGATAATATGTCTAAATAAATGTTAAATTTGTCATTCAAAAGTGGGTACATTTGCCTAAGAAAATATTTGGATGGTTCAATGCAAAACAAAACCCCTAAATCAATGAATAACGGATTGAATATACCTGTTCTAATTTTATAAATGTGATACTTACCTACTGTGTTACTGGTCTGTTTTTAATATTAAAACACTGAAACGATTTTGATGAAATGGAGTAAGCTTAACCCCCTGTATCTGAGTTTGTATGCAGTAGGCATAGACTTTGTTTACTTCAAGTATTTTGGTCACAAACTGCTTCAACGCGGGCAAACCCGCTGGTTTAGCTTGTTGAAAATAAGGAAATTTTGCCTATCTCATACCGGGATTTTAGAGGTGTGATGCTGTGATTACTCAAGATTTATGAACATAATAGAATCAGTTTACAAGTAACACACTTTGAGCTAATAACTTATTCAACACTTAAGTAAAACTGAATTTATATTGTTTTACGAGGTCTAGGAAGATAGGCGTAGACAAAACGCCGACATCAAACAAAGGACAGTTGTAAACAATCGGGCCATTGAAATTATTGACAAGCCTTTTCTGTTCTCTCCATGTTAAGCAACTAGTCAAATAATAACATTATTCTGTTTTATGATTAAATACCTGTGTTAGTAATGCTCTAAAGTCCAAAGAACATATTATCATGATTATCGTCATCTGATCGCAATGATTAATTAGGTCAATAATACATATATAAACAACATTTTGTGATAAACGTAGTTATTTATTTGTAACGAACTAGGTACTAAAATTAAACAAGCATTGAATCATTCAAATAATGATTAATTTTTGAAGAACAGAAATTACCTTTTTCAAAATATGTACCTATTAATAGAATTAATATTGTTGTAGTTTTTATAAACATTTTACAAGTATAGAGACTTGGCAAGCTTTTGGGATGTTGTATCGCTGAAGATGCAATTGTAAAGTTCCTTTGTTATTTTTAGATCTATTTATTTAAAAGAAATGGTAAATTGGCACTGCACAGGCACTATTTGCGAAGGCCACATGATATTAGAGATGAATTTAAATGAACCATCTAACGCATTTTCTAGTTTTACGTACTTACCTAAGTTTAGGTAAGGCAATTAGAAGTAGCCGCAAAATGTAGATTTAACTTATAAATCTGACGAGAAATTATTTCATCGTCAGCGTTGTGACTCATCTCATTTTGGCTCAGGGTGATAAATAAGGGAATTTGTTTGACTTGAATCGTTAAACAAAATGCTTATTATTTTCGATATTTTATTATGACACCGAATCGGCCAATATGTATCTAATGATAAAGTTTTGGGTTGACCAAAACAAAAACGAATTGTAGGGCTTACCTACTTATTGTATTTTTAGAACTTTTTTATCTGAAAGTACTTATTCATTACCTTACCTACCTGATCGGCTTTATACACTTTCATATCTTTCGGTTGTTGATATTTATCATTATTGAAGTTCGAATTGTCAAACCTTTTAAATATTTTCTTTCGCCCGAAAAACAAGAGATCCTTCTTTTTTGTTTTTGTTAAATTTTCATATGAAATTTCACTGCGTACTCTCCATAAGTTAATGTAAAGCTTCCTCTGCTGTCGATAATTGTTTGCACACGTTTTCTGTAAAGTTATACTTAAAAACGTATTCTAAATGTTGTCTATGCCTATCCTCGTGCAATTTCTATATATTTCTGTATTACATACCTAACTTATTTATTGTATTACATAACAATGTTAATGGGCTGTGTGTAATATAAAACAATGTATTAAATCTCATAACTTATTATCCGAAATTTCGAATTAGTTTTGACACCCGGATATTTATTAAATTTGTGATGAATTGTTTCGGAATGACCAATTTATACACCAACTCGTGTATTCTACAAAATTGTTTTTTTGTTTGGTAAATAGATGTAATAACTTTACTGTAGTACTGATAATGTGAAATTGAACATACTATTGATGTCTACATTATATTAGTTTTATAGCTGATTTTAAGACAAAATATTTAACTTTTGAGTTGTGGTGAATGGACGGTTGATCATTCCAAATCTGCTTTTAGCTATATGCCGATCACTCACATTTGCACGAATACGCAAACCTACAACTGTGACATTTGCAAATATTTATGCAAAGTTTTCGCTACATTCCTAGTTTTCCAAGCTGTGTCTTTTTTTACGAACAACAAAGCGCGCAAACCTCGATCCTTCGCTTAGTCTCCCACACATTCATGTGACGAGCTGCGCACACGATTGCGAAGGTAACCGTCGGTTCGCTATTTTCTTACTTCGTGATATCTACTGTGTAGTGTACTTAAACTTATCTTCATCATAGATTCGAACATCATCAATGTGAGTAACCGGCATTAGAGTTTTACGAATTAAAGACAACGGTCTATGAGATACGTCATAACGATGAAGTTATACGAGCTCATTAAGAACTTCTAATTATGTCATGTAATAAGAATCAGCTATGAAATCTCAATCGTTATTTTTTTAATGACTAAATTGTGTGAAGCACTTAGTGTCTAATGCAAAGCAATTTGTGTGATCAATGTTTGTTTCAACCAGATTTGATAAAAGCAAGCCGACCAAAGAGAATTTAAACAGTATAATAATGTTATCGTTGTGGGATTTTGTCTTTTTGTACTTTATAACAATCTGGCACCATCTCTGTGTCACGAATTTCTAGTTAGTACTCTTTTAATGTTCTCTGTGTACCTCTCCTTGTACAGTTCAGTGTAAAAGGGTTTTTGCCCAGTCGTAGATCATTAATGTTTACTGCTTATCTTCTATATGTTCATTGTTCATGCATCGATGTATCAACTATTGATGTTTTTAATCTCACTGTGATTTCATTATTGTTTTGGTGTAAATATAAAATTATATTGAGTTTTAAATCAGTCTTTTCATAACACCAATAAAACCAAGTAATCAAATGTACCTATAATTTATTATTAGTATGTACATTTTTACAATATAATAAGAATTTCTTTGTACAGTCGATATCACACCACATCACGAGATTCTCAAGCACCAATATATCATATTTTATAGGCACTTTGGCTTTAACACTAAAATACTTGAGTAGAACAAAAATAACAAAAAAATATCAATAAACTCTACAAAACATAGGATACAACTACAACGTTTACACAAAAAAAATGTAGCTGTTTTTTTTTGGCAACATCAAATACAAATCAACATTGGTTTAAAAATGTAACTTAACACTTACTTAATGCAAACAAAACGTAATTTATAACTAAACGTAAATACTTATTGAAGCAAGACCTAAGCCTTTACTATTTTGTTGGATTGGCTCATTCATTTGTCTTGGAATAAATAAAAACAGTAATAACTTAAGACGTAGCTATTGTTCATACTTTTTTGGCAGCGTCTTCTAAAGGAACCATTGATTCAGGTGCTTTATTTTCTTCAGAATGAGTTCGGTTTCTTTTTTTTCCTAAACAATTTGAAAAGCAAGTGTCACCTTTGCCAAACCGTTCTCCATCGGCGAGTGATTGAGGCATTGGTTGATTCATGGTCTCTGGTAAAAACATACATAGAAATCCAGAAATAACTGCCACTGCTCCAAATGTTATCGCTGGGATTTTAGGGTTGAATGAATCGAGTAATGTTATTAATGGTGTTAAGGCACCGGAAAGCCTGGCACACATGGATCCGAGACCGAGTGCGGAATTACGGACTACTGTTGGAAATAGTTCCGCTGAATAGTTATAAATAATAGCAAAGGAACCTGCTATAAACAATTTGCCTGCAATAACAATTCCCGTTGACATGGTACTTCCTGCAGGCAAGAATGTAGCTATCACACAAGCGGCACCGCCCACAAGCATCATAGAGCATATCAGTGGCCTACGACCCCAAATATCGAGGAAATAAATGACTGTTGCATAACTAGGCAGTTCTACAAAACCTAATATAGCTGTAATCAAATAAGGGTTACCCTCCAGCTTGCCGGTACTTAACGTAAGGCCGTAATATGCTATCGAATTAGCGAACCAACAGAAACAGACATTCATGGTTTTGTTTCTTAAGTTAGGAGTTCTAAACAAGTCTCCTGTACTGGCAGAAGGAGCATCAGATCCCTTGGACGCTTCAGCTCTTCCCCTAGAAACTAATTCAGCCCTTTCCAAGGTGCTTTCAGATTTATTACATTTAAGAGCTCTCTCTACAATATCGACAGATTCTTTTGACCGACCTTGGGCCCATAACCAACGTGGAGACTCATCCATAATCCATATATGCGGTATAAGAAGTGCACTATGAAGGCCATATATAACTTGAAGAATCTGTCTATTATCTACAAGTGCTCCCCATCCAGCGACTAACATGATGCCACCAGCAAAAGCACCTTGGAAAGCAACACCGCAAACGGTTCGCTTACTAGCTCCCACTAACTCCATGGTCAATACAAACCCGGTAATATACGATCCAGCCGATCCAAAAATTCCATATAGGAAACGCACCACCAAAAATGACCAATACTCTGGTATAAAGGCAACTAGCACACCAAACACTAACTGTAGTACCCCGGACCAACAAAAGATAGTCTTCCTTCCATACTTATCCGCCATCCCGCCCAAAACAACAGCTCCAGTAAAAACTCCTAACATATAAACAGTTTGAACAAGAGCGCCCATCCACCGTTGGTTACAAATTAGATTCCATTCCATAGCACGCGACGACGATCTGTATGTCGTGTCGTACACCCATTTAGAACATGTTGTAGTTTCATTGTTCTCATAAATTAGACAGCTATGTAGACCCCCAACGACCGTTTGGGGTATAGCGGCCAATATTTCTGAAGAATTCCACGGAGCTATCGACTCATTTGTGTCGACGCCGTCGACCCAACATCTGCAAATCAAATATTTCTAATTAGACATAAGTAGTGACATTAAATAATATTGCTCTATATTTATTCTTATTTCTCTACATTCATACAAAATATATGTACATTGAGTGATTTTTTAGAGCGACTAAATATCAAGTCGCATTTTATTGCAACTCTCGAAATTGATTCGGTACAATTACTCAATCGAGTAGAGTCGCTTCGATTTAGTGCTACAATTAAAATGAGCAACAAGTCACTCACAGGTTGATTTGGAAGGTCCAAATCAACCTGTGAGTGACTTGTTGCTCAACTAATTTGACGAACGTGCTCTACCCTACCTGTAGGCACAAACACTTCTTATTTAGTATCGGCTACTAGCCATTTGTTTTGTTAAGACTATTTATTTAACTTTGTTTATACAGATCTACATTCATTTTCGCAAAATGACTATCTATTACATTAGGTATGTTTAGGTCTTCGGGCAAAGCCTAATATGCCTCTCCTTTTTTCACTTAGCCTAAATACTCTTACATGCTAAATGCTTCTCTAGAAATCAAAGAAAATTAAATCTGAAACTGCACTCAACTCAATTAAACAGCTACACCACAAAGTATATAAGTATCCCCTGTATAAGCTTTTAGCGGTCCCCATCTTAAAGCTTAGAAAATTACCTTTTGAGGAATTATGATGGGTAATTAACTACTACGACTAGCAATAATACAGCAAATAACTTTCAGGCGCAAGTATGCGCATGAGTCGCTTTTGGTTTACAATAATGGTTGGCTATAACAAAAATACATTAATCATATTGTTACATTTATATTATTTATTATAAGCAGGTAAGCAGTTTCATAGTTTAGGAATAAAACAAAACAGTAAAAAAATACATTTATTAAATTCCTGTACGTACACTGTGTATTTGATACTTACTTTTTTCATTATTTATATTAACATCGATACATTGATCGATTATTAAAAAACACAGTAGTAAAAATAGGAGAGTTAAGAAAGTTAAACCTGTAACTAAATAAACAAGATTTGTGCAATAAACAAAAAACTATCAAAAAGTTATCATTTATTATTTCCTAACATAATATTTCTCATTAAACAAGAAAAAAGCAAAGCTCTTACTCAGTGTCAATAAGGAACCTCAATTATAAACATGTTTATTATATGAGTTTAATTACTGTACCTATATGTGAAAGTAGGTAGGTAGTAAAACTGAGGACGCCTATTATTAATCGTAGTTTTCTTATTAACATTGAGTTAGATCTTTAGCCAATAAGTTACGTATACACATAGGGATAATCACTATTTTATAATAAGTACATATCTATTACTGGTTGGTCAATGATTAGAAGTATAAAAAGACACATTAATGTATTCACATACCACATTGTAAGCAGATATCTATACCTATGCGATGTCATTTAAAAGTGGGTCGAGGGGAATCTGGGACCGGGACCGCGGTCCCAGATTCCCCTTTTGAATTTAATATTAATTTTTGAGTAGTAAGTTGGGACCGCAAAAAACAAAAGAAATTTCTGTATCAAGTAAGTACAGTCAACTCAAAACTTTTGGGAACAACAATTTAAGTATAAGATACATTATACAACTATGAAGGTTATTATTGTTAGTTTAGAAATCAATATCCTTAAATAATAACATTAAAGCTATAAACGAATAACTTGTACCTTCTCAATAAAATATATTTTTAGTGACTACTACAATAACGGCGTTCTTTTTGCTCAATAACTTCTATCGTTCAGGGAAGACAAGAAGACTGCAGTCTCTCGACCCTCAAGTGCGAGACTCGAGAAACCGTCTTCTGGTTACAGACCTTGGCTTATTGCTCTTTAACGCTTTCTTTAATGACCGTAAGAAATGCGCGACTGAAATGAAGACTTTAAAAAGTTATGCGCGCTTGAAACGCTGTACATTCTTCCGGGAGAAAAATCAACCTTTCCCATACTTGTCTTCCCTGAATGATAGAAGTTATTGAGCAAAAAAGAACGCCGTTATTGTAGTAGTCACTAAAAATATATTTTATTGAGAAGGTACAAGTTATTCGTTTATAGCTTTAATGTTATTATTTAGGGATATTGATTTCTAAACTAACAATAATAACCTTCATAGTTGTACAATGTATCTTATACTTAAATTGTTGTTCCCAAAAGTTTTGAGTTGACTGTACTTACTTGATACAGAAATTTCTTTTGTTTTTTGCGGTCCCAGCTTACTACTCAAAAATTAATATTAAATTCAAAAGGGGAATCTGGGACCGCGGTCCCGGTCCCAGATTCCCCTCGACCCTTAAAAGTTAGGTGTAGATATTTATATTACCTACATCCTACAGACATAAAGTAATTTTGTAAAGTATATTTTAAATGAAATTTCTCTGGCATTTGCCTATGGGCGAAGAAGTTTTTAGTACACATCTTTCAAGCTTAATTTAATTCCTGGCAACAAAAAACTGTAGATTTTTGACAAATTCAGCTTAATATAAATGTAAAATGTTGTTGGAGTATTCTATTATTTCCAGTCTTGACGGTAGAACATTTTATGGAGACATTTACCTATAAGTATTCATTATAGTTTGGCAGTTTAAATTTACTACTGGCCTACACACTTTCTAAATAATACTTAGATAATTAAAGTTAGTGGGCATTTAGGTATTTAACCTGTTAGTCTTTTTTTCTAGAACTAATTACTTGACACCACAGAGCATATAAACAAAAGCTTGACACCTTAGATAAAGCTTGACACTAATTATCACGTGCTCGTAGTAATTCGAAATCCGAAGTATGTACCAATTCAATGCATTACTTGAAAAGTATTCATCAGTCAATTTAACGCGCAGAATCATCACTTAAGTAATAAAACATTAAGGAACTGGCAAAAGCTATTTAAATTCTTCTATTTATTGAAGACGTCATAGGTATGCGCCCGGTGTGGCAGACGTGGTCAATGCCATAATTTACATAAAGCGAAACATGTTAGTAGATAGGTAAGTGGTCAATTTGTATTATCGGTTTTCTGTGGGTACTCAATGATAGGTACGTTATAAAGGTGAAAACTTGTACAAAAATATAAAAATGACATACTTATCTAAGGAAAGATTTATACGTATCGAACACATTTCCTTGTACTTATTTAATAGATAGGTACATGAAATATAGGATGTACCTGACTGTACCTGTACTTAATTATTTTAGTCTTACACACACTTTCACATTTATGACGTTTATGCGTGTTAGTTTCTAAACTTTACTTAATATCCTAAAGTTAACTTCATTATTAATAAATTTATCTTGATGATGCTTTTATTAGTTTCTAATCATTCGAGCACCAACTGCCTGTGATTAGAAACGGATTCAAAATAGATTAATTATTAAGCCATATTGACTAGGTAGGTAATAATATTAAATACATACCAACGTGTTGAATTAAGAAGCTCCTTTTTTCGAAGTCACTTATAAATAATAATGTAGTGACATCAGTTGACTACATTCAAACAGCGATTATTATGATAATATTAAAGTCTCATTAAAGGACACGACACGTTGACTTTTCTACCTAAGTCTCATGGAAACGGCTAAGGAAAGCGGATGGTGTCAAATCGTGTTGCTAATAAGACTTTTAGCTTATCTCGCCGTTTTATACGTATTCAAATATTACTTATAATAACATACACATAATTTCCTTGATTTATTTGTCAACTGATGCCACATTCCTGTATTAGTTTTCGGCATTTGCAACTATGTCGCTAAGTTACATAAGTGATATTTAAGTACCCTAACTAAGTAGAAACACAAGTAGCATATATTTAGCTATAGGTACAGAAATAATAATAATAATATCTTCGACAACTCACACACGGCCATCTGATACTTACCAAACAAGGCAGAGCCTCATGCTCCATGCTCATCACACAAAGATTTGTCCTGGTTGGGAATCGAACCCACGACCTTCGGTTTAGCAGCCAAATATATGCTTCATGTGCTAATTTTAAGTTGTACTTAATTGATTATACATCTATTAATTGAATACCTAGACACTAATTACCTGTTATTTTTTTCCACATCATAATAACTAATTGTTAGTCGAACAATTATCCAGTCTAAAGCAAATCTGTTTTAATAAACCTGAAATGCTTGTTATTTACTCTTGACTAGACAATTTAAAATAAATAGAATTCTATTTACGTATTACTTAATATCTAAATTCTTTGCATTGCAATAACAGTGAAGGAAGAACAAAAAAACTTTACAGTAAAAGATAGAGCGTTCTAGTAAAAGTATTAAAAATATTAACAAGACTCATCAAAAGCGCGATTTACGTACAAAGGTAATAATTATACTTAAGTAAGTCTCTAAAACATTAAGAAATAGACGTCTTGTCTACCTAAACGGTTACAGTTACGGTACAAAGATTAGTTTTAAGACTTTTAAGTCACTGCTTGAACCGAGGCATTATGTACATACTAACATCGAAATGCAATATTGCCTTTATGGTTTCTTCTCCATAACATCTAACGGCACCATTGTCTCCGGTAGTTCCGCCGAGTCTGTGCTCATTTTTCGACCACTGCAGTTTGTAAAACATGTGTCACCGACACCAAACTTCTCTCCGTCTTCCAAAGATTGAGGTAAGTTCCTACCTATTGTTTCTGGCAAGAAAAAGGTAGAAAATCCTGATAACAACGCAAGGAAACCAAAGAGTATGGTAGGTATTTTAGGATTCAAGGTATCCAACAAATTGATAAGGGGTGTTAAAGCGCCCGACACACTCGCGCACATACTGCCAAGACCTACTCCAGAACTGCGCACTACGGTTGGGAAAAGTTCAGCCGAATACTTGTAAATGATAGAGTAAGAGCCCGATATAAAAAGTTTTCCGACCATTACAACACCTGTGGTAGACGTAGAGCCATGAGGTAGAGCGACAATGACTAGACAAGCGATCCCTCCTAATAACATCATAGTGCTGATGAGTGCTCTATGTCCCACGCGATCCAAGAAATATACAATGAGAATATAGCTGGGCAATTCCACAACTCCCATTAAAAACATTATAAAGTACGGATTACCGTTTAGCTTTCCAGTGTTAAGAGAAAGACCATAATATACAACTGAATTAACAAACCAACATCCGCAAATGATTAAAGTTTTTTGTAACATTTTTGGCGTTTTAAACAAGTCTGTTGTTCCAGCTGAATGCTCATCTGTGTATTTAGCGCACGTAGCCTTACAGTGGGACACTAACGAGGGAGTATCTATGGAGTCAGTGAAACCGTTTATTTTCAAAGCCTTTTCTATAATGGCGACGGATTCACGGGCACGTCCTTGAGCCCAAAGCCACCTGGGGGATTCATCCATAAGTAACCAATGAGGAAGTAGCAATGCTGCGTGTAATGCATATACTAATTGCAAATAGAATCGATTATCTATTAAATATCCCCAAGCGGCCAGCAACATAATTCCGATAGCGAACATAATTTGAAACGTTACTCCGCATATGGTGCGTTTACTTGGACCTACTATCTCCATTGTTAACACAAAACCAGCTATGTATGAACCTGATCCAAATATTCCATAGAGGAATCGAAGCACCATGAAAGTATAGTAGTCGGTAGCGAAAGCAACAGACGCGCCAAACAGGAGTTGTAGGATTCCGGCCCAAAGGAAGGCACTTTTTCTTCCGAACTTGTCTGACATTCGTCCAAATATGAGGGAACCAGCTACTACACCAAACATATATGCGGTTTGGGCAGAAGCTCCCATCCATCGCCGACTGCAAACGAAGTCCCACTCAATGCCCCGAGATGAAGTATAGAACTGAGTATCGTAAACCCAGTTTTGACAATCAACTAATGTTTTATTTTCGCCATACATTTGACATGACTCAAGCTTCCCGTGCTCGTTTAAAGGAATGGCGGCTAGAACAAGTGAGGAGTTCCATGGCTCCGTGTGGTTAGCACTATCTACTCCTGGCAGGTAACATCTGAAATTCAAAAAAGAAAACTAAGAATGTTTGCTTAAACATATTTTTATTACTTTCGTGCCTTGCGTGCGCGGTGCATGTTAGTTGCAATTTTAAACTTCATTCCGTTCTAATAAATGTAGTTAAACCTGTTTAAGGTCAGTGAGATTGTGCACTTTTTACTGATAGGTACTATTAAAAGCTGTGTGTTTTAACTAAGATCAGCAATAAAGCACGAGTTAATTTGGCTGTGCGTATAATTCTAAAACAAACCAAATGCACTTTATTGTGTTTGACCGTATTGTTTACAAACTATAATAACAAGGATCGTATTATAAATAAAGTTATTTTCGTGTTACTATTGTAACAGTTTTCCTCTAATATATGTACTATATTATGTCTACAGCTAGCGTTACGAATTACTCTAAGCATCACTATTTATTAACTTATTATAACTGTACACAAGTCTCGATCTCTTTAAGTACCTACAGTCACGTATGAGGATGATAATTAAATAAATTATAATCAATTTAATGGTTTTTCCTCCGTCAGGCTTCATTTTATTTCTGGTGCATGTTTATTACATACACCTGTCACACAAAACAGAATTTATTTGATTACTGAGAGTAAATGTGTAAGTACTTAGGTATAGTGATTTTAAAAGTAAATTGGTAAATAGTCTTAGGCATGTCTAATATATGAATAACCCTTATGTATTGAATCGTTAATAATGATACATACAACGATGAATGGATTTGTTAATAGGTGGTGAATTTAAAAAGCGACAGACATAGCATTTTTACCATAGCCCAGTCAAACATTATGTATGTTATAAAATAGTGTACTTACGTATATATCAAGATATAACTGCACCAATAAATTCACTTTGTTGTTGTATAAAAACGAACACCAAAGCCGACCACTTACTGCCCCCAATCGTACCGACAAGCAAACCGTACGCTGTATAACCAAAAGCAAATAATGTTACAAGACCCATACCATACGCACCAATATATTTCTGAGGTGATCTAAAAAGGAATAAAAGATAAAGACTTCACACGACTAACACTACATTTACCCTGAACCAGAGAAACTAAACGAATGTATGTACAGTACCCGAAAACTTTCATTATGGAGCTAACCGTCCATGCCCATGCAACGTAAAATAATATATTCTTTATCGACTGACAAAGCGTAGACAGATATTTGATAAGTAAATATTCTTGAACTGAATTTAACTATATAGAATAGACTAGCTATTTTATTTGATACCTAAATTTTACTGCCAAGACTGGCAGCGATGAGTGTTTATCGTAAAAAAGCAGTCTATCAAATATCTTCCCATGCTTAATACCGAGCGATGTACAAATAATAACCTTGACTTTACATTTTATAGCAGAAGGTACTAGTAGTAGTAGGAAGGAAGAACTGACCTATGTTCAGGTACCGCAGCGACTGTGACTAGAGACAGCATGTGCATTCCTGCCGTCATCGCCGCCAAGATGTGGAGGATGAACTGGAAACATTGGTATCGCCCGAAGTCACCTGAAACCACCAAAAATCATACTCAAAAAAAATATCGAACAACTGTGCAAACTTAATTTTATTTGACTTCCTAAATATACAGAGTTAAAAATAAGCTTAAATGGCCAAACAAAATGGTCGTTGTTCGAAAAATTACTAGTTGGTTCAGACTAAAAAATTTATGAGGCTTAAATTTCTAAAATATAACATAACGTGCAGTTTTCTGAATTCGTTGTTCATTTGTATAAATTATTTTGGTAAAATGTTATTTGGTGTTCTACCTATTTGTTAGCTTAGTAATGAGCACGCGTAGTGATCAATGCTGCATTGTCTAAAATTGTTTGAGTTCTGTAAATGTTATATGGCAGTAGAAAAGTCATAGTAGGTACTATTTAAAATTCATTGCGTAAAATATTTATGTAAGTAGGTTGAGAAAAGTACGAGTATATCTTTCAAGATAAGAAACTTACGTAGCATGGGAAAGGTTTTTATGTAGAGCGTGAAACTGATCACATTATTATGATTTTGATAAGCGTTGTTGTAAAATTGTAGGTCTGTGTGAAAAAATATAAGAATATCATTGAAGTTGTGCTATAGTTTTCCTTCTACCTAATCAAATCAATTTATAGGTACTATAACTTCTACTTATAAAGAATGGGAATAACATATGTATGAAATGTTATAAAGGTGCAACACTTAAAATAAAGTAATTAAGACACTATGTACATACTTGTTTCGTACTACATACATACTTTTAAATACATATACAGATGTTACCTTTGTAATAAGTATACAAGTTATGGGACGAATTTAGTTAGTATACATTAGTATCTTGATAACGCGACAGAGCTATTGTGTAATAATAAATGCGGTCTTTAAACTTGTAGAGTAAGTATGTTATATAACATTTTGACGATATTTAGCAATGACCTTTACATAACGTGATATCTACTTGTACAAGGTGAACCAATTAATATAACAATGTTAACCGATAACTTAGGGACAAGGGCGAGCATTTTAAATATATTTTATAAGTTTTACGTTTTTATGACTATAAGGTCATTTCAATTCGTTGTCTATTGCTACTTGATAATTGTACTTGAAGAGCACGTGTTTCGATCGGTCTACAGGTAATCGTCTGAATTATAAAATAGGTCTTTTGAGATGCATTCGGAACAAATATCCTAGGATTTAGCAAACTTTTTAAACCGACTCTGTCTGCGTGTTTTTTTTTATTGGAAATTTTACTTTACAATAATCAAGTCAGAAGTAACTCCAAAAATAATTGCTTACAATAATGAAGTATACAATTATACATAATTTATCAGCTATATTTTTAAATTACTACAAGCAGCATATCAAGCCTGAACATTGCCCTGCATGATACAAGTATTGAAGGATATAAGCAACGCAATTAATATCGGCGACCATACCGGTTACTCCCACTTACAGGTATTCCGTATAATGTAGATTGCTATCGCACCTGTTATGAAACGAAATTTTTAAAAAATTACAGTATAAAAATAATTTGTGTTCTTGGAAGTTTCGTTTAAAATCACCGGCCATAAATTATTGCTGTATTTTATTTATTTTTACTGAAGTTTGAAAATTGATTATTTATGTTTTATTTATAACATTGTTAAAATGTTTCGGAAAGTTTGTTGCACTAATAAAACAACAAAATACTGTACTAAAACGTACTTTTACGCAGTTATAATTTTATGCGTTCACTCATAACTCACGTGTGATACAAAATAAATGACAACAGCATTTGTTTTTAAGCTTCTTTTCTACTTCAAAGTTTTAAAGACTTTCAACAAGGTCATAATTTATTTTTGTAAAGACATTTGACCAATTTTGCGCGTAGAAAGTAGGTACCTACCTATACAAATTATGCAATTTTTCATTAAAATAGTCGAACATCGAACATCAAGGTTACCGCATCACTACAAACTGTACTTTCCTTGCTTCGGTTTCAAATTCTCTTAGTTAAATATTCTAAAGTTATTGCCATATCTGACACTAACAAAGTAATTTGCATTTAACTAAAAGAATTAGGTACACTGTTTGTGCAATCAATGACGTTTTAAATCGCTTTAATAATTTATTTTTAATATGTAGGTACCTGTGCAAGAAGCTGAACGAAACCAATAAAATTATTATTGCGTTTAACTATTACAGGTAAAAATAAATATGTACCTACTACCTACAGCAATAATTACCTTGCATATTTATTGAAATTAATACAAAGCCAATTGTTATGAACTTTAGTATTTTCCCTGCAAAACACAATCGACTCTAGTTAAGCTACAAGATATTTTAAATACAACAATAATATAAAGTTATTTTTATGTGTGTACATATTAGATCGTGCTGAAAACTTCAATAATGTTGGACGCAATTTTGTTCATAATCACTTACTTAATACCTAGTTAAAGTTCTTAGGCCAAATAATAATAAACGCACGGTTGTACATGAAACATATTACAATAATGGTATCATAATACGGGGGTCGTTGTATACAATGCTCTACCGAACACTATCGCGGCGTGGCTCCGATAACCCTTTAACCTGAACGCACTGTAACCGATCTGTCCGACTCACGCCCCTCGCACCACATTATCTTATCACGTGCTAAATTCATAATTAACACAACAAAACGTGTTAATATGGCAAATCTACCAACTAAGAATGGGTTCAGTCATTGCGTATGTACTAATCCGCGTGTATCAATAGCGTTATTGTCCCCGCGCTCATTTTCTAGAAGAACTTCATTTTTCGATGTTTCTTATGTCCTTAATCCTACGTGTACTTATTAATGTAAAGATGTTTCATGCAAATGTTCCCAGGAAAGTGTATTGTTATGATACGTGAAATGACACTGACTCGCAGGTTTATTGCCAACGCGTCGACTCGACCGCGACGGATGAGCAAGATGTTTCAGCGGACAGATAGACTCTTTAACCTACAAGACAAATTAATGCTGCAGGAATATTACCGACAATTACCGGGTTATGTGTCGGGACAAGTAGTCCTGAACATTATGACACAACAGCTTATACCTACTGACTAAGATCTGCATGCACCTTACCTCTACACATGTTATTTATTACATTTTTGTTTTACCTAATTCCAAGAGGAAGTTAAGAATTTTGAATAAAGGTCCAGCACACTAAAGATTGTAACTGTGGGAGTTTGGACTTCGGAAATGCCATTAACTAATTGACAACTAAAATTAAACGTTATAGCTTTTAGGATAGAAAATTGGGCTCTAAAACGTTTAACATTTGATAAGAATTACATGTGTCGTTAACGTAATTTAAAGACCAATCAATGGACATTTTTGTTACGGAATAGGCAAAACTCATGTAAAGGTCAACGAACTACTTAAGTGACAAGCAGATGCTTATTGGCATCTTCCTTTTTTTATATATAAATTGCTATTTTAAAGTCTATTATTTTTGATTCCTACTGGTTAATGGATGAGTACAAGCCATTGTAAAAAACAGATTTTAGACCGGCATTTAATTATTTCATATAGTAATAGGTAATTCTGTAGTCTGGTAGCGCAAAAAGGCGCATTCCATGTAAATTCGTTATGTAATTCACCAATAATCCTGTTATGGCGAAATCTGTAAGAAACCTATGTTTATCCGAGTATTATACAGGCTGATGAATATAAAATAAGCTCAGTCGTCTACATAACAACGCTAAATCAATTAAGTGTAAGTGTACGGAAAAATTATATGTCACGACTTACTGGAACAACATTACATCGAACAATAACATGTATTATGACATTGCTCGACATTAAGGTATTGTACAGCAACGCGGCCCGTAAGATCGGCGCGTCACGCAACACGTATTGACTATTGACACAGATGCGGACCACGATAACACACTTGCGACCGATAGCAAAAACTTCAGTAAAAGGTTTTCTGGCGATTTTATATAAAATATTACAATTCCTGTGACGGTTCTGAGATTAATTTATTGCTAACTAAAACCTCTTTGATTCTAAAAAGAGAAACAGGCTAGAAAACGTTGCTTATCGATGGACATTTTACATCACGTACAATTATGTTTCTTTCATAATATTATAAGAAAGTGTAGCAATAAATTGAGAAAATCTGAAGTTTCGTGGTAACCGTTGGTGTAATTTTTTCACTGTTTTCGTTTTGTAGAGAAGTTCAAAGTAAAATAGCGTAGCTTAATTAAACGGTGTCTTAATTATTTTAATACATAATAAGTACTGAGAATATTTACCAAATGGATTTCACACAGACTTAGCTCGAATCCAATCCAATTTAACAAAAACGCTACGGCTACAGCAGTATTAAATATACAATACGTAACATATTTGAAATATATACATACAACTTTTATTAAAACATTTTTTTAAACAAGTTATTCATTAATACATAAAAACTGGTTATTTATCAATAGATAAATTACTAATTTAATCAATAGATAAATGACTAATTTAAAATCTATACTAGCTTAAAAGTATAGGTACCTACACTACTACACATACATTTTTAATAAAAAAAAATGTATTTTTATTATTATTTAATAATGCAAAACTAACCTAAATAATCTTTTACTTCAAATATCCGTATACCGTAGATACATGTTGCATATACCTACGATGATCGTTTCTGACATTTTAGATTAATTGCATAAAGCGCAATCTCATAAAGTCATTAAGAAACCTTAACAAAGCTTAACACAAATACCTACATTAACCATAAAAATGTTTTAATGGATATCATTTCACAACCAGAAATAGTATAAGAAACATAAGACAGTCAATTCCCAGTACTAAAAGCTCTTTGTCCTGACACGCCCTCTGTAGAGAGAGATACTACTAATATGTATATACTACTATTACTAATAACGAGAGTCAAATAATATAATAAGGATAATTGAAGTATTTATATCAATTTAGTATATTGGGCATGTTTCTTTAAACCTGGATTATGTAGGTACGTTTTTGCTAATTCGTAATAGGATAAGAAATATTTAAAGCCAAAACTTGTTCAACAAGTTTTATTCTATTTGTTTCGTCTGCCGTTTTTGAATAGCAAATACAAAAACAATATATCTACATGGTTATTTGCAAAACTGTAGTAAGTGACTCTATTGCTAAAATCATTAACGACAAATTTTGTTTTAGGACTTCTTAAATAGACTATATATTTTTAGTACTACCTCACACTTGACAACACAGATTGTATTTATGATAGGCATAATTATGTAGGCAAGTTATCAGTTTATAACCTATGTATCTAGATTTCTCCTTTACTTCCACGTGGAGTTGATTAAATTACGAGCGATCAATTTAAATTATTTAAATCATATATGAAACTTGGCATGAGTTAACCTTGGTTTTTAAGAAAGGACATAGGCTAATTTAAGCCACAATAACCCACAGAGCCGCGGGTATTGTATGGGTATTGGTTAAATATAAAATGAAAAAAATAGTCCAAAAAACAATTGCTCTCGATATTAGTTATATAGGCATATACTAGGATCTAAATATTTTGCAAATAACCCTGTCGACACAAAATAGAGTCTTTGCCAAACGGTTTATCGATCTTAGTTTTTATTTATTGCAGACAGGCGATTGTTGCTTCTCATCCTCTTTACGTAATGGCCTAATCACCTTTTACAACACTGTCTGTTATAAAAACTTAACGAGGTAGCAAAAATATTTTTCAGTAGGTAAGTACTTAATTATATTTTGACATGTTATCACAAAGATATCCAATGATGATATACATACTCTCTATTTGATGACCCCGTCTTAGATATAATTTTGATAGGAGATTACGATTACACATTTTATTTAAGGTTGTGCAACAATAGGTAATATCATTCGATAAGTATATATTATAACTAATAACTACGTATATCTTTTACATCCGGCACAATTAATTATCTTTAAAATATGAACAAGCTTGCTTTTTATAATTTCAAAACTATCTGTACTTACATAATTAATTAATTATTTAACTGCACTCTACATGTAGGCAGAAAAGCTTGTTGTCGTAACTAGCGCTCTACAATATCGAATCTCATGGTACAATGACGAAAGAACGTCTCTCGTTACTGGTGGCACCAGACATCGTAATATAATTTACTTGACTTACAAATTTCAAAAACAGACTTTGTGAAAGTACACAGTGTTCTGTAGCGAGCAATCGGCAGGTACCTCTCACATATCTCCAGTGTATAGCGCTCATGGAATTGGTGCAATTAACCGAAGCGCACTTACATGCAAGCAGTAATTTACAAATTGGAGGTCATGCGCAGAATACCGTTTACGACGTTTTAAACCACTCCACCCAATGTCCGTGCACATTATGAACTTAGTTTATTGAAACGAAAACACTTTTACTGGACACACTGTCATGGCTTTTTTATTTAAGGGCCGAAATATTTTACATCTCGCATTCTCACCGGATTTTAAGCAAAACCTGCTGATATTATTTCTGTGCATATTTCAACATGCGACCAAAATAAACGACACACAAAAACATTCTCAGAAGGTCGTTTACTTTCTTGAAGTACGTACTGTTCTCCTCATTTTCGTAGTATTTATTCCGGTGCTATTTTAATGAAGTAAGTCCAATAATGTTGTTCATAATTCTTTGGCAACATTATGTTCTACTAGCACTACTAGCGTCCCGCAGTTTTACCCACCAATAAGGATAAAAAAAAACTTGTATGTTCATTAATGCTTTAAGCTGTTTGTGATCCCATATGATCTGTTATATATGATCTGTTTAACAGTTTTTCACGTGAAAGATTAACATACATCTATCCATCCATTCATCCAACTATCCATCCATTCATCCCTCGATTCTCACATACTTTCACATTTATTAGTAGTAGGATTATCAAATAATGTCATGCCCTGCCTCATTATTTTGTGGATATGTATAGCGTACTACATTAGTTGACATACATTTTGCACTATTTACGTCATGTTGATAAAAGGAACGAAATATTCAGATTGCCAGCGTGTACTGATTTAGGTGTCTCGAAATAGTTTTAGACATATTATGTCGCTGACCTGAAAAGTGCCCTTGTTGCGTTCAATGATAAGTATATTTACACAGATATTTGTGGTAATTCACGAACCAAAAAATGCCAGTAATCGAATGAGTCGCCAGCTTCGATCAAATAAAGGTACTGATCAACGGTCGCCAGAATTAGAAAAACTAGTCATGGAAGTTACTAACTACATACAAAGATGGTTACAAAATGTTACGCAACAGAAACGACTCTACTTTTTCTAATAGACAATATTATGCAAAAAAATCTGCAATGATTTTAAAATTACAGTTCTTTATGCTTACAATATGACGTACCTAAAACCTATTAATCTTTTAAGTGTCTATCCATGTTATTCGAATATGAGATATTGATGACCTATTTTATTGTAAATGCTCATCTAAATAAACAAACTAATACATTTTTCCAATAAGAGAGAGGATCTGTTATTTGTATACTAGATTTTATTTTGGCGAGTATCAAAGATATAATAAGATGTCAAATAATGACTTGCGACAGTTACGAACATATTAAATTTCGCTCGAAAATAAAGTAGGACAACTAAAACGGAGCACATTGAAAATACGCATGCTTGCGTTTGACGGAAGCCTAGTAGATTTAGATACCGAATTAACTTTTAAAAGAACTATCATGTACTAAAGTAAACACAAAATAATTAAAGAATAAATGCAATAGAGATCGTACATTTTATCTGTGCTTCGCTGATGTACGCGGTGCGCATACGCCGGGAAAACGAAGAAATTGGCCGGTGAAACTTGACTTGGTTTCGTCTTTGAAAACGTTAAAGAATTTTCTTGCACCAACGTGAAATGAATGTCAACAGTAAAGTTGATTTCTAAAACAATAACTTGTTTATTTACGTCTTGTGTTTATTTATTTATGTGGAAACATCATATATTTAATGATGCGACACTGGACACTTGACATCAATGCAACGCGGTGTAAATACCTAAATTTTCGAAGTAACATTATAGGCTATTTATTTTTACCATGGCATACTAAAATGTTGTAGGTATTCCTATGGACAAAAATTTGGAGTTTGGCCGAGAGTTTAAAAAAAACACCTAATTTATATACTTGTGAGAACTAATCTAAATACTATCAAAACCATGTTTACAAACATAATATTTACGAACGTTGTAGTAAAAAACAAAAGATATTTTTTGTGTTTGTAATTAAGTTGAATGAAATGACCAAGTCTAAACATAACATACACACTCATGTTATTATCTAGAAATTTAAATATACGCTTTACAACTGCCAAATTACCTTTTAAACTGAATGTACCTATTCATTAGCGTTAAGCAAGTGAAGACAATTCATTTAAAGTATAAATATGGAACATTGTCGCCTAATTGCATGAAATTACCGGTGACCATCACGGTATTTTAATAGAAATAGATTTAGGCATTAATATTACATGAGTTAAGTAATAATAATCTATACTTATAATAATATTATAAAGCTGAAGAGTTTGTTTGTTTGTTTGTTTGTTTGAACGCGCTAATCTCAGGAACTACTGGTTCGAATTGAAAAATTCTTTTTGTATTGGATAGTTCGTTTATTGAGGAAGGCTATAGGCTATATAACATCACGCTACGACCAATAGGATCGGAGCATAAATGAAAAATGTTGAAAAAAAAAAAACCGTTGAATCTTAAACACGCGAACTAAGTCGCGGGGGACAGCTAGTAATCAATATTTAGATTAAAGAAAACTGAATAAAATCAACACAATTCATTAATTCCATATAATATATGAACCATGCAAATCGCTCGTCATATGGCGGGCAGTTCTAAGGAAAACATTGGCATTTTCATGGGTTTTATGACGTAAAGCAGTTCTAAAACCGTACCCACAATAATCAGGAACTAATATTTCCTTGGCAAGCGTGTAGAACCCAACTACCATTCATTTTGATAGGCATGTAATGTTTGCGTAGCCTGACACACCTCCGAAATGTTTTCAGTCGAGTAATCACCGACGGTACGTAGTTATAAGTAGCAGTCATAGTAGGGTCAGGTGACTGCCACCAGCGAGATGTGCGATTTATTTTAAAACATTTACCATTCTTAAAAATAATGTCGTTGTTGACGTTTCAAGGTCATTACGCTCCTACTTCGTCGCAAAATGCGAATTTTTATAAAAAAGGATTTTTGTTAAATAATACACAGACTTACATACACAGTTCCATTTATAAAGCTTTTAGTATTTATGCCATTGCATGCACCTACCGAGATAAATAAATCACGCCTGTATGAGCAAATAGTCACATCAAATATTGTAGAAGATAAATTACCCGATACACACCGATTACATAATAAAGCCTATGGACTATCTGCTTGATCACATTGATTGTGTACATACTATTACACACATATAACATAACGTACTTATCTAGTTCGATATATTATAATAAGTATATACTTATCGAATAATATTACCTATTGTTGCACAACCTTATATGAAATGTGAAATCGTAATCTCCTGTCAAAATTGTATCAATCATCAAATCTTTGTGATAAAATGCCAAAATATAATTAATGTACTTTCTGAAAATATTTTTGCAGACAGTGTTGTAAAATGTGATTTAACCATTACGTAAAGAGGATGAGAAGCAACAATCGCCTGTCTGCAATAAATAAATACTAATCGATAAACCATTTGGCAAAGACTCTATTTTGTGTCGACAGGGTTATTTACAATACATTTAGAACCTAGTATGACCATATAACTAATATCGTGAGCAATTGTTATTTGGACTATTTTTACAATACTAAGTATTACCCGCGGCTTCGCTAGCGTGGGTGTCGGTTTTTGTGGTTAAAGAGCCTATGTCCTTTCTTAGGTACTAAGTTTACCTCATACCAAGTTTCATCCATATCTGTTCAGCGGTTTAGCCCTGAAAGCGTAATAGACAGGCGTAGAGTTACATTAGCATTTATAATATTAGTATGGATTTAAATAATTTAAATTGGTCGCTCCACGTGGAAGCAAAGGCGAGAACTAGAAACGTAGGTGATTAATTGATTATTTACCTACGAAAAATAAAGATTTCGAGTGTAAGATAGCACAAAAAAAATCCAGTCTATTTAAAAAGTCCTAAAACAAAAGTTGCCGTTAATGATTTTAGCAATAGAGTCTCTTACTAATGTTTTGCAAATAACTATGTATATTGTTTTTGTTAGGAAGCCTATGCATACTTCTTTGGCCATGTATTGTGCTGTAAACGTTTACATACTGATGATACACGTTTGTATAAAATAGTTCTGTAGTGCCATCCCTGTTACAATGTTTACCCAGCAATGATCAGTCAAACACCTCGCCCAAGGTATTGTTTTCGTTGATGATGAATCGGCCGACCTTCATATAGCCAGTTGTTTGCCGTCAATTGACATTGATATTTTTATGTACATTTAGTATTTATTATAGAAATTAAGTAAATGTAAGAAAAAAAATCGGCCTTCTTATTTGCCATTGAATAACGGCAGACGAAAAAAATTTAATAAAGTTAGTTAAACAAGTTTGAGCTTTAAATATTTCTTATTTTCATACGAATAAGCAAAAATGTAACTACTATACTTTTTCCACGTTTATTATAAACATCATCAAATATAAAAACTTTCTCCTCATCTCCTTCTCAAATCCTCAAATATTAATTATCCATATTAAATTATTTGACTGTACGTTTTTGTTAAGATCTCAACAGGGATAAAGATTAAGGATTAAGACTGCGTTTTAAACAGGGGCATGTAGTTAATAAAAAAGCAGTAAGGGAGGATTAAATGATCATTGTTTATTTATTTCATAACAGATCTCTGGCTCGTCGGAGATTCCTGAGAATTTACACCATTGGTTTCCCAGGAATGTAACTGAAGGTATGACCTCCTATTTAATTAAACTAACCAGGCGTACTTCATTTAATTCCCTACATAGGAAACAGCTTTGAATCAAAATATTCCATGAAATTTTATAATTTTATTAATGTAGATTTTGTGTACTACTATATCTGTGAGATACGTCTCGTGATCAAATAATTAAAGTAATATACTTATAATCATTTTAAATGTCATAAACACGAGAACAAGATTAGCGTTTGCTAACTAGGTACAATACAATTAAAAATAAACTATGGACCATTTAATGCATTATGTCTCGTGCCATGACTAACTTATAATTAATAATTACTACGGCCTGTAATTGTCCCGCTGCTGGGCTAAGGTACAGAGAACGAACGAGCATTGACCATCATGCTTCCTCATTCTTAGATGGCGATTTCATTTTATATCATCAAACAATACACCAAAAATATTTATTAATATTCTTAGTGCGTTTTAGTAAGGCATTTTAATTAAATTAAAATAAATTTAGCTTGTTAATTGACAAAAATCTAGATGCTATCAGAAGATATCAATGAAACCCATAACTGTCTACTGATGAACGTCTGCATCCGATCAATCATTCATAATCATTTTTACCTTGTAATAAGTGTTTTATTAGGTTATCTGATTGTAATTAAGTAGTTCAGTAGTGGATAAGCAGTACCGATACTTGGTATATTATACAGGGTCAGCGATGTCACGCGACGCTATGCCATTTGACAGAATTAACATGAATAACTATTATGGTAATACTAGCATTGTTTAGAAAACCCACTTACTTAATATATGTATTTAGTTAGTCATTATAACTCTCTTTTAATTTATCATGTAGGTACATTAGTTAACGCCTTCACTAAATATTGAGACAATCTTGTAACTCAGATTCAGAGTGTTGACAAAAAATTATGCCTTTTGTATACAAATTTAACTTATTTTCCGTTTTGTGAAGAGAAAATTTTCAATTCCCACGTTTACCTTCAATCATTCACACATGCAAGTGAATCAAGTTTGAACATAAATATACCACGTTGTATATTATGCAAATTATTTTAACAAATATAAAACCTGTGGCACATGGAATAGCTATCAGAAAAAAATACTTATTTACATAAAACGTGTATCATTTAGTTCAAAAATTGGTATATTGCTATAGGTATATCTTCCAGACTCAATACTCGTTTAACATGCGCATATTATTTTGTAGGTAGTAGGTAGCCAAGTTTCGTGTTTTGTATCGATATAACAGAAAATAAATTTAAAATTCAATAAGTTATTAACCGAATTTACTGTCAATAAAGGCACTTTAATTCATTTTAAACGTTTTACTTAAAATCTTGTAGCTTTTGAACTAACATTTTCGGAGAGTGTTTCAATAACCGGGTTTCAAGGTGGCTAAATTAACAGAAGGTACCTAGTATTAAGTGAACAGGTGGTATTTCGCATTAGGTAAGTAATAATAAAATTAACTTTAACACAATCGATAGGTCGACATTGAGGATGTGATCAATTAGAAAGGAAAGCGCGGCAGTAATTAAACTCTACGTCTCAGTCATATGAAGGTATACGCTTACAACACTGATCACATTTCTTAGTCAAGACAAGATTGACCAGTTGCAACGTAAACGAGGCCAATAAACGTTACTTGCACTGCTTGTCTGCACGAAACGAAAAAAAAAAGGCAACAAACCAACAGTACTAAAGTTAAAGGGTTCGGACTGAAGTAAATTTTAAAGTATCCATATGTTTAAATATGCTGCGAAAACGACCACTCACCGAGCTTTCCCATCATTTCCTCTAAAGCGTGATCCTTGTCCATGATTCTGGCGGTGGTTCCCGGCGCAGTAGTTGGTTTGACGAAATTCTGTAACGATATTCACAAACACCATTGATGGTAGAGTTATGTCAAACGCGCGGCGGCGTGAGGTAGTGCAGGCGAACGCCAAGCGTGCGTGCCGGCGGACGAGCGAATGGATGGCAATCGTCGCGCCGAGGCGCCGACCGCGGGTCGGTTACCGCAATCGCGCGAAAAAACCTAACCTCTTATCTCCGTCGGAAATACCTGCCAGTTCGGCAGTTGTTGCTAGCGCCTTGTTGCACTGGAGACTCTATCTAGCATTATAACGGGCAAGAAAACTATAATCTGAGAAATTATCAACAGCTGGTATCAGTCACGAAAAGAATATCACCCTAATACTATTACAAATATAATCATTAAGTCGTTGTACTGTGCCTGTCTTTCATCATCATTAGGACACAAATATGTACATTTAATAACGATATCGTCACGACTGTTTATCGTTAGCGCAACGCAGTTGATAATAGACACGTTAGGCGGTTACGTATGAACTTCTGTTTACCGCAGATAGTCACAAATAGAACAACATTAGATATTCATGTTATGGTTCACATTACTATTTGTATAACATTAAAACACTAGGAAAATAAGCGTTCAATAAAATTGCTCTACCATTTCAATTTTATGAGTATCTGATAAAAATATTATGTCACTTAAGCTGTAACAATCGAATCATCCTAGGATATAAATAAACTCAAGGATAATCCGTAGCTGGGTAATCGAGCCTACCAACAAGATATTCAATTTGTCGTATCATAAGTATCTAAATTATTTGACATTGTTGCAAATTTCTAGAGATGGATAGCAATATTCGTTAACTTTGAAGGACTTACCTTAATAAACACAATCAATAGGTTTGATATATCTAACCTTATAGGCCTTTACGACGTTTGGCTAAGCCCTTAAAAGTTAACGAATATCGCTATCGCTATCTATGTCGAGACTGTAAGCCCAGTAGTTAGATTCCAGTGCCAGTAATTACCATAAACGAGCTGATGTAATGACGACCGATCATTTACTTATTCTGGCCATGTAAAGATATAATTTTTTATGCTCATAGCTATTCTAAGGAGAAAAGATATCACTCTTTTTTTAGAAAAAGTAAATCTAAGAAATACTTGCTTTGTATTTATTTACAGGATATCATTTGTCTAATCAACAACGTAATTATTGTGCAATAATAACAAAGTTCTTTTTTTATTTTCATATCATTGATAGACAATTACTTCAGTTTCTCCGTTATCTAAAAGGCTGATCAACTTAATCTGTTGTCAAATCAATTGATCACGTTTGTGATTGGTTGATCAAAAGACTTACATGGTTGTAAGTCTCAGATCACATCGCTTAACATGAGGTTTGATAGGTGATTAATTTTTGTGTTGATCACCTTTTCAGAAACAGGTAAGAAAGGTAAGAATTGTTGCCTTAGTGCCTACTGAGGTAAGGCAATTATTACTAAGCCAATATACAGATGTTTGCCAGGTACATACGTTTGAATCCGTTCGCGTATACTAATGCTGCATTCCAACAAACACATGTTGGCGCTATGCGGTCGGCGTGTGCCGCCGCCGCCGCCGACGACGCCTTGCCGGCACCAATGACCCTCTGCCGTCGCAATGCAGTCGAGTTAACACTAACACGTACTAAGCAACGTGCTTACAAACTGCATTTAGCAGACTCTTCTGAGAAGCCTACACGATGTTTGCAAACCTATCTGCACTTTAACTTAGACTACCGTTAGTTATCAGTTGGTTTTAACATTATAATATACTCAAATACAGGAGATAATCATTCAAAAGCAGTATGTTGCCTAAATTTACATGTCATAAATTCATAATGCTCATCTTTACGACTCTAGAAGTTCTTTTTATTACTGGTAAAATATATCTAATCATGTGTTAATACGCCCACCGCACAAAATAAACAAGCTCATTTAGATATGTCGTCCTAAATTAAATTCGCATTTTTTTTCTGTCTGACAAGACGTTTACATTAGCTGCTACGTTAGCTGCTTTCTTAGGTATGATTATCAATGAATATACAACCTAAATTTGTTATAAAACCGCCGCCTTATCTATGTACGCATTGGTTCATCACATATGTACTTAAGCTATTTACTTGAACAAGGATTATAGTTATATCGTCATAAAATCACGACTAGAATCTAATTAGTAATAAGTACCTTCATGATTCTTGGTAGCGCCACTTGTTCTTAAGAAGGATAAATTTAGAATTATCGCATTAGAGGTAAATAACCAGTATTATCCTCAAACTGCTTACTGTTGCACACATATTAGTGTGTTTATTTAGACATTGAATTGCTAAGCTGCTGCGGGATACGAATGAATGAATAATTTAACACGAATCAAGTTGCAACTCAATGTATCACAATTGGAATGACTATATAACGGTGTTATCGACATGATACGTTAATGTCACATTTTAAAAAAACTTTGTGTTCAAATCTATGTAGCTTAAATAACAATGACATATTTAAGGACCATGTCGGAGTATGTAAATATTGTTATCTATGTAATACTATAAAAGTATACGAAGTTATAGAAGTATTTTTTTGTTCTAGAATTGGAACGATATATGAAGATGTGACAACTGAGGTGGTAGGAAAAATTGGCTATTGGCAATGGCATGTAACGTTCGTTTCAACAACACTGATGATGCTTACTATGTTTAATCAGTACGAGGACATATTCCTTCTGAAACCGTCAGAGGTCTACTGCATAGTTCCAAATGAATATGAAATAATAAACTCAAGCCTGTGTCTAGTGACTATTGAAAATAATGGAACAGAAGACTTCAAGTGTAACAAATGGCATTTAAAATTAATGTGGACCATTTGGATCAAAAAGACGGTACTTATGTGCTTCTTTCACCTTCTACTTTTATGTAACCCGTGTTTTAGTAAGTGTAAACACCTAATTGTCATAAAAATATTTTTTAAAAGATCTAATGATACCATGCTATCTCACCAATAAAATATCTATACCGCCATTACCTACTCTAAGTTTTGTGGGTAGCGAAAACATAAAAAAGGCAGGCTAAAAAAATCCAGTCTATTTAAAACACTCAGTTTTTGTTATTTAACAATCTCTGCATTGATATCGGATTCAATCTTTGAACAATACCAAAACATGTGATTACCATTTTGCTTCAGAAAGAGGAATCAAAGAAAAAGATTACTATTGTTCAGGGTTCTTACTCCAGAAAAAAAAATGTATTTACAAAGATGCTACTTTGTAAATACCATTTCTAAAATACGGAAACTTGACCTGTATTATTTTATTGACCATACCAAAGCAATATATTCCTACATACTTAATTATTCTCGACCACTAAAAAATAGTGGAGAAAAACATCGTGAGAAAATCTAGATTTCAAACTGTAATCTAAAAGCGCGAACTTGTGCCAAGGTAGCGACTACGCTATCACCAAATCAAGCACGAGTCTTCTTATTAGAAAAAATATATACTTTATTGTGCCAGAAAGTACCTACATTTTTTTTCAAGTTAAGGTGCCCTAGCCCCTACTCTAGAATTCCATGTGTCGTTGGGTTTAGTCTCCGGATCACAGGATTCGTATGCAGATGGTGGCACGTTCGAACCCAGCCCAGTACATTCAACTTTTTAAAGTTATATGTATGTACATTGTAAATTATTCTAAGACACCACTGACAATCGATAAAGGAAAACATCGTTAGGAAACATAGATTCCGAAATTGAGTCTAAAGTCGCCAACCCGGAAGTGAGCAAGCGTGGTGATCAATGCTCATGCCTTCTCTATCGACGCCTTTGCCCAGCTGTGGGAGATTTAAGTATAGGCCGGTATAATTATTGTTATTTATTTGGACCATTTTTTTTTTTTTATAAAATGTTACTAGCAATGTGGATGGAATTCACATTACTAGCAATCTTGTTAACCCCTCCAACTAAGCTAAATATGCTTGTATTTAGAGTGGGTTCACGTCAATAGTGCAATGTGTGGGGATCGAACCTGCGAACTCTCGATCACAAGGCCGTCACCCTAGCCAATAGGCTATTGCCGCATGAAGTTGTTATAGGTTAGCATTCTTTTATACATAGTTAAATTTTTAATACATGAATTATTTGTTTTCAGTGGCTTGTTTTTTGCGACAAGAAATTGAAATTACTGTCAACTGCCATCATCAGTCGATTTGGTTTGGTGTTTGGATGTATCATATACGGTTTAGTTTCAGACAGGTAATATTCAATATTTACTATTCTGTTAATGAAGAAAATAAGCCCTAGGAAAGTTCTTAGTTAAGTATAGAGAGAAAACCAGTTGTTTATTATTGGTACTTACATACCTACCACAGCTTGCAGTCAATCTTAGCTTGCAGTCTTACCTAACAAGTTTTTATACAAAACGAATGGCCACTACCAAAACCACAAATATACGTACATATGCACAGGACCTGTGCAGACGTGCGAGTATTTGTAAATCTGCAAATTGATGCAGTTAAAAGTTAGGTTACATTAAAACATGTAAGTGATAACATCACTTAGGCAAACCAATATCCAACCAAAATTGATACAAGAAATCTTCGTGTAGATATATAAGTAGATAGTACCACATATAACCAATATATTAGATTACGTTAAGCTACATAATATTGATAACGTATCAAAAATGGATCTTCTTGTACAACTGATAACGTTTACGACTAAATCCAAGTTAAATATCGGCCTAAATTGAGGTACAGAAAATCTTTGAGTTTATAGCTCCTAAATATTTCGACGTTTTATACTAATACAAGTTTGTAGTTCTTTTTTTATCGGGGTGAAACTCTAATGACTTCAACCCACGCCGAGGGCACGGCGTGTAGATATGCGAAGTGGTAATGTCGAACTTTTCCCCCCTCCCGTCCTTGCCATCGCCGGAACCGAGGGATCGCTTACGCAAGCTCTGCGCAGCTTCCGTCTTTACTAGACACCTTCTAGAGGGTGTATAGTGCCCACTCCTCGCTCCTTCCGAGGACGGACGCGTGAGACTTCGCGTCCGCATCCTTCGAATACAAATTAGTACCTACCAGCCAACCTGACAACATCCCGCATGGGCATTTTGATTTGAAGTAGTTTGTGTACCTAAGCCCATGATATTTCACACTAGGATACGACAACAATGACAGTTATGAAAATTGTTTCAGTTTTGGAAGAAAAACAGCAATCACGTTTGACGTATTTGCAGAACTAGTACTTGGATTAGTTATCACATTTTGTGATTCAGAGGGATGGTTCCGATTGATTGCCTTTTTAAAATCATTATTAGGGAGCGCAAATTTTTACATGGGCCTTATATTAAGTAAGTTAACTTATCCTTAATGTATCTGACACACAATAAGCACTTTTGATACTGAGAATGATCTTTATATCAAAAACTATTTGACTTTTCGCAAATCTGTAATAGCCTAATACCGTTATGCGCTAATTTTCATTGAACTATATAACTTATTACTCATAGTGCGAAGAGTTCAAAATGTACGTTAAGTATTCAGACAGACTGTAACAATCGAACATCTGATTCTTTTGTCTCAGCGGTAGGTGAAAGTAACAGTGACACACACTATTAAACAATTAAAATTGCGAGTTCGTTAGCTCAAGACCATCTGCTTGTCTGAATAATTTATTTTATTTATGGTAGATTCCAAAAATGGCTGGATTAACCATGGCACGTCACGGTTTTATGAACCGTTACCATATATGGACTGGCATTTTTTAGTTTACCTTTAATTTTAATAGCTCAGTTCAATTGACTCTCATTGTTTTATTGCTTTTTTCCATTTTGAACAACCATGTTTGATAGCTCAGTATACGATAAATTATCTTAGCAATAAATCTATTCTATTATCTTCTTTATAGTAGCACTTCCGTAAGGTTAAATTTATTTATTACTTTCCAGTATGTGAAATAGCAAGCAATAGTTGGCGTTCATGGCTCTGTATCATAGTGATGTTTCCGAGACTCCTTGCCATAGTCTGCATGGTGCCTCTCGCAAATAGTGCGCCGAACACCGAAACATACAGTTTTATCGCCTGTATTTATACTTTACTGTGTTTAATATTATTAAGGTGATCATTCTACTACTTTTGACGGGTTTTCCTTATAAAAGCCATAGGTACTTCCATTCCAGATTAGTCGTTAGAGAACTTTCGAAATAGTATTAATAATATTTCCGCACAAATACTTAAGTGATAATTATTTTATACGAACCTAAATTATAATTTTATGGTCTCTAAATCGCATGATACTCAGATAAAAATATGGTTTTTCGTTAGATTTTAATTTTTTGCAATGTATCCGGATCGGCAAATACCTATCTAACTTTTTGCAAGGCGTCTCGCGCGTGATAACGTTTCATCAAAAGTAAAAACCTTGCTTTGTACTTAAAAAATATCTTACATGTCGACTACATAATATTACTAAAATGACTTAAAATTATAGGTGGAGTCCAGAATCTCCTCAATGGTTATTGCATAATAGAAAAATACACGTCGCTGAAAAAATTCTATCAAGGGCCGCCAAGACAAACAGCATCAAACTTTGTAATGATTTCAAGATAAGGCCTGTTAACCACAGAGTACGTCTGTAAGTTTATACTAATTAGCTTAAAATAAGAGTCTTGATTTAGTTGACATAATAATTAATAATTATGTTTATTGTGCTAGGCCTACGACTCCATTGATGAAACGACGACTTGTGTCGGAATGTTATCGACATACAACATCAGAATTATTTTTATGGTATCCGCAATATTTTGGATTCTGTACTATTTTCTATGGAGCTTGCTTTATGTAAGAATGTATAGTGAAGAAGACTTGAGTTATTTATTATTGAAAGTGTTTTGTTTCGTGACTCTGCTCGGGTGCCTGACGAAATTCTCATCTGTAAAGTTGACGTTGCGATACTTGCTTTTAGTACATATCGTAATCACGGGTCTATTCACTGCTGGCGTTATATTTTTCTGTAAGGTAAATTAATTTGTTACCAACTCCATATTTTCGATATCTAGACCTCGTAAAAATACATCTTTTCATTTCATCTAAAGTATTTTCATTGCTTTTTTATCTACATAAAATACCTATTTGTCATTTAAACGGTTGCCTAGAGTCTTACGAGTCAATGCCTTAGTTAGATAATCAATCCATTGACCTTGTGAATATTAAATCACTATTTTTAGATACCGACGTTTAAATAGGTGCGCCTATCTAAACAGGTCTAGGTATACTGTGGCTCCATTATTTAACTTCAATCAAGCGTACCGTTTTCATTCTTAGATTAGCTTACATTATCAGGCGTCATAAAAGTTGCAATTCTTCAGGCGTTTAACAAATATATCTAATTTAGTTTATTAATCTTTTAGGGGCCCGTAAGGAGTTTCCTGTCTTCAGTTGCTCTGGCATCAGGAATTCTAGCGCACGCATTAATCCTTAACATAACTCCTCGACTATTTGCAATAAATATACGTGCGACAGTCGTCGGCTGTTGCCATGCTACTGGCCAACTAGGCTCCATAATTAGCTACCTCCTGTTCTTGTTTCATCCTATGAATGACGTCACATTAGTTGGTATCGAACTGAGCGTCATGATAATCCTGGTAGGACTGTGCTTCATTTTTCCAGATGTAGATGAAAGAGAGTTACCTGATGTTATGAAGGATATGGATTATTTTTCAGAGTAAGTATAGGTACCTATTGGTCCTTTTCGTAAATAAATATATAATGAAATACACAGCTACACAACGATGTTACTGTTAGTTATAAAAAATTGACATGATTAATTATGCAATGAGCTTTTCACCACGCCTTTATTGCATATATTGTTAAGTAGGACACACTTCTTACAAAGTACAAAAGAAAGTGTAACTTATCATCCAATTGCTTACTTAACATACCTATCTTGAATGTAAAAAAATGTGTCAACAGGTTATCGAAACCACTGCGCTGGGTTACTCAAAGAACCAATTCTCCGTCCTTTGAGGAAGTACAAATAAGAGTGTATTCATTCGGAAGCGTTTGCAGAAGTACATCACACAGCATTATGGAAGAAACTGAACCCGCGCAACAAATAGGCTACATTCGACTGTGGAAAGTATTTAGAAATTATGTTCGTCGAAAGCTATCAAGACGTATCAATCCAGATTAGGTCGGGTTCAGACTACGCTGTAATACCCACAGAAGAGGAATCATTTTTTTCATCGCAGTCCCCTGTCATATATGAAATACTGGTTCTGCCCATAGAAATAAACAACTTTCTCAAGTAAACCATAGTTAATTCCCCAAAAAATTGCCTTATCATACAAAAATATCATCAGCTGATTAAAATAAGTAGATAGGTACGATATGTGCTAATTTTTTGTTTCGAATTTGTCTATTACTTTTTTTGAAGAAGTTTTGCATTTCTGTATGTAGAAGCAGTATTTTAAATGTTTAAGTATGACCGGACACTTCGGTAGCACGTTGTATATGATTATAGTCAAAAAATGCAAAACAGTAAGCTGTATGTCAATTTGTAGATATATGTCGGTACAATTTCCATAGACCCCCTTTTTATCCGAAGTACTTATAAAGTTAATGGCGTAGTCTGAATCCACCTTTATGTGAAACTTTGTGTTATTTTATATTCAGTAAGTTGCAATATTATCTAAATAACAATAAATAATTATTCTAAAAAATACTATTACTTGTTACCTCGGGCTCGAAGCTAGGTATCAGTAGGTAAGTAGTAGGTACCTACTATTAATTATTCTGTGGTACCGGTAGGTATGGCAAGGTCGGCAAGTCGGTGCCGGGAAATAGAGCGTTTTTAATCGGAGAGTATTCTTGTTGTCGCGTGTCTGTATTGTTCTAAAATACTTGGACGGGTCTTTTCCGATCAGTACCTCTCTGTCGTCAACACTGTTGACAATCAGGAATAAAAAAAGTTCCGTTCGTTCAGTGTTGATGACCGGTAGGCTTATGTGCTATCTCCTGTTGACAACCCAAGCGTTACTGGATCAAACCGGCCAAGTGTGAGTTGGACTCGGGTTCCGTACCATTTATTTATCAACCTTATTTGAGGTTGGTGCCAATTAAGCTAGTCCTCTTAATTGTATGAGCGCCCATACAACTCAGAATGTATGTATGGGGACACCCTTTAATTTTAAACTATTTAGATTTTTTGGATTTTTTCTTTATTCGTGCTGCAAGACCTTGCTTTTTGCCAATTTTCGTGATTCTAGGTCAACGGGAACTACCAGATAGGTTTTCGATCCAAAACCTATAGGGTACTTCCGGTTGACCTAGCATTGTCAATTTTGGAGGTCTTACAGTAAAAGGAAAATTCCGAAAAATAAAATTATTGAAAATTAAGGTAAATTTTGGTAGGTACTTACAAGTTTTCACCATCTTTTTTTTTATATATACACCTAATTGGAACAATAGACCTCAGTATCTGGTATTTTGTTTATTATTTTATATTCAACTTGCTAGGTCCACCCGTTCCTGTGAAAATGGGTGGTGGGTGACAAACGGACAAAGGACAGATAGACCAAAGAGTGATCTTATAAGGGTCCTTTTTTTACCTTATGAGATACGGAACCATAATAATAACGTTAAAAACAAAATATTGCGGTCGGTGATCAAATTCACTGTAGAACTAGTTGGTCATCGACACGACACGAAATCTTAATCTGAGTTTTCAGTGTTTTTATAAAGCGATTAGGTATCACTTTTGTTGACAACCGCCATACTAAATAACTCTGCTGAACTTTCCGATCGATGCTTAGATTGGGAGCTAGGTACCTAATATGCAGAAAAGTGTATTGTAACATAATATTAAACGGATTTTCAAAACCTTTAATTACGTCTACCAACTTTAAAATTGTTTAGTCGTCAACACAGTGAACGAAGGGTACTTTTTGTCAACATGTTGACGACAGGGTTACTGATCGGGAATGACTCATTTAGACTGTAGGCGTGTAAGCTACCCACTGCACAACATATAACAAGTACCTAGATACAAAAAGTAAGAGTACTTACAAGTTTGCTCTTTTTCCTCATAAATATCTAAGTAATAGTAAGTAGTAGTAATAGTAATATCATGGGACAACTCACACACGGCCATCCCATGATCCCAAACTAGGCAGAGCCTGTATTATGGCAACCAGACCACTGATAAACATACTTGTATATTTCTAAATACATATTATAGATAAATTACCTTACCTTAAATTACCAGACACAGAACAAATGATCGTGCTCATCACATAAAGATCTGTCCTGGACGAGAATCGAACCTGCGACCTCCGGTTTAGCAGTCAGGGTCACTAACCACTAGACTAACAGGCCCGTCGTAAGTAGGTACGTACTGGGTACTAGAATCTATCTACGTTGCAAATCACAGTAGACCGCTGACGCAATGAAATTTAAGAGCGATTGGATTGGATTCGCCATTCGCCCAAGTAGGAATAATAATAGTAGGTAGCATCTAAGGTGACCATTAGACGATCAATCTGGCATCAGTTCAATCTATGATCGAGATTGATGATAAAAATCACAATATTTAGATAATTCGTGATCCTTATCAATCTAACATCAATTAACACCTTACACGATCAATTTGACATCAATCTAACCAAGGTCACAGATTGAACTGATGCCAGATTGATCGTCTAATGGCCGCCTAATATTTACACGAAACATCAAGATCAATTATTTTATAGTCTATGTTAACATGCGTGATGTGACACTCTTTGTAGTAGGTACAGACATTCCAAGATATCTACATCTAGGTATCTATACTTTCATACCAATGTGATCTAGGTATACATACCAATGTGGAAACTTCGTTCAGTTTTTATGTAGAAGATTAGACAGTTTTGGAACCTTCGGCAACTTTGCCCAGTAAAAAGCGGATTCTACGAATTTGGGATGGTTAAAAAAACTCCAAATATAGGAAGAGACCATTTTTATTCCTGTTCTATAAAAAAACGATCAAATAAAAGGCAGAACATATTAGGATAAGGTATGTGTATATCATACACATAACTCGTTACATAGAGAACAGTATATTTAATAAAATATTTCAATACCTTTAAGGTTTAATGTTAATAGTGGGTAACTCATATTACCCAAAAAAATGTCGCACCAAAAATTTTGCAGTTATTTATGCTAAATAAATATATTCTATATAACATTACATAATTATTTAAACGTTAACAATGATTATGATTTTCATATCACAGCTTTTTATAATGACGATATAATATTTTTAATTATGGGGTATACAAATTAATATGTATGTCGTGGCACAGCTTAAAATTATTATGTTCAGGCATAGTATGATCGAATGCACGTTATATAACTGCGTCTTTATTTTAAAAGTAATAAACAATAATGAATTTTCGTTTAACATAGAACAAACATCTTACACGCGGTCTGTACATGTGGCTAGGAACGCTATGCAATGCTAGTTAACATGGAGTTCGGTGGGCCGGAGTTAGCACTTATAGTGCGCGGCACATAAGTTGACCTGTGCGCACAACAGATTTTTAGGTTTCAATCGAAGTTCGGTATGAGTACGGTATCATAAAATATATATTCGAATACGACAAAATCACTTTCAGATTTTTATTATTTATTTAAACCTGTCTAACACTTTTCTTCATAATTTTACCTGCGCAGACGACCGCCATTTTGGGTCAACTTATTAGCCGCGAATTATAAACTTCGCAAAATGTCGTTACTTGTAATGTTCCGTATCTAGAACAGTACACTATGCGAAGTTAACAAAGTATTTTACCTTATTGACAAATTTCAATCACGGTTTCGTCATAATTATTCCGTCGTCAACTTTTCATAGCATAGATGACGTAACAATCATGTTTAAGAATCGAATTCTAATATAGGTTAACTGAAATAAAACAAAACAACACCACATTTTCATTATCATAACACAAAATGATTTATGCATAATCTTAATTTGATAGATATGGGGTACTGTATGTTTAAATATTATTGAATAAATAACATACCTAGCCAACTTATTTATAAATTCATAAATAAACTTCGAGATTCAGATTTTATATTAATTTCAGACTTAAGACATTTTAGTACAGTACGGTGCAACTTTGGCGGCTGTGAAGTGTGAACACGAAGCGAGTCGCGTAGTAACTTTACGCACCACCGGAGGTGCGGGGCGAGGTACTGCGCAGCTTATAGCGCACTTTGCAGCCGTCATTAAGTTTGAATCGCACTATATTCGTCAACTCATGGCCTTACCCTGGTCATGGAAAAATAACTCTTCAATAATAATTGTTTTTTTAAACTTAATAAATACTTTAATACGCAATTGCAAGTGTATTTAATATGTATTAGCTAATTTAAACAGGATAAATTTTATGGGTTATGTTAAAATATACCATATATGGCATGGTTTAGTTAATGTCTGGACACGCTAATATGGCTCCAATATCAATTAATTTTAATATAATAAGCGTCCAGCTCACATTACATTTAGTAGGTAGTGTATTTTATTGATAGACATGAAACCTTTAGGAGATATCGTCATTAAAGAATGGCTGCTTACAAGCATACACAAACCTAGAAAAACTTAAAGTTAAACTTCTTAACGTCGTAGTAGACTCTCGATGACTAATATAACAATGTAAAAATAACATACAATTAACTATATTAAACTAAACTAGGAACTTTTAACGGTAACCATAACTGGGAAACGTACTTAGTAGAGTTAATAGGTATATTATGCAATTGAAATTATTTTAAATGCATACATTTAAATAAGTTTTAAAAGACTAAAACTTATACTATAAATATAAATAAAGAATATCTTATGTGACTAATATTATTGAATAATGTATTCTAATAAGTCTATATTAGCGAGTTGAATCCGAACGTTGCTTATTGTGCGAATACAGTACAACGCTACAATTTTACTTTGGTGTAAAAATTTGTCAAAATACAACAATTAATATATTATCCATCTGATGATCGAGCAATATAGGTAATTTTTTAAATTGACCTTATCTTTTATTCCAATACTACATCAAATGATATAATTATTTAAAAATATTATTATGCCTTTTTAGTTATAAATATACATAATATGGAATTTTATAATAAAATAAAAATCTTAAACGCACGACACATTTAGCAAATGAAACAGTCGCGACTCTGCGTTTGTCTTTGATTTTCAGCATAGACTATTATTAGTCTGTTCACTTATATTATTGTTAAGACGGCATGGCAGTCAATTGCTTTTTTTTATTCACATCGTGAACGTTACACTATGTTATAAATTTGTTTGTTGATTTGCTTTTCCATTTCTAAGTAACTGGCCTGGAGATTGTTCTGGAATCACAAGAAAATAGAAGTTATACATAAATATGTTTTACAATAAATGAAAAGTTAGAAGAGAGATAATAGATAAAAAAAAATAGTTTTGGTAAGTGGGGTTTTTAAATAGTAATATATTAAAAAAATAAACATGTGATTTAATATAATAGACAGAAAGAGATGGAGTAAGGATAGAAAGACCTTAGCGTTGCAGTGGCACAGAAAGAGGTAAATCGTTTAATAAAAATAAAGTCAGAAAACACTAATTACATATAATACAACTCACCTATATGTATATCAGCTGGAGGACTAGCAGCGCCATTCGTATTAGAGGAGTGATGATTGGAGGAAACATGTTTAAGACGAATTGAAAACATTAGAGTTGCTCCAATTAACGGGGATATACCAGCGAGGACAAAAGGCAATATGTAAGATTGGTGAATACTGTAAAGGTACCCAGCGATCGTTGGGCCCACAGACAGTGGAGTTGCAGCAAGTCCTAACATACAACCAATGGCTTGTGGGGCGAATGAAGCCCCACATAACTGAAACGCTATGGGCCCAATTAAAGCGATAAACGCACCATCAAACAATCCCATACACAAAGATATCGCTACTAATAACCCAAATACGTGGACAAACGGTATTATTATAGTTAGGGAACCAATGACATAAAAAGATATTTGCTGTAACAAAATCCTATTTATTCCTGGTTTATCGGCTAGGTAGCCAAACGTCAACCTTCCTACACCAGACATGACAGCGATACATTGCAAGGGCAAATTTTGATTGACATTATGGAAATTACTTTCAATAAATTTCTTTATATGGACATAAGGTACGAAATAGCCAAACAGTGCAACGGGCATAGACAAAGCCCAATATCTATATTGCTTATTTTTCCAAATTTCTACATTTATAATGGTTTTCAATAAAGACTTAAAGGTATCATCTTCTCTGGATGGTTTGACTATAACCAATGGAATAGGTTTGAATAATAGGCCACAAAGTGCTACGCCAAAAGTGAAAAGGGCCAAAAGCCTAAACAACCAGTCGAGCCCATGATTACGAATCATATATTCCATTAGTGGTGGCATAATAACTGTGAATACAGAACTGCCTATAGTTACAATACCATTCACCAAGCCCAAATGTTTTTTGAAATAATGGCCTAGAATAGCTAAGGAAGGAGTGTACGCAAAGGATGCTCCTAGCCCATACATTATACCATACGTGAAATAGAGAACGTTGACATTATACACAGCGAATGAAGATATTAATAAGCCGCCGGAGGCAATCACGCCGCCTAAAACTGCAGTCAGGCGAAGCCCCAAGATCCCAGTCAGCACACCAGATATTGGTGACAGGAAAAATGTAGTGCCCATAGACAGAGAGCCCACCAAAGCTGAAAATGAAAAAAATACGCATCGTTAGTCATGCTTTAAAATTCAACAAATACCAAAATGTAGTATGATCCTAAACTGTAGCATTAGGTATGCATTTAGTTTTATCCGATCGGAATTATTTCTATATTATTACGACTACGTGAGTGATTCGTCTCTTTAATAATCAGAAACCTCAATAAAATGCAGTAATTAAAACCCATTTACGCGCTCTACAATAGCCTGTTCACCCCCAACAACAATAAAACACATACAGATCAATTCTATGTTAGCCATCATTTTAAAATAAATACGCTCAAACATTAAAAACAAAAAAAAACTAGACGAGTATAGCATTTGATTAGAAGATAATGTTTTAAGGAATACCATCAGTTCGTATAACGAACAAAGCCGAGCACAATCTTGCTGCACATTAAACACTGGCAGGTCTGTGTCGCACTTGGTGGATTTTCTGTTGATCTTCTTTAACTATTTGATTGACGCGATTACACAATTGACTACAATTTGCAAAGGCTACATTTATTCACATCACATCAGAAATCTAGGAACGGACAAAGCCACATTTCCTCGAAATAGATCTCACCTATCACATAAAACTAGGACACAATATACTTAAGTGTCATGTCATGTTTATTACACAACTACACATATGAAATTCGTATATCGAAACTTCTTATATTACGTTGGTAATTAATTTATGGTTTAGTATTGTAAATTAAATAATTACGGCTTCTGCTATTCAGCTGCTAGTGAAGATATTAACTAGAATAGATTTTCTGACGAATTAGACGAATTTTTTATTCTATTTATAATAAAAACTACAGTTAATTTACGGACCCAAAGCCGTGAATTAAAAGCTCTTTTTACCACAGCACTTAAAACTCTATATGGGTGTGTAATTTACTGTGTTATATAAAACCTTAGGACACTAGGATAGTTTGTAGACTACCCTAAAAACCCGTCTTTTTTTAATAACAGAGCTAAGATTAAATCATATTTTACACTTTTTATGTTATAGTACAAGGTACAGTGCCTATAACTTATTGGGAATGAATAAAGGAACCATGCAGTTGTCTGTATTTCATCCCACGCGACTTCAAAGAGTTGTATCAACAAGGGTCAGTATCTCTTGCTGATTTGTTCGCCTTCAAAACAACCTTTCGAACTTGAATGACAATTCGTTAATTTCAATTCAATATTTGTTTATTGGTTATGTAGGTACATACACACATAGAAATAAAGAAAACTTCAGGTACAAAGGTATCTACTGCAAAACTATTTAAATACTAGACTTTTAATGAATGCACTTTATTGAGTTGATATCCGTTAAATATCAATGATATATTGTTGTTAATTATACAAAGATTGATAGACGATTTTAAGAATGAAATGTAGATTGACTTAAAATCTGGTTAATTCATCTAGTTGACACTAAAACTAAAAAAGTACGCATTACAAATGATTCATCAATCAACATGGAAGTCGAAAAATCTAAATTTAACAAGCTGTTAAAGTTGACAAGTGACACACAATGTCTCGTAATCTAATCGGGTCATCACTTTACCAGCGGCCGTACAAATCACGAGACGCAATACTTTCTGTCTGCCACAGTTTTACACTAAGAATGCACGACAGTCGAAGAATGTAAATTTAATATTAATTGTATATTTAGATGCTTCATTAACTTGTCTATTTTAACATCAAAATCTCAATCTCTCTCTCAATGTGTGAGTTTTGTAGTGCAACTATATACGTTTAAAAAATGAACAGCTTAAAAATGATTGTGTATATATTACATGTCGAAGTTGGTAAATGGAGTACCAAGAGATTCGAGAAAATGTAAGGTTACCTATACTAATTTTCAAACAAGACAAAAAATTATAACTTCAGTCACTTTTCTTCTTGTCGTTTAATATTTACAAGTTCATAGTAAGGAATCGATGTTTAAAACCAGCTTTTATAATTACGGGTTGTTGGAAATATGTTTGAATAAGTTTAAAACGAACCTTTAGATTCCAAAGTGTTATAGCTGTTTGACCTGAAGTATCGATAATTAACATTTATTTATAGACGAGACACAATCGTCTTTATCATCTTAGTGCAGCTGGGTAAAGATGTATTTATTATAATAGCTTTTCGATCGGTAGTTATTTCATATTTCATGTTTAAACAGAATAATAAATTCTACATGTCTTGAGTAAAACTTTTAATAGGTTATATTTTATTAACCGACTTAAAAAAAACTAAAACAATGTTCTTAATTCGGGTTCTCAATTTAGAACCTTTGTTTTTTTACTTCTTAAGTATGGACTGAAGTATGAATGGATTACTCGAAGACGCCTGGGACAGATTTAGATTTATTTTTTGTTTGAAAGGTTACTTAAACTTAAGGATAGTTCCTAAGTTCTCTTTTTTAAATCCTCTTCCTAAGATCTGATTTTGGAATCCCCGTGAAATCGAGGATAAAGCTATTTTTTTAAGGCACGTATTACGTGCTTCATTGATTTTCTTTTAATTTGAAATCATTACATTTCTGTGTAATCAATTATTTATAGGTCAAATCTTCGTTGCGAAAAAGTGTGTAGCTGATTTGCAATTTTAAAAAAGCTGATTTAGTAACCCGTACATAATCAAGCAAATGACATTTTTTTACCAAGCACAAGTTACATTAATTATAATATATATAAAATGTTTAGATAGGTATCTTTCCCCAGTTATTTGAATATTTATGGTTTCTTTTTTATAGAAGGAACTGGCTGGAATCTAAAGATTGAGAATATTTTTTTGTACTGTGTTTTGTTTGTGTGCCTGCTAAATGAATAACAATTTTGAATTGGCGTTGTAGGTATTAGAATTAAAATTAAATTGAAGAGCAAGGGCAAAATTACATAATAACATTACAAGTTAATTTGTAATACTATTGACCGACCTGCCATCTGATTAAATATTCGGTACCTATTATTTTCTCAATTTTGCTTTATTTTTACGTTTAGCAAGAGTTAGAGCAAGAGTGCCATTACAACAACACAGGTTTTTGTCTCATGATAAAAAGCCCTGTTCGGAGTAAAGCCCATTAGAGCTAGAACACCTCTGGATTGTGCTTTGATTTAGAATTATTCAGCAAAACGAGATAAAACTCGTTTAGTGAGGATGATGTAGGTGCAGGCAGACATCAAGAGGACCTAAGCTTTTGGGTAAGCCAGCGCTTTAATTAGCGTTTAGTGAATAAACAATTCTGGGACACTTAATCTTGTTTGCTACATTGTAAGTAGAATGAAAACGCAGCGCTGCCACACACCGTCGAAATGTGTAGTATAAGATAATATATGTAAGGTAGGATAAGAGAAACAAAAGAATTGGACGTTTTTCTGTGTTGTGCATACATCAAAAAGTGTACTTCTACTAGAAAGATGGATTGATTATAAATCTTAACCTTTAGAGGAGAAAACGCTAGATCTGGCATTCTCATAGAACAATGGCTTTCCCAAATTAATTGTATGTGAGAAAGTCTTCCGACTTTCTCGTAAGAATTTTATAAAGAAATTATGGACTATATGGAATCCTGCCACGTGGTAGGCTGTATATGGTAGGTTATATATATGTATATCTGTAGTTCCGTCCTGTAGGTACGTCATATTTAAATCCATTTTCATATGGGACGTATTTGTGCGCCACATTTTTCCTCATATACCTAAGTATAGTTCTTGATACTATCGAAACATGCAGCAATAGACAGTACACAGGTCAATATATCTCAACTATATACAGAAATTTAAAGAGGCTTTGTTAGATTTAATTCATAAAACGTAGATACTTACCTAGGTACTGTCCCTACATATTATCGAAACTGAACAATCTATCTGGGCCAAAATAGAAGGACCTTTTCATATACCTAGGTGGTAACTTAAACCAAGTAGGTAGCTGGTGTTAGATTAGGATTGCCTGTAATTTTTTGCAATAATGCTAGGTCAAAAGCATGATGTAATTGAACACGTAATGATGTGATGGCCATCGACGCGGGCGCCCGACAATCGGCGCGTCACAACGTGCGGCCCGCCGCTTGGCGCCACATGACAATCTGTGCCATTAACTATCATTTATCAAATAGATTCGTATTTTAGGTGATATATGCACCATAGCAAATAAATACCTACTTATGTTATTATTGAATTTTAGCAGGTACAGTAGCTATAGACACATTGGTTTTCAGCCATTTACGCAGTTATAACTCATCAACCATTTACGCAGTTAGATACAAACTAGTTCTAGTAAATAATTAAAATAATTATCATTTGGTTTCGAGTCGAGTACATGGCACCGACCTAAATGTCGGCAAAATCAATTAGAACTAATCATTAATTAAGTATTTAATAGGCTTAAAGGACTGCCGCCTAATTGAACCCTAATACAACCAACTGGCTATACTAACAAAAGGATGTTTTCAATTTACAAATTAATTATCAACTAAACAAATAGGACAACTCTCAGTTTGACCTGAATATAATACAGCAGTGATAATTTTTTATCATATTGTAAAATGTGTTTATTGATCAATAACAAATGTTTGTGTCATATTGACCATTTGGGAAGCAAAGCAAAACTGTACACACCTATAATGATATACCTGAAGTTTTAAGGCCAAACACGTGATGTAAATTATACCTCTTATGTCTCGAATCTTTGTAACCTATTAGTGAATTAAATCCCACGTTAAATGCCCGCGGCTCCGCCCACGTGGGTGTCGGTTATCAAAATAAGCAAAAGGTAGCCCTTGTAGTTTTGTACTATCCAATCTTACCACATACCAAGTTTCATCCAAATTGGTTCAATGGTTTAGCCATAAAAGCATAACAGACAGAGTTACTTTTGCATTTATAATATTAGTCTGGATGTAGATTAGAGGTGGAAAGGTATTGTCAATTTTTTTTTTACTCAAACAGCAATGTTACTTGACTGACTAGTATATAATTAATTATAATTTGAAGCATAGGTGCGTATCATTTTATGCAGAAATATGTATTCTGTAACAAGTATTGTTCCTATTTAATATATAGCAATGTACATATAAATTATTTGATAACCCTTCACATACAATAACAGAATAAACATATAGTGCATTATTATTTTCATTGATTGAGTATCAAAGGGCATTCCTTGATAATTTACACATAAACTTTATCTACAAATATTTAAAGCAACTACACTGACTACTTGGGCAGTTACTCATGTACTTTCCTTATGATAAAACTTTAATGGCACCAAATTTAATTAGATCAACACATTTAATTTAAGTAAGAATTACTACTAAAAACAATTACTTACAAGTGATAATGACACTTTTGGTTAGGCACATATTGCTTAAACTATTATTTTATTAATAAGGTAAAATAATAGTAAATAGGTAGTCAACTTTGAAAAAAAAAACAAAACACTGGCAATATAATAAGGCACCAAATAAAAAGCATAATACATTGTAGGTATAATAATGATTGCATGGTTCATGAACATGCCTATGTAGGTAATGCAGGTTTGATATGGAATTCGATACAGAGTATTAGATGACGAAATATATATACGAATTGGTAGAGTTATTTACTACTAAGCATATTTTATAACTTACCAGCTCGGCTCTCTGAGTTAGGAACTCCTTGATCTTTAAGATGTTTCTCAAAGACTGTATAGATCACACTATACGAATTTATTACGCCAAACAAGAGGCCATTTGTCAGGAACGACGCAAGCATGACTGAGTAGGCCCTGATGCCTCCGTCAGGAGGACCTTTCGGCTCTTCAAGGTTGAAGATCCCATTCGCTTCGACTTTATTTCGTTTTCTTAGCAAATCTGAATTTTCTTTGGGCTCTGTTTCCATCTTGTCGTTATATAAATTTATTGACAGATTTGTAAATATATTTTGATTCACAAGCACATGGTGCTACGTTTAATGTCTACGAAAAGCTCGCACTGCGACACAAATATAATTCTTGTAGAATATATGGATAAAATGTCAAAATCTAATTGATTCTCGTTAACTTTAATTAATAATTCTTATCAAAAATGCATAGTCTTAAAATACAATTTTGAACCTTACAACCTAAACAATCAGTGACCAACCCGTGTGTGGCGTGTGTTATGACATTTGTTTGAATGAAAGACACCAAAATGACCATAAAATGACACTTTCATGAATGGTTTAGTTTGTGAATAATCCTATGGACCAGTCATATCTAGAGTTCTGGTGTGTAGACTATAGACCTACGAGACTGCGGGCCCTTAAAATGGCGGCCTTTTATAGGGTTATACATTTAATCGACATATTGTATCCGTTTTATTTTGATTATAATTGATTATTAAAAGCCGTGTAACTGTAAATTTAAACAAAACGCTGCTGTAGTGGCAAGAATAACCAAAAGAGTAGGTGATTTAAATTTGTGTCCCTAAAAGTCATAACTTGTAGTCTTTAGAAAAACTTTGCCAAAGAATTTATTGCTAGTATAAGAATTACTATGTAAAAACATGTATGGTTGGCTATATCGAAACGATCGACAGTAATACGAAATCACTATTTTGATAAAAAATGTCAAACGCACAGGCCCGGAAATGGCGGAATCGGCTGCCGAAGTACTTGTTACGTAGTGTAAATTTTAATGTAAGTATAAGTCATGGATTAGTTGAAAATTAATAGACCCGTGAATGTTCGCCATCTCCTCGCTCCAAAATTAGTAACATTTATATTGTTTCAGACAAATCAATTCCGCCGAAAATTGACTGGTTCTTTTCAAGCCATTAACAATCTCTTCTGCACCCATGTATGGTCACATCACGACACCGGCAGTAAACACGAACACGACACTAGCAGAAATTGCTGAACCTATAAGCAGATTGCCAGAAATATATATATATATAGAAATATATATAATAAATATTTGTAATATATAGAAATATATATAATAATGGCTACATACATTTAAGGTACATAATATGTAAAGAATAGGGCACCTCCTCTTGTTTCTTGCTTGTGATCTTGTAAGCCGGGTCTGCGATGACAGTTCTGGGACATGCCAGGTACGTATTTATCGAACAAAAAAAAACTATTAAAAAGATACCTTGCGTTTAAGACGCAGCGGACGGAAAATGTTTAATCTAACAATGTTCAAAACAATAAATAAGTTAAAATTTTGGGTGGTAGACATGTCTTAAAACTGTCAAAGCCATTCATGAGTAAAGCTGTGTCCGCTATGCCATTTTATTATTCACATTTTTAGAAACTTAAGGTGCGTACAAATACAAATTAACCGCGGCAAACCATCGAACATTGGCGCGCGCGGCGGGCGCGCGCTATGTAGCCGGGGTGGCCGCGCGCGGCGACTCGAGCATTGCCGCGCTCGAACGTGCCGCGGGGCGAACCGTTCGCTGTCGGTTTTTGAGACCGCATCAAAGGAGCTGCAGTCGCTCGCGCGCGCACAGTTGGGACGGTCGTTGGTGAATTGGCTCGCGCGGCGAATTCCGAATAATGGACAACGAAAAGTGCCGTCTACTAATTCAATTGTATGGCGCTAATGACTTGTTGTGGAATAGCAAATCCTCACACTATCAATCATTGAGGCATGATGCGTGGGTACAAATTAGAAAAAAATGGATATACCTATTCCTGACTTGAAAAGGAAAATGACTACACTTTCTTTTGGCGTGTAGAAGAGAAAAGTCCAGAATAGCTAAAAGTTTACAAGATTATTTTTTAGTTTACAAGAATGAACTGGTCTGGCTCTCCGCCGCGGGGTGTTCGAACTGGATCACCTGCCGCGCGAGGCAGCCGCGTTCTACGAAATTTTATTTCTACATATTGGCTCGCGCGCCATTGAACGTTAACTCTGATCGAACATTGGCTCGCGCGGCTGCCGCGGTTAATTTGTACGCACCTTTAGAAAGTAAGAATAAGAAAACATAAATTTGGGGTGTGGTATATCATGATGACTGTTTTTATTCGGAAAAAAAAACGTTTAGGCTGCACCCCTAATTTATTTATTTTGTCCCCGTGGGGCAGGCTAGTCTTTCGACTATACCGTCTGGTCTATCGTAAATTTTCCTCCCGTTTTCGTAAAGTGTTAAATGTTTAATAATTTACAATGTGCCACGGTATTAAAGAACAGTGCAAGTTTCATCAATTAATTGGTTTAGTAGTTTCAACTTAGAGCATAAAATTTATGCAGATAAACGTAGGCACTTTTGCAAGCCAGTTTTAGGGGGGGACGAGGTAGCACGCTTTAAAAAAAATCTCACACTAATGCGCACTCATAACAAAAATCTATCCTGATACACGCACACGGTTCTAATTTTGACACACAAAAATTACGCTTAATCAAGGATTTTTTTGTAGGTTTCATAATAGGCATTAGTCCAGGAATTTTAGTCAAATGAGGACAAGGATCTCAAAACTTAATACGGCGTTTTTAATCGGGACTACAGGTTGACCTTGATCTTGAATGATACTCTAAATATATGTAGCTAAAACACTGCGCGCGCTCTGCCCTCTATCTCGAATATGGTTCAAGATATAAAACTTTATAGCTGACTATCTTTAATTCCGAGGTGAAACCTCTAATATACCTGGACTATATGGTAGATTCTACAGTAAGGGCGGTATGTACTTTGGCAGAGGGGAAGGTCAGCGTATGGCATCTCCCGTTGTCACTGCTCTAGAGTTTCAAGGTATGGCCTAGTATCATAATACGTGTAAGTTTGACTGCCTGGTTTCTTGAAACGAGCTACGGTGTGGTGTCAAAGGGAAAACATTTCAGAATCTTCTTCGAGAATAACAATTTTATTGTAGTGGTAAAAAAGCCGGTACTAGCAAAGTGATAATACGAAAAAGAGGCACCGACTGAAAAAAAAATGACAATTCAGATGTTTTCTTTCAATCTTCTACTATCAAAATATTATTTCTCACTGTACAGATGAAGATTACACTGGTAAACACTGATTTTGTCACACGAACTTTATTATATTTTTATTATATATAACTTGATAATTTTTGTTAACGTTGGTGTACTGTCATTAACAACATATAATAATTTTGTTTCAATCACGTCCAGTTTTTTTGTGACTGCTACATATTCATTTTCCTCATATGATGTCTTTTTTTGAATAACTTCATTTAGGCGACTATATAACCATTGCATTCAACTAACTCACATCTTATATATGTTTGTTACATCGTAAACATGCCATGAAAGTTTTCTAACAACCCTGACAGTTTTTGTTATGTGTATGATATTAACTTTTACATCTCTGCGTTGAAATTTCACATTAATTGAACCGCTGCTAGAGCTTCGGCGTGTAATATGTTCCTCGTGTAACATACATATGCTGGACTCTCATCTGGATTTCTTTCCAACAAATTTGATTCCTGTAGGTGACGAACAAGGCGAGAGGTTCTATCAGGACATTTCCTCAATGGAAAAACACTCAGGGAAAATAGCGTCCAAGAATGCTATCAGATTATTGTAGGAGACTTAAAAAAGGCCTTCCAGAAGCCAAATATTCACGAAAATCATAAGTGTGTATTCTATGTTAAGCAATAATTTCTCTAAATATAGCTGATGTTTGTACTTTTAACGAAAATATATGTTTTGATGTCACAAGGATTCCTGACGTGTCCATTTTTTTTCTTATTCATCTTATTGGTTGGGAGCCCTAGGTAGTACATTCAAAATTTGATATTAAGTTTTCTTGTGACAAAAAAAAGTTAAATTTTTGTTAACCAGTGTTATTTGTATAGATCAAAGAAATGATATACCCATTTGATTTTTAAATGTGATACAATGTATTAAGTATTCTTTACATAACATGGCCAATAATGCTTACAAAAAAAAACCAACAAACTAAACCAACAATTAAAACTTTACTTGTATTTTTTTATTTCTTGAACCATAGCTTTTAATGCAGTAAGTTCTTGTAGTAGTTTCTCTTCAACATCGCTCTTGTTTTCCTCAGAAGACGTCAAGAATTTTGAGACTAATTCTGCAAAAAAACGTATTAAGAATTATCATTCTTAACAAACTAGCGGTGCCCCGCGGTTTCACTCGCACAAGTAGCCCCAGTTCCCGTAAGACTTTCTTTTTCTTGACCTTTTCCGATGTTAATAGTTATTCTGCTATTTGGGACAGAGACAAATCAAACTGACTAAAAATCATGACATTGGTTCATTCATTCAAGAATGGATGAACCGATTTAATATGCATTATTTTTACCGATTTAATATTCATTAGCATGCATGAATGATTTGTAGCAATGTTATAAAAAAAACGGCCACATCAATGATTTTTATATAAAAGTTTCATTATATAAAAATCATTGATGTGGCCGTTAAGAGCATTACAAATGAGTTATATGTTACTTACCATGCCAGAGTAGAAGCCTTTCATAATCTTCTTGCTTGAGTTGCGTTTTTAAATACGATATAACTATTGGTACTTGTCTACCTGACGCATGAAGCATGTTTTGGGTGACAATTGTAAAAATTGCCAAAACCGCCAAATGTAAACTTAGTGCAGGTTCTTCACAATTTTCCAACTCAGCAATTAATTTTTCTCTATGGTTTTGAATCAGTAGCCTGAAAATATAATATATTAACACGTGTTGCCTCTGTACTATACTGGTTTGCATACCTACTGCACACACATGAGAAAATTTCCAAACCAAATTCTTACACAACTTGTTTCACATAGGCCAATGTTAGTATTTTATTTTTACCAAATTAATAACAAAGGATTGAGGTTTATTTTGACTACTTACTTATCTTTTTTTTTGTCAACTTTCTTTAAGATCATTCCAAATTCTGATAAACAAACATCAACTGCTTGGTAGAATGATTCCATGTTTTGGTCTGACAATATTCCATTCAGTGATACTAGTGGTTTCGTAAATTCATCAGACAAGTCATTAATTATTTTGTTTCTTTGTTCAACTGACAAGATATCACCTTGTACAGATAGATTACATTGGTTTGCTGCATACTTGCAAAACTCAGTAAGAACATCACCTCCCAAAGATTTTAACAAGTATTTGACAAATTGTGGTTGCTGATCTGATGGCAATGACTTTATGCCCTTTTCATACAGTTTAATGTCATTTATGAGAATGTTAATCTTGTCCTGCGCAGATGTATGGGTTAGCTTTCTGTTCTGACTAGCATCTTGAAGTAATTTGTCAGCTGTTTCTTTTGCAATGGTTAAACCTATTTGGTTAAGTCCCCTGTAAAGATAACAAAATCAATTATGTTTTTTCCCGGTGTTCCAAATTATGATACCAATTTTTATTTATATTGTCGGTAGATGAGGCAAAATACTAAAGAAAATTATTATATATTCACCCTTGAAGGTATTCTGCTACTTGTGTCAGTAAATCTTCCAACCCTTCATTCTCCAAAGTGTCTTTGATAATATTCTCAACATCATCAAGACTAACAATTTCCAAGTGTGTTTGTGACTTTTTATTTACAGTAGGTCCTTCATCTGAGTCTGAGTCCTGAACAGTTTGTTTAGATCTTGCATGTTTTTTAACTGCTTTTGTTTTAGTTTCTCTTCCCTGAGTACCACCTCCACCTTTACCAGAAGCTGCTTTTCTTCTTCGCTCTTCACGCCTCTCAGCTTTGTGATCCACATGGCTTGTTCCAAAATCAGCAGCTTTGTTTAATTGCTTTTCCATATAAAACTGCTGATATTTACCAGACTTTACAACCTTCTCAGCTTTCTCTTGGGTCAAAGTCATACAAGCTTGCTTTAAATTTTCAATGTAATGATTACTGAAAACTAAAATAAAATACATTTAAAAATATCATTAATATATTTTATATAATTATTAATACCTTAACCAAGAGTTAAATAAATTGCATTACCTGTGTTACCAAATAAAATTGTTGATTTGGACTTCTTCAAGAGACCATCAAGAACATTCTCAATGTCAGTATCTGTTAAAACTGATGGCAATAAAGACACTACATCCAAGTAACTCTTAGAAGATATACATTCTTCCAAAGCAGTTTCTAGTTGTTGCTTGATTTGTAAACCAATTACACAGGTACTGAGGAAAGTTAAATCCTCATTTGTTAGGATTCGTTTAACATACCCTTTAGGGTCAGAGATTCCTAAACGAGATATAGCATCATATTCTAAGTAATTGTTTTGCTTGTAAAAACTCATCACCCAATCATTTTGGGATTTAGTGTAACATGATGGCACATACAGTGCTCCAGCTTGGCGTCCAGTCAGAACTCCAGGAGCATTTAATTGATCAAACAATGACAAGAACAGGCGGTCAGACAAATTACAATGGTTCACTATAACAGTTGTAGGTGTTGGCTTCAGTAGGCCCATTAAAGCTCCACGAATCTTGGCCTTGGTTCTAGTTATGTACTCCTCTGTATAAAATGTCCTGGGTTCAGAAGGATCCTGTTTTCCAATTATTATCTTGCCTAAATGTTTTTCCAAGACATTATGCTGCAATAACTCAGCTGGTAAATCATACTGTAAGGTTAACTCTCCCACAGATATTTGACCTTGGAGTTGCAGTTTCTCATTGACTTCTCTTGCAACTTTTTCTAAATAATAATGAGCTATTAAATAGCCTGAAACCAGTTGTACTTCTTTTCCCCTGATTATTTCAGAAACACTGTTGTTGATCTGACTAAGATCAACATTAAGCTCTTTGGCAAGGTCAACTGTATTGATTCTCCCGCCATGAACATACAATTCATCTTTTATTTCTTTAACAAGCTGTTGAGGTGTAAGATACTCTTTACCATCCGTAGTAAAAATAACATCAATTAACTTTAATTCAATTAATTTTGTCACGATTTCAATGCAGTTTCTTTCAGATAGCCTGAAAAAAATAATATTATAAATTTGTTAATGTAGGTTACAAAAGAAACCATTGGAAGATAAAATCATGTACTATGTTGTAATCCTAATGATTAAAAGCAAAATTTCAATCGTAAAACCAAATAATAACAGTTCAGAATCTTTTGACTAAAATAAGACATCATTCCAGAGAAAACATATGTTCGTGATCTACATAAACGTAAGTGGTTTAGCCAATATATTTTTTTTAAGGAGAATTTTGAACGCATTCTGAAAAATTATTGGTTTTTCAATAAAAGGGCTTTTTACCTTAGTGCAGTAGAACTCAGCTGAGCTTTTTGGAAATCAGCTGCTAATCTTTTTATCTCATCCCAGTCTATAGACGGAGCCATGATTATGTCGTTATTATGACACTTACAAGTACAACTATATACTTAACACTCATTAAATTCTTAAGGTATCGTTAATTCTCATTTATTTACTAAATTATCGATTATATTCGACGCAACAAATGACACGACACGATTACTGACGTATTGACATAATGTCAAATCGTCAAGCATATACCTATTAGAAAGTACAATGCGTTCATTTCGATTTGTGTTATTAATTTTGAATGCAGGATAGTTTTGAAAACAGAAAAATATACCTGTTTTCTGGAAAAAATATCTGTCTGGCTGTGTGGGTCATGAATAACATAAGAGTTACCTATGACTCATTAATTAAACTTAGGGCTGATTTTTCCAACGCCAGATAATATTATCCGACGAATAATTTTGAATTTTTTTACAGTTATTCTATAGAAAATCTGTCAGACGTCAATTTTATTCAACTAATAAAAATTATCTGGCGTTGGAGAAATCAGCTCTTAAAATCTTATTTTTATCTTTAGTATCGACCAGTGGGCCTATTCGCTATCTCCAGTTGTCAACCCTACCAATGTGTGCCGGATAAAAATAAGTATAAAAATGCTTATTCAGTATCGGCTAACGTCGGTAACCAACTAAGTAGTAGTAGATCTAGTTTGTCATCGAAGTTACACGATAAGAAACTTGTGTTTTCACTGTCTTTTTTATAAAGCAACAATCTCTTTTGTTGAGAACCGCCATAGCGCTTAAGACTGCTGTAGGCTTATTTGGTATCTCCAGTTGCCAACCCAAGCGATATTATGATAAAAATAGGAGTAAAAACGCTAATTCAGTATCGGCTAATGTCAGTGACTGACCAACTACGTTGTAGATCTAGTTGGTCATCGAAGTTAGACGATACGAAATTTGTTTTCAGTTTTTATAAAGCAATTCTAGCGTTAGGTGACAACGGCCATAACGAATAACCTGCTGCTATTATTGAATACAGTATTTATTTTTAAGTCAGGTTAATTAAATCAGTAAAACAAAATTTCTTTCATTTTTCCACATTTCTTGTTTAGACTTCTGGTAGCCTGCAAAAAGTAAATTTATTCGGTTTTGACGCAATCGTGGGTTAACTATACACCATATGACCGTGTGGTTGTAATAGCGATAGTTTGACTTTGGAAAACAGTATAATAGATAGCGAGATCCTATCGAAAATATTAAAATTCTGCAATACTATCAATAGCGATAAATAGGCGATAGTATTGACAAAATTCAATTGCTTTGGCTCTGTCAATACCAACGATTCTATCCTTATTCCTTAGTATAATACCGTATGCTAGAGTAAATAATTATGTTCTTTCAGCTATCACTTGAAAACAAAAAAGTACTGTTTTTATTTTAACATGATAAGTCTAATTTTGCATCCTGAAAGGGTTTTTAAACGTTAATAAATTAATTAATATTTTTTCCCTACATAATGATTTCTTTTACAATTTTTAATTCTAGTGGCACTCTGGGAGTGCCGACAGAAATGAGAACTCGAACAATTGCAATATATGTAGATACTTTTATACAGAGGTGTCGGTAATGGTAAGTGTCGCGAAAGGGATTGGTTTCCCATCTCAAAATTGCCCAACGCGCCTGAAGAACTATTTACTTACTTTAAAAAATATTTTATTTGAAAAAGATACGGACGGCGGCCTCTAAGCCAGAGTTACTCGCTGAAGTAGAAAGACGTTTTTGGCGCTCATTGGGGGGCGACGATAGGCTAATATAATGACGTAGGAAATAATCCGTGTCCCAAACATTCAAATCTTAAAGAACTCTCAAAAAATTTGTAAAAGTCGTCAACACTGACCGAACTATTTTTAACGCCCGATTGTCATAAGTGTTGAAGAAAGTGTTACTGATCGGGAATGATCCAAATTCTATCTGAGCAGGAGTTTAAAAATCAGAACATGTGGCGCGCTCTTAGTCAGAAGGCCCCCAAATTGCTGCGATGGTCGAAGTTAGTTATCTAAACTACTGTATACGGTATACCCAACAGGTAACAATTTATTCATTGAACTGTCCATCCCAGGAAAATTTGGGACCTCAATTGTAAGTTATGATAAAAAGAAATAATAATACTTATTACATCATTATGTAATAGGACCTTGATAAGGTTTTTTGCAAGAAATATGTACAACTCTTGAAAGCAGTGTTTTATTAACTTGTATACATTTTTAAAATATGAAAGGTCTTATTTACATATTTTTGGTTAGTCAAAGATAAAAATAAATAAACCAAAAAAACTGTTAAATGCTTTAAGTTATAACAGAAGTAAGCAAAGTTCCTTTAATTAGTAAGACAGTATAATTATAATACTGTTCATAATAGTTTATTTCTACTGTTTTAGTGAAAAATTGTTCTTGTTCTGACAAACAATTCTAAGTGTTATGATAATTTTGTTGAGTTTAATGAGCAATGGAAATCCATCAATCATTTATGAAGCATACAGAAAAACAACCCAAACTCATTAAATTGTTCTTGAAAATATGATATAGAAAATAACTATATAATAATATGCATTTTAAACTAATAAATGTGTGTTTGGGCTAGGTAAGAGTAATAAAAACAATTGTCATTATTAGCTTGATGCTTTAGCTGCTTGGCGCCTCTTTACATCCCAGTTGTAAACTCTAGCCATATTTACTTCAGTAGTTGTCCACTGATCCCTGTAATAAAATGAGAATTAAAAATAACACCCAACACTCACCCAACACACTTAACTCTAAACCATATTATTTGCAATTTAAATTAATTTATTTTTTATTATAAAATTGTCATAAAATGTTCTTATTTATGTTACCCGCAACTCAAAAAGTATGTATCAGTTGCATATTGTGTTTAGGTACTATGACTTTGTACTTACACTGAAACCAAAATACCAAACAACATACACCAGCCAATAAGTCTGGTGTATTTTGTTTGGTATTTTGATAATTTACCATACCATTTTCAAAATACAAAATAATAAAATAACTTTTTATGTACACACAAAACATTCAATATGATTACTTTAACTGGATGCCTAGCAACAGTACACAGAAACCATAATTTTTTTGAATTATAGCCTCAATAGAAATTCATTACAGTACACTTAACAAACAACAATTAAGATGTTATCTTTTTGGAACTGTTTTTAAAAGTTAAAATAAGATTTTCCATAGTATAACTTTTTAAACTACATAAATATTTGAAGTTGATTTACCTTAAGAAATCTAAATCATGCTCAACACAAGCCAAATTCTTCTTTGCAGTAGCCATATTAGATGATAATAGTTTCTCAGCATCGTCTAGTGTATATTCTAACATAACATTAGCACCAAGCCATAAATACACATTTTCAGTTGGTGGAATGTTTGCCTGAAATAGTTTTAAAGAAACAAAATGTACAAAAGTAACATATAACAATGTAACTTATTATTATAACAATAAGTTTTCAAATATAACATGCATGATATCTTACCTTAACAAAAACTTGATCGCTAAGTAGAAACTGTGTTTCTACTTCTTCCTTTTGAATTTTCAGCTTTTCAATCATTTCTAAGGATCGAGCAAGGTCTGGTATTTGTTGCCGCAATCGTCTGCGTTTAGTAGCTAGTGACAATTCCATATGTTTATATTTTGCATGTTGTTCATCAAGGCTTCTAAGGACTTTATCTACACCGCCAGAGTTTTCAGGCTTGTTCATAAATTCGTCTACATTGTCCTATAAAATAATTTACATAGATTAAGTTCATAACCTTAAGAAGCATAGCAAATTTCAAATCACCTGACATACTGACATAGTTACACTGGTATTAAATCAATTGAATTGCTTAAAGAGTGTACTAGTATATCTAATAGGTGTGTAAATATTTCAATTTTATTAATATGTAGGAAATTAACTTTTAACCATAAAATTTTTTGGTTAAGTGTCTCCAAATATACATCAAACTTAATGAATTTTGATGTATATTTGGAGAATTTCATAAAAATGTTTAAGATAATATAGTGCATTTATATTTTAATTGATCAAAAATAATATAAGTACCACGAAAACGGCCTCTGGTATGCCTGAAAATGACTTCGGATTAGAAGCATCTCCTCCATCGCCTTCCATTTTTTACTATTGTTCAATTAACTTGAAAGAATTACTGAAAAAGAAATAGAGTAGATTATTTATTTTACAGTTTAAATGTCGCTAAACAATGATTGCAGCAACTAATTCTAAAATGTACCTCTAAATTCTTTCGTTTTTTCACATACGGTGAATTGCTAGACCACACAACAATAAATTTATTGGTTTTGGTGCATTAGTGTTGCCATGCCAGTTTCTAACTTTTCGTTATTACTAATGTCTATATATGGCAGAGAGTATTAAGTCGTGTTTACAGCGCCAGTTTTATTCCCAGAATTGTTCGAAGACATAAAGTAGGGGCGTGGCCTAACGTGTTCGTCTGTTTTTATTCGGCAAAACATTAGAATTGAAGAGGGGAGATGCCATACGCAGACGTTCTCCTCGGCCAAAGTACATACTGACCGACGAGGTACCGGACGACGATTCTGCCGAGGAGTAAGGTAGAATCTACTACAGCCTTTTGTAAAAAGTGATGAATAGTCTATAATATCATCACAAAAAAAGCTGTAAAAGTGTGCGTAGATATTTGTATGTGTGTCATAACTCATATTTATTTGATTTTGATTAGTGTCAAAACTGGCAACATAGACATGGCTTTAATCTGTGAAGGTAATGGTTAAAAGTAAAACTCTTTGTCTTTGGCCTCTGTGCCAAAGAGTCAGTGTTGTCAATTTAAGGGGTTTTCTCTAAAATGGGGAAATAAGTGTTAGATTTTCTGAGACATTGTTTTTTTGGGTTAGTTTTTTGGCTTCAAACAAACCCTACTATATTAGTCGAGTACCAGTAGAAAATAATAAAATCTAAAAGCAATTACTCATATATTTATTCGTTTCGTTCTCGTTTGTTCGTTTCGTTCGGCCGTTTCCTTTTCGGTTCCATTGTATTTAGTTATTGTGAAAATGAGAGAATACATATAAAAAATGTGGTTAAATTTTATGAGTTACGAAGGATTTGGGCAGTTGGTCACTACGTCAAAGAAATTATACGTGAGAATCTATAGTCTGTCTCTGTCTGAAAGATGAACCGTCGCGTCGTGATTATGATAACATTAAAATAATTATTTAAAACAAAACGGTTTACTCACGTATATTCTCGGGATCGCCCGACTAGTTTCAGACTCAATAGAAGTCCCTAATCATGAGCTGACACCGCGTCGAATCTTATTGAGTCTGAAACTAGTCGGGCGATCCCGAGAATATACGTGAGTAAACCGTTTTGTTTTAAAAAACTATGAATATGTACACCTCACGAAACTTATAACGCAAATTAAAAAAAAACTATAAAACAATTATATTATGAACACTGCATCTGTAAACATTACATTCTAACATATTTTTATAATTATAACCACATTTCACACTCGCACTACAATGAGGCAACAGTGTTTTTAAGACAAAAAATAATATAATTAAACACAGCAGCGCCTCCAATCCCAAGACAGTTCTCTTTTTATACAGACTCTACTGGTATTATACGCAGGAGGGTTTTAAAAAAAGGACGGAAAATCTTGCTAGGCGTGGGCAACACTACAATGATTCAAAGACTCAAAGTCTGCATAGAGTTTATATATTCTGTGGTCAAAGTCAATCACTAAAAAGAGTTAAAATTGTATCTTGCGTATATTGCTAGAATATTTTCTCTAACATATCCAAATCACCAAGATCTACCTCGTTTTTATCCGCTGTGGGTGATTAAATCGTTATTAGTGAAACCATTTTTTGCACTGGTGTGTTTTCCTAATGTGCAATCTTTATTGTTTCCAGATTAAACCTTTTAAGGTTCGAGGCTACGCCCTGTTTTTCATTTAAAAGTTTTAATATACATTCAACATAGGCCTATCAGACACCGCCGTTATGGATATGATGGTATCAACATTACAACAGCAACGAGCTGTTACAGAACAGCTGAGAAGAGAAGCAGCAATAAAACGCATACCTGTGTCTGTGGCTGTAACAGACATAGTCAAATACATCAATGAGCATGAACAGGAGGATTGTCTACTTGTTGGATTTTCCAGCCAAAAAGTCAATCCTTTCCGTGAGAAAAGCTCTTGCACTGTTCTCTAAAACTCTGGATTTATGTGTGTATCTGTTAACTAAAACTATTAAAATGATTTAGAAAGAAATTTCGTTGTTTGGGTAACTTTTGATGATTAAAGTATGATAGTTGTTAATATTCATATGGTAGTCTTGTAAACCTTTATATAAATATCAAAATATATGCATTTCATGATTTTTTAAATTGTATTCTTTTGCAGAATGTTATTCAAATTGCTACATATAAGTTTTGAATATTAATTTTCTTTAAGGATAATTTTCTTGATGTATTGATTGTATCAAACTAATAATAAATCAGTGTAATTATTTTCAATGTCTTTATTTGTGCACAGTAAAACTAAATTCCAATTCCTCTAAAGATTATTGTTGACAACTACCAATTCCACAGAACATCTAATGGAAAAACATTACATAATTATTATGATACTCATACAAGTTACAAAAATATTCTGAATTATGAATAATCAGAATTAAGTAGGTCTTACTTGTTATCAAGCAAATAAAGAACTACAAGCTATGATCAGTTAATATCTGTATCTACTTAACTGCGAGAAACCAGTGAGACATTATAAAGAGTAGGTAATTAATGTTATTTTACAACTATCAATTATATAAAATATAACAAATTAAGACAAAGTCTATTTTGGTGTTGTCAAAGTATTACTTACTATGATGATTAATAATTTTATAAATGTATCATTTTGCAGAATTACAAATACATACATGTTAGACCAGTATTATTACTAACATTAAATAGATTAACCATTTATGTGTTTTTTTATAATATGTGCTGTAAAATGTAATTGCATGGTTAAAGGCAATCAGTAAAAAGAATAAGGTTATTAGCACTATAATATGTAGGTATACAATTCTTATTTCGTAAATGTTGAGACAAGACATTTATTATCAGACAGTTTTAAAACAATATTTTAAAATTACCAAACTACCTTGCTGCAAGTTTACTGTCTGGTATCATATGCTATTATTTTTATATCGGACTAGTATGTGCAATATTACAGGATGTTTACCTTTTAAATGGGTGCATTACTATAAAATACATAATATGACATTTAATTTCTAGCACAACAATTTAGTATGCTAACATAAACATTTATATCAGTTACTAAGACTGTAAAATAAATATAATTACAATAGCCCAACTAATAATGTTCAGTTTACCACCAGAGGATCACCAATTCAGAGGATCAATAGCATACTCAATTCCCTTTATCTTTTCTTTCCAAATGTATCATGTAGGAATAATTTGATTCTTAAATTTTAATACAATACAAAATGATGCGACAATTCCATGGATGTAACTACTAATGTCACATTATCACTGCACAGTAACAACAACTTTACTTCTTGGTGGGAAACAAAATTATTAATATCAAATATTAACTTCACTTAATATAGAATAGTGAAACGAGATAGGGAAACTTATTGATTATCTTGTAAAATATTTGAGCAAATTTGGAATAAATAAATCTTATACTAGGGGTAAAACTATATAAAACATAAATTTACCAACTATCAGTCTTTTAAATTGATGTTGATTATCAACCTTGTGGCAATTCTTCTCTCAAAAGTTTACAAAATATGAAAAATAACATATAAAAGATCATAATATGCTTAGCACTACCATACCTATTGTCAGATTTGGTATTAAAATATTGGTATTATCCTAATACCTAAGTATCAAGACTGATAGCATTTCAGAAGGTATATGTTGAAATTGCTCTATTTATTACCAGTCAAAATAATTCAAATTAGACATAGTTACACAGATAATTTTAACAGTTGATTTCTACAGTACTTTTAAGACTAACTATGTATATACATAAACATCTAAACATATATACTTACAATGCTTCGTAAGAACATTATCATATCTTTCGAATTCAGCTCATATTCATAAGATTAGCGTTGTATTATCACTAATGTTTACCATAATATGTTACCATGTACCTTCTTATAATAACAATACAATACTATTACTACAACAATAGAGGACATTACAGTGAAATAATACTACTAAAATTAATTTATATAAAAATTAGGAAGATTAGGAGAATTCTCTTATTTCAAATTTAACAATAACTAGTATAAAATAAAAAGCATAATATATGTATATATATATACATACCTTATAAATAAAAATGTTTGTAAAAAGGCCTCAATATTTGGTATAATAGTATATACATTATTATGATTGACCATTTATAATGCTACCTACATAATATCTTAATTTTTATATGAATTTCAAAACTGATTTACTCCCAGTATCTGAAGGGTGATCAACTTAATCTGTTGTCAAATCAACGGAACATCACTGTGATTGGTTGGCCAAAAAACGAACAACCAATCACAGTGCCTAACATGAAGTTTGACAGGTGATTAACAAATTTTTGTGTTGATCAGCCTTTCAGAAACTAGGGGTTATTTAAGTAATGTTCACAAGCATCTTTTTACTGAAAAATCTATTTTTGTAAACTTTTGAGTTCGACATTCCTTAAAAATAAATTGAGGATTTAAATTTATTAATCATCACTTGATTCAGGTTGAATACAAGGTTACTAAAAATATCTAAAAATACTTTTGGGTTCACCATAGTAAAATAATTACAGAGTTAAACATATCATACAAAAACAATTGATAAATATTAGTTGTAAGTAGTTTTACTTTAACCTGAATAAAGTCATGAGAAATTAAAAATGGTAAGTTACCATTGCCAATCTGGTGTTCTAAACTCTCTCTTGTTTTGGTGGTGACATGTCTTCAGTACCATTGGATACACTTTGATGATACAGCTTCAACAGTTCCATAGCATCTTGAGCTTGTCGTTTTTCAAGCAATATTCTGAAAGGCAATTTTAAACTATTAATTATTGATGTTCTCAAGTACAATTGAATAACATTTAAAATTGTATAATAGAATATTTCCATGTTTTGTTTAAGGCATATATTATTTAAAATATTTATGAATAAGTAATTAAGTATTTATTTTTGGTTAAAACATTAAGGTATTCTAATTTTGTTTATTTACCTCCCAGATGCTTCTTTGATGTGCTCCAAAATTATTCTATTGTCTCTATCTGTTACAATATCTGCAAGACTGTCTGGATCCATATCTGACAAGAGTTCCAAATCTTGACCACCCAGGAGAGAGATGTGGCACAAATTGTGTTGCAGACGGCCAACCAAGTTAGCCACCTGCCCTTTGCCTCCTAATACAACGTCATCGGTTTGATCTAAAGACACTTGGCACTTAGGCATATTCGGAGCCCATTTTTCAAGACCATGTAAAATCATAAGAGAAGTATCAGGGTCTAATGTAGAGAAATATTCCTCGTCGTCTACTTCTGTGCCGTCGGATTCTAAAACTACTGTTAAATTTTCCGAGGGTAAACCTAATTTTTCTGGCACTTTTGTAAGAAGGTCTTCTAAGGATGATGCCACAATTCCTTTCTTTTTGTCTCGATTCACATCACAAATTTTGTAGGGCTTGTTAATATCGTGTTCCATTGTAGATATTGTTTTTGAATCAATTTATTATTCACAGATAGGAGATTTACTTTGTAAAAAATAAAAGTAGTATTCACTTTATCAGGCAACCGAAACTGCTATGATACAAAAGCAGAAATTCTGTAAACTGCTCACGGTTCGGCTGTTCTCTCTTCTAAGTCACAGAACGAAGAGTGGTCGATTTGACGTTTATAAATATTGCCAGCAAAAAAATATTCTGTTAATTTACTATTATTCCTTTGGAAATATTTATTATGTACTAAAAAGCTATCATTAGTTAATTTTTACTTTTCACATTTATAACAACGACTGCCTCCAACAAGCTTCGGAATATGACTCCCGGTTTGCCGCTCACAGCGCGAATATATCTAGCTATCTACAACCAACGTCTGTAGGCAAAATATACCTATTGATAGCTAGATAGGTAGATTGGAATTCTGTTATTCTGCGTTTTATTATTTATTAAGATATAAGTTATCAACTAGAAGCTAAAGGAGTAGGGATCTAACTAATTACCTATTGTTATTATGGGAAAGCCTCTGTTTTGTTCATTTTTATTTGGGATAGGCGATAAATGAAGTTTTTTTCCTTTTATTAACCACTGTTTTCGAAACCTTCCCATTCCACTTATTTTATAGCAAATGAACAAACATTTTGTCTTTAACTGTTTACCGTTTACATAAGGTTAAAGAATACATTCGGATTGTTTCCCAGATGCTAATTCAAATAAACAGCTACGTTCTATTATTTATTTTTATTAATCGCGTTATTTACGTATATATTACAAAATCAACAAACTACCAACCCAAGTAATAATTTTGCTTGCTGTTATTGGTCACGAAGATGTTCTTTATTATTTGTGTTTCATTTATAAATACAAAAGAATAATTTTAGACCTATTCTTATGAAAAACGAAGTTGTTTTAAAAAAAAAAAAAACGGATTTTATAATCGTTAAAAAAAAACAAGCGATCAGCATCGAGGGCCAGGTATACAAGGGCGGTCGTGGGGTCACGATCGGTCATAGCGCGGCGCGACGGGCTAGGATCAATAGTTTCCCCCACAACTCATCCCCTTAGAACTCGGTAGGTACTAGAACGCATTTTGCAACGAAAAGCTTAATACTTTCGTACCTACTTTCTACGTATGACACTCAATTAGTTTAGTCAAAGGCTATTGCACAAGCCTTAGTATTGTCTTTATCAAAAACGAATCATACACCGAAAAATACAAAGGTAAACGTCGTACCTACATAATTGGATATAACAATATTCTTGCCCAGGATGTCAGTGGCCCCAACGCCGGTACCTACTGGGCCTACTAAATAGTTTTACTACTTAGGTACCTAATGCTTCTTAGGTAAGAAGCAGTAGGTCCTTGTGGCGGAGTTATCTGTCCTTTGCTACCTACACAGATTTGAGATTAGCACAAGCTCTGGTGGAAAATCGGCCTTAACTACTTATTTTAGGCCATAGAGCAGGTACAGTAAGCGCAATGCATAAGAACGCAGTGACACCTAAGCGCCGTATTGATGTTGACAGTTGACTTAAAAAAATACTGGCTAATTTAGAGCCTACATTGGAGTTTATATTTAGTGCATTTACAATAATGGCGTTAGTGTTTAGGTATATTGTACCTTTGTTTTTCTAGATAATATGTGTAGAACGTTGCACTTATGAAACATCTAAGTTAACATTTTGTGGTAAACACCCATCTAAAAAATACAAATCTAAATATAATCACTAAGCCACCGCTATCTGTCCCTCTGTCTATCAGCGGGCTGTATCTCATGAACTGTAATTGGTTGACAGTTGAAATCAGACGCTTGAAATGCTTACAGAGTTTGTATTGCTTTATTCGCAAAAAATAATAACAAAATTAAATTTAATAAAGAGGTCCCCAACAAGACATTTGTTTGAAGTTTTTTTTCACTCGATTTTCACGGCATAAGTCTTGTACGATGGTACGGAACCCCTCATGAGCGAGTATGGTGTAGATTGTCGAAATTAGTGACAATAGTTATTAGTTATTCAGAAACAATACACAATTATTTCAACGTATAAATATCTATACACATTAATTTCCAGAAAGTATATTTTTAAGCATCTCATAATTAGCTAGATGTAGACATGTGTATGTTTAGTGTAATTGGCTAAACTGCAGTAACAAGTGGGTACAGTTGTTTTTTAATGCTCCACACCCGCTACAAGACGTGCTACGCACCTCGGTTTTCGTAGCATTTGGTGCTCTATTTACCAAAGTAATAATACAGAGCATTGTCTATACTTAGTATCAACTTATTTTGGTTCTTTATTTAAAAATCAATCAAGTGACATCTTAAATAGGTAGTTATATTTCAAAATTACCTTGTCGTCCCAAAGACTCTCTTTTAACTTTATTGCTTATATGTTTATTATTTTAAGCTATCTAGGTATTTATGCAAACGCCAGAAAATTAAATGTATATTACGTTTAACCAGGCGACAGTGCTTAAAAGGTGCTTACGACAACGGAACAAAAATATATTCACTCGGTTATTTGGACTGCTAAATGGCGCTAAATGACGTTTGCCGAACTCCCGATATCCCGAACGCTGAATCGCTTAATAGAATTTAAAACAAGGTAGAACCACCCACTTTTATTAAACCCTGAGGCCTGCTTTCAAGTTTGGGTCAAGAATAAAATCATTCTTATAAAAATCACAAGCTATAAAAATCACAAGCTATTTTTTATAGGCCAGGTTTTATGACTTACCTATAAAAATATATTTATTTTTTAGTTCCCGCCGAGGTGTGGTAAGTGGTTGAGTGGAAAGTAAAACTGTTGTAGTTATTTCCGAACAAAGTAAGCAACAAGTGGTTTGTATTAACATATGCATTATTAAAGAGTTGGGATGTGCTAGTCCCAAACAAACGACGCATCTGCAATGCTAAAATAAACATAGCCCACGGGACCGCAGTACAAACACTCTAACTCACACCACTCACAGGTATTGAAATCTTTTTATGCACTTATAAAAAAAATGATATTATGTGACCGGGCATTATAATTATTTTGAAAAGCAAGTTTTAAGTTTACTGACATTTATAAAAATAATATATTTATACCAACGGTGTTGATACGATCGATGTGATTTTCTTTAAATCAATTAAATGCGAGCAGTAGGCCTACAGACAGTTTTTTTTTATTTTAATTTAATTTTATTCCTTTTGAATACACTATAGGTACCTACCTACTTATAATATATCAGACGAGCCGCCTTTTGACACGACAGGTGAGTGAATTTCTAAATGGTGTTTGCATTTTAGTTTGATTTGAAGCTATTTAATTAGTTTGAAAATTGTAATTATATTGTGTTTCGTATATTTTATTATATAATTGTTATTCCGTTAAGCGAATAAGTAGTGTAGGTACCTACGTAGTGTAAAGAATATCTCATAGGTCGTATCAATTATACCTACACCTTTTTAAGTGTGCATGATAAAAGTTCGCAATTAAGGTAAAAAAAAGGTAAGGCAAATTTAAACATATTCGTACATGTAGCCAAAGAAATTATGTATTCTTCACGTTATTTATTGAAAATAGGTATGTCATCGGTGTACTTTGTGGTTGAATAAGTAGATTCGGAGGTGGCAGGCGGTAGAAATATGAGGCTGAAACAGCCAACTTCATGCACAAAACTTTTCCTGTGATTTAAATTTATTTCAAAAATTCTAGAAGATATTTAATATGGGTACGATCTACATTTTTTTATGTTGCTCTTAGCTCACATTAACCCACAAATAAATGTAGGCAATATCTTTTCGGAATTCCTAGAATTTCAATTTACCAAATGGACTGTTTGGTTGATATTACTAATGCACGATGCTACGTACTCGCAAAACTGTTCTCATAAATATTTGGTAAATACCTTCACGACCTTCACAATTTACATAAAAAATTGTAGAAATTCAACATGATCTGATCCTATGTCATAATCAGAAACAGTTGGAAGACATTTACGCAGTTAGCCTAAACGCAGGCCTCGACTGCTTCACCGGACTTTTGGTTTGGTGAGAACCTTAAGGGCCTCCAGCCAGAGCATTAGAAAACAAACTATGTCAGCAACGTTTACTAAGAGCACCCCCTGTGGGGTCGTACCTCGACTTAGTGCGTTGCTAACAATCTTAATTAGGCAAAAACAGCAAGGAAGGGCTGGATCTAAGTTTTATTTCTAGGACATATTTTTATTGCTAGTTAGCTTGATCTAGGGACGGGGGGGACGGGACGCTACCTATTACTAGTTACCCGCCACGGCTTCGCAAGGATGGTGTAAGATTTTTAAAACATTAGCATTGTTTTTAACATTATATTTTCTTGCATCAACCTTTGCCTTTTCAATTTTATTTTTATATTGGTTTAGAAGATTTGCAAAACATAGGTAAACAAAAAATACTAATATTAGTAGGTTTAATATTTTGTTCCTTTCTATTATTTGTATTCAATTACATATAAAAAGGTGTTAGGAAATATTCAGATTAGTCGTTTAGGAACTCGTCATCTGTGTATAAATAACATTTATATTTCTTGATGTACCTTTCGTATTTGTAACCTTGTCATGTTTTGATCGACGTCTAAGGTGACATGCAACATCAGAACATACACAGTTTTCAATACTACGAAACAATATGAAACTGTAATGTATGTAAATCCACGAGAGAACCATTTTATTCAGCCAGAATAAAACTTCGTTGGAGTCATATTTTTCAATGACAGTGTATAGCTATTTGTAGGTAGGGGGTGGAGGGTGGTCTCAGCGGTGTGATGTAAAGTCTCGTCGACACGGTACCTGCATCAACGGAACATCATAGCGGCGATGTCCGGATGTTGTAATTTCCAACTCGAAACTTTGACGTGCACGTGTGACGCAAACGTTCTGGATAACAGCCGACCTCAGCTGAGCAAAGTGCTCACTCTGACTTGTGTACATAATGTAAATTTTATGAAGACATTTCACTGAGTATAACACACGATTTTGGTACATAAACTCTATTAATTTAAATTAAACGTTTTATATTAAAAGCATTACTTTAAATTCACTTAAGACACTTAAATAATGCTCAACGGATTGATCAAAGTAAACAGCTAGATGGATTTAAACTGCAAATTAAGTTGAAGAGAAACGAGAAAAGGTCTTAGAATGATATTGGTTGACCTTGTTTGGTAAGTCCTTTTGAAAGGTGAGGTGGGTATCTACTTGGCTCTACAAAGCATGTAACATACACGTAAACGTGTAGAAAATGCATAAGGGGTGCTTAACGAGTGTTAATGAAGTCTTTTCATAGTTTATTACAGCATTTACCAACTAGATAAGTAGGTACATAAAAATATTACATTTTGTTTATGCTATAATTCAATGAGAGTTTCCTGATATTTATAAACATTTGATCTGGAATACAGCTTGTTTGTTGAATGGAACTTTGATTTGTTTGTAGGCGTCTTTGTGCCTCGTCAGTATTACGTTACGGAAATATCAAAAGACATTGATAGAAAAAAAAAAATATAAGTAGTGATATCAATTTTACGTAAGTTAAGTTGAAAAAATCGATCCCCGGCTGGGCCAATGTAGAAAACCACTTTTCTACATCGTTCTGGGGTCTCACCCAGACCCGAGACAATGTAGAAAAGTGGTACCTTCGTTGTCTCTGAATTCCATAACACAAGTGCTTTAGCTGCTTACTTTGGGTTCAGAGCAATGTATGTGATGTTGTCCACATTTATTTATTTATTAAAAAATAAATAAAAAAAAAATTATAAGTAGTAGGTAATGGAATTTTGAGTGATCATTCTAAGAATACCTGTCTGCTCTTCATCATTATGGCTGACTTTGGTACATAAAGAGTTAAACTACAAGTACACTTCGTGTGTATACTAGCCTTAGGACCAACCACATGCCCACATGACCTTTGTAGTTCGGTATTCAGGTCGAGGTCGCACATCTGACCCCAGGTTCCCACAGGCGCATTACACCTGCCACCAAAGCGGCACAATTGGTGCCTGGATACCACATAAGTAATTGCATCGGAAACCGATACGTACTAAATTGAGATTAATGTAAACAGCAACACTGTAGAACACGATACATTGTTAACGAATGTAACTAATGCTGATCAGCAAGTTTTCAATTAGGTAAACGAGGGACGTTATCGCGCCATTAATCTTTGTTATACAAGCTTGATAGCTTTAGGAGAGAACATATCTGATTATTAAATTCTTAACTTACGATTTATTTCGGCTATCTTAGCGTTAGATTATTTATCTTGGATCGTTATTATTGTTAGGTATCCGACCAAATGGATCTTAATTCATTTTGAAACCTTAATAATGCCTTATTGCTTATCGTTGAAAAGTTTTATCTTCATAGACAATTTGGTATTATTAATGACTTTAATCTTAACGATATGTAGTATTTGTTTTTGTGAAATCAGTAGATTCGTCTTTGAAAGTACATATATAAAAGCAGGTGTTGGTGCGTTAAAAAACAAAGAAAAAATACTATAGTTTGTTGTCGAGAGCACTTTGCGAAAACGTTTAAAACTTAGCTGCCTTATCCGGTCTATACATAAAGGATGAGGTTACTAGCAGATATTAGAATCCTGAGACGTGGTGGTTTTGATTTTATCACCAAGTACTGATTTGTAAATAGCTCTTACATAGATTTCAAGTAGGAATCAGAAAGGAATAGTAGACATTTTATTTTTAAACATTAAATACTAAAATGTCTAAAACGACGTAAGAATTTTGTTTATATAGGTTGGATAACTAGCACTCAAGGCAAACAAGCTTTACCATAAGTACCAAATACTTTCATTTAACATTGAAATGGCTTAGGATCTGAGCATAACAATTAAAATATTTGTAGTTTATAGTTTGCTCAATTTTTAAAGCAGATTTTGTATTAAATTATGATAGTAGTTGCAGAGTATTATTGTATTTATATTTTAAAACCCACTAACACTTAGGTATCCCATATGACTACTTACGTTCCGACTAAATAAAATTAAAGCATACTTATAAAAGTGGGTCAACAAGATTCGAGTCGGTAGAGCGATAAGTTGGCCGATGCTGCGCTTTCCAGAACTTCAGCCGAGTTTTGGGAAAATTGTATCAATTCTGTGTTATGATGTTACTTCTAAAGTTTAGCCATACCGTGTGTATGTATGTGAACTTCTCTAATATAGACACAAACATCTATGTAAATGTTGTGATACTTAGCTCCTTCCTACTGTTTTGGGTAAAGACGGTTGTTTATCACAGAGTAAGCAAACCTTACTGGATTTGTAACGTAATTACAACAATAATGACGACAAAATAAATAGACTATCTTGATTAAGGATTTCAGTTTTCTTTTTTTTTCTTTTAAAAAACGACTCCCGCACTAAGGAATTCAATCCTTGTGTAGCGGGGGGTTTCACAAACATTCAAATCACACGCACAAAGAACACCCAGACTTGAAACAAGCATTTGTGGGTCACACAAATGCTTGTCCCATGCGGGGATCGAACCCGCGGCACGTCGCGCACAGAGGTAATTGGCTTGGTGACCTATACCACTCGGCTATCCGTACAGTCAAATTTAGTTATTTTATTTATTTTGCTGCTTTATTTTAAAACATTTTCTTGAACTAATTGCAAAGTAAAAATAATCGTCTTGAGATTTAACATTCGTCGTAACAAATGAATATTAATTAACTTTATTTCACAGTTTAAATATGTGTATAATATACATACGTATATGTTACTTACAGACTCTTCAGCTCGCAGTTAATTAGCGGTTACGTCCATAAATTTCGCTGAAGCGTTCATTTCTTTGTAAAGGCATATGGCGCAATCTGCCCTTATTGTTCTGACGTAGTGTGACGGATGATCTCGATGATTGATTCTTTCATATCGATTACACGTATAGAAAATGTGCGCGCTTATAAATATATATCGTATATAGCATTCCTTGTACAAACAAGTTATAATTTATAAATGCTTTAATAAGTATTCATACCAAGCCCACGAATATCGATCATAGATTCTATTTCCTGTAGTATATGTTTCGATGTATTCTCTATGTGAACATTTATTATTTGACATATAAGCTCCATTGGCACTTTATGTTTCTACGAATTCATCTCTTAAAGTTCCGAGTATAAGATGTATGTAGAAAATTTTATACATAAATAACTATGCGAAATGCATGATACACAGCATAATTATATTTTTTTGTTACTAGCTAGGCAGGTATTTTATCCCACCTCTACTTTCAAAGACTTTATAAAATCGTCGAAGAGACCTGTAGTGCTAGTATTTTATTTTTCAAAAATACTAGATGGATTTATCCGGAGAAGTAAATTGAATTCAGTCACACATTTCAAAGCTATCCTACATCGTAGTTGCATGAAGTTGTCGTATTTGTGATTACAAATTGATATTGCAAGCTTAAGTCTTATGAAATAGTTTTTTTTTTACTTGGAATGAATAATTATATCACAATTTCAATATTTTAAAGGTATCTCAAATAATAAAAACATTTGTCAATTGTTTATTATTTTAATTCATAAAAAGACACATTATATAAAATTATCTCACACGCGATAGTACTAAAATTAATCTAAAATAGTATCGAATTATGTCTGCATGCCGCACTTAAATGCACTTCAAAAATGCAGCCAGTAGGTAGCCAAAATTTATTTATGGCACTCTACATCCCAGCTGCGTTTTTAACAAAATACGAATACACACCTAAAGCAAATATTTGCAAACATAAGCAATGTAATGGAATCTATTATGTTATACCAACGAGTTGTCGGATGGCTTCAATATGATAATTATAGTTGATGATACGAGCTAAATATGAAGACGACGAAACACATGGGGACAATTACTCAAAATATTGTACACAACAAGTAACATTTATCTATGCTTATACTTATAATTTATACTGTGCGTTATTTATGCCAAATAATAAGTTTTTATTTGTCTGCAAAAGACGTAATTACTTATATTATTGTAATACCGTAACTACAAAGTTATTCTACAAACTCACTCGTTTTCTCTTTTCTGAAGAAAATAATAAATCTAAATCTCATAAATGTTGAAATAGCAAAGTATAAATATTAATAGAACTACTAACTATAGGCATTCCATTTTTGGGATTATTTTTGTTGTTAGATAACGCACGCATTCAAAACTATTTAATCATTATCTTAGAATGGGATGAAAAACGAGACATTAAATGCGAAAATGGATCAGCAACAAACGTGACTGACAGATTTGATCGAGTGCCAACAAATAATCGGGTCAAGCTGACCTGAGTAGGTACTAAGATATAGACACTTATCTACTCATCAAGTTTAAAAATAGAATGCTAGTTAAATTTATATTTAACAAAGGTAACGTTATACGTTTGAACTATACTATTTTATCTGAAACTTTCTTCTGAAGTGTCTAATTTACTTAAAGGATTTGTTGAAGACAGAGATTGCACGAATCTTCTTAATTAGAGAATGTCACAAACAGTCGCATTAAGATAACTATGACACTGAAAAACAAAGGCTTCTTATTTAAATGCGTATAGGGTAGTTGTCGCTATAAATGTGATAAAAATTGGGATAGAATTTTTTAAGAAAAATCACTTTGATTGGTTGGGGCGGAACAACCAGAGTTAAGGAGACTCTGTAAACTGGTTCAAGTGGATTGAAGCTTGGCAAAATGATCAGAAACTCCCTTTAACTTATACGCTTACGTAACTCGAGAGCACTGCATGAGAGTTTCATTTGGCACACGCCGACTACGTTAGCCACGTATTCTGTAGATTGTTATTGTTTATTGGGCTTAGATAGCGCCATGTAAGTTTAGGGCTTTATTTATAAAAATCTCGACAGTGTTTAGCAACGGTTTAATTCTTATATTTTTTATAGAGAATTATATAAAAAACAATATCGTCATTTTTTTAAATAAGGTATCTAAAATTAGAAAGTGATGTTATCTTATTTATTAAACCTTCATTTCACTTTTGTTAACATTTTATTCATACTATGAACCCACCTACTACGAATAAAGGTCTTGCTTTAATACTGTATATTCTGTTCGAATCAAAACTTGCCAAAGTTAGAAACAAAAAGTAAATTCTAATTTCCATAGTAGGTGCAAAAACAGTACCGTCGGTTATACTCGTGCTTCGCTTTCCTACATTTGACCTTTAACTGAGGAAATTAAAAATGATAGCTGTATGAAAGGTCGTATAATATTATGAGGGATCAGTGAAACATAAACCGAGGTATTTATTAGGTGCTATTTGTTGAGCTTCTCATTTAATCAGTGTACAGGCCTTCGTAGAGGGACCGAGGCATATGTTCAGCTAGGAGGGACTTTAGTTTTTCCCGAGGGGAGACGGGGGTATAGCGGGCGAGCGGGAACGTGCGTGTCACGCCATCACTCAGCGCACGTGTCACGGCGGTCAGGTCGGCGTCCTGGTGGAAAATCATTAGAAATACTTTTACTACCCAACATTCACATAAAATAAATTGCTCGATCGTTACAGACTACTTAAAATAATGACAATTAGATAAAGCGCTTCTCAGAAAAAAACGTTATATTAATTAACTCTACATAAGGAATAGAGTGCTATATATAATATACGATTTACTTCAGATAATTAAATGTGTGTAAATAGTAGATATTTGGAAAGGTTTTGTTTCAATATAATAAAAATAGTCAAATATATAATAGCCTTCATACTTGCTTTTCGCTTAGGGACGAGTACTTACAACAATTTTAAATTAGAACACGAGTTACCTACTTCGACAGACTTTAAAGCGTAGGAACTAGAAAAATATTGTCGGTCGTAAAACGATCTCATGTAAACGAACCGAGCGTCGTATACGGTGTTTATTTAAATAATTTGTATATATATAAGTATAAGGCGTCTCCAAATTTGTAAGTATAAAAGTAAAGCCATATCTAAATATGGCGAAATTAAGCGTAGTCACGTTTTTTATACTTACAGCGCTTTTGGTGTATTTCTCGAGGCTTCGCAGCGCTGTTTCGAAGTAGTCTTCACCGTAAGCGCCTTTTTGTTCGTCGCTAAGCCTCTTCCACATGTCGCGCGCTTGTTCCAAAAGTTTCTCCTCGGAGAGCCACGCACTGCCTGTCGTGTACTCGCCAGCCGCTACTATCACCTGAACCATGATAGAAAACACAGTAAAGAATCCCGAACACCCCGTACAGATAGCGCTGAAGTGCTAACTAAGCGCTAAATCATGTTTATCTTTGTACCAACGGATTTAATAGGATTTCGTGGTAGAGTTATTTTCGTAATTTAAGCACGTACTAAAGGTAGCATTAATGTACCTGTCTATATTAAAAATAATACATTCATGAACATGATTTTATTACGAAAATGAGAGTTACGTGTTTATCCATTAATGTTAATGCTTTGTTCGAAATTCCGCGTACCGTCAAGTTTAAAGGCATTGGACATGCGTTTCAGTTTTAATTGGCATTCGATCAATATTGGTTCGCTTACAAACCGGCGCTCGACAAACAATCCGAATATATGACGGACACATAATTATCTTTAGCACCTACGCTCGTGAGTTACATAATGTGAAGAGCATCGAATTATACGCATAGGTAATAAGATATTAGTTTAGTGCGAATCAATACACACACATATACCACTTGATTGATATTATGTGATTGTTAGTATTACGTACCTATAATAATGACCACTAATGACAAGGTATACAGTATTGAGCAGAATATATCACATTAATTTCGTTTCTGTAAATATAGTTCTATTACGAGTAGATGTTGGAATATTTACATTCTAGACACGGCTAGCCTTGTCTCTAGTATGGATATCTATCTATAAGGCAACAAAAAAAAATAAACAAAAGCAAGCAAAAATAAAAGTTTAAAAGGCGACACTATATGATTGCGTCGATTTTTTAAAATCTGTTCCCTTTTATCAGTACCCACGTGCCTACACCTACTCAATCACTTAACAGTGTGTATTATACCAAGACGTCAGTAAGATAAGTTATTCAATAACTTTATTTAAACGTTGGTATGCAACATAATATATTTTTAAAAGCTCTTTATTTATAAGTATTTCAAATAAAGTAAACACTGTCTGCTACGTCATCTGTTTTCAACGAACTTACTATATCTTTAGAACATCTAGTGGTGAATCAGTGGAAATAAAAATATTGCAATTGACGTCAAGAGCAAATTTTTTGGTGCGTCAAGATCTCTATTTTTAATAACTTGAGCTAACAACAATATAACAACCAGTTTATGAAAGAAAACGTCTAAAACTGGAAAGTTTTATATGTAATTCATGTTTCTTTCACATTATGACGAAGGTTTTGAATTGGTAGCTGCTTTGATAAAGGTAGATGACGTAGGTGTCTACGTCATATATTTCTGTGTACGTCATCCGTAAATGGGACGTCACTATTTGTTTCAAATGTTTTGCAAATGTTTATAAATTGATGTAACGCTAGACTTAGAACAGCTTCCAATTATGAAATAATATTCGTTTAACGTAAGTAGCGAAAGTAAAATTCAAACAAAGCACTACTTTCCTGCTAGCTTCAGGACGACAAAACACTTTGTTATAGTGCTGTGAAACGTCAGACAAATTTCAGTCCCGTTTGACTACGGTTGCAATGTATGTGCCTGTCATCTACACGACTGTCTGTCGCTAGCAGTTGGTTAAGGTAACTTATACGTGTGTCAGTGGCTTGTGTGAGTAAAAGGACCCACATTTTCCTTGTATCCTGTTTACAATGAAAACATACTGACCTTTATAGCGTCACCACACAATAGTAATACATACTGAAGAGTATTTTTTTTCATTATTAAATAAAAATACCTGGTTGGTGATGTAGATGTATGTATCGTAAATAGAAAAGTCATTTTTTAACCAAAGATCGAAAGCCTTCATGGTATGTGTGTACATAAGGATTCCCCCGCCCAAACAAAAAAAAAAAAAAAAAAGGTACCTAAGGCCCATTCTGAATTAGCCTTCATATTAAAATTACATTATTTTATTTAAATAATAACTATGTTTTAAAAATAAAAACTTTTGCATAAAAAAGGTGTTTGCAATTGCGTTTACTTCAATTATTTTTACCACTATTACTCTTATAACCTGCTTAGGTTAGGTACATTGTACCTACACGTGAATATACTCTGAATAATGTAAACCAATTTTCATTAGTTCTACTCTCGTTATGAAGGATAACGAGCATTAAACTAATTTAAGTGTACTACGAGCTCATCTAAATTATAACACACCTAGTTCCCAGTGATATGCAGTGAAACAGATAAATTATATAAACATCTTTGCTGGAGCTCTACTTGAGTCTATTTGAGACATAAACATAAAAATTAGCATTCATTGTATGCTATTTACGGGAAACCGTTGCAGGAAAATGAAAAAGTAGGCATAAGACGCACCATTAATCCCGGGAATTATAAATTAATTATAATTATTGAAGTAAAACTCCTTTTTATAGTTAGATATATTATTTTTTTCATGAGGAGTAGGTATCTACTGTCAAGTGTTAAAACGTACCCCGATAAACTCTGTAAAAACAGTTTCATTTGAAGGTAAACGGTTTCTAAATATAATATGAACATTGTAGAATAAGATATAACCAAACAATCCGAAACAGGGACGTACCAAACATATTCGTGGCTGACATTTTTAAGAGGGTATAGTGTCCCTTGATATTTATCAAAAACCTTTCCCAAGACAATTGTTTTTCTTTCTAGGCACGGTATTCAAGGATGAACGTAGAATCCCGGATTTACTAACATTTATATTGAGGTTTTAGAACAGAGCGGGTTATTAAAGTATTAACTATCTCTGAATTTCTCTGAAGCCAGGAGAAACGGATTAGGAACTCAATCTTAATCCTTTAGTGAACCGAAGTAATATTGTTAGTTTGAAATTTAAACTTTGGGTAAAGAAAAAATTTTTTACTCATAGTTTAGATTTAGAGCTTCCACAAATAGATACTGCTAGGATTTTCGTATTTTGCTAGTGCAATGCTACCTGTACTAAATTTATTGAACGCACATAATTATATGAAAAACTTAAAGAGATTACCAAAACTAATAAGAGATTTAAATAACAACCAATTCAAAAGACGGTTTTGATGTTTTATTTTGCTATCCTTGATTATTGTTATTTTATTTATTGGATTTATTCCTCACAAAACAAAAATGTTTTCTTTCTGGATCCAATTTTAATGTAAACGTGAAGTCACTGGAAAAACTTGGTAAACATATATCTGTGTAAGAGTGTGTTTGTACCCTCTTGGAAAAAGTTATCAAACCATTATTATAACGATAGTGCTCTTATAACACAAAGAAAAATACCAACAATACCTCTGTAAGAGGTGTATGGATTTTCGTTTTTTATTGTTATGGGTTGTTCTGTTCGTATAACCCGATCTTTATTTATAACATGTAAGAGTATGTTTATTATTTACTAATTCATGTTTAAATGTTTCAAGCACCGATTTTCTTTCTCTCCTGGGACTGCGAAAGTTGAGCCATAATTATAATGATATAGAGCCTAGTATTTACCCGCCACTCCGCCCACCTAGTGGTCTGTCATCGCGACAAAAAGTAGCCTACGTTTTTAGAGTTTATACCAAATTTTATCAAAATCCGTTAATTGGTTTAGTCGTAAAAGCATGACAAACAGAAAGATACACAGACAGAGTTACTTTTGCCTAATACTAGTACGCATCGGTACAGAGTAGGGATTCCATCCTTTACCACAGCTTTACCATTTGAAAGGCATAATTGTAAAAACAGTACAACTTACGACATCAACTCCTCGTGGTTTGAGTTCGCGGCGGAGGCAGGCGGCTAGAGCATCGAGGGCAGCGAGCGAGGCTGTATGGACACCTCGCACTGGCGCCGCTACATGCGTCAGGATCGACGATGCCAGCACTACACGGCCACGAGCACGACGCACCAGCGGGAGCATCACCTGCACCAGCCGAGCTGGGCCTGTACAATAAATGGTGAATTAAGTATCTTAGGTGGAAAATAGACTGGTGTTAACTTACCACAGACCGGTGTCTGAGTATACTTACTCGTATGGAAGAAATACAGCAATTTGATCAAGTTAGTAGAAGTAGGTTTTATTTACCACAAAACGAGATACCGTTACATGGTAAATAAAACGTACGGTTACGTTTGCATGTATGGTCGGCATGAAAAGGTTACATTGAGGTAATTATAAAAGTCATCCCTACTGCTGACTAAATAGGAACGATGTTGATGTCTAATTGATAATACTGATGTGTTGAGGGTAGGTACATAGGACTTACATATATATCATAGGCTAGGAACGGACTAATTTCTTTAGAGCTGTACCTTATTTATATATTGACCAGTTGTTTCCCCTTTGCCTGCGTGGATGTCCGTTATCGCGGCAAAAAGCCTATGTCCTTTTTCAGACTTTAGACTATCTGTGTACCAAATTTAATTTAAATCGGGTTCAGTGGGTTTAGCGGATAAAGCGCGACAGACAGACAGACAGTTTCTGAAGACATAGTAAAATTTATTCGTAAGTATGTTTCTTTTAACATAATTACCCAGTAGTAGAATATATCTAATTACGAATCTGATTTAGGACGAGTAGGGTTGATTTTATTTATCTGTAGAACTTTGGATGTTCGCCCACCTTATTTGCCGGAAATACGATAATGTAATCTGTCTAGGTACCTATTACTGAATTGATGGCCTTACTATCTGTATAATATATCACATAGGTACGTATGTAGTAGTTTGTAGGTTGGTAACTAGATTCATACTATGGACTAGATGGACTAGACATGCTACAATTTTTTCTATATATAGGCAAGTTTTGTTTGTAGGTATGTCATATCACGTAAAAAGTTTAAGAAATGTGTGCATATTTTAAGTATATCAAAAACTTTATTTTAAATATTTTGAAATAGTTCATGTAAACGTGACATCAAATATTTATTACATTACATAAGTCTTCTCATAGATTACAGTTTTGTAAGAGTCGGACCATGTTCATACCCTTGCCTGGTCTTTCCAGGTAATTAGAAGCCCAAAGGTCAGACAACGGGTCTAACCTCAAGATAAGGGTTCCCCGTTAATTGTTTTGCGAAGGTCAGATTATCATTAGGTACTCTATGTTGTACCAATATCATCTAATTATGTAAGGTAAATATATTTTTAAATTGTAATCATGTTTCGTTTAATATAAGTAAATATCTGTTATAATAACCAAGTTGAATTTATGTCTAATAATTAAAATATCAGGTTTCTTAAAATGTTTTTGAAACAATACAATTTCTCCTCCCACGTAATATTTTATAAAAGTAACGAAACCTTTTTTACCCACGTGTCTGAAAGTTTAAAAGTACTTGGAAATCCGAAGATGACTAGACATAAAATGTCTTCTAATTAGCACACCACCAAGAATAAATTCCAGGACTTAATTAACTCGGAGAAAACGTGTTTCTACCCCTAACGGGCAATCTCCTTTTTTCATCTCGAATAATAAATTCTGTATTATCATGTTATACTATAATTTTTTCATTATTACAGCCGTCCTAGAATTAAATTAGGTTTCCATTAAAAATCGTTTACGTAAATTAAAGTAATGTTAACTAAGCATTATTGAATTACTATAGAGTTTTTATAGGGCCTCTAAACTTAAATTAACAAATATTAATATATACCTATATTTTAAGAACATGTGACTGTAGCTTCAGTTACTAGTGCAAAATTAATTTTGACCAATAATATTCCCCTAAGCCCGTCATACACGGACTGCTCGAGCCGCTTTTGCACGTCACGTGCCGCTAGCTTTTTGTTTTGTCGAAAGTCGTTTGAAGCAGTCGAAGTGCTTCGAACAGTCCGCGTGCGCGTGTGCACATATGTCTATAGTTCACCGTCCGGTCGCAGCCTAAAGCAGTCGGTAAGTCCGTGTGCGCGCGGCGTAACAATACTACAAACATGATTTATTACAGTTTGTAGATGCTACAAATCGTGGCACTAACGCCATCTAGTGAGATTTAAATGAAATACAAGGGTAGAAGACTCGTAGCGCCCCGTAGCGCGTAGGCTCGTAGAACTACTTACCAAGCAGATTGACATCCATTGCTCGTTTAATGACGGAGAACGGCACCCATTCGAGTTCGCCGAGCGCACACCACGACTCGCAGTTTACAATGGCCCAAAGACCTTGCGCGCCCTCTGGTAGGTGGTCCACGATGTACAACGAGGCCGAGAGAATCTAACAAAGAAAATCAAGTTAATGTTACCCAAAAGTTATAACGTTCTGCCGCTAGATCACGTTTTGTTAATCAAAATACTATTTTATTTTTAGTTTGCAGTTGCTTAAAATTTACATAAATTATCTAGTGGATATAGATGGTTTATGTTAATTTAAAGTATTAGATATTGAAAAAAGTTATTATGTCCAAATCGCTGAGATGTTTACTTTGATGTATATAAAACATGAATGAAATCAAAAGACGATCTGAAGACTGAATTTTTTAAAAGAGAACTTTTCAATTCTAAAATATGTTTTACGTATTTTAAAGAAAGAAAGTAGAAAAACATTTATTTGCACAGAAGACAGGTCGTACCAGATTTAACAATGGTGCACAGTTCAAGCCATATTCTGCCTGTATTATAATAAATATTTATAAATTAATATAAAGGAATTAAAATACTATTCTTTTACAAAACAAAAATGTCAAGCTATTATTATTTTAACACATTTATGATTATTAAATTATACAATACTATTATTATATTAAATAACATTAAGTATATTATTAAATTTTACAGATAATCAGATACATTAGTTTCATATTGCATGAACTCTTCTATCGTATAAAAACACTTATCTACTAGCCATTTTTAATGCATTCCAAGCATGTATGATGGTAGTAGTAGCATTTGATTTCGTGAATTTTAATTATACGTAATTTTATAGATTTTAATTATTAAATCAGGGACTGTAACGAAATATAAAGTATTTCAGTACAATAAAAAAATGCGTCTATATTTTCCCATGAAAATAATATCTTCTTTGAAATACGAACACCAGATAACAAATTGAAAGTTTGTTTTACTTGAAAATTTGTCCAATTAATCTTATATGTTCCTCGAATTGTAAATAGGCATCTTCTGAAGTCGTGCGTTATCAGCCGCCGACGAAGCGTGGGGACAAAGGGATTTTTTGTACAAATGTGCACCAATTTAGCGAACTTTGTACTACGAATAGAACAGTACATCGTTTGAATGTTGTTAAAACGTGGGTGGTGTATTCCGACCTCGTGATTGTAACATTTTCTTTTTCGTTGCCAACCAGAATTAATTTAGAGCCGAGTATATCCCTAAATTGGGGTTTGCTAGGAGCGGTACACGTACAAAATTAATTTACAAAGTCTTTAGCTATGTATTTGTATACTAGCGGCTCACACTATGAGGCCAGGTTCGAAATTACGTAAGGATTTTTATACAAGATGTTAATAATTTCATTACCGACTGAGCACTAGGTATAGAAGTGACCTATCACGTTATTTATATATAATAATTATCTTCTTTAGATAGGAACGTTGTCTGTTATGATTGTTATGAGATAAAATTTACCTGAGTTTCTGAAGTAACGTCAAGCTGAAGCGTGTGCAATCTGCCGGAGCAGTCTTCTTTGAGCATGTCGGCGTCAATGTTGCCAGCTTTACTCTGGAACCCAGCAAAGACGTGGTAACCGAGGTCGTCAAGACGCCGAGCGAGAGCGTTCCCCAGCACGTTGTCACAGCCGGTCACCAGAACCGCCTTACCTGCGGCAGTCACCTGTTACACAACAATTAATAGCCATACAATTTGTAAGCTTGGTATTATATTACGCTAATGCAGTAAATGCAAGGTGACGAAGAATAAAGTTCTAAATTAAAATGTCAAAAATATAAAGCCGTAAATAAGTTTACATTATATTCACAAGAGTGCGTAAACCTTTTAATCAAACTGGTATTGTTTCTGTGCCTGAAATAATTATATCTCATCGCGGTAGAAATGTTTTGCTATATCAGATATAATGGGCGGGCGACGAAATTAAGTTTTCGTCGAAAATAGATGGCGACAGCTTGATTGATGTCCGTTATAATAACAGCTGAGTGAATATTTTATTCAAGCATTTGTTAGTACCTACCTATGCGTGACGCAGTGACGTTCGAGGTTAACTATTTCAGGGTTGCCTGATCGTTAATTCTTAATCTTGTAGTCCTCTCACTGTTCAAAGTCACGCACCAATCACATATATTATTGTGTTTGCATTTATTTGGTAGTGACAGTAATGAGTAAACGGAATAGTTTCAAACATTACTATATTATGTTTCTAATTACAACTGAACAATTAAGGAAAGCTTAACTGAATTGGGTATTCATCGAAACAAACTAACATATTTCAAATAACATAATTATTGGTTTTAAATAGAGTATGTCTGAAAATATAGGTTTTTTTTTCACATAAACACATTTCATGTGCTGTACTTTTTCGTAACTGTTTGAAATGCGCAAATAATAGCAATAAAATAATTGAGTGAGTATAAATTGAACCAAAATTAAAAGATCATTTGTAAAGCGATGAAATAAAAAATGCTTCGTTTTGACCCTTTGCAATAGAACTGATAAGCTTATTTTCTAAAATTACCCTTAAAGAATTTACAGCAAAATTGATTTTGTAGCTATGATTAAAGTTCTTTATAAATTGTAATGCTAAACTAAAAAGACAGAGATGGTACAAACAAAAGATATTGTTTTACGGTCGGCAGTGTTTTCCATTCATAGTTTATAAAACCGAAAGTTCAAATGTAGATTTCTTCATAAAAATATTTGGAGTTAGTAAGAAAACACCATGAATATTTTATTTAGGAGTGTCTATTCAGTAAAAACACGACCATTAACCTATTTTAAATCGTACTTTCGAATGGATTGATGACGCAAGTATGGAGGCTGGCACAATGGTACAATTGTTGCAATCTCCTTGGCAATTTATAATGCGACACATTCACACTGACATTTTAGGGGTAATATTACACAATATCACAGAATATTTATTTTATAAGGTGAATATGTGCTTTTATGACATGACTAAGGTTGTCATTTTAAGGGTGATTGTGTAACTGCAATAGGTGCATTTATAAATCTATACTTAGATCAACGTGCATATATTGTTTAATATTATAGGCCATAATAAATGTGGTAATAAAACAGATAATGTATAATGTAAAAAAATAAAGCAAGGGCTTATTATACTGGAATCAATAACATTTTTTTTTGCATTTTATGTAAACATGGAGTAAGGCAGCAAGTATAGACAAAAAGATAAGCTAAAAAGAAACTGGAATAAAACATACCTGGAGCAACTTTTATCGTAAGATACGTCATTGTATTATTTTGTTTGAGTGAATTAAGACTAGCATTATATTTTCGTATACAAGAAATAAACTCGTCGTTGACAAATAAGTAGCTATAACGTTCGTCATTCATTCGAAATTGGGTTCATTCAATTACCAAGGACTACCACGCCAATTGAATAAACCCAAATCACAAAAATATGTTTCCGTCATGTTTTTGTGAACGACCCTAATACATTTTTGTTGTGTTGCTCGGTAATATTCTGGTCACAAATCTGAGTGACAAAATAATTAACACTGTCGAGTGAATTTCGTGTAGTATTTGAATTGTTATGTTCAGTCGCTACGTATAACTACTCAAATCTAGGTATTTGTGTATTCGGAACGATGGCCAAATCTATATTTACCTACACAGTCACATAATTCTACACATGTTTAATTTATTATGGTTTCCAATTATAGCTCCCACCATAAAACACTATGCAAGGTGTACGTGTTTTTAATCGTGACATTGTACGGGACTGTGCTCTAATTCAGTGGTAAACCGCAGCTAGGTAACAAATATCTATTCAATTCTCAAAATATATAAACAATATTCATGAAAATTCAAAGTAAACGAACCTCCAATTACGATTGACACCGTCAATTACAAGCGTAGACCGTTTTAGAGTAGCGTTGTAAATAGAATTTGGTTTTTAGTTCTCAGTTAAAGTGAAATGTGTTCTTCGTTTCGAGTCAAATGTTTCAATTACTAGTGCTCTTATTGTTGAAAAGTTTAGTTGACTTTTATTTCTCTAGTAATAATTGAGTTATTGTATTCTCCCCAAGAGAGACTGCGACCTGATTCGATATGCTCTGTTCGTCTCAGGTAATCTCCTAGATGTTTATTCGTAAAAATGAAGCAAAGGCGTACCCTCGTGGGACTGGGATACCGCAATACTTTCCTCAATATGCGTTTGTTTGTTTGATGTGTTTGATCTTAACATTTTTGAGTCTAATTCTCCAATACTACCGACGAAAAGGAAAATGGTGAGTGTTTAAGCCGTTTACTTGGCACGCGATATACTAGGATTTATCATATTTACAGGTGACGAGCCACCTTAATTAAAAATAATAAACTGAAAACGTACTTTCTTATATTGATATCAATAATATCTTTGATTTATATTTTGTCTATCCATTGTATTTATCTTTTCTTATATTAGGCAGGTCCATTATAGTAGGTAATCCAAGATAATGTATATTTTTAATAAGAAGCCACGATTCTCCTTTATCGGGATTCCTTGTCTACTTGTAGTCGTAAGTAACAATAAACATAAAATATCCGTCTATATATAATCGAATGAAACTGATTTGCGAGTCTAGCCGCGTTTGGGCGGGGTACAGTCAAAATACAAGAGCTCGCAGAACAAGAGGTCAAGTCCACGGCTGTTTAAATCTTGCTGTGTTTAGCTATGTCTATAATTTACTTAAGAACTAGCTTTTAGTGATCAAATTGAATTTATCAATGGAAATCTAGGATGAATATTTATGAGGAAGATAAGAAGAGGTCTGCTGTCTTTGACCTCAGGCTAATAATTTTGAAACCAAAACTAAAACTAAGTTTAGTTAAAGTTATAGACTCTCTAAACAGTTGATCACTACGTTTACGGTGTGGTTTAAGCCTGTTTGTGTGTGAACAGAATCGATAGACATAATCAAGTTCCAACTGCTAGCGACTCACTGCGAGATCTCGTAGTTTTAATGAATTATATTCTGGTCAGAACTAAACTTTTGCTCTATTTAAGTTTCCATTAACATATCCGAGAATAATATAATCAGAAATTCATTCGCTGCAGAAGGTTATAAACGTTTCCAATTGAAATAGGTCGCGGCTAGTGGCAACACATTTTACGAACTAATAATAACCAAGAGTGCACAATGTGCGTGTTTCTAGCTGCTGTCTAGATATTGGAGTGACGCACAAACCTCAACGTGAAATCTGTACCCAATTAAGGTTGTTTTGGCATTTAATTTTTATCTTGTGGGAGTTGTTCAACGATTAAGATACCAACTAAGGCGCGGTGTGGGTGTTAACAACTCTCTTAGGAAAAATTTCTTAAATTCTATGCTTTATAAATTTTAATTTACATTGGATCAAGTTTAACAGCCTTTCCACGTAGCCATTCTAAATGTACTTCACAAACTCTGTAGGTTTCGCCGACAGACCAACGAAAGTTCAAAGCCACACGGTCAAGTGTGCACATAGGTACTTGTCAAAAAAGTTTGTACCTATATTTCATGCTAGTGATAAAATTAATAGTTCTTATAATGATAGATTAAGTATAAAGGATATTTTTGTTTGTTATTATTATTTCTTAATTATTTATTATTGCTTTTATTGTTCTGTAAAGTACAACCTAGGTACGTATAAATGAATCAACACTAGATTTATTTATTCGGTCAGTAAACTGAAACTTTTCCAGAAATCTAAGAACTAAAGAATCGGCAAGCGGCAATAGCCTAATGGTCAGGGTGACGGCCTTGTGACTGAGAGGTGAACCCATACCAGATACAAGCATATTTAGCTTAGTAGGAGGGGTTAACAAGATTGCTATTAATGTGAATTCCACCCTATTCTCCCCATATATATATCCTCATTTTCCCCCCAAAAAAAGGCTCGCTTTCGGTATTATTTTATGACTCCTTACTAGTGCACGGGGTTCTAAGAAATAAACGCTTAGGTATGTATAATTACTTTTCTTTTATAAATTTTCTAAACTTTGCGCTTTCATTTGTTCTCGAATACATTGTTTATAATTTAGCAATAAGTAAGTTGAGGTAATTTGTTTTTCATTTCCATGAAACTGGTACAATACAATTGTTATTTTACTAACAAATATCAAGTTGCGTAAACCATAATTGTTGCACGTTGAATGCTACAATGTGAATATTCATTGTTTTTAACGAGCTTTCCCAGTTGTTTCTTTACACATAAATTAATTACATTCTTAATTTATTATTTAAGCACTTTTGTAAAATGGTACAGAAAACTTGCGCTTCATCGCTACTTTTGAAAAACGGTTCATAACATTCTACTATTTGTTATTTTATATATTATGAGAGTACAATTATAAAGTACCTACCTAAAAATTATTTTTTTTAAGCCGACGTCTAATTAGTTGGAAATTTACTCTATTACGTTTAGGGCTGAATATATTTTATAAAATTATACTCTTTGGTCACTCTTGAGATACCTTATAATTTTTCCGTAAACAATAAACAATATTAATTGGAAATAATAATAAAATATATATTTCGAATGGAGAAAACTTCGTCTTTTTATTCTTTTATTTTTCTCTTTAAAGCCGCGTCTGCTGTGCCAGTTTGTATTAGATAATATTTTAGAAATCTGAAATTAGGGTTGTGGCTTAGCATGTTTGACTGATTTTATTCAGCAAAACATTTAGGTCACACCCCTAATTTATGCTTTCTAACAATGTTTTGTTCAAAAACTGCCACAGCTGACCCGGCTTAATACTTAACAATCACATACAAACACGTACACACTCTCAAAACTCCTCACACAGACCACCAATACCACGTGTTATGCACTCACACAAATTCAAGTTTAGTAAAGTTAATTAATTTGATTATTTAATATATATTTTGGTTATTTAGGCTCAACTCACAGCTGAGTTGAAGCGCAGCGAACCGTCAATCTAAAAGTTGATATAGCAAATTCATCCTTAACTCGACCAAGTAATGCTCATATTAGTTCTGCGATAAAAATATGGATAATAATTAATACTAATTCGCATTCACTCGTGAAGAAATTTGAGTATTACATAGTATTACGTTAAGGATAAATTTGCCTTATACGCGCGCATTCTTGCTATTTGTGAAAAATTTGTCGCTTCGACTCGCTTTGTAGTATGAATTGACCATTATTGTACCTACTTGATATCTATTATTACTATGCTCATAACAAACTCTCGATGCATCGAACCACTATAAGAATTACCAGCATTCTCAAAGTCAATCATTTCTTGGGTACCAGAGTTCATACAAATTGTATATGTTACATTGCGCATTATAAGTGCTCTTTGTAAGTGTATGATTGTGCAAACATTTGCCTTCAATAAATGTATTATTATTTTTATTACTTGTTTAAACGTCGAAGAAAACACCGTTAGAATACCTGAATGCCTTGGAGATTTGCTTGACAACACAATGAGTGTGAACCCTAAGCCAGCATCAATAGGTCAAATAAGGTAAGAATCGCGTTATTGTCACTGTACTAAATTACTGGATTAAATTATCACGTTTTGGTGTGGTTCTAAAACACTCGTATAGTATAATTGTACGATACACGACAATACATAATTGTCTTAATAATGTTTTTAAAAATAAAACATTCTCTACGTAATGGGTAGTCTAGTCCAAGAAATAAATATACAAAGATGTAGGCGGTGAGTGATTGGCGTATATTATGTGTGTAATTAACGACAAAAACAAGTTACGTGTTTTTAATGTATTTATTTACACTTTATAGGTACTCTAAAACAAGCAAGCAAAACGGAAATATTCTGTAGTAGTAACGGAAGTATATTATGTTCTTATGCTAAAATATAAGAAATTTCCTCGTTCTGCCTAGCCTATTCCCAAGCTATGTTGGGGTCGGCTTCCAGTCTTACCGGATTAAGCTGAATACCGTATTTTACATGAAGCGACTGCCTATCTGACCTCCACATTATTTACTGGGTAACACAGTATACCATAGTAAGACTGTTAGTTGTTATGACTTAACAACAGTCAAAGATCAACGTATGACAGTTGAGACCAACAGCTTCACGTGATTTCCGAGGTACGGAGGGGTATCGGTATATTCACAAATGGTCACCCATCCACGGAGTCCCCGTAGCGATCGAGGTGGTATATCTGTCAAACCGTACGGCTACCACTTAGTTACTTATTTATATGAAATACGTACTACAAATTGTTTTTGTGCCGATTGGCTAAACGACAAAATGTAAGTAGGTACGTTTCACGTATTCGGCTGCGTGTAGCTGGCGAGTTTGCAATGTAGACTTTTGTATATTGTTTTGTGTCAAGAAATATTTTGCATTAATAATATTCTGGGATATTGTTAATATTCTAAGTACCATAGCCCTCGCAGTAAAGATTCTATCTGATTTCCAGAAAGTGGTGGTTGGTAAACAAACAATCTGCTGACTGCCTGAGGTTTTGATACAAACCAACTCTAGAATATTTGAGTTATTGTGATAAGATTTAAACTTACCTGTAAGTTATGGTAAAACCAAAGGGAGCCCGTAACGGAGATAGAGAACCAGAGGAAAAGCGTGAAGACTGACACCGAGCTGAGGTGCACGGCGTTCAGCAACGTTGACAGCACCACGGCCAGCGCGTGGCAGAGGACTATGGGCAGCGCGCATCGGTCGATTATGTCCCATGGCACCTCCTACAACAAATCAATATTGCGCATTTGACTACAATAGAAAGATAGATTACACTGTTGTTAATTTAATAGTAACATTATTTTAAACTAATTCAGACAGCACATAATTTATTAAAATAAGTATGAGTATTATAAGTATTTTTTTTACGTTAGTATGTAACATAACTTCGACTGGCATTCACTGTGAACAAACAGATGAAGTCATTTCAGAGACAGTCAATCCCATCTATTTTAATTAATAATTTAATATAAAACTCATACATATTTTAATAAATTATGTGCTGTCTGAATTAACAGTAATAACATAATCTGTAACATTGATAACAGGAAATTTGCTTACTAGCAGGTGACGTTATGACGTATGGCGTCTCTAGAATTTTTGCGGACTTTTTTTTAATTAAAGATTGATGGCTATTTACAAAGAAAATAGGTAATTTGACAAATAAAATGAATCAAGCTCCAAATTTATCATGTTATAATGAGCAATCCGACACATAATTATAAAACGCGTAATAAATATACTTTATTGTATTAAACTTAATAATAAGTTTTTGTATAGGTAAGTTGCACATAATCTATACTATAATATTATAAAGCTGAAGAGTTTGTTTGTTTGTTTGTTTGTTTGAACGCGCTAATCTCAGGAATTACTAGTTCGAATTGAAAAATTCTTTTTGTATTGGATAGTGTGTTTATTGAGGAAGGCTATAGGCTATATAACATCACGCTACGACCAATAGGAGCGGATCATAAATAAAAATGTTGCAAAAATGAGAAACTGTTGATACTAAAACACGCGAACAAAGTCGCGGGGGACAGCTAGTAACATATAATAACATTATAGAGCTTAGGTTTCAATGATTCAGAGGGCAGGGTATATAAAACCAACCAGCCCCACCACTTTCACTAAATGCAATATTAATACCCTCGTATAAGTCACATGTATTGTTATAAAATGTAGGTATTGGTTGTTGATACATTTGTTTTTTTTACCAACTATATTTCTTAAACAATCTGATTTAATAGTTTTATTTAAAACGAATTAAGTTAAAATGTTATAAATTAAAAATATTTTCTTAAAGCCGATATCAAAAAACTGGGAATGATTTATAAGGGGTCAGCCTACTCGAACGACGCCCAGCGCGCTAATCACAATATAGAAGTTCTAATATAAATCTTCCTTTTAATCTAAACTAGTTTTTAAATTAAGAGGATGTTTCGTTTGATTGTTTCTACATAATGTACAGTAATAAACAACATAATCTTTATGACTATAAGATTTCACTTTTAAAATATTTCTCAACTTATTATTCTTGCCTTTAAGAAAATGTTTAAGCGCTTCTCCGCTAAATTTATTATTTAAACTCTGAGTAAAAGCTTTTCAATACTTATTTAATAATTTTGATTCTTAACTGTGATTTCCTTCACAGTATATATATATATATCTAGCGGTGTGTAACGTTAGATGCAATAATAAAAGTTCTATTGATGTTATTACCAATTTTTTTTTATAACGATCAAAAGAATTATTTTGGTTTAACTATATTTATATGGTCTAATAAACTTTATATGCACACTTGAAATAAGATTCAATTAGTATTATATTCAGTTACAATAATATTCAAAATCTACAAGTAACGTTTAATACAATTAAGAAACGTCCACTTTGTTTTATATATGGCAAAAACTGATTAAATTTTAATCGCCTCTCCTGGTAATGAATCAATCAGGTAAGGTTAGGTCAGAAAAGTGACCATTAACGCGCGATGACAGCAGAAACGACATCCACGCAGAAACGACTTAGTAAGGTTCGGGTATATATTTTTTGACTCTTTAAATCATTCCCTCATTAGGGCTAGGTTAGGTTAGAACAATGACTATTAACGCCAGATCCATTGTTGGTGAATGCGAGGACACCCAGAAAACATATCTACGCAGAACCGACTTAGATTAGGGCTATTTTTTTGACCCGTTGAACCACATCTGCCATGAAACTTATATTTTTAGATCATGACGTCATTCGCCAAACTATCAGTGCCCTTACTCTCCAATTTAATTTTAATGCTATACAATGCCAATGCAAAATTGACATTTGTATAGCAGGCATGTGATTCAGTTTTCTTCAAATCAAATCAAATCAAATCAAATCATTTATTTGTGATTCACAGGTTTAAAGATCTTATAAATAGAATGTGTTCATGCCGTGATCCGCCACATAGGGCATACAAATTAGACAAAACTACACAACATACATACAATTAAACAAAATGAATTGGAATCAAATAGCATTTACTTAATACTAATTATTTTGATATAAAATCACTAACACTGTAATAACAGTTTTCTATCAAGAACTTTGACAATTTATGTTTGAAGATATTCACATTATTAGAATCTCTTATATTTTTTGGAATGTTATTATATATCTTAGTTGCCATATTAAATACACTTTTTTCATACAGAGTGGTTGTAAACCTCCTACTGATGTTATTGTATAATCTACTTCTATTGCGAGATCCAGATTCTAAAGTAAATAAAGTAGGATTTTGTCTTATAAATAGAGCCAATTCTAGAATATAGATAGATGGTACTGTAAGTAAGCCTAATTTTTTGAAATATTCTTTGCAACTGTCAGTCTTTTTTAAGCCACACATGGCACGGATGCATTTCTTTTGACATTTAAAAACCCTGTCCCAATTAGTAGCATTGCCCCAAAAGATTATTGCATATCTTAACCTGGAAACAACATAACCATGATATGCTATAAGTAGTGTGGGGAGGTTTACTTTTTTCGAGAGGAGGTAAAGACTGTAAGATGATTGTGATATTTTTTTGCATATGAAATCTATATGTGTTTGCCATTTTAAGTTATAGTCTATGCGGAGTCCGAGAAATGTTGTTGTTGCAGTCAATTTTACTTCTTTTCCTAAATATTCTATTTTTGTATTTAATTTATTACTTGTTTTTTGCTTAAATTGCATTAGTTTAGTTTTATCTAAGTTTATTAATAAGTTATTATTCTCTAACCAATCTACTATTGAACATAAGCTGCTATTGATATCATTTTCATCATTATAAACGACTGTACAATCATCAGCAAATAGCACCATTCTATGATTTGTTGACATGGGAAGGTCGTTAATATAAATTAGGAAGAGCAATGGACCAAGAACACTGCCCTGAGGAACTCCGAATTTAACTAATCTGGGACTTGATTTATAGTTTATTTCATTTTTAGTTTTAGGACAAATTTTACTTACTACTGTGATTTGAGTTCTGTTGGTGAGATAAGATTTGATTAGATCAAGAGCATTGCCCCTTATGCCATATATCTCTAGTTTATTTAATAAAATTGAATGGTCTACAAAATCAAAGGCCTTTGACATATCCATAAATAAAGCAAATGAAGGCTGCCTAGCATCCACTCTAGGGTAAATCATACTTAAAAGATCGTAAATAGCTAAATTTATGGACATATTTTTCCTAAAACCTTTTTGGTTTTCAGAAAAGATACGGTTCTTATCAAAGTAATTATAAAGGTTTATATAAATAGCTTTTTCAAATATTTTTGAAAATATAGGGATAAGAGCAATCGGCCTATAATTTTTCATATCTGATTTGGTATCTTTTTTATGAATTGGTTTAATTATGGTAGTTTTTAAGGAGGACGGAAAGGTACCTTGTTCAAAGCAAAGATTTATAATGTAACTCAGTATTGGTGAAATGAAATGACTAACTTGTTTTAAGATAGACACGCAAATGTCATCATAACCAGTACTTTTTGTATTCTTCAAGTTATTTATTATTGTGAAAATTTCGACCGGGTCAACTGGACCAAGAAAAAAAGAAAATGGAGAATTGTATGTGCAAGTTTGTTTTTTCGGGGTATAATTAGTATGCTCTAGCTGAACTAAGTCAGCATAGTAGTTATTAAATGATTCTGCAATTTTAATAGGATGAGTGATTTTAAGCGTGTCTGTTATAAGTTCTTTGATGTCTTCAACTGGGAATTTTGGTTTATTGCTGTTAATTATTGACCAAGTCGCTTTGGACTTATTAGCAGAATTAAGAATAAAATAATTATTCTGCGATTTTTGGGTTAAATTCATAATTTTTTTATACCTCAGAGAATATGTTTTAAACTTATTTTTGTCTGTCGGGCTCTTAGAAAGTCGATATTTCCATAGTAGGGAGCGTTTATTTTTACTACATCTTTTAATACCATTAGAAAGCCATTTTGGTCGCGTTTTAGTCTTATGTTTTATTCTTATTAACGGAAAGCACAGATCATAGAATAGCTTAAATTCGCTAAAGAATAAAGCAAACGCTTGTTCAGCATTCTTTGTTTCGAATACTTCTGTAAATTTAATCTCTTTCATACATTCTTTAAATTTTTTTAAGTTATCGCTTGAATAGTCACGCCTGAATGTGTACCAATAGTCAAATAGACATGTCTTTTTTACTGGACAGGACAAATACTGAGCCTTGTGATCAGATAAACAAAGTTCAAAGAGATCTGATTGAGCGCCACGTATGTTGTGAAAAATGTTATCAATGCAAGAGCCACTACTAGGCCGCGTAGGATCTTTAATTGCCTGTTTTAAGTTGAAACCATAGATCAAGTGCTCAAGTTCTGACGTATTTTTGTTCTTTTTTAACATATCAATATTAAAATCGCCACAAACAACTAGTTTTTTATTTATGTTTTTTGTTAAGATAATTAGAGTATCATTTAAGTTATTAAAAAATATTTCAAGATATTTGTTACAGTTCTGGCTCTTCGGTACTCTATATACACATAAAATAATTATATTATGTTCTAATAATTCAATAGCACAACTTTCAATTACATTTGGGATATTATACTTTTCAATTGCCTTAATTACAGAAAACTTAAGGTTATGTTTAACGAGAATACAAGTTCCACCTCTACGATTATCACGACAAAAATAAGAAGCTAATACATAGTTAGGAATATGAAGAGAGTCCACATCATCTTTTATCATATTATGTTCAGAGAAACACAAAACATCAATATTTGTGCCTATATCAATAAGGTTATCTAAACAAACAGTAAATAAATCTGACTTAGAAATAAGACCACTGATGTTTTGGTGGATTATGTTAATGCGGTTATAAACGAAAAAAGGTATTTTCTTCAGTTTCTACAGGTTGGCATTGTTGATTATTTACATCCGATGAGTGATGACAAGGATTGCTCATCTCGTTGTCCGTCAATGCCGCTTCATATGACAGTATTTCCATAATATATTGTTTAATATCCTTGAAAATCACACTCATCCCATAATTATTCACAGTGCTTTTTTGTCTGCTAAACATGTCATAACTGTATTCCAGATTTTTATTGGAATCAAGGAAGAATGCATATTCGTGCTCTAAAGTGTCTAGGTATAATAAATTGTTGAAGTATTCCACTCTCAAATTGTATAGATTGTAGTAGTATCCATATTTAAATGTTGGAGAACATATAATTATATTGGTGTGCTTGACTTTCTTTAAGGTTTCTCTTAGATTTAATACTATAGTTGAATTGTCGTTTGTACTTCTAAAATCCTCTTCACCAATCATAATAATGCAAAAGTCGCGTAATGTTAAGTCTTGTGTTTTGGTTTCTATGTTGGAGAGAAGTCGCGCAGTGTTACAATTTGGCATCAAGTAATGGCATATTTCGTAATCTTCGGAGAGAGTTTTCTCAGATATAGATAGTATTTTATTATTCGTATTGGTACTTAATATATTTATTTTACGCTTGGTAGACTGTATTTTGCTGCTCTTGGGCCGTATAATATTGGTATGTGATGAAGGTGGTTTCTCCAAACTTTTTTCTTCATAATGTAGATTATCAATATAATTTGAAGATGTTTGTGTCTCTTTATGAATAGCCGTTACATTACTTTTAATCGGAGTAGTATTTTTTGGTATAGTATTTAGATTCGACTTATTTGTAGCACTTTTCATACTAAGTTCAATATTCTCCTGTTTTAATGCTGAGTTCTCTAAAGTAAGTACTTCAATCTGTTGTAGGGCATTCTGTAGCTGTAGTTCAAGTGTTTCGATTTTTTGTTTGTATTTGTTTAAGTCATCCTCGCTCAAAGACGTATCATTCGTTAGGTCAGTGACACTGTCTTCGAAGGTATTGGAAGATTCTTGACTAATGTTGCTTATATTTAGATCACGTTTATTTTCTTTTCTACGAAGCGTTATATTATTGAGGAAGTTCATTTTTGTTTTTATTTTGTGGTAATAATGTTTAAATATTCACAAAAAGTGAGTCGTGAAGCCAGGATCCGAACTCAAGACCAACTGCTCCGCAGTCCGGCTCTCTCCAAACTTAGCTGTTCGCCCAGTTACTATCAGAGTGAAAATTGTGGTTCTTATAATAGTTAGTATTTTCGTTATTAATAAGGTAGATTTGAAATAATTTTTGAATTTTAAAACGATATTCACTTTTTTCACAAGTATTGTTATTATTGGTTTATAATGAAAAAGTCACAAAGTATTTGTATTAGCTAACGGTAATTGCCACTTTATTCACTTAATTAGGGTTTTATAACACAGAATTATTTGTTTTTGTTTCACTGATTGATGCTCACATTTAAACGTTTATTATTAATCACAGCACTAAGTTAGCATCTAGATAACATTGTCACAGGTGATTTGCACTATGTTTCACACTTTTATGATATAATCTAATCATTATTTACATTTAAAATATTTTTAAAGAATAAAAAATACGGAGCTCAATGTTTACTTGACAGCTGTAGTTTTTATTTTGAAATAATTTTATTTCTTTTTTATTTTCTTAAAAACAAAATGCTGTCAATGGAAGGAACTGAATGAAATTTAAGCAATTAGAGTATTTTTTGTACTGTGTGTTGTGTGCCTGAATGAATAAAATGTTTGCATTGGCATTGTATTAGAATTAAAATTAAATGAAGAGTAAGGGCACGGATTTTAAGGTCAGAAACTAAAAAAAATAGTTCTAATAAAAAATTAGGTCAAATGAACGTCATATAAAAAGATTTATATTAGATATACAAATTGAAAGTTATATGAAACAACATTATACTAAATGTTATTAAAGCACATGAAAAATTTATATAGAATATAGCATTATATTACATGAAATTAAATTATATGAAATTATACCATATGAAAATAATATTAATTGTAGGTATATCTTTTAAGTGTTCTTTATAATTTAATTTTACTTTTGTGGGCTCCGGTGGGCCTCGGTCCTTGTTGGACCCCTGCTAGAGGGGTAGGTGTATAGTGCCTACCCCTTAGAGACCCTGTATAACAAGTTCAAGTAGTTGGCTGGTAGTAGATGTATTTTATAAATAACATGTAGGGTATATTTCAAAAAGTTTGCTTAGAGTGTACGTCACTTAAGAAAAACAGTGGAATAATTAAACCTATTTATTTATTTAAAAAATCGGTACACGGGGTATAATTATATAATAACTGCTAAACTTCAGAACAGTTTCTCGGCGGTATCTATTATCTATTACTAGCTGTCCCCCGCGACTTTGTTCGCGTGTTTTAGTTTCAACAGTTTTTCATTTTTGCAACATTTTTCATTTATGCTCCGCTCCTATTGGTCGTAGCGTGATGTTATATAGCCTATAGCCTTTCTCAATAAACGGTTAACGGACTATCCAATACAAAAAGAATTTTTCAATTCGAACCAGTAGTTCCTGAGATTAGCGCGTTCAAACAAACAAACAAACAAACAAACTCTTCAGCTTTATAATATTAGTATAGATTAAATCTGGCTATTTGATACGATAAACGTATCTTGAAGATTTACAGGCTCTTGAATTACGTTATACTGAAAACATATTTGTCATTGAGAATAAAATTCCTCATCTACAAATTTGTAGAAAGATAAATAAAATTGATGACGCAACTCGTTTAAATTTAATACATTCTAGAAGTATTCTAATCTTCTAAGACAAGTATAAGAAACCGAAAACATTATTAAAATTCTTGTTTGGAATTCTGATCTAAGAAAAAAAATAATAATTATCTACATTAGATTTTATTAGCCCATAACGATTAAATACAGACAAGGAAAGAGTTTTACTTGGTACTTAAATGTAATTGCCGTTACTGGATAGAAGGTCATTCACGGTTATTTTTATACTTCATTCATGAAATCGGCACGGAACATAGATTTCATTATTATTTAGAAATATAACGGTTTACTCTTTTTAGACTCAATAGGAGTCCCAAATAATCACTCGTCTCCAGTTCGACTCGCGACACCGTCGTCGCCCCGTCAGCTCATGATTAGGGGCTCCTATTGAGTCTGAAACTAGTCAGTCGAGTAATAGTAAACTTCTATTTTAAGATCCGATTATGATGCGGGTCAAGTGCACTCAAATGCTTCTACTATTTCCATGGTCGGTATCGTTGGAGGAATTATGATAAGAAGGAAAACCAAAAGTTAATATTATGAAAACACTGACTGGCTTTTCGAGTGACTGAACATCTGTCACTCAAAAAACCAGTCTGTATTATTAAAAGGAAACGATTGATTCTATAAACTGAATAGTATATTATCATTCTATTATATTCTACGTTACATTTGCAATACTTTTAAAGGCCAGCGACGCCATATAGATTATTTTACTCGGTACAACGATAGTCGGGCGCGCCGCTATGGTTCCTTTTCGACCATAGACCACTGCCTCTTTTGCCGCGCATTAGTGATGTAAATATTTTCGCTAGTGTTGGGTTATTTAGTAAGATGCACGTTTCCGTCTAACAGTATATATGATAGATGTTTTTTTGGTTTTTTCATCATAAAGTGCCTTATCATTCAATATGTCTGAAAAAGAAAAACACTTTTAAATGTTTATTTAAAACTACCACCCACGATGAAGATGAAGTACTTAATTATTTTCCAAATTTACTCCATCCAAAGGTCATTCAATATAATCGTTAGAGATGTTTACGTGCAGTGTATTTTTGCGTCAGAAGTAATAAAAAGACAATTTTTGTTTGCGGACTTTGTGAGATTTTGTTTATCATCTTCGTGCGACCAAAATAGAAAGTCTTCATTTCAACTGTAGACTGTTGTTCGGGCATTAATCATTTTGGAAGTTTTAAATTCCACTTTTGCTGTGAGCGTGCATCCTGTGGTATAATAAATTGTAAAATATAATGATATCAACACCATTTTTAGTTTGTTTATAATACGTGTTTTTTTAATATTCTATATAAATACGACGATATTTCTCGTTTGGTAGTCAGACTGTGACCTAATAGTCTTTTATTTAACAGTACCCAAAAGTGCGGAGCCCATAAATACTAAAAGTAATTGACCATGGTCTTGTTATGTTGGTATTAAAACACATCAAATATCCACTACGTATTTGATGTAAATAAATCATTAATACTATGTTGAATTTTCGTATCTTAATCGTTTATGAGGAAATGAATGAAGATGGTGTTTTTTATAGTATTATATTAGTAGTAATCTCTATCTAATCTAATAAAAACATCTAATCTTTAGACGGACGAATGATCATTTCCGCTGAAGTGGTAATAAATATAATACTTCTAGATCGAATTAGTATTTTATTTTATTTATTACGTAGGCGTACGCTGAAAGCACGGAGAAGTGAAAACTAATCTAATTATTAACTTCTCATACATAATACGACACACGGTTTCTTATATTATCGTCGTACTAAATGGTCTGCTATTTATTAACCTAAATTTTAAATGTGTTGACACGTCCATTTCATCACAGTGAATACACATATACCTATATAAGTTATAGTTGGCATAAGTATACTGTAAATAATTATATTAATTATAATCCGATTTAAACAGTCTTGACAGTCGTGAAAAAAATTGCCTCTTTCTACATATTATTAATATATGTTATAGTTAAACATTGAAAGCTCCGGCGCAAATCTGACATAAAGTCTAAACCGATAACGTTTTTCTATCTTTAAATGATGTAGTTTTAGTCAAACCTAGAAGTACCAAACGTTTTAGTCAAACGTCGAAAGTAAAATAATCTGTTTTGGGCTTTGCCTAGTCTATCTAGTCTATCCTAGAAAGGAAGAGAAAGACAAGCATGTACATATATTATTATGTAAGTATGTATTGGTAGGAGGAGTATGTAAAACCCTAGAAAATTAGTCCCTCCTAGAATATTTGGAAGACCTTTAGAATTGGAGACTGAGGACATTATTGCTGTATATTGCAAGACCTAGTTGCAAAACAGATCGCGGTAGGTGCTTAGAGAGTTATCTTGGCCCAAAAGTGAGCTGTGATTTAATAGGCTGACTGAATTTCAGGTGTCATGTTTTGTATGCGTATGTGTGTAGAAATTCATACAAAATACCTGGTGCTAAAAAAGTGAGTTAAAGTAATTCAATTCATCTGAATAAAAGTGTGTATGTATCAGCTTTAATTTATTTTTAATAACTTTGTGGGTAGTTAGGCGAACCTGAATATAGATGAGACCATATGACTCGCACTTGTGCTAAGTTTTTAGATCTCATGTAGAGCCAATCTTATAACTCTACACGCCCTAACTCTACAAGGCCTTACTACACAAACTCTACATCTTATTCAAAATAAGTGGTTTAGCCATTTCGCTACATTGTCATAGGAGTAAAATAGTAAATTAGTTAAAAAAGAGTCCTCTTCAGGTTTTAAAATTACTAGGAGAACATGAAACACTTGCTAAGATTATTAAAATTGTAAAATAAAATCTACTTATTTGTATAACAACTTTCGTGAAGCATATTCATAATTATTTGGGAACATGGTCGGTTTACTCACGCGTATTCTCGGTATCGCCCGACTAGTTTCAGACTTAATAGGAGTCCTTGTAATAAAATAATAATGTTAATTAATGTTAGTTAATGAATAAAAAAGTTGCGTAATTGTTACAGCGCATGAACCTTGGTACGTATTTTGAATGCCTGCCTTATGACGCGGAGGAAAGTCAAGAGAAAGAGAGTTTGTAAATGTCATATCGTTTTAAAAATAAACTCGACTGACATTCAAACAGTATAAGACGTGGCAAAATTAAGTTCGCTGACTGAATTTGTATAACAATATTTATACTAATCCCAAAATACGCTGAAATGGTGGTCGATGAACTCTACGTTTTATTTTTATTAAGTGAGAAATTTATCACAAAAACGGTTATCGCGCATGATTTTTTACTAAACCTTTTTAAGACTACGATCCCGGATCTACACAATGCAACCTGCCAGTGTTAACGTTTCTAAAGCGTCTGTAGCAGATTTACTATATACAAATAAAGACTAATTGAATTTTTTTAAACATAATTTTTTTGATTAAACATTAGACGTAAATCTAAAAATGGCTGCAAAGTAGATAAGAGACTAACAACAAAATAGTGAGTGCCAGTATTTATCTGTACCTATGTACAGGGTGCGTCTGGTATAGAGCCAGTTTACAAAATTGCAGCTTAAAGGAGTTAAATAAGAGAGATATTGTCCATTGAAGGCATCGATTAATTGAAGAAGATTTAAAAAAGACCAAATAATTATTTATAAGAACCATTTCGATCATATACTATCAAACAAAAAAATAACTATTTTTTGGAAGTTACGAGCTGGCCTACGAGGCCACAAACAGAAACACATGCAACTTATAACATCCCTTTTTTTATAATATAATAATTATCAACAATATTAATTACGCTAGAGCGAAGTCGCGAGCAACGGCTAGTTAAGTACCATATTTGTCAAGCTTCGTAGTTCCAACAGCCGGATATATATAACGCAACAAGAAGAGAAAAGCTTGACAAAAGGAAAGAACAAACAAAAACTTGAAGAAAGGAAATGAATAAAAAGGTTTTAAATAGCATTGTGTATTTGGGAAATTTTCCACCGAATACTCAAATCATTATTTTCTTTGATACGTTTTAGTCTCTATCAGTCGCTACACACCTTTCAGTGACAGAGACAGCATTGGACTTAACGGTGATTTGGGGTTGGGTTGAATTAAAGTATTTAGTCATTTGTGTTTACCTGTGAAGCAGACTGTGAGCCTTTGATGAGTGAGCCGCGTCTCGCCGATGGCCGGCGGTGCATTGATGGCGCAGTGATAGACGCGCGCCGCGTCACGTCGCCCGCTGCCATGACTGGACTGCACACCTAGTCGCTGTATCGATAATAAAGTACAGTTTGAGTATATTTTTCTAAGAAAAGTTTTGGTAAAATACACTTAAAAAAATATATTATGTTTTCTTGTGTATCTGCAAGTAATTTTCACAGTTTTGAATGACTACTAAGATTTCCTGACTATCGTAAAATGCACTTTAAGAAAGGTATAGTACAAGAAGCTACATGGTTATATTTTAACCAATATTAAATCGATTTTAATCAAGAAACTTTAAAAATCAGGTAACTACAATTCATTCGTCAATATTTATGCCTAATGAGTTTGAAAGCAGCCCCGGTGCGGTATCACAAATAGAAAGTGCAGCGCGATGTAAATGTCGCTAATCTCAGCGACCAACCGGGGCCGCCGGACACGCGTTTATTTTTAAGCGAACGGTCACTGTGCCGACCTATAAAGTTCCTGTGCCAGATTTATATGATTTTTGATAAACGTCGGATGCGAGCCGTCAATTTAAACCCTGATCGAAATACGAATGTAATTCTCATGATTGTAACAGTTCGTTTACTGCGCTAACACAAAACTGGATATCTAAATCCGGAAAGGTTTTATTTGCAATTCCTTTTTAATGCTATGGGAACGTTAATCTGGTTTTGAAACGCTGCGAAATGTGGCTATAAACAAAAGTAAAGACCGTTTATACTGCAAACATAATTATAATGTGTTTATTGTTGAAAGGAAGAGTTAAGTTGTAACAATACTATCTATAGCTTGCAAAAAATATGTCTTAGCGACCTGCGCTATGAAATGTTAGTATTAATCTTTGTATTTTAATGTACTTTTTTTGTGTTTTTGTTGTCTTTCGTACATCTCAGTTTAATCGGGGTAAACCTGTTAACGAACCGCTTTCATAGGTAGCAACATACTGAGTAAATTTTTATTGAATACCAATATTGACTAGAAATAAATATCGATAACCGATCTAAAATATTGGCTCAGTTCCAAATCATAAATATTTATCTTGAACGGATATCAAATCATGAACTGATTTTGAAAACTATTTTTAGTCAACAAATATTTTTCATAGGTACAATCACCGTAATATGGTTTTGCGTTATTATTATGAATGCAAACTAAATTTATGTGACTATCTGGATAATGTCAAGGGTGATATTGCAACAAGAGCACTGGCATGTGTGAGGTGAAATGCATAGCTTAAGTGCAAACCCTCAGCGGTTTGATCGCGGCATGAACTTAGACAGTTCTGAGGTCACGTTCAATTGAATTGTGTCGACACCGGTATGTTCTGTGGGGACAGCGCTAATGGGCTTTGCAACTATTTGTCTCTCAAGCTCTTTTGAAGTAGATTCTACACAATAAGCCACTCAGCTTATTGGGCTTAAGCTTCTTTAAGATAGTTGACGAAAGAACCGAGTTGGGTCATTCACGCTTTTACCAACGTCCCACGTTGTTAAAAGCGTGAATGATCTCTGCATTATAATCATTATATTTTTGCAGATATATATTCTTAAGTTTCTATTCGTAGAAATATGATCATATTGTGAAATGAACTAGCTTCAGTGACACTGGAGTGAACAAATGAGTTCCGATTATTGATTAACATTGTCCCGCTTTCGGGTACAAACTGTTTGCCCGTTGAAAGTAGTTTTCAGAATGCTATGTTCTATTTTAACAAGCACCTGGATGGTTTAAGTCTGGTTTTTGCCGAAGACCGTAAGTTTTAGGGCTTTTAGAAATATTAACGTTTTGGCGCAAAATTTTGAGCGTTGAAATTTTAGAAATAAGCACTGGACGCGGAAGGCGGAGGACCGAATGTTGTGGCGCAACTTGGGAGAAGCCTATGTTCAACAGTGGACTGGATAGGCTAAATTGATTAATTGATGTTAAATAATGTTGTTCCGTTTTGTATGTACATAAATTATTAAAATATATATAATGTGATTTTGCTGTTACGTCTACCATTTGAACGCAATGGCGAACCGCAGTAAGCGACAGTGCACCTAGTAGAAAGAAACCGGCCGAATGGTGTGTACGAAAGAATACTGGTTTTAAATCTTAAGAAGGCAGTCTAGTAAGTCTACCATAAAGATCGTAGAAAGAATAATACTTATTAATGTAAGACTTTAATTTCATATTTTTGACAGTTATCTTTGTACTAGTGTAGTATTAGGTAAAAATGTAAAATCCAGTTTGTTAATTTATCTCAAAACGTTGCTGGCTTTTGTCCAGTATGGGACCATAAAAGGCTGACTTAATGAATGGAATTCACTAGAAGGGCCTTGCTTATTGTTCCGGCAAAACTCTTTTATCGGTCTCCAATAAAACACTTCCAATGAATTTTTGCCACTTTTGTTTTATTTCACACAATTGTATAAAAAACGTTTCTTTCAAAAGTGTACCTACTCATCAAATGAAAACTTTCCAACTGTTTTGTAGAAGACCCAAATAAAGTACTTAGCGTAATTTATTGAATTTGTATTTATAAAATTCAATCATAAACATAATAAAAATCGACTAACATAGTAAATGTACAATAAACGTTTAAAAAAACCACTTAATTTTTCATCGGATCGCAGACGAGCAACGATAACAGAGCGAAATCAAATAATCCTACGCAGAAACCGTTTCAGAAAAATAATAACGTGGAATATGATGGTCTCTATTGGTCATAAATATGAATTAAATTTTAAATTAATTTATTTACAATTTATGTACACACAGAATAATTAACTGGATTCAAAATAATGACAAAAGAGTACAAAGGTACTGCTTATTTCTTAAAGATATTGATTCCAGCAGAACTGCGAAAGTTGAAATATGTCAGTTACAGAGTGTGTGGGGATAGCGAGAGAGCAATAGTGAAAAAGTTTAATAGGATATAAATGTAATAATAATAAATATATAGTATATAAATCATATATCAACAAGTTAAGAAGAAAAGAAGAAAATGTTCTATTTTACTCTTTTCTCAAAGATGCATATTTATATATTGATATTGTAATATTGAGTTACGCATACTAGGCGACAGTGAGTTCCATAATCTAACTGCATGCACAGAGAAGGAATAGCAGTAAAAGTCAGTGTTATAAGGTAGTAATTTAAAGAGGGTGTTCAGGTGGGATCTGCACGGATTTTATTATTCTTTTAGAATCGTAAAATATACCTACTTATTTTAAAAATACTTATAATTTTTGTTTCTATATGGGCGCACTTATGAAATCTCCACTAGATTATAAAAACACGTATTTCAGAAATAAATATTTAGCACTTTGTATACATACATATTCAAATATCTCGCAAGAACTGATTGACGATGCATACACACTTAAACTTATAACGATAGTTGGATGGCTCACGTACGTTGGTAAGGAATGGATAATGACTGCAGTATTGGTGTTGTCGTTTGTGGAGTGCGGCGCGGGCGCATGCGCTTTGATCGGAGTTTAGGCGGGCGGCGCGAGTGGGGCGCGATCTCTCACTGTACGCCGCCGAGACGTCCGCGCACCCGCATTCGCGCATGCGCCAAAATTAAACACATGCGCATTATTATTTATTACAACATTTTCGCCTAGATTGTAAAATCAGATACATACTCAATGCTCCAGAGTGGAATGTTTTTTGGCAAAACATCGAAACATTAAATTTTCGCCGGTCAGATATTTGGTATCGAAGGAGAAACTTTTGTTTACAAAAGAAAATGTCTGAAAGTTTATCTTTTTCGGGTTCTATGCTTTGAATTCTAATTTAAGTCTTAATTTTTAATTTGGCAGTCTAATTTCACCTTCATTTTATTATGTTTGTTTATCAACGGTATACGTGACCCCTTATTTATGGCTTATGTACTGCGACTATAAATGACAAATAATGTTATTACAAACTCATCAATAAAATATCGTCAAACGTGTTTAACATTCTAAATATGTGCTACTTACTCAGAATCTAAATTAATGTATGGTTGTACTTATAATGGTCTCCTATGATCTGCCTACGCAGCTATTGTCGGTGCCATGCGGGCAGGAATCCGTTAAATGTTACCCGTTTATTATTAAACAGTGCATCCACTGCAACTGTTTCATTAAAGGAACTCTGAAAAATATATGTATATAATACGTGCAGGTATTTTAACCCTGCAATTACAGCTTTTAACGTGCAAACATACCTATATAAACTTATTAGGTATAAAATAAATAAAATAATCATATTTATGTTTATAGGTAAATTATTTTTAATTTAGAAGAGGTTTTTAATCATTCATTTATTGACAGAGAGTTTCGTGATTGCTGAGTGACATAGCAGGTTTTACCTAGAACATATATTCCAATGCATTCGAGGCTAACTTATTTATTAGGTAACAAAAAAGGCTTCCGAAAAAGTATTGGTATTAGACATAATCATTTTTTAATTGGCAACTAATTACCTAATTAATTTTGGATATTGTAGGATGTCTGCAAACTTATGAATCGCGATTGCTATGTTAAGAAGTTCTGTTGAAATCTGTTAATGTAGTCTAGCTGCGATCTACGAACAATCACATGATTTTGCTTGTAAATTGAAATTGGTAATTAATCAAGTGGTTGAGCGTAGAGTCTGTGGTTTGCCTATTAACATGTTGTAAACACTACCAATGTAAATGACGTACAAAAAGTTTCGGATTTAGTTCGTGATCTTTATTACTTCTTTTGAAGACACGTCAATTGAAAAATTGCACAGAAATATCTCTTAATGCAACGACCCGAGAGTAAAGTTTACTTCTAAAAAAATATTTGTAAATCAGCAGATTTGTAAAAATATATCCTCTTAGGACTTGAGGGTAGCTCGAAATGAATGGATTACTAGTCTTATTACGTGAACCCGAGTCCTTGCTTCCGATTCGATTTGCCTTGGCTTTGCACTGACATTGTGCTTGGAACTAGGGAATCGTTACGATGCCTTGAATGGCGTAATGGTTTACTACTGAACAATTTTAATGATTTTTGAGGACTGTACTGTACCATATAATTAACCCAGAAAGAATTGAAACAAATAACACAAAAAAAATGGAAAAGTAGTCTACCTCAAAATATTTCGTATACATATATTTCAGTCATTATCGATAGTATCTAAAAATGAAAAGAGAGGAAACACACTTATAAAACAAGGCTAACCTATAGGCAATATATTAGAAATATTATTCGACACGATTTTAAAAGCAGAATGTTTTTATATGCAAACAGGAGTGTAGTAGGATACACGTGAAGCTAACCATATAACCTGTGAACGCGTGGACGATGTATGAATATATACGAGGGCGTGAAATGCTTACTAGGACAAGAACGTCAAAGGTTAACCTTGTATATTGCATAGGCGTTTAAAATGTAACCTTTACGGTGATTAATGTTCATATTTTATTTCAAAATTATATTTTAGTAACTGCTGCCCGAGTTTTAATAATTATTTCTTCATTTATCAAATTACTACAATATTCTTGTTACACTGTATCTACCTACGCACTGAGATTTTCTGGCTCAGGGGCTTTTAGTGTATGATGTACGGAGATACACTGTCTTAGATTTCTTGCTTAGATTAATTATGAAAATAAGATATTTAATAAAGTGAAAATTTATCATAATGTGATATCATCTAAGATTCGCAAATTAAATGAATCAGTCAAATAGACACTGCTGATTAAAAAAGTTATGTGGTGCCTTGTAATTTGCATGACTTCTATAGAATTTATTAGTCGGTTCAAGGCATTGAATCGGCTACCACAGGGAAAGGAAGTAAAGCCTTAATTTACATTTGCAATTCAAATGGTACGTTATACAGAAGTAAGCTTGAGATTTACATGCGGTCCGGCGGCGATCAGCAAATCAGAAACGGGATCAAAGTTATGGAATATGTTTCATCATGTAAAAATAGAATCGTCACGGAATTCCCATATGCGATTTAAATTTACAAATCGTATCACTTTTGCAATTATTTAAATTGCAAGTTATTATGGCACGTGTCCAATTTGTACTTCATACTTCCGTTATAACAAGAATGTTGAACGTGCCGTATGTTCGCTGAATTTTGTTCATCTCTTTCTCATTCGAATTTGTATGGCTTTATTTATTTGAATTATGAAAATACTTGCAATTTCAGCGACTGGGACCTAATAATGAAGGAGTACGGAATTCGTATGTTCACAACAGTTTCTTTCATGATTTTTTTATTTCTTTTCCATTGCTGCCGGCAATCCATATATTCCATCTTCCATATATTGAGAATAAAATGCAGTATGGCATTGAAACATTTATTGCCTAGAAATTTATAAATCCCCTTATTGATGGAGAGTTAGAGAGTACATCTATTTCAAATTATCAAAATTTAAAGTACATCTAGTACTTATAAATGAAACGGGTCTGAAGTAAAAAAAAAATTACTTCAGACCCGTTCAGCCTCGCAGGCTAGATTGAAAAAGAAACATCCAATTCCACATTTCTTTTGAGACTAGGAAGTAGGTTTTATTCATATAAAACCTGTAAGGTTAACCTGTAAAATGTAGCAGGTTCATACCTGCTACATTTTCACATGTTATAATTTGTTTGGTTTCTACGTTTTTGGTATGTACAGTGTATAAATATATGCTTGATCGAGTAGATATGTCCTATGTGACATAATCACGAGTGCGTCAGGCCTATGATTAGTTTTGCGTCTGTTCTGTCATCTATAGTAGGAGTGATCTCGTCAACTGCCTGTTGCTATTATGCTGTTGGAAGCCGTCGCTATTGTGGTGATCGTATTCTACCCTCGTCTGATTCCATTCACAAAACGCGATTATTGTCAAATTTTTTCTACTTGTACAGCTAATATAAAATTCCTTTAGGTTACGACTTACGAGCATTAAACTTCAAAAGGAATTTTTTGATGTGCGAATATTCAAGATCTTTGATAATATAATATCTATTCCTAATAAATTTGATGTTGTTTTCGGCGAGCGTAATCAGTTTTTATTCTAAGGAGTTGTTATCCTCAAAAGCTTTTGTTTTACTTCTTAGCTCAATTTTTTGTGATTCAGTGAGGATCAATTATTTATATTACGAGTAATAAAAAAGATTTATTGTTAAATTAAATATGATTTAACTAAATCCATAACGGTATTGAATATCATTTACATGCATAGACTTTAATGCGGAATTATTTAGGCAAAGTTCTGTGGATATTTTGGGCTGTTATCATTATAAGGCTAATGGAACCGATGCCAGCGAGTGGATTTAGTTTACGATTTCTAATCATCATGGCTAATTTATAACCATTACGCAGTATCGTAACCTTGCACTGCATTTACCACAAGCAACCAAATACCAATACCTGGTTGTTACGTAAACAGTAAAGATCAATAAATTACAATGCGGCGATTTCTTTAGTAATCGTTAGGAGGCACATGTATGTAGATTTATTTTCTATAAACAAAACACTTCACTGTCTGCGATTCACAACTACTATTATTATTTTAGTAAGTGTGTCGTCTGCGTGTAACGGTAGCGGTGAAGTTCGGATCGAACACGTAGGCGACACACCACGAAACTGTATCCGCGCCCGTCCGATTGAAACTTTGCCAGGCGCCGAACCACCAAAATAATTTTCACTCCACACTCATCAGCGGGTTACTACACAATATCGAGATTGGATTCCGATTGCTTCGCTCTACCTATACATTCCTAGCCGTGTATTTAGTTTAAAATTGTATTTAGTTGAATTTAGTTTAGCATTTATACTCAGACAACGATTATAAAATTTGTTTGATTATATTAATGTTATGACGTTTATTAAAATGTATTTTGACTAAATTGCACTATCATATTTAATGGAAACCAAAATTAAACAACAAGGTATACTGCTAAAAACAAATAAATAGCAATTTCAATAAGCACGTACCCTACAGCTTATTTTAAATTAAAAGCAAAGAAGCAGATGATTTCAGTTTATTACACCGCAATATAAGAGAATGTCGCTTACAGTGCAGTTAATAATAAAGGCGATAAAGCAAGCTGGCTGTGACGCGATACATTTATCTAAATAAAACAAAGCGGTGGGAACCACGGAAGATATTACCTACAAGACGTGTTGAGATTTTTGCTATAGCAAAACTCCTTTGAATTGTCCCGACGCGACATGCTACAACGTTTCGATAAAGTAGCAACTATTGCTATAGCCCCACGAGAAATCTGTCTGTTATTTACCGTCCCGAGCAGGACGGCCTTTAATTTCAGAGGATTTCAACACGCGTGCTTTGAATTTAATGTTACAAATGAAATTTCGTCTCGTCGTTACTGACTAAGACTTAATTCTCTAACAATATTGCGTGGAATAATTTAATTAGTAAATAATTTAAAGAGAACTGTATTTCTTAACGTGCACTTTGAAGTAATTGGTTAATATACTTAATATCTATATTATAATGAAATATAAAATGCGTATTCAAAGTGTATTTCAAGTTAATAGTTTGTTGGTATTTCTAAGACCAATGCAATAAAATGTGGGTTAAAAGAACAGTAACACCAGAGACGCACACACACTTGAACTTAAAAAAGCTTGTTTTTATTTAACTCTGTTTTAGTTAGAACGTAGATTGAATTTAAACTCTCGAGTGTGCAGCTCTTTTCCTTACTGACTCGACTTCACTCGGCAACGGATAGAGTTTTCGCATCGCTAGTTGCACTTGCGTCTCAGCTTTAACATCTTAGTAAAAGTTTTTAATTTTATAGTTCACTTGAAACGTTTTAATTTAATTTGTTATTGTATTTACATGGCATACACCATTGTTGTCAGTTTTAATAAAATTTTGTGGTACTTACTCGTACCTAAAAAAATGTACCTTATTTTTAATCACATTATTAAGATCTTATACTGAAATTACTTACATACTCTTAGACTAGCTTTTGCCCGCGATTTCGTCCTCGTAGTAGTCGAAAATGGTTTTTGTCATTCCAATTTTAAAGAGTATTGCAAGACACCAAAGTTTTAAATAAGTTCAACGTTTTTTGAATAAAATCGAATTGAGTTTACAAACATGTGTCTAAATAAAATGTAATTTAAATCAAAAGCAAGCAAAATAACTTTCTACCCCTTTTTAACCCCGTTAGGCGATGAGTTTTAATAAAATACGAAACACATCTTTTTTAAATTTTAATATTTATTGGCATTCCGCAATGTAAACCTTAGGTGGTAAATTAAAACTATGAGTGGATCCTTTCGAGCACGCAAAATTAAAAATATATCAATTCTGATAAAGAGTGTTTATGCAAAATTTGAAGTAGATTGGACCAAGGAATCACGTTGTCCCATACAAACTTTGCCCCTGTTTTTCAACCTCTTAGGGGCAGAATTTCGGAAAATCTTTCTTATCGGATGCCTACGTCATACAAAGAACACACCGTCCCAGTTTCAGGTTTCTAAGATCAGCGGTTTATGCTTTGTGTTGAACCGTCAGTCAGTCAGTCACTCAGGACAAAGCATTTTATATGTATAGAAGATAGGCACGTTACTTACATTACATACTTAATCTGTACAGTTTTGTTTAATGAAATAACAATTGTCGTATTTCTACAAATCCGTTATAAATGAAACTAACTGCATAATTTATTACACCCTCAGACAGTTAAAACGTTAAATCTGACTCAAATTAACGAGAGTAATGGCGAGAAGCGTGAAATGTGGTAATTCTACTCTAATACGATAATGTATTACTGTTCAGAGGTTTTTGGATCCGTTCGGTGTAATTAAGCCGGTTTCCGTGTAAACCTGTAGAGATTAACTCTTATCATTTTTGTTTAGTAAGGTACTTACGTTATACTTTACAAATGCTGTATCAAGATAACTTAGAATTCTTTTTTGATTAGACCATAAAAAAATCTTGTGTATATATAATTGGATCGCAAAATTAAAAAAAATAATAAGATCTCTTATTTAGTGATGTTAAAATTTGCGTCGAGTGAGTATGAAAACAAAACTGAATTTAAGATCATATTTTTGGATGAGTACGTAAGTTTATTGAATTTGTTTATCCTCTGTTGTCTTTTTTAATATATTTACCCAATAATATATTGTCTCAGCAAGCGTGGTAATCAACGCTTGTTTCTTTTCTATATGGGAGAGCCTTTGCCCAGCAGTAGGACAGTTACAGACCGATTTTAATATTACCTAATATTTATTTGTTCAACATTAAGTTGAGGACCTTAAAAAAAGGTGATACTTAGTACCTAATTAATTCTTTTATTTCACTTCTATGTAAATATATATAAACCTATTATTTAACAAGTAAAATTAGGCCACTATTTCAATTTGGTAGACCTATGATGTATATTATCTTATCTGTTTAAGTTAAATAAAAATATGTAGGTAGCAAAATAGGAGTGTTAAGATAATGTCGTTAGTACACGAGTCAATAAACATGTATCCATACAGTCGTGAGTAAATATTAATAATTACTAGTGAAAGTTTTGTGTTAGCTGGGTCGACATACTCCTTAGGGCAAAACATCTTGATTCAGATAAAAGATATATGTAGTTAGTATTCGACAGGCGTTCTAGACCAACATACCGATAAACCAAATGATTCGAAGCAGAAACTACGATACTACATATTTTATATAAACTTAAACAATACATAATTCAAATAGTACATAGTGGGCAATCTTGAAACTTCTAGTACTTACATTACTTGGCAAATAAATACATTTTGACGTATTTAAACAAAAACATTTATAGCACTTCTGTCGTTTGTCGGCAAAAAAATAATTATTTAAATGTCATGTTATAAAAACGATAAAAGTATATGTACAATAAATTAAATAACTTTATTATAAACATTTTCGCATTCAACACGTGCTATTCTACATAACTATAGACTTAACCTATTACTAAACATATACACAAGCATACATATACAAACTATAAACATATGCTAACGATTGTTTTAAAAATGTATACGCAGTTAACCGTTTTATACAGTTCATTAAATATAATCATATTAAATTATTTTTCGTTGGATTTATTGTACCTTAAGGTTGTAAGACGAAGAGGAACAGGTATATTGTCTGCAACGATGCGAAGACGTTTCGTTATACAGAGCTCACGTAGGCGGAACAACTAAACATTATTTCGCCACGTGTACATCTATAAACGTCAAGAATAAGTTATTGATGATGTTGGATTTTCTAATGTTTGGACGGTCTAACTGAATATCAGTTACACATAACACATAACAGTCGCACATAAAAAAATCGTGCCTATTTCCTATCACGAAGCAGTTGTTTAAATGTCACCCTCATTAAGAAAAGTTCCCGTGCCAAACAACTAAACGTCATGTACAGTAACAACTAACAAGTAGGCTATCAAAATTGAAACACGTATTTAGACATTGATCCGTGCTTGACAGTTTCTCTCAATAAAATCGGTTATATCTGTAGCATCATTTGTTATAACAGGCCCTTATTCAGCTTGTAATATAAAAAGCTAATCCTACTTTTTTTTTTTATAAATAACTGAAAATCCGTTTTAAGGAGGTGATTTGCTGAACAAACAGATGTTCACCTAAATAATTACAGATATATTTTTTCCTAAAGATGTTGAAGGGAAAAAGAAGGACAGAGTTATCGATACTTTGACTGGCCGGTTGGTCTAGTGGTTAGTGGACTTGACTGCTAAACCTGAGGTCGTGGGTTCGATACCCACCCAGGACATATCTTTGTGTGAAGTCCATGATCATTTGTTCTGTGTCTGGGTGTAATTTATCAATAATATGTATGTATTTAGAAATATATAAGTATGTTAATCAGTTGTCTGGTTGCCATAGAACAGGCTCTGCCTAGTTTGGGATTAGACGGCCGTGTGTGAGTGGTCCCAACAACACACAACACCCTTATTAGAGTTAAAGATTTTTCATTTAAGTTACTATAGGAGTGAAGTATCTATTGAAACATTAGCAAATAAAACAGAACAGATCATTGATTTTCCACACTTGTTGTCAAGCCATAAATATGTACTTTTGTAAATCCTAAAATATTCTGAGATAACTCAATGTATATAAACTCAGGAATATGCTATCAACAATATTATCGCCGTAACATGTACGGCATTAACTGTAATAGGAAATCTAACAACAGCCCGTTTTATAGACGGTGTATATCATTCGTAAATAATTTAATGTTTGTGGAAAGTTATTACATTTAAGAACAAAATTATGAGCAGATATATAAATATATACGGTTATGGTTATACGATATTTATAAATATTCATTATAAACAGTGTTTCATAATAAACACATTTCCATTTTTTTTTTGTAAATCTTTTACTATTTTGTTAGTATTTTTGATTGGTACAATTTATTATTTGTGAAATTTGATTACCAAAAGTTTCCTATGTTAATAATATCTAACGTCTTTGAGTTTACTGCTATTTTAATTAATTTAAATTTCTATAAAAGTGTTATAAATACACATACATACAAATACACAAGTGCTAAATTTAAGTTCATATTTCCGTTGTAGGATAATAATAATGCTGCTTGGTTAAATAATTAGAGTTTAACTATATTAATGGAATTATGGCTCCAATAAATAAGAGTTTATGTGCTGTTACTTTAGTTTACGTAGGTGTCTACTCGTAGATTATGTTGCCCTTTTCACACTTATTTTCCTCATTATGTTGGTAAAGCCGTACAGAACGATCGTCTGTAAAGGTTAAGCCACGCTTTTCTGACCTGTGGACGGTTTTAAGCTCTGCTATGCTTCACAAATTGAAGGCACATTATTAATCAATATGGTCAAAATAATAATTGACTTCATAAACAATCAGTGATGAAGTGAAAATGTATTGTTTACAGATTTCATTGATTCACTGGTTAACTCATTTTCAGTCTTCTCTGAAAAAAGACAGCCTGGTGCAAGGTGCAACCTTGCACCAGGCTGTCTTTTGTGTGTATGTCACTGTATTTTAAGTCGATATTTTAATATTTTTAAATGCACTCACGTACGATTGGATATTATTTCTACGAGTCCAGGAATATATTTTTTTCACCTAGATTTTATATTTATCTAAAGCGAAACTGTCGTATAAACATTATTATGGAAAACACGATAAAAACAACCATTCTAATGATGGAAATATATTCCCAAAGTTTTACTAAATGATCACTTCACAATTTTGCCTTAAACTTTTCCACTTGAATATAATAGAATCCTCATTAGTGTTTTTACATAAATGCCAAATACGCACAAAACCTTGAACAGTACATTAAACTTTTTAATATAAACGTTTTGCTGAGTATCGTACAGTCAAAGCGTTGATGGGTGGGTGTGATGAACGTATTAAAAATAATTTACTTTGCACCTTATACATTTTGACAAGTCTCGTACTCCCGGATATGACACGTGCGATATACTCCCACCTACGTAAGCAGCTTTTACGTCACGATCCTCTTTTACTTTGCGAATAAAATTAGAAGTACCTATATGTATATGTATATGTGTATTAGTGTAAAACTTTACAGACAGTTTTAAATAGATTATGGCGCAAACGTAAACCAAATTGAACGGAATGTATCCATTTAATGCGATTCGAGACGGTTTTTTAAGTATCTATATTTCATTCTCTGCTGTGGGTGAAATTACGCTCACAAATGTCATAGTATAGTCGTGGAAGCTAATGCTAGGCAAGAATAATCGCTTCAAGGCAAAAAGCCGGATGTATTATGTTTAGTATGACAGTAAAACGACGTTCGGAATTTAGAGAAACATTAGAAATGTTTTGTGCCATCATTGCGGTTCCTATAAGATTGACGTCATATCTTTTGAGTACGTAATTGTGTAGCATAAAATATAAGTGTAACTTGGAATCCTAAACAGGTAATTTCAAAAGCAAATTGTTTTCCTGCTTACTTAAACAGTAAATTAACCATACTTACACAATAACATTGCGTGGACAGGCTTTATTCAGAATTAAATGTTGAAACATGTTTTTCTTTAAAATTGGACAATAAAGCTATTTTTAGAATAACACCAACTTTATAAATAATAAATAGCTAGCTGATGCCCGCGGCTTCGCTCGTTCATATATACTATAATTAAAGGAATTATATGGCTGTGTGGTGTACAATTATTTTCAAAGTAAAATTACCGCATTTCTTTTAACAATTTTAGATTAAGGATCTCACGTATTACGTTTTTCTAAAGTTATTTAAGTATTTGCGTCTTACCATAGCTGATGATGGAAGGTACAACTACTTAACTATTAGGAATTGTAGGATAATTATTATTTAAATATAATATTTTTTCAGACCGGTAATTTTTCACGGTAAATCACGTGTTTGTGTGTGTCTGTGATTGGTTGATTAAAGGACTAACAACCAATTATAGCGCTTAAAGTAAGGTTTGATCAGCCTTTAAGAAATTTGTGTTGTTTCCTTTTGTTTATATGTACTTAGCTGTTAATAATTCCTATGTATAAAGGTAATCCAAAAAAATATGTAAAAAATATGAATTTTCATCTCTCTACACACGAACGCGACTCAATCCTAATACAATTGTGTCAGGTATATTCAATCCAATAGCTGTCAGTTTCAGGACCTTATAAAATAGAGTACATACGTGTAAAAAAGTTATTGCAAATAAAATGGTTGTTTTTGATCTGAACGCCAACGGACAGATCATATTCATATTAAAACAATTACGAGTCCTTTTTAATCTGAATTTCGCTTTTGTTTGGATTCCCGAGTGTAAAATGTTTTATAAGTACTTCTTTTGAACATGGCATAAAGAGCACGGCTAGTACAAAACCCACAATGCTTTTTTACCGTAATGTTTTTGTGAAGTTGAAGTTTGTCGTCCTACCTTTTCAAATTAAATAACAATCTAAAAGTTTATAAAACAGTAATTTAACTTTAACAAAAACTTGTTTTTCTTTGACAATGTAACAAATGAAGACCAATTAATGAATACTCTTTTGTGCTTTTTGGAAATTTCAACAAAAAAGTGTATAATTTACCAGTACCTAAACCACGTGACCAGTGGACCACGTGGTTTCCAGACACAGGTAGAACCACTTTTAAACACCCTAGGTATTAATTAAATGATAGAAAATTACCGAAATATAAAATAAACAACAAAATGTAAAACTATAATTTCAACAAACACTCTTGAAATGCACCGAAAGTATATTAGATTACATATTATTCTAAGGTTAACAAACATGAGCTTTCTGTAAAATACTGACTGCTATGTTAGTATTTTCTGTGTTCATTTTCCATTTTAGTTGTGCGGGCTTTATAAAGTTTGGTATCCTGTTTCGAACACAATATTTTAATTAAGCTCTAATAACTGTAGAAAATACTATGAATAGAGATTCCTGATTTATAAATACGTAACCATGCACAAGCAGAAGACTTATTTATTTTTGTATGATATCATTTGTGAATATAAAAGAGTGACTGCACGGATAGCCGAGTGGTGTAGGTCACCACGCCAATTACCGCAGAGCGCGACGTGCCGCAGGTTCGATCCCCGCATGGGACAAGCATTTGTGTGCTCCACAAACGCTTGTTCCAAATCTGGGTGTTATTTGTGCATGTGATTTGAATGTATGTGGAACCCCCGCGACACAAGGATTAAATTCCTTAGTGCGGGAGTCGTTTAAAAATTTCAATAGCTAGTAAACATACATTGAGGTAGGTACATTGTACTGTGTTACTGTAAATTTTATTTCACATACTGTACCAACCACTAGAAAATAAATGAAAACTTGTAGCGCATAAAAATCTCTAAAAATAATTATGTTATAGTTAAAGTATTGTAGTGTAGATTAAATTTTGAGAAATATTTTTATTAAATACCAGGCAGTATCAAGACAAAGCGTAAATCTATTTAACAGCAGTGTGTAGGTACCCTACCTTCAGTGTATCACAGTAGAAACATGGTATCACGAGTTCTATTTCCCACTAACAATTTAGCTTCTATGAAATTTACCACGAGCATTTTCAGCCATATTGTTTTAGTTAGTAACTACTTGGCACACAATATGATTGGAAGTGAATAATTATTGAAATTAGTTAATAGTTCCTGTGCGCAATGGCTTGGGTTTCTCAAATGTTTGAGAACTCTAAACTTGTGATTCTTATATGAATATAGTAAAACATTTTTAATTTTCTACATAGGTTTATTATTTTCTGTGCGTTATTTTACCTATATCAATAAAAAGCTTAATAATTTTACTAATTATTTTCATCTTCCTCTTCTTCCAAGCATGTTTGAGTCCACTGCTGAACATATACCTTTTCATGGCATAGGTAACCAAATCTAAAATAAATATCAGAGTATAATAAAACTATTAGAAAATCATAAACAAATATATAGATAGACCTATCCTATATCTGTGACCACAAACATTTCAAATAATACTTAGATACGAACATTTTAATTTAATAAACGAGTCTAAAACGTGTCTGTTTTTCAATGTTTTCACCAGTATTCGCTATTGTTCAACTTTCAATTGTTTAATTTGTCGAAAGTTTCTTTTATTAACCGGTAATGGTAATATTGCATTATTCGACAAAACTCAAAGCTTTCTGGAACGTTGACAATTAAAAGGCTTTTAGATTCGGAGTGCCATATTTGCATTTAAACAATTATAAAATCCGTTTGTATACTGAATTTAATCGTCTCCTTCATCGTCCTTCCAGTAGGTACCTATCTGTGAAAACAGACGGAGCAGCGTTTACACAGGAAATTGCGTTTACTGTAAGACGACTTATTCAAGAAAACCAGTTAATTATCTTATGATTAAAATCTTTGACATTTAGAAATAAGCCTCAACTAAATTGTAAAAATTACACCAACATTTAATGGCACTGCAAAGCGTTTTTCAAGACTGTAATCTCGGGAATTAGATATATTACTTGACTTATTTTGAGGAAGTTTATTGCATAAATATAGTCACATTCTGATAGTTTATTTTTTTAACCTTTGCTTTAAATTACATATAAAATAAATGTGAAAGAACGGGTTGCTAAACCAGAATTTACACGTTTGAGTAAAAACCAGGAGTTCGGTAAATGAAGCAAAAAATTACAGATTATTCCCTACAAAAAGGTCTCGTAATGGTAACTCCCGGTTTCAGAAAGGCTGATTAATTTAATCTGTTGTCAAATCAACTGATCACGACTGTGATTAGTTGATCAAAAGACTAACAACCAATGACAGCGCATAGCATGACGTATGACAAGTGATTAACTAATTTTTGTGTTAATCTTAAAACAATAAATAATAAACACTAGCCTGAGCTTTTATAATCGTGTAAACATAGATGTTAAAGTTCCAATACACGGGACGCAGAAGCTCGCACTAAATCCATTTACAGTTTCTAATTGAACATACCTACTAATAGAAAACAAACAAACTTACTTCTCAATTATTTAAGTTCCAGATGTGAAATGTAACAGGCTCACGGTCGAAGCAATTAAGTCGAAGTTCCCCCTTAACATGCCATATTTACATATACGTAAATACCCAAAAGTTAATATTTAATTATTCGTATTCGTGAAGATTCCGTCTATTTTGCTCAATTAGTTCGCTTCGGTAGTAACAGTCGTTATATTCGTTTTAGCTAACCTACATAATCTATTTATTTTGTGTATTCACGTGATCTTACTTCTCATGGCTACTTCAAACTTCTGAACATAATTAAGTAAGTTAAGTTACCTGTGCTTTGAACATAATTAAGGGCGGGATCCGACTTAAAATCGAACTTCACCATTTGTTTACCAGATTATCTTGAACATAGACGAATAGTTTCAGATTATAATTATGTTCATGGCTATATTTGATTATTAATATTTTTTATATTAACTTTTTTTCGGATCCTTTACCCACTTGATTGCCGAACAAATATTGGTTAAATCGACAGATTCAAACATTAATTTCCTACTTGTTTCTGGTCATGGCTATCTGGCAAGCACGTATAAACTGATCTATTTTACCAATCAAAATAAAGTTTATCTATTTAATTACAGGCACGATGGTATATTATTGCCTGTAATAAACGAAAAAGTATAAGTCTGAAAAAGTAAAGAAATACTAGCCTTGACCTAAAACATCGTCGAAAATTATGTTTCATCCGCTAAACCGATGGTCGATCTCAGGTCGGATCTTAGACTAACAGGTGTTGTTTGTGAAGTCGATGTATTTAGTTGCTAAGGTGATTATCATAGTCGATATCTACAAAAATTGTCAACAGTTTTTGCATTGCGTGTCTAGTTTGAGCGGGACAGATTAATTATTTATTTAATACTTACTTTTTACAGAAGCAATTGCAGGCTGCCGTCATTTTTTAGGCCATTGATGAAATTTTTAAGAAACATTCTATTACTAAATTGTATCTGAGATTTGTTGAAATATGAACTGTTGTAGAAAGATTGTACAAAGTAGAAACCCAATTGAAGGATAAAAGCATAAGTTAGGTTTCACCTTATTAAGTTTTTGAAGTAAACTAGCGAACCTAGAAATTTAACTTGAGGGTATACGAGGTGCGGCAATTAAGTTGAACGGAGAATTCCAGCGAACTTTAACTTTGAAACCTTTTTATTCATTTCGAGGCTAACCGTACAAATAATTTTTATTTTCGGTTTAGCTCTTAAATTATAAGAAAAATTAACACTGGTTGGTAGTTATTGTACTTACTCTAAAAAAAATGTACATATAAAACATCGTTTTAGTTAAACTGTATAAAAATCTATTTGAAAAATCTATACTAATATTATAAAGCTGACGAGTTTGTTTGTTTGTTTGTTTGAACGCGCTAATCTCAGGAACTACTGGTTCGAATTGATTTTTTTTTTGTATTGGATAGTCCGTTTATTGAGGAAGGCTATAGGCTATATAACATCACGCTACGACCAATAGGAGCGGAGCATAAGTGAAAAATGTTGCAAAAATGAAAAACCTTTGAAACTAAAACACGCGAACAAAGTCGCGGGGGACAGCTAGTGAATAATAAAATCCATACTATCCATACTCGCATACCAATATTATAAATGCGAAAGTGGCCCTGTCTGTATTTATTATAAACATATTAAATTATATTCGTATTACTACGTGCGTACATTTACATACCTTCGTAGGTACAAGTTTGTTGGTGACCCTTTTATGTTTTAGCTTTAAGTTCGTTATCTGCTACTAATTATTCAATGTTAAACTCAATTATTGTTTTAAGTCTATCTATACTATCATATTAAGAGACAATCTAACTGATTAACTCATCCTATCTATCCTATACCTGGAGTGATGAAATTTGGACAATAGGTACTTATTATCAATTAGATAAGTAATAAGAAGGGATTTTTGGAAATTCCACCCCTAAGGGGTTAAAAAGGGTGTTACAGAACTCCGTCATTTTGAAAGATAGAAATATAAAATTTCATAGACAAGCTACTTGTTAGCAATAAATGAATACGCAATCCAAGAAGTTGGAACAAGGGGTTGAAAGTTTTTGTGGGTAATTTGCCATATTAATAGTAAGATACTTGAAATGTCATATAAGAGATTCTGTTTAGTTTTAAAAATTCAACCCTTTAAGACATTTAAAAAAAGTTGAGAACTTTTAACGTTTGAAGCATGAAATTGAATATACAAGCTTCTGGTATTAAATAAATAAACCCGTATATCATCGTTTTCGAATATATACCCCCTAAGAGGGCGAATTAGGTTTAAAGTTTAGATTGTTAGTGATGAAATATAGAATACACAGGAAGGCCTATAAGCAATATATTAAAAACTAAATATGGCACAAGTTTCAAAAGAATTCGGTTATGTAGTTTGGGACGTATGCAGCACATGGGTGGGTTTGATACTTATATCCAAAGAGGCCACAGCACAAACTTTTTGCGTCGGTAATAACAAATCTAAAATTAACAAAAAACGCCGTTGTTATAGTTTATTATAACCAGAACATAACCAGAATGAAATTTCATGATTCTTAATTTAATAATAAATAGATGATGGACTTTCTCATAACTATTCCTCGCGAATACCTATACCAGGGGGCGAACGAAGCGTCAGGCAACAGCTAGTTATTTAATCATTTTGATCATCGTGATTTAAATTATCTACATACATATTACTTTGTAGTAGATAGGTTTAAATAATCAATAATTAATATATATATATATATATATATATATATATATATTTTTTCAGTATTGTCTCATTGTTGTAATATGTTCTCTATATAAATTAGTCCGTAATTTTTTCAACTAAACTATTTGCCTTTTATACTTGGTACTTATACTTCTATAGACATTATAAATAAGTATTTTATTTTAACATATAATAAACTTTCAGGTTTGTGTTCAGAACTACAATTTGATTTAATTTTGCTCACAAAGATTATTAAACTTAACATAAATAAAACCATTTGTTATAGGTCAAAGGTATATTGCCCGAACAACCTACGTCTACCTAAACGTTATGATTCAGTTTCATTTCAAATTAACTAATTACGTTCTAACCAGAACATTGTGATTACTTATAGTATGTCAACAAACGTGTAGCCATTATGTAATAGAAATAAATATACTTTACAGTTATAGCGAGATTCTGACGTAGTGACGTCATGCTTTGTAAAATGTAGAAAATAGGTATAAGATGTCGCAGGCTGTACACAAATTGTATGTATGATACAATAACTTATCATGTACCTACAAAATAAAAACGTGTATACTGAGTAACGAACAGTAATTAGTAAAAGATCCTTATTAGCTCTTTGGGTAGGCTTTAAGCACTTGTCAGAATCCCGTAGTCTATTCGTAGTACCTTCTATAGCTCACGTATGACACTTATGACAAAAGATAACGGTGACTTAACAGCGTAGTGAAACTGTAAATAAGATAGTGTAGATGTAAGGACTAAAAGCAAAGCAGGTGATTATACATACATACCTACACGAGTCTCTACTACCACTGAATATTCCAATTCGATAAATTGATAGCAGTTGCTATCACAATCAAAACAAATCTTAATGGTTTTATTACCTGAATGGTGAAAAGCGTTGGAAAAAGAAGGTTGGTAGGCAACGCTACATTTCTAAAGCCACCCATTGAACCGAAACGTTACTTTAGCAGAACATTATTAAGTAAAGTAGTGGTTAAGTACCTAGGAGATATTTTGCTGCTGTATAAAAGAATTTTAACTTAAAAACCCGGTTGTTGTACCTACCTAAAATTCTACTTGTCCTTGTTAAAAAGCTGGGGTTTGATCACATTTAAGTTGCAAATTGATGCATGTTTCAATGACATGTAATTTTGAATATTGTTCAATATTCTTTTAATTTTTCAGGTTATTCTGTCACCCTTTCTTTTTACATATAAACTTAGATTAACTAGTGAAATATTAAACTAAAACTAGTGTTGGTTAAGCTAAACTAACACTACTTTTCGACCTTTCACAAATGTGAGTAAGAAATATATATTATTTGACGATGAGTGGGAAACGCTGACATTAAAAGAACAAAGACACCATTATGTGGTAATTTATAGTTAATAAGGGTCTCGTAAACGGGCGAGCTTAGAAGAAAACATTACTAGTGTCATATAAGTTTACACTAGCCTCTCTCCACGACTTCATCCGCTCAGAAAACGTTTTTTGCGGCATAAAAGGCCGTATCTTTATTTTTACGTTAACATAGGAGTTTTATTTTTTCTTTAAGGGACTGTCCCTTAATGCTGTGAAACAATCAAACTCCTGAAAATTAAAGATCTAAGTATATGGTTAATTTCAACATGATACCTCCACGCGTTCCCGAGATAAAAGTTCATGATAGACAGACGGACGGAGGGACGGACGGACAACAATGTGATCCTATAACGGTTCCGGTTTTTCCTTTTGAGGTACGGAAACCTAAAAATGAGGTATTTGTTATTTACAGTAAGAGTTTAAAATACGATTATTCCAAATGTGAAGCGCTTTACAAAAGATATGCACAGCTATATCATGTTACCGCAATTGCAAATCAAAATAAAATTTCAAGTAGTATTTGATCCGTACCTGCTGCGGTACATGGCAGAAAAAGATTAAATTTCAAAGCATGATGTATTTGTACTGCTTCGTTCGGTAGTTATGCAGCTAGGAAAAGTCGTATATGTAGCCGTGTATGTAGCCGCAAGTACAATATAGTTTATATACAGTTCATAGCGGCTCTATGGCCGCCAAGACTGTTATGTAGGGTTTTGCGCGCGGTGAAGAAGTGGCTACGTTATGCTTTGTTCGTTCATAAGAACAGCTCATACTTTAGTATGTATGTAGGCAACCCACATAAATTAGAACGCGGGAAAAACACATTCAGTACATGGGAATTGTCAATAAATATAATATATAGTACCTATAACTCAAAAACTTAACTTTAGTCATTCGAAGGATGTTTTATAGTTGTAGCATGTTATCTCCTCTGTTATATCTGTTGTCACTATCAAATTTGTTAGTATTACTACACGGTAATTGTAAAAATACTTTTTCCTACTCCACATTTCTTACAAAGAAATTCTTTATTCTAAAAACTATTAATAGAAATTCAAGACATTGACACCAAGAAAGTCTACGTGTTGGTCAACAGAACCGATATTTATAGAGCTTTTGTTAAAGAACGTGACACAGTTCACGAAAGAATAACTAAGAGGGCACTTTTAGGTAGAACCACAAGATAGATGAAGGTCTTAAAAGATATATGAAGATAAATAGTCAATGGCCAGTCGTTAATTTTAAAAGACAGCTCGTAAGCAGCCGACACCCTCGTTGAGAACATCTTAAATAGAGAAGTTTATCATCAGATATAATGCTATATTGCTAATATATTGGTTATTAATAAGTAGAATGTAAATGCAGACAGTTATCATTGCATAACTCATTTCCAAAATATAATTAAAATCGTATAAAAATATAACATAATGACCAACTTTACTCCTACCGAAAGGACTGGCCCATCCTAGCTCAGGACAGAAGTGCGTGGAAAAGGGAGAGGGAGGCCTTTGCCCTGCAGTGGGAAAAACGGGCTTATTAGATTAGATTAGATTAGATAATGACAGTAAAACTCACTGAAAGGCAAAGACCTCGTCTCATTTAGCGATGAAAAGAAAATGTATAGCTATTTAAAATAAATATCATAGTAAATTGTACTTATCGTCTTACAGGAAATATTCATCAAATATATTCTTACTTTATCCGCATAAAAGAAATTAACATTTAACTACTATTATTTAAGATAAATAACATTAATATTTATGCAAAAGGATTGCATTAGAAAATGCAGAAGATTTTCTTAGTTTGACGACCGTATTTAATACATTTATATAGTACTAGCTGTCCCCCGCGACTTTGTTCGCGTGTTTTAGTTTCAACGGTTTTTCATTTTTGCAACATTTTTCATTTATGCTCCGCTGCTATTGGTCGTAGCGTGATGTTATATAGCCTATAGCCTTCCTCAATAAACGGACTATCCAATACAAAAAGAATTTTTCAATTCGAACCAGTAGTTCCTGAGATTGGCGCGTTCAAACAAACAAATAAACAAACAAACAAACTCTTCAGCTTTATAATATTATATATAAATAGTATAGATACACGCGCGTTAGTTATATAAGTAATTATTATTTAAGTGGTATTTTTCTAGCTAGCTAAACGTGGGCGTGTATAAACAGATCTGTATATCTGCTTCGAGGAATAAAGGAGTATATTTAAACAACAACAACATAATGTATATTGAATAGTATATATGTAGTCAATCTAAATAGATATGTATATAAATATACATTATACCGTATTAAATTTGTAATGGTACACTTCTACCCCATTTATCTAGTTTTTTATTTTTCCTGCCCACTCAAATTTTGTCTAAAAGATATCTCTATTAGTGATAAGACTAGATTGTACTCTTGTTGAATTGTATCTTAAAATATAAATGTTAATGGCGTAGGTACAATAAAGAATATTAATAAAAATACTGCTACTAAAAGTATTGGTATGATTGGATAAGACGGATTAACCAAGTTTATCATGATGTAACGTTTAATTTAATCTATACTAATATTATAAAGCTGAAGAGTTTGTTTGTTTGTCTGTTTGTTTGCTTATTTGTTTGTTTGAACGCGCTAATCTCAGAAACTTCTGGTTCGAATTGAATAATTCTTTTTGTGTTGGATAGTCCGTTTATTGAGGAAGGCTATAGGCTTTACAACATCACGCTACAACCAATAGGAGCGGAGCATAAATGAAAAATGTTGCAAAAATGAAAAACCGTAGAAACTAAAACACGCGAACAAAGTCGCGGGGGACAGCTAGTAATATTATAAAGCTGAAGAGTTTGTTTGTTTGAACGCGCTAATCTCAGGAACTACTGGTTCGATTTGAAAAATTCTTTTTGTATTGGATAGTCCGTTTATTGAGGAAGGCTATAGGCTATATAACATCACGCTACGACCAATAGGAGCGGAGCATAAATGAAAAATGTTACAAAAATGAAAAACCGTTGATACTAAAACACGCGAACAAAGTCGCGGGGGACAGCTAGTGTTCTAATATGTCTCAAAAAGAAAAGGGTTAAGAAAATTGTTCTACGTAATATCAAAAACTAAATATAAAATCATATAAAGGGTATCCTGTTCAGTTTTAATCATACAGCTTCACGGGACTTTACGTTCAAGTAAGTTCGTACATATTTAATTTCAGCCTTGAATATTTAATAAGATTAAGAGGAGTTTAATAACACTTAATTTTATTATATCATCATTATTACATTTTTGGTAGACGTCATGTATTTTGAGTTAACTAATTTCAAGACTGCGCGGTTGGCCGAGTGACTTTGTCTAGCAGCAAATAAGTTTATAAAAACTAAACACGTTACATATTCATCTAATACTTCTCTACCACTGTGACTAGTGAAATGTACTATAAATTTCACTAGTCACATTAGCCATAAGTGTAGTCAATCACAATATTTCTTATCTAGACAAAACTTATTCTGTAATATGTTTACGAGAGGCAAACTATCAGTAAGAGAAATCGAACCTCGTCGGACAATCAAATAAAGTCCATGAACAAGAAATGTAATGGTGTTAGTATGGCTTCTAACAACGATTGTGTTAAGTGATCAGTAAGTGAGACGGTGTGTGCCGATCGCCAGCCGGTAACAAGTAGTTTCCGTTTCCACACCTATCGGACAGCTTGAACTTGAAATGATTGCTCCACTTTTGTTCACGTAACTGATGAATTTGTGACGACAGACTCGTTTAATACGTAACCGAGACGGTGTTGATATTATGTTGTTGTTAATGCTATTTTTTTTAAGTTGAGTTGTTGCTATGAATGGAAATAGCAACTTTGATTCTTACACTGATTCAATTCAATTGAGTGGTCGAGAAAATTGCTCTATAAAGCTACACACAATGCTCTTATGTGAAATAACTGTCATAATACTGAACTACTTTCATGGCTTCAAAATTAAGACAATTTTCTTCAGAATATTAAATCGTGTAGAATTTTCGCAGTAGAAGGTTTTCCCAATTATGCATAAACTTGGTACGATTAAGCAAATGTACTTGCTTAATCTACAACAACCGAGTTATGTTATGATTACATTAAAAAAAACCCACTCAAATGCAAATTATTCTTGTGTAATAAGGGTTCTCTACAAAATATATATATTTGTTTAATTTATTTCTATAATACAGTTTGTTTCATGTCTATCATGATTCAGTAATTTTGCTATCTTGTAACCGCGCAAGTTGTGAAATGAAATAACTGCTGGGCTTGCACAAAAAGATAGGTTTTAGATACTTTTAGTGATTAGACAGTTTCATAATGTCAAAGCAATATTAAAATTATTTGTTTAAGGTTTAAAACTGTTTCATTTTTAAAAAGAGTTAAAAATATTGTTTGTGATGAAATATAATGGAATTGTATATTACATGTGGGAATGAATGTGACTTCTGAACATGATACAATATTCTCAAACAATAATCTTAAAAAGCACTTACACCGTACAGTGAATTGCTCAGCCAAATTTCCTTTGCGTTGTTGAGAAGTAGATAACTGTACCAACCTATTGTTTGCAAATGAAGTGACGAATAAATGAATACAGTCGGATTGTCCCGCGATGTCCAAGGCGACTTACATTAGTCATAGATTACAAGAGATCTTACGAAACTGTTAAGTAAGACACCGCTGTTTTACTAGATTCGAACAAATCACTCGTAATATAATTAACACAGCTTTGTGCAATACTATAATGCTATTATTGGCTTCGTTTCCAACTATATATATATATATATATAGTTGGAAACGTAAATAATACGTATTTCGTTTCTTCTACTTTCGTATCTTATACTTATATATATATATATCAATCACCAAGGTACCTTGATGATTTTGATGGAAAGACAAAAGTCGATAGATTTAGAAAATATGGCAACCATTTATTACACGTAACGAAATTGAGCTAGCACTTGATTTTCACATTAGTTCACGCATACTAAAAGTTTTTAGCCAACTATCGGCCACTTGTCCTTTAGTTTCTGTTCCATTCATTCCGAGGCCGAAAGGAGGCTTTGATAACGTGCGTAAATAATATTGTCCACGAGTTGCTGTTGATGAACCATATCCCAGAACAGCATAATCATTTTTTTCACAAGTATTTGATTCAAAATGTTTCCAACTTTTACATTTGACCGCAACGAATGATTTTGGCATTCTAATACTCTCCGTATACACTTGCGCTGCTCGCAGGTGACTACAGGTGGGCATAAAACATCCTGGTTGGTTAGGCCCTCCACCATTGATGTAAAAGTCTGCATGTCCTAAAGATTCAATTATTCCTTGCAACAATCGGTTTGAGTGCAGTACATCTACGTAAGAAGCGTCTTTTTCATCTAACCGCTGATCACTGTAAGCGTATGAGAAACAGGGACCTGCAGGATCTAATCCGGTGATGCGACCCAAGCTATGCGCTTTATATTGTTGGAAATATTTCCCAGCCCAGCCGGCCACGTGTGCACCGAGACTGATTCCTAGTAGATGAAAATCTTCGGCAGTTGCTCCAAAATGTTCCAGATTTGCCAAAAGATTTGCAAGTCTTTTACCTATGAGACGAGCGAAATGAACAGATAAAATATATCCATCTTGATTCATTAGTTCTGCGTCGACTAAGAGTACGTTAAACATTTTCTTATCATTATAAGCTTGCGCTAAATCGAACGTCACTTCTGATTGTGAATTGTCTTTATAACCATGAATAATAATTTTTGTTTGTTTCCTGATATCAAAAATTCCATCTTTGGTTAGGCTTGTAAAGGCTTCATTTATTGGGAAAATTCTTACAGTAGTTCCATCCAGTTGAACTATCTTTATGGTTTTTATTAAATCACTTTGATCACTCATAGTACTGTAACGTAAATCCAAAATCGCTCTACCTGCAACAACATTATAACAATAAATAAAAAAAATGTGTCAATGTTTGTAAACATTGGCAATGCACATAAATAATAGAGGTGAAGGACGTATACTTACATGCACCGGATAGCTTCGCGTAAACGGACTCGGCGAACGTGAGGTCTGGGTGCCCGCGGCGGGTGCCGGCCGCAGTCTTCGCGAGTGACGCGGCCATGAAGTACGCCACGAACAACAGTGGCACGACAACGCTGTAGTGGTGCATGGCATGAGCCCTCCGCCGCCAACACGGTCACTATGTCACTGTCCGCAAAGAGAGAAAGGTCCGTTTGGCACAAACTGCCTCCAAGGGGCATTACGCTTTGCATTGGTGGGGGTATCTGGTGCGAATTACGCGCACTGCACTCACTGTCAGAAGGCCACTGACCGCTTTACGCCACTTTTTTGTCAATACAATCTGATCATTCTTATTGAGAGGTCAGTTTTTATCGTAACAGATTCTACTAGACATTTGTATTATTACAACTTAGTCTGGTCTCAGCTAGGTCAACATTAGAAAAATATAGTTTTTATTATATTTTGGTTCTTATTTCATTTGACTTAACTTATAGACGAACTTCGCCACTCTAAATAACGAGTTACTTATTGTTTTATTTGCCCACGCAGGTTACTATTGTTACATAATACTGAGTAAAGCCTGGTTACATTAAGTGAATTATATTGATCTATTATCTATTTTGAAAGTGAAATTGCTACTTGACAACTATCAACGATAACCTGGAAAATAAAATGTCATCAATCAAATAAGGTATTTGTAATTAGAGGTAACAATAAGTGGTATTTCAAAACTTTTTCGCATTTTAGTTCGTACATATTTTTTGTTTAGTTTTTCGTTATATTTTTTGTATTTCCATAGTAATATTAATATTTAACTAGCATGTTTTCATGCCCACACGCTGGACACAGGCACTGCCCTAAATTTTCTTACACCCCTGGTAATGATAATGTTAAAATCGTATTGTGACAACAACCTAATAACATGTTCCCAAATGATTAACGAAATTGTTGTAAAATACAAAATGACATTGACCCAAACACTGATTTCATTTCAATAAAATAGCATGCATAATAGGTACGAGTTAATATGAGTTTTATGTCAGACCGTACAATGTAAACTTTATACGTATTACGGAATTTAGAGGTATTTATCACTTAAATCTTTTAGTTATTGTAGTGTGCATTGTGACAGTGGACGCGGAAGACCGAGGCAGTGTTCAGAATTAGTCTTTAACAGTTATGTGTAAACCGCTAGCTTATAGCACTTTATGTTTATGAACGTATGAAGTCATTATTATTGTAATAAGGAAAAAGTTTAACAGATTTCTGTACAATACTTCCAAAAGCTTTTTAATACTCCTCACTTCTAAATAGAAGAAATACTTTAAATAGAAGATAAAGACATAGATAGTATGCAGAATATATGTATATGTTACCGGCCAAACCCGATTTTAGGACAATCTAGTTTCGCCTAGGCTCTACTAGTTCTTACTATACGCAATAGGATTAACTGGTATAGCGTAGTCCAAACTAATTCGTCCTAAGCCCGATAGGATAAACCAGTTTTTGCTAGGCCAAACTAGTTTATCCTGATATAAATACGCACACTCCAGGATAAACTAGTGCAGCCTAGTCTAAACCAATTTAGCCGAGTCAGGGATCAGGCCAAGGTTTTGTGAGATGCAGCTGCAACAAAATTTGTACCACAAACAGATGCAACTGCAAGAAGGTAATGATACTCTGCAATTCTAAGTGCCATCGAAGCACACACCATGTAAAAATAGATAAAAAATTTAATAATTGAGGTATAATTATTGATTCTATAAAAAAATAACACATATTATTTGTTATAGTATGATTGTTTGTATTACTAATTATCCATTAGTTTTAACGACGACGTTTTAATAATAAAAATGATTATTTTTCTAATTACGGCGTATTTTATTCAGTTTATCTATTTATTTTGGCTTTCTAGGTATACTATAATGTTTAGACTAGGCCATACCAGTTAATCCTGGAGTGTGCGTATTTATATCAGGATAAACTAGTTTGGCCTAGCCTAAACTGGTTTATCCTACCGGGCTTAGGACGTATTAATTTGGACTAGGCTATACCAGTTAATCCTATCGCATGAAGGAAGAACTAGTTTAGCCTAGGAAAAACTAGTTTGTCCTTAAATCGGGTTTGGCCGGTAACATATATATGTTACATAAAATAAGCTAATATATGATATATATATAAGGGAATATATGATAGAGCTCCAGAAATCTGCGTCACGAGTACATACGATTCAGGAAAGGATGGCTTAAAATAATACTATTTATACCACATTAATACTAAACAAACTCGGGCTGCAAATAAAATAGCGAGGAATAAAATAATACCATTTTCGTACATCATCTCACGATTTTATACCGTTCCTGTTTAAGGCACTTGTCCTACCAACAAAGAAAATACGAGTATCTAACATTCGACTATTTTCTCGTTCCGAAAACGTACAATAAGATGATGATCCCGAGTAAATAAAAGAAACATATATATTAATTGTTGATTGCTGACTGTTCGCATTGCCGGAAAGAACTCTTTCTGCATTTTGTTTCACGCGGCGACAAGATTTATTAAAAAGTATTTCATAAAATACCTTCCGAGGGGATGAAATAGGGGTTGGAAGTTTAAATGTGAAGTATATCATTTTCACAGTCAAAAAAGTTCATAAGGCAAGAATGATCTAATTCTAAAAAAAACGAGCAAGTGTTGCAAGTAACGCCCGTCGCAATCACACACTCGCTTGTAGCCTAGCGACAAAGCTATCGGAATTACACACTCGTTTGTCGCTGCTCGCCAACTCGTTTCTACTTCATAGCTCAACTCGCTTTTCGTTTATCGTTCTTGGTGGGACAAGAGCCTAACCTTGATCTTTTCGGAAGCGTTCAAATTCAATTCGTCACTGTTTCGTTCACGAAAAATTATTGTATATATTGCTAAAATATAGATAGAAAAGAAGGAACGTTATTTCAGCTCTACAAACCTAACTTTGTATTCTTATTAATACCAATTTGCCATACCAAATTACAAAAACATTTAATCGTGGGTTTTTCACTTTGCATCAAGGATTTATAATAAAATTTTCAAAATGACATTTATGATTATAGAATTGCATTGGAGCTGAGCACTAGTCGCAAATACCTAATAGTTTTAAAAATTTGTATTTACTTGTTTATTCACACTATTTATCACAGTTTGTTTTATTAATACCTAAATAAAATTGAACATCTTTTAGAATATTACTTTTATTTTACCAGAAGTAGGTCAGGGCAACCGTTTATAACAAAAAACGTAATTTGTAAAGGTTCATGCGTTTTTAAGTGTAGGCCGTTTATCAATTACGGGCAGAGCAAGTGTCTTAGGGATTTCAAGAAAAAGGTCATGTTTTTGATATGATACATCATGCTCCTAAAACATGACCTTTTTCTTGTAATAAGAGGAAAGAAGAACAATGTACCTTGTTACAATTACCTTTTCGTATCTTTAAAGGACCTACACCTTACATTACATGATAAACATATGTAAAGGTAAGGTTTATATATGTTGGAAATGCCGTGACCTATCTACGGAGCAATGGAAGGCAAGACGATGTTGTCGTAAGAGTTATAGGGGTCCGTATCTATTGAAGATATTTACGGAAATAACAAACAAAGAAGATGTAATGAACCGTGTATTTAAGTATTTAAGAGGAAAACCTACTATGTCTTAAATAAAATTACGTAACAGTAGTAATTTTACTATAAACATGCAACACGATGGTTAAAAATTATGTTCGTTTTAACATTTAGGGATATCCCACAAGATAGATCGTCTTTAAAGATTTCGATATTCAGCTAATTAATAAACATGTATTTTAACATCCAATAATTAAATTATTACGTTCAATCTATTTTAAAGTGTTAGCCACTTTCATAGTGTTATAAATCTAATGGACAAGCGCCGGAGAATATAATCTCAAAGCACGTTCTTGTTGTGGTTATCAATTAATCTGCCTAAGCCGTAGTTAGCTATAGTATACAATTATACAGTGCCTGCTCTAGAGGGAACACTGCAAGTGGATTAGAGCACTTAGTGCACCTTTTCATTAAATATACCAACAAAGTACCTATACCTCGCAGGCCGCTTAAGGTCACACGAAAATAAATACAAACATATTATGCAGAAATATAAACACTCCTCTAAAATTTAATTTTAAAATTAATTTGAGTTAAGCTCGCTTTTGCACATGTATTTTAATTTGATTTCTGTATTTTAACGCTTACAATAAAGAATAAATCCGAGACAGGTGGAAGGAAAGGTGGAAGGCCTTTGCTCAGCAGTGGGACAGCACAGGATGACAATAACCGTGAGCAGATAATATATGATAAACTATTGTAATATTTAATTTAAAAAGATTCTTAGTAATATTACTACTTTGCTACAATTAATAAAGTACAAAATAAAACCTTTGTCTCTGCAAAATATTTTAAAGAATAAAGAAATAAAACCAGAGATACCCTTGCCTACAGTTAGGCAAACATGCTCTTTATTCCATGCTGTCTTGGAGTGTGATCCTTTCACACTATTTAAAGTTCTAATAGCACTTAGGTAAAAGGTTAAATGCAGTGTAAACCAAGTACTGGACTAAAAAACCTGTAACCCAGCTAACTTTAAAACTAACTCTCAAGGTTGAAATAATTTGCAGAAGGTCCCATTAACATTTAGCCAGTACAATTTTCCCCGCTGTTTTTTATAGTAATTCAGCTGAATTTTAATAAGTTTTATTAATGGACGAACTTGCTTGATATAACAAACTGTTGGTGATCTAAACGGGTATAAACAAAAGAGTTTAAGGATTAAGTTTGTATTATCCTCTTCTTACTTATTGCCTATCCAATTTGTTAAAATCAAATAACGAATTTAAGTAGAAAAACTATAAGAAGTCTTAAGATGTTTAAAATTAACGCTTTATAACTAAGGTAACAAAATATTCAAGGGTAGTCGTGGTCACATGTAAATCCATGAAAGAAAGTATTGTTAGTGAAATATTCTGACACGGATTAAAAATATTTATCAACGGTTTTAAATATTAGAAAATTGATAAATATAAATCAGGTATTCATAACCATAAATAGTTTTTAAATAATCTAATCTAATACTTGCTGAATTCTTAAAATTATATTCTACTAGCTGTCCCCCGCGACTTTGTTCGCGTGTTTTAGTTTCGACGATTTTTCATTTTTGCAACATTTTTCAATTATGCTCCGCTCCTATTGGTCGTAGCGTGATGTTATATAGCCTATAGCCTTCCTCAATAAACGGACTATCCAATACAAAAAGAATTTTTCAAATCGAACCAGTAGTTCCTGAGATTAGCGCGTTCAAACAAACAAACAAACAAACTTTTCAGCTTTATAATATTATACTAGCTGTCCCCCGCGACTTTGTTCGCGTGTTTTAGTTTCAACGGTTTTTCATTTTTGCAACATTTTCATTTATGCTCCGCTCCTATTGGTCGTAGCGTGATCTTTTATAGCCTATAGCCTTCCTCAATAAACGGACTATCCAATACATAAACAATTTTTCAAATCGAACCAGTAGTTCCTGAGATAAGCGCGTTCAAACAAACAACCAAACAAACAAACTCTACAGCTTTATAATATTAGTATAGATAGTATAGATAAGTGCCGGCAACGTGGAGATGTGGGATAAGTAAAAATAAATAATAATAAACATTATTTGTAAGAAATATTTTCAGAAGAACATTGCACGTAGCCTTTGACATATCGACTATTAGATTTGGCCAGTAAGAATGGGTTATGTAGGTATATTATGTTACAATTACAACAAGGGACTTTAAGTTGTTACGATAGATATACTTTTTTATTTAAATGTATGATACATGAATAAATTTTTATTTTTAAGAAAATAAAGGCTTTAGTTGGTGATGCGTCGAATAATTATTTACAACTTCTTATTCAGTATGCATATTATGCGATCTTTGTTAACAAGCTAACTAAAGAATTTCTACAAAATTGTTGATGTGTAATTTTCTTGCGATAATTACCAACAAGATATACAGCGGTGGCAGTGTAGGATTAAGTTTTAATTATGTTACCTGGTGGAGCATGCTTTCATACGCAAATACCGTACGAGAAATTAAATTAATTCGCATGAATGCTAACGGACTTGTCGACTAGCTATACATTTTTATGTAACCCTACTAAAAAGTTACTGGCGGTACAGCCATCGGGATCTTTCTCTAGTTATCTGTGTGGGCAACGCAGATTACATTACGCTAAAGCTATCAACGTGAAACTGATTACAAATTGGAACTTTGCTTAGCCACATCCAATTAAAAAACACTGTTAAAAAAATCAGTTCGTAAATCTTTGAAAAAAAAGGTCTTTCTTTATTTTTTTATTTATTTTTTTGTTTGGGCGTGGGAATCCTCATGGACACCCGCTCACTCGGGGGAGCGAAGGGGTAGTGTCAGACTCTTAGTGACTAAACCTGAACCGCCATGCTACGTCATCCGCGTGTTGTGCTGGTGCGTGGCAATGCATTGCAATTCATGCACGCACCAACCGCGGGGTCCGCCGGCCAATAGGGGCCAGCGGATCACTATCGTGATGGTTTGGAGACCGACGTGTAAAGAGCGTCGGCCTCTCCGCCTCATACTGGCGCCACACCCGTAGCACGGAATGCGGCCCCCCGTCGTGGGTCCTATAGTCGGACGACGGACACCCCCGTGTCCGTCGCCCAGGACCCTAGTTAAGGCGGGAGAGCGCGCTCATGCGCAGCCCTGCGCCGCCCCACTCGACGTCATATGAAAAGACCCTAGAATCTCTCAAACTTTAACTAAAGACGTCATGAACATTAAAAACGGCGCCTACATTTTTAATAGGTAGCTGCTATAAATACCATTTATTTTTGATTTGCACTTGTGAAGTCAAATCAATGTAATCTGTAGCTCAACGAAGAACCCTTAAATTGTCGGACCACATGATAGTTACGTTAACAGAGAGTTGTATGTTATGTAAAAAACCGTATATTGGTACATCTTGGGTTTTACTAGCAAATGTTAAAATTTAGCATCGTGTGTTGGTCAATGTCAGGGTTTTATGAAAAATAGTAATTGTTCCGGGCTTTTACCATGAGAGGTTGGTACATGCTAGGTTTAACCAATGACCGACGGAAAATGTTGGAAAGACTCAGTCGTTCGGGCTACTATTTTTTTTGAGGTCTGAAGTACCCGGGAAATAATCTAGGCGCTATAAGGTCGGGTGAACCATGTTTTGAGTGCATATGGTACATTAAAATAAAACTATTTTTGAACGGGTTCTATCGCGGTTTATTATTAAGACACAGAGAATTTTTGACATTAACCATTAATAGTTAGTAAATTTAATAAGTTTCACTGGTAAATCTTATCATTTACAAAGTTCGGCGTTTTGCGGTAACATATATACCTAAAGCCCACGTTTACAACATTTACTAGTTCAAAAGGAAAGGTGGGTGGTCTTTTCTCCATATAAACGCTTTCGTCTGTTTTCTCACTGGTTTATGAACTTAAAGCAAATGATTTTTTGCAGTTATATGAATATAAACTATTTATGTGCTCTTATATTTTTCTTTTTGATAATACGTTATATTTAAAATCACTAGAACCCTCCGTAAATTTCCAGTTCGATCGCTGTTTTCAGAGTGTACAAATTTGACAACTATTGATGAACAAAAAAAATATTTTTTTTTCTTCTTATTGAGTGTATGAAATATCTTTCAAATTGGTTTTATATTGTAGGAGGAAATAGGTGAGAGCCAAACTTCGAATTATAACTTTTTACGGCCCGTCCTTTTGATATTTGGATAGACAGGCCGGACAGTACGACAGCTATAGTTTCGACAAATACCTAATTTTCAAATTGTCTCGCCTGATTAATACTTGTTGCGTGTGAAGTTCACTCGTACAATGACCGATGACTTACACAAATAACGTATTTATGACGTCAGTAACGAGACTTTTTTTTTTAAACAAGCCTTAGTCTTCTACGTGGTGTACTAACTATATTTAAATTTAAATACACTTTTAACCGGCATTTATACTCCAAAAATACATCCAAATATCCATGTATCGTTTATGTCTTAGCTGTAGGTCGTCAAATTCAATAATAAATGTTATTTCATTTGAAATTCATATTTGATGTTCTTTTGTCAAGTGGACACTATTATACTGGGCTCATGCGAGTAAAAAAATATGGCCTGTGTTTATTAAATACTGTTTTATATCGAAAATAATAAATCTATACTAATATTATAAAGCTGAAGAGTTTGTTTGTTTGTTTGTTTGTTTGAACGCGCTAATCTCAGGAACTACTGGTTCGAATTGAAAAATCCTTTTTGTATTGGATAGTCCGTTTATTGAGGAAGGCTATAGGCTATATAACATCACGCTTCGACCAATATAAGCGCAGCATAAATGAAAAATGTTGCAAACAATGAAAAACCTATGAAACTAAAACACGCGGACAAAGTCGCGGGGGACAGCTAGTTAATAATAATTATATACTTAACTTGAAAAGTTTCTTGAAAATTTTCTACGGGATATGTCAATAATTTAAATGGTATTTTATATGAAATTGTATAGATTGAGAGGACAACGACTATTTTTATACATTTAAATAGTTTTTATATGGGTTTGGTTTTTATTTTTAGTAAACCTAAATTAGCAATTATAGACGCTTTAGAAATGTTAAACTATTAAGTTAAAATGAGTCTAGTTTCACGATTACGAAGTAAACAAGAATTTATACCTATTTATCCATAAGTTAAGTAAAGCAGGTTTAAAACACTTGGGTCTAAGCTAAGATAACTTTTTTTACACACATGTGGGAATTAAAGACTTTTTTGTTTCATATACTTACCTTTGTTTTATATGCCAGATATGTAATGCGAGTGAATAGTCCGAAAGAGAAATGTTAAGGACTCTATCCAACCCACCGGGGAGCAGGCCTTATTGAATTAATCTATATTATATAAAATGCTTTTTAATTATGTCTAACTCCAAAAATATATTTAGATACATGTAATAACTGAAACAAAACAAGTAAATAACTGCCATTGTAGTATTGGTATTAGCTATTTTTGTTAGCAAACGATATCCAATGTTTTGGTAAAAAGATTAGACAGTCAATAAGGATGTGGTATATTTAAAAGATAATTAATTCTTCTATCATCACAACTGAATGTATTCTACTACAGACTGAATTGACTAGATTGCATGCGCTCTAAATGTAGTAAGTATGACGTTATCAAAGCGTTGGTAGATTTGGCGAATTATTCAATACTGTATTCCGTACGTACCATTCAATGACACCCACGCGAAATGAAGGGGAGGTTTATTGGCAAGAGATACCATGAGGCATTCTGGCAAAATCAGTAGTTGAATAAAACTTCCAAAGACATTAATATTTAGGTCAAATTAATAGCTCGAAACATTATTTTATTTATACCTCGAAGATTATAAATATTCATGTAGGTAAATAAAGACAGAATACGCCGAATAGATACAGCAAGTTTGGCTCTCGAGTAACCTTTTCGTGAGAAATCAAAATAATATAAAGATAACGTAGTTACCGGGAACATCTCAATGACCTGTTGTAGGTACTAAGAAACGAACAGAGACAATAATGTTGTATAAATAAACGATTTATTATTATTATATTATTATTATTATTTTGTATCTCTCTTTTTTCACGGGCTATCCTCAGTATTGAGAATACCCGGTCCTTTGAAAGGCTTACGTGGGGACACAGGTCCAACACGCAGTGGCCTTGTTGAGAACTTTACTCTAAACTGGGATGGGGCATCTACTAGGGCCCATCCACCTCTGCTCTATGGAAGAACAGACATGAATGGTCCAAAGTAGATACAGAGCTAATGTAAATTATGAATGGAAAGTAAAATTTTAGGCTATGTGTAGGTAAATGTTAGTGGATTGTGTTGGATTTAGGCTATATTTCAATAAAACTCTTGTTAGAATTCTCGATACAATGAAATTTATTTCGTTCCGAAGCGTTATAACACAAACCAAATATCAAAAAGGAACAATAGCGCCACCCGCGGCAGAAAAACGCAACTTATCCATTTACAAAGGCAGTTAACAACTAAACCGTTTATAAAGATACTTATAGACTACTTTATAAATTTACATATATTTAACACTCCCACTTCAATTTATAAGGTAGACATTCGTTGCTTTTCTTATTAAAACAATTTCACAAAATAAAAATTAACATGTTTTTCTTTTATTTCAACTTAAACATTAGCAACATCAACAAAACTTCTCAACACCTTATCTCGGTTTGAGTTAAATTTATTCATAGGCAAAGCTTTAGTTAAGAAATCAGCTAATTGTTTTGAACTCTCAACATACTTAATATTAACAACTTTCATTGCAACATTTTCTCTAATGAAGTTGTACCTTATATCTATATGCTTGCTTCTCCTATGAAAAACAGGGTTGTTTATCAAGTTAATTGCACTCTGATTGTCAACATTCAAAGTAACTAAATCTTGTGGCTCCTCAATATCACAAAGAAATTGCCTAAGCCATAAAATTTCTTTAGTAGCTTCACTAGCAGCCATATACTCAGACTCAGTTGTGGATAATGCCACAGTGTTTTGTTTACGGCTAGACCAAGTGACAGGACCTCCATTCATTAAAAATATATAACCAGTATTCGATTTTCTAGTGTCCAAATCACCTGCATAATCAGAGTCAGAGTATCCAACTAATTCAACATTACCCTGATAAACAATAGACATATCTATAGAATTTATTAAATAACGTAAAATTCTTTTCACTGCTGTAACATGTATAGGACCTGGGTTATTGACATACCTACTAGCAACATTTACAGCATATGCTATGTCAGGTCTAGATACAGATGACAAAAACAACAACGCTCCCACTGCTTCTCTATAGGGGAAATTAACAAGCTCATTACTTGAATTCTTACATAAATGTACATTTACATCAGCAGGGGTATTACTACTTTTTGCATCTGACAAATTAAATCTATTTATTATTGCTTTAATATACTGTCTTTGACTTATTCTTATACAATCTTTTTCTATATCTATTTCCATACCAATAAAGGAATTAACATTTATTATCTTAATATCAAACTTTTGTTTAAGAATATTCAATATTTCACATAAAACAACTTTACTTTTAGCCAGTAGTAACCCATCGTCAACATAAAGAATTAATATTACTTTTACATCTTTAAAATATCCCACAAATACACAATTATCAGATGGACATTGTTTGAAACCACAAATATCAAGAAAAGAACTAAATTTCTCATTCCAACATCTCGATGATTGTTTAAGACCATATATAGATTTAATTAACTTACATACTTGTGACGACTGTACTTCTAATCCCTCTGGCACCTCCATGTATATGTCCTCAGAGAGCTCACCATACAGGAAAGCTGTCTTCACATCAAATTGCTCGATCTGCAGGTCATCTCGTGCAGCAATGCTGAGTAGTACCCTGATGGAATCATACCTGCTAGTGGGGGAAAAAGTCTCATTATAGTCTAAGCCCTTGACTTGTGTAAACCCTCGTGCACACAGTCTTGCTTTGAATCTTACTATTTCTCCATCTCTATTTTTCTTTATGGTGAATACCCATTTACAAGATACAGGTTTCTTCTCTGTTCGATCAGTCAATATCCAAGTTTGATTCTTTTTATGTGACTGAAGCTCTTCAATCACAGCTTTCTTCCATTGATGAGAATCTGGACTATTCATCGCTTCTTCATAAGTATTCGGTATTTCCAATTCTGTGAAATTTACTTCCAGGTTATCATTTCGACGTGGACGTAATGTGACATTTCTCTGTCCTCCTTGTTCCAAATATATATGTCTTGGAGGGACAAAAGTTTCATCAAGTTCTTCTAAACTCTTCATGCTATCATCTGAACCACTTTCTTCAGCATCATTGCCGTGTTGATCAATGACACGTTGAAACTCATCCTGTGGGGTAGAGCTCATAGAATGATCTTCTTGTTCAGCTGTAACTTCTACATAACTTTGTCTTTCTCCTGGTATACTACACTCATCAAACTTCACATCCCGGGATATTGTAATCTTCTTAGTATTTTCATTATACATCCTGTAATTATCATAGTCATATCCAACTAAAATCATCTTCACACTTTTCTTTGCAAGCTTTCTGCGCTTTTCTTTTGGAACATGTACATAACCAATAGATCCAAATATTCTGATATGTTGCAGGTCAGGTTTCACTCCATGCCACAGTTCATATGATGTAACATCTCCAGTCTGGCTTGATGTATTTCTATTCAACAAATATATGGCACAGTTGACAGCTTCTGCCCACATATTTAAGGGAATGCTCTTTGCATATAACATTGTTCTTGCAGATTCCATGATGGAACGCATTTCTCTTTCTGCTCTCCCGTTCTGTTGTGGGGTATATGGAGCAGTACGTTCATGTGTTATTCCCTTACTCTCCAGGAATGATGTAAATTCTTGGTTCACATATTCACAACCATTATCTGTATGTAGTATGTGTAAATCATGTTGAAATCTATTCTTCACAATAGCATTATACTTTAGAAAACATTGAAACACTTCACTTTTATGTTTCATGAAGTAAACATGGCGATAACTGGTAGCTCCATCTTTGAACAAAACAAAATATTTCATACCCGATACTGAAGGTTCTTCTATAGGACCACACACATCACTGTACACAATTTCACCAGGCTGTGTTGTACCTCGGGTTGAATTCTTAAAGGGGCGTCTTGCTTGCTTGCCATATTGGCATGCCTCACAAACAAATTCCTGATTTCCACTCAATGTAACTGGAATCACACCTCTCTTACACATATTTTGAAGCTCCTTGACATTCAAATGTCCTAATCTTTCATGCCAAACTTTTATATCTGTTTGCACCATATTACAATTCTCTTGTTTGATTGTTTTGACATCTAACTCATACAAGTTGTTCTCTGTTATATGTGCACTCATAACAACAACATTATTTTTCATAATCTTTGCTTTATCATAAGTCTTCATTATCATATATCCTCTCCTAGTGGCAGCACCTTCAGAAAACAGATTTCTTCTCAAATCTGGTACATATAAAACATTTTCAAGTTTACATCTCTCCCATGTACCATTAACCTCTTTGTCGATCAATATAGTTCCTTCACCACATACTTTGAGACTCTGTTTGTTACCTAGCTTAACAGAATTGTTCTGTTGAGATTCATTCAACTCCCAAAAGTATTCCCGCTTGAAAGTCATGTGCATTGAGGCTCCACTATCGAGTATCCATGTCTCCTCATCATGTCCATTCAATGCAGCGCTGAATGCCAACATGTTGTTTGGTTTCTTATCATACTTTTGCTTTGGCATTCTGCAATCCTTAGCGAAGTGACCTCTCTTATTGCAATTGTAGCATACAAATCTATGACTTGATGTTTGTTGATCGTTCTGTTTACTGCTTTCTCTTGTTTTATAATTTCCTTTTGATGTTACCAGTGCTGTCTCACTACTACTTGCATCATTCGCAAGGCTAGCTTCTTCATCAACTAGGCGAGAAGTGAGATTCTGTATAGATTGACTTTCTTCATCAAGTGACAACCATGCTTGTCTAAGTGACCTGTATGATGATGGTAATGTACTTAGAATTTTAGTCATTATTGCTGTGTCACTGATTTTCTCACCAGTCTCCCGTAGCTGCTTAGCTAAGCTTTCCACCTTGGACACATGCTGTGCCATTGTATCGCTGGCACTGTATGAATATTGATAAAATTTTTCATGAATCAACATCTTGTTGTATTCTGACTTCTGTTCATAGATGGCTTCTAATTTGGTCATCACCTGTTTCGCAGTCTCGCAGTTTTCTATGAGAGATATCTGGTTCAAATCCATGGACGATGTTAGAATAAACATAGCCATGCCATCATCTTTGTCCCACTGCACTTGCGAGCTGGCATCTGCCGGTCTTGCCTTCTCTATGCTTAATCCTTTTGCTCTTAATGCGCATTTCACTTGGAATTTCCATTGTTTGAAATTTCTTCCATCAAACTTCTCCATTTTCATTGCGTTCGTAACCTCCATTGTTGGTAAAATTTTCACCGGTTGTAATCTTGCTCTTAACTTGAAATGTTTAATTGAAATATATATTTATCATGTGCCTGGGCCCATAACCTGTTGGATTTAGGCTATATTTCAATAAAACTCTTGTTAGAATTCTCGATACAATGAAATTTATTTCGTTCCGAAGCGTTATAACACAAACCAAATATCAAAAAGGAACAATAGCGCCACCCGCGGCAGAAAAACGCAACTTATCCATTTACAAAGGCAGTTAACAACTAAACCGTTTATAAAGATACTTATAGACTACTTTATAAATTTACATATATTTAACAGATTGGTTATTAGAACTAAATCGGAAAACTATGGCACCTGCCTTCTAACACATGTTAATGCAATAAAATAGGCAGGTGGTGACTCCCCAGCTCACCAGATGGGCCCCCCAACATAACCGCCACGATAGGCAGCAGGAGGCAACACCAGTGCGAGCGGCTAGGGGTGTCGAGCGGTGCGGCCCCGATTTCGCCATCGCGGGTCACAGTAGTGGACCCGGAGCGGGTTTCCTCGCTATTACGCCATTAGACACTTCCACTCCCGAGCATGTAGCTCTAGCGACCCCTCTCTAGCCAGCCAGTTAAGGAGCCCTCCTAAGGAGTGACTCCCTGGAGCACTCAGGTCCGTTGTGTCGCTACTCACAAACAGCTCGCCACAAGCTGCCCTGCGGATTATTATTATTATTATTATTATTATAATAAAAAAAGATGAATGCTCCGTTGAATTATTATTGTTGTTATGAATAAAATAATATACAATCAACAATCGTATTGTAGATTTGCATTCTTTATTCTAGGCGAAAATTATCCATTTGTTACTGACGTCGTTGTGAACAAATATTGAGATACATACATTTTAAACACAAAAGATTACTAAGGAGTTAAATAAAAATAAATACAAACCTTTAATGTAAAAACCTAAAGATCAAATCTAGAATACACCTAATTATTCAGAAAATGCAATTTAATAAGAATCCTTTCATAAATACCCTGAGTGCAAGTTTCTGTGTCGTTGAGATCGTCGATCGGTATTATTATAGCTTTTTATATGATGCTGTAAACAATGTTATGAGTAAAGTCGTAGGAGGAGAAATGAGAACCACCATGACAAGCAAATTTTATAGATATGTAGTTGTCGAGAACTGGTTTCGAAGAAATCTATCCAACTTGACTCGCAAACATGTGACTCACCGTAAACCATAAACCTCACTTTTTTTGCGAAAAGAATTTGTTATTTCAAATCCCAAAAATGACGCATTCGTATTAAAGGTCAGTATTTCATTAGGTTTATTTGTCACTAAAGTGAAACTACCCAAAGCTAAAAAAAATTCTTCTTCCTCTGTTTCTCACAATCTCAATATGCAGCATTTGTATGTTTGTGTCAAAGGGACAGAATTATATATACCAACCCATCCCTTTACCAATATAAACAATCAGCTTATTGACAAAACGCTTATAAGTAGAACATTGTGTAAACATGAACCTTTGACACTTCCATTGACAAGTATATATACATGTGTGATGTGAAGTCACAAGTACGTCAAATATCGATCAGAATTAGTAAGATATAAATCGTATATTCCAATTTGCGATTTTATGTGAAAAATATTTGGTGTGATATTATGTGATGTAAAGATTGTGAAGTAAATGGCGTGACGGCAAGCCCGAGCCGTGGGCGGGCGGGCTGCGCGGCCTGGCGGAGCGCGCCGCCTCCAGTCGCTGCCCGCCGCCGCGCCAGTCACACGTCCGCGCCGAGCCAGCCTGCACCGAGTGCCTCTGCGCCCAGCGCCGCCGCGCAAGCCGCCACAACAAACTTGAGCGCCGTCCCCTTGTTATACTGTGTGCTTCTAATTGTTCCACGGCCACGAGGACGCACGCAAGGATCGCACTCATAACAAGTAAGTTTATGCCGCTTCTTCAAAATCTCATATTGCCTTTCAATCAGTTTGTTTTTTCTTTGCTTTAATTTTGCTTTTTTATCTTTTATTAGGACTTAATCATGTATATCATCAAAATTATGGTCAAGATCCTTCAACCCGGGTTGTTTTCTTTTAAAGGGTGAAGGTAGTTAGGCTTTTTTTGTGTTAAAATAATAATAGCGGTAATTATAGTTTGAACCTATAAAGTTTTATTTGTACGCTTTTTATTTTTAGTCAGCTGGTTAAAATTACCCTGTAGCTTGTTATTTACGCTATGAATTATTTATAAAAAAAGGTTTGTGTGCTTTTACTAATTATTTTGATAATGAAGCTTTTTACATAAACTAAATGTTATATTACTTATGCATAAGCATGTAAATTAAGTTTAACAACATATTTTTATGTATCGTTCTTAATTAGACGTTTTAGAAGTTTAATTTTAAACCTAAAATAGTAAACTTAAGAGTAAATATATTATAAAGAGACATAATAATGGTATGTAGCCTATGCTATCCAGCAAAATTTAGATGAATACTCGTTATGTTAAGCAGCACAAAAAATAAATGTACACCTTAAAAGCTCTTGACCGAGAATTGGCGTCGGAATTCTAGGGTCACATTGGAAAACATAAAGTCATTTAAAAATAAACCTTAAAAACACAATGCAATATTGAATAGCGCACTTGCGCGAAAATCAAAGTATTAAATTGCTGAATCCAGATATCTTTTTAGGAAATATGAATAAATATGAGACAAAAGTTCTTTTATTTGTCAAGACAAACAAAAATACAGCTATAATAAAAGTCTGCCCATACATAGTCCCAGGTGAAGCAAATATACAAATATCAAACATCCTCAAAATGATATATATTTCGTTTCGGAGGAAATTGAATCAAATAATATCGGTTGTTAGTTTTTATGACATCGATTTTGAAAAATGATCGTCACTAACTGAACGCTTCAAATATTCATACAATAGTTTTATTGGTTTACTCACGAAAACATAAACAATATCTACTTGGATACGATTGCGGCGGCGGCCCGGAATATAATTTGAACAATGATTGATCATCTGAAATGATTAATTACACTAATATGTGCGTGTCACGTTCTGAGAAATGGCTGTACATACAATGGTTACATCTCAACGTGAAATAACGATGCTTCTTGTGTCTACACCTTGCTGACTACGGAGATAACAGAAATGAAAGGCGTAACGGACAGCCCGCTCCACTGCCAGCCATTATAAAAGCTTATCTGAGCTCAAGCCATGATTTTCAGTTTATGAGCAAAACTCCTGCGAGACAGAAAACATGTTATTCGGTTGCCACCGAGTGTTCGGTCACAGACGTTTTCACGTTCACAGAAAATGTTCACTAAATAGGAAAATGGAACTGAATGAATATAAAACAATAGTTTTACATCCATTCATGACTTTTACTAGCCATATCTATTTCTTGCCACCTTTTGCATTGGGATCTACTTAGGCACAACGAATTTCTCTCGTAAATAAACGTTATAAAAAGCCACTTATTTTAAATTTTTAGTTTGTTATCGTTTGGAATTTCCTTTTTAATAATGTATCTACACAATTCTCAAACAATAACCTCATCAATGTTATGCAAACTTTTTTAAATATATTTTCACTTTACCTTGTTTTGATCAAGTAATTCCTGGGTAGACGATGGATGAATAAGCGTTTAAATTTAATTATCCAAATATTGTTTTATTTAATGGTAAGCCGATCTTGTTAAATATAAATAAAAGACGGGGTTCTATATACCTTAAACCGATTTAGATCACTTGGTAAACGAGTTAAACTTGAACGAAACCGGACTGAAATAATAATAATTAAACTGTGTGGGCAACTTTGTAGGCAATAGTTGGCAATGTTTACTTGAGTTGGTATTTCATTGATATTTAAAATAGTATAATTCTATTTGTGGGATGTGTATGTGTGACGTCATATTAACGACCATACACATAAACTGTTGAAATTAAAATAAGGTTCGTTAGTGTTTCATTCATGTTGAGTAACACTATGAATGGACCAAGGGCGCCACCAACCGCGCCACCAAATATACTCCTTTACACTACCGTTATTATTGTCCCTGCCGTATATAATGGAGATGTATTTTCAACTTGTTTAAGGGTTGTTTTAGTACAGGTTTTTCATTGATATAGAAAACCCGGATAGTAGCTTCAGGGGTTCCTATATTTGCGTCGATTGTAATCACTGTAGTTTTGCGGATGAACACATGTTTCCATGATTTATCGAAAACATCATTTCATTGATTTATCGAAAGACTTTACAACTACCACTAAGTTGGCCGTGTTGCAGGTCTCAGTGTGATTGAATGGGAAGACAAGGTGCGGTAAAAGTTTTTTCGGGATAAATGTCTTTTACACTAAAATATATAAAGTAATTTCAAAAAGTGTGGCAACTATCCGGCTTCTACCTTAATAATGCCATGACAAACACCCTTATAACTTGATAGCTCTAATATTACACCCACATTAAATGTTATCGCATTACCTTTTAATTAAATATGATTTAAACACCTTATAAAGTAACTTCAGTAAGATCTGAAGGTGAGCTTGTTGTTAAGACTTCATAGGAAAGCTGCCTACCGTTTTCTTTACGTCATATTTGTTCTCTTTTTACAAAGGATCGTTTCATTAGGATTGAAATTTATTTATTTGATTGTTAAATATGGATGCTGTGTATAGAAATCTTATGTTACTGCTGAAAAGTTGTACATGCTTTAGCATAGGCAACAAAAAGTCAAAACAGTACATTTTTGTTTAAACCTAGAGTTTCGATATCGTCATAGTTAAAGAGGATTTAAATGTATATTAAATTAATATAATCTTTGTTTGTCACATACAATAATAACAGTTTAACTCTAATATATATATTTATATATATAGATTTATAATATATACCCACTATAAAACTTATGGTTTGTAAATTAATATCTAAATGGGTACCAAAATCATTAATGATAATTAACGTCAGTTTTGAGCACCTTCGTCTTAAAAACCTTCATACAAAGAAACACTAATCGTTACTGATTAAACAAGTTTTGACAAATAAGTCTTGTAAAGGTGTGTAATAAATTAAAACAAATACTTATAGTAGAACATTAACAAAACGATCGTACCGTAATTAGTTCATTTAGGATCTGCGCAAAAAATCTCAAACTTCTTAAATTTTTAGGAATAGGTCAGCGTACTACTTACTTAACCTTAAGACCACACTGCTTACATAATATTTTTTCTGCCTTTTTTAAACATAATTAAGTAGATATGATTTTATCCACTAGATTTTCCAAGCAAAAACATCCGTTTGAGGTTTAATTTATTTCACATAGCCAGCTTTTCCATGAATCCGTATTTTTATTTATGAATTGGGAAATAATGTCCGTTGTACTGAAAACAATCTGTTTGATCGAAATTCCTTAAAAAATAAAAGAAAGAAAAAAAAATTTAACCTCTTACGTTTTTATCAGTGTTATCATTTTAGAGATCAAAATCGTGTTAACGACAATCTTTTTTGCTTTTTTAAAAATATGCTGTATAATAAGAAGTTATCTATCTGTTATCTACTTCGTATAGAAATAAATATTGGGTACTTCATTCATTTCTTTCAAAATTCTCCAGTAATACTCTTCTAAGATTCGATAATAACATTTTATTAAAATCTTGATAGCAGCTTATACCCAAAGAGACTTATTTTAGAATGTTACTTTCAGTAAGGAAACTCCAGGTCTACTTCTTAAAAACATTCCTTCAGACCATTATCTAAAAACGAGTTTTTTTATATCTTGTAATACCTACTTGTAACATTGAGTTCTAAAGTCAAGACAAATCTACTCTATGGTTATAGAGTAGATGTTTTAACTTGACGATCGAAACGAAACGGTTTTTTCGACTTTTCGAGCTACGTTATCTCCAATGTGTCATCGAGTGTGTTGAATGTGGAAATATTTTGTTTTTGCTTGTTTTGTTATCTCTCTGTTGCGGTTCATCTCAAAGTATAAATCCATTAATATAGTACAAAACTAAAATCTGTAGTTAAATCTGAATAACAACTGAAATCACCTTCGGCGCGGCAGCGACTCCGTAATTTTATAATCTCATAATATAGTTTCTTTGTAACAATTGTAATAACATAATATTAATAAATGTTTAATAATATATGTTATTATAATTCCTTTAGAGATTATGAAACTTAAATGCTTCAAGTTGTTCGATTTTCAATGATGTACGTCTGATACTGAGTCAGTCGCCACCGAAATATAAGATACATTTTCCATTCAGTTTTTAATTTAAAATCAGTCATTTTGCTAGGCAGTTTGACTACTCCAAAGTAAAGTTTATTCAACAAAATACACTGCGATAATCACACGAAAAAAACTATTTAACATACCTACCTAGATTGTACTGCAAGCTAAAGCTACCGAACATGCATTAAGAAATTTAATATTTAGGAGATTGAGTTGGATCGAATGTAAAAAAAACAAGCATTGGTACAGAATATAGTTTCGGTTTTATATTTTTATAAACGTCTATAACTATATATTAGTATTGCAACAGTTTTTACTCTAGCTTTTGTAGAAAGTAATGTTTGACGATCAATTCTAAAACCTTTAGATATTTGTGAGACAAGTAGTTAATACACAATTGAAGTACAGCAAAGATTATTTATATAAAAGAGGGTAATATATAAATTAAAAAAAAATCCATGAAACAGTATTATTATTCTTTTTTTTTATACAGCAAAATATCATTTAGTTTTGTTTTAAAGTTTCTTATCTCCTTCTTATCTCTCCATTGCAGGAAGCAGAAATTATTAAAAAATCAAATTTAGTTTTAAATAAATAATAGCGTTAGTCTATCAGACTCTACGAGCACATTATATTTTATTAGTTTTTTCCAACAAGCACGCCCGACCCTGTTGCTTGCGGAAAACATAAAGTAATGTAGTTGCTCGCTCAGTAAACTGTATACTTTAGTTGCTTATTAATAGAACAAATACGGTAATATAGAAGGTAAATTTTATACCTGGCCTTTAATGTTATAAAATAAGTATTCAAAACAAAGTTATGAATATTACCACTGCGGGTAGACAACCACCAAACAAGCTGCCGCAATGAATTTTAAGGGCCAATTAAAGTCTTAAAATAGGCGGTTGCTTCTACAAATTTTGGGTTATTAAGATGGCGTGCAAACAACGCGAGCGTAAAGAGGAATTTTCAATAGACAGCAGTTGATGATAATCAGATATATTCTATTCCGGTTCAGTCGGTGCCTCCATTAATAATATTAACGTGCGAATTTCGTAGGCCGTATAAAATTTATTGAAAAGCTGTTTAACTACATAGTGTAAAGCTGTGTTTGTAGCCGTCAGCCGCGTGGTGGAGGCGTAAGGTAGAGTCTAATAGACCCTGTACTCTGTAACAAAGTCCCACGTCACAGTTGGTGACAGTTGTGCCTGGAACTTTAGCCTTGATACTTGGTTTGCATTACTAAGTAGTCACTTCGCTAGATTGAATGATTTAACGTAGGTGTTGCAAAACAAATCAAATATTTCAGATTGTTACGAATTCAATTTTTATTTATTTAACAAACATAGAAGATTTAAAGCATAACAAACAACTTAAAAACAGGAAAGTAGACTGTTAGCCAATTACAAGTTCTAACATCTATGTGAACACAAGATTTGAATTGAATACGAATTGTACCGCTTAAATATAGCTAGTGGGAAGGCTGAACAATTTGAGATTCGTGGTCGTATTCTCCGACACCCCAGAAGCCCTCGAGAAATGAGCTTAGCGACGCCTCTAGACGCACAGGCAAACTGCACAAACAATACCCTTGCGGTATCATGGTGAATATAAGTGTATTAAATACACCAAACACCTTTCCTCTAAAATCTGACTGATGATCTTTGTTCTAAAATCGGATATAATTAAAACTTTCTGTTCCTTTTTTTAGTTTCCTATACAAGTAAGAGGCAAATAATATATTTCTTTTATTCATGACGGACGACTGTGCAGATAAAAACTTCAACTGAGCGGCACCTCACCGTCGTTTTATGCGATAGTTGATGTTTGACACGGTTAACAAGCGGTACGGTTTTTAAAAAACCTGACGGATAAACGGCCTAGGAATCGCAAATGAAACGACTCGCTTACACAGTAAAAGCAAAGTCACTGATGTAACCACACGTGTAGCTAAGCTGAAGTGGGAATGGCCTGGCCACGTCACCGGAAAGCATTGATTGATTATGAGGACATTAAAAAAGCTTCAGGACTTAAGTGGATAGTGAGATCCTAGGAGGCCTACACTCATACAGTAGAAGAAGGCTAAGAAAAGACATTGTGTTAAAAACAAAGGATACATGTATTTAGTTTGAAGAACCCAAAGCAAATTTATGCACGACAATGATGCGCGGAACAGGGCCCATGCCTGCGTCCCATCGTACGCAGTTCTTAGTACGTTCATGCATTACAAAATCTGCCCTGGGCTGCGTGGCGTCCGTCACCTGCGTCTCAGCATAAGCTTAGCCTTAATATTGTGTCTGTTTTGTGTAAGAAAAATCAATATTTTATCTTTATTTGTATTCATTTATCACTCCAAGCTTGTATAATAGCTACCGGAATGGCACTTTGTTACTCGGCTGGTGAATACGCCAGTCCGGTCTGGAGCCGCTCCGCGCACACTAATCTAGTGGAGACAGCTTTAAACGAAACATGCCGATAATAACAGGCTGTCTAAAGCCAACCCCTGTTGATATGCTGTATCCAGTAGCCGGTATTACACTTCCTGATATCCACAGACTGGTGGCTAGCTCCATTGAGAAGGCGAAAATGGAAACCGAACCACGACACCCAATGTACCAATACGTTCCGGTACCGCAAAGGCTCAAAAGTCGACATAACTTGGTAAAAGACGTTCACCCACTGCGTGCCGATGCTCATAAGACCAGACTCGAACTATGGGAAAACAGAAACACGAATGGACCACTCATCCCAATAGCCGAAAAACTTCCCCCTGGCCGTAGCTTACCATGGCCGACGTGAAAGACTTTAAATAGACTCCGGACCCAAGTCGGCCAAAGTAATGAAAATATGTGCGCGTGGGGTTACAGTACTCCTGAGCCATGTGAGTGTGGCATCTTCCTCTAAACAATGGCCCATTTAATGAGCTGCCCAGTATGCCCTACCACCTGCACTCGCGAGGTCCTGTACAAGGACACAGACAACGCTGTTTGCGTGGCTGAGTACTGGTCTGGGAAAATCTGATTGCTATTGATCGACTTGCTAAGAAGAATAGCTTACTAAATCGGATGTCCGTCCTATGAAGTCCTAAGGCATTAGAAGGTTAACAACAGATTTCTCCTCACACGTATAAAATACTAGCTGTCTCCCGCGACTTTGTCCGCGTGTTTTAGTTTCAACGTTTTTTCATTGTTGCAAAATTTTTCATTTATGCTCCGCTTTTTTTGGTCGCAGCGTTGTTATGTAGCTTATAGCCTTCCTCAATAAATGGGCTATCCAACACTGAAGGAATTTTTCAAATCGGACTAGTAGTACCCGAGATTAGCGCGTTCAAACAAACAAACTCTTCAGCTTTATATATTAGTAAAAGATTATACCTATCTAAGTCAGGTAGATAACTACTATAACGTAATCACACAATTCTTGTCCTGCATGGGAGAAGAATTTGGATTTATAAATACTTGAAAGAAGCATTTATGATCTAGAAATGAATGTTTGTAGAATAGAAAAAAATATCAAGATTCTAATGTAATTTTAAGATTGTAATAAAATAATACGATTGTCGCAATCGCAACAAAATTCCTAAATATTTAAAAAATATGGAATAATTTCCAGAAAAGCTGTATAACAAATTGCCTTCATTAATTATTTGATGAGACAAAGTTAAATAACTTCAAGGTAACCCTTGTAAAAACACCATCTCGTTTTAATCCAAGGTAAGTAAGTATAATTTTCTAAGACAATTTGATAATACTAAAAATAAATTGTTGTTTAAAAGCTTTCTTATAAAAAGAATTGGTTCTCACTTCGTAGATTTGGTTAGGCTAGCCATAACTGGCCAGCTTAAATGGGCTATATATTTTAATGTAAGTTTTTTTTTTGTTATTATTCACTTTTCCTTTTTCGAGATAAGCAAACTGTCTGAACGGGATTTGTAGATCTTGTCGTGTTATATGCATTTTTAGAATGCCTTGATTTAGATGTCCAGTTACTTATTTTTTAAAGCATACTTTATGCAAACAATTTTAATCGAAGAGTGTAGCCTGACCTCATTTTTGCGGAAATCCGAAATGTTTACCTTTCTACCTCGGGAACGCTCAGGGGTCACCTGAATGAAACGCTGCTGGTTTCCTTTGCCACGCCTTTGTAATTTTGTTAACACGTGTTAATATCTCCCTGATCGTTTTATAATACATAGAATTTGTGCATTCACGGCAGCTATCTCAAATTTTAGTATCTGGTTTTGGGTGCTATAATATACAATTGTTACACACTTTATTGAACCCCAATAGATAGGTAATAGTACTAGTACAAAATATATGATTGTTACAACACATTGCTTTTACTCTAACTAATTTGATATAGTTAGACATAAATACGTAGTATACCTATCGCTACATAGGTACTCTTAGTAGATCTTTATAATCCTGGTAACATTGTATTAGCCTCATAATTTTCTAGTCTAAGATGATCGTCTTTAATCCTAACTGGTTTTATACACACCATACAAATAATGTTGTGATAAATTCCATCGATTACCTATTCATTCATTCGTCGAGTCCTTTTGTATATGCTAATATAAAACATTATTGATTGAAAAACTTGTAACAATACGCTCATCGCCTCGGCTGCGCCGGTGAGTGCGGAGGCTTTGAAAATCAGTAAGAAGCTGTAGGTATCGAACAATATACAATTTAAACTATAAGTTGCGAAATTACCACAAACTATATTTATTTATTCTTTATTGCACATGTACAAGTTAATAAAATATATGATGTGATAAAGAGAAGTACCTAGTATGTACAAAAGAAGGCCTTATTGCACATGGTATTTTCTGCTAGGCAACCTATTGCCTAAGAAAAGGTATACTAGTTAAATACAAACTAAAATAAAGAAAATATTACTAAAGTGTACAAAACATTAAAGATATACTCAATTATTTTTTTTTAATACATAATTGAGGAAACACTATGCCAGGTCTTACTTGGTACATGTTGTCATATAAAAATAGTAGATTAAAAAACTAAATTATTATATAATGTATATTATTCAATAATTCGTTAAAGCTAATTTGGTCGCTGGATTCAGTTTTTGTAATAGACACGTAAGTAGCTTAAAATCAGATTGTATCTACTAAAATACTTTAATACTCTGTATGTAAAAAATATCTAAAGCAGTAGGTATCTTAAAGTAGATAGACCGGTATCCGTAATTCAGAAAGTTACTTTAACTACTAGTTAAGTAGATACACTTACGGTGTAAGAGAAATACGCTGGTTTTATCTACAATGTAAAGAGATTTTCTTTTATTTTTATGTTTGATAAAATAATAGTGACGAAATAAAAAAAGTTGTCGTCATATCTTAACGGAATAGATATCCGGCGGCCGCGAAGAATCCGAATGGATACAATCTATTCAATAAGCTTTCAACAGATGTTCGCTAAGTCATAGAAAAAATATAGCTTTATTTTTTACTAAACAGATTTAGAACATAAAAAAACATAATAAATTTATATTAATGGCGATAAAAATGCATGCAAAAGCACCTTATTGGCATATGCCTCTCACACAATTGAATAGCTTTCTGAGCTGACTAAATTTAAATTATTTTTAACTTTTATATTATTTGCAAGTATTATGATGAAAATATACAACATTAGAGCCAATGAGTCAATCTGTCATCGGCTATTGCATCTCAGTCTGGGGTGGAGCAAATAAAACCAGTCTTCTGAGGGTTGAGAGAGCGCAGAGAGCCGTACTGAAGGTGATGTCGCGCAAACCCTATCGCTATCCCACTACGCAACTATACGCTGAGTCTAAAGTACTCTCGGTGCGCCAGCTCTTTGTTTTACAGTCTACTCTTAGAAAACACGCCAGCGTTCCGCCAACTGACCCTAAAAAAAGGAAAAAGCTACCTTTAAGTACCCCTCACAAAACCGCCCTAGCCCAACACCAATACTACACATTAAGTACATACATATACAAACAAATTCACAAAAACCTAAATATTGTTGATCTAAATAAATATGAAATAAAATCAAAATTAACGGAATGGCTTCTGGAACAGGACTATCTGCAAACAGAATCCTTACTTAAGTTTGTCTCCTAACTGCATACATATCCCCAATCACACACAACGCACAGACACACACACAACGCACGCACACACACACACACACACATACACACACGCGCGCTCACAAACGTTAAAATACATATTATATTACTTAAATTAGCTTTATATTCGGAATCACTCAGGTAGATCGACACAGTCTACTATTTTACCTATAGCTTCACTTTTTAAGCTGAATCACTGTCTCTCAAGATACAGGTTACCTAGTTTGAGAGGCAGGGTTTTCCACTTTGTGTACAGATTTCAGTTCTAAGATTGTACTGTATTGTGTTACTACCACAGCTCATGAAAATTGTGTTCATATAAAACATGTTAAATCTGTATTTTTGTGAAATAAAGTTATTTATTATTATTATTATATTATAATGAACTCTTGTCAAATTTATAATGGTATTGTACCGACAAGTAGTTGATTTTCTTTTAACCCGACTGCCAAGGTTAAGTTATGTTTATATTTTTATTTATTTATATATTTATAGGTAATGTTTTTCGCGCGTATCTTTTATGGTTTCTCTATTTATATGTCAATTTCTTTATTTCCTCGTATCTTCCAAACGGCTGGATTGATTTTGACTGTCTTAAAAACCCAAGTGTACTTAGATATAAATAAATAATAATAAAAAAAAAATATAGAGATAACAAAGATCTACACTATAATAAGGTCCCAAGGGACCAATTAATGTAATATTGTAAGCAGGGATCTAGTCCGCTGCACTAACTTAAACATAAGAGAACAATTAAACTTATCTGCTATGTTGTTCAGGATCCTGTGGCTACTTGTTACAAATGATGCATTCTTTTTACGCCAGATAGCTGTAAAGCGATCTGTATGTGCTTCAGCAAAAATGCCGATGCACTACAAAAACTATGCGATATATAGATATGCGTAATGTGAGTTACCTAAGATACTTTAAATTTAATCCTTATAAACTTTACTATACTTGTATATACGCAAAATAAAATTACAAAATAAACTAATCTAATCTAAATTTAAAGTTATCGATGTTAGTTATAGTAGTTGTTGTAGTTAGAATATTTTAATTATTAAACGGAGATTATTAAAGACATTACAATAATATAATACCAGCCTATAAATGTTTATCTGCTGGGCACAGGCCTCTTCTTATGTAGAGAAGACACGAGCATTGATCACCACGCTTCCTCATTCCGATATTAGATTCCAATTTTTAGAATCCAGGCTTCCTCACGTTTGTCAATGGTATCTTAGAATAATTAAGAAAGTACATATTACTTTGAAAAAGTCATTATAGAACAAAAAATTCTCAGTGAGGAGGTTCCATTTCATCACTAAATTAATCATCAATACATTGGTCTCACTGAAGGATATAACTTCGGATTGTAATAAAACTAAATTTTATTATTTGATTCATTAGTGGAATTCTATTATTTTTAAAGAAAGAGCACTCCCGCTAAAAGCGCCATGTATTTAGAGAATGAATACTTTTTCTACCTTTTCATTTTAAGTAAACCTTTATTCAGTCACGACCTTTTCATTTATTAAAAGACAAATAAGTAAGACTTTGTAAATATGACTACAAAGATGTTTTACGTAGCTAGGCTCGAGTAAATACTTAAACAAATATATCACATATCACGATTGGATTTATTTGCTGATTCATTCAGAAGGGAACAAATTTTCCGAAGGCTGGGGATATATTCGTTACGATTTGATCCTGGATGATACGTCAGTAAGTCAAGGAAAAAGGAAATCAAATGGTCTCTCGCAAAATTAGTTCCAAAGTCGTAATATTTGGAAAATAACAGCAATCATTTATTATTACGGTTCTATATTCAGGTTGAGGTGACATACTTGTTCTAATAGTTTTCTATAAAAGATCAACTGTAATTGAATAATATACACAAACATATGTGCGTGTTGGAACACATTAGTTTGCGCTTGGTTATTTTTCCAAATAGCTTTTTCGCTTATGAACTCTTTTTTAAGATCGGTTAGGGGCTACCCTAATCATTCATATCAGGCTACTTTAAGTACCTTGATGTTATATATAAAAAAATGAAAATCATTATATATAAAAAAAAAAACTGTAATCTTCAACAATCATTATAAGTGTAAAATGAAAGATGAAGAAAATGTTAACGTCACCCACTCTCGGAGTTTACCTGAATATAAGTGCAGAAAGAGGTTCATGTACCTACTAGTGCGATCCATATCATAACTGTAATAAAGTTGAGGGCGTTCGTATCATTATTTGCAACAAGCATCGCAGCGGACACTGAAAGTACTTTTTCTTTATTGCTCCTAAAATAGAACCCCAAAAGTACTTTACAGAAAATCCACACAATAAACATAACATTTTCAGTGTTAGTTCGTAGAAATATCAATCCAATTTAACTACAAGTTCTACAAGGTATACTGAAAAGTCGCGACTTGGCCAAACCCAAACGAAATGCTTTAAAGTCTATTCTAAACTGGGCGTTAAGTATTCAGGTACCTTTAAAGGCATAATTGATAGGACTCGATTCAAGCAAAATTCAGCCAGGTAGTTCTTCAATCTAAGACTATACCCTTCGAAAATTTAATTACAAATAAATAATATCTTACGACAACTCACACATAGCCATCTAATCCCAAACTAGGCGGAGCCGTTACCAGAAAACTAAATCGTACTTATATATTTCAAAAAACATACACAGCATAGATAAATAAATTTCACCCAGACACAGAACACTTGTTCTGTGTCTGGGTGTGCTCATCACACAAAGATTTATCCTTGGTAGGAATCGAACCCACAACCTCCGGTTTAGCAGTTAATTAAGTGTTGTTCATTATTTATTGTAATTTTAATACAATGAGAATACACAATAATTTTCAGTAAAAGTTCAGGCACCGTTTGGCAATGACACATCGCGTGGCAACATATGTGTAGGAATATATATCATAATTAGGAGAATTGTCCATTCACCCCCAGGGAATGGAATTGGTACCTATGGACATAGTGGGTGGAATCCAAGATCCAATGATCCCAGATGTACGTATAAGAAACCGTTTTAGAGTTCGAAAAATAAATCCCTAGTGCATTGACTTTAAGAATCTTTAAAAAAGGCGTTTTAATTCCATTAACTCGTGTGGAGATACTTTTTGTAGCGCTCTAATCTCCAGAGTCTGTCGTGTTTTGTATACACGTCTCCCGTTGTAATAATTCGATACGTATACGTGCATACGTTTTATATTGGGCCTGCACCAATATATCCATGTCTTTCACTTTCGCAAACAGCTCAAGTGGCTTCCAATCCGTCTTTTCAGAAACACTCATATTATCCTTTATAATCCCGCACAATCCTACTTATCCTTCTTACCTGCGTGAACGCTTTACTTATAATCGATCCTTCCCATGTCCCTTACAGATCCTACATTAAATTCCTGTTACATTTCCAATCCCACTCAACTGACTTCCATTCCTATTCGTTCAATGTTCACGCAGAAGCGCTTTGGAAATCACTTCCTTCTAACATCCGCGATTCTAAATCTTTATCTCTCTTCAAGAAGCGTAATAGAGCATTATCTCTCTATATAATTGTAGAGATTTCTTCAGAAATAAACAGAACCTTTATACAATTGTCTTACTAAAAGTGGCTTCTATCAAGTTTGCCGTGCGTACATAAATTATTATTAAATAAAAAAAACTAAATACTACTATACAACTAAAAACGAAATCTAAAACATAAAATATAAATAAAAGTACAAACCTACTTAAGTAGTAAACCAAGTAAAAACAAGGAGGCTTATTAACAACTACTAAACAAGAATGTTCAATAGTACCCTACTACTATTAAACATTTTTGTTACAACAAGCGTTAAAAATTAATCTTCATCTTTGTTAATGATGGGAAACGTGCCCAGAAGGCTGGCAGCATTGCCACGTTTAATGGCTATGCATGGATATTGTGTGCAAGAAAAATATTTCTTTAGAAATATTTTCTATGATAGTATTTTTTTTTAAACAAATGATAGTCTTGTTTTAAAACAATAACAATCATATAAGCGTCGTAAAAGAAGGTCAGCTTGATGTTATTACTGTTGGTGTTTAATCATCATGTTATTCTATCAAAATGTTTTATCATCATGTATAACAGTTGAACTAATTAAAACTATACGCAGAGTTACGTAACCGACCGTATCGATCCCGAAAATTAGGCTTTATTAGGGTGTCAAAGTGGCTTCGGTATATAACATACCCGTGGAACAGTGTTACGACAAAGGTATTTGATGGTAACGAGGCAATGTTTGACGAACACTACAAAGTTGCCGCGCAGACAAACGCTGTACATGGTTGGAAATAAACCTTCAAAATTAATCGATTTAACCTGAAACGTGTCATGCGAGAAAAATCAATTCAAGACGTAGGGAAACTCTAGACAGACTTTTAATCCCCCAACTCTTTTAATAAACGTCTAAGGCTAGTAGGTACGGTTATAATAATAACTTAAATTTAAATTACGACACAAATTAGGTTTACTGCTACTAAACTATTATTAATAATACCTATTGTACATCAATCGATGTACTTAGGTACTTTTTACAAGCTATTAACGACTCGATTTCGTACATACAGAAGGTATGAAATAAGAATTAATTTAGTGCAGTCAATAAAACATTTTTCATTAATGACACCGATTTAGATTTTTTTTTATTTGGTTAGTTATTTTTATGTTATTTAAAATTAGTCCCGAATATTTGTAAAATATTTGTATTCATTTTTAAACGATTTTTTATATTAATCAGGGTTACTTTACTTGTAAGTCGAATTCGTGAGGAATTCGTGAGATTAGTCAAAATTAACCGATTCCGAGATATTTTACGTTTTAAGTTTACTTACCAAGGGGCGGGCTACTTTTACTTAGTTTTGTAGATGTAGTTAGTTATTTGACCCATCATCATCGAAAGCCGTTTGTATGCCTCTCCTTTCACGTGCCATTCCGTCTGGTCCTGGGCTAGTCTCATTCAGATTAAACCCGAAACTTTAGTTTTGTCGTCACCTATCTTGCTCCCGGACGACTGAGGCTTCTTATGCCTAACCTTGGCCACCATTTAGACACTGCCTTACTCCACCTGCCGTCGCTTCATCTGGCCAAGTGTGCTGCCCATCTCCATACACCTCTCAACAAATGGCAGTCGACCTATATGTAACTTCGATAAGTATTAAAAATATTATTTAAATTATAAATAACTAGCTGCCCGCCCTGGTTTCGCACTGGCGGTGCACCTAAGGAACCAGGGCACCACAGGTCTCGTCGTCGTACGTCGTGTGTCTGTCTCACTTCCTTTACATAGAAAAAGATTTGAAAGTTTCTCCAACGATATTTTTATTCCTTTTTAATCAAAACTTTGACTGACTTTAAAGAACGCTACAATTTTCAAGATTATTTCCCCCACCCGGGAGGGATTTGCTTTTAAATATAAAAAATTAACAAAATAAATAAGAATCATTAAAATATTTAGGTATTTATTTTTCATTATGTATTTATTGACTCCACTAATTGCTATGGCTCTAGTATCGCAATTTTTTTTATGTTTTCTGTGCTACTAATCTTCAGATTGTTACTATGTCCAGGTTTCAACAGGACTATAACGTCGGTCTGTGGTAACTGAAAATTAAAACAGCATTTTATTAAAACAGCATTTTATTAAAAAAAAAAATTTTTTTTAACCAGTAACTTTGCGAGTATATCAAAGTCAATAATTGTTCCGGAATATTTCAACATTTACATAATTTTCGAGAAAGATTTATTGAAATTCGTGTGATATTTTAGGCTCGGGGTCTATATACTTAGTATTAATAGCATCAAGTTTATAGATAATGAATATTTATGACTAGCCCACACTAAAGCCACTAGCTAAACACCACATTTGTTCATAGTTTAATTTATGAACCCAGTTATAGTTTTGTTTTTATTTGAAACAACTTTTAAATTTTCGTGTCTATACGGCTTTACATATAAATTTAACAGCATAAAAAATCACTTGAGAAAATGCATTTTTTGTGTTTCTTCAACCCACATAAACCATGTTTTATTATCTGTTTGGACATTTTATCCTCGACTGTCCAACCAAGGACGGGCGTGCACTGGGCTGAAGGTAATAAAATCAACGAAATGGCTTTGTTGTGCCTCCTTGAGGTCTTTTCGAGTAAGAATAGTTAAAATTATTTTTATCTGTTTATAAAAATTTTAATCATGGTAATTGGGAAACTTTAATAAAGTAAATTGGTTTTGCTGTTGTAAGACTGACTTAATCTCTGTAGAATAATTTAATTATTATAAAAGCAGGCAGTTTTTTTATTATTTGACATTTTACAAATATATAAGATTATTGTGCTCCAGTTTTCTGTAATAGCTTATCGAAGGCTACCTGTACTCTATGTTTAGGATAAACCGTAATCCGTCAATACAAATCACGAAATGCTTTGATTTACATCGTGATATTTATCGAGCGGTCAAATTGCCCCACGCCTACACATCGACATGCAAAGCGTAGCTCAAAATGTACATATTAGTTACAACAATGCCCGACAACAATACTAAAATAGCCTCGAAATGGATACTCAGTTCATCTTACTTCAAAAGTTGAGTTAACACACATTGAATAACACTAATAATTCAATGTATTTAAAGCTAAATTACTTGTCTTACAAAGTTATTATTAACTTTAAGGGGGCGAACTTTGATAAACTTGACTATTTAAGAGTTACAAGTTATTCTCATCAGTTATCTAGTACAAGTAACTGTACCATACACTAATTACCGCAAAAAGCGACAATATAAGCTACTATCACAATAGTGAGATAACTTTCGTAAATCAATAGTGCTAGCCGTAAAGTCCATTTAAACAAATACAGTCACACAAAAGTATAATCAAATAATATTATTTAATCTGTTTTCACATTATCTAGATTAAAACATTCAGTCAACGTTATTGTGCTACAAAACACCTTTATGTTCACACACGCAGCAAAATGCAATCTGTAAGCGTTTAATCCGGAACATTCCAACTTGATTTGTGGTTGTGTAACTGTGCGCAAACAAAAGCTACTGCACGGGGTGTGTAGCAAGTGCTATAAGATATTTTTGTGGCAAATTTATAGAAAGCAAAATGTTTAAAACGGTTTCTTACGGCCGATAGATAAACTTCTTCGGTGTCTTACAACCTAACTTTGACAAATCACGAGGCTAAGTAACCTGCACAAAGATTTAATCTCAATTGAATTTAATTTCTCTTTTGCCTTCTTGATTATTGTCACACCTGAGTCACGAATTATTAAGTTTTGACGTAATCGATTGCTAACATTTGTAATCTGGATATCCAATGTTACCTCAAAGTAACGGTTATTTTCCCCAAGTATTGTCAGAAGAGTAAAACTCTGGCTTATCGCCAATTCAGACCTAAGTTACGTCTTACGTTAGAATCAGATCATTTCAATTGCAAGTTTGTAAACCCCTGTTTTGCGAGAGTTTTTCCTGCTTGCGCCATAGCCATGGAGGCGGCTAAAGCTACTCTTTAGCTTTTTATATGTATTAATAAAAAGCTATATCCAAAAGTGAAATAAGTACTCTAAAGAAAATGCCCACAAAATATTCTTTAAACGTTACCTAAATTGACATTTTAAATGCCTTGGTCTTTATTTTTTGTAAAATGCAAAAACAAGCGGAAAAGAAGTTGAGCTATACCCTCGAAATAACTTTTAAAGTAAGAATGTATAATGACAACACGATTTCATCTTTAAATGCTTACAGTGTACCAACCTAGATATAAATTTTTCTACCTGCTTCGATAGTAAATAAACTTGTGAAGCATCCGCAAACATCTGCTCGCTAAATATAAATCTTCGTGCAAAGGTTTTCCAAAGGAAATTAGTTTTAGCTTTGCACGCTTGAAAAAGTACTAAGTATTTATTATATATTTGTAGATTCCTGAAAATAAGGTTTGCTTATAAAATAGTTTGGTTGGTAAAAAGTGTTCTCTTATTGATTACATCTATAACCCTTCTTGTTTTCAAAGCAGTTACATAGTTATATATAGTTTGGTTGAGTGCCTTAAACAATTCAGCTGAAAAAAAAACATTTACCAAAAAGTCATTAATAATTCGTTGAATTAGAAATCAAATCACAAGAAACATATTGACTATTGTCAATAGCGGCGGCGAAGTGCTAGTGTTTTAAGTTTCGGAGCCGACGCAAACAAAGCTAGAACTGCCTGACGCACAGACACGCGCCCGTCCCACCCACTCCCGCGCTACCCAAACTATCTTACCCCACACACCTTCAATCATTCAACCCCGTCCGATCGACACTAGATAATATGCGCGAACAAAGGCAAAGCCACATTTCATTCATCCCTTTACATACGCAATGTCACCGCACCCAGCATGCCTACCTACGTGACGAACTTGTCTACGCGCACAGAAGCATAACGATCCCAATTTCTGAAATGAATCCTTTGACAAGATAACCTCAACAATTAATTAATAAGGGTGTAGATAGAGACCTTACTGAATAGTACGTGGACGGGGATGGAACATGATCGTCATAAAATTAACATTTTCCGAAGAATCGCCGCCAATTAGGTTAACGGCACAACGTTGTACGCCCTCCCGGCGCGCTGACGACGCGGGACACGGCCACTTCACGTCTCTATTTACATATTATTTACTCGTAAGGCGAATTCACACAATCGTTGTGTCGCCATGTGAGGTATAATTACTCCCTCATTGACAAATCCGAGCGACATTACAGAATACCACAATGATATTAGCGGTAATTACGGCTGTCATCTTACTTAGTTTTACGTTGTACACGTTGTTATATAATTATAACGATGTCATCTACATCGTGCGGAGTTCATATAAGCACTTTTGTTAAACTCAGCAGACTACAAATAGAGCATAACATTACTTGCCGAGGTTGTAAGAAATGTTAAGCATAGAGTTCGTTTTAAATTACTTTGTTACTTTTAGTTTCCAACTATATTAAGATCAAAACTATTACTGTGTGGCTATTTTTACAAACAAATAACTACACAAGATCTGTCGAGAACATACATTTAGTAGGTACAAAATGACCTATGTGGCAAACGCTCAGAACTCTTAAATGTTATTTTGTCATGCATCCATAAAAAAATGTGGAATGTAGAGCTTAATATTTGTTGCAACCTACCTACTTCAAGGAGATTGGTCACTTTTTGTGTAAGTTGGTCAAATGGTTTTACTTTCCGCAAGTTTAGCATAAAATAAGGGTTTGCCAAGTAGGTTGACAGCTCAATGAAGACATTGCCGCTGGCGGAGCTCGTCATATCATTTACATCCACAATGTCTCAGCTTATTGTGTTCTTTGAGACTAACGGCATACATACGCTTTGTAGACGAACAAGATATTCTAATAACATTAATCATTCATACGATGAAAAAGAACATATTAATGTGAAAGGCATCTACAAATAAAGGTATCTATTTTTACCGTATCTAATAAATTATACCAACAGATAAAAATGTAGTTAAAGTTTACCTATAACTTCAGCAATATGACGTCATTGTAGTAAGTGGAGAAACATAAACGCATTTAAATCAAATTACATTAATGACGTTCGATGTCTTAATGTAGCGTAGACTAGAATTATCAATAAAAAGCGTAGTAATAAATGCCTAAGATGACACTTGTCGCTGACCATACTTGCTCCGCTCAGGTAGGTCGAGTGTACGACTATATGTCTACTGTCTATTGTGTACAGTGGAACATAGATATATATATCTATGTACACACGCCATATAGATGTTTACACTAATATTGATATGAGCATCGATAACGGCCGGTACGCTACGGCTACGGTGTCTTTCATTTCTATTAATAAAGAAATACCGGAGTCCTTTAAAGAGCTTTGACTTTGTTGGTAGACAACATTCCTTGAATAAAATTCCAAAGAAAATATTAAAGCTAACACGGGACAAGCTAACATCGAAATGATTTATTCTTCGTGGGCGTGTCAAGTGGCACAATAATAAAAAGCAAATATTAGCAGCAATACCTGCGAATATTTGCTTTATATTATTGTATCTTTTACCATTACTAAAATCTTAGCAATGCCAGCAGCCTAAACAGATATCATTCGGCATATATTAATGTACGAATACGGTCGAATCTGGATGAGACTAACACAGGACCGGAGAGAATGGCATGTGAAAGGAGAGGCCTATGCCCAGCAGTGGGATGACAAAAGGCTGTGGATGATGATAATGATATATCTACGAGTATTACTAACACCCACACATTATTATAGACGTATTTAAATTATTTTATTTTAGTATAAATACGGGGTTCTATTCATTTTTCATTAAAAGTAATTAAATTGTAACACGAACGGCATAGAAGAGTATTTTATTTTAATCTTATTTATATATCTTCCTTACCCTATTATTTGAAGGTAATAATAAAAATAAGGAACATTTGAAATGTAATCTTGTAAGTTAGAGCTCAAGGGACGCATCGATTCTCGCCGACTTTTGTATGAAAGCCTTTCATAAGGTATAATGAAATCCCTGAAGCTCTTGAGAGCACATTCATGCGCGTGAAAGACTAAACTTTAAAATAAATAGCAGCAATCAGAATGAACTCATAAGATTAAATAAATATACCCCTTGATTACAGAATGGGTATTGGATGCTGTAGGTCAGATATTACTAACATTATTGACAGCTTATCAACACTTGCGATAATCGCGCGGCCAGAGAAGCAAACCAAGTAACAAACAATTAGCATGGCCGCCATAAAAGTGGTTGATGCCATTGGCGATATAATGTAAATATAATTGGCTGGGGCACTGCCGTGCCCCCAGATTACTTCCAATATAATACTAGAAAATTGTTTGACTTGCATTTGAGCTTAATCCACGTCACTATCTTGCGCTTGTAAATTGTTAAGCCTTTTTGTTGCTGCAACTAAACATAATTCATCATTAATCTAACTTATAAACTAACACATCTGTTTCTCCGGTTAAGTGATCAGCGTGTGAGGAGGCCTTATCGATACTTTTATAGAAATAAAAGAGTGGACTGTATAGATTGGATATTATAATGTCGCAACGAAATTACGAAGTGATTAACAAATTAATGCCCGCGTACAAGCGCTGTGATCGGCAAGTGTGAAGTGGTGTGACGCGGCGCGGTGCAGGTGCAGTCGGGGTCTGGCCCCCGACCCCCGCACCTTTCCCGTTGGTCGCCCGCGGATGCCGGCGAGGTGCGCCGACATACTCCCCGGGTTGAAGAGTCGTCTTCTTCAATCTTCGACTGGGAGCGGGCAGATGCAGTTGAAGGCACGCCGAATGGTGCCTCTCCTGGTTCGCAGTTCTGCAACCCTCGTGACCCCGTCTACGCCGGGATAGGTCCGCGTGACCCGTCCCAGGGACCAAAGTAGTGGTGGCGCCGTCTTGTCCTTGATCAGGACTAAGGACCCTGGCTTTACTTCGCCTCTGGAATCAAACCATTTGGACTTTGCCTGCAGCAGAGAAGTATATTCGTTATGAAATCTGCTCCAAAAGTGTTCCCTGATGTACTGGATCCTTTTCCAGCGAGCCAGCCTGGTGATGTTGGCATCAGTCACCTGGGAGCAAGGTACAGATAAAAGTGGTCGTCCAATTAGGAAGTGAGAGGGTGTAAGTGCCGAAAAATCATTGGGGTCTGAAGAGAGTGGAGTAAGAGGGCGCGAATTCAAGATCGCCTCTATTTGAGTGAGACAAGTTGACATCTCTTCAAAGGTAAAATGAGTAAGACTAAGAAGCCGTTTCAAGTGATGCTTGCACGATTTTACAGCAGCTTCAGCAAGAGAATTAAAGTGAGGGCTATATGCAGGCGTGAAAATAAATTCGATGCCCTCCTGAGCTATTTCAGATGCAACACTTGACGAGTTAAGAAACCTGAACATTTCATTTGACGCGCCTACAAAATTAGTCCCGTTATCGGACGTGATGCTTCGAGGCTTGCCTCGACGCGCCACGAACCGATTCAGTGCGGCCATGTACGCCTCGGTGGTGAGGTCGGTGACGAGCTCCAAATGTACGGCTTTCACCGCCGAGCAAACAAAGATGCACATATAACATTTTGTTAATTTACAGCCTCGCCCCTTGCGATCGGCTACCAATACTGGCCCGGCATAGTCAACGTAGGTAGTAAGGAATGGAAATTCAAGACTAGTTCTTGAAGCAGGCAGTTGACCCATTATAGGCTGTACATGTTGAGCCTTGTGCCTGAAGCATTTAGTACATTTACTTACGACGAGTCTAGACAAATTTCTACCACCTAGCGGCCAGTATGTCTGTCGAATGTGTGACAGTAGCAATTGTGGACCGGCATGTACAAGCTTTAAATGTTGCATATGAAATATAAGCTTAGTAAGAATGTGCTTACTACATAAAAGAATAGGGTGTCTAACATTAAAATCATATGGAGCATTACCAAGCCTTCCGCCCACGCGGATGAGGTCATTATCATCTATGAAAGGAGTAAAAGGAAGCACTCTACTCTTGCGTGGCAATTTAAGATTAGATTTTAAAAGTTTATATTCCTCAGGGAACATTTCAAGTTGAGAAAAATGGATAATTAAATTTAAAGATTTGTTTAATTCAATTGTAGAAAGATTGCCACATAATTTATTTTTATTTTTTAAGTTGTAAATATACCTTTGTACATATGTAAGTATTCTTTGAATTTTAGTTAGGCTAGAATATCTTAATAATAAGTTATGAATGATTGATGAATGTGTGGTTACATCTGAATGATGAGTACTATGTAAATTATTATTGTTACTACTATTATTAATGAAATGAGTCACTAATTCCGGCAAATCATGTTTCCCAGTGTTTGGCATTTTGGGCCACTCATTTTCACTGCATGATAAAAAAGAGGGTCCGGACCACCAGAGCTGGGTGTCCTTGATTAAGTCGGCCCGAAGACCACGGGAAACAAGGTCGGCCGGGTTGTCCTTCGACGGTACGTAGCTCCAGGCATGACCACTTGTGCTCTCTTGTATTTCATGGACTCTGTTTCTAACAAAAGGTTTTAACTGGTTAGAAGGAGTTGAGAGCCAAGCTAATACTATGGTGGAATCACACCAGAATCTACACCTGTGTATGGGTATGGTGAGTGATTCTAGAACCTTAGTACACAGTCTTGCACCCAACAAGGCTCCGCAAAGTTCAAGCCTTGGTACAGTCGTAGGTTTGACAGGCGCTACACGGTTTCTAGAAACTAGAAGCTGCACGCCTTTGACTGCAACACTACTGCAAGACCGAATGTACACACACGCGCCATACGCTTTTTCGGACGCGTCAGTAAATACGTGTACTTCGTGCGTGGTTGAGTCCCTATGCAAAACCCAACGAGGAATTTTCAAATTATTTAAAGCGGTTATTGTGCCTTCAAATGTAGACCAAGTGTTACTGACCTCGAGCGATACTGCGTCATCCCAGTCATATTTATCCAGCCAAAGTCGTTGCATGAGAATTTTAGCTTCGACAACGCACGGACCTACGAGGCCCAGTGGGTCGAAAATCTGACTGATAACAGAGAGGACATGGCGTTTGGTGACTTTATTTGCACGTATAATATTTATTGTATAGGTTAATGAGTCAGAATCACAAACCCAGTTAAGTCCTAGAGTTTTAGACTGAGAAGAAATAGGACCTTGCTCAGAAAAATGTAAAGTATTGCTATCTGACTTGTTACTTTGCGTTATTTTATTTAGTATTTCCGAAGAATTTGATCGCCATTTGCGTAAATTAAACTTAGCAGATGATAGTATAGATTGTACCTCTTTTGTGACTTCTACAGTTTCGGCTATAGTGTTCCCACCATGTAGGTAGTCATCAACATAAAACGAACGCCGTATGGCGCACTGGACACGACTATCCTTAATGTTATCAGCCAGACTTGTTAAACATTTTGTGGCTAAGTAGGGAGCAGACGCAGTACCGTACGTAACTGTATTTAAAATATAAGTCTGAAGAGGCTCTGAGGGATCAAACCGAAAAATAATTTTCTGGAGAGTTCTTTGGTCTGGACTTAGCTCTATGGCCCTGTACATTTTCTCCACGTCACCTGAGACCACGTATCTATGTTGACGAAAACGTGTTAAAATAGAAAACAGATCGTCTTGTACTACCGGTCCGACCATCTGAATGTCATTGAGAGACACTCCCGTACTAGTAGGGGCCGATGCGTCAAAGACTACGCGTAGTTGAGTAGTGGTACTGGAAGAACGAACAACTCCATGATGTGGAATGTAATAGTCAGCAACACCAGGTGAATGTGAACAGTTCGAAACTAAAGTCATATGACCTAAACGTTCGTACTCTCGCATAAATTCATAATATTTGTTTTGAAAAGAGGGATCACGCTTAAACCGACGCTCTAGGGATAGAAAACGTTTCTTAGCATTTTCGTAAGAATAACCTAAAGTGCTTGGGTCCCCTTTCAAAGGCATATTAACAACAAATGCACCATCTGCTTTGCGGATAGTGGATTGCGCAAAAAGTTGTTCACACATTTTTTCTTCAAGAGAATGAGAATGTTCAGGTAAAATATTGTCAAGCTCCCAAAATTGAGTCAAGTCGGGAGTGACGTTGGAATGATGACAGAAATGTGTAGATATTGAAGGGATATATTTATGTGAAATACTACCAGATACAAGCCATCCGAATTTCGTCTCACATAATTTGGGTAAGTTTTTCCCTAATTCTATAGTGTTACTGCCTATGACACTCCAGAACACCTCAGCCCCTACCAGGACATCTATGACCGACGGAACATTGAAGTTCGGGTCCGCTAATGTAAGACCTGAAGGAATAGGGATATTATTTATAGGCACAAAGGAAGACGGTAGTAACCTTGTGATCTCAGGTAAAACATGGCACTCAATATTCAAAGTGAAGGCACAGCATAACGACTCTATTGTTAGGCGACAAGACTGTGTACTGGTGGATGTGTGATTGTTTATACCGGTTACTTTGGTGCTCGTACCGCGTTGTGACAAACCCAATTTCTCTGCCATGACCTGCGTAACGAAGTTCGCCGTACTGCCGTTGTCCAGCAGCAGACGCACAGTGTACTTCTTACCCGTGGCACTGATCACGTTCACCAGAGCTGTGGACAGGAAAACATGCGCAGAAGTAGCAAGCTGCATAGAATTGGCTGAAAGCACAACATCTGAGGTAGATGGCGATGCAGTAGGCAATGAAGAAAGCTTTGCAGTAGGTAATGGATTTTCAAGTGGTTTAAATCCACCAGATTCTAAATGCAAAAGTGTATTGTGCTTTATTTTACAATATTTGCAATGTGAGAATTTGCAATTCTTAACAGAATGACCAAAGCGTAAGCAATTGATGCAAACATTAAATTCTTTTGCCTTTTGTAAACGACTTTCAATAGCTAAGCCTCTAAAAGTTTCGCATTTGTACAAAGTATGTGCTTGGGAGCAAAGCGGACATTTATTATTAAATTTATTTTTTCTTATAGTTTGATCTGAGTTTTTATTTTTAATTGATTGAATTGTTCTTGTATCATGAGCTGGTTGTTTGGAATGTGTATGATTATTATTTAAAGCAACAATAATATTATTAGTATGAGTCGACTCGACAGACTCTAACCAGTCAGCCTTCCTGTTTAAAAAAGAACAAAAGTGAGATAACTTAGGATCACCTGTAATATTATTGTTCCTGTACTCCTCCCAGTCACGACTAGAAGTAAGATCTAATTTTTTAGCCATAACAAAAATAATTAAAGTGTCCCAATGCTGTGTAGGCTGATTTAAATTAGTTAAAGCCCGAATATTTTTATTGGTGACGTCGACAAGATTTCTAGTAGCGACACTTGATTCCTTTACTATGGACTCAACATCAAATAAAGCCTGTAAATGGTTGTTCACAAGCAGTCGGTTGTTGTCGTACCGCTCACATAACAAATCCCATGCGATTTTATAATGATCACCTTTAAAATCAATATTTTTTATTAATAAAGCTGCGGTACCTTGTAATGAAGCACGCAGGTAGTGGAACTTGTTAATATCGTTAATGCTTAAATTGTCATGAATCAACGACCTAAACGTGTCTCTAAACTCAAGCCAGCACTGGTAGTTTCCATCGAAATGAGGCAAATCTATTTTTGGCAAACGAATAAACGAATTGGAAATATGTGCACCTGAGTTAGTATCTTCGAAGCCCGCCTCAGACCCGCCACCGTTGTCCGAAGAACCGAGCAGGCTGCGCGTGAGTGCCACCAGAGTGAAGAACTGACGGTCAAAGTCCTCACGTTCAACTAATGCAGTCTCAGCGTCGTCGGTAAGCAGTTCGATGGTTGTCTGTAACTCATCAAAGTCACGATGTAAGGCTTCGAACTTATTAAAACGCTCCTGCAGGTCTAAACGTTGCAATTTGGATAATTCGGAACTACTTTTAATTAAATTTAAATAGTTACTGTAAATCGTAAGCTTTGATTTTAACGAACTACGCTTCTTAATTAATGTCTTCAAGTCCGACATTTTGAAGTGTAACGGTCAAAGATTATAATATTCGCAAATATTTACAATACGGCAATAAAACGCTAATGAGCTTCTTATAGAAAAAATGGTAAAACAGCTGTGCGCAAACAAAAGAAACCGGTCGACCGTTATCTAAGTGAACTGTAGCTACCTGTCATTTATTATGCACACTGATATTTTATAACTCATTAAAACTATCCAACAATAAGCGAACACTGTGATGAAATGAAGCATTAACTATTAAAATTAACCATGTAAATTAGGAAAAAGAGATGCACTTGCTCAATGAACTTTTGAAAATATAACCCATATTTTTCGCAAAAGGATCCTGGGAATTAACTAATTGGAACAACTCACTCAGATCGATACATATACTCCCCTGAAATGACTTCAGCTTCTTGAATATCGATGCACGATGTCACGGGAACGACTCCTTTATTCTCACTCAACCGGCCAAAGTCCAAACGGTGACCGACGGCAATGACGAAGCGATTTTATGATTACGACGCGACTGTTCTATTTATTTACGGCGATAGGACCAAAAGATGAGGAGGCCTTATCGATACTTTTATAGAAATAAAAGAGTGGACTGTATAGATTGGATATTATAATGTCGCAACGAAATTACGAAGTGATTAACAAATTAATGCCCGCGTACAAGCGCTGTGATCGGCAAGTGTGAAGTGGTGTGACGCGGCGCGGTGCAGGTGCAGTCGGGGTCTGGCCCCCGACCCCCGCACCTTTCCCGTTGGTCGCCCGCGGATGCCGGCGAGGTGCGCCGACAGCGTGTCCTGTTATACATAGGCCTCTTTCAGCTGTTTCCACTCTTTTCTGTCTTTAGTTTTTCTTGACCAGGTAGCGTCTCCGACTTTCCTTATGTCATTCATCCATATTTTTTCTGCCTGCCTCTTTTCCTTTTACCATGGCGTGGTTGCCACTCCGTCATGATCTTAGTCCATTTTGTTCTGCTCACTTTTTTCTGTATGTCCTGTCCATCTCTATTTCAATTGTCTTGCGCTTGTAGTTGGTATCAAATGTTTGGTTATGGTTTTATCTCAAATACAAAAAAAATCGTCGCCTCTTGTCTACTTAACACATTGGAATCTTGAAATCACAACATCTTTTTTGTTTGTAGCACTAACATATACACGTGTCGCCTGTCTTTTTGCCTACAATCCTAAGGTACAAATTAAATCTACAGGTGTTACTTCTTAGCTGTATAGGTGCTTGCCAAATATTGAATATTTTTAGTATGAACTTATTTTAACTGTACAATTTTAGTAGTTATTTGCCTATATTCTTATACGTAGGGCGTTTAAGCAGCAAGTTGCGTGATACGTATAATTGAATTGAAACCCACATCAAGTGGAATTAATGTGGGGACACGGAACAGACCAATTTACCGAAGCGCACGCCCCGCCTTCGACGGCATCGACAATACGACGTACATGTTCGTTACGGTCGCCGCTGACTCGCCACTTAACTCAAAACTGCTAACATTAATTTTGTTTCTTACTAACAACAAGGCCAAATCAAATCATCTCTCTTTATACGTATTTAACTAAATTATAAACTATTTTTGATATGAATTATTATTTTGTTCAGTGAGCGTTAAGTTTTACATTTCTAACTACTTATCTCTTCTGTCTACGTTAATTAAACTCTGACAATCACAACAACGGTATTCAAGGACAAGCTTTATAAAAGATAGACACTTGCAGTTATATCTTGACATAGCCAATACTATAAACATAGTTGTTTATTTTACGATGCGTCGTTATAGTGGTCATTAAATTAAATTGCACGATCTTACTAATCCATTTACCTTAAGGTAAATACTGTGATTAAAACATCCATAATAATCAAAAACCTCAATCTTGAGTAGGTAGGTACACAAAACATCATTCACAAATCAGACCTAATGATAATGTTGAACCTTTTAACAATGTATCATTAAAAAAACGTGAGCCTCAAGTAATATCTATTCGCTTCTTTATTAGTCGAATTTGTACCAGCCCGCCATCGCCAGGTGGATAAAAATAACTCACGACGGCAATAAACACATGAAATCGTAAAGCAGCAGAACATTCTTAGTATTAAAAAGGCATTTGGCGTTCCAAGTCAGGTCCGTGTAAATTCGGCGCGCGGCTAAGGATAATTTAATTCCTCCATTCATGGAGGTGCGAATTTGCAAGTGCGTATCGGAGGGCGCGCCGTCGCCCCCCGAGCCCTCGGCGCCCGCGACCCTCGCGATGACGTCAACGGCCCACCGCGCACCACCCGTTTATAAATATAGCCACGCCACAGGTTTCGGCCCTTATAGCATTCAGTGTTCTCGTATTAGAAAGAATAAAATTTTATTTTTATTCTTTTTGTGTTTGGTATAAGTAATTCATTTATTTAAATTTAGCTAACATCGTCCTTGTAGTGGGAGTATTGCCCTCGCTTCAATGAGTAAACTGAAGCAGTGTAGGCAACATTTAGACTACAAATAATGATATAACTCCTATTTGTTTCTGTGTTTTGTAGAAATTACTAATCATGAAATTGAATAATTTGATTTACCTTTCCGGTACCTTTGGTAAATGTTCCTTTGAAATATATCTTTCCGCTATGACCCTCTCCCCTTTAGAAATTCTCGGTCAAGTCCCTACCTATAATATTGGAGTTATTCAATTATTAGTTTGTTTAAAGAGGAACACGTCCGGTTGCAGCGTTACTTTCGAAACAATCCGTACCAAAAATCAATATCACAGTTAATCGAGCTAATCCTGATTTAAAAACAAAATAAAGTTTAGTCGAACTAAATTTAGGACCGTACGTGAACTGCAAATAAACCTGAATCTGTAATCAACTAAAATTAAAAGTAAAGAAGTAATAAAATTACTAGCTACAGCGCCGATACATTGCAATATCACAAGTAGTTAAAAGACATTACTAAAGTTTCATCACAACCTGATCATTGGTTAAAGCACGCAAAGAGGACAAACATACAATCATTTATTTTTATATACATATAAAAGATAATATAATCCCAGATTTTTATTCATCTTCAATTCTCGATATATAAAGAATATAATTTGCCGGAATTTAAGTAAATAAATGATAACTGTATGTGAAAAAGTGAAATCATAAATAAATATCTTTTTAAATCCATTATTATCTCAATCGATTGTCTAGATTAGCTTAAGATAAGGTAACTACAAGTCATTCATTCAATAGTCTATCTTTCTGTGTGCAACTTATTAATAAAAATATTTAAACCACGACTATTACTTTTCAGGTAAACTATAGGTATGTCATGAAACAATAATTATAGTTGATTCAATGAGACTTGTTTTTACTAGATGGCAATCGTAACTCGCAGATAAATAAATGTAAAATATTTTTGTTATTTATAAATTAACATAAAAAAATAGATTTGTGAGGTCTGGATGTATATTGTCGGATCAGCCGATTTTTCATTGTCAGGCGCGGCCCAAGTAATTGTTGTGTAACTATTAGCGTTGATGGATAGACATTTCACTGAAATGAATTGTATTTGTACCTTAACCCAGCATTAATTTCGTATTCATTATGATGGTAACAAGAACAGCCTTAAGAAACATTTCAAAATGTAGGTGTAAGGCAATACTAATCAAGATATTAAAGATATAGTCATGCCTGAAATACTCATCATCAAACGTAATTTGTTTCAAATAGACGCCAGTTGTTCATTAAAATAATACCTATGTACATAAATGTTAATCTATATGTACCTATGTATATAAATGTTAATCTGTATGTATATAAATGTTAATCTGTATGTACCTATGTACATAATGTTAACATTAACAACAGAAGCTTGGTTCTAGATGAGATCCAATAACTTTTTGACATCGCGAGTCATATGGTCTCGCCTTGGCAACATTTTACATGTTTTTGTTTTATGGGATTATATTATTCCACGTCAGCATACAAGGTATCATGCGAAAATCATAAAAGAACAGAAAGTACCGCCGCAAGCGGAGCGTGAACTAATTTCGAAAAAAATATAAACGTAACAATTATGTTTTAGATATTATTTTACGTGCTTCAACAAAAATCTGTTGTAAATACACTCATAAAATTTTCAAATATTGAGTTCGTAGGCGTTTAGTAATCAGCCTCCAGTTAGGACTGGTGTGACATTTAAAACCTACGCTTTACCTGTGGCGGCTGTGGCACGTGGCGTCAATTTACAAACGTTCACATCTCGCTGCGCGATGTATGCACTTCGGATTTGGCCGTCGAGTGGCACATCACGACAATATCGATACCCAACAACCTTTTTGATCTTTTATCACGAAATTTGCCAGCCGTATCGAATCGTACAAAAAGGAAAAAGTTGCAAAAAGAGAAAACTTGACACTTGTAAATACTGCCTTGAAGATAACGAGTCTTATGCTTGTAAGCCCATATGGTTACAAGTTCTGATTTGGATACAAAGCAGTATACTTAGTTATAAATTAATATAACTAAGTTTATAATAACTAAACATTATAAAATTGCTAATGATTTCTTACATAAATTATTTTCTGGAATCTTAAACGTATCTTACTTCTTTTCTTACTTTGAATTTGAAAAGAAAAGTGGAACTTGGAATAATATGTAAATGCCTGCCTTATTAATAAATCTAGAATTTTGGCCAAAATTTTGCTAAGTAATCACACGACATGCATATTAAAACATTTCAAATCTTCATAACAAGAATTATTAACCAAACAAAAAAAAATATAAGTTATTTTGTTACGTGGCAGCGCGACAAATATTACTTAAAACTTTGTTGAAAGCAATTGAATATACTCTGTGGTATCCGAAAGAGATTCAGTCAAAACGCTTCACAATGAGCGATATTCAGCGATTAGTTACACTGTTTGTAATACATTACGAGTTCTTTATTATTACACTGCGGTTCTCTTTAGTCAACCTTACAAATAAGGTTAAGGAAAAAGTTTCATACTGAAAGTCGCCGGAGAACAGACGCGAAAGCCGCACTTAGACCACAGTTAATTTGTTTTTATTGTAAAAGTTTCCACATTTTCAGTATCCTCAACGGTAATGTCGACGGTATGTTGTGTCGGGTCTACATCACTGCCATGTTAATCCTATTACTTTAGCGGGAATAACGAAGACTAGACTTAACGGGTGTTATATCACAAGGAACTAAATTATCCATAAAAAACACTGTACGATATAATTTCGTTTCTAAAAATATCGTATATATTATCACGCAAATGCCTATTTTAAGATATTATATTTCAAATGTAGTGCTTAAATTATGTTATAAAACAAAAATCCGGTCAAGCAAAGAAAGGTTACTTAACTTTGTTTACCGTTGAATCAGTAATTGTCTTACAAATCCTCCAGGTCGTATAAAATTCACTTTACGGTAATCAAATCTTCTGTTATGCCAAGGGCAATTGAGACACTTTTCCTTTTTCCGTACTTGTTTTTAAAGATTCCTAGGATATTTTGTCATGAAGATAGGTACTATTATGCCCACGAATCTTAGTGAGCTTACTTTATATTTCGAAGACTGATATGTACGCTGTCATAAATTTAAGCCACGCTTGCAACAAAGGGGAGCACTTCCAGACTGCCACTGACACTAAAATAAGCCCAAATATTGAAAATGATGGCCGAACTCAGAAACGTGACGATAGCCTATTACTTACTTATATACCTTTTATACCTTATATACCTATAACCTACAATTATTCCAAGTGATAGATATGAGTACTAGGCTATAGTACTCATATCAATCACTTGGAATAATTTTAATGGAAAGTGATAACTTGTGACACAATAGTAAGCGATAATCATTTTAAATTAGAAGAGAATCAATGAAAAACTTAAAACACGTAATACGTCGGAACCTATAAATTGAGTTGCCCGTTGCCCTCGATTTCCCCAAATCCCACCATGAGGTCCTAACCTGATGACTATGGGACCTCCTGGGAAGTATACCCTTTCAAACAAAAAATGTTTTTTTCAAATCGGTCCAGGCGTGTTTGATTAATCGGGAAACATAAATTAAAAAAAAAAGGACAGAATCCTTGTTTTTTTTTTTTAAATCGGGTAATGGACAAAACACCCGATACGCTCAACCCATAAATGTTTTGTAATAATCATAATTACTGCTCATAGATGCACAAACAAAGTATTTCTCTTAAGTACTGTAACCTTAATTAACTGAGCATAGAATTAATTTCGTAAAACTTTCTTTGTTTCAGATAAAGGACTTTGTTAAACCAACCAATCAGTCTCAATCAGAGACATCTGACTTAAAACGAAAAAAGGAAAAGGTCCGTCTATTAGCGGTGAAGGTCGAATAATGTGGTCGGGCATGCGCCCAGCGGGTGCTTTCGTCGTGTTGTGTACTTAGTAGCAGGCGATGCCCGTGTGGTGGGGGGCGCGGGCGGTCAGCATGCGCGTGTGCTGCGTGACGACGGTGCTCGCGGCGCTGGCGCTGCGCTCCGCGGCCGAGCCGGCGCCGCGCCGCTACCCCGCCGAGTGGCGCAGCGGACGCGAGCTGGCGCGCTCCCGGCCGCTCCACGAGCTGTTCGAGCCCGAGCCGGCGCCGGGCGAGGCGTACGCGCCGCCCGTGCCGCCGCCGCTGCCGCCTGGCGCGCTGCACAACGAACGCCGCCGGACGCGCGCCAGCAAGCGCACGCCGCACCAGCTGCCCTCGGAGATAGCCAGTCAGATGATGTTGCGAGCCTCGCGTTCCAACCGACCCTATGACGTACCGCAAATTGGTAAGTACTATTCACATTTCATATATATACATTTTATTTTCTAGCCAGGACAAACTGCGATGTGCTACCCACATGTTAGTCGCAATAATATAAATTCCTACATTTAGCGTGTAGTCCTAATTTTAATACTTCACTGGTTAGTGGGGAGAATGATTCAATAATACCTCTAATCTTCTAAACCTTTCTCCATGAGCAAAACAGATGAAAGCTATATAATATAAACTTCCACAGTGGTTTGCGGTACAAGCCTGAACAAACAGTCACACTGTCGGGAACCTTGTGTGTTATAATAATTAAGTGTCTTAGGAAAGATTAGGATTTATTTACATGCAAATGCTTCCAACTAATCTGCTGCCCTTATTAGAAAGTTTACACGTTGTTTAGTTTGAACCCTTGGTTTGAAGGCTTCATCAGATTTTGCTATTATTTACAGCTACTTTAGTATTATTCCGTGGTATATAGGTACTCGTGTCGTACCAGATTATAATTGACACAGCGTTTCGTCCATCTTGGTCATTTTGTGAATGACCGTGATGAAACGCGTGCCGTATAGCACCTAAACTGCGTTGGCAGTCGATCAACAACAATCATATAGGGTTAACTTCGTATGAACAGAGGTGCAAATGTGGTCAAAATCCCGCATGCAATGGCCGTTCCCGCAATCCGGGCGACAGGTGACAATATTCTGTCGGCAACAGAGTACGGCACGCGCCTCTGTGCCCACTGTTACTAATTATAAGTAGGCGTGTGCCTCTGCTCCCTTACTGTGTTTAACTGAGATACTAATACTTGAATACTGAATTGTCTGGGTGAGTGAAGGAGTTTTTATTATTCATAAATCTATATTTTATCGTAAAGCAATTAATTATTTGAAGCTATTATTTTCGCTTATATAATGTGATAACAATAGACTGTCCGACCGTCTACCTAGATTGGTTAACTATAGCGAACTTCATAAGTGACCGCAGTGTTCGTAACTTCAGATCGCCTTTGACCGATCAAAGGGCCGAACTGTTTGAAGATGGAAACCTTTAATGGTCACATAATTAGGTAACTCGCTCTAAGTAGAACACCAAAATGCTACATACCTCTAAGATATACTTACATTTATATACATACATACTAGAATAAATAAATCATAAATATTTTGTTACAGATAGCCATATTCTTTCACAAAATATTGTAACACAAAGCATTATTGATTCGGACATTTTTGGCTGGATCAACAATCTCACACACCGTTCTGATGAGGGTACTGCTTAACAGATCAAATACGCCTTTCTTCAAATCAGTATTTTTTCGTTACAGTACATTTTAGTATGATGTTGATAGCGGTTTTTTTTTGCTTCCTAAGTCGAAGTAGAGTCTGTCTATGCCACTACCTAGGTACTAGATTTTAACCTAAACGTAAAGAAAGATAGTACCTAAAATAATTTAGATAATTATATAAAATACCTAATTAGTTCACGAAAACGTTAAACAAAAACAACCTTATTTGAAACAAAGAATACCCAACCTTTTAAACGAAATCCTATTAATTTTCACATTGTTATAATTTGCATGTTTACAACCAATTATGAAACTACAGGAGCCGAGCTTTCTTCCAAATGAAAACGTAAAAATTAAAATGATTAAATACATACCTACAAACTTTTTAAGCATGCGACATTTTGAAGTTTTAACATTCTGTAGAGAGTAGAGACCCTACAATACTTTGATTAGTTTTTTATGTGACTTTACTGTCTTTAGCTTGAGGCAGCGAATTAGAAAATCTAAAGAGAACTCTGAATGGGTGTTTTGACATTTGATGTGTAGGAGAAAGGTATGTCGGTCAAGTCGTATCGTAGGGTTGAAAGGCGGCACGTAGCGTGTAGCGGGTGGAGAGCTCTCCTGCACACGTAGGCTCTTCGATTGGGAGGCGACGCACCACGTCCGAGCCTACAACGTGCTACCCTTATAAATTCTCACGACCGTATTTATTTTTTTGTTCGCGGTAAACTTTTATTCTAAAAATAGAACCAGCAATCTCAATGACCACACCATCCCAATTTTACAACAAGCTTTATTTACGTAAATGTGTTATGTATTTTTATTTATAGTCTACTTATACATTTAGCGTACTGTAGTAATATAAGCGTTTCAGTTTGATAACTAGATCAAGTGCTTAGTTCCCTTAACAATTTTAATTAAAAACGGTATTATGCCTAAACCGGGCTTATAGCATCGTTAAAATACAGCCGGGAGTTTCTAGTCATATTCTTTTTAATTATACTTTAAAGAAGCTTTATCATATAAGCTAACAGATCACTGGTCTGAATCATTCATAATTCTAGTTAGTATCCTTCCTTACATAGAAACTTTAAACAGAGTTTCAACTTAGACAAAAGTGATACCGAATCAAGTAAGATTATTACAGGGTACACTTTTAGGGTATTCATGAAACTTGCTCTTTTTTATTAAAATTGGCCAACGACCTTTTATACATTTAAAAAAGAAAATATCCGGTCGTTCTATTAACCTTTTGCATTTATCAAGAAACATTTAGGTACACGCTCGTTTTATTTCATTAACATTCATTGTTTATTAGAAGCAGTTAATCAATAAGCGTGTTTAATACACTTGGGAGATTACTTTATAACAATTCTCTGAACAGCGGAATTTAAACTATTTAAAATCAGTTAGATTGTAAACCTCTAATTAAATTAAGTGGTTATACAATTATAAGACCGTGGTACGGTCGATTATATATCTGATCCAAATGGGATCTCTTTCGCTAAACTACTGATCATTACTATCTTATTTTAAATAAATTAATCCTAAACGTCAAAACAATTTTGGTAGAGTTTAATGGAATATCGCTTAATAAATTGCAATATTTAAAACAAATGTCTATATATTTATTTATCATTTAAACTTATTTCCAATAATGTACAACATTTAATTTAATAATAACTCGTTTCTTCATAGAACTGCAACAAACTAACTAATTAAAGTTAAATGAATTTATATTAAACTGGGCGGTTTTAACTAGAAATATATTGCGCTTTGTTTAAAAATCCATGGTGGTAAGCATAAATAAACTTAACGCCTGGTCTTAACCACATCTGAATTATGTTCTTACGTTGGTTCGTTATAACCTGTCATATTATACCTACTCGCACCGTTTATTACACTATCATCGGCCCTAGAACTTGGATACGATGTTTATTACAAGAGGTCTGAACAAAGATATTTATGACTTTACCTAGAGAATACATTCAGTACTAAATTTAACATTAACTTGCTACAATATTGCAGAACCCAAGACTACAATATAGTAGAAGCAGTTAATGTTAAAACGTACTGTAATATATAAAGTCTTGTGTATTTCTTAAATTAACTGTACTGTAACTTTGTATGGGAACCTTTTCCTTGAAACTGTAAAAGGTTACATGTTACGTTTGTTGGCCATACAATATTATAGGCACTGGCGATACAGCTATCCTCATTTTTGTTTACGAGTAAAAGAATATAAATAAAAAAATAATCGCGTTAATTCCAGTGAATACGTTATGGTGGGTTTTATTTCTCTGTTGAGCATGGACCTCGAAACAGTACTGTTAACGGTCGTGAGGATTACCGGTATTACGGTTACGCTTAGCAAAAGGATTGCTGGCTTCAGTTACTGTTATATTAGCGTACCTACCAGAATACCGCCTACTCTACTTAGCTAACAACACAAAAGGCAAACTTTTAAAACTGCTTTTATTTATTCATGAAGCCCGTTAGGTTCATTCTTTCTTAATATTTTTTAGCAAAATTTATCAATGCATTTTATTCTGAATTCCATCATTTTATATTATGGATGAAATTTCTGTGTATGGGTACAGTAGTCTATATTGTCTTGAATTCCAATTTCAGCTTGTATTGCTGTTTCAAATTTCTGACATATCCTTTTTTAAACTCGCAGAAAGCTTTTTGAAACGAGATAAGATGTTTAATGAAATCGCTGTTTTACACGGATAACACAGATAATCTAATTATATTAGGTAGCTTTAGTCGGTGCACATATTTAATGAAGCTTCATATATTATTATTTGAATCGAAATTTTTGTTCCGACATGTTCTGAAGTAGGGGAAAGAGAGACGCGTTGTTGCACGGGTGAATAGTTACACGCATTTGTACCGGGATTTAGAACTCCCTGGCGTAAAGTATTGAACTCATTTTCTTCTAACATCGCGCATTACGTAACCCACCAAATGGTATGCTGACGCGTATTATGCATGTAACTCGATTTCAGTAAAAAAAACTTAAGTACGAAATATTTGATTTCTTATGTATATTTTAACTTTTTAATGCTCGCATTTTCTTGATATGTATGTACTTTTAATTTTTAGTAATTCATATCTATAGAAAAAATCGTTCTGTGGGCCACTTTTTTATCAATTGTTGGGGTGATTATGTGACATGTAATAACTTGAGTACAAATTTGAATTACCTTTATCTGTCAAATCTCGTTCAATATAATTTGTAGGGTTTGTAGTGTACTTAAAACTAGTATTCAAGTATATCTATTCTATCTATAATGAGAGTTAGAGAGTGTTGGGCGTGTAGAGTCAGAAGCTTCTCACTGTTTAAGAAGATCTTAAGATCTCCTAAGAACTTTTTTACAGTGCAAGCAATATACAGGGTGTTCGGAAATAAAGTGCATTCCTTGCAGGGGGTTAAAGAAGAGCTTATTTGCAGCCAATTTCGTCACGTGATGCTATGTCCGAAACCTAGTAATTACTGAGATAATCGAGATTTAAGAATTTTTATAAAAAAAACCCGATTTTCAAATTAAAACTTATCATTGTGGTGAATTATTCAGCGTTTTGTTTATTATTTTGTTCTTTTCTGATAAACAAATAACCAGAAAACCATAAAAAATCAACATTAGCAAGAAAACACGACGTCTTATTGAGATAAAGCATAAAATCAAGCGTCGATTCAAGAAAATAATCATATTTTAGAAAAATCAATTGTGTTTTACTAAAAAAAAATGTATGTAGTGTTGCGTACAAATTATTTAATTTACTTCCTTAATTCATTAGCTATCTAAAAAAGTATAAAACTCAACAAAATCCTATGAGATCGATTTACAATCACCTTAAAAAGTAATTAATCCGTTTCCGAGAATCGCTCTCCATCGTACATATAACCGCGCAAGTGTGTGGTTTTTGTTTGGTTGATGACGCCGACTTGCTCTTGCACATTCCCTACTGTCATTGCATTTGTCCAGCCACATGCAATGACAATAGGGATTGGTTACAAGAAGTTGGGTGGGTAATTTACCGGGTTAGTTAGTTTCAACTATTGTCTGAGTACAGACCTATCGTTGCATTCTAACTATGCTTTTTATTATTGACCTGTTTTACTATGGATATGTTTACTGAAGGAAGTTCAGTAATGAAGAATACGCAGACATTTTGGTCGGACTGGATCACCTTTTTCTTGTGCATGTACCGGTGTGTAGTGGTACGGATGTAATTGTGCTGTATGCACGGTGAACCAAATTTGCCCGAGGTTTCTAGCTGCAGCTCTTGTGGAGATTGTTGGATCTCTCCGAAATAAATCAAGTATTACTTCTTCTTCTTCAGCAGGTAAAACACGGGGTCGGCCTGAATCGCTTCTTCGCGCTGTAAACCGACCAGTTTCACGGACGCGTCGAAATGTTCCCGAAAAACTCTTGTATTCGGTATACGCCTATCAGGAAGGCGTAGTATGTACTCTCTCCTTGCTGCTGCAGCGTCTCCGTTGCAAAATCCGTACACAAACAGAATGTCTGCGTATTCTTCATTACTGAAGGAAGGCATGGTAAAACAGGTCAATAATAAAAAGCGTAGTTAGAATGCAACGATAGGTCTGTACTCAGACGATAGTTGAAACTAACTAACCCTGTAAATTACCCACCCAACTTCTTGTAACCAATCCCTATTGTCATTGCATGTGGCGGGACAAATGCAATGACAGTAGGGAATGTGCAAGTGCAAGTCGGCGTCATCAACCAAACAAAAACCACACACTTGCGCGGTTATACGTCCGATGGAGAGCGATTCTCGGAAACGGATTAATTACTTTTTAAGGTGATTGTAAATCGATCTCATAGGATTTTGTTGAGTTTTATACTTTTTTAGATAGCTAATGAATTAAGGAAGTAAATTAAATAATTTGTACGCAACACTACATACATTTTTTTTTAGTAAAACACGATTGGTTTTTCTAAAATATGATTATTTTCTTGAAACGACGCTTGATTTTATGCTTTATCTCAATAAGACGTCGTGTTTTCTTGCTAATGTTGATTTTTTATGGTTTTCTGGTTATTTGTTTATCAGAAAAGAACAAAATAATAAACAAAACGCTGAATAATTCACCACAATGATAAGTTTTAACTTGAAAATCGGGTTTTTTCATAAAAACTCTTAAATCTCGATTATCTCAGTAATTACTAGGTTTCGGACATGGCATCACATGACAAAATTGGTTGCAAATATGCTCTACTTTAACCCCCTGCAAGGAATGCACTTTATTTCCAAACACCCTGTATATGTGTACACACTTGTCTCGGCATCACTTTACACGAAAATGTAAAGGTTGGTAGGCTTTCTTGCAATTTTCTACTAATGGCCAATTTTAATAACATATCCGTTATTCGCAGATTGTTTTTTCCTACTAGAGATAAGAATCAGACATCGTTTGTATGGCGCTTTTGTCAAAATTCTATTTCTTACAGGAAAAACTATCTAAGGATAAGTTATTAATAGTGGCGGTACGACAATAATATAACATAATATCATATCATAAATACATCATACGTAATTTAAGTATTTTCCCAAGAACAAACATAAATTATATATATATATATTCTAATAAAAAAAGCATCACTAAATGAGCAAAAGATTTTAATTGAAATAAACAAGGACATGACAAACAAGAATACCATATTGTCCCGGTAATCAACTAGTATAAAATAAACATGAAATCAATAAAAACAACCAGATTTATCCAATCTCTGATATGTGTACTTATAATAATTTTATTAACTGTTAATAGTATTATTAATTCAAATTTAAACACTTTAACATCAATTGGACGCAACAGTTCAATAAAATTCGCATTCATATTTAAGCTCGAAATTGTAACCGAAATATACACTGTGAAATAAACTGTTCCACGAAAGCACTCGTGAATACAAACTTCACACCAGTATAAATTAACATGCAAATAATACATGCGGTTGTTATAATATAATTGTTGAAAATCAGAGCATATTTACTGTACTCAACATGAACACATATGTAAACCCGCAAACAAGAAATTACCACTGTGTGTAAAGTCATCCTGATTAAATAACTTTAGGTATACCTATTTACGTACGCAAATTAAATTACCATCCATCCATCCAACAAAAGGTAACAAGTGGAAGAGAGTAGAGCAAGGGAAAAACAAGGTTATTGCTGACCTTTGATGAATACACCTTTCTAATGTATGAAGGTTGTACCTTTTGGATCAACCATTTAAAAGAGAAGTTGTCTGCTTTATGTGTATGGATTTTATTACAGGGCCCCACAAATTATAGTACTATATATATTTGGGATTTCCTTAAATTAATTTTAGATCATAACATAAGCCGAACACGACTCATCTCCGCCCCGTACTACGAAACGTGAGAAACATTCTAACCAATCTAGTGGACACCCTACAAAGCACGTTATGAGGCACGGCGAAGTACAAATGTTAGCAGTATTTGCATAATAATTTGCAAAATTGAAATAAAATATCGCGTAGTAGTGAGTTTCAAAGTAAATCCCATGGTTATAACACGGTACTGTAACATAATGTTGTTGCTAAAATCCGAGTTCAGTAGAGGCGATTTGAGTGTTGGTTTTGTTTGTAATTTTGCGGGTGCCATAGTGAGTACAGTCACGAGCATTATATGCAAGCATTTATATATACATTGTCACATTTCCTAAAACATCTTAACTTCTACCGTATAAAAAATATGTGTATCACAATTTGTTCTAAATTACTTATCCATCAAACTGTGTCACAACTATAAATTCGTTTTATTACACATAACCGAAACAAAATCAATGTAAAGTTTACACTTCCAATGTAATTTTTAAGTATCTTTCAGAATTTCTATAATATGTATGTAATTCAAGCCATGTCGATACGACCTTGGCATCTATTAGTTCATGGGGTTCCATTGGGCTTAAAGTAAACTCTGCTAAGTCAGGCCATTGTCACTTAAAGTAGTTCTATGCGTAGTAGGATGAAATGGACAACAACGTTGAACGCGGTCTGTGTTTTGATGTCACCATCAACTAGTCTGACACAATAAAGGATTTGGGCATTATCATTGCTGATACTCTTTCTTACTCCTTAAGTTGCTGAAGTTAGCCGCACTACTCCTTTCTCGCTTTCAAATTATTTGAATAATTTCTGCCTCTTCAAATTATAATTGTTCTAGCCCTTTCCGTAACCCAACCTATCATTGATTACTACAAACACGTGCTACGTAGATGCTGCCGAGGAGCTTTTAAATAAGCTTGAGCGCTTGCAAAACTTGTGCATTCGTTTCATATTCAGCTTACGCAAGTATGAGCATGTCTCTTATTTTCGCAAGCAGCTCAAGTGGCTGCCAATCCATCTTATCAGGAACACTCGCACATTATGTATTTTTTACAGCACAGTTGTTTGTTTTCTGAGAACTAACCGTAACGTTCAGCAAAATTTGTACGAAATCCTCGATGCGGCCCGGTTTTTTTTTTATTTTATACCCTTTTAATTTTATTTATAATTTGAAATCAATATCGGTAATAAACCCATAAAATAATAACAATGAAAATATATTTAAAACTTATTTGCCGTTAACAGAAACCATCATATTTTTCATGGTAAGTCCTCCAGCTTTGTATAAATGGTTATGTTAATAGCCTCGTCGAGTTATTATAATTGTTGGTGGCTGACGACTGTTGGCTGTGTAGTGTTCAACCGCAAATGACAAAAGCATCGAAAACCCAACCAAATGTTTAATGAAGTTCGCTTAAATTAATTTTATAATAAGTTAATTATAAACTGTTGAATTGTGGTAATTGGTTGTGTCAAGGTTTGTGAGCTTGTTTTGTATAGGTAGGTAAAAATAATAATCAGTATCTATTGCTTCCAACAGTTGGAAACCTACGATTTAAAAATGCGGTCAGTCTTTACAGAACTATATAACCAACAGAAAAAAAAATACCAAAAAATAATTCTTCAAGCACTACATCTCAATTACTGAATAATATCGGTGTAGTTGAAAAACTAGGAGAGTACAAATAGGTCATATTACGACGAAGTATCTTGAAGGAATGCAAAGACAGTGTTCATAGGTCACGAGCAACAGGTCCATTAGCCACTTCCGACATCACTACAACACTGGTTAACAAATACATAGGTCTCATTTACTGTTGTTTTACTTGTTCTATTATTTGAATCCCTAATGCAAAAAGAAGTTTGTAAGTTTAACGTGTGTGTTGGTGTATGTGGTTATGGTATGTAGCTCCCGAATCAGTGAAGGGATTTTGATAATTACGGATTTGATCATGAGCATTATTAGCCACTCGGAGTTTCTTGACGAATAGTATCAGGAACGAGATTATCCGGAGAAAACCCGGAGTAACCGATGTCGGTTACTTCAACTTACTAACTCTGGAAGGCTAGGTAGCTTGCAGAGTTAGTAAGCTGCAGTGGCAGTGGGCTGGTCATGGCTATCAAAGGCCCGATGGCCGTTGGAGCAAACGATTCCTTGAGTGGAAACCGCGAATCGGTACATGTAGTATAGGTCGCCTGGATCGACCAATAACCTGAAAAAGGGAGTTGGGTCGGACTGGTAGGATGCAGCCAGATCGACCGATGACCTGAAAAAGGCAGCTGGGTTGAACTGGGACCGGGTGTTGTGGCGCCTGCCCCTTGGAAGAGGCCTATGTCCAGCAGCGGACCGCGATAGGCTAGGAGTTGATTGATTGATTAAGTAGCTATATTTTTTAATAGCCCTTTATAGATTATCAGCTTTTCGATTAAATTATATTTTTTCTGCGTATTTTTCCAATGTTTATTGAATACTATTTATTAGAAGCGTAATAAGGGGTATATTCATAACATTATAATTAAAATGTCTAGTGATAAAATCATTACGTTGAGTATTATTTACGAAACTATGCTCAAAACTTCATAAATTCTTTTCCGCGGCGAATGGTAGATTTAGCATTCACTAAACAACTCGGAAACCAGATTGGCCAATATCAAATCAAAAATAGAAGAATAGAATTTTGATTCTGTTACTTTTCAAACTAAAAATTAAATTCAATAGCAAATAGAATGTTGCTATTGAATTGAATTTAAAATATTAATAGGCGGAAAACGAATCACGTAATACGGTACGTATTACGTGATTCGTAATACGTACCGTGTACTTTTGCGTGATAGTTTATAGAAATTGTCTCACAGTAGAATCCCCGTTCAATACGTTTCAAGTGAATGTGGGTATAATAGAAACACCCTATAGCCAGTACAGACACACTTAGGGTATTTAATATAGTTTTAAAGAGTTTTCTAAATTTCAAGTTGTTACACGCAATATATACGATAGTCCCGTCCCATACAAACTTCTACAACTCCTTTCATCCCTTTGGAGCTTTTACGGAAAATCCTTTCTTGGTTTAGTCCTTTGAACTATGCATGGTCTAATAAACATATCGTTCAGTAATCAAGCTACACCATGCGTAAAAGAAACCCATTAAAGTTGAATATAATATGCTTTATTAGCATAGCTTTTCCCTTGTTTTAACATTTTATTTTGAATATTTTTGTTCTACAAATTGTGATAATACGAACATCTCTTACAGCCACAAAACTCGAGAAACCTGAAGTGTCTAATATTAGAATACCCACTTACCTACATGCTTATTTTGCGGCAAAAGCTTTATGGCAAGATAAAGGAAAAATAAAATATTTATGAAGGAAAACAGACAACTGCTTTAAAGTTCAAACGTGCTTGCCATTTCCCTTGCACACAATTTTATTTCAAGCAGGACTGCAATTATTTTGTTAGATCAGTTTAGACAGATTTGCTGCGAAATGGTAAATTAGTAGGTAAACAAAAGTATTGTCGTTTATTTTTGTATAACTTCTATTTTTCTTATCCTAACCAACGATAACAAAATATTTTAAAATACTTACATACTCTATTTTTACGTTTACTTAAATAAAAGAAGATTTGCGTAATTAATAATTATCTAAGCAATTTCCAACTTTCATAATAGCCAGTCTAACTTATCAAGTTTAAATCATTAGGCTAAACTTTAAATTTAAGATTGACTAAAACGTTCAAATTAATCATAATCATTTTAGTTTTAAGCCTTCTTAGGTTAATTTTCATTAATTTGAGTAGTAGAGATGTAAAAGCATTTTAATTGTGTTTTTTTAATTAGACTTGTATATGTAATCTTTATGTATGAATTATATTATAATAAATCTTAATAATAAAACAAATTATTCTTTAATTACGGAAAAACTCCATTGTTACCAGTCTTCTTGTAAATGTAACGAAGATCAAATATTTCCCAGAATCCTATATACAAGTAAAATTTCGGTCGATTTTTCTTTGAATTTCTTAAAAGCGTAGGCATTTAACCTTCTTAGTGAAGTTACCCAATACTTAAGGTGAATAATAGTCTTTGTGAATACGCCTATTTCCTTTCTTTATTGCTGACTGGCTAAAGAGGACAAGCTTTAAATTCACGGTAGAATAACTTCGTCTAAAATTATAAGAAGTGGAAAGCCGCTTACCGGATACTAGAAAATAAAAAGTTACCCTTTAGATCTATTTCTATCTTTGAATTATTTCACACTTAATTCCAGAATACACTTTACACGTTATTTACAAAAGATTTTTAGTTCTCTAGATTTCTAGTTTATGCCGCAAACTAGTTAATTCAGTAAATTATATATGAATTGATTCTGTCGGCAACATTGAAGTTACTGGTTACCGGCTGATTCCTCTCCACTGTCTTTTAGTTCCATTGATTATAAATAATTGTGGCCATGTCCATGTCTGGCATACATATTAAATATGCCAATGTATATAAAAAATGGTCAATGATACTCGAATGGCTATTATTTCGTTCCAAGTATAATATCTAGTTCCAAGAATACTCTCGGTACTAAAAAAAGAAAAATAATCCCAACCTTTTTTATCATTTTACAGGTAGGTATTCTGTATTTGTTTACTAACAATTCATAGCTAAGAGAACGTCTTTTATTTAACACGAAGAGGAAAAAATTAAAATAGGAACTTAAACGAACAAGTGAGGTCGATCAGTTTTTTTATACAAAGCGAAGTAAAACAAACTCACTTACTTAGAGTAATTTACAAACTAGAAGGACGACTTGTTTTGCCTGTCTGGAATTAATGTAAGAGCTCTAAATACATATGTGAGTACTTGAAATAAGAGTTGCCACCTTGGAGATAACTATGTAGTTGTTTATGCATGCGGCCCACAGGAATCTTAATAAATAGGTAATAGAAATGCCTTCCATTTCATCCTCGTGTAGCTAAATAAGGATATTCACACTGCTATACCATAAATAGATTTTATATTAAACACCCATTAATATATCTATAAGGGTAACAAAGGTTTATTTGTGTGGGTGGGTACCAAAAATTATAATCTATTTATTATAATATAATAAGCTCCTGTTTCGATATTTGTTTTATTAATATCAAACAAATTACAATATTTATTTGATTAAATCATTGTAAAAATTACCAAAATTCTACAATAAAAGAAGAACATTTATAATTATTAACATCCCACGCTACAACACATGTTGGTAAAATATGAGTTTTTTTTTATGTTGGGTATGTGTCATTAAGAGTAAATTGGGTTAATATTTGATCACGATGTTTTACATTAAATACAATATTTTACTGCCACTGCTAGCTCTGTACCTGGCAGTATACCGATTAAATACTCAATGATTACATACAACGCACATAAATAAGCTCATATATAAAATACAAAATTGCAAATACGTCACTTAAGTTATAACATCTAATTATGAGTTTGACAAGCGCTACGACATCAGAAGCAGCATATTACATTAGTTAGTACGGTTTATCCGTCGCCGCAAATGACGGCGACGGCTATATTTAAAACGACTTGCGAACTAAATTAAAAATGAAAGTGAATGGGTTAGAACACAATCCTTTTAACATCCGTCAGATAGATGTATGTATTTATTTTTTCTTTTTATGTTAATCATAAAACTGACGAAAATTCGTCACGAATTCGTACATTTTGTGCAAAATTGTGGCTTCATGTCCATCTTCATGGCCCCTACTCCTTAACTTTGATTAGCTTTATCTAATTAGTGTTTTTTTATTTTGACAAACCAAAACGTGTCTAATATTTTTTTATTATCTAACGCACGGATTAAATAGGCTTTTTCTTTCCGTACCCGTCATCATCATATTTGCCTTCTAAACATTTTTTTCTCATAAATTTATCTACATAATTTATCGGCATATAAAGTCAATTAATAAAATAATGTTAAAGGAGTAAACATGAGATTGCTAACTGTCTTTAAGCGATTAAATATTTTCTCTCAATTTGTATTTGTTATATTAATTAGCATTGCCTCAGGGACACACTTCAAATTAGTTTAATGTTTCTATCAAAGGAAAATTCAATTTACTTAATTTATTAACTAAAAGCCATTTGCTGGGGCCACGGCTGAGCGATTTAGGCTTTATTGTTTGGTCTTATCAAACCTATGTTATATCAAAGAATGCATCACAGATAGTTATGATGACGATTAAGATAGTTTCATAAATTAAATTAATTAACAATTTTAAATATTTACAAACTTAACTATATATACATACAAAAGGAATTATAAAATAAACTAATCTAATATTAAAAATAAACCTAAAATATGGCATCAAAAAATTCCTCCACATCGCTGTCCACTGGGAGTGTTCCCAAAAGGCTGGCGGCATTGCCACGTTGTATGGCAATGCTTATCCTCTGTCCAAGGTAAAAGCCAGCCCTTGGGTCGCGCGAAGTGTCAACGAGGCGTTTAGCTAGATCTTTAAAAAGCATGTGCGCACTCGGACCCCACGGACCAAGGGTCTCAACCCCAAACGGCTCGAATATATAATTAATGTAAGTTTAATTATAATTTAAGAGATATTAAACAATTTCAAAGCAGAAACAACAAGAATAGGTAACAGTTACGTTATTGTCTTTATTTAAACAACAAATAAAAATAAAGTACTATTAAATAAACAACTTCTTGATTAAAGTGAATATATTAATATTTAAGTTCAATGTACATATAAGTAACATATAGTTTAACAACGACAATACATTATAAATACAAAAATCACAAGCTTATCATCGAAATCCAGAAGTAATCCTGTTGTATCATAAATTTAGGCAACACTGCGACGATAAAGTAAATGTAAAGCACTTTATTATAAAATATGTTTTGCTGGCAACAAACGCACGTACCATAAACGTTGACTACATCCTTCACGTTTTTCCATCAGCGTTGTGATAAGTGAAAGTCGTTTAGTGACTACGGAACAACTTGCTGAGTCGTACAGGAAATTGCTTGGTAATTCTTTATCGCTGGTAAAAATTGAAACAGTGATTGAATATACTTGTAACTTTGATACAATAATTATGTGCGTACTTGCGATAATAATAAAAAAAAGCTTAGGTGTTTGACACTAGCTATAGCTGCCAGCTCCAGATCATTATCCGATGTTTTTCAGTAGCTGCAGCAAAGCAGTAGCTTACGTTCTTTCTTCGGTTTATTATATACCATAGTTCATCAAAATCAATTTAACAGTTTAACCGTTAATGAGTACAAACACACATTGATTTATTTGCAACAAAAATAAACATAATCGTTTCCGTAGTGAACATATTGTCCTCATATTCAACTCAAGGGACTACCTTCATCTCTTATGACAGAACCTTAGTCCTTTAAGGGGCTTATAGAGGGACAAGGGTCAAACACGGACAGACCTTTGAGAAATGTAACCGATAAAGTATTGTTAGTGACATTACATGCTTGAATGCACAATAAGGATACCGTCACGGATTATAACGATATAATTTTAATAATAATTGAAATTTGATTTTATTTATCAAGTTTAGCTAAATGGCTTTGCAATTTAAGCGATAAGCCTCTTTGTAACTTAGCGCTCATCGAACGGTACATTTTAGGCGAAGTGAAAAATATGACGAGTTTTCTTAATTTTTACAATGGCCTAAACTAGTCTCCTTACTAGTACATAGACTAAAGGTGTGGTTGTATTATTGGTACTGCGCTAGACCGTCTCAAAGGTAATGGTAACTCTACAGTTGCACGGTTTGTCAATTAAAATTAAGCTCAAAACTTACAATTGTGCTAAATATTTACTAATTAAGAGACCTAAGTGCTACATAAAATAATTTTAAGACGTAAATTTATTCAAACGGGTATTTTTTAGTTATTAATCAAACCGCTTAATAAACTGTTTATTCGTAATACGTTGACTGTGTAAGTCTGCAGTCAATTATTTCCATAGCATTAAACACTGTCGGCGTGCAAACGATCATGACTAGTCACCGCGTTACCCGAATAATGCGTCACCGAGCTTTACCGACATGTGCAGTCGTAAGTCTTCAGATTTGCGTAAGTCACCGTGCGAAAGGCAAGATTACATTGTTGCTACGTTAATCTAGTATTATCTTAAAGCTAGGTATTTCTATGACAAGCAACTCAATTTACATGTTGTTCGTAGCGTATTCGTAGCAAGCGTAGCGTTGCGTAGCGAGGCGTAGCGAGGTGTAAGATATTAATTACGTTGTTACTAGCTAATCCGACAGTCATTGTCCTGTTACGTCATTTCGGTTTCGATAATACCCGCGTTTTTTTTTTTGTAAACTTTTGTTAACAAATATTATCAGGACAAGAGTCCTGACAGTAAAAATTTGTCCTGACAAAAAAAAAGCGGGTATTTATAAACGAAAATTTGTATTTGTAATTACAAATACAACAAAATTAAAAGTGATATCCGTGGATCCGTTCTAAAGTTTGCAATTGTTTTTTTTTTATATATAGAAATGCTACGGTTATAGACATATAAAAATGATATCATCATAATGTGATTTGTAGTTTCTTAAGGTTTCCTTCAATATTTCTTCTACGTTTCTTCGTTTTTTCATACTGTAAAATACTTTTATGGTATTAGTTTCATAGAGTACTTCTGCTTTAGAAATTCAATGGGTCAATAATAATTAATATACAATTGGTGTATGATTTATGTTTATATGTAGGATTTATGGAAATCGATAGACCCAATATTAATAAAACGTAATAAGCCAATTAACATGTTATATATACCTACCTAGCACAATCATCTAAAAACATTACCCAGCCTGGAGCGGTATTGCGATAAAATTAACTTTATTTCAATACGTTTTCTCAAAAATCTGAATGAAATCAGTAAATAAAACTTTGTATGGTAAAACATTTTGAACCTATACCATTTTTCTACAACAAATAGTATTAATTCACAAGTATTTCTGACAATGTAATAACTTAACATTTCCACTGACCATAATGGCCACAAACCTCGAATTAAAGCTACTTAAATATACGTAGTAAGTTTAATTCATTACATAAAGCACTTTTATGGTAGCTTATACCCGCCTTGAAATAAAATTAAATTAACTTTTTCTCGGAATATTGTGGTATGCGCCACGCTCGAGTCCCCCTAGTTCAGAGAAGCTGTAAACGCCCACGCCACCCAGACCGCGGCGTATAAAGCTATACCATTTAAAAGCACCACACTTTAGTTCTAGTTCTATAGCGCTATTTTTTACGATCAATCCATTTAGCCGTAATTAGATATCGCTATAATTAATGTGCTCCTCCTCAGTGAAGGGCGGAAGTTAATATGGAAAAATGTCCGTCATAACTCCCGCTATGTAACCCTTTCATTCCATCTAATACAATTTCACTAAGACGAATGTTCACGTTACGTGGCTCATAAAACATGCGGCTCGACGTCCATTATGCAGGCGATCTGTATTCATTCCCACAAAAACTAACAGGACCTTTCCATAACACTAAACACTGTATACTACTTAGCTCTCACTCGTGTTGATGTATTCAATTGACTACGTTCATAAACAAATAGATTCCCTTACTAGGAAATTGGAATACAATAAACTGATATTTACAAAGGTATTCGATTACATATTCTAACAGTTACAATTCCTATTCGTCCCTGTTGACTAAGACCTTGTGATTATAATATTAGCCCTAAGGAGCGCTGTTTTAATTTACGGTCTGAAAAAAACAATTCACCCAAACTTTGCAATTGAAAGCTGTCAAATTTTCTCACATTTCCTTTATTCCATGAAATAGTCGACATTAATTATTATGTTTTATTTAAAATATGAGGTGTCCGCCACGCGTGTTCAAGGAAGTAAAACATTTAAGGAAATCAAAATGTAGTAAAAATATATGTTCAGGCAAATATTTTACCAATAAAAAATATTAATTTAAAATCTTATTCCTATATCTTATTTCAAATGCATTTTGTTAATTCTATTAAGTTTCTACTTTTCCGCACTGTCTAAAATTAACACCCTCAGATTTATTTATTAAATGATTCATAGATGTCTATTTATAGACGCCAGATTTGTAGGTTACTCACACGTTCTGCTAAATTTCTACAACTTATATCCGCAAGAACGGCTAAGAAACGATTCTTTCCATAGGCTTGAAACTTTGCTTTTATTTCGGTATCAGGTGTCCATATTAATTTGAAAGAGTATCTTTCCATGGCCTCCGGCAACAGGTGAGTAACTCGGCGCAGGCGCGGCGCGCGCGTCGATACCGCACCCCGCGCGGCCCGCGCCTTCGCCCCGCACCCTGTACCTGCTACCCTCGCCCATTCACACACGCACACATGCACACCCATACGTTCATCAGATACAAAGTGGCAATATTACAAACCGTAGCACATGCACACTAACATAACACTTTCGTAAAAATACTAAACCGTTATAGCCACCTCCGCGCCTCACTGAAACGGATAGTTCACTTTCTTAAGCTTACTGTATATACATCAAGTCCCTATCAGCTGTCTAAATGGTGTCAATAGGATCAATTGTGTCACATACTTCCAAATTAAATTCCTTACTGCGTCGCAGCTGACGTATTAAAGTAACTATAACAAAGCGCGTGCGGAGCGAGACTCATGACGGGGTTTATTGACAGCTAGACGGATTAGGTACGAGCAATTATAGTAGGGGGAGTGGCACCATCGAGTCACGGTTCTGATGTCCATCACAACCCGGAAAGCGTAGCCATCAAACAGCGCACGGCATGGCACGTTCATCGCGAGCATTCACTAAGTATCCCTAATTGGTCGTCACTACTAATTTCAACGAGCATAATGACGTCATAGTGCTTTTTAACTGCTTCAAGGTGCAGTTGTTTCGTTAAACGATTTAAAATTAACGTAGATGTAGTCCATTCTATTAATAGTACTTAATTCGATTAAATGTCAAGGTGGGCCGAGTTCTTCATAATTGTATCCACGAAATAAAATCTTTCATGATTCGTAGAATTGTGAATAGGTGATGTGAAATTAGGATACCTTTATGAAATATTTGATAAAGGTCTCAAACACCATATTTTTCGTCGTAAACATTGACAAATTATACATATTAAAGAAAATAGTCTGAAAAATTGATCTTGCAGATATGATTTGAGACAAATCTTGCCTTAATTTTCTAAAAATAAATACTAACGAAATTGGACAAAGTCGTATGAAATTTAGTGTATACTATGTATACCTTTTAATCATGAAACCAACGCTGTCTGGCCCAAAAGACCGTACATAAGATTTCATATATTACAGAAAATTTGGAAATGGTCTTCACCCATTGTGTTCAGGCGTTGAGCATAATACAATTCAGTGACGAATTTCGTGCAAGATCCAATTTTCTTGCCGATAAACATAAACCAATGTGACATGTTAGTGATAAGATCGACTCGCACCCTGTGGAGTGAAATCATAAGTAATATGTTTATATATCAAGACTTTCAAAGATACATTCGTATATCAAGTGATAAGTTCACGTACTTATATTATTTGTATATGTTTACGTCGCTGAGGTTACATATTTCGATATTTGGTCTAATAATACTTAATTTGGCCTAGGCAACATTACGCATTTTGTGACATGTTTAATATATGTTTATTTATTTTTTTCACTTACCTACTGCAATAACGTTATTTTAATAAAGTTTCGCCGGACTTAGGTTCTCATAAAAAAATCATCAACACTTTATTTCTGTGAATATTTTTCTTTTTCATAAATAAATAATTTGTTATTAGCTTTTAATCACTCCATCCGCATAGATCTATAAGATACTAATTCTGCAGAGCAATAAAATTAACCTTATTATATTACAGTCTACTTCCTGTAAAGGTTCTTGGAAACCGGATAACCATTTTCACTTATAATACTACAAGAGCTTCAAAATTATCGGGTATTTCCCGATAGGTTCGTTGCAAACAAATGAAGGAGTCAAGTTTTTCAGGTTAAAAAATCACGAGCGCGAAGCGCGAGTGATTTTTCCTGAAAAACTTGACGACTTTATTTGTTTGCAGGGAACCTATCGGGAAATGCCAGATAATTTTGAAGCTCGTGTGGTATTCAGGGGATTATTTTTCCGTCCCAAATGTCGGCCAATAGAATGTGACACTGTCAGTTTGACGTGCAACTACCAGAGAAAATTTTCAAAAAATTATCAGTATAATACCATGTAGGTTGTACCACGTGACGTCGAATGGTGCAATTCTATTGGTCGACATTTGGGTCGGAAAAATAATCAGCAATATTTAATAGGTTAAAATATTAATAGTGAAAAACGCAAGATGGTTTCAACATAAGCTCGTTGTACACCAGTTAAATAAACTACCTCTAGGTCAGATCCGACAGTAAAGTAACAACGGCACATCGTTAAAAAATTATTTTCTGTTGGTCTATGTATAATTTTATAGACATATCTCCTATATTTTCACGCACACGTTTACATACGTGTACGTCATTATGCTTAATTTTAATAAATTCTACACCGACAGAAACCCAGTTACGGCTTAATTTTGTAAAATATCCAGTATTAAACAATTCCAGCTAACAAAACAAAATCAACTTCGGATAGGAAGATAAACGGATTTTTTTATCTTTTTGTAATAGCCACCCACGCTTTATTTAGAATAGGTACCTATATTTTATTACTTCTCGTGGAAATTAAATATTTGCTCCCATTAGTAAATTCGCTCAATTTACTTGTACAAAAGAGAGATGAGAAATAATTTCAAATGACTTTCAAGGATCATAACCCGCAATCGAAAACGTCACCGGCAAAAGATTAATTATTAAGTTTTAAGAGACCTCCAAACTAGGAATATTATATTTAATGGGTTAAGTGGGAAAATCACGTCCTGAATTTGAATTGAGAAGAAATCTATGGGAGGATAAAAAAGGTATTTTTACCTCGCCCGGTAGAGGAAGTTTGCTGTATAACTTAGCTTTCCGAGCGAGTTGTGGCAGACAGTTGGTATAAAGTACGACCAAGAATTTCTAGAAGGCAGACGCATCTACATAAATAGGTAGATGATTGCTGGACTAAAGATAATAAATGTCGTGGTTTTAATATTATTTATTTTTAAGCCTGAACGGTCCCACTGCAGGGCAAATGCCTCCCTTTCCTCTTTCCACACGTTTCTGTAGACCACTATTTCTTGCTACTCCTGCTTGTACGCGTCCAGTTCATCTCTCTAATATACGAGTACAATAATAACACTATGTCCACAGTATTAATTACTACGTAACACTTTCTCAATACTATAATTTAAACTGACAAAGCTTTATAAGTCTTTATTATCAAGTAACTAATCTGTTTTCTTGTTATAATTACATTGAAACGATTACCGTATATTTGTGAAAATAATTAATGGTTGATACACTTGTATCATGAGGTAAGTGAATTATTAATGTTCTCACTTAGTTATAAAATCGATAAGGTATGAAAATAGAATCATATTTTTAGATGCGAGGCCATTATTATTAAAAATTAATTTATAAATATACTTGTTAACTTATTACTGCTGCACTACCTATAACTGTGAAAATGTGACCTCTACATCTATTAACTATTAAGTATTAGGTACATTATATTCTAAGTTTATCTAAACAAAACGGGTCGTTGCTGAAAGGAATTGATTGTATTAGAAATAATCACGCACGGTCTCATAATGTTATGTAAGCTGTATTAAAATGTTAAACAGAAAGTGAATTGTTATTTCAGACCCAGCCGGGATAGTTGACTAGTTATAATGCAAATGGCAAGTCTATAGATTGCCAAGCTGGAACAGATTGAACCTATCGGGGAACATCGATAACCGCATAGTTATGTTGTAACTGAGACTCGATCATGCGTTAGTTCGTCAGTTATGACACATGTTGAGGTTTAGAGATAATATTATCAATATGTCTTTCCTAATTGCGCGCTATAGGAACTTACAGTTTGCATCAAGCTTTAGGCGAGTATTAAAATAATAATTACCACTTAATCTTCAATGTTAAAAAAATTACAGCGCTTGACCAGTCTGTTACAAAATAAGCAGTAGCCATTGTTGTTAAGACAAGGAAGCTATCATTATCCATGCACATATCCTTTGCGCAGTAAAAAGCCTTTTTTTGACAATCTTGATCAGTTTTACTATCAAAAGCCAACATTTGCTATCCTGTTCGCGTTTTACGTTTTATTAGTGCTAAAACTTTTGACAAGGTCAATGGCCTCTCTCAAAGTACACCGCCGAAATCTGTTTAAATAATAAATCTACAGTTCTACATAGCAAGGAACACCTAAGTAAACATCGAGATTGTCTCGGCGTGGACTGGCGGAACAAAGCTTAAGTTAGGCTTCGAGCGGTTTCAATGTCACTGGACATAAGTGTGGCTCCAATACACACGACTATTAATAAAGATAGCTATTAATTCTGAAGGTTAAATGTACATTATAGCTAAATATAGTAAAACTAAGGCCAAAGATATATAAATAAACGTTACCTAGTGCTTTTACTTTTAGGTAGAATAAAATCCGGTATTTCATAGTATTGTGGGGTTTCCAACCGTACTATAATATATAGTATTTTGTGACGTTTTTGTTTTTGTTTGTGTTTTAGTTTTTTTTATGACGCTCGAATGCAAAAAACGATTTTTTAATGGAATAACGATTTTTAAATAAAATAAAAATTGTCAACCCTATAGTAGTGTGACATTAAAGCTCGGTTTCACATAAAAGTAATTTTGATAAAGAACTTAAACATAAAAGAAATGGTGTAAAGGTAAATATAGGGATATACTATGTAGGGATTAAAATCACTAGTGTGGGAAAGGTTAAAAAAAATGTTATCGAATCTCATTAATTAATCATATTGCGCTTATTTTGATGAGTAGTCGATATTCTATTTTAGTCATGAATAATGATGAAAGAATAACTATGCAAATTGCGATATTATTTTACAAATGCTAAGAACCTGTAGGATTTAATTTTTTGCTAGAATATATAAACATAGATCTCTTTTTCATAAAGGAACATAAAATGCTTGAACATTTTATAATACGGAAAGTGTTGGCAATTAGCATTTGTATTATATTATACCTTGTGGCTTTCAAAGTATTAATTTGATATACCTACACTTCAAATCCAACTAATTGATCTTTTAACATGATCAGCTGACACGAGCCAAGTCAGTGAACTTCACGAAGCCGCGTGTTTTCATTTCTTGTAGACTAAGTTTAGTTTCGAAGTTGTATCTAGCAGGCGAACTTAGTCATGGCATATACGTTCACTTGCTCGATTAAATGCTGCCTTATCCATGTAAAACCAAGTATCTTAGACGATAAGAAGTTAACCAATAAAAACATACTGATATTACTTCAATAATGACAGCAAAATTAACCTTAGCCTTACAAGTATATCATTATATAGTTTTCCTTCAGTAAAAGTACTGTCTCAGTCAGAAACGCTTTTAGTCCGACAATATAATCCACTAATGAAAATCCGAGAATGAAGAAAATGTTTAAACTCTATTATCGCGTTAGGGGTCTGTATATAAAATTTAATTCTCATTTTAGCTTCTTGTGACGTAGCTGTAATTGCACTTTCCTTTAATTATATCATTGACTTTATTTATTGTACCTACTTACTGCGGGTGGGTATTTTTGTTAATGATTTATTTTAAAAAGAAAACAGTATTTTTTCACACTATTATAAATCACTAGTGCGTCCTTTTTTACAAAGTAAAAGCTTTTTCACCTTTTACAGCCTAAAATGTGTTTTCAACACCTAAAAATCCGACAAGTGATACGATATCGTTGAATTCAATCTTTGTTAACAACGTACTTGAAACTGTCCAAGTTTTGATTGATTGTTGCATGTTCCTAAACCAAAACGTAAAGCTGTTACTTTTAGGTGTTTGTGCTCAGTTACTTTTAAATCAGATTGATTTTGATGACACTTCACCGTGTTTTCTGGGCAGTAGACCTATAATATTCTAAATACGTAAAGCTTTATTCCAAGAAATTACCACGCAAAAGTACTATTTACACATTTATAATGATGCTTTACATGCTGTTGTCGTTTTGAAATTCTTCATAACCCTAATATACCGCAACTTGATTAAACCTCGACCTTTAGTCTGTTATTATTCAATGCTGAAACCATTACACAACCAAAGGTGGGGTTTAAGTGCTTTCGTTTGAAAACCACTGCTCTTATTGAACAATTCCTTTTAAATGATTGCCTTAAAATGCAATTATGGTTAACATTTTCCCTTGTAGAATTTAAAAGGAGCAAGTAAGTGTTAATCCGCGAGTCGTCGGTTTTGCACGCGACCACTTGTTAGCGACTGTAAACCGACTGCGGCGTTAACGTGAGCTCGCCGGATAAAACTGACAACAAATTACTGCATTTTAACTCTTCTACGCGAAACTAGCCGTTTTTGTTTCGTGTGACAAAAACGGTACTTATATGATTTTTAATCGGTTGAAAACTGCTACGGGAGAATAAAATTACTCGTGCGTAAAATATTTGCATTTTCAAAGATTTCTAGTATATATTATTTATATACTTCTGGAATATACTTATCTATAATAATATGTCGTATTTTCAAAAAAAAATATCTGGACGTAAACACCAAAACGTCCGTCGTACAATTCGTCCAAATCACATCTGCATTAAAATCTGTGGCCATTACATTATTGATAGGAAACTATATCAAGATAGGTACTCGTATGTGGCTGATGATAATGTAGGTATTAAACTCAACTGAATCAACTTTTTATACACTTCGCTTTTTATATACCTACACTTCGCAATCGGTTAAACAAATTAGTTGTTTCAAATTATAGTTTAATTTTTTTACTAAACGCCATCTTATCATCCTTTTTACATCCTTGTATGCACGATATATATTTTCTGCTCTTACTTCTTCTAAAAGAAAACATCGTATCAAAGATTTATCTAAATCAATTTTATAAAAGGAAAATTAGTTTATAAAGCAGTCAATTTAATGTTTTGAGTAGGCTCAAGTTTTGAAACAAAACGGAGCTTTTATTACTACCCCCTATTTAACTAAGAAAATTGTTTGACACATATTCCAAAAGACGAAAAATAAATTTTAACACTATCAACAGTAAAAATTCTTATAATAATATATTTTCCACACAGCCTTTCCCGGTCCTATCCCTTAATTCGTTCATTAGAAACTTGAGTAGATCGTGACCAGTTTCTACATTAGTGATACGGCAAGTTTTTAAGTCTGTTCAGAGCAACTACGATGTAAGCCTCCGCTTGGGCAACAACATAACTATATTAGTTTTTATTCTATTTTAAGAATATATTTTTGGATTGAGCTGTCCAAAACTTTTAACGAGTTCCATTGGAAGATTTTCCTTATTTAACGGAGGCGCGCCAACAAACTGTACTGAATTTATGTAAAGGTAAATATAGAAGGTTTATTATTATAAAGCCTTCCTTTTATTTGAGCGTAAACACGACGTCTAGGCGCCCTATCGGATGTGAGATCGCGACAATGCGAACACACACGCTACCAAATTGAGAGACTCCCACGTGGCCGACTATTGTCGTCCCGGTAAAATTGCCACAGCCTCTAGTTTCATTACATTGTTTAAGAACGAGTAGAATCTAATAATAACCTATCGTAAGGAACACAAAGGAACAAAAAACCCAATATCTAGGTATTGTCAACGCTTTTGAAAAACGTGGCCACCGAGAGGATTGTGAAGCCCATGGGTTTCGAAACCCTGGAGAACGAAATATTAGTCAGACTTAGTTCAAATAATTTTTGTGATGGATAACTAGGGTTATCAGGCACGACATTACAGAAAAATATTTATGTTACAAAAGTAAGGTTTAAGTTAATTAAAATACAAACTAAATACTGCAAGTAATTGTTCTTTATTATGAGCAGATGTGTCATTAATCTGAATTCAAATAGATCCCTAACAGTACAGTGGCTAATCGAAAACCTTGTTTGCCACGGTCAGTCAATTTTGTTAATGGATAATCCTTTCCGCCGACGGGAACAAATTTTAAATACAGTTTCCATTGAGTGAACTTGTAAGCCTTTTTAGGCATACATCAAATATCAACATATTACCATCCACTGACACTGCCTTTATATCATAGAATATAGATTATATTCCATACTTTATATATTCTTATAGATAAATTTTTTACTTTATTTAATGAACTGATACAATCTCTAGAAATAAGCTGCAGCCACGCTTAGATAAAGTCTTTGACATTAAATGCCTTTGCAAAGCTAGAACAAGCGCTTATCTGATAGGAATCGCAGTGCTGATAGAACTTTTATTTCAATTTCTGTCGTTAATATTAATAACCAGTTAGATTTCTTTCTTCTTTCTTTTAGTTGTAAAATGAGCTATCTTATTTGAATGTACATTTTTTATCTAATGATATCTAATATAATACAGAAATTGTATTCGATCAACCAAAATGAGAACAAGTAGAGGTCAAGGCGCTATAAACAACAACATTCTGAACTTTTGTTACTACCGTATGAGGGAACGGTGAACGTGACACTTTGAATAAAATAATCATACAACGGCTGTACTCAGATGAAAAAAACCTCTTAAATAATTTGAATGCTCACTCAACACTGGAGCAACCACCTACATTCAGTGAATGTGGCCATATTCCACTTTCATAAGTCACGGCGACTTACCAACAGGAACATTTGAAATATAAGAAAACATTTTAGCATCTCTGATCCCACACCACGTCGGCTTGTATGAAAACCAAATTATATGAATAATGTAATACACATAAAGCGGCGTTCCTACGATTTTAAAATGCTTTCAAAGTTATCCTTTCCTTGTATTCAAAATATTTCTTCTTTTATATTTGTTTAAACAACAAATATATAAATAACTAATTGTTGCTAACATGTATTGTACAAACAAATTAATTCAAATCAAATTAATAACGCATTTTTCGTAAATTCCCACCATCTTAGGATACGAAAGTTGTTTGATCTACTTTCACTACACATAACACTTTTGCCGTTCTTATTATACAATGATGGAATGGTTTCGTTCATGTTATAATTACTTGGCAAATTCCGAGGTAAACTAACCCGACCGCCAAACGACTTCTTTAATTAAATACTGCTACTTGTTTCGGTTTTCATTATAATATCTAAGTGGGTGTACTTTGTTATATAGTCGAATAATTGAAGTTCCCGTTGAAAAATATGAATTAAACCTTATGAAATAAACAAAGGTCACAGTTCACGTCCCTACTTTCAATCTCACAGAACAAATATACGGCGTCGTTGATATTGGAAAGCATAGAAATGGTCTGGGTTGAGTATTGAAATTAGAATCCTTGAGTATATAGGATGGATGATCCTTGAGTAGATGGATGTGTTAGCACAAATCAGATTTCTTGTATTAAACACTAGCTGCTGCTCGCGGCTTCTCTCGCTCTTTGGTAAAGTTACTTGCAACAGATAAATGGTTGTAAGAAAGTCAATGATTTATTTATCTTTTAATAAGAAGCACGAAATTTCGTTGTGGTTAGATTAAACTATAACCAAATGTTTTTTGTTAATTTTAGATCTATTATAACATATTTTTTTAATCACCTGAATATCCGTCTATGGCCTTGGATAGAGTCGCAAGCCCGCCCATGTACTATTCTGCATTCATCCCAAACTACATAACTTACTTATTTTGATACTTGTGCTACATTTAGTTTTGATATATAGCATATAGGTCTGCCTGTGCATTTTAAATTTCATTATTTGCATTCAGAAGTATGTGTTTAGATGTCACAAGCGTACAAACATTTAAATAATAATACCACTCCTTTTCTCGTCTGAGGGGTAAAATATCCAAAATCTTTGAGTTTACTAGAATATTCAAAATTCCCTTCTTATTACTTATCTAGTTGAAAAAGTACCTATAGTCAAATTTCATAATTCCTGGTTTAGCGTTGAGTCAGTCAGTCAGATTGTCTCTTTATATATATAGAGAAGTATAGATGTAGATGAAGTAACATTTTAAAAATGAAAGTATATAAAAACACAGTGTTATTTATTTATTTAATAAAAATAAGCTTTACTAGACAATTATTTTTTAACAATATTGAATGAATCACTATGTTAGCCCAGTAAATTGATAAATCATAACCCCGTGGGAAATAAAGGGTACAATTTTACAACTTACATAAGGGATTTAGCAAAAATATTTGTATAAAATTTTAACTGAAATCACACGAGGTCCACCGGTACTAACCTCGAATAAGACTTGGGACAAATTTTATTTCACTGACGAAATATATCTATAAAATGTCAGAATAGATAGCACAGTAGGCTTTATTTCATAAACATTAAATTACACTTTCATTTCGAAGAAATTTATATTATATCCCTAATCAAAACAATTTAATGGGACCATCAACACAAATCATTTTACAAAAGACACAGCCAACAATTCTATGCGATCTGCTTTATGCAGGCATGCAAGAATAATACATAATACTGGGATGTCAGCGTGTGCAGTATAAGCTCTTATCATCGGGGCCGTCAGCAGTCAGTTCTGGATGCTGGAACTGAGCTCTGGTGTCTTGCAAGGCGGCATTCTTTCTCCTTTACTATTCTCTACCTTCATTAATCATATATGTAACTCAAAGTCTTCAAATTGCGTATCTGACAACGTATGCTGACAACTTGCAGCTGTACTCGCAGAGCTGTACTCGCAGGCAAGTATTGACGCCACGTATTAATCTGTGGACCTGATCAACAGGGTCCTTGAATGCATCAAGGATTGGTCACAGAGGTTTGGTTTGACCGTGACGCTACTAAGTTCCAGGCCATAATTGTAGGAAGCTAACGCATGCTTGGTAAACTGAATCTGACGATGTACAGTTATATGTATTAGTATTCCCTTGTTAATTATGATATTTATATTGTTATAACATAATATCATGTATCGTAACTTTTGTATAATGTATCTTGATATCTCTGCACCACCTCATAGTTGACTGGTAGATAAATAAATAAAATCTAGAGAATACAATTGATTCATGTAGCCACAGAAACTATTTCATTCTTATAACGTAATACGCTTAATGCTGATCCTAACTACCCCAACAACGGAAAACGGAACCCTAAATTATCAAATTACATTAAGGGATCTTTGTTCTGGGCGCAGGATAACGAATTTGGGAATGTCTTAAAATAAACGTTTATTTACCACATCAATCTAATAATACCACCTTGGTTTATATAAATATCATTACCTGTGAGCGCTGATCATCATCTACTTCGTACTACTATGTATGGGACATACCAAGATTTATTTATTTAGTATCCAGCCATATGGCTGAGCAGTGTATAAGTCTTAGGCTCCTGTACTAGCATTATAGGTTTTCATATTTTGTAAGTTTTATACTCTGTACGGGTAAGCATAAGCGTGTATTTGAATAGAATAAAATAGCGCATAGAATCCGTACAAACATGACCTACAATTTCACGCAGAAGCAGTACGGGTATGGAAAATATTTCTATTTCTAGTGCGATGTGTGTGATGTAAACATCGTTTTCGCCGCGGCGACTCTCAGTCTACCTTGTTCTCAATCCTGTCTCCAGCAGCGTCACACAACTTTATTATACTTACAGAATGCTTTTAACCGCTTACATTACGTGCTCCTATTTACAGTAACAGGCAACAAGTAAACATGTCTATTGTCTCTACCTTGATACCTGGATTAGCGCTAACGACCATCAAACAAACAAGTGAATTTCTATTATTTATTGTACAAAAGGTTATCGATAATACCATGATTAAACATTTAGTATTACAGTTAAAACCGCTAGAGTGTACTACAAGTACTTCTTCAGTGGCAGTTCTCGGGAATACCCAGAGGTGAGCGAATGCTTCCAAAAACATTTTCCTTGACTACTTTAACTTATACGCTTCTATTTAAAGTGAAATAAAAAAGTAATTACTGTTTAGGTTTGAAATAAAAATGAGTTTACCAATATATTTTTAATTTTCTTTCGGAAAAAACCATATTATATGTTTGTAATAAAAAATATTCATGTAGGGATTAAAACTGATTAAGTTACAATAGTAAATATTAATATGAATTGTGAAATCCGTTTATTCTGTAAAACTACGCTTGCGTTCTTTATTCCATGGCTCACAGAGTTTTTAATCAAAATAAAATATTAATGAAATAGCAGCGGGCGAACCGAACTGTGCATAAATGGAAAGTGAAACATACGACCATATTTACGTATAGAAACGAATGATCCTCTCTGTAAAACTTTACTGGGGAGTAAAGTATTACAGAGATCATTCGTTTCCATTAAATGTAAAATAAACGACTTTTTCATTTTGTAGAGATACGTTCTCCTAAATTAGTAGATTAAACTCTACATAAGCAGATAAAAGCATAGACTAATGTAACAAATACAGTTTCACTATTCTTAAACTGGTTTTCTTTAATTCCCTAAAACTCGCCCATAGTTTAGTCTAAACCTTGTAAACGAATAAAGGTTCTTAAAATAGTTTCTTTAACAAAACGTTACTTGTAATGGAGCACAATAGTAATAGTATCAGTATTCAATCTCTACAGCCACCAATATCCCTTAGGCTAAGTTATCCTCTCCATTTCGCATCGGAACTGAGATAAACGACCGCGGTTACGGATGCTTTACTGTGGTGTACATGTTTAATGAATCACCATGAGGCTAATCAATACATCTGTGGCCACGAAGACAACGTGCCGTACATTCTATTCAAAGCAATCGAATTTTGACTTCATTTGGCAAGCGTAGTCTAGATTAACATGAAGGATACTTTTTATCCCAGTTTTATGTTACAGTGAAATTTTGTGTTTAATGTAGCGGTGCAGATTGAGTTGCTGGCAATAGTAAACGTTCTTCTTCTTCTGGTGTCAATAGACCCTCGAATCCCGAACGACCAAAAAGTCACTACATAGATAGCCGGTCGTTGGCATCCATCACGTCCTGAAGAGTGCAGTGGGTTGTGCTGGACGGGCAGGACAGAAGATGCGCCATGTCTTGCGCATGCTTGAATGATAATAAATCATTAGGACTTGATGGAGGCCTTCTGCACGACATTGTATTCACAAATAATTCAAACAAACGTGATATTTTAATAATATATTCATTAAAAATACCGCAGAAAATGAGAATTTGATAGAAATATGGTTTTCGTCATTTTTCCTGCATAGCAATTTGTTCATATCTGTAAACTACGTGAAAAATCTTACTAAGATTGATAAACTTAATTTTTATTATTATTTACATCGGATTAGCCGAATAATAAGATTTTTTATTAAGGTCCTGTTTTTTTTTACTACCTATGTTAACAAAAACGAATAAAGGTTGAATAGTTTGACCTGGATATTGGATAGTTCATAGACAGAAACATATTTTTATTGACAATATTCATGGGTATTTAAATTACTATGGAATTAATAACCATAAATACGTTACATACATACACTTTAATAATTAAAAGACTTTAATAGCAGTATTCACGATGTCTCTAACTAAGGCGAGGGCAATAAAAAGACACATTAATTTATAACACGAATACTGTATACATTTACTCTATAATATTATTTAGCAAAGCCGACGAATGTTTCAAATAATATAATTTGTTTAATTACAATTTTAATGAACTTAACAAGTAATTAAAAGGCATTTTGCTAGGTAAATATTAAAATCATATTCCGCCCTCGCGGCCATGAGAACACTGTTAATAAACAGTTTATAACGTATTTACTTTTGTAATTACTTGCATTATATCGAAGAAAGCTTATTCATTATTATGATACCAGTCTTAATTAAAGCATGCTGTCGCTGCCGTGTTATAGGTTATTACAAATATTCATAAAAATGGCATAGTTTATTTATATTTCAGATTTAAAACAGAATATTAAAAAAACACCTGTACCGTTTGCACTTAAAAGTTTCTCTAATATATACTTGTAAAACTTAATTTAATAATGTAGAGAACATTAATTAATTCGTAAAATGTAAAATATGTTGATAATGGTGTTAACGATTCCATTTGGCATCTTTATAACATTTATGTATTTATTTAAGAAAATCTGCAAGGCGATCATATTAATAAAAAATTTAATTAAAGTCATCTATTAATTTCGGTATATTACTGTCTCGAGCTCGTTGTATCGTAAAATCGCCGTAAATTAGTCACATAATGTGGCATTAGCGCTCAAATAAATTTAATTATCCTCCGGTCTAGGACGAAGGATTGATTTTTCATTATTTGAAAGTTACGACATATATATTTTTTTAACTACTTCATAGCAAGGCGCCTCTGACACCCACGCTTGTCTCTTAAAGGTCACTCAAGGACTCGTCGTATCATTTACATTTGTAACTTGGACTACTTTTCGACTCGCCAGTGAACTAGATATTTTTGATCTTCCAACTTTGTAGATTTAAACTTTTTAGGGTAGTACGCTTTATCTTATATATCTATAAAAATTATATACTTTAATCAAAGTAAGGATGAACAAATTTTATATAACCCAGAAAACTTGAATAACATTAAAACAAATGCGCGTTAAACTCGCGCGAAGAGAATTCCTTACGATTGTGAAAAAATCTGTTACTTTAAAGTAAACACCAAAGGTTTTCCTATGATAGGTAAAGAAGTATTTTCTGTATATTTTTTTTTTATGCTCTTTAGTTTCGGAGATGAGGGTATCGTAAATTTTTACCTATTTTCTTTAATAACCTCAATAAAATTTATTATTTAAAAAAAAAGTTTTTGTGATTTAATATGACATAGAATATAATTTGAACACCTTTTTTTCTTAATTACTCCTCCAGTTTCGGTTGACAATGCGTTTGACATTAACGTCACTTTGCATACCACAGAGTACATAATGTACACACAGAGTGCGTAATCTATACTTATACTTATTACTTATACTTATAATATAATATATAATATAATATATAATATAATATATAATATAATAATATTATAAAGAAGTAAAGTTTGTGTGTTTGTTAAATTGTAAGGGGTAATCTCGGGATCTACTGAACCGATTTTAAAAATTCTTTTACCAATAGAAAGCCACATTATTGCTGAGTGTCATAGGTTATATAAAAAACCGAAAAATAAAAAGGCTTTTACGTGGTAGTCCGTTTTGCAAAGTGAATCGGAGAAAAAACGGTCGAATGAAAGCGTTTCTTACGAACGCTGCCTTAACTATGAAAGATATATTTTTGAGTTCTAGAGAAAAGATGTGGAGCTTGAAAATGCCTACAAAAAGGTCAACGACAACATATGTCTAACTGAAATAAAACTAGTTTGAACGGATTCTATCGCGGTTTATTTTAGATTTTTGTTCCCGACGTTTCGACGCCTTTGCAGGTGTCATGGTCACGGGCAGACTGAGGTGGTATTCGTCTTGACAGGTGATGTTGCTCGTTCTACCTTCATATTTTAATTAATTGTTTGTATTCCGACCTACGCAATATGAGCTCACTGTGTCTTGAAGTCTTGCAGCGCTGCTATCTAAAAATCTAAAATAAACCGCGATAGAATCCGTTCAAACTAGTTTTATTTCAATGTCTAATATTCGCGTAAACCTCAGAAAGCAATATATGTCTAACTTTTATATTTAAGTTACAAAAAGTAGTTTTTTTAATATTAGTATAGATAATTTAATTTTTAATATTAATAAAATAATTAAGATCGTTAGGTCATAATTATGTACTAAAAAAGGATTATTAACATTATGCCCAACGAAGTGGGCACGGGTCAGCTAGTATGTTGTATACAGGTTAGACGCTAACTTAACTTTCATCAGAATAATGTGTTTAGAGGCTAACTTCACTATGCATATAGTACTGACAACATGGGTCTTTAAAATCAATTTCCAAGAAAAACCCGTCCTAAAAAACAAAACACTGGATCTCCGGGAGTGCCGAAAGAAGTGAAAACTTGAAAAATTATATAATATATCGTTTTTTACTAGCTCAAAACAAATCCCAAAAAATGTTGCATTTACATTTTTTTTGTTAAAGATGTATGTTTCAAGTATGTGTACTTAATATACGCAAAGTCTAATTGACACTTATTTACGAATTCAACGGCCATTTCAATTATTGTTTAAGTGTTATTGAGGCGCGGTAATTATGCAGAAAAATAAAAACATTAATTTGTATTTCTGGTTAAAGTCAAGTAATTGGACGGGTCGTCCGTTTAATTGGCCAACGCCTGTAAAATGTAATCAGAAGCTATATTCACTACACCTGCGTCGGACGTAAACACATATAAGTGAAGCTACATTGTACGCTGTACGTTGTACAGATGCATGTACATTTGCATAACACTGGATACTCAGGTCGACAAAGCTATCTCTACGTAAATGTATGCAATTCAGTATGATACTTGCTTTGTCAGATATCAACTTTCTAACTCTGAAGAATACGAAGGAAATTCTAGGAATGTTTATACTAGTTATTAGTACTTTTAATGTTATGATTTTTTCAATTATAACATGAAACATTTAATCTAAAACTACGTAATCTAATATAGTCGGTTTGCTTCTCTAACAATTACAGCATATTAATTTATCTTAAGTTATTAATATTAAATTGCCCGTTGTATATAAAATTAAAAGTTTTCACGTGGGCGGAGACGCAAGTATAGCTAGTGTTACATAATCCTGATATAATTCTCTGGTCGCTCTTAGTCGTAACTCTTAATCTAACCTCTTACGACACGTAACTTTATTCGAACTAATTAATGGTGTAATATTAAACGTTAATAACGAACCCATAGTTCAGGGTGCGAATCTATAATTAAGTTTAAAGCTAAACCTACTTAATTATAACTATTTTGTGAAGTTAACGAGTAATTTATATGCTAATATTATGTATTCATACAGATGATAGTACCCAAATAATTTTAGCTGATAACTTAATAAAATTAATATGTTGCAATAAATTTAGTTTGCTGCTGTTTAAAGAAACTGAAACAAATCTATCTTTACATATTACTTATAAAACAAATTCGCTCACGCAGTTTCTTTGCTTAGGTAATTTAGGCTACGCAACGGATTTTTAAACAGTTTTTAACAATAGATAGAGTAATTAAAGAGGAAGGTTTATATGTTTATTACATTTCACCCTTACGAAGCCAGGGCTACGCTACAATGATACTTTGTTAAAAGTAGCGTAAATGAAAAATCCCGTGAAATACGTACAAAATACTACCGGTCCGATTTGCAATAAAAAAGCCATAGCTCTTCAAAACAAACGAGAGTCGATTGATGTCTGACGTTAACATACCAACCACAGCCTATCAAACTACTGCGTCCTCCACTATCTGTTAAAAATGTCAACTACGAATGAAAAAACAAGTTAAAATTCCAAACATAAAATGAATAGATAGAAATGCCAACTGAATGTTTTGTGACTTCCAAAAGGTAACCAAAACAGCTAAATAACTGAACCGAAATCGAACTTATATTAATTTCATAAAGTTGAGAATTTGCGATGTTTCTTAGTTTTCAAGTCATCATTATTTTATTTTGTAACGTTTCTTTTTGGACATGTGTCATCTGTTTTAGCTATGGAATATCTTACAATATGAGATAGTACTAGAGGCCGAAAATAGACCATTATTCATTTAAAAAAATTATGTATGATACTTCATGGTTCGGGTGGAAGTGGTTGACAAAAAAAACTGTGACAGGTGTCAAAGTGTCAATTAACAGAAGCTGTAGCTTCACTATGATTGTTTGCGTGAAATGTCATTACCTATAGATTAAAGTGTATATTGGGAAATCACTACTCTAGCCAACAGAGTAAAGTATTAGCCCTTTGTACACGAAGCCTAAATTCTAAGTTGCGAAATAAAATAAAAAAAACATGCGTGCGTACAAAGTACACATGTCAGAAGTGAAACTTCTTTGTCACAACACGTGTTTTTTGTCAATATTAGAAATTATTAATTAAGTTTTGTTTTTGAATTCAAAATTTAGAAAAGCGAATTTATGAAATATTTTTATTTTATGGTAAATGATTTATTAAATTATCAAATGACGAGTGGCAAGTTGAAATACCACATGTTATTTGTAAATATTAAAACTACCTAACCTTCAAACCAATTATCATAAAAAATTGTAAATAAACAAAAAGATAACAGATATATTACTTACTTCGAATAATTGCTTGATACAGGACAACTTACAAATTTATTCACAAAGTTTTTTCACAAAGTTTTTCACAAAGTTTTTATTTATAAAATTCACTTACTGTTTATTCACTGTAGAAGTGCCTAATGATATTGTAAATATTACGCTATGCGACAGAAATGCCATCTAAAGTTCTAATAATTAACTAGTAAACGAATACACAACCAATAGGGCGTGTATTCTTTCTCGATATCCCGTATTCTCTCTCACAAGAGATTGTTCAATCTTTCTCACTATAGCTCTCTCCCACCTCACACTCCATAGCACTATGCGTGATACGACGTTCGCTCTGTCTCACTTTTTCTCTCAATCTTTCTCACTCGCTTGCTCCCTACTCTCACTCCACGGCTAGTTGCTCATGCTACGTTCGCCCTGTCTTACTCTCTCTCAATCGGTCTCGATCACTCTCTCTCTCTTTTCCGACACTTCCGTTGCATACCGGCGTGACGTTTCATCTGTAAAAATTTTACCCTCATGCGCCTAAAGAAGTTTCACTTCAAAAAATAGCTGTTGTACTGACTAACTAGACAAGCTCGCTATTACACCGTCATACAAGTCATTCGCAAGACGAACGTCGTAAGCAGGGTTGACAATCTTAATAGTGGCCAACGGGTAATCGTTCTCCTTATAGGTATACAAAATAAAGTTGGACACCTGAAGTATCGCGGATCTGAACATAAAACTGACATTTTAATTTGGTTTCATTAAATTTGTTTTACTTTTCTAAAATTCTGTAAGAGATGGCAGTAGTTATGATTTGAGACCATACGAAAATACTAAGTCTATGTTTGATTTGAGACTATGTAGTTCTACCACGGTTCGCAAGATGGCGTGAAATAGTAATGCATTTTGTTTTTTGGTGTGACCTCCAAAGAAATCCACGAAACAATATACTTACAATAAACAAGTTGAAAGAAATAAAAACAATACAACCTAAAATCAGTATCTAACCATATTTTTTGTTTTACAATAAATAAGGCAAAATTACTACAAATGCATTTATTAGAATGCGATTAGGACATTCTACATGTCCGACCCACCTGACTCAGTTTAAAATAATCAACAGTCCACTATGTAAATGCGGCTTAGGTCTTGGGGACCTAATTTTGCTCCGTGTTACTTTACCTACATCTGTAAAAAGTTTTAGTTTCTTATACCCCTTCCTTGTATTTATTTATTTCTTATTATATATTTAGTAATAATATTAAGTTGTAAAATGTTTTGTTCATACATACCTATTAGTAGAATATTTTTATAACCTAGGCTGCTCTGATCCTAATTCCAAAGACCGATTAATCTTTTATGCATACAATAACAAGTTTCCCTACATCTAATTTCTTAAAAATCCACTTTCCTAATCTGTAACTGCTACAAAACTTGAATATTGTAGATGCACAGACATGCGACCCAAAAGACTCTCATTCCAAATGGGAGAAAAGAGAAAAAGTAAAGAAAAAATCAAGAAATGTCATTGATTTTGTCAAAAATTTGCCGCCGGTTATTCTACTTGTTTTTTCCTGTTTTTTCAAGATTTTAATCGTAAAAAAGTGCTCTTTCCACCTAATTCCGTTGAGTAAAGCCTTTGCTCCTACCGCCGCCGTGTTGATTTTGTGCTTGCTTCGATTGTTAAAATCTAAGTATTGAGACAGGACTGAGACGACCAGTTTACTTCAAATTTTTGTTTGTGACATTGTTTATTTATAACTACATCATGTGTATAACTATATAAATAATGTATTATTAAATAAGTGAGAGTGTGATAATGATGATACGGATTCGTTTAAAATGAAAGCTAGAAAACTTAGTAAGAAGTGTTTAAAAAGGAAGCAATAAATGTGAAATCGAAAATTACCTTTATTGTCTCCATTTTAATGTGAATTACTTTTCGCTGTTCTACGTAACAGCGAGCGAATATGTAATTCACATTTTAAAATAACCTTTTAAATATATAGGCTGCAATAGTACTTAGGTGACGTACGTATGTGTGCTATAGGAATCTTTCCTATAGCACACATACATGTTGGGTTTAGTTCCAAAACAGGAGTCCAGAGTAAGCGACACTGAGCGTTTCTCATCGTTGAGTTAGACCTCTATTCCATATATATAAAAGTACTCTGTGGTCGTAAGGCAGTGCGGTCAAAAGTAACTTTCCTGTCTAATTAGTCTGTCCAACTGTCTTATTCTTATTACACTACAATTGGTCATGAAAAACTGTTAAAAAGATAATTATTCTTTTCAGTACTGACATAAACGCATGTTCTTTTTATTGTAAGAAAAAAGTGCTGAAGAACGAAATTTATAAATAATGTAATTCACAAACATTCAACTCATGACTAATCATAATTCAACTTTTTTCATTTACATATTCATGTTACTTATCTACATTACCTACATCTGCTTCTCTGGGGGTAGGCAGAGGCCATGAATATCCATTTGCCTCAATCCTGACATACAACTTTCGCTTTTTTTTCTCATCACATTTTATATATTCTCTCGTTTCATCTTCCACGGCTTATTTAGCCTCTCTAATGAATATAAGTTAAGCATGTCATAGAAGAAAACATATTATGGTGTAATGTGGTTGCGTACAAATGACTAAAAATATTAGAAATAATGTTTTGTGTCTCAATAAGCTTAAGTGCTGAAATCCAGTATCTTATTTTCAAGATCTAATAACTAACAGAAAACTAAACAAACAGAAATTAAATGTTTTTGGTATATGGAATATTTGGCGTACCAACTTTATATTTCCAAGAAACTGACTTATTTTTTGGCAGTGATGGCGCAATAGCTTGCTGACGTCACAATAACCACGTCACACCCCACCCTTAATCCATTTAATAACCTAATTCATTCAATTCTTCTAGTATATATAGTATCATGTTATTTTTATGATACATCACAAAACTAAGCAGGTTATTATAGCGCTTTGTAACGCTGTACAAATCATTTTTACATTTGCCTTCAAACATCTTACATCAAACTATATGGGTATATTGACGCTGAACGCTAAAAAAAGAAAAAATTAAGCTAAAACCTTAATTTGTCAGGCTATCAGATTGTCCTTCTCACAATTATATTATAGAATTTCACAATAATATTATGCAACAATTTTAAAATATTGAGCTACATGTCCATGTAAATTGAAAAATAAATGTGATTGTTACCTACCTACAAAATATCCGTTACCCGTTTTATTTCATTTTTTATATCGCTGAATCATGATTTATGGGCCATAACAAATAGAACATAAAAATTCGGCAGTCATATTTACTGTTACTTGAATTTAGACTTTTGTTAGGATATATCGTCGATCCCAAGTCACTCAGGTCAACGTTTCCCACAGGCCGCTTAAAAATAGATATTAATACTCACGAATAATTAAACTAAGACACGTATACACAGGATTACAGTACTTGAGTACATTTAAGACGGATTAGGTGAACAGATTAGGTACCTAATCAACCCGAGTCATAATTACTTAGTTGATACCACAAGTAATTATCCGTGTACGTTGGTTTGTATATGCCGACGATTGTATAACGCACTTAACGAAATACACAATGTTTGTAATCGGTAGTTTGTGGTGTATTGTAGAGCATGTGTTGTGTATTTTATAACTAAATTTACTTCGCATTCAGGTTGTTATAGAAGAATATGTTCGTAATATATTTCGTATACTTATATATATATATATATATATATATATATATATATATATATACTAACAATAATGAAACGAAACTTAACAATAACGCATTTCAATTAATTGTTAATATGTTATTAAAATACCTTTGTTAGAGAAACATGGCATTATTTATAAAAATCTGGACGGTATTAAGCAATTGCTAAGAAACTTCTAAATTCAAATTCTCTATAGAAAAATTGAAATAAGAATCTGCTAATCAATGGTAAATTATCGTCAACATTTTTATAAATATAGCCAACACCAAAGCCACAGTGCTTATGAAAAGAAAAATTGATAGTGCTATAAAATTGTAGTTTCTGTTTTGTGCGGTAAATAAATAAATCTCGATGGTACATGTAAAACCCTTGTCTAGTAAACATCTTTGCTACAAAAATACTATTATCACGATTACCTACAGTGAGTGAAACGTAATAGTGTTTTCGAAACGTTATACGCACTCCAATAACAAATTATCAATCAAAGTTGAAAACAAACGCGGGCGTGGGAGTCGTGCGGCGGGTGGAGAAGCGGAGGTGGGACGGAGGGGCGGGGGGGGGGATAACGGGGAGGCTGATAGGCGCCAGACTGACTGGCGCGGTGACTGCACGCGGGTGCATCCTGCGCAGGTGCTCACCCGCGCACCCCCGCCCGTCCAACTTCGACATGAGATCGTGACACATTATAATAACTACGGTAACTGGCCAAACACAAAAACACCTAGTCTTCCATTTAAAAAAAAACATGTTTCACGACCATTTTCGCATATGGAAAAACACTCGATTTTCCTTGTAAATAACAAATAAAATTAAAAGTCTACCTAGTCATTTACTTTCCAAGCTTAAAATAAGTTTTATTTGTATTTTATTGTGAACTTACACACCAACATAAATCAATCAACGACCACAATAACATCTACTAAGATTTATCTAATGTTCAATGTAACTATTATCATAAAACAGACTAACGCCATTCAATGACAGAAATTCGACTGATATCGTATATTTTATACCTTTTACTTTCCGGCCGCCTTTCTAATGGCACAAAATGAGAAACCCCACAGAGTGGGCCTCTATCCAATTGTCCCAACGCGCCACAAGTGGTACCAACGACTACAATACATATTGAAATTTACCAATACCCCTACGATATAAGCTCGATAAAAACAACTCATATCTGTAGCTACAAAAATAATCGTAACAGAAATCCGGTTTACGTTTTTTTCAAAGATTTTCGTAACGCTAGCTTATGTGTTCTCGTTTGTTCAACGTTGTTACGCAAATAGTACTGATAAATATAAATGATTTGAATTCAACGCATTGAGCTGATGGATCTGTGTGATCTTTAATGTATTGTATACGCGTTGGTGTCAGCCCACCTACACGATTTGATAATCCGGTTAATAGAGTCAGTTTACTATTTATTTGTGCATTAGCCGTAACATCAACGTAATACACTTATTGTATTAATTACTATGTTACTGGCAGTCACAAATAGCTCTATTACGATAACAAGACTCCTGAATTCATTATAAGTTACATTAACTTGTCTAATTTCGTTTCATTTTGTAAATCTTTGGGTTTGGAGTTGAGCAACTTTATTCACTTTTAGCAGCGTCTAGACATGAACATTTTATTAATATATATAAAGAAGATTTGAAGCGACACATTCCTAAACAAAGATCTTGATCCTGTAGACCTCAATCTGTAATCAATATTCATAACTTTTGCGTAGAAACAATTTTATGCATTTACTGGTTTGTTTACCTATTAAGATTTCAGTCATAAAGAAGATACAGTTACTGTAAAATACAATTGGTTTTTCAAATACCCGATCATTTTTCTCATAACGGGATACTAACTCTTCAGATAAAACCATAAAAATAAGAAACAAGTTTATTTTCTAGCGACCGCATAGTTGTATGAACGTTGTAAAGTCAGCGATCAAGTAAACAACATAATATTTCTTTTAGAAAACGTCAACAAGCAACTAAATTCATTTTAGACATTGTAAGGTATTTTTCGGTTACTGTGACTACATATAAACTAAAATCGAGTATCTGAATTTCAGTTTATTTGTCGAGTGAAACAAGCTTCTAGTACTATCATTGTGTTAAGATTCGAAGCAGCACGGCGCGGCGTCGGGATCTAACCGCAATCCGGTACTGGCAGTCCACTATCTCGTATTAGTACACCTGAGCTAACCGCTTTGCCTCGAATAATCTGTTCAACTAGAATCTCCATTTAATTTTGAATTATTTATGAAAATTTTATTTCTCAGAACTGTTAACATATCGCAGAATGCTTATTCCACTAGTGGTTTTGCACATCCTTTTTGGTATAAATGTCCATAGCTATGGGCTTGTAGTCCGTATCTTTTTTTTTTGCCGTAGAGATACTTAAAAACCAGGTTGACATTCACAAGCGTAGCAACGTTATAGAAAAATACTTTACAACTTTGCGCTCAAAACTCAGCTGCGTTATGTTTGGACTTATTTACACACTTCAACCTTTTACGTTTCGGTCTGTAACCTACTTAAGGGGTAAAAATAAAACTGAACAAGATTAGCAACGAAAGGGAAACGACCCCATTTTGTACCGCTTTAGTTATTCGAAACCTCACGCACGCATCCATAAAGTTTATTTTTAGTACGGATTCGACGTATCTGACGATCGACGATTACACCTGGGAACCCAATTAAGCTTTACAGTACGGCCTAAAATCACCGTGATCTGCCAATTAGTCGAGTAATTTAAAAGCCGTGGCGCGCAAGGACTTGACAAATTGGAGCCTATTGCTGCCATCAATCTGTATAAACATGCTTATTGTCGCCCCATTTGAAATGATAAATAACTTCCTTTTAAATACGGACTATCTTAATCAGCTTTATAAATAGCCACGAGAAACTTTTAATCCCGGTAACCAGATATCTAAAAAACTTTATCACGGAATAAAAAATTGACTCTGATCTTGCTAAGATAAAAATAACTCGGAACATTTCCATGCAAAAAATATGAACACATTATGCAAAACGTAAAGTAAATGAAAAGAAAGTCAGTGACATACACTTTCGAACTTTTCATATACGAAATTACTGACATGCAGAACGATCGTAACTTACTTAAACCTTTAAATAAAATATGGCTGCTGCTAAATAATGTAAAAAGAAAACTATTGTGAAGGCAACACAAACGCACACAGTCTCTTCCAAAAATTATTATTTTAGTTGCACGGTTCACTATTGTTGTGTAAATAAAAGGGATTTAGAAAAATGTATAAGCATTTTATCTGAATATCGGCTCATTGGGTTGCCCGAGCGAGCAAAGCTGAGCGACTGACGAGGGTCAACCAGATTTATGCCGAGCCCTATCTACATTTCATTCACTTAATTCACTTTAATAATTCACACTGTGTGACCATACTTAATGCTATCTAAACTCTTTTGTACAATATTTTTTCTTTGCTTCTTTGAATATAAAATAATGTGTTTACAATATTGTAAATGTCAAATAAATAGTTAATTCGATTCAATAAAGTTTGCCTTGGAATTATAATAATTGAGATATTGAGAGGCGTAATCTAGGATACATTCATAAGTCTTAAAAATACTTTTCGTAGCACATTGCTACGTAATGCTACGAATACAATACTATGGTAAAATTGCTACAAGATCGACAATCATTATGAGTAAACGCCGTAAAATGACCTGTACTCCAGTTCCAGTTGCAACCAATATAAACAAACAGATTAAATGGTCTCTAAAAGACGACAAAACTATTAGATCGCGGGCTGCTTCAGGAGCTAACGAGTGTGTCGGCGGCGACTGGCGACGCGCCAGCCGCAGCCGAGGCATAAATTGCGGCGAGATGCTCGCCGCTCGCCACTCACTAATACCCCGCCCTCAGCTTGCCCTACTCTTCAACGCGTGAACGACAACAAGTGCCGACATCACAATTAACTTTCAAGCCTCTCTTTCGAACTCTATATTACGACGAGTGCGCTCTCTAATTACAACCAAATAATTGCTATTTATAATTAAACCCTCCAGTCAGTAACAATCCGATCGTGACCAATTTTTATAATTAAAATTGGTTAAACTCACAAATTGAAAATTTCAGATCTATTTATTATTACGTTATGTGAATAATAATATAGGTGTATTACGCCATACAAATAACAAATGTAATAACATTATTTAGTATCCTTTACAGACAAATACACTTAAGAAATATTATTTATTGCATTTTGTAATGTCACTACAACAGCACAACTCGTAGAACTTAACTTATAACCGAACATCAGACTGTTTTTATTATGACGTTGGGAAACGTTTACCAATACATTTACCGCAATTTATCTAAAATACTAAATTGTGAGAGCGCAAAACCAATTTTAAGAGGCAATAAAATACGTACATGTGTAGTTCATAGCATGTATGGGCGGGCATTGAGGCGCGAGACAGCGCGTAGTGCGCGGGCGGCCACATGGCTTCAACGACTTCCGGCGCGAGAGTTCGACAGTGCAATAGGCGGAACTATAACACAGACACGGAGCCGTAGTAGCATATTGCCTATTGTTTGGCATCTCCGATTTTTGGCATCAAACTTTAACTCAGCACCGACCGACTGCACTGTCAGCTTAAGTACTTTAACCCTATAATATATGAATATTAACACATAAGTTTGGACAATATATCCTTTCCACTGTCTTCACTTGACTAAGAGCAACAAATGCGATTGCATAGGTTCTAAATCCAATCGAATGCTTTGTAATAGTCAATTAAATAACATTCATGCTACGTTTACTTTTATTTATAAACATTTACCTTCCCTTGATGTGAACTTAAACGTTTGTTTCACATACACCTTAATTATTACTTAACACACCGATAATTACAGGTTATTTAAATAATTATCGGCTATAAATGCCGCTCATAATAAATGCATACAGAAAAAAATCAATTATCATCAAGGATCAAGTCAAGCCGCGTTTATATCAACATGAATAAATTTGAGGCCATTGATTTTTTCGCCAATGACGCACTACGCTCTTATCGACGTTCTAGCTGTAACTACATTTTCTTATTGGAGTAGTTTTACTTTAAAATATTCTACTTCCTCGTTAATCAAACTCAAAATTAGTAATTTCTTAACCAAATCTTATTAGCTAACGGAATCATGTAAAATAAATACATCAACCAAAGTGTTTGCGTTCGTATAGCATGTATTTATTTGTACGTAAACAATACTGTGTCTATATTCGTTATACGCACTCATCTAAGTTAACAGCGTTAATTTAGTAGGAAGGGTTCGACTTTAAATATCACTTTTATTATAAACTTTTTGTCTTATTATAGTACACTCAAAAACTCACTTATCAAAGTAGTAATCATGTTATTAACTACTAACTTGGTATACTCTAAAATTGTAAATATAGGCTATATCGTTGGTATTTAAGAACTTCTAAATTATTAAAGTACGTAAAGTGTAAATGTAATTTTTATTTATAGGCAACGCTCAGTAAAAATAACATCGAATTTAATCATTCCATGGCGCTCTACGGGCCTTTTAAAAAGGTAACAATTTAATTAGAAATGTGAAAGCTGCTTACCTAAGTTCATGTTCTTACTACATACACAATCGTTACGTAACTTTATATGACGTCACAGCGAAAATAACCATAATGAACTATAACAATTTATATCAGATGTTTACCTGCGAGCAGTATTAAAATAAGTCTGACCTTTCTGTTTTTAACATGACCCTTCAACCCGCTCATCGATGCCGGTATAAATATCCCCAAGTGGTTGTAAGGAAGCTACATAATTTAGTACGACGTCCGCCGATCGATGGTGTTTAAGACACCTTGTCTACTTGTGCCTATATCTGGCATAACTACACGTATGCGATTAATACTAAGCTAAGTCAAAATTAGGACTATTGTTATACAAAAGTACTGTAACAAAATATTTATTGTAAACAAAAACAAAGATCCTTCAAAAAATGTCTTGCAAATCATCTCATATTTTAATTTCCTAATCACGACACAAATTTATATCAAGTGACGACCCGACACACAGTGTGTAGGTGGCGACAAAACCAATTTCCTGTAGGTGTCTTATTCTGAGCGCGGCTCCAATAACTTTAGTCATGTAGCTTATTTTACAATATTGAAGGTATACGCTTCTTAAGAACTTTTAGGGACACTTTAGAATAGACGAGGTTGTTTCTTTATAAGTACCAAAGTTACTTCGAGTTTTGAATAGGTATACCATTACAGTTTTGTGTCGCAGTGAAGGTGTTGAAATGCGATGAGCATCATTTGACGGTACCCACGCTCGTCTCAGCGATGTATCATCGTCTATCTAAATACATGCGATAAGTTTCATCCCAGCCTCTCCACGCCCGAGGTCGGCTATGGCTCCAGAGATCAATAACTTTAGTGCTCCAATATGTAAATTGAGATTAGATTTTAAACATTTACATTTTATAAGCGAATTTAATTTTGTAAATGATCGAAAAATTCATGTAATTTTAATAAATAGCGAGTACAATGAGTACAAATAAAATGTTACGGAGTTGAGGTGACCTGCTGCTGAACACAATGCTTTAAACGAAACACTAGAATAGGCTCAGGCCCGGAGCTCGCTCGCACTCGCCCCATTGAGCCACATTGAACGATCCTATATCGGCGCCCCATTGAAGCAATAAAGTATCGTAGTATGATTAATGGGCTTGCAACCTCCGCTCGACGCCCACCCATTCGAGTAGTAGGTCTTGATCATAACTCAGCCACTATAACTTACATACAAGCATATTGGTCATATAAAATAGATATTTTTATGTCTTTATTTTATTCATGAATACGATTCACGATGATCATACTCAATAGTTTTAGTAACTAACCATGACGAAAAATGGGTAGCTAGTATGTAGGTAGATATCAAAGCATAAGAGATGCAAAACAAAAGACAATATAACAAGAACTAAATCTGACAAAACAACAAAGTAACATTTATCTATACTAATATTATAAAGCTGAAGAGTTTGTTTGTTTGAACGCGCTAATCTCAGGAACTACTGGTTCGAATTGATAAATTCTTTTTGTATTGGATAGTCCGTTTATTGAGGAAGGCTATAGGCTATATAACATCACGCTACGACCAATAGGAGCGGAGCATAAATGAAAAATGTTTCAAAAATGAAAAACCGTTGAAACTAAAACACGCGAATAAAGTCGCGGGGGACAGCTTATAATATATTTATATTCACATATTAATTTGTTATTCACTCTTAAGTTGCGCTCTTAAGCACTTTTAAGTCTGCGCACAAACGAATCAAGATACAAAAGTTCCTTGAACATCGTCGTGACCGTGATCTCATTCCAACGTGTGTCAAGATTGCGTCATACAAGGACACGACTTACGAAAGCGCAACACGGCTAGTACGTTAGCGAATACTTAAAAAATTTGTAGTCTACAAAATCGATAACGTTTATACCAAAGAACAAAAATAAAAAAGAATTTTTTGTACAAATTTATCGATATCTATTTCTGTTTATACCCTTAACTAAAAACTGCAAAAGGTATAGCGGAAACTATTAATACTCTAGCTATAGACGGCACCTAAATATAAAATCTCGTAAATCCAAAACTTTTTCTTAAGCTCAAACGAAAGCAATACGACTTAACAACAAGAATTTTATTTGTCACTGATCGATATACTTTGTTACTTCTGAACTTTCTGTCTAGTTGAAGATCGTGTTTTCTTTAATGGCAGAATCTTCTTATTTGTGGCCAAGGATTATTCCCACCAGCTTAATTTTATGTGGGACGATAATTTATGATGGCTGTCTCTGACTAACTCCGTATCAGATGTCCAGAACCGTAGTCCATTCAGTGAAGTCGTTAGTAGTTTCAGACGTACAGGCACTGCCCACGTAGACTTTCTGCTACGCAGCTCTAGGTTAGCCGCCTACGCTGCGCGTAACCGACGCCACGGCTACGATTGGCCACATTTAAATATATTTTCACGACTTCTTTAGTAGATCTTGACAACATTTTTTTCGTTTCGAAAATGCGATAGCATGTTATGTCTTTATTAGAATAAAATACATTAACATGGATATTAACATATGCCCTACCAAACCGTACCAACGATTCGACTGTAGGAACTAGAGTCACTAACAATTTAAGTTCTAACTTATACATTAGGTACATGATTAAATCAATTTTTATTAAATAATTTACAGTAGTAAATAATTACAATATTGTTGAACACATAAGAATAAAATAATATCTGATAATATAACATCTTGCTACATCTCTCACAGGCCGTCTGTTCCCAAACTAGGCAGAACCTGTATTACGGCAACCAGACCACTGATGAACATACTTATATATTTCTAAATACATACATATAATAGATCATAAAAAAAATTGTCCTGGGTAGGTATCGAACACACGACCTCGGGTTTAGCAGCCAGGGTCACTAACCACTGGACCAAGAGGGCAGTCATTATTGACTTAACAGTATTATTGACTTATTGCTAAATTAATAAATATAGCCTAAATAACGTCCAACTCTTTACTTCGAAAACACTTTACACCAAAAGCTTTCATTGGATTTAAGATTATCACTTATGTAGGCGATGGATATTACTAAATTCTGATTATCAGTATCTAAGCCACAAACCGATGCGTAACTCGTCGTTGCATTAAAGTAGTATAAGCCAGATTATCCGTCTGATTAGGGCTCTGTCTTAAAACTTATCAAATGATAGAGTAAAGGATTGCAACACAGTCACGTACAACGATGTCTTGTCAATATTTTATTAGTCTGAAAAGTCTCCTCAATCGGGATCACAATAAATATGATTTGTGATGCAATTTTATTCGCAAAAATTGAATATGTTTGTGCAATAGTATATATTAGCTGTATAGTAATAGGAATCTAACTATTTTTATTAAAAACGAGTAGTTCTTTTATAAAGAGGAAATATATGCTAATGTCACATTTAATGCCTTAAGTAATAACTCTTTTATTGTTCTATACAAATAGTTTCGTATAGATTTTAAATATACATGGCTTTGAAGATAGCCAGGTTTACTTTATGTCCCTTATAAAACTTAATTTTATGAAGTACTTTCGTTTCAGTACAGTAAAGACAAACAAATAAAATAAAACCGGTCACTACCGCTAAGTTTAACTTAAATCCGACCGAAGATCAAGACTAAAGCTTTAAATCCCTGAGAATCTTCGAGAAGAATACTGATAATGCTTTCATATTTTTATCTAAGGAGTAATAAATATCGCAATATCACTGTGGTATACACAAATACCAATCCGGGTAAGAATATTTACTTTACGAACAGACGTAAAATAGGTAGGGATTAGATTAGGTTTACGGTTAATGTCGTAAAAAGTTATTTACGAAATAAAACACCACAACAATAGCATAGTTATAACAAAATGAGTTTAAGGCATGAATATATCACATTGTTCGCCTGAAAGTCATTCGATACTGTAGTAACGGCGGATGACGTATCCGTCGCCGAAATGTCTGCGCCGTACTCGATCCCCCGATCACTATCATGAGTAATACAGGACACCACCCACGCCTGTGACGCTTCAACCAAACCAACTTGCGAGTTCTTTAAGTAATTGTTGACTCGTTCACAGTTTTTATAAGTGAACATTTTCATGTGGCACATTTATGTAATATTTTGGCGACAAACAGAAAGTCAATGGTATACAACGCACACTTTGTATACATCGTCCTGAATATATTATAACGGTTTGTTTTTTATTCTTTACAAAAACACTATAACAATTAGAATCGAGGTCAGTGGATAAAGCGTTGGCGAAACGAGCTTCGCCTTCCTCACAGAAAGGGATAGGATACAGTTATGGATATGGATAGAGATAGTTAGATTGATTTAGTTTCGCCTTCATCAACCGGATGAGAAACTTACAAAAGTGATAATCTACTCTTACATACACTTTATTCGACAGCCACACTGTATTCGACTGTGAGTATCCTCAATTTCGTGAGATGCCAGAGAAAAACGACTATCGAATTAATCCGAACCAGCTTGAAAGAGAAAAATTAGCTCTTACTTTACTCAACACAGACTCGAGTCCTTCTAAATATAGATTAAAATATGTTAATGTTATTCGGGAAACTTTTGTGACAATATTTTGCATTGAACTACAAAGCCTTTTGAAAAGAAAACTCATTTCATTCCTAAAATAATTTAAAACATGGCGAGCTTTTGATTGTTACATAGAGCAATTGTCGTCCGACCTACGCTATTCAGAGGGACTTTCACCAATATGCTATTGTAAATGTTCGGTTTACGTAACACCTTCACGTGAAAAAGAGGTATTGTCATCTTATCCGTACTAACTACCTATAAAGGTGCCTAAAAACAGCAGTTAAAGTGGCATTACTCACGTTTATTGTCGGCGATCCTATTAATTACGTGATCTCATAGTTTGCTTGTTTTCAGTTACTCCACACTGGTTTCTGATTTGAACGGATGTCATGATCATGATTTAATGCCACAGCATTTGGAGTAGATGTAGAGTAGAAGTAGATGCATTTATTTTTTGAAAACAGCGGAAAGTGAGTCAAAAACAGGTAAAAAGTTATAAATAAGTACATTGTTTATAGTATTGTTTCTGCTACTGAAAGCTCTCTCTGATATATGATACACCGTAATATGAAACTTAACTCTCCATTAGCTCGCAGAACACTAAGAGTGATTTTAAAGATTTATAGCTTACTTCATGTAGTTACCTAGTTTAGTAAGTTCATGTCTTACCTCTCTTATTAGTTTTAAACAGCGTTAAAACATTCACGCATAATTATAAGTGATGCTCATAGCTCTGTGAATATCACTGGGTTAGCGTTTATTGCCGTGAAATGTCAGAGTGCAAAAATATTATTCAAGCTTTGAAAGCATCGTAACCTTTGTGCAAGGGATTCGTTTTATTTTAAGTTTTTAGTGACTAAATGTATAAAACGTAGTATAATGATTTGTGTAAACATTATAATAAAATAAAATGAGGAATAAAAGAATAATGATCTAAATAAAAATTTCATACTGTCGTACATACAGGTGCGAATCTGTAGATACCTAAACGTAAAGTGCGTTACAAATGACATATCTCAAAAGTGCGAGGTCTTAAAAAGCATATTAAGACCCCGGAGGCGTCTTGTATCTGCCATCGCCCTGAATACTTGATGCTGGCTTTACGCGAGCACGTAACTTCACTTTTACAGTCGCGAACAGTACCCTTTTTATAGAACTACGGTCTACTATTGGATGAAATGACACTCAGGGACATTTTCTGCCTATGAAAGAAAGCAGCGATGAAAATATTTTGGAAAGTAAAACAATATACTTACCCTGCCAGACATAGGTATCCTTCGATGAATGTTTCTTATAAGTACTGAATTAAACCGCTCCCTAAGTGAACATTAGCGTGAATTAGCATGATAATAAACGGCAAGTAAGTTTTTATAATATCGCAGTTTCTACAAAAACTGTGACGGCGTAGATTTATATGGTAGATATTTTCCTCATTTGTGGTGATTCATCAATGTTGTCACTTATTACTTTGTTATTTTGTCAGTATCTTCATCTTCATTAACTTCTGAAGTGTAGTTGTTTGCTTATATTGTGGTCGTTAAACTTCTAGCGTAGGCAGCTAAAAAAGGATTATTTTTGCTATAAATAAGTCACCTTTATGAGTAAGTTGTGTGGTTTATACATATCATATTCAATAAACGTTGAGTACTTAAATGTCGATTTACACATTAATGTACAGACGAGTTGTCAATTTATATATTTGATGTAATAACTGCATATAAAATGCCCATTTAGTACCGCCATACTCATTTGAGTATAGTTAGTTTTCGTAACCTAGGTTTTACATTCGAACGATTTAATAGGTTTATGGGAGTAATTGTATTTTTTTTAAGTCACTTAATCAAAATATTAATAGGTGTCTTTTTTATTTAACGTCAGAGCCGTCTTGTGGTATTTTTTGAAATAGAATATTTTTATTTCATTATTGTATTTTTTACATATTATTATTATCTATCTTTGTGGTCAGTGCTTTTGAATGTTCCTACCCATGTTTTAATAAGACTATTATTTAAGTATATTTTTACTAATTTTTTGAATAGATCTCGACAAATATTAATTTTTCTGACATAAGTAGGTAGAACACTGATGGCTAGGTCAATAATTTTGGACTCAGTCGACCTAGTATACCTCTGTCTCTGCTGACGCCTAGTTAAGGCATAATGCATACCTACATATCCATAAATTACTCCAGTGAAGCGATTTCTGATTAGGTCATGGAACTTTAAACAAATTATTATAAAGGCATAACTATTGAACAAAACATAAATTCATCGTAGTTTACTTACAGCATAATATTAGGAAAGTTAGTATTTGTGAAAACTTTGTCTAAAATGATTTTGTGATGTCAAAACATAGGTTATAACCTTTTTACTCAGATATTGGGCAGTAACTTTGCTAATCTTTTATAACAGCTTATTCAGTCATATTTAATCTTGTTTTCCTTGTGGTAGAGATCAATTCATACATAAAATACGTCTCACATCATAAAACATGATAGAGATTGGCCGTGGGCAAGCACGTTCTTGTTCCATTTTCCTAACAAATATGAAGGTTATTTCAATATTTCTAAATAAAAAAATATATTAGATAAACATTTCAAAAAAATGATAGTAGTTAAAATTACACAAATAATATTAAACATTTGGCTAAACAATATTTTTCCTGTCTCGTTTACATCTCTGTGCACGTTTATACTCAATGATGGAATCATGCAAAATTCAAAAAACGTGACAAGAATTCAATTGTTACAAACCGTATTCAATCGTAACGCTGCCTTATAATCATGCAAAAATTCTGAACTTTGTAAAGACAAATCGAACATATGTATTATTCTTTGATCAGTGTTTACGGGGAAATCTAATTATTTATTTATTAGGCATAGTCCGCCAGATGATTTTGTAATTAATTATTTATTTCTTCCAGTAATGCCCGACTATACCTATCTAAAAAGAACATCTAATATTTCCAGTGGGTAGATCACATCGAACTTTAAAACCTTGCAATAAGAGTATAAAAATTAAAAGCAATTATTAAAATCCTAATAATATTTTGACAAAGATGACGACGAATTTTTTTATGCTTATTAACCGTTATTAAACAGTTTTGCTTGATAATCTTTAATTAGTTTTCTTATTTTTATTTGGTTACATAATTTTATTTAGCATAGCGTATTTTTTTATTAATAAGTAGTTTGTAATTATGTGTTTAATTGAATATATTTACTAATTCATTTCATTTTTCATTGTTTTTCTATACTTTTATTTGATTGTGGCACATGGTGCTACACAAGTACAATCTAGCCTTCAGATTTTTTGTAAGCTACAGTTTGCGTTGTTCATTGTATTAATTGTAATATTGAGATCTAATATATACAAAAGCAAAGAGATAACGGATTTCTGAAGGAGATTATCAAAAGCTTGCCAATCAGCCAGCTTTTAAGTTCGAATACTGTTCTTGTTCTCCTGCTAAAGTTTTTCCCATAGAAGGGTCCTTTGTTATATAAAGTTGTTGAGTTGCAGATCATTATTTTTCTGTAAAGCAACTAAATCGATGGAGGTTCGCGCTTACTGGTAATGTGTGAATTATATGGCAACATAAAGCAGAAAGCAAAAATGAAGCAGAAATATAAAGCTGTGTGACGAAATTTTATTATAATTTTGTATGATTATTTGTTTATTCGAGAACAAAAAGAACCACTAACAAAATAAAATTACGTTTTATAAATCAAAAATGCTGTTAAAAATAAAAGCAGCCTGAAACAATCTCAGCGCTAGAAACATTTCTCGTATTATAACCCAAGGCATTTCATTCACATTGAGCTGAGTACCGTTATAATAATAGAAGTGCGTTAAAAAAAAACACGAACTTTTTTCACCTGAACGATACCAATAGCTGCTTACGAATGCACAAGACGTCGTCGCTGCCTCCCCACAAAGTGAATAGATAGAGGCTAAGGATAGGGGTGTATAGAGGGCGCGCGCAATCGAGCCACGGGCCTCACTTTCCCCGGCGTGGCTAAAAATAGACGCTCGCGATAGAGTGGCCTGCCGTCACAGTCTGTGTAAGCAACCAGTTTAGTCGCAGAGTTTGGCAAATCGTTCGGTTAACTGACCGAAACTTACAATCTCTCCGGGATACATTTAAGAGCTTTACTCATTTAACGCAGCAAAATGGATAACTTTATTATATTTTTGATGCATTGTACCATTTGTATTTATTATGAAGTGATGTACCTATTTTTTTGTTACCCTTATAAAGCACTTACGATTCGTATTATAAATATGTTATAGCTATAAATACCAACTCATACATAATTTCACTTGAAATTTAGATGATTTATGCCAAAAAAATAATTAAATAAGTAAGTTAATTTAACTTTGCAAGTCAAATAACATGAAAACTTTATTTGATTCATGTTATGTAAGTACGTAATATAAATTCAAAGAGTATTCGAAAATTATGTAGAAATGAATGTTTTATTTTACTGGAATTTTAATGTGAAAAAAGATATGTTTAGTTGTTCACATACACTTTGCGAGCAGCGTTCGCCGTGTACCTAAGTATCGCGATTCCTAGACTATCAGACTTACAAGAATTTATTACGAACGTGTGGGTTTTCTTGCGATGTTGTTTTTTCTCGTTTGTCGGTGAGATAAATCCCCATTTAAAGAATGGAGCAGTTTTTAAAAATTACGTTTTATTTTACCCAGATCAGGCATGGAAGATTTTTGCTACCTCTGAAGCATTTGCCCTCACCTATACTAATCAAAGTATAGTAAAATTCTAGTTTCCTTGATACATTGCTATAGTCCAAATAACTTAACTCAGATCTTACATATTATCTGAGCTCTTTTAAACTAGGAAGACGTTTACTCCAACTATTTTCTAGCGCTTATATTTGTGGTGTTTAAAAAGTAAACAAATTTCCAGTAAAACAACGCAAAATTCATCTGTACTGAGTACGGCTCATTAAATATTATCCATGAGGTGGACTTCAGAGCGCTATACACAAAAGAACAAAGAACCCAAAGTTAAAAGTGACTACGTTTACAGCAGAGGTCAAAGTTCATTACACTCCGTTCTAGTGCCTAAACCATCATAAAAATAAGTAATAACGGGTGAAAACTATTAGTACCTTATGGATATATTTTTTTTGTCTTTTTCATGAACAAACCACACATATCAAACTCAACTCATAATTGTGATAGCTCTAAAACACGTACCTTGGAAAAAAGTTTATTTGTTACCCAGCAAAATTTAAGTTTAAATAGGTTTTTAAAATCTACTCTATTAATTAATTTTAACTATTACGTCTAAGTGTGACTCGTATCCAATAAGTAATTCAACTATTGAGTTTTGATATTGTGCTAACAGCTTTCCTACATATTTACTGCAAAATACAAACTTATTGTTTCATGTAAAAGTGTTCGTTGACCTGAAGACGTGACGTGAGGTGGTTTTGTAGCTTTGAAAGTGTGTCTGTGAAATATTGCAGCCCTAAATACAGCACAATGGCATGCAGTTCAGATAAATACATTGTTGGTTTAAAAAAAAACATATTTAAATGGAAGAAACAAGTACAACGGCGGTTAAGCTTACATTTTTTAGATGTACTGTATGCTGTCTTTTAGGTTGGATCTCAGTTTCATCTCTTTATAACTCAAGAACTGTGTAATCTATACTAATATTATAAAGCTGAAGAGTTTGTTTGTTTGCTTGTTTGTTTGTTTGTTTGAACGCGCTAATCTCAGGAACTACTGGTCCGATTTGAAAAATTCTTTCAGTGTTGGATAGCTCATTTATTGAGGAAGGCTATAGGCTATATAACATTACGCTACGACCAATAGGAGCGGAGCATAAATGAAAAATGTTGCAAAAATGAAAAACCCTTGAAACTAAAACACGCGAACAAAGTCGCGGGGGACAGCTAGTGTTAGGATAACTATCCTAAGCAAATAAATATAAATGATGAATTTGTTTTCAGAATGTCCACCAGCCGCCGACGGTATGGAGCGGTTCGCATGCCCCACGCCCGATCGGCAAGGGCGCTACCGCTGCATCGATGACCATGTACTGTGCGACGGCTTCATAGACTGCCCAAGTGGCGAAGATGAAGATCGACAGGCCTGCATGTTCTACAAAACGGTGATTCTATATTTACAATTTATAGTTATAATTTTCACAAGAAAGTTCTCAAGAAAAACGCACACCCTGATAAATCTATTTTTATGTAAACCTGTTTTTGGTCAGTTCTCTAGGTTACAGATGTTGAGATTGTTCATCACAATACAACAATTTGTTTACTATACATCCTATAAGAAAACTCACAAGCATTTTCAAGGGCCTGACTAAAAAAATTTTGAGCCATTGATTAACTAAAGACTACTTACTTCATAAGCTTAATTATTCTTATTACGGATGATGTTTCGGGGAACTAATACCACGGTTTTGTGTTCACAGACAAAAGCCCACCTGGATGTTCTGGCCGACGCGTTGTTGCGGTGGGCGCGTGGCCGCTAAGAACGGCACCCCTTCCGGATCCTGACCCCTTAGTGCTCTAATACTCCGCCAGTGCTACACGGACCTCATGTAAAATATATGATCGATCGGCCCCCGTGCTTTTATGCGATCAGTGAAAGCTGCGAACTCCCAGGAATATTATTCGGGCGCAACCAGTCATAACTCGTACATGCGTTGAACGTAATGAAACATATCAAGTAGTGGTGCAGCCTATGCCAAAACATGACCACTTAAAGTATAGTGTAAGGTTTCCGACTGCGAAAAACGAGACAACAGAATTCAACGCGTGCTGGTGCGCGTGAGAGCCGAGTGACAAAAGGAAAGCAGTGATACGATCTGGTTTCGTCCCAATTAAACTTCTCCGCAGCTGATTTATTTTCCATGTATTTCATACCTTCTAGCACTTATTAAACTAAAATGTGAGACTGGTAGTCAACATTGTTAGACAGTAGAACATATACATAAATATTTTAGAATAGTACTTCATTTGACGAAATGTAAATGTTTGTCGATTTGTTAAAATATTTATTCACTTTATGCTCTACATTAAGTTACGACATTCGTTATTGTAATGAGGGTTGTAAAATAAATAAGAGAAGTCTAACAATATGTTGTATATAGATAGATATCTAATGAATTATTTATATTTATTTAATTAGTCGGCCTATAACGTGCACTCGACGGCTGTTTCTACCAAGGCGACACTTGAAGTGGCGAACAGTCGGCGACTTCACAATTATTATCACTTACTTTACCTGGTTTGTCAATAACGATGTACTTAAGTACATTATTTTCAAAAGACAAGTATTAAGATGTGAGGAGCATTATGTATTTTAACATAAATTAATCTCGACTAGAGGCAGCTATTATTGTGTACTGTTAATGAATAATCCACAAATATAATTTAATATAGACATTAATTTATAATATTAGTTTCTGATACTTTTCAGTACGACAAATATGAGGTTTTAGGTATTTTGACTGAATTATAGTTATCTGTTATTGTCCTTTGCCGAACAAGTCTGGGGAGCTTTATTAACTGTATATTTTCTAGTCACCTATGCAGTTCCTATTGTTTACTACGTTGCATTTTTTATAAATAGGTAATTAGTTTATAAGTTTGTTTAAGTGTTTATACTAATACAAAAAATAAAATGTATAATTGTCAACCATATGAGCTAGTTAACAATTGCTTTTGATTTATTGGTAAAACATTGAGCTCTATATAATTGTTTTAACACATGCTGCTACAATAATATTGTAGCTATCAAAGGACCAAACGTTTCTTGGAAACGTTCTGATCTAACCCGGCAATTGACGGCGACAAATTATAAGTAATTATATCCCTGACACCTACACGGACAAACTGTCTGATGTAAGTGGGTATGTGTAAGGTTATACCTCGAAACACACCATTATCTTATTACCTGCCAGTTGCCTTCATCGAACCTTTTTATGGAATTTTATTCTATTGCTCACGTCCACAAATAGTTTTCTAGCGATAAGATAATAATAACTCAATAAATATATTACGCAAGTGATCATTTGTTGAGTTGTAGAAAGAGTAGTTTTTAGAAATTTAGAAGAAAGTAGGTTTAAAAGATCTCATTATTGAATATTGTACTCGGTAGATAGTATTGTGTATGTATGAGGTATCAAATAGAGATTCCGTCTACGTTGTTTGGTAGAGTGTAAGTAGTCAATGTTGCACCAATTAATAGTTGATATAATATTATTTCTAGCACCTTACATTATGTGTATAGTTAATAAATTAATCGTTTTTGTCGCAAGTATTAGATTAAGATTAATCATTATTACATAATATTTTTAGAAAATTGGTAGATTTGTAGATTATAACATTTATCTAAATTATATTTAAAAATAATAATGTGGATGTGAACAATGAAGAGAGATAAGTCGTTTGTGAGAATTAGGAGGCACTTCGAAGCAGTTTTTATACATTTGAAATTACAAGAAAAAATAAGACCCGATTAGGCCCAAAATTTTGATAAATACCCCTACAGTCTGTTAGAACATTAGTTCTTGAGCCATCAGACTAAGCGGTATTTATATTACAAACAATGATTACCAAAACCTGTTTGAATTCACTACTTAGTAACTACCTACTTGGAGCTACTAAGCAACTGCTTTGATGTTAATCTCATGTAAGACTTATCATATTTAAACAATTAACATTTCGTTCGTTAATTTCCGTTTATTCTGTTTATATTTAATTGTTTTTAGTTGAAGGCAACATTTAAAATTAATTTGCTATAGAAATGTCAGTTAGTCTGTTTGACATCTACCTAATTCTCTTTGTTTATAAAACCATAGGAAGGATTTCTTTGCATATCGCACATATCTACTTACATTTTTGAGAGCATGTATTTACTAAAACATTGAACTTGCACCACCTACCTTTTATAATAATATCAACAGCCTTTATATTATGTGAGCGAAAAAATGTTATACTGATGAATTCCGAGCAATTATAGTTCCAACAAAGTAGCTTATCATAAGATCGGGAACTACAATACACGTTCCATTTTTTTTAAATATTATATGTAAGACTAAAGCATTCCTCTGTTCGCACTAGTTTGTTCCCCGATATTGTTTGGCATATATACTGGATAATTATTGTAACTATAAGTTTTATGAATTAATAATAATTAATTTATTGTTTCACGTATACATGTTTAATTAGTACAGAAAATAATTATCTTTAAAATTAATCTAATTGCACTCAAATTTGCCTGTTTCGTATGTGCACAGCAATTTATTGTGATATTTTAAATATTTATAGGTTAAGATGCAAATCAAGATCTCGAGAATAGACTATGTACCTACCTATCAATGTGATTTTTATTAATTTAATATATTTACTATGTACGTATAATATCTGTGTCAGACTTTTGTTTGTCTGTACTAAATACGGATGACTCATGTTTAGATACTGTTTGGCTTGAGCACATCTCAATAGCTACCTTATTAATTGTACTCCTTTTGGGTATAATTAACTCACAGCTAACCATACCTAGTACCTAATAATTTAGAAACCGCTCTTATTTGTGTTTGTACTGTCCTGTTAATTTAACAACATTTTGCAATTTGGTCAATTTCATTAATATAAATACCTATATGTGTATGTAGAATAATAAAGATGCTATTCGGTGTCCAGTCCAGTGTCTTTGTATAGTGACTCGCAACCGAGGCTCCAGCGTACCTACCTAGATACATGGGTCGGCCCGCTTCTCGCTGTCACTTCACCGTTCATGTGTCTTTGCCATTACTTCGAAGCACCCTCACTACCTATTTATTGTATTTGTATCTAGTTAATATTCCAATATATGTAAGCACGTACTATGAGCACAACTTGTCAAATAAATGTAATAAACGCCTACTTATATCTAACATTTACAAATCGTTTCTAGACACTTTTATACGACTCGCATCTTGCAGTCACAACAGTGGAGTCCTTTGGAAAGGAAAAAATTATTATGCTCATAAAAAACTTCCGAACTCAGTTCAAATTAGATATTACTATAATATCTATTTCTCTTAATGCTGTACCTATACCTACCTACCTAAAATATCTCTAAAACTCAAATGGGAGAAGACCTTCGACGATATTTACTGTTGAAGAACAATATTTTTAGATGTCACACTTGTAGTGGATTAATATAACACAAAATACTTTTTTTTTTGTCAATTATAGATTTCACATACAAACATTTTCATATAATTTTTGCTGCGTTAACTGACGCCATTCTCACAAAACGAACCTTAAACTAAATTTCATCAGCCGTTCTTCTTGAGGACATTATTATTTAAAAATGCAACTATTTTTGTAGGTACATATTTGATTGAATACCACTAGATAGAGATTAACATAATTATATATATTTTTCTCATAGTGTTGTGTTTGCCAAAAGACAAACTAAACTATCTCTAACCGCACAAACTAAATCTTTGAAACTTAGGTGCAGTTGACTCAATGTTGTCGGACCCTGTCATACCAACTGACCGCTGAGAGGCAGAGAACGCTCGTGCTCCCTTATGCAGGCCGCTCAGGTCGTAGCCATCGCATAACTTGTATGGAAAATGGAATAACCTCCGAGAGAATAATTATGTAGGTCCTCACCAACGGTCCCCTAATGCGACGTTACTGTGTTATCATACCGACAATAGAGTTCAGCTAAATTACTTATGATATTTATGAGCAAGTTCACAATTCTAAACACGATGGTTGATAATCTTTTAGATCAGATCTTTCCACTACCATTCTCTCTGAGAATATTCCCAGTTTTTCAACCGTGTCATGGAGTTGCCTTGACATTTCGCAGGATATGTAAACAACTCATATGGCGGTAATCTTATAACGACTACGCTATTTTGTAGGCGTAATATACTTTTGGACTATTTATTATGTATTGTTAATTACTATGTATGTTGTATTAAGAAAAAAAATGAAAAACAAAAATAAATGTTAATAAATGCCTCAGCCAGATACAAAGCTGTTTTATTTTTATCTTATTTTTGTTATTAAATATATTTTCGTAGGCATATAATAATGGCCTCAACGACAAACATAACTTGAAGCGCTACTTCAAGATTTATTCTTACAGAACTTGATTGCCTTCAGAAATTCGAATCGACTTTTACTTCTTACAGTCAAAATAAAATACAATATTTTTTAAGTATCTTCCCTGTAAATTAGGAAAGTATTATTGTGTGTTTAAATAATAAGTTCTTGAAGTATAGGTACCTAAGGCTTGTCAACAAAAAAGCGATAATAAATACAAAAAGATTACCATCTAAATAGTATGTAGGTGCTTAAATTTGTTGAGCATAAGCGAACGTCGGCTTCTATAACTAATTAATATTCCTTCAAAGTGAACATGTTATCAAAATACGAAACTATAGTTTGAGTTCATAGTTTTGGTTTAAGATATACGAAGGTAACCCCAGTGCTTTTACTTGATAACACATTATTATCTCGAAGTTGTTCGAAGAAGTTAACCTACCTAACTTTAAAAAATGTTTAAAACGTAATATAATAATAAAGAGGTAATAAGTAGAAGGAGAAATTTAAACTTTGAGGCAGTGACCTCTGCAGCTTAGTTGGTTAGGCGACTGGCTCGTTGAGCCAGTATTCGCAGGTTCCAGTCCTGCCTGAGGTTTAAGTTTTTCTTTCTATTATTTGCATTTAATCATAAAAAGTTTAAAGTTAGTTAAGTGCTTAAGTTAAAACTTCAAAAGCAACTATTATAAGATGAGAATAATTGGGAATGATTACTTACTAGCTGATTACAGCGGCTTCGCTCGCGCTTATAGCATAAAAAAAGTAGATGTTTGGAATTATGTGATTTTCAAGTAAAAAGTTTAATAGCTGAGTAAGATGCACAGATATAAAAAAACACCATATACTTTTTGAAATCTGGACTTTTATATTCTCCATATTTCTATATTGTCCGATTAATTAGAGTTTTTAAGTTGATTTAATAAAACTGAAATAAAGTTTATTTAAAATTTGCATTTATTCGCTCAATTCACCGCACGACTTATAACTTTACACAATCATAACATTAACAGGTACTTAAACTTTAGATAATTAAAATTTCATATCATAAACTTAAGATAATTAAGGTAACCGCCTTTTGTTTTTAATTATGCTTCCTCAAGAAAAAAGTTTCACGTGCAAACAATGCTTCCAATGTTTTCTACACACCTAATCCTACCAATTCATAGGTGTCCAGATTTCGCATTAGAGTAGGTAACATCCATCTACCGATTACTTACAATATAAATACAAATATTGTCAGTTAACATCTTTTGTGACTGAAATCCAAAAAATCGAGGATTTAAAACAAGTCAAGAAAATCAAGATTAATCAGTTTTATTTTTTATTTGAATTTCAAAGAAACCGGATTGTAATACCTACCCCTGCAGGGTTTTTCGCTATGGTGGTTGTCAACACAGGCGATTGTTGCTTTATAAAAAAGACGGTGAAAACTGTACTGTGTGTGTAACTTTGATGACAAACTAGATCTACTACTACTTAGTTGGTTACCGACGTTAGCCGATACTGAATAAGCATTTTTATACTTATTTTTATCCGGTAAACATCGGTTGGGTTGGCTACTGGAGATAGCGAATAAGCCTACTGCGTCTACTTCAGGCTGTTAGGCAGGCTGATTTGCTATTAACTGTAGACAAACTTTTTTTTTTTTACGGGGGGAAATCCTCTTGGACTACCTCCGCCTGGGGATAGGCGGAGGGGCGTGCCGGACTCTTACCGGCTAAAACCACCCCGGTGTCTCCTCGCACGTGCGCGCGGGGCCGCGGGAATCCATATTCTTCCGCAGCCCCGCACTAGTGCCGGCCCGGTCTGCCGGGCCTCGTCTCCTGCAAGGGGTAGTGAGGTGTTAAACTACCCCGTGCATCGCCTCAGAGGCGCACTACGGCCGGCAGCGACAGATCGCCTCCTACTTCATTTTTAAGGACACGGCGCTGCTCCTCCCAAGCTACACACTCAGAGAGCGTGTGTTGCGCCGTGTCCTCCCCGCAATGGACGCAGTGGTGGCACCGAGCGTCCGGCTCCCTATTTATGCGACACAGGTACTTGCCGAAGCAGCCGATATGCAGCACCAATAAGTGGAACCCGTGAGCTATTTCAGTGTTAGTCAGCAGGCACGGGTAGGAGTATCGAAGTCTACGACCATTATTATCAAACTGATGTCTATCGAAATGTTATACGCAGACACGTTTTCTTAAAAGTTGCTCCTTGGACAGTCCAAGAAGAGAGGGATTTGTGGGCTCTAGAAAGGATATCCACTGATGTCTGAGGTTATCGTTCTTGGCAAAGCTAAAAAGCCGGTGCGTTTCTCTTGTTGCACTGCAACCACCCACAGCACTTCTGGGCTTCCATGACGAATACACTATTAATATATTAGGATCAACCGATATTGTCTCAAACAACGGATAATAATTTGCGTCTCAAGGATCTCAACACAATAAATGCGAGAAAATACACTTGCAGATGCAAACACTTTAAAGTTTTTCGACAGTAAATAACTACTTGTTAAAGTTTTGAAAACTAACGACTTTGACATTGACATAAGTCTCACAAAAAGTCACAAACTCACACAAACAAAAAGCTCAAATCTCAATATGGCGGCGGTATCACGTGATCGCACGACGGCAACGCTAGCGACAAAACGGAACACTCGGAACTAATTACTAAAGCTGTCACAGGCCTGAGCTTACCTATTTTTTTTTTCTCTAAGGTCTATGGTGTGGAACCATTGACAATGACAAGTCTGTAAACCAAGTCTACTGCCCAAAAATTATATCTTAACATTAGTTAGAAAATATAAATTAGAGGCGTGGCCTTGGCCTAAACGTTTTTCTAAATAAAAACAGTCGATCTTATTAGGCCCACGCCAAATCCCTAATTTATGTTTTCTAACAAATGTTATATTAGAATTTTGGGCAGGAGTCTCGGCTTAACTGTCCGTCTTCCTTTGTTTGTTGTACTTTGTGTAATTTGTATGTTTGTCAAGGAGTAAAAAATAGATGTCTTTGTTTTCGTTTGTCGAATATCATGTCGAATCGTCGCGAACTCGCGACGCGTTATGAACGGTGAAATTACGATTTTTGAAGAAAGGATCTTAATACTTAGATATTACTATTGTTAATAATTAACAATTTAACCATGTCTGCAACGGATTCTCAGAAAGCTGAGGCTTCTAAAGACAATATATCAAACAATTCAATCGATGAAGGCTTACCAAGGGAACTAAGTCAGCTAAGTCTTTCAAGTGCTTCAAGTCAAGAAGAATTCTTTTGTGATAAAGGACACTCTGGTTTAGCATTGAAAAATATATTTTGCTATTATCAATCGCAAAAATTATGCGACGTCGTCCTAATTGCGGGAGGATGCAGGTTTGTTTATTTACTTTTGTTTATATTATTAACTTCAAGTAGGTATCTATCGCGGAAAAGATCGTAAACCTAAAACTATCAAAAATCCGTATTTACATTTACTGGAAAAATATAATGATATCTTTTGTTACTGCCGTAATTTTAAAATGAAACAAAAAAATTGCAAACTTTGAAACAATGCCGTATCATATAAAACTGTACAATTTAAAATTTAATGGCTATTGTAATGTGTGTAATATACTAATTATTTGATTATTCAAGTAACAAAAGCATTTAAACATTTACCCCAATAATGACAAAGCTATATTTAATGAGATTATTTATGTCTCATAGGTTTTATTTTCATTAGAGCTATAGGAAACTGTACACTAATATATTGTTTATTCATTAAGCTATAAATGTTCTCAAACTTTATCCAATTAGGTCCTTAAAAGTTTACCTAAATTTAAGAACAAAGCATGATACTCACATTATAAGTATCTAAGTAACTTAATTATTTTGGATAATATGTTATCTAAAATTGCTGTCTGTGTAAGCATACTGAATTTCTATTTGTTTGTAACAGAATTCCTGCACACAAAATACTTCTAGCATCTTGCAGCGAGTACTTTGCTGCTATGTTCACGGGGTCCCTGAGGGAGGCTCAGTCTAGTGAGATAACACTTGAGAGAGTTGATCCACAAGCACTTCAAGACCTTGTGCACTATTGTTACACTGGCACTATAGGCTAGTATTATGTTTTTCATAGATCGTCACATAATCACAACCATACACATAAATATTTTAGTCAAAAAGTTCATCACAAACACTAGTTTATTTAAATACTACTTTGTACAAAGAGCAAACCTACCTCATTTTACTTTATCAATAAGCTTGATGCTTTAGCTATCTGTAGGTACTGTAGTTGTTTTAAATCTGCTTTAAGTTAATGGGTGCTTGTGAAAAGCAACTAAGTTACTATTAGGTTGGCTTAAGTAAGATTTAAAATACTCCATCATATTAATTAATTAACTAGAAGTCATATCAATTTATGTACCAATATTGGCAGTACAGCACTGTTACAAATAGTGGTTGGTGTGTGTCTATAACTTAACTCAACATAGTAATTACAAATTATATACTTTATAATTGGCTCAACTAAAAGTATTTCTTCAAATAAACAAATATATCTAAATATCCTACTTATTTCTCTTTCATGACAAGACATTCTCTACCTATAAAATATTAACTTATTTTTAAATTGCAGAGCTAAGAGAGGAAACAGTTGAAGTACTTCTTTCCACATCCAGCTTGTTGCAGCTTACTTCAGTTACAGAAGCTTGTTGCTCTTTTTTACTGCGACAGCTGGACCCTTGCAATTGTCTGGGAATAGCTTTGTTTGCTGAACAGCAGTCCTGTTTGGATTTACACAAAAGTGCTTTAAAATACACATACCAACACTTTATGCAGGTTCTAAAAGTTTTCTTATTTTGCAACTTATGATTTATTCGAAAACATTACATGTTGCTCAACTATGGTTTGCAATATCAAGGGACACTCACACTACTAAAACAAGATTTTCTTTCTAAATTACATTCAGGTGGTGAAGCATCAGGAATTCCTAGCTCTACAAGCTGACCAGTTGGCCAACTTGTTGAAGTCAGATGATCTCAATGTGGTGACTGAAGAAAATGTATTTGAAAGTCTTATGACATGGGTACAACATGATAGTGCCAAAAGGGAAAGCCATTTGGCATCATTGCTGAAGCTAGTCAAACTGCCGCTACTGTCATCAGAGGTACAATATTTAGTTAAAATGGAATTTACATTTATTTTGATAAGCTTATTTGTTTTTTAATCAACACTTATTTTTTTACAGTACTTAATAGACAAAGTGGAGCTGGCTTGTGGTAATGTACCAGAGTGTCAACCCCTTATTATGGAGGCTGTGAAATGGCATCTTTTACCTGAACGGCGATCGCTCCTGTTCTCACATCGCACACGGCCGCGCACGTCAACTATTGGCCGGCTTTTAGCTATTGGTGGCATGGATGGATACAAGGTTTTTACATTTTCAACCTGTAACACTACTATGTCTGCCTGCAAGAGCAGTACTAACCAATACCATGAAATTTAGTATATCAGTTTCAGAAGGCGAGAAAGTAAATTACAATCTCATCCAGTTTACTTTTTTTTTTGTACTAATTAACTCTATGTTCTACTTCTAAGAATTATCTTCAATAATTTTCGATTTAAGTTATCTATTGACTTTCAGGGTGCCAGTAATATGGAGATGTATGATCCCAGAACAAACACATGGACTCCATTTATGAGAATGGGAGCAAGGAGGCTACAGTTTGGTGTGGCAGTGATGCAGAACAAACTCATTGTTGTTGGCGGCAGGGATGGTCTTAAGACTTTGAATACGGTAAATATAAGATTTGTAATACGGTACATATAATTTGTACTTTAAGAGTTATAATTTAATTTCACATACTTTCTTTTGTATATAGGTGGAATGTTTTGATCTCACTTCCTTGAGCTGGAGTGTGTTGGCACCTATGAATACCCATAGACATGGCCTAGGTGTCGCCGTTCTTGGAGAAGGACCGAACTCGCCCGTTTATGCAGTCGGTGGCCACGATGGATGGATCTACTTAAATTCCGTAGAAAGGTAAATACCGAATATAGTTTAGTTTTAGATTTTTATAAAGTTTTAGTGATGCCCCGCGGCTATACCCGCGTTAATAATCTCCGTTCCCGTAATACATTTTTTTCCACAGTAGCCTACAACCTATTGTCAGACCTACCTCCTAAATACACAAAAAAAAACATAAAGATCGGTCCAGCCGTTTCGGAGGAGTTTGATAACAAACACTGTGACACGAGATTTTGTAAATATTTTACGTATTCGCTTTAAGGTTTATTTAATGATACTTTTATGTTATTGGACTTTTCATCAACATATTATTAAAAAAAGCAATGTTTGTATGCTTGTCTTCTATAAATGCCTAAACCAATGATCACATTGTGATGAAACTTAGGCAGGGTCTTCGAACGACTTCCATGAAGGACACCTGCTAAACCAAAAAAACTCAAAATATAGCAACTAAACACTTTTTTACTTAATATGTATTGTAAAACATGCCAGGTGTAACTAGTGAACAATAATTTGGTCACCAGCGAGTCTGAATTGCACATGATGCCTTACCATCGTACAAGATAAATAACACTAAGGTGATGCTTTTTATTTATTTAGATTATTTTTTTTTTCTATAATTCATTTTATTGTCATCAAAAAATACTCACAGAAAATTTAAACTAAAACTAAACCTACCTATTACCGTTCATCCATCCTGTCTGTCTGTTAGTGCGACGATTAACCCTCTGTGTACGGGTGAAGTCAAGCCAACATATGGTCCATGGTATGGTCAGCGCACGAATGTTGTACCGGCAGATGGGACGCGTGCTCGCGCACGTGGACGATGGTGTCGCCGATGGCGGGCGCGCGCAGCACGTGCGGCGTGGCGGCGCTGCGCGGGCGGCTGTTCGCGGTGGGCGGGCGCGACGGCGGCGCGTGCCTGCGCTCCGTGGAGTGCTACGACCCCAACACCAACCACTGGACCAACTGCGCGCCCATGACCCGGCGCCGCGGGGGCGTTAGCGTGAGTCAAAGCTGATACACAATATTATAAACACCTCGCAACAAATATACTGTACCATACCATAACTTGCTTTGAAAAGCGACTTGTATGGATCTTTTTAGTCGTATCGGTCGGGTTTTTTGATAACGTCAATATTATTATTATTTTACATTTTCCTCATTATCCACAAAAACTTGCTATTTTCCTCTAAGTTTTAAGTTCCAAGATAGCATCCCAAAAATTCATAATTCATCAGCTGTTGCTTGCCTTACCTGTTAAATACCAAGTGGGCAGACTCAAATATTTTATAATGGGAATATTAATAATGGCCAATTGTTTGGCAACAAAAATTAAATGTTGTATTGTTCAGGTATGCGCGGCAGGAAACTACTTGTATGCCCTCGGCGGTCACGAGGCCCCCGCTAATACTGTCGGCGGCCGGCTAGCGTGTGTTGAGCGATATGACCCAGTAGCTGACTCGTGGATCCTCCTAGCTCGACTGTCTTATGGTAGAGATGCTATAGGCTCCTGCTTGCTTGGAGATCGCATCGTCGCTGTGGGTAAGTTCATCAATTATTTATTCATAATATGTAGGTATTTTTTTCTGTTTCTGGTAACAGGGAAGAAGGGGCAGAATAAGCTAAATATAGAAAATACGCATGACGCTAAATAAGACTTAGTCTTATTTACTCTAACACGAATCCTCTTCGTATTACAAAAAAATAATCTTATACTACAATACATTTCTATCATTTGCCTTAGAAGCAAAAAAACGGCAAAACGTTAAAATCTTAGTTTGTTTTGGGCCACGTAATTCGATTTGAGGTTTTAATTTATTTTTTACAATAAACTTGTAAAATGCTCTACAGGGGGCTACGATGGAGTTCAATACCTGTGTGTGGTGGAAGTTTACGATTCGGAATCTAACTGCTGGCGAAAACTGGCTCCGTTGAGCACAGGCCGCGCCGGTGCCGCCGTAGTGGCCGTGCCGGCCCCCAAAAACTCCTTCTGATATTATACCAACCACCGCCTCCAGACATACGTGGTCACTACGCCGGTGGAAACAGCTAATTTTATCTCTATATTCTCACTATCCGATGATGACGATGACGACTGCTACTATTAAAGAGGCTCACATCATCATCCACAGGACATTGACAATTAAAGATTTATTTTAAATTTCAGATATTTGTTTGATGTCGTAATTGAATATTTTATGTAACTGTGATTATCGTGACGTTACTCCATACTTAGCATCAAAATATAAGGTTTTACCAGAATATTAGAGGAAAACTCTCACTACTTAAAGACTATTAACTTTAATCCATAAGAAGCAGTAGCAATGAAAACTACTTTTTAAACGGATTGTATCGCGGTTTATATTTAGATTTGAGTTCCTGACGTTTCGACGCCGTTGCAAAGATCTAAATGTAAAACGCGATAAAATCCGTTAAAAAGTAATTTTATTTAATCTCTAACATTCGCGTAAACCTCAGAAAGCAGTAACAAAATGACATAGAAATTGATTTAATGTTTTAACTTACTGATGTTTAGAGATAGAATTGCGTAATTGTGTATCACTGAGCGCATATTATTATTACTGTGCTTTTTATAAAAAAAACGGTAGCTTTATTTTTATTATACTTTATAATTTGCAAGACTGTTCAAAATGTTATTCCATTTCACGAATTTAAAAGGTAACTAGAATTATGTATCGTATTTAGTATATTATGCAATATTTTTTGTGATCAGAGATCTTTGTAGAACGACGTGTATTTTTCTATACATTTCTAGATATGGTTCCGATAGTTTTATCTTGATAATATTTTATGCTGATAGATGATGAAGTTAATGTATAATCTTATATCGAGGTAAGACATTACTGTCGACTTAAAAAAAAACTATTTTATATAGGTAAGTCAACTAAAAAAATACTAACGAGTTTTATATTCGTAATTGGTAACGATCTCAGTACTAAAACAATGCAAAAGTTAATATTCAATAGTTTTAATTATGTAGGTAATTATAATGACTTTTAATTAGGAGACTGTTTTAATGTTTAGCTTATAATAATATTATTAATCACTGATTATTAGGGAAGCAACAAATATTCCTTTTACATGCGGTATTTGTGGTATACGATTCAGTTTTGAATCCGGAAAAACTGATTAACAGTTAAATTGTTCTAGATTTCAGTGGATTATAGCTACCACTTAGTTTAAATTTAGCGTGCAGACGAAAAAGATTTTTATGGAATATTTGGCGTTGATGCGATGAAACTGGACTAAAACAGATTAGATACCAATCAAGTATCTAATTAATGATTAGACTTATCATTAGTCCATGTAATAAAAAAAACTCTACAAAATTTAGAAAGCCTATAATATGTAAACCGTTTGCAATCCAATTATGTTTAATAATAATGATATCCCTATGTACCAATGTTTACATTTTTATTTTTTTTATTTTTATACTTACAGATATATGTATAAAATAATAAAACCTAGGTGTGTACGAAATTAGCTTGCGTTCAAATGTCTTACGATCATAAACTACAAAAAATATTTTTGTACCTTTCGATATCCATATCTAAATATCAATTTATTTATTAAGTTTTAGTGTAGAGTTATGCTCTCCTTTTTAAGCAGTTTTGGTCTGAGCTAAGCTCGAACGTCATAAACAAGCTAACTTGAAATTTTCATGTAAATATACTTGAACTTAATCAAACCTACATGATTGCAATTGAAAGTATTTATGGCTGTGTATATGAATCCATAATATCATAAAATTTTGAATTATTAATGTAGCTTGATTGAGTCCAAATATACAGGAGAAGGTGTAATAGACTGTAAACACCCTATATTTTGTTAATTTATATTTATGTATCAAAATGTTAGACGGTGTCTGGGGCACACTTTCTAACGATTGAGTGATATAATTATAGTATACTATGTAGTTAAAATTTAACGTCGGTCCCCTTTATTTCTATTGTTAGATGAAAGGCTTTCATATAACTTTCGTATTCCTATTTTATTTTTTTTATATCATTATAGTGTATTTTATACTTTCCTTTATGGCTAACAGTATTATTCAACATTTATTTTTTTAACTTTTTGGTATGTGCTTTATTTTATTTTTTTAGGGGACCATCCTGTGATGTTAGTGGTAGTAAATTCATTGGGTATAAATTCTGATTCGAAGGAAATGTGAATCCAATTCTATAAATTAAAGCAGCCTTAGTAGGTTATGCTTAAATCGATTATTGAATCAACGTAGAAGAAGCTACTTTTATCTAATAAAGTGAAAATGGCTTGTGCTTGTACACCAATGGTCGGTCGGTTACGTTATTAGGTGAATAACGTAATGAAATAATAGCGATAAATCATACAGAATCGACACTATTGAGCTCTAGATATTGTACTTTTATTTTAAAACCCGTACGCTTATGATGTTTAGAGAAAGTGGGTTTATGACAGGACCGGCCTAAACGGTAAAAGACTTACGTGCTATGAAGGGTAAATAGGAGTAGTGGATAAATTATAAAGTAGGGTTATTTGGAACGAACATTATTATCGACTGTTTCTTAAAGTATCTTGATAATTACGGTTTTTTTATTTTAATAATAAAAATTGCCTTGGTGATAAATTGACTGAATTTCAAATAACCCTGTGGTTTCCAAATAGCTCTATTTTACTGTAGTAAACTTTTTGTTTAGAAAAAATGTTACTTGATTAATCAATATCAATTATATTGATTAGGTTCGTTCGCAGCTCCCCCCCCCTTAGACGTGCTAATTTTAGAATTCATATGTATGCAATACCTACCTTAATGTGACTGTATTTTTTCAGTGAAAATAATTTAATGTACCTACTTATTTAACTCGTTGCCAAAATTTTCACCTATTCGAAGTTCTTCTTCACTGTAATTATAATCAATGTAATAAATATTATGGTAGTCAATAATACATTTGTTTATCTCTGATATCTAAATAATAGTTAAAGATGCCTTTTTGAGCGGTATGCTTCACTAAAACTCAGCGGTAGCCTTTAATTTAAAAAAAAACGACCGTAACGCATTGAAATAAAGGCCCCGTCAGTGAAACGACCCCGACCAGAAAAAAATATACATATACATCGACCACGGATGAACTATATTTAACCCTTGACTACCTATCATACATTATTGTCACATACCACATGTCATACGTCTACGAGACCCGAGCAAGAGTCAAATGATTACTTTTTTTTTTTTTAATAGAACAACAAAAAAAATCAAATTGGTCCAACTGTTTTCGAGTTTTAGCGAGACTAGCGAACAGCATCATACATTGTTGTCACATACCCACCCACATGTTATACGTCTATGAGCCCCAAGATTCGAATGATTACTTATTTCAACATTTGGAAAGTAATGGTTACGACCTTTAAGGTCATAGCTCATTAAACCCACCCGACAGCCGACCATGTCAATTTTATTGCTTGTGGTTTGTTGCTGGACTCTTCGCGAGACGCAAAGGTCGACTGACTAACCAATCACGGGCTCTGAACGATAGTCCCGCGTGGTAACCAAAGAGACCTAAAGATCGACTTTGGGCATCTCTCGACTCTTGCCAAGTTACGTGCCGGCAACAACTCCATACAAAGATGAAAGAATACTAACCGCTTGAGGCAAGGCGGTGCTGGTCGGATGTCTAGTTGCTGTAATGAGTTCTGTGACCTTACCTACTTCTGGGGGATAAAATTTTCTCTTAAGGCGGCAATTCACATTCTGTATGTGATCTACAACTTTCTTCTTAAAATCTTGTAACCATCGCTCCATATTATTGTCATTAAAATGAATTTTTAACAAAAATAAATACTATCTCAAAAGTTCAGACGTACGGCAGCAGTCAGTAAGTTTCTGGGAATGATGAATGAATGGTTTGGGATTATCTCTAATACGCAAACCCACAAGTGTAGGACGACATTTGCAAATGACTATGCAAAGAACTCGCTGCATTCGTGGTTTTCCAAGGTGTGTCGGTTTTTTAACGGACATCAAACCGCGCGATCCTTGATCCGATGAACTCATTCGTGCAAACAGTTGCGCACATGATTGCGAAAGTAACGGACGTTCCGTAATTTTAATAGTTTATGAAGTTTTTTTTTCATAATTAGCTACATGTGTCCGGATAGATGGGCGAGAATTGCGATTGAGTGGGTCCTAGAGCCGGAACTCGAAAACGTGGTAGGCCGAAAAGACGCTGGCGATAATATATTGAACACTATTTTCCGGATTTTGGGTAGGAAGCGGCTTCAGACAGGTTCTTTGCCATGCAGTGGGACACCTGAAAGATTATAAAATAAAATGACTTCTAATGTGTAGCATACCTAAACTTCATCATGAATTGAGACACCAAGGTGTTAAAGTTCATTCAACAGCATTAGGTAATAAAATCATCTTCATTGTCCATTATTTACAATACCGCAAGCAAGACAGAGACATACGTAAACAAGTGTAGGAGAAAGCGCAAATGGGTTCGCAATTGAGTATGCGAACCCATTTGCATATCCGCTAAGGACGCGAATTAATGTCTGACGGACGGCCCTTCACTGTTCACAAACAGCAAACTTTTTGTTTGTGCGCATGTGAGTGACCGGGGCAACGCAAAGTAGGCAGGTGCCTAAGATCGCGCAACAAAAAGCGAAAACAAATGAAATTATGTCCACGGACGGTGCCTTGCGCCCGCGCGCTTCCATCGATTTCGGCACTAACAATGTTGCGAGGTCATTCCATAGTTTGTTGGTGGGCATTGACAGCTGACGTGCCAGTGACGCCAACTGGTGAACGCAATAACGGCATTGGATCGCAACAAATAATGTCCGTTAGGCTGGTTTTATAGCTACGCGTTTCGACAGCGCGTCTGAAGCGCGCGCGTTCGGATTTGTTCGGGGTAGTAGTTGCGTTTTATAGCCACGCGCTTGAGCAGCGCTGTTAAGTAAACGCGCGCTGTTCGCCGGCGCTGCCGAAGCGCGCGCTGCGAGTTACGATACGATCAGTATGCGTTTTAGAGTGACGCTGTTGAGACGCGCCGTTAAGTACAGTACAACATGAATTATAATATCGATTTTATTTCATTTACCTTAGAGTGATCGCCAATTTTTCCTCTGGAGTTATGGGGATGCGAAATAAGCTGGATCGTTGTAAAGAGTACTGTAACTTGTAGAGTAATTCGTCAAAACTAGTTATTGATAGGCGAAAATATTAATAAAATTTATGACTATTTTCTCGTAAATCGCAAAAAGATCTTACGTGTTCACCTCTCACTAATCTTGTACGATTATAAGGATCAACAGCTAGTCTTCTTTGCCTTCTTTTCCATAAGAGGTAAATAGCCACTACTCTAACCGCATTAATGTTCATTTTGTAGACGACTGTACACAGCAGCGAAACGCGCGGTACTAATCTCGTTTTACAGCGGACCGTTGTTCAAACGCGCGCTGCTAACAGCGGCGCTGCTCAACGGCGCGTCTAACAGCGTAGCTATAAAACCAGCCTTAGTCACTCACAGAGTATGTGTTCTGTGTTAGTCATACGCACGTGCGAACAAGTGTTTGATGTGTATGTTCACCATGTTCTTGTTCGGTTGCCTTACACGGCTTTATAAAATTGCCTTCAATACTTTTACGCTGGGAAGGTTATGCTACGAAGGGATTTCAAGCCCGTATATTTTTTTTTACTGGATTGCTGGTAGGCCAGTCACTAGTGAGTCTTTGCTAATAAAGTGCAAGAGAAACAAGGTGATCCAGCAGAATATCCGCATGTAAAGCCTTTCACGCACACCCAGGCAGAAAAACTAGCTGACGCACGAAACTGATCAAGTTCAAAAAAAAAAAAAAAAAAACGTTTTTCCCATCAGCCCGATTGCTACACTCGATGGCATCCACAGAGTACCTATATATATATATATATATATATATATATATATATATTATATATATATATATATATTATGGAATCAACAAAACTTAATGCACCCTCCATCCTATTACTCCCACATCCCACCGTCCGGGTCCCGAAGGCTTGATAAGGCAGTGCAGTCCTTTAGGCTTATTTGCTGTCTCCAGATGCCAACACAACCGATGTTTACTGGATAAAAATAACAGTAAAAACACTAATTCAGTATCCGCTAACGTCGGTGACCAACTACGTCGTAGTTGATCTAGTTGGTCATCGAAGTTAGATGATACTAGATATAAATTTGTGTTTTCAAAATGTTTTTTATAAAGCAATTATCGCTTTAGTTGACAACAGCCATAGCCAGTAACCCTGCTGATCGCCTTTTTAAATGAAACATTTCCGTCGGTTTTCTCAGACGCACCGTTGATTAGAAAAAAAAACAACCGAGATTTATTAATTCTTTTTACATATGTAATTATTATACTATATTGAATCAACATAAATAATTTGTTATTAGACAAGGTGATCGATTTGTTATTAGGCATCTTTTATCATTCTTTTGACATATAGCAACATTACAAAAATTCTACTATCTCTGGTTGGTCTAATGCAGTGTTGCCAACCTAGTGGATTTTCCACTAAAACTGGTGGTTTCGACCCTTTTAGTGGCGAAATATTGCCTTCAGTGGCTAGTGGATTTTAATAGTGGTTTAGTAGTAGAATTTAGTTTCAATTACTGAAAATGCGATCACTCAACCGCTAAGCTTCTTCATTAAATTTTCAGGAGTATTTACTTTTACTCTGTAGGCAACCATCAAAATGACGTGGTTGACGTTTTAAACTGTTATCAAACGAACCATACCGCTTTATAGACTATACGCGGCGATTCCCCGTGAACTTTTGTTTACAACTGAGATTCTCCTTTTTTTTTTTGACGTGACAACGTCTTATAAATTTGTTTGCCGGGTGACACTTCAAGAAACTGGGTAACGCTCCGCTCACGTTATGCGCTCACAATGAGAGCGAGTGAGAGGCACGCGTCCCTTCCACTCGGGCATGGTTAGCCCGCCTAAGAGCGAGAGAGACAGACATTGACATTGACAGTCGTTGTCACGTAAAACTTTCGCCCGTATACCGACTTTACAGGCAACCAACGATTTTTTTGGCGAGTTAATACATGCATAATTATGCCTAAACCGCAATATAAGCAAAAGTTTCGGGATTTTTGGCTTCAAGTTATTGAAAGTACTGCTGGTCAAGTAGCGAAATGTAAACTAAAATTTTATGTACTACCAAACATTTTTACTTTTTTAACAGTAAAAATGTGTTAAGAGGAAAATTTTGTGACTATAGAAGTAGTGCCGTTTTTCGTTAGTGGTTTTCTGGTGGTTTTAGATGTTGAATCTGGTGGGGAGCTACTTTAACTGTTGGCAACACTGGTCTAATGGTCTTTTCTCATGCCATTGAATTCGTGATTTCGTTCGTTCCCTTACGCCGGATTTCAGCAGATCACGAGGAAATCACGATAAGTTATTTGTTTTAAAAGTGCATTATCTATTGAAAAAACATGGCTCTTCACGTACCTAAAGCTCCGGGGGTACCCCAAATGTTAAAAGAAGGAGCACGGGTAAGTTTACATATACATAACCAACAATTTCCGCACCCATTTCGTGCACTTCATATGTTTTTACAAAATCAAATAATTTCCTTTCTTTTCATTATACAGGCCTAATAATTAGAAAAACTTTATTTTAGCATCGAAAACTAAGTTGTTAGCCTATATTTTGTAGGAACATCATTTACAAACTTAAATTTTTTAACAATCGGCTTGACCACAATAAAAAGAGGGGACTAAGGCAGAATTTACATACATAATTTTGATAAACACTCAATTTTGTATGTATATATTAATATTTATTCATTAACCATGATGAATGAATCAACTCAGTTATTGCATGGATATACTGCTGTAATAAAGATAGGCTAAGGTGGCTAGGTATTCCATTTATATAACACTAGCTGTGGCTCCGCCCGCGTGGATGTCGGTTATCACGGCAAATGTAGCCAATGTCCTTTTTCAGGCTCTAGACTATCTGTGTACCAAATTTCACTTAAATTGGTTCAGTAGTTTAGGCGTGAAAGCGTGACAGACAGAGTTACTTTCGCATTTATAATATTAGTAAGGATTAGTTTTGACAAATAAATATTTAAAAAATTAGCTTTTTAAACCATCTTGTTTAATATAATTTTATTTCAAATTATTTTTAGATGTTTTCTGGACTAGAAGAAGCAGTTTACCGTAATATAAATGCATGCAAACAATTCGCCCAAAGTGTGCGTTCTGCATATGGCCCAAATGGAATGAATAAAATGATTATAAACCACATTGATAAGCAATTTGTAACTAGTGATGCTGGTACCATCATTAGAGAACTTGATGTTGAACATCCTGCTGCCAAATTAATGGTGTTGGCCAGCCAAATGCAAGATTCTGAAGTTGGTGATGGCACAAACTTTGTCATAGTCTTTTCTGGGGCCCTCTTAGAAGCCGCAGAAGAATTGTTGCGTTTAGGTGTAACACCTAGCGAAATTGCAGATGGATATGAAAAAGCTCTTGAAAAGGCTATTGAAATACTACCTGGACTTGTTTGTGAAGAAATTAAAGATTGTAAAAATGTTGAAGCAGTAACTAAAGGTATTACACCTTCTATCATGTCCAAGCAATATGGCTATGAAGATTTTATTGCAGCACTTGTAGCAAAGGCTTGCATTGCTATTCTTCCTGAAAAGACAACATTCAATGTTGATAATGTGAGAATATGCAAGGTATGTATAATTCCCACATTATAATCTTAATATTTAAGAAACTTACTTTTAAGTTACTACCACAGATATTGATAGAGTTAGATAATGCTTGAATTACTGTGTGCCTGGCTTAAGCATAATATGCTTAAGGTGGAAGCATCAGGGTAGCATGTGAAATATAAATATTCTTAATGTGACAATGGTTGTGCTCAACAGAAACAAAACACAACACATACAAAAGAATTGTACCTACATCATAGTTTTCAGTTTGTGACATTCTTGTATGTGGTAAAATAAAATAAAAAGGAAACTTTTTTGAAAACAATCTTTTATTATTGCTTGTTAATGAAACTAACTAAAAAGTTGAAATAATTTAATTCTGATAAGAAATATAAATAAAAGAGTGTTACATATTGACGGTTTAAAATAAAGTAGGAGTAACATGCTAATACATGTTAGTTATTTTTCATGTTATTAAAATATGTATGAAGATGCAGGTTATCTTGTTCATATTGTTTCCATGAGTATAGGACTAAAATGGGCCATCCCCAAGAGGTCCATTGTAGAGAGACATGGGCTTTGGTATGTAAAACTGGCCCTGGTACCCCGAGGCTTAGCATTAGCAATGTTACACACTCAACATGTTTATTATTTATATGTTATTATGTACCGTCATTCCATTCAGTCCTCAACAACTTGCTCATCTTGGCATGGGGTGATCCACCTAAATAGACAGAATCCACATTTATACCAAATGGAAAAAACTTTTTTTCTCAAAGTTGATGGGGTTGCATATTATCTAGGACTAGAGTAATCATCATGGCAAATAAAACGGATTACGGAGATATGGCCAGCTTCCAGCTACTGTATCAAACCCTTTTTACTATATAGGATCAAAGTACTCAACTCAATACAAATTAACCAACCCTGAACATGATGGCGTTGTGTTGTTTTATTGCAGAGTTCCTATGTCCAACGTTCATCTCAATATACATTATGCATGTAAAATTTCAGCTCAGTTGAAAACTGGCAAATTTAATTTCACATGCTGGAACAGGTGAAAAAAAACGCTTGGTTTTAATCCAGTTTCTGATCATGATACTCGTATTATCTTGGTCTATCTATTTCTGTGGTTAATATAAATATAATATATAATACATTATTATTTTTATATTAGCTAACTACATTTTTTAATGATAAGAATTAGAATATTTTAAATTAACAATGATGTGAAAATTACTTGGTGAAATTATAATAATTTTCTGTTCTAGATTCTTGGATCAGGACTGTTACAGTCTGAAGTTCTTTCTGGCATGGTCTTCAAGCGTGAGATTGAAGGAGATGTAACTGTTGCCACTAACGCCAAAGTTGCGGTCTTCTCATGCCCAGTTGACATTACACAAACAGAAACTAAGGGAACAGTACTGATTAAATCTGCTGATGAACTTCTTAACTTCAGTAGGGGAGAAGAGTCTCTCCTTGAGAAACAAATTAAAGAGATAGCTGATACTGGTGTCAAAGTAGTAGTTGCTGGTGCTAAATTTGGTGATATGGCTCTCCATTTCTTGAACAAATACGGATTAATGGCTGTTCGTCTTAATTCAAAATTTGACATTCGTCGTCTTGCCAAGACGGTTAATGCTACTGTAAGTAATAATAACAACACCTAAAAAAGCTATGGCTCTTTTTATATAATATGACTCAATTTGTTATTATAGTACTCAATGGCTACTATAAGTTGTGGGCCTCACCAATATAAAATATTATTTGTAGCACTATTAAACTTTTATAAAAAATCTTATCATTTATGGTAATTTTGAAATAAAACTTTTAGGTATTGCCAAGACTTATTACACCAACTGCTGAGGAATTGGGATATTGTGACTCTGTTGGTGTTGAGGAACTTGGTGACACACGCATTGTGTATTTCCGCATGGAGAGCTCCGAGTCTCGTATGTCCACTGTTGTTATCAGGGGCTCCACTGACAACTACATGGATGATATTGAAAGGGCTATTGATGATGGTGTCAACACATTCAAGGGAATTGCTAGAGATGGAAGGTAAGTTAAAATGTCAATCAGTTTAGATCTAAACACGTACCTTTTTAAAGAATATTGATGCAATAATCATTTTATTTAAATAATGAAAATTTGATTTTCTCTAATTTTAAATCTGAAGGTTTGTGCCTGGTGCTGGAGCAACAGAGATAGAATTAGCCCAGCAACTTTTAAAGTATGCAGACACATTACCAGGGTTAGAACAGTATGCTGTCAGGAAATTTGCAGTTGCTCTGGAGAGCATTCCTCGTGCTTTAGCAGACAATTCTGGATCAAATACTACAGAAGTTATTAACAATATCTACAAAGCTCACAAGGTATTTTATAATTATGTTTTCTGACTGACAGGGTCTGTCGCATAAAATAAAATTTTAAAGGGGGCAGGGGGTAAATTTTGAAGGGAGATGTCAGAGTTCAAAATTTATGGACCTTAGATGCTTAATAAAACTATCATTACGACGGAGTTTATATTCAACAATAATTAGTAAATAAGTAAGGTTGTTTTATTTTCGTTACAGGAGGGCAACAAAAACGCTGGATACGACATTGAATCTGAAAATAATGGAGTTATTGACGCGAAAGAAAAAAATATCTTGGACTTGTTTGTTTTAAAGAATTGGGGACTCAAATACGCAGTTGGGGCTGCCACAACCATTCTGAAAGTGGACCAAATCATCATGGCCAAGAGAGCAGGAGGCCCTAAGCCGAAAGCCCCCGCAGGAAGTGATGATGAATCCTAAATTTTACGCAATAGATTACAACTAATGTTAATTTCACTAAAGATTTTAGTATATAATTTAAGTATTACTGAGATCTAATAGTATAGTACTATGTTAGACCTCAGGCTAAAATAAAGCTAAATAATTGCATTAAATTTTAAAGAATTATATTTACTTTGTCACACCATTATAAGCCATGCTTCGTACTTAGTTTCTGTCGTATATATATGGTCATTTTAGTGTGGTTTTCATAGTGAAAACGAGACTGAATTGCTTGCAAAAAATACGTTTTTCTCCGTTTCAAAAACATTTACTAATAAATATTTAACACAAACTTATTTTTTATTTACATCTAGTTATTTATATAAGAATAAACCATAGATATACAACTTTTTCTATAGTTAAACTAGTTAAAAACTTGAAGCCTATCTACCTATTAAGTTCTCATCAGTTCTAACTCGTTTACAGTTGCAGACCGTAAGGTCAGTAAAGTAAAGTTGTAAGGGTAAGTCAAATATCTCACAATAAAAAAAAATGATTAAGATAAGCCTTGTGACAAGCATAGTGTATGTTGTTTATTGATATAAGTGATTTTCCGTGCAACTACAGACGTTCATGCGAAAATATCACAGAACAGATAAATACAGTAGAAGTCGCATGTGGGCGGGGCGCGCGTACCCCGGCCCGGCATAAGCGGGCTCACGCGTATGATCACAGACGTATGATACTCCGCGCTACACGTCGCGCACGTCAGTCTAGTTTATATTTGTTCTGTGGTCTAGTTACGATCGCCACGGTGAAACAAGCTCGACTAATAAATACAAAGATGCCGTTCTGTACTGTTTTAGAGTGCTAGCTAGATAGCAGCGCCAAAAATTTATCAAATGGTGGAATTTCCCATCATCGATTAGTCCTGGTTTATTTTCTATTGATAAAATTTTGAAAAACAAAATTTGTAAAAAAACGCAAATAGAAATTTACTTTATTTTGTATAATAACTTTCGTGAGGAGTATTTATATTTATTTAAAAACAAACGGTTTACTCACGTATATTTTCGGGATCGCCCGACTAGTTTCGCCCGCCGCGTCAGCTCATGATTAGGGACTCCTATTGAGTCTGAAACTATTCGGGCGATCCCGAAAATATACGTGAGTAAACCGTTTGTTTTTAAATAAATTACTTTATTTTGTTGGCAGTTAGGTTCACATTTTTTTAAAGGAAAACAATTATTCTAGAACATTCCGACAACGCACAATGTCAAGTTCAGCTACTCATTTAGGCATTACCGTTATCGATAGTTTAAAATACAGACGTTTTATTTATGTTGAACTACTAAAAAAGGAAAATTTCACATAGTTAAATTTTTACAGATTCAAAATGTAGTTTTCATATTATTCGAGTATTTAAGGCCTTACACATTTTTATAGCTATTTTAATTTCGTTTTTACTTAATTAACTTAGGTACTTAGCAACTATAAAAGTTAGGGACATGAAACTTGGTTCCTAGCTAACTTTCCTCGATACTTTAATTTTTTGAAATCAGCTCTAAAAAAAAACTTTTTTGCTCAATCCACCAAACTATTTAACTTAATAATATATTTTTCACACTATTTGATGCATTATCATTATATCTATAGATTAATGTGGACTGATTCTTTATTCCATCGGATAAAATTCGATTAATATAAGATTTTCCATTTTGTCGCTTACGTTATTATTTCTAGGACAATCTTTCGCGACATTGACATATATGTTTAGTTCTTTGCGTCCCGTTAGCAAGCAGTTAGTATTATCTCTCTCTTACATTTGATTTCTTTTTGATCTCTTAGGTTGGCTCTCCACTCCGCTTAACGCCGCTTACATGCAAACGAAATAATTATTCGAGTAGCGCCTTAACTCTAATTTATCTAAGAATAAAAAGTAATGTCGATAAAATAAGGCAATGCCAATGTTACATACCTAGCAAAACACATTTAGTAATAAGTTTGATCCAGAAATATCAATCTTATTGTGTGTGAATACAGCTAAATTTAATGAATTTAATATAGAGCCATCTAGCAGCGAGTAGCATAACTTTCTCTTCAAACTATTATGTGTTTGTCCAAGTTAGTAATACAATAAAGGGTATACAATAAACAACACTGTTAACATGCTGTCATGGTTTTTATTCTAATAAGTAACGCTTGATAAACCGCCTACTTCAAAATGCCCAATGACGTGAAGGATTTTTTAGTGTTACGAAATACGATATACCTATCTTTGTGTGAGTTGGGTGTGGTTTGGGTACGCTGGTCTCGGTAGAAATGAAGCGCTATGCGACTTCTCTCATCAATGGTTCCATAAAGGAATATGCACGATTTTTTTAATGTGCTATGATTTGTTACTTCATCTTAACACTAGAAAATATAACGTAATACAAAAATATGATTTACAATACAAAATAATATTAATTCTCAAAGAATTATAGCATTGCATTGGAAACAGGCGTCAACTTCTCTGCCTCTGTCAGTACCGTATTTGAAAAAAAGTACTCTGTGGTCAGTACATGTATTCCAGTATTCCTTAGTTAATCTAAGATGTGTTCTGTCTGTGCGCTAGTGCGTTTTCTGTGCTCAAACCTGTGATTCACACTTGATCTGTAGGTATGGCCGGTCCATCGGAATATATATATATTATAATAAAGATTTATAAGGTTCTGGTACCGAGGAATATTCGCATGAGACGATATAAGAGACGAGAGAACGAGAGCGTCGACAGCTCGAGCAGTCCATGCATTTATGTTGATCATAGGCTAACTGCTCTGAATCTGCTGTAACTGTAGTCTGTCCGTGTATAAAAAGTCCTCTGCGCTGTAATTTGTATATGGGTGACTTTTCACGTTGGCTAAAATTGTGGCAAGGATTAGGATATTAGCCAAGGATTCGTGATAGCGTACGTAAACATTGAAGGTTGTTTAGTTCGGTTCGGCGCTAACCGCTGCTGCGGTTTATTCATTCACGTGACGTGACGTGTATAAGAAAAGTGTGAATATCAAATTTAAATCAGGAGCGTACGATCATTCTGGGAGTTCGCAGAAAACTAAACGCGCGCCCAACGTGTAGATGCGGCGGCCATAACTCTGCAACACTTTGAGCTTATGCTAAAAATAAAAACCGACACCACACGGATCTCGCGCCAACTTATCGGCCATCATTTTATCTAATACAAAACCAAGGTAAGCATAAAACCAGTTCAACCTGATGTGATGGCCATAAGCATTGGACACAACCAGGCACAACATTCGCCACAATGTTGGCCAACGTGAAAAGCATGAGCATGAGACAGACAGACCGATCAAATTTTAAAATGTTACCATATTCATCGTTTGTTTGTACGTCCAATAACTATTTTCACAATTGAAACTTGGCAACAAACACATTGATTGTCTTTTGTTTTAGATTCTTTATTGTGGGTATTTTCTTCAGGCATCAAAAAGCAATTAATATTAATTTTCAACTTTTACTTTTGTATTCATTAGACAAAAAAACAAGAAACTTTTATGTAAATTATGTTTTGTGCATTTAAGTAATTATATATTTGATGTTTTTGTAATAACTTTCGAGAGGAGAATTCATAATTAAATAAAGAGGTGTCGCGAGTCGAACTCGCGACACCACTCTTTATAAATTAACTATCGCCGCGAAAGCTCATGATTAGGGACTCCTATTGAGTCTAAAACAAGTCGGGCGATCCCGAGAACATGCGTGAGTAAACCGTTTTGATTTATTTATATAATTATTTGATAACTTATATCAACCTTATTTGGTAAGATTTTGATTTGGAAAATGTTGGTAGGTACTAAAAAACGAAACTAAAGTTGACATCGTAAAAACCGCCGACAGAGAAAGTACTGTCTATGGTACCTGAAAACAATGTATCAGGGGTGACAATCTTAGAACTAGCAAACGGGTAATCGTTCTCGTTATAGGTATACAAAATAAAGTTGGACACCTGAAGTATCGCGGATCTTTACATGACACTGACATTTTAATTTGGTTACATTAAAATCCGTTCCTTTTCAATAATTCAGTAAGAGATGGCAGTAGTTATGATTTGAGACCATACGAAAATACTAAGTCTATGTTTGAGACTATGTAGTTCTACCACGGTTCGCAAGATGGCGTGAAGTAGTAATGCATTTTGTTTTTTGGTGTGACCTCCAAAGAAATCCACGAAACAATATGCTTACAATAAACAAGTTGAAAGAAATAAAAACAATACAACCTGAAATCAGTATCTAGCCATGGTTTTTTTTTTAATAAAATAAGGCAAAATTACTACAAATGTATTTATTAAAATGCGGCTAGAGCATACTATGTCTAGCCCACCTGGCTCAGTTTAAAATAATCAACAGTCCACTATGTGAATGCGGCTTTGGTCTTGGGGACCTAATTTTGCTCCTTGTTACTTTCCCTACATCTGTAGTCTCCTTGTTTCTTATACCCGTTCCTTGTATTTAGTTATTTCTAATTATATATTTAGTAATAATATTAAGTTGTAAAATGTTTTGTTTATACATAACTATGAGTAGAATATTTTTATAACCTAGGCTGCTCTGATCCTAATTCCAAAGACCAATTAATCTTTTATGCATACAATAACAAGTTTCCCTACATCTAATTTCTTAAAAATCCACTTTCCTAATCTTTTACTGCTACAAAACTTGAATATGATAGATGCACATGCGACCCAAAAGACTCTCATTCCAAATGGGAGAAAAGAGAAAAAAAAATAAAAAAAACAAGAAATGTCATTCATTTTGTCAAAAATTTGCCGCTGGTTATCCTTCTTGTTTTTCTTGTTTTTTTCAAGATTTTAATCGTATAAAAGTGCTCTTTCCACCTAATTCCGTTAAGTAGAGCCTTTGCTCGTACCGCCGTGTTGATTTTGTGCTTGCTTCGATTGTTAAAATCTAAGTATTGAGACAGGACTCAGACGACCAGTTTACTTAAAATTTTTGTTTGTGACATTGTGAGATTGTTTATTTATAACATGTATATAATTATATAAATAATGTATTATTAAATAAGTGAGAGTGTGATAATGATGATATGGATTCGTTTAAAATGAAAGCTAGAAAACTTAGTAAGAAGTGTTTAAAAAGGAAGCAATAAATGTGAAATCGAAAATTACCCATTGTTTTATTGTCTCAATTTTAATGTGAATTACTTTTCGCTGTTCTACGTAACAGCGAGCGAATATATAATTCACATTTTAAAATAACCTTTTAAATATATAGGCCGCAATAGTAGGTGACGTACGTATGTGCGTATGTGTGCTATAGGAATCTTTCCTATAGCACACATACGCATGTTTGATTTAGTTCCATAACTGGCTTCCAGAGGCGACACTGAGCGTTTCCCATTTTGATCGTTGAGTTAGACCTCTATTCCATATTATATATAAAAGTACTCTGTGCAATGTATGGTTGTCAAACTTGAAATAGCTCGGCGTCTCCTAATTCTTGGTGATTGGGTTATTTTTATTAGTATTCTTTCTGTATTTGGTGTTCTATTCAAGTAATATTTAACTATGTCTTCGTATAAAGTAAGTACAATAAATTATATTTTATTTGCCTTTTTTTTCTTTTCATATTGTTACGTACAATAATTTATGAATATACAAATTTTTAACGACTCTTGTAAACAAACCCGTTACAATATTCTTATTTTTAAAAGAAAAAGATAATTCGGATATAATGCTGTAATAAATACTCAAACTCCCGGATATCGTTCGGTCTTGTTCCCTAATCACGTTAATTATAAATTATTATTTTTACAGCCTATCGATTCTAAAAGAGAGGAGTTTCGAAGATATCTTGAACGAGCCGGTGTTATGGACGCTTTAACAAAAGTTCTTGTTAGTTTGTATGAAGAACCAGATAAACCTGAAGATGCCCTAGAGTATGTGAGGAAACATCTCGGAACAGATGGTGGCGACGACGAATTGGAAGCTGCAAGAGCTCGCATTGCGGAACTAGAAGCCGAAAATGCGTTGCTTAAAGGGGAAACAGCTCCGACGGAAGGATAAAACTTTGCTCATAATTTATTATTATTATTACTTACCTACATGCATAATGAATACATGTTCAATTTAAAGATCTCAACAATGATCTCAGATTAAAATATTCTTGTTAATTCTAGAGAAATATATAACTTAGTGTTATGATTACTGTGAGAGTATTATTTTTGTTATAAGTATATCTAATTTGGCAGTGCAGAATGCACTATTAAATTTTTTGTTCGAATGATTACTTTGTGCTATTTTATTTATACCCCTTCAAAGTTATATTTGCTGTTTCTTATTATTATAAAGGTAAAATGAAACAAAAGATTTCTAGTGTGTAACTGATTTAAATATTAACATTCATCTCTAAAGATTTACAGTATTTTATAATCGAAATTTAGACAGCGGCACTGATGAGTTCAGTATATTTCTTGACTTTGCTGGCAACACTCATGTCCACATACTTGTCTGCAATTGATACAACCATACCTCCGATCAGGGAAGGGTCAACTTTAGCGGTGAGCTGAAGTGTTTCATTGGCTTTCAAGAATTTCTGTAAGAAATACATTTATTGGTTTTAATATTCCTTTTACTAAGATATAAAAAGTTAATCTTATTAATACTGTTATTTAAGATTATGTGTGACAAATGTTTCAGTCATTGATTAATCATTTCCAATGTATCATTATTTATGAATGACCTATAAATTATGACTTAAATAATATAATAAAAAGAACCTTGAGAGCAGCTTCCAAGTTTTGTCTCTGGGCTTGGTCAAGAGGCTTAGCAGTAATAACTTCACAAGTGACTTCTCCACGGTGAGCAGCCATCATGATCTTGAATGCATTGATTACTATCTCCAATTTTCCAAGGCGACCGTTTTCAGCCATGAGGCCCAGCAAGTTACCAGTGGTGGCTGACAGTTTAATCTACAAAATTAAGTAGGTTGATCACAATTATAAGGTTTGACTATTTTTGGTTGGTTGTTGGTTACCAATTAATAATTGAAGTGGTACCACAACATAGACTTATGTAATCAATAATAATTTTTTATTTATATATAATTAATTATTTATTTATATATATTATATTATATATTTTTATTTTTATAATTATAAATAATTATTATAATAACTTGACTTTTAGGTTTTACTGTTTTCTAATTACTATTGTACAAAATAGTAACTAAAATTATATTACTATAATAACATACCAAAACTATCTTCATATTATGCAATAAAGTTATATTATGTGAACAAAAATAATACTAAAATTATGTATTTTAATAAGTATAAAATAAAGGGAAATGTCTTGAGTAGTAATTTTTGAACAGTTTTATTACAGGTGTATTGATCTAGAATTGGCTTCTAAACTTGGACATTAATCCGTAAGTACAAAATTGAAACTACATACACCTAACTGAACATCATAACATAAAGATTATTTCACTATTTACTGAAAAACTACTTAACCTCTTAAGCACTTGACTAAATATCAATTGCCGTGACCCTAGCATTTGGCTACAATTCTATAAAATTATATTTAATTGCAAAAAATATACAAAATTATATTCAATTTCAGTACTTAGAGCTACAACATATAATTTTAAGTAGTTGTTGTAAATATATCAATTTAATTATGGTTTTTGTTGTACCGCACAGTTAATAGGACAAAATTAGAATGAAAACATCATGCATATTCTCTGTTGCAGAAATACGAAACGAGTGGTAGGGGCACGGAAATATCAAATATCAGTGGTCAAACGGTTAAAAAACTTAGTAAATCTTATGGTGTGGTACAGACGAATGCTTTAAGTCCAACTACCAATATCATAAATCTTCTCCTAATCAAAAAACCTTGTCTTCATATTTCATTTACTTTTAAACAATGTATTTTTTTTACACAATTATAATAATGGCACAATTGTTATTATTCTTCTTTCAATAATACTGGAAACAAAAATTTAGCAACATAAACATAAATCTTTCTTGTAGAATGCTGAGTATGTCCAGAATTAATGAGCTCTTAACTTAAATAAACTATGTTGATGTTGAATTATTTAATAAAAGTTCAATCAGATTACTTTTTCCCAAGGCAAATAACGTGATGTTAAATAGCCTTTAACCTTTCTCGAGAATTGAGCTATCAAAATGCAAAAAGATTTTGTCAAATCCAAATGGTAGTTTCAGACATGGAATGTTCAAAAGAACAAACCCTTTAGTTTTATTATATTAGTATAGATTATGGCTATATTTACCTGAGTAGAAAAATTTTTCAGAGCATCTGCCTTGAGACTCCTCTTCAGTGTAGGGTTCACAAGGAACTCTTTAAGTTTAGGATCAGTTTTGATTGACTGTAGGAAACTAGATAATTCCCTCTCAACTGCATCTAAGCTTTTAGTTTTGGAAGCTGCAGAGTATAAAGCGGACGCATATCTGCCTTCCAATCCAAAAACTTGGACAGGAGCTTTGACAAGCCGACCAACTGCGGCCGACGTGCTCAAGGAACGAACCTATAAATATTACGTAACTTACATCGTCAATTTTACACAATGTTAATACAAAATGCGAAAATAATAATAAAAATCACCAGCATATTCCCTTTTGCGAGCGACATGTTGTAGAACTTGATTTAATCTGATGGATAACTCCTTTGATAAACTTTAGGGTGGTCGGTTTCGATCGGCTATTTCATCGGCAGCAGAGAGTCGCAAACTCGTAAGCACCTGTCAACGTCAAATGTCAAACCGCAGATTTGAACTTGACAATTGACTATTTTGTAGAGCAAGCGTATCGCTTATGGCCCGTTTACGAAGTAACTATTTAGTAATCTGTGCCGTTGTGCAGAACGAAAGCACATATTTAGCCGTCAATTTTCGTTTGCTAAGTGATGTTCCGTGAGACGACAGACGTTCAAGCTAAAATATCGATGGTTTCGATATTATTAGTGTTATAAAATGCATATTAAGTTTTGAGATAACATGATGGATGAAAGATGTCTACGATATCTACGTATTTTTTAATAACATTACATAATAAATGGACTAAGTGATTGCTGCTGGGCGATTGTTAAAATAGGTGTTCATGCAAATATGTAAAAATATTTCTTCATATAAAAATGTGGTCATGGTCTCATTGACTACGCAAAATACTGTTAAATAAATATATTTTCTTGGGTACTACGGTTTTTTTTAGGAATGTTTCTGTTTGCATACAAATAATAAGTATAGATATAATAATAGTATATTAGACCGCCTCTATATTTAAGTAAATTTATGATTAAGAATATTATTACTACAACATGTAAGAGCACTCTGTCATTCACAAAAAAAAAACTTTATAAATTATAGCCTCTGTGTCATTCTTATGTATAAGCTCTATTATTAAAAGAGTAACTAACATCCATACATACATCCTTTCAAACTTTCACGTTTATAATTTTAAGTTAGGATATTAACAAACAAAACGCAAGTTTAGTAGTTAGTAGTTTATTATTCTTATTATAAACTTAATTTTAAATTAAGTGATTACGATAAAAAAATAACTATCGTAACAGAACTCGGAACCGCTACAACACTAGCCCGTTGCGGGGATTGCGGGGCAGGGGGGGTGTGCAGCGTCGCGCGCCCCCCACGCTCTGTTTTGACTTTTGACACTTAAGCGCAGGCCACACCGCCAGCTAGCGGGCGGGCGGGCTAGGCGGGCGAACATCGTTTCACCTCTTTACATACTTCGGTTCACACCGCGAGCTACCGACTAACCTAACGAGCTAAGCTAACGAAATATCCGACGATTCCAGCGAAGCTACTCGTTGTGAGCGTCAAGATGGCGGGACCAAGTCACCAATTCAAAAAGTATTACATGAAACTGTTTGTACTACATATGTACTATTTGTACCCGAAACAAAACATTTGTACCTCTAAAGGCAAAGGAAGTATATCAAGACGTCCCTGGTCCCGCCACTTTGACGTCAAAGTAGCGGGACCTTCTGAAAGCGCTACTCTGAGGCAAGTAATTTACACCCGAAGACTTAGTACTACATATGTACATATTTATACTCAATTTTCAATACAATTGTAAGGTCCAAATTAATGTTATGGTATTGAAACATTGATCCCACCAATTTGATGATTGATGTTATCGCTGAACATATATCAAAAACGTTAGAAATCGTGCAAAATCTAATGTAAAAACTTAGTACGTCCTAAGTACATAAACATGGTGTAGTTTTCATGTTAATAATCTAAGTACATCAAAAGTTATCAAGCATTCATCGTTTATCTCTGAAGGACACATTTATGCAGAAATGAAACAACCCAAAATTGCTTTCATAATTATTAAATGTGTTGTTGCACTTACATACAAAATGAATCAAAAAGGTTAAAACGGAATCGACTACCTACCCTCAACTTGTTGTGAAAAATATTATAGCGGTATCGGCAGTTTTCGAGCTCATATTCCTCGAATATAATTGGCAAGTTAGATTGTTACGATGACTTAAAGATGAAGTTACGAAGAGTCAAACGTACATTGTGCCTAACTGTTTAATATAATGCGCAAAAATAAGTCTTGTCAAACTTAATTTCTATAATAATATATAAGTCAATTTATCATTAGAACACTAAAGGCAACAGTTTTAATTTGAGTTGAATCAAAATATATTTAATAATTATGAAAGCAATTTTGGGTTGTTTCATTTCTGCATAAATGTGTCCTTCAGAGATAAAGACGATGAATGCTTGATAACTTTTGATGTACTTAGATTATTAACATGAAAACTACACCATGTTTATGTACTTAGGACGTACTAAGTTTTTACATTAGATTTTGCACGATTTCTAACGTTTTTGATATATGTTCAGCGATAACATCAATCATCAAATTGGTGGGATCAATGTTTCAATACCATAACATTAATTTGGACCTTACAATTGTATTGAAAATTGAGTATAAATATGTACATATGTAGTACTAAGTCTTCGGGTGTAAATTACTTGCCTCAGAGTAGCACTTTCAGAAGGTCCCGCTACTTTGACGTCAAAGTGGCGGGACCAGGGACGTCTTGATATACTTCCTTTGCCTTTAGAGGTACAAATGTTTAGTTTCGGGTACAAATAGTACATATGTAGTACAAACACTTTCATGTAATACTTTTTGAATTGGTGACTTGGTCCCGCCATCTTGACGCTCACTACTCGTTCACCTCGTTGGCGCGCCCGCGCTTCGCTAGCTTAGCTCGCCCGCCAGCCCGCTCGACGCTCGCTCGGTTCGTTCGTCCGTCCTCCCCGTTTCGAGTAGACTAGTCGACGCTCGTCTTTCGAATAGCAGTGTAGTGTTTACGTTTGTGAACGATGAATATGTCATATTATATTGACGAATAATAAATATCGAATATAGTATCGAATAGAATCGACAGATAGAACGCTAACCTCTCGCTCTCCCATCCGCGCCCCCCGCTTCGCCCGCTCCGCGCGCTCCGCCCGTCGCTCGTCTGTCCGTAGTTTTCGGTGTGAACCCCATAGTTTAGCTCGCCAATATTTCGCGTAGTTTGTATAGTTTCCTTCGTTCGCTTCGCCCACCCGCCTAGCCCGCCCGCCCGCTAGCTGGCGGTGTGGCCTGCGCTTAATTGGACGTGACATTGAAATCGACGCTTGATCATACATGTGCTTTCGGATCATACTTTGTTACGCTCACTCTATAGTTTGCTTATTGTTAACTCTATGATTTTGACATTCAAATGACATGCAATGCATGGGAAGCCAAAGAGTATAATTATAATCACTACGTTTTAAGGGTAGCCAAATAATAAAATCATGTGGTCTTGAGCCTTGTCTACTTCGACAGTTTTTGAACATTACATTGTTATGCCCCAGTTATGCCGGTCACTCACATGTGCACGAATACGGAAACCCACATAATCCGAATAATTTTAATTCCGAATAATCTAAAACATATTATATTAAGGGTGTGGCCTAGCTGTTGTTCGACTGTTTTTATTACCCATGTCACTCACATGCGCGCATACATTTCGACAAAGGTTCGCGCCCTTTAATGTCTTTTGAAAAACCGACACATCGTGGAAATGATTGGGTGTGCGTATTATTGCGAATGTGAGTGACCGGCATTAGGCCAGGCTTAGAGCATTGCTTTAAGAAGCTAGGACCAGTCTTTTTTTTAAATTAGGTTTATACTATATATGTATTATATTTATAATATATTTTTACTACGTACTAAACTAGTATCATTATAGTTATACGATAGTTATAAATTTGCATGCTAATTTAATTTAGCAAATTGTGTGTTTTCTATGTACAAACTAAGCCATTTTTTGTAACACATTTTAAATGATTTGAAAATACAAACAAATCGATTGAATTGATAAACTGCCACAGCAGACCCAATAAAACTAGCAAAGTAGACTCATTATAATGGTAACAATATTGGTGTCTGAAATAAAAACGCCCCTTTGTTGGTATAATAAAGACCAATTATTAATAACAAACCGTTTTCTAGCCCGTTTACACAAAACTGAGATTCAATTTACGAAATCAAAACAATGGACAAGAGTGATTAACGAAAAGTAGAAAAATGTCATGTTATTCAGACACAACTGCAGATAGAAATCTATTAAATACAGATAATATTTTAGCATGTATAGTTTCCCGAGTAGAGACGCAAAACAAATTAATAATTAAAGAAGAATTAAATTGGGTGTTATTATGAATTATCTTATGTAAATTATTGCTTCTTTTTTTTACATTTATTAAAATGTATAATTATATTAATTATAAAATTTATTATGTAGCCATTTATAATGCCATCTTGTTAAGTGTGCAGTAAATCAGTGTTTGAGGTTCTTTTTTTTTGTTATATTATGTTGTAAGCCGGTAGCAGATTCGTCATGATCAGATTCTCTTTTAGTTGTCATTGTCTGCGGTGGCGTCTTGGGTCGGGTCACCTCCTTCCCTCTAATATGGCGAGGGAGGTGATGGCTGACCCTTGCGTCATACTTGTGAACGGGTACTGCTTGCGGTGACTGTTCAATCTGCTGACTTTGGTCTGTGTAGATTATACTTATAATCCTGTACAATACATATAAGACCTGTACAAGGTTACGGACAACGCTGTTTGCGTGGCTGAGTACTGGTCTGGGAAAATTTGACTGCCATTGATCGACTCGCTAATAAGAAGAAGATACTTATAATTTCATAATGGACCTCAAACGCTTGTTTATTTGGCGTGGTCCCTAAATTATATTTTTGTACTATTGTTATTGGAAAGACAGCGTGCTGCTGTGGAGTTTGTTGCGCCGTTTCTTCTCCACAGCTAGAGCACTAAGGAAGCGGTGTAGGGTGAGCGAGTCAGGGTGCTGTCTATTTTATTATAAATTGACATTGGAAAAGTGCTACTTTGTAGCCTATTTTAAATAAATGAAATTTTGATTTTGATTTGATTTTGTTCTTTGTGCATGTGATTTGAATGTTTCTAAAATCTCCCGCGATACAAGGATTAAAATCCTAAGTGCGGGAGTAGTTAGTAGTTATACCGCAGCTACAGTCCTATATAAATTTCATTTCCTTTTTACATTTAGGTGTGTGTAACAAATAAAATAAATAAAAGTACAGTTCTGTAACAACAAAAGGAAGAGGTAATTAAGTAGTATCTTACTTTAATCAGTCGTATTTAGTCCAGTTTTTCAAGATCTAATTCATTTCCGGGTCAACTTTGTTAAATTTTTTTACGAAAATCAAGACAACGGAGGATAATAGACTTGATGACTCGTGGAAGAAGTAGATTTTGAGTAGATATTTCCTGCAAACTGTAACCAGTTTAACTTTAACTAGTTAGATTTTAACAAAATTATCTCAATATGTTTTTGTTGAAGAACTGTACAAAATACGAAAAGTGATTAACGTAAGATTTAAAACTTATTTTCTCTACCTATTGTTGTTATAAAACCGTACTTTGAATCATTAATAATAAATAAAAGATATTCACTAGTATATTTTCACTTATCCTTTGAAAATGTCGATAGACATGACATAAAACCAAACTTTAATAACATAATCATTAGCCGCGTACTGACCAAGCGAGCGGCTTCGCGAGGCAGCCTCGGTCTGTAAGTTTTCTAATCCGAGGCTGCCTCGCGCGGCAAGGCCGAGCCACCGTGAGCATCGACGCTCAATGATGCTCGGCTCGTGCCGCGGCACGCTCGGGCGAGGCAGCGCGTGCGTTTGCCTCGGGCGAGGCACGTCTTGACCGACCGAGGATTTGCCTCGCGAGGCTGCTCGCTCAATAAGTACGCGGCTATTAAAGTTGACGTAAATATACCTACTTCAAAAATATGGGGGAACACTAAAACCATGAAGTCTATAATTTCAAAGCCAAAATCACCATGCAATATTCATACAATACCAGTGTAGTAAGTCACGTTCTATATTTAAGCGTTCAATTAAGTTTAAAAAAAAAATTGTTAAAAGAAACTGATTTCTGTAAAATAAATGATAATAAAAGAAAATGTGTGGGTACTTTGTGGGAAATCCCGATAATTTTCTCTCCAAATTTGGGGATTTTTACAGACAATTGTGGGTAATTTAAGATTGTAATTGTAGCATTTATTACTTATTAGTCTATAATTTGTCGTAGCATTGGCAATGCTGGTTCTGTGATCGTACGATGGAGTATATTATGTGTTCTGTGCAAATTGTGACTAAAAGTAGGTACTCTGTGACTGTGATTGTGACTCAAATTGACTCAAATGTAGAGTATATTTGTTCTATGAATTCTCCTGTCTCCAATTACTACACAAATCACGCTCAAATTTTCATTTAAGAAATATAATATATTTATTATTAATTAGATTATTCGGTTTAAAATCGATTGAAGAATATCGTAAACTGTAAATATCTTGGCAATATTTAATGAAACAGGTGACTTTCATTTAATACATTCATAAAAAAGGAAATTAGGTAAATATGTCGCGCCAAGTGGATTCTAGTATTACCAAATTACTAGATGGCTTAGCATTAGATGGTGATGATAATACTATATGTGATTTTACTATTGCTGACCAAAATTCTGTTGCTGAGTCTCAAGGTATTACACCTACCACTTCATCAAATTTCAAACCGGTATTAGGCAGCAACGTCACATATGTTGTTGCTTGTGTCATTATAAACGAATCTAACGAGGTCTTGATGATGCAAGAGGCAAAAGAGAGTTGTGCTGGCAAGTGGTATCTTCCGGCAGGACGCATGGAAAAAGGTGAAACTATCGTGCAGGCAGCAGCAAGAGAAGTTCTAGAAGAAACGGGTCTTGAATGCAATCCTACGACTCTTTTAGTTGTGGAGACTGCAGGCGGAATGTGGTATAGATTTGTTTTAACTGGAGAAGTAGTTAGTGGTGAATTAAAGACACCTGCAAAAGCAGACAAAGAATCATTACAAGCTAAATGGATTTCTAATTTACAAGAAATATCTTTACGATCAAATGATATTTTACATTTAATTGAAAAAGCGCAATTGTACCATAACAGGAACCCTGACAGTCAATGGCATAAAAATATTTTACCTGCTCCAGTACCACATGTTAAAGATTTATTAAGACTGATAGTTGTCATTAAGAAGAGAAGTACAAATAAGTTGCATGTGTTGTTAAGTGAAAAAACTGCTTTACATTTTCCAATGTGTGAAATAAATCCTGCCAAGAGCCTGCATTCTACATTAAGAAGGTTTATGGTAGAGATGTTTGGAGCTGATGTCGGACAACACAGGCCTTTGGGATTGTTAAATTTGGAACATGATCCAACAGCTGATGGTTGCTGCCTTACTCTACTTGTAGCTTTTAGAGCACCTCTGGAAGAGGTGCCACTTATTGGTAAGTGTGTGTGGCAAGAAGTTCAACAAGATATTGAAAACAGCTTGCTGACAATCATAACAACAAAAAATTCATCAGTAGAATTACATGTTGTGCGTTAATATGGTTTTAATGTGACAATCATTATATTCAATATAATAATATGACAATAAAATACTCAATATACAGCTTCCATTGTCATTATAAGGTGATTAATTAACCCGTCCATTAGTGTTGTTAATCTGTTAGAGTAGGTGGTTGCTAGTTATAGATCTGTTAATAATATCAGTAAATGTTTCTAACTCAATAATCTCTGATTAATGCATAGCATCCAAATTAATATTATATGTTGAAAAAATCTTGTCATTTTTAACTATTGCAGATCTGATTTTCAGAAAATTGATTGTGATTAGTTTTATTTACCCAATATTAAACAAAAAGTATACTTGGGTGAGTAGGCATTGAGTTTAAATTAATAATGTACTGACATAAAATAAATTCATCATACAACTAACATTGGGCTAAACTTAATTATTAACTAATTTTTGTTATGTATAATATTGTTATTAATATAATAAAAAGTTTTAACAATAAAACCTAAAAAAAAATATGAATCACTATAAAGTATTCCATTTAATTATAGTCTAAGGTTGCTGACATTCCATGGTTTTAGTAACATAGTATTAATTAAAAATTAATTAATACCAGTGGTTAAGTATTATTCAAATAAAACTTATTGAACAGTACCTGTTATTGGGTAAAAGATCTCTTTGGCCAATAAAATGCAATCAGTAAATACCCACGCATTGTATTTTAATAAGTCTTGATTGCTTTTTTAGGGAATGCAGGGATAATACTTAGTTATGTAGAATCTATAGTATGTAGAAATTACATTTTTTTATGTTAATACCACAAAATGATGTCTAAAATTACAAAGGGTTGAAACCAGTATACAATGTACAACAAGAAATGGTAGCAAAACAAAATTTATCCACTGATTAGTATTATTGTTTGTTTCAAGTATTCTGTTATGCAGTATTTTAAATATTTATGAATATTAGTGTTATTACTTATTTATTGCTACTATGACCAAATAGAACTATTATCCAATAGATTCTTGACAAAGAGGATAATCATTAATTAAGGTCTTTATTATTAATACGATATTGTGTAGCCTATAGTTAAAATATAATTGCTAGTTATTATTATACATACTAAATGTTTTACTTTTGTTATTTTTATAATTTAAAGGTACTCATACTTTATTTTTTACTTATACTTGATTAACTTTTTTTATTATCCATTAAACTTTTATTTAACACTATTTTAGTTTTCCTTTAAATTTAGGTAAAATAAAGGCGAATTACGAATATATAAAAATGATGATGTAACAGGTCATTAAAACATGTTTGTATTTGATGATTTATTTAAAGCGATACAAAAAAAACAATTGCATTGACTAGAAAAATCGAATATGTAACCTAATTATATTTAATAAGTCTAAAATCTGGAAATGCATTCTATAACCATAATTGCATTACAAATACTATTCAAATGTGCTAATTTAGCATGCTATACACATACAATAGCACTTAAGTAAACTCTAGTCCAAATTAACCATTGTTTATAAGATGTCTTATAATGTAATATGTATTCAACTCTTATAGCACATAACATTTTGGACTGGTTTACTATAAAAACAACACATTTTTCGCATTTCATCTATTTACACAGCATGTTAGAATAAAATAATCTGGAGGTATACATAATAGTCATACTTTATGAACAAGGTACCTAATAACACCTTTTGCATAAGCATAAGTATATAATATTAATTTCTCAATGGTATGAAATCACATGTACTTACCTACTGAAGATTACAAGGATTCCTATAATTTTCAGTAGGTAAGTAAATGATAAATTATATTGATAACCCTCACATTTACAATAATGAGTTCACACTTGCTTATTTTTGTGCAAAGGATCAAGTCTTTATCTAAAGACAGACACATAAAATAAGATGCGATAGTAATTAATATTATCAAACATTATTTGCGTATAATACAAAAAATGTTTCCACAAATCTATGCAAAAACTTGCTAGATAGGGCCAAAATGAAGTGGAATGGTAGAAAAATAGTATTTGGTAACCAGTCTACACATGATAATTATTTATGTACGTAACAAAAAAATTAATATATTTTTTTATTTTAATAATTTTGTAGCAACTGTAGGACCTGAACCTACTGCACCAATATTTTTAAATATAAAGGCATTTTATGGTGTACTTGATCATTTTATGTAAGTATGTAGACTTTAAAGTTCCAATCTATTTACCGTTAAAATAAATAAATGTTAAATAAAGATTAAATCTTTATTGAACTACATTTAATATTGGAATAGTTTCTGTGAAAACTTAATTTAACTAAACTCGCACATTGGCACCGGCAAATTACTTGAACAAAATCTTTCAAACAAAAGCAACTTAATGAAAATCGGTTCATCCGTTCGAGAGCTACGAACGCACGTAGACAGACAAACACAGATCTAGACACACACTTCAAATTATAACACCCCTCGTTTTTGCGTCGGGGTTAAATACACTTCCCCTTCCTTTACCCCAAAAAAACGAAGGTAGAACGCGCCTCTTACTAACCAATCGTGTAGACTCGCTCGCCTATAGAGCTCATTGAATTGCCAAAGACTTAAGTCGATCGCACACTTAAACGCGCCGTACGCGACGCATTTTCCTAGCCGAATGCAAATTAATGACCACGATGCTAAATCGATATTTATTAGTGTCCAGGAGTTGGAAAGTTATTGGATGATACACAATACATTTTTGGGCTATATTCTTTCACTAGTAAGAAAAGTGTCCTAGATAGGTTTTCGAAACACCAGACACGGAAATACTTCCTGCGGCGCGGAGAAATGCGCAACCAACTTTAATGATTAATTCTGAAAAAAACGTGATTACATTTCAAGCGATTTCCCGGTCATTGTACCTGTAATAATCGCCGACACCATAGGTCGAAGCATTTCATTATAATAATTTTACCTATAAGTTGCCAAAAGTATAAAAATGCATCAGATGTTCAGGTACGGCTTACTATGTCGTTTTTCAAATTGGGAGAATAGATAATATCATTACTGACTCTTTGAAATTAATAAAAAAAATATTAGATATTAAACCACTAGGATCACCAGGGACTACTATATAAATTCCTAAACTAACTACATCTGTTTCAGCATTGTGCCAAATGAAGACCATACTAAGATATTTTTTAAACAGAGAGCATTACCTGATTGCTTGGTAACATTTCATATACCTACTTTATTGATCGCATTATTAGGCGTCAACTAGTTAATCCGTGATTCATTGCAAGGGTTATGCGAAAGATGCAGTTTCGCATCTACTGTTAAATTATGCTTTAGCAAATTTATGTGGGATAAGGCACTAGGCAAGGAGGTCACCGCAAATCTTATTGCTTTTTGTATAGAAATAAAAGGCTCGTCCGGGCTGCGTTTATAACACGCGGTAAAGTCAAGAAAGGATGTATTGTACGCCTTGAAGGCACTGCATTTAATAAGTTTTTGTACTTGAGCATATTTTAAATATCTACATCAATAACAATAGGTAATTAATCCGTTTTAAAAAACAATAAGAATCCAGGATCAGAATACTCAATCAAATTAAAAAACAAATCTTAACATTCTTAACCTGTTCTTTCTATTCACGCAAAAGCTAACAAATAATTTTAAAAGTAAGTATAAGAGTTACAGATATTTTTGTAATAAATCATACCTAATTGCTTAAATAGGTTTATGTAAGAAATAAATAATATTACCACTAGTTCATTCTAATAGCGGAACATAATACATTATTGGATAAACTATTTCCTAGTAACAGCAATATTGAACAAAATCACAAATCTTATAGTAAATTAGGCAAAGCCTCTGTCATGTATAATGATAAATACAATGAGAGTCGGTGTCTAGGTATGCACTGCGTGTATTGAACCTATCTACATACCATTGAAATATAATTAGCCTTCAAGTTGTATCCCTTGTATCCAGGAAGTCAGGTCGGCGGATCCCGGACATTCGAGGAAGTTTTCTTCAGGTTCATCTGGGGCTAACAAGCGCCGTGCCGCCGTTTGGCCCGAAAGATATGCCCCATGAGCAGTAGAGTAGAAGTTGCTGTGTGTGTGCTCTCCAGCAAAAAGCAGAACAGGCTGAAATCATATAACAAAAATAGATGACTACTACTGCTAGGTCTGCTAAGTGCTAGTACCAATAGATTCTTTAGGTACTAGAGAGCTAGAGACTTTAGTTCCTGAAAATGGATGACATTCTAGCCTACTATAATGACACAAGACCATATCACAGCCTATGAAATTTTCTTTTTATAAGCTGTGACAAAATAAAGAGGTTGATACTTTATTACTTGGTAGCATCATCCATTTTATTGGTCCAACTGTCATAAGTTTAAAATCTTAACCAAGCAAGTATGCAAGTACATAAGCAAAGCAAAATGAAAAAAGAAAACCCAAAGTTAGTCACTGTTTTGAGCAGTTAGTGGTTGTAGGTACCTATAAGTATATTTTCTACAAAATCCAGTGCCTCAAATTCATTTATCATAGAATAGAATTAATAATAATAAGATAATAAGAGTATTTACCTCATAACTATGAAATGTGCAAATTGATTATGACTTAAGTAGGTAAAATAATTTGTATAGATTACATGTATTATCACCATTTTATCAAATGATATTAAATTTATATAATCATGACATAAATAGTTAAAATATGTACCTTTTTGTCATGAACATTTCTGAATAATGGTTGAGCTAAACTCTCAACATCACTCTGACTTGCTCCCACAGCTATGGCAGTATATGAACCTCTGGTAAATGGCTGTTTCCTCCAACTTGTGCTATAAAATATATTTGAAGTAAATATTGGTAATATCATACTTAATTTCAAATCAGTAACAACTACACAATAAACAAACATTTACCAAACACATTTCTGTGGTTCTGGAACAAAAGGATCATTCAAAAATTTTCTAAGTATCTTTGTGCAAGTAGTTGATATTTCCTCATTAGATAATGACTCCATATATTCAGCCTCTTTGCCTGACAGCCATCCTAAAAGCAAAGTTTCTGATACTTTGCTAAATGAATATATTTTTTTATACCATGAATCAGATATATCTTCTGGTGTAGATGGATTCTCCCATAAAAGCATAATCTCAGTAATTTCTGGATTTAAAAATGGTCTGTCATATTCTAAAAAGATTTTATCTACAGTACTAAACAATAATCTTTCAAGTGATTCCAATTTGTATTGTGGCAAGGGAGGTTCAAACAAAGTTGAAGCATTATCTTTTAGAACACCTAGGGGAATAGTACATATAACATGATTAGCATAGAAAGATTGTCCATTTTCACATACTACTTCAACATAATTAGAAGTTTTTTTCTTTGGTTTTCTTGTGACATCTGTCAAGGAAGACCCTTCTCCAGGGTTTACAGTTTTCTCAGAAGAAGATGTTTTAGAAATGTCTTCAATAACAGTTTGATCAGAGTCCTCAGATTCTTCTCCTAAATCTTCAAGTGGTCTCTTAGAACTATGGTCCCCTGAATCCCAAATAATTTTTTGTACAGCATGTTCTTTCAATACTTTCTCAGAAGCTATGTTTTTAGTCAGTGGTTCCAAAATAGAGCTATACCCTGTTGGTATCATTATATTTCCACCCTGCAGTTCAGTATAGCTACCTAATTCTAGGAGATCTATTTCATCCATACTGTTACACCCAGATATGCATGTTTCTCTTTTTAATAAGCAGTCAAATATTAATCTTCGTAATTTCTTCTCCTCTGAAGATGGTAGACGTTCCAGATATATTGTGGCTTCTAAATTAATGTGTTCACCAACACTGTGGATATCAGGTGGGGGTAAATATTGACACAAGAAGTACTCCTCACAACGTCTTAGAAAACATACATAAGCTTCATGTATCTCGTGTAGTACTCCAAAGGGTACTTGTTTCCCATCTTCAGTTGCTGCTATAACCTTATGCGGTTTGGGTATGTTTATAATGTTTACAAGACCGTTAGCCATAGCAATTTCGAAAATTGGATTACCCAGTACTCCATGAATCCAATTGGCTCCGAGCTCGACGTTTAAACTTTTCATTGGTATTGAAATTATGCGTCCGCCTATACGTTTTCTGGCTTCTAAAATTATAAAGTCTTGCATGCCATTTTTAAGAAGATAATTGGCGGCAGCTAAGCCAGCCATGCCGGCACCAATAATTAAGACATTGCACTTATTAGTATCACATTTTTTACTAGAATTTAAATTATCGTCACCCATAATATTGAAAATTGAAGAATACTTGTATTATTTTGTCAGTATTGTCACTGCACTTTTGACGTTCAGCTGGTTACGACATCTTTGTCCTTCAGTACAAAACTATAAAATGTTTTGTCTGTGGCAAGGCAGTGACAAGAACTCCTCATTAAATAATTACAGGATAAGACGGGGTGCCATATTAAAATAATTCAATTGTTTCTTATGGCATAAAAAATGTAATGATATGGTTATGTTAGGACTTCTGATCTAAAAATATTGTTTTTAACCGATAAAGACTATTTTTAATAAAGACAACCTTTTTAAAAAAATATATGAAAATTTTTGTAGTTTTATTTTTAATTCGTGTAAACATGGACATAATTTTATTATTGTTTCTGATAACTGTTATTATGTTCTAACTAGCCTGTATTGGAGCACAACTGGGCAAAGGCCTTACTCTATTCTTTCTAGCGACTGCGGTCCCTAGCTTCTTCTTGTCAATTCCTGAGGGCCAAGGAAGGTAACTAAATCGTCCCACTATCTTTTTCGTGGTCTGCCGCAGCCCCGTTTGGCTATTGTGGGGCGCCAATCCTTGCTCTACGAGTTTACGAGCCTACAGCTCAATTGTAAACATTTGTTAGAAAACATAAATTAGGGGTGTGGCCTAGCATTATTTACTGTTTTTGTTCAGTAAAACATTTAGGCCCAAAATAAAATTTCGTTTTCTGACAAATTATAATATTATAATTATGGGCAATAGATACGGCTTAAGTAACATAATATTTTTACGGCATAGACAAAGATGTTTAGTCTCATCGAATTAAAAACTTAGTTTTGCGGATCCTTTCCACTTCCGCCTAGACTTCTCAAAGCAATTGTATTTGTCTCTTTTTCTCTAATAAGTTTTCCAATATGTTTTGCTCTTTTTAGTGACCTTTGAATTTGCTGATTAATAATATTATTATCTTTGTTTACTTCGTCTAACTGAGCAGTGTTTTTGTTATTGTGGCTATTCTATCCATTGAATTTATTGAAATACTAGTTATTTTCGTTAATTTTATTACATATACCATGATTAAAAGGTATTTGTGATACGAATAAACGTGGATTACACTTAAATTAATAAAACGATTGTTTGTCTAATTTCAATATCGAAAGTCATTGTGACTAACAAGTGCTTATGAATTTTGTTTAGGGTTGTGTTTGTTAGACTTATGTAATCGAATGATGAGATTTATCAGTTTTATCCAGATAGCAGAATACAATAGATTTAACTTATGTTGGTTTTGGAAATAAATGAACGAAGATAAATAAGTATAACACGTGGGTTTCGCTGTGAATAAATCGATAGAGACGTAAGACGCGTGCGCCAATCTCTATCAACAAGACTATTATACGTCAAGGTCACTGGTTACAAACACGTGCGATGTCGGATTCTATTTACACACATGACTTTCTTCTCGAGCCAGGTATAGAGATAAAACAGGAGTCACTGTTAGACGGGACGATGTCTGCTTCCGTGCCGATTCCGCAACGGCGAGTTGATCTCGGGGACTTTAACACAGATCTAGATCTGTGTTTACAAGACAACTTGGTTGGCTCCTACCACAACATGCCCACTCTTCAGTACAATAAGCTGGCATTTGAGATGGACAACTCATCTAAAGTGGAAAGCTTTAGAATGGATGATGACGATATTTTTCAAGTTGACAAGGCCGATTTAATACTTGGACCCACACTCGCGGAACTGAATGCAAACCCAGATACACTGTTGGATGATTTGAATTTTGATGATCTGTTGTTGCCTGAAGAAAGTGGCTATTGTGTTCAGATAGGAGGTGCAATGAGTGGTTCCCGCCGGGGCCCTAATTCTATTCAAGCTCATAATATAATGGCCTCTGAAAGTCCTTGTAGCCCATATGGGCATGCTCAGCTTGCATTTTCTCCTACAAGTCAGCATAGCTCAGCTTCATCTAGTTTTGTTCAGCCTATGAACCAGCTGCCTGAACTCTTGCTCCGTATGGATGGATACAGTGGGGAAATAGCTCTGGGGCAATCAGTACCAGCATCGTCAGTGTTACTTCCATATCCAACAAGTGTAAAGCCACAACAGTCTCAACTGTCCTCCTCTGCACCTACACACCTTACCATGGAACAGGTTGTTAGTTTTGAATAAAAATATGATGATACTTTGGTTAAATAAATGTTTAAAACATTAGTCATGTAAACTTTGTAATGATGAAATTGAATAACATGCTCATTAAGTTTTATTGCTTAACAGATTTGGCAACGCCGTGAACCACGCAAGCATTTGTTGTCTACTAGCTCTTTGGCTGAAGCAGGATCAGCATCTTCACTCTCTGGAGGACTTCTTAGCCCTGGCACTGGAGACTTATCACAGGATGAAGATGACAGAGATGTTGAATCTGACGAAGATAGTGACAGATATGAAGACCTTTCTTCTGATGGTATTCAATTTACTTTACTATTTATAAGAAATATGGAATATGTAACCACCATTTAAGTCGATGGGGCATTGTGCCAATGTTAGGAGACATACACAGTATAACCATTCAATTTACATACATAACAATATTTTTGTAATGTTCTTAATTTCAGAATCAAATGATGAATCAGAAAGTAAGCAATCTCGTCATAATGCAAAGAAGGAAAGGTTTTTTTGGCAATATAATGTTCAAGCTAAAGGACCCAAGGGTCAAAGACTCATATTGAAAAACAAATCGGAAGATCCACATGTTCTTAACTCTGTGACTGATCCTGTGTTTAGTCCTAGTTGCAGTGTAAGGGGTATTAAACACAGGTAAGAAAATTATATGATTGATAAATACCAGTTTTTTTTATTGATGGAGCTGGATTGAATTGTGTGGAAATTTTTTGTTCCTCTCGGTGATAATAAGTTATTTAAAAATAATTATTTTCAGTGGAAAAGCAAGAAAAGGGGATGGTAATGATCTTACACCTAATCCAAGAAAATTGTATTTGATTGGAAAGGAACTGGATAATTTAGGTAAAGTGATCAATGATATGATACCAGTTAGTGAACTTCCATTCAATGTCAGACCTAAAACAAGAAAGGAGAAAAACAAACTGGCATCCCGGGCTTGTAGGTTGAAGAAGAAAGCTCAACATGAGGCAAATAAATTAAAACTGCATGGATTGGAACAGGAGCACAGTGAGTATAATTTTATTATCTTAATTTTATATATAAAAATATTAAATACTGCAGCAAAAACATTTAATTCTTAACTATTTTTAGGGCGCCTTCTGAATGGGATAGCACAAATGAAGCAAGTAATGAGCAGCCGAGTCACTAATTCTCAGAACAATGTGGACTGGAATTCACATGTCACAAACATAGTTAATACAGCAACAGGTAAAAAAAAATGTCCAAATAAAGTGAAGTTTGTCATTTGAAATATTGATATGTATATTAAATAATTTTTTATTTTTGGTTACAGAGATTAAAATAGGAGGCCTAACTTCAGAATTTGTCAATACAGTACTGGACAAAGTCAGAGCAGGACAAAATAATGGTGGATTAAATGACATTTAATTGTACCAAACTACAGATTTGTGAGTAACAAAACGAAAGGCTGTTCAATGTACCTCCAAAGTTATTTAGAGATGAGAGTTTGTCTATCATATAAAAGCTTAATCAATATTGTCCAAGACAATTTTATTTTTTTATGGTAACAAGAGTAGATTTAGTCACTAGAAGCTTTACAAGGCAACTAGGGGGAATATGAATGTAATCCTCATTTATTATTATTATTATGCCATAAGGTAGGTGTCAGTGTCATGTCTAATTTGTAAGTTAATATAATGGTTAGGGATACAAGTAAACACCATCAGCATTTAATTGCTTTGTTATAGCATATTGTGCTCCTTGTGCTTACTGATATTGAAGTAATCTACACAAATAAATCACGTGTACCAATCCCATATTATTACAAGGATTTTTTACTGTTAAGGTTACATAATTGTTTGACAATTTAAAAGTGAATCTAGTCAGACACTAAAAATATTTTTATGCAGCAAAAACTAATATTACATTCCTTCTATCATTTGTTACATTTTAGTAAACTTTCGAATTACATTAATATGTATGTATTTTATAGAAAACTGATGTTTGAATCGTACAGAGCAATAATATAAGAAAATATTATAAATGTCTAGACCGCCGTGAAATGATGTTTTTGCAGGCTTATAAAACATCTTTATAACACATTACAGATGTAGGTATATAATTGTTTATTATTTTTCTGTACATATATATTTATAAGGGGTGTTACAGACAGAGTATATCTATCCAAAAAGGGGGAAAAGTACATCTGGTATAGAGTCACGTTACAAAATTTCAGATTAAATGAGTTATTTAATTAATGGATTTCCAATTTTTCGCACCGATTGTTCGCACCGCTGCCGCTGAGGCGATGTACCTATCTTAACATTTTGCGAGTGACGTTAAAAGATATTGACTCTCGTAGTGTGGTGACACTTTTCGTTATGATTTTTGGTATCGAATAATTGATGCGAAAAATAGGATATCAATTTTATATAATGAACTAATTTTGAGCTAAAATTTTGTATACTCTATACCCGATGTTCTCTTTGCTCCTTTTGGGTAAACATACAATTTCGGTAACACTCTGTATTAATGGGGAAGTAGTGATTTATATGTGTATGAAGTAGTTAATTAAAATATTTTTTCATAATACTTACGACTCTAAAGGTCATGTTATTTTATCTCTATGAATAATTATGAAATCATAATAGATCGGTTTACGAAATCATAATTATATAAATTATTAGGGGATAACAACAAAATTAATAAAGAAGAATGATGGCACAATATAAATTCTTACTATTCTTAGATGCGTATATTCAAAAGATAGATAAGAACTAATGGCTTAGCTATTATATATTTTTTACTTATTGACATACTAAATGGCAATGAAATGGTAACATTATTATAGAATATTAAGTTTATGATGTTAACTTATTGCAATTAAAAAACAAACTAGAAAGTTTTAATTTGATTGCGTATGTACCTTGTTAGCTGATAGGTTTTAAAACCTCTTTAAATATATATTTTGTAAATTAAATGATATAATAACTTTGTTATAATTTTAATTAATATTACAAACGATCTGCAATACCTATAAATATAGTATGTTATAATATATATTAGTTGTAAAACAATCTTTTAAATAAGTATGTAGTTATATTATTTCTATAAGTCCGTCATATCAATCTACTGCAAAGGGAACGAATTTATTCATTCATTTAATTTAGTTATGAAACTATAAAATATCAGTTTTAGATCGCCATGTACTATATATATAATCAGGCCTGTACGTGAAAAACACTGTGGAAATAAACATTATTAGGAATGTTGACTGGGTATGAAAAGTAATTCGAAGTGGTCCGTAAATTAGATGATAAATTAAAAACATATGAGATAACGCGAATCAAAGTTCAAAAGTGGTGGCTTATTACGTCACGCTCTTACACAAAACGTACGGCATGGTGACGTCATGCGACATTTAAAATAAATGTATCGTCGTAAGTTTTTGGTTGCGTGAAAAAGAAAACACGTGTTTAAGCACGTATAGCTACGTTAAAAAACTTTCAGTTAGAAAACCAGCATTAATGTTATTCACACAATAAGGGCTACCGTTATTGCGCTCACCTGTTGGCGCCACTATCACTTCAGCTGATCGCTTCAGCTGATTATCAAAGCCCACCAACAAAATACGGATTTTGACATTTTCTGACATCACGTGCGACTAACGCCTAGCGGCGAAATTACTAACGGTAGCTCTAATTACAATACCTCAAATGTTGTCAGAATAGAAGCAAGCCTTCTTTGTAAATCTAAACTTTTATTAGGAAATATTTTCAATTAATTTTTATGCATTTGGAAGTTCCGATTATAATGCTTCTAGTGTTTTAGTTAGGTAACCATACATGTACTCCAATTTTATATATTTTGTGATCGTATTTTGGATTTTATATCGTCGTTAAATAGCTGTATTTAGTTTAGTTGTAAAATGGTTCTTGTTATTTTTTACTTTTAAAAACTTATTGATTACCTAATCAGGCATTAAGTAATTGTTCTACGGTCGAGCGCATGTCAGTGATAACAATTAATTGCTACAAGTTCCATAACTGCTAAGACAATTAGGGGTTCAATGTCGAAGACTACTGATGATTATGTCTACTGAACTTGAAGCTTGGCACGAGCGCGATCCAAATGTGCTGGCGGTGGGGACGTGCCGCGCTCGACCCTTTGCGGTCGATCCGTTGTCGGTTTTTGGCCTGCCTCAAAGACGCCTCAGCTGTGTCGAGCGCAAGATGTGGACGGTTATGTGGTTTGCGCGAGCAGCCATGGAAAATTCTGCGGTTAATATGTCTTTACAAGGAATATTAATGCTTATGGAACACAAACGATGTCTTTAACACTTAGAGGGGTGTAAGGGACTATGTTTGTCGTCAACACGACTGAATTGTCTACGGATCGTTCAGAGCGTAGTTTTTAGAATTACAAGTTTCAAGGCACTGGATCGGCCAAGTACAGCCACGATCCACGCATAGTGATCCTGGATCGCCGAACCATTTTGGATTATCTGGTGTGAACCCGGCTAATGAACCCGCGTATAAATATTGGAAAAAAAAGAAAGAAATGTATATTGTCATATCTACCCAAATGCCTAATAAACTCAGGCACTTGCAAATCATGAATAAGGGCTGTGCCTTGAACAACATACCCTATAGGGATAGCCGAGGTTTGAGGTGGAATTGGATTATATAATATGAATACAAAATAAAAATATCCCAAGCTTGGTCTTCAAATAATATTATTCTAATAGTAATTTTGTCCTATAATAGCAAGAACAGCTACGATTCTATTGCTGTAGAACATCTTTAAGAGACATTTATAAATAAATACTTGGCTTTGTAAATAAGATTTTCTTTGGAGTGTTAATTTTCGTCAATCCGTTGTCATTGTGGATTCAAATTTACAGGTAGTTCTGTAACATATTTTATGCAGTGGTTATTTTTTTATCGTGTTACCTTTCTATAAATTTATTTGTTAGCATATTTTTGTTACATAACAAACCAAACTCAAACTGGTCTGCGATCCAATAGGCTGTGGTTATTTGTATAATTCATAAGTTTTCTTATGTTACTTTTAATTATTTACTTTATTAAATATTTTTTAATGATTGTCAAATTTATGTTAATGTATTAATGTTGAATAAACTTTTACGATATTAAGTATTACTTTTAGTAACAAATGTGTGTTTATTTTTTCGACTTTTTATATATCTCAAATATTGTTTATTTTATAAGAGATTTACGCAATTAGCTTGAGCGCAGGCTTTGACTGATTCACCGAACTTTTTAGTTATTGGTTTGCTGTCTTGAGTATATGTGGATATAATAATTCTCAATCTAAACAAACAGAACAATATTCTGAAATTATATCCTATTTCCAAATCCTGAACTTAGATATTATATTATTATATGAAGTCGTCACTGTCCCACTGCAGGGCAAAGGCCTCTCTTATCTTCATATTTTTTTTCAATTAAATATAATTTAGTAAAATTTGTATTATTACTAGTTCACTACCTTTTTTTTAATCAGTTTTAACAGGTTTGCATGTTTTGTAAGGATATTTTCTAAAGTTTGTTTAAAAAAGGCAAGTGATGAATATAAATTGATAAATTTTACGTTATAGTATTTTGCTGAGTAAGTTTTTAAAAAAATTGGTGAAACCAGAGCTGAAGCAAATGTTATTTTAAAAAGTAGGTAGTATTGGGGGTAAAAAAGGAAAAAAAATATTGGTAAATATTTATGACCATTGTTTAATCAAATGTATAAGTTTGAGTTCAACAAAATGGTTCTATGTGCTTTTTCCACATGTGGTATAACATCAAATTTTTCCAATAAATCATACAATTCTTGTATTTGCTGCTCTTCAGGATGTTCAATGTAACATACTACAGCAATTGCAGGCTTGTCAATGATTTCCCTCCAACAAAGTACTGAAATTGAGAATTGAGAATTAACATTTAAATAACAACAACTGATTGTTTGATGTTTTGATTACTGAAGTATGCTTACCTCCTGCTGAGACACCAGATATAATATTTGGTTGCTCCAAATTAGGGAAAATTATATCTAGAGATTTTGATAATTGTATACTTGTGGAAAGACTTCTGAGTACATAGTCTTTAGTAACCAGTTCAGAAACTTGGTATTCTACAAGTGGTTTTGTCAATATTGCAACAATATTTGTGCTGATATTGATATATTTTTTTAGTAACTCAACAATTTCGCTGCTTAATACTAAACTATAATTCCTGATTACACAAACATAATTGTTCAGTTTTTTAGTTTTGTACAAGCGTAAATTAACTTCTGCAATAGTATTTATGAGTTCCAAGTTATGTTGAGCTCTAATACAGTCATAGATGTATCTGCCTTCCAATATTATAAATGTATTAATATCTCGAGGAACCTCCACATCTCTATCTAAGCGTAACCTGGAAGAAATGAAATAGGCAAGAATAATAAATGAAATGAATTAACGTAGTGATTACATTCTCTCTGAAGACGAATCAAAATGACCAGTCCATATTACTGAAACTACAAAAACCATTTTAAAAGCATATGTTATAATATAGTTTGATATGTTAAAAGGCTTTATTTTATAGAAACATATAAAAAGGTGCTAGTATTAAAAAAAATGCAAGTCTTACTCTGTTAGATTTTCGCCGCAAAGACCATCATCCCAATCTTCCCATGCGGTTCGACTTGAGGGTTCATTGATCTCACCAAAAGTACTCATTCTATTAAATTATTTGAAGTATGGCAGAAATATAACAGTTATAGCGAATTTTGAAATTTGTTCAAAGAATGTTGCTTTTGTACAATGAATAGTGTTCTTTTAATTGTCATTAGTGTCAACCAAGAAATTGTCAGTGTCAGTGTCAGTCAGTCAGAATCAGAATGTCATTGTCACCTTTTCAACTTTGAAGAGGAGAGAAAAAAAAGGAGGTCCGCTCCATTCTACACTTATTATATAAATGTCTAGGCCCGCAGTTAAACAGTGATCAACGAACATGGACTACGGAAGATGACGACCGTTTCAGCCATTTGCTGCGCTGTGGATTTGACCGTCTGACGTTCTTTTGTCAAAATAGTCCTAAATAAATTTTATATCGTCTAACATTGATGACAAACTAGATTCTACAACTTAGTTGGTCATCAATGTAAGCCAATACTAAATTTGCGTTTTACCCGCAAAGGTCTTATTAATAAGGCTACTGATTCTAAGGCCGCGCGGCCTTAGAATCAGTAGCCTTATTTGCTATCTCCGGTTGACAACCCAAGCGATGTTCGCTGGATAAAAATAACTGTCCGCGCGGCTCAGGCCCTGCTCACGTCCACCCTCACGAGGCTCGGTTGCGCGGCTCAGCCTCGCGGAGCCGCGCGGTCCTAGTGGGACGCAGCTTAAAAAGTCGCGCGGTTCATAGTGGCGAAGCTGCTTTACACAATGTTGTCAGTGGTTCTCTCCTACCCATAGATGTAGGAATATACATCTAATCTATGCTCCTACCTAATTCGAATAGTGATGCACCTATGTAACTGCCTTCAATTCAACTAATTTCAATTTTGGCAATTTTTATGGAGCTAGTGAAAATTAAAAGCTTAATTAATTACTAATAAAAATGCTACAGTACTGAGTTTTATTTACAAATATCTTTTTTATATTTTCGATAATTCATCTTCAAAAGTGAAAATAGTCAATTCATGTTTAGCTAAACTGTTTGATATTTTCACGTATATTGACGTAGAAATAAGCTAGTCTACTCAACCATGAACCAATACCAACCAACCATCGTAAAATATATTTATTCATTATGAAAAGTGTATTCGTGTGAAGAGTATATATTTTGATTAAGAAGTCATGTTAAAGGTGCTTTTTCTTGGATTCGTGATTAAATAGATTCGTGATAAATGTGGAATGAATTTATAAATGTTTTGTGTGCTATTTCGCAGGATAAAGGACAAGTCACTTTTGAGGATAAATGGCCTGCTATGCGCCCTATAGTTTTGAAGCTTCTGAAGCAAGAACCGGTAACGCAAACAGAATGGCAAGATCTTTTTGGAGCCGTGCACTCTGTCTGCTTATGGGACGAAAGAGGACCATACAAATTAAGAGATGCTTTACAGCAAGATATAATGATGTATATTAAGCAAGCCCAAAACCGCGTACTAGCTCAGCGGGAGGACCAAGCTCTTCTTAAAGCTTATATTGCAGAATGGGGCAAATTTTTCACACAGTGCAACTATTTACCTACTCCCTTTCGACAGTTAGAAAATTCTATCAATAGTGTTAGCAAAGTGGCTACTTCGAATGCATCTAGTGCTCAGAAAAAGAATAACAACAATAACATAGAAGATAGTTTGGTAAGAAAACTTATGTTAGATTCCTGGAATCAAAGTATCTTTGTGGAAATCAAGCAGAGGTTACAAGATTCTGCTATGAAGCTGGTACAAGCTGAACGTAATGGTGAATCTTTTGATTCACAACTAGTTATTGGTGTAAGGGAATCATATGGTAAGTGTCACACTAAACCTTTTTACTGTTCTTGTAAAAATATATTGTTAGGTACTAATTTGGTTATTTTTCATTATTATAATAATATTCATAATTTTCTTACAGTTAATTTGTGCTCGAATTCTGTGGATAAGCTTCAAATATACAGAGAAAATTTTGAAGCTGCTTATATGCAGGCAACAGAAGAGTTTTACAAACTTAAAGCTAGTGAACAGTTGTTGGCAAATGGAGTTCAGTCCTATATGAAGTATGCTGACCAGCGTTTGAAGGAAGAAGAAGCACGAGCTCACAGGTATCTTGAGCCTGGAAGTGGTAGTGTAGCAGCACTTACTCAGTGTTGTGAGAAAGTGCTTATTGGGGAACATCTTCCTACTTTACTTGCCGAAAGTGCACCTCTCATCAAAGCTGGAGAGACTGAAAAATTACAACTTATGTTCCGTCTTCTTGATAGAGTGCCTGAAGGAGTCACCCCAATACTTAGAGATTTAGAGGCACACATTGTATCTGCTGGATTGGCAGATATGGTAGCTTCTGCTGATATAATTACTTCAGATTCAGAAAAGTATGTAGAACGTTTATTAGATTTGTTCAAGCGATTTAGTTCATTAGCTAAAGATGCCTTTATGGATGACCCACGGTTTTTGACAGCCAGAGATAAAGCTTACAAATGTGTGGTAAATGACACAACTGTGTTTAAGTTGGAATTGCCATCTTCAGCTCTATTAAGAGGAACCAAAGGCACTGCTCCTGAGAGTAAATGTCCTGAGCTCCTTGCTAATTACTGTGATATGTTACTCAGAAAGACACCTCTCAGTAAACGTTTAACAAGTGAGCAAATAGAGTCAAGATTAAAAGATGTATTGTTAGTTCTAAAGTATATAGAAAACAAAGATGTTTTTATGAGATATCACAAGGCCCATCTGACTAGAAGGTTAATATTAGATTCTAGTGCAGATTCTGAAAAAGAAGAAGATATGGTGGAGTGGCTCAGGGAGGTGGGCATGCCTGCTGATTATGTTAACAAACTGGCACGAATGTTTCAAGATATTAAAGTCAGTGAAGATCTTAACACTCAGTTTAGAACTGATACTACTCGCCATGATGCTATTAATATAAAAATACTCAATGCTGGGGCCTGGGCCCGTGGATCGGAAAGAGTTACTGTAAGCCTTCCATTAGAATTAGAAGACTACATACCTGAAGTTGAAGACTTTTATAAGAAGAAACATTCAGGGCGAAAGTTGCAGTGGTATCATCATATGAGCAATGGGACTATAACATTTGCCAATTCTGTTGGTAGATTTGACTTGGATGTCACAACATTTCAAATGGCGGTCTTGTTTGCATGGAATCAAAGACCTATGGAAAAGATAAGTTACGAAAATTTGAGACTTGCTACTGAACTTCCTGATCCAGAATTAAGAAGAACCTTATGGTCTCTAGTTGCCTTCCCAAAACTCAAGAGGCAGTTATTATGCTATGCTCCAGCAGTTCAAAATCCTAAAGATTTTGCTGAGAATACAACATTCTGGGTTAATCAAGAATTTGCACTTGTTAAAAATGGGAAACCTCAGCGAAGAGGAAAAATAAATTTGATTGGTAGACTTCAACTGAGTACTGAGCGATCTCAAATAGAGGACAATCATTCCATTGTTCAACTTCGAATATTAAGGACTCAAGAAGCCATTATAAAGATCCTTAAAATGAGAAAGCGGATTACAAACACTGCTTTACAGGTAATTAATTATTTGTCTTAGTTTATTTTGTATTTATTTTATTAATTTATATATACACGCAAAATGATACCGAAACATCATAACAGAACAAATGTCCAAAGGTAAACACTCCCTAAAAATAAGAGGGTAGTATTTATATGTATAATGGGTCAAGTATGTATATTTTTTTTGTCAAGTATTGTGTAGAAAGAAAATCACAAGCTTTAAGTTCTTTTTGCATTGGTTTAAATTGGACCTTATAAGCTGTATAATATATTAATTAATTAATTATATAAATTTAAATGCGTAATATTAATATAACGTATTTTAATTAAATAATTGAGAGTGAGTGAGCATATTAAAATTAACTCCATAATTTAATTAAAATCCTATATTTTTACAGAGTGAATTGGTTGAAATTTTGAAGAATATGTTCTTGCCATCTAAAAAGATGATAAAGGAGCAGCTGGAGTGGCTCATCGAACATAAATACATGCGCCGGGACGACGAAGATATCAATACTTTTATATATATGGCCTAACACCTATTATTGCAAGCGTAAATGAACAAATCAAATAAATTGTTTACCCAGAACATGTTTCTCTATAATTGATCTAGCTTTGATTTTTTTATAGGTCAAGTTTAATTGAAATTAAATAAGAATTTTATGTACATTTATATTTGCTTTTATTAAATACATATAATAGTTCAATGTATAAAAGTAAAATACATAACATTAATTCTTTGCTGGCTCGATTGTTTCTCCACCTTGAATTTGACCCCAGCCAATCAATCTGCAAACAAAATTATATACATTAATAAAATTTATTGTTGCATCTCTTTTTCTCAACAACATCAGTTTTTAATTAAAAACGTATCATTGGCCAGACAAAGCCAGCCACAGCTACATCTAATTATGTCCTTACCTCCAGTGATTTTCTACTCTTCTGCTAAGAGCTACTTTCTCTCCGATTTCCGTGCACACAGGGTTGGTCAGAGCAATTTTAGCCAAATCAGCCTTAGTAGCAATTACTCTTCCACCAGTACTCAAAGATCCAATGTTAACCAATAAAACCTGAAACATTCAAAGAGGTTGTGGTTATTAGAATGTTTTATATTGAAAAGATGATGTTTACCATGTACACAGGCAAAAGCTTATTAAATTTAATCTAATCAATCATTATCTAGTAAGTAAAAAGACGGGAACTTTGGAAACCTAGTTGGTGCAGGATTAGAGATAACGACGCTTATTAGCATTATAAGTTCCGTCACACTTAACGCAAATCCACTTTCTAGGGCCGGACGAATCAACGTTATCTAACACAACTCGTTAGTCTTAAATCTATTTTATTTCGAGATTTGTATAGGTACTTTGTTTATTCATATTATACAAACCTCGTTCTTTGTCAACTTCTGGACTTTAGCTGCTTTCTTGTCTCCTTCAGTACGCACTCCGAGTAAACGTTTCAATAAGTAGTACGAAACTTCAAGCTTCACAAATATTCCCGGCAGAGCTCCAACAGCGCCGAGAACCTATTGACAAAATACACAAATATTGTAATGTTTCATCAATACTTGAAGTTTGATAATTATATAACAAATGAAGCCTGAGAGATTTCTATAAAGTAAAATGAGTTTTTTTTAAGGTATAATCTGATAAACTTATTATATATTTATAGTTATATAAACAGGGTGTTACCAAAAAGTATCTATCCTAAAGGGGGTAAAGAGAATATCTGGTATAGAGTCAGTTTACAAGATTTCGGCTTAAATTGAGGTAATTGAATAATTGATATCCAATTTTTCGCATCAATGAGGGTTTTCGCGATTTATAAATCCGCTTGGTTCGGTTTCGCATGCGGTCCATCTGTCAATTTCCACCAATTACGAGCCAGTAGCTTGTCTCTCACCTAGCGGATTTTCAAAGTGAACACCCTCATCATTTGACACCAAAAATATACATAGATAAGCCTAGAGCAAATATACATAGACGCGCATTGCTATTAGCCCGTTGTGCCGAACGTAAGCATATTTTATAGTTCATACCCTCTTAGGCACAGTTTACTTTTTTATCTTCTAAGGATGTATCTTAACAGCGAGTGGCGTAATAAGATATTAACCCTCGTAGCGCGTTGACACGTTTTGTTATGCTTTTTAGTGTTTGATATCTGATGCGAAAAAATTGTTATCAAAGTATTTAATTAACTCATTTTAAGCTGAAATTTTGTAACCTGTCTCTATACCAGATGTACTCTCTCCGTTGTTGAGTGGCGTACACACCGGTTTTTACCCTGGACGGGTCAATGTAAAAAAAAAAACCCTTTTCTTCATTGTTTCGGGTCAAGGTGTTTTAGCTGCTTTCTTTGGATTCAGAGATGTTTAATTTATTATAGGTTTATACAATACATACCTGACCAACAAGACGATCAGCACGACACAGGGTGGGTTCAATTTTAGTACCGACGCCAATAAGACCTCCGGGTACGGCGTATTGAAGCTCGTTCTGTTCAGCGAATAACGACACGATGCGAGAGAAAATAGGGCGGCATGTCAGTTTGCCGTCAGCATCCTTGCTCACTAAACCTGGTCGAACCTGTTACAAACAAAAATGTGATTAAAAAAAATAAATTAGTACAAAATCTCATTTGTTAAGTATTATTTGTAAAATCTAACACTGGACTATTAATAAAAGGTGCTTAAGATAATTATGATGCTAACCTCAATTTCCATTCCAACTGTAAGCACTCCCTGGAGAATCGAGCCACCGGCGACACCTCCCCTTAGGTCATCGACCTCGCAACCAGGTTTGTTGACATCAAATGAACGAATGACTATCATCCGGGGAGGCGACGAGAAGTCTCTCAACGGTACCGGGATCTTCTTTGTTATGTACTCACATAACACCTAAAATTATAATTAATATTTGGTATTATCCATATCATAGTTTAGAATGCTTACGTTAAATTTACGGTAAATGTAACGGTTTGCTCAAGCGCATTTTTTGGTGACCTCTTGGTTCGACTCGAGACATCGCTACGTGAGTTAAGCGTGTAGGATCTAAAACTAGTAGTTTATGTTTTGTTTTATTGTTATACTAGCTGTCCTCCGCGACTTTGTTCGCGTGTTTTAGTTTCAACGGTTTTTCATTTTTGCTCCGTTCCTATTGGTCGTAGCGTGATGTTATATAGCCTATAGCCTTCCTCAATAAACGGACTATCCAATACAAAAAGATTTTTTCTAATCGAACCAGTAGTTCCTGAGATTAGCGCGTTCAAACAAACAAACTCTTCAGCTTTATAATATTAGTATAGATTCTACGTACCTCAATATTATACTTCAACTGAGCTGAAATAGGTATGATAGGGGCACCCTCAGCAACGGTGCCTTGCACGAATTTCACGATTTGTTCATGTTGCTCCTTAGCCTGGCCTTCCTTCACCAAGTCGATCTTGTTTTGCAGTATGAGTATATGTTTAAGTTTCATAATCTCGATGGCGGCCAAGTGTTCGCTGGTTTGGGGCTGAGGGCAGGACTCGTTTCCTGAATGAAGAAGTTTTTTTAATCAATGTATTAGTATAATGTATGGAGATATATTTCATTAAACATTTATAATGTAGTCGAGTCGCCTCAAAAATTGAGGCGACTCGACTATATTTTTCTACGATTTGACTGACAAACCAGATGATATAAAGAGATAAGAAGTGCAAAAAATGGTTTTATTCAGTACTTTACCTGCGATGAGTAATAATGCGGCGTCCATAACCGCAGCGCCGTTAAGCATGGTGGCCATAAGAATGTCGTGCCCGGGGCAGTCGACGAAGCTCACGTGACGGACCAACTGGAACCGGCCAGTGCAAGCAGGTCGCAGGCACGGGAAACTGTCGTCCTTCGATGAACCGCCCGATATGAAGCTCGTGGGCCGCGGACATTTTGGATTGTCACATTTGTAGATTTTCGCATTGGCGTAACCTTAAATACAATACTTTTAATAATGTTGTAGTCTAAATACGAAGCTATTGTACTTCTCAAGTACAGTCAGCAACAAAAGTTGATGAACACAATCACATTTACAAAACACCTAAATGCAATAAAATTCCATAAAAATGAATAATAGGATTATCATAGTGTATGCCTTCGAATTATTAATACGATATATCAAAAGTGCCCCACTGCAGGGGAAAGGTTTTCACATCTTTCCATTTTTCTCTGTTTAAGGTGAACTTGGGCCAGTTCCGCGCAAAGGTGTCGATTTGATCGATTTTTCTCCAGTAACATTAATTTATGAATTTTAAATTGTGTTTTGGTGTATTGTAAAAATTATTTGATTTTGTTCATCAACTTTTGTTGGTGTCTGCACTTTTACAAAAGTATAGTAAAATGGAAGGCAAAGGATTTCGATCGCGGAATAAACTAGAGCTCTTAAATAAGGGAGCATTTCACATTTACTTATATGGGTATAAATAAAAACCTTCGCTGGTAAATTAACACTTTTATTAAACTAAATTATAACAAAAATGTAAATTCTAGAAATTTACTACAATGTGAGATATAATAAGATATTTTAACAATACAGTAATGTCAATATAAAATTGTCTCAAAAGGCTTAAGTATACTAATTTTCAATGAGACTGATGAATGACAATAGAAATTTGGCATATAATGAGTGTATCAAAACATAGTTTCATAGACATCTGATAATATACCTAACCTACACCTTCCGACATTACAAGTATGAATGTGTTTACTTAATTATAAGCAAGGACATACTAACTATAAAGACTTTCAAAATATAACATGTCCCTAACAAATCCATTTTTTCTAATAATACTTTTAATTTATTTACATAAAGCAAAATCAGCACCTCTAATTTTTGAGTCAAAGATCCTCCAAATCTAAATCGACTGGGAACACACCAAGTCAAGAACACAATTTCTCTTTCTACTCAAGTAGATATTTAATATTAGACATCTGCTTACAGCCACTAGTAAGAGGCGTGATGACGCATCGTATAAAAAAAATATTTGTCGACAATTTCATAATATTATTTTGGTAGTAATTTTTGTCAGTTCTTCCATCAAATCAGCCATTTGATGGAAGAACTGTCAAAAATTCAATATTATTTCTAGGATAAAATTATCTGGTGTTACACAAATCAGTCCTAAATGTGATATAAACATAATTATAACATTATTTAATTTGAGAATAGGTAATGGTAATAAAATTTACAAACATATTTTGTATGATTTCATAGTATTCTGAATGAGTGTATTACATGAAATCTGTTAACTTAAATGAGCTTCTCATATTGAATAACCCATTTTAGTGATTATATTTCATTACAAAATATGGAATAAGTTTCAATAAGTCTAAAATTATTCTATTGGTAAGTAATATTAGCATCGATTTATTTAAAACAAGTATTTTCGACATTTTGAGGCACCACATTTACATTCTGTAAGATTTCTGAGCATAGCTCTATTTTGCTGCTGTATTTCAAATCTAGATTTAATTGGTGATACTGGTGTGACACCTGCTGTGGCTTCAGATCCACTTTGAATATCAGTGTCGAAAGTACTATCTTTAACAATACTTGTATCATTTGCCTCTACTTCATCGTTTTCCGACGCTTTTTGCAAATAATCAAAACACAATTCCTCACCTATTTCTATGTCTCGTGTTGCAAATAAAGCTAACATAGGTAAATTAGGATCAAGGCAATCAGCCCATACTGCCCATACACCAAGATTAGGATCACAGGAATGATTTATAAAATGTGATACATTGCCTAAATGAGCTGCGTCTACAACATATGGATTCTCTACAGAATTAAAGTCTAAGTCAAATAAATATGTTAGACCATTGGCATCGTACTCTCTTCCCCGTTTTTCGGCTTCTTCAAATGTTATAACTTCTCCGGCATATTGACAAAGAAATTGACCTTGTTTAATTTGTTGTTCTGTCTTAACTCCCCATCCACACCCATTGGATGTTCGAAATATGCTCAATTTAATATTTCGTCCCCCTTGTACAACACGATTGCAGCACTCTGATGAACATTTGCAAGCTTTGTTACATTCATAGATTGGTGTTCCTGGTGCAACTCTCAGTCTCTTTTTTGCAGTATAAGCAAATAATCCACCCTGCATCCCACAACAACTTTTAGAACGACAGTTGCATGCCTGACACTCACATCCAATGGGTGGGTCATTAGGAATTGTGATGCCACTGCCAGGTATACATTGATTAATATAAGTAAAGTTTTCAGGTGGACCAGCCAAATCAAAATTATTTTCAACAACAAGCTTTTTTGACTTGTCAACCTGATTTAAATGTTGCTCCCACTGTTTCAGTTTCATTAACTGTTGACATCTTTTTCTAGTTACTACATATAATTGTAAAATATCTCTTGCTTCCTGCACAAGTTCTGTAGCATAAAGCTCATGTTCCTGAGGTAAAATAATCATTGATAACATTTTTAATGTTAGGCTTTCTTTTAATTTAGTAATATCACTATCTTCTATTTCAGCAAATCTTTTTATAAGGTTTTTTTCACTCAGTAGATTCCCAAATGAGATTTCTTCCTTCAGTGTTTCTATTCTATTGCAATATTTTAGTTCTTCATTTATAAGGAATTCTTTAAGTACATTAGGACAATTATCTAGATGTTCAATTGGTTCCCAAGTATTTTCACTGTCAGGCCATCCTTTCCATTTTATAAAAAAATACTGTTTTCCAAATTCAAACTTAAAGTTCAGAATTTTTTCAATGATATATTCCTCAGATTGTTTTTTGCTTCCCTTCTGTTTTTTGGCTGCTGGGATATCTTCATCATCTGAGTCAACTGACAAGTTCCTCTTCTTAGATTTCTTCAACTTTTCAAAGAATATGTTTTCATCTCTTTCATCAGCTCTTTCACGATACATTTTAACAACTGAGTCGGACAGGCGCTCTGCAACATACCATGTGTTTTGATTAATTTAGATCATCTACATCAATCTAACAAAATTAGAAACATTCAATTTTATTTTGTGGTGCCCCACTTATCACATGGTACATTGCATAGCATCTGAATAACTATAGTTGTTTGAAAATGCATATTAAAGACATGTTTTCAGTTACCAAAAACATAGGAAATAATATCCTATCTGATTTAGCAAAAAAATTTAGTTATACAGTATAAGTCTAAAACAATATGAAATGTAGGCATACTTTTCCAGATTTCAGAAATACTTTTTTTTAATGGTAATTAGTGTAGTAGTGTGGTGTAACTGTTTAAATTCGTCAGTTTATTTCGCCATTATGGTTTCTTTATAACAGTGTATGTTAGTCCATTGATTTTTATTTTGCAAGTATATTAATTTTATATTCATTCATAACAATTATATCATGAAAATAAAAGCTGCTTATTCATTAAATATGTAGAGAATACAGGTGATTAATTATTTGTTGTAAATAATGAACTTTTGCTATGATAATGTTCATAAAGTTTATCATTATAACATTAAATAAAGCTTTTTGAAAGCTTTGCATCTGTAATATTTTTTTCCAAATCAGATAGTTTATAAATGCAATTGCTTTATTAAACTATAAAGTTTTAGCAAACTAATGAATTATGCATTTTTTATAGAAATGTTAGAATAAAAACTGACCCATAACCAAAACTATTGCTAATGCATATAACTAATGATGTTCTATATATATAAAAATGAATTCAGATTTCTCTTGGTCACTCATAACTTCCTAACTACTGCACCAAGTCGGATAATTCTTGTTATGTTCATTATTATAAGGACATTTGTAAGACTGATAGAAATGTTTAAAAAATTAAATACCACATATGCAAAGCCGGCGCAGTCAGCATAATTATCATGAGTTAATTACTTCTAATTGCTCAAGTCATTTAAAATTATGTTACAAAATTATCTATCATCCCATGGAAAACTTGTGAAGTGAAGCTTCTGCTTAGCAATGAAACAATTACGGTCCAAAATTTATATGTATTGTTATAGACAGACAATAATATAATGATCTCTAAATCATAATTGTAGTGTACAAAAACCAAAATTAATGTTAGTTATTGTTTTACAATAATATATTTGATACATACCTAACTTGATGGTAATGTTCCTCTCCAATTCATTTTTAAATCGTACAGTCTGGACTCCTGAAATAGCCTTCACAACAGTTGACTTTCCATGGGCTACATGCCCAATGGTACCAATGTTTATTGTTGCTTGCCTTGATATTACTTCAGGGGATAAGGCAGATAGTTTGGTAACATCCTGCAATCAAATCGACCAGCTTAAATAACTTCTATGCATATTTATTATCCCAAATAATAATTGAATACAAGGAGGTTTGCTTTACATTATTTTATTTATTTATATTTCATGTATATAAACAAATTCAAGTTTCAGTTTTATGTACCGTTTTATTCTTAGGTACCTTTTTGGAGGAGGTACATGTGTAAAATACAAGTAAAGGTTATGTTAATAAATCAAAGCAGCAATACATAAAAACAATTATTAGTTTACTATATCGAACTATCAATATTTTACATTGTTTAAATATTGTTTTTAGAAAGCTTTTGCTTACCAATTTGGTTAGGTCTTGCTGATGCAAGTTCGATTGAGCACTTCGCCCTTCACTCGAAGCCATAATTGAAGTTTCAGCGGACCTATTTGTTATATATATTTACTAGAGAAGCAAATTGTCAGATAAAGCTAAGTTTTACCACATATAAATAAGATATTTGCATTAAAATTAGCTAAAACCGCTAACGTAGGCAACGAATTGCAGCTTGACGAACATGAACGGCGATGGCGTGCCAAATTGTCAATGTTGAATTGACCAAAGAGTAAATAAAAAATCGAATATAATTTAGTCGATTTAATAATCAAAATTTTGATGTCGTTATGAATAAGGCTCAGATTTAGGCAAATTTATTCAAGATTGCACAATCATATCATCAAATTTATTTCATACGTAAAATAAAAATGCCCTGTATATTAAAAATAGCCTTAAGTCCGCTCTGCTGAGCCAGTTTTAGTCGGGCCCTTTTACAAAGACTGAAAATAGCAATAGAAATCAGAGTAAAGTCAGAAGAACAATTATAAAACAAAAAATGTTTTGATTTTTGAAGCCTCAGTGAACATCGTGAACAGAACATGGATAAAAAGTGCTACCTTACGCAGTAGACTCTCGCTTTCTTCGAAGAAAATAAATGTCAAAACACAACATTTGTCAGCTGGATTGTCTTGTCAGAAGCAATGTTGTGTCATTCAATTCTGTCAATAAATAAATTTTGAGGCTTTAGTTACCGCGTTATATGATAAATTATAACAAAATCAATACAAATGTGATTGTGATTAGCAGTTTTATATAATTAGAATCTTACAACATGATAATAAAAAATGAGGATGTACAAGAACAAACTAAAAGGTTGCGGTTTAAGTCTATAGCCAATACTCAAAATTCATCCGGCGATATAAATTTTGATAAAGGAGTTAAAGAAATGAAATGTAAAGGTAAATTAACTGGTTTCCTGATTAACAGAAGTATGAAATAGAGCTATTAAATATGATTACTAAAATAATTTAATATAGATACTTACGTTGCAGAAGGAGAAAAGGCAGCCTCCTTGTTTGCATTCTTGCATGTCGAACTAACGCGAGGCTATTTATTGGAACATGATGAAGAACGGTTTTCAGCAAGACGGGAGAAAGTCTATTCTTTCATAAAGATCCCTCAAGAATTAGAGAAATTTATGGCTTATGGGTTTTTTCAATGTGCAGATTCATTGCTGTTTGTTTACACATTTCTTCCATTGAGGTTTATTATGGCATTTTGGACCTTTTTCAACAGACTTTTTAGAAAATGTTTTGGGTTAGTTTTTGTGAAATCAATTATTTTAAGCAGTTATTCAAACAATATAAATTATTATGTTGTGTATTTTCAGGTTTTATTCAAATTCTCGTCAAAGCATATTGAAGCCTGCTGAAACCTGCGACATGCTTAAAGGTTTCATACTGTTAATATGTAGTATATTAATGTGCTACATAGATACAAACATGATGTATCACCTGGTGAAGAGTCAAAGTGTGATGAAATTGTATATATTCTATAATATGTTGGAGGTTGGTGATCGACTGTTCTCAGCTTTTGGCCAGGACACTATAGATGCTCTTTTTTGGACAGCAACAGAACCTCGAGATAGGAGGAGAGAACATTTGGGAGTAATCCCTCATTTAATGTTTGCCATGACATATGTCTGTATCCTTTTAAATAACATGCAACCTTACAAGTTTCCTTTAAAAATTGCTATATAAAAAAGTAATCTTATTAGACTTAGTCAAATTTGAAGATAGTTTTTTCTACATTATGTAGGTATTATGTTATCAAGACTTACAAAACTATTAATTCATGCCAGCTAATTAATATTTACCTCAATATTGATAATTTACAAATTGCCTTCTGTTGTTACCTGGATAATGATGATTTGATGCCAATATTGCAGCATTAGGCCTGTAACTTTGGATGATGCAATAACTACATTTATTTATGATTATTTACTTGCTTAATCATTTAAGTGTAGCATATGTTTGTGTCAGATATCTTTTTCAACATGCAAATTCTGTATTAATATGCTTACTGCTAGGGCTTGTCCTTGTTTATGTTATCCTCTGCTTTAGCCACATGTAATAAAATATCAATAAAATTCTTAATATTTGGTTCAGTTCTTCATAGCTTATTGGTGCTGTTTCAAGCAACAACACTCAATGTCGCCTTTAATTCTAATAATAAAAGTCTTCTGATTATAATGATGTCTAATAATGTAAGTATGCATTAGATATTTAAAGTATATAAATCTTTTCAATAAAATTATAAAAAAATAAGTTGTATTTGAGAAACTTGAAGAAAATACATATTAGTTTTCAATTATGAACCAATCATGTGGACATACTCATAATACCTATGTTACAAAATATAATATTTAATATCTGTAAAAATCAACACAGGAATAATTCCTAACATGAGAAATAAAAATGTGCACATGTTTTTACACTTTTGATTTGAATTATTAACTTTTTTGCTTTTCAGTTTGTTGAATTGAAAGGCAGTGTGTTCAAAAAGTTTGACAAGAACAACCTCTTCCAAGTATCTTGTAGTGATGTAAGAGAACGCCTCCACCTCTCTGTGTTGCTGTTCATAGTAGTGCTGCAAACCATGAAGGAGTACATGTGGAGAGAAGAACGCTTTTGGATACTGGCACCTGATTGTGTACTTGTTCTTACATTTGAAGTCATCATTGATTGGGTTAAGCATGCATTTATTACCAGGTAATTACATACATACATAATTTTAAATACGCTCTGGAGGGAAAGTACCCTAAATACTAAAGTTATCAAATTATACTCAAAAGAAGCCTTTCCTCATTTAAAAATTGACACAAAACTACCTTCAAAGATTTTTAATTTTCCATATGCTACTCTCGGGAATCAAACCGGCTGTAATTCCGAAATATAAACTTTTTTTACTTTTGTGGCGTCAATCGATAGGGTTAATTTAATAAGATCAAATCTCTCTAGCAATCATGGTAAATTAAATTAAAGAACATACAAATTCAATGAGTGGTTGTGTAGTTCAAATAATTCTCCTAAACCTGAGAGAATCATTAAACAGGGTTGATATGTTCGATGCGATTTCCTTTACACCTCATATCCTAGGTACCATTTTCAGGCTATATATCAAAATTTAATTAAATAGGAGCAGTAGTTGAGCCTTCATACAGTTTTTTTAATTTAATTTATTTTGCTCTGTTTTAATAAGTTCAAATGGAGTAAAATTAAATTCACGTTTACGCATCAATAGTTATGTGTATAACCCAACTGTGCAATGTATATGTACTTATAACTAATGACGTGTATCACATACGCATTTAAAATAAATGTCTATTGTTGTGTCCAAATAATCTTAGTTTCTTAGAATAATTCTAAGCTTAGCTTATTATTATTCATAAACATCACACGCGCCGCCCTTCGACACGCGACTTTGCCGCTTTGCTACCTACATCCTGAGCCGACTAGTGAGTAAAGTTGCTAAATGGTGTTTGCATTTGAATTCGACTTTGATCTATTTAATTGGTTTGAAACACAAATATATAGTGATGTAAAACATGTATTTTGGTAATTTGCGTTTTATTATTTTTTACTCTATGGAAGTATTACTGAACACGGATAGATACGATACTGGAAATCTCATCGGTTGTATTTACCATGTATGTACGTTCAGAAACAACCAATCGACGTTAGTAAAAAAAATTTTTCGGTAAAACGTTTAGGCCACACCCCTAATTTGTGTTTTCTAACAATTTTATGTTCAAAAATGCCACGGCAGACCCGGCTTTATAATGCACTAGCTGTCCCCCGCGACTTTGTTCGCGTGTTTTAGTTTCAACGGTTTTTCATTTTTGCAACATTATTCATTTATGCTCCGCTCCTATTGGTCGTAGCGTGATGTTATATAGCCTATAGCCTTCCTCAATAAGCGGACTATCCAATACAAAAAGAATTTTTCAATTCGAACCAGTAGTTCCTGAGATTAGCGCGTTCAAACAAACAAACAAACTCTTCAGCTTTATAATATTAGTATAGATGTAAATAATTGCAATTGTTATTGGCAAGAAAAAAAAATGTATGAAGGGCATACATCGCATATTTTTATTATAAAAAAAATAACTAAATTAATAATATTCCATAGTGAGTAATCTAATCACCTGATGTTTTGCTAATTACTCAATTCAACTTGATATTTAATTATGGTTATTGTTGTCAGGTTCAATGAGATTCCTTATGGAGTGTATAGGGAATACACTGTGAGTTTGGCTTATGATGTTGCACAAACCAGACAAAAGTATGCATTCAGTGACCATTCCGATTTAGTGGCTCGTAGAATGGGTTTCATACCTTTGCCACTGGGAGTTGTAATAACTAGAGTTTTGGTCCACGCGGTCAAAGTTGATGGGTAAGTTTACCATAAAGCATACCTCACTTTCTTATTATTAAATCACAATTAAATGTGTAGTGACCTTATTGGTTTATATTTACCTTTCTTTTTATACTTTTTAGGTTTGCAGCAATATTTTTAATATCCATCGCGTATTTGTGCCTAATATCAGTAAGAGTACTGGTTTCTATTGTGATACTTGGGAAAGCCTGTGATCTAATTACTCAACATCAGTCGGAAAAAATTGACAGCTACCACGTTACGCCTAAAAAGTAAGAAAATAATTTGACACAAACTTAGATTACGTAAAAAATTTTTTTATATTTTACTAAGCTGGACATTTACTCTAACTATTAGTTGTAGCGAACACATTATATTTATTTATTTATTAATCTTTTCAGAGAACCAAAAGATTTGACGTCAAAAGATAATTCTTTCGTACACAAAACACCTGAAGCTGAGTTGTCACCTCCAAAAAAACCTACGCTATTAAAATTTACTGTTCCAGAGAATGTTATACTGGTTGGTATTTAATTGTTTTATATTGATTTTTGATTTTTTTGTTATAAATAAGTTTTCAGTTCAATTTTATTCAGTTCTGTAATGTCCAGAAAGAAAGTACTTATTTCTTATTTTAAAGGTACTTTTTAATCATAAGTTTAAAGGAAGTACCTACTAGTTCCATATTGAAATAAATATCGACGTTATAGTGCAATATCTCCTTATCTGTAATGCTTTTATTACAGAGTGAGCCATTGGTGGACGCGTCGGTAGGTGCTGCGGCGATATTTTCTAACAGCGCTATCGATCTAAATGGCGTTTGTTATCTTAATGACAAAATGAACGCACAAGTCAAACAAGAGGCTGGTGATTTTCTCGAAACTGAATTGGTAATTTCATTGGCTCATTAATTATGGAAAATTAATGTCTTGTAGTGTATTCAGTTAATGTTATGGAATTAATTTTATTACATTAAATAAATTTCTTTTAGCACGATGTACTATTGAAATAAAGTTTTGATTAAATACAGAAAGTTATTGAGGCAAAAGGGACCTATCACTCTAATAAATACTGTTATCTTACAATTAGGTCAAATGAAAATGTAAATGCAGTAATTTTAATCTAACAGCAGCTTTTTACATCCTATATCTTGTCCGCATCCTAAATTCTATTCCTATTTTTGAAATATTTAAAATATACACTTACCTTACATGTTACATTGTTCTACAAATATTGTTGTAGGTATCTACAACAATATGTGTAGAACATATTAAGTGGGTATGAAAAATAAAATGTGTGTGTTTATTTAAGTGGTACTGTATAGTTAGTATGTGTTGCCAGGTGGACGTGAGCCGCAGCGCGCCGGACATGGCGGACATGAAGGCGGAGGCGGCGGAGCGTCCGTGCTCGCCCGACGCCGACGGCCTCAAGCGCCGCTCCGAGTCCGAGCCCAACCTCGCCAAGCCCGACGACGAGGCCACCTAGCACACCCTCTGCTGCTTGGTAAACATTACACTCTAACATAACGCGGTCTAGTCTATCCTCAAATAACAAACGACATCAATAATAAAAAAAAATGTTCATTACTGGTTGTTTATAGGAAAAATATAAATAGGAATAGAACAGCGACGCGTCTAGATTTTGTTTTCGTGTGTGTAGTTTTGTACCGGAGTTGACTGGGTTTTATATTGAATATTTTTTAGATACCTCGCGTCCGCTATTTGTTTGTGATTGGAATGTACATTAATATATTTTATGATTTGTTCTTATAGTGTATGTTTGAATAGGTGTTTCAGAGAGTTCTGAACCAATATATGGTCCTAATAAATGCCTGGTAAAAAAATAGTATAAGAATTGGAAGGAATCTACAGACACATTATTACCTACCTAAGTACCTTGCTTTCTATCTGGTAAAGGACAAAGCTGTTATAATAATAATTATACAATTAAATTAAACATTATTTCAGTATAAAATGCATGTTTTTTATTATTTCATACTTGGTAGAAAGGAAGTTACAGCTAATATTACATACTTATTCGACTAGTGAGATAATATTTAAAAACAAAATTTATGGCCACTTGAAACATGACCGCTTTGAATTGGCTTTTTAAAAATGAATGTTATTTTATTGTCTTAGACGAAGTCTTGATTACCTAAATCGTTAATTCGAATAGGTAAACAGACGATATAGCTTAAACTCTAAGACTGATATGAATTAGGTGCTTAATATATTCAATTTCTATAGCAACGTTTATTTATTTGTTTATAACCCTAGGTGTGTGAAATAGTTCAAAGATTTGCTGTTTATCATTCCAATGGTACTAAATTTGTTGTATAAAAATAGCGAGTTGAGATAATATCTGTATATAACTTGACATAATAAGTAATAAGTGTTTGGTTAACATGCACATTTCCTGTTTGTATCGGTATGTTTTTACTTATGTAAGTACCTACCTATAGACAGAAACACCATGTCATAATCGATTACTCAAGGTTGTCTAAGGGAGAATGTAATAATTGGAAAATTTGATATATAGAAAACTTTATTCATAAATATTGTATACGTGGACGATATGGAGTAAATGTTTAACTCTTAGACTAAAATAAAAAGTTAGACCAATCATCCCAACCAATCATTTGGGTGTCTTCTTGTACTAGACGACAAACATGATATCTAGCTTTCTTGTATACTGATGCATACTACTGTTCCTGCCGACACTGACTGCAACATGACCTTTATGTCGATACTGGACTGACATAAAGGACATAATGTAAGGTTTATATTATAATTCATCCTCACGTTGACGTTCCGTCCGTATCCTATCACATGGATATGAATTTACTTACAAAGCGAAAAAATAATATACCTCGTACATTAATTTTGATATTTTTTAGACACAGGAGTTAATTATGTTAACTGATTTAAACTGGTTAATAGTTGTCTACCTTTTTTTTTTAGTCTATGCCTAAACCTTTTAGTGTAACACGAATCGGTGATGTTCATCACGCCCGTTATCGAAATTTATAATACATATAATGTTCATAAATTTCTAGGTAGAACAATATATAATTAAACTTAAGATACTTACAGAATTTTATCACACTGGACAACAACATACAAACATTTTTACTGTCAGCAAGTTTTGATTAAGAAAAATACAAAATACATTTACCAAGTTACAAATTTATAAAATTATATGCTAAATATAAATACGACCTTATCCTTATAATAATAAAGAAGGAAGTTTTAAAACATAGAAAACAACGCATTTCCCATTATAAAGTGCACATATTATACCTAATATTATATTAAATAAGATTAGCAATAGGTATTGAAGCAAAATTGACATAATTGTTTTCATCATGTTGTGTGTAGTATTTCCTTTATTTGTTGTCCAGTGTTTTAGAATCATAATAAATACATGTGTTTTTGGTCGGAAACATTTTACATTTCTGTATTTTTATATTTTATCTGTTTAAAGTTTAGACACAAATTCTTATCTCCATGATTAGTTAAACATTTGTTTCGTTTTTTTTTTTATATAAATTATATCACAACTCGTTTATTAATACGTTTGTTTTGACTTCAATACCTTTACCCGTATAAATGTAAAAATATTTATTCAAAAACACGTATCGTAACTATCAGGTAACATAAGATGTAGGTTCTTACATAATTAAATTTAATGAATATTATAAACATTTATAATACAATCAATTATTTTATGATTATTAATAGAGTATACATTGATTGACCTGTCTTACACTAATCACATTATAATACCTACTATTATCTAAGCTTATATGTCGTTACTGGATATAAAATACATAGATAACTCATACAACTAAAATTACCATAAAAACTGAGGCACTAGATTGGCGCCACCTACCTGCTCTGTGTCGTAATATCTATTTGGCAAATAAATTTGTATTAAAAGCGCCATCTGTCGGTCATCTGCGGTATCACTATGTAACCATGCTGCTTGTCGCCGTAAGTTTAGTGGAATCTGGGGGCTAACATTTATAGAGCGGTATGAAGATGGCGCTACTTGTAACGTTCTATTTATTTGGATTACTAGTTGTTAAAAATTTCAATTTCAAATTTTATGTAAATACTTAGGTGATTTGAATTTTTATATTTTATGAAATGTTGAGCCTGACAATCATATATTGCCAAAATTAAAGAAATTTTATTCTACTGATCATCATAAATAACTATGTTTTAAATATCAATTAGAGCTATGTAATCAATAAAAAATATGCATAAAGTTAAATAGTAATATTAAGTATACATTCAATACCCTAGGGTGGTAGATGTAGAAGGGGGCATTTTAAACATAAGAATTGAATTAATATAAATGCCACTCAATTAAAAACGATTGATGTTATTAATGTTCCTCATAATAATACTATTTCATCACTCTTGTGTAACAATATCTACGTTATAATAACTACCTATATGAGATGCGTAAATAATAAGATATCTTTTGAATAATGTCTGTAAGGTTAAACCCCGATCTTAATATTCAAGAGAATTTAAATTAAGTAAAAGAGATCATTCAATTTTATGTAGGTATCCAAAATTACCTAGAGTAATCATATTTTTCTATACTTAATACTTTTTATATAAATTAATGCTATGACTAGTTAATTACCTATATCTGTGTGTATAACTACCCACCAATAGTTAGGCGAATTGATTTGATAACTAATTATTTATTCCTCTTCGGCTGGCCATGAGATACTTACCCTATTATATCAAATTAGTCTGTCTGGGTCTGTTAGAATAATGTAAAAGGCAAATCAAAAACATAAACTTCAAGATTCAAATTTTCAACAATTTGTATTTCCTCACCTTAGGTGGATTCATTAAATAAAAATTTCATTTCTCTTATATACACATTAAATTCAAATTTAGTCAGAGTGTATTTACAAATATTTTAATTAAATAGAATTTAGTAAAAATTAGTGAGATTTAACAATACTTACCTAATTAAAACTAACTATATTTTAGAACATCAACAACATCTTTCACACAGGTGAAATACATAATGATAGCTTAAACAATAATCATACACATATCTCATAGAATTCGTACTCATTCACTGTCAGATGAACACCATATAAGTAAGATATCGTATTTGTTCAAAAGTTCTTAAAGAGTTAGTGATTAACATGAAGAGTGTGATGCGCGGCATCATAGCACGGGGTTGTATGCGATGTCGAACGTAATGTAACAAACAATGCGAGATCGCGCCACCGAGCCCGCGCTCGCGGCGTCGCCGGCGCTCAGTGGGCAAGTCGTAACTCGTAACCTAATACAAACACCGTATATCAATAACGTTAACGTCATGCAACATTATGTAAAATGTGTAAGAATTTAGTCTTTTCCGTTTCAATTTTCACTCAATTGTTTAACATGAATACGCTTCATAATACCTATCTACTCTAGCCTTGTCTATCGGAGACTTCGTCTCTTCTATAACAGTAAAAACATTATAAACTCGTACACCACATTCTTATCGTGTGCGGGCGCATGTTAGCGCGCTTCGCGAGTTCGCAAGGCGGGCCACCATGCCGCCGCTTAATCATTCTACAGAAGCTTTGCAAGCGACCGGAAAACTGGGAACGGTGTTCTAATTCAGTGACGTGTTGCCTTTTCTAGACATATTCAGTGCTACGGTAAACGAAGACAAAGTTCACGTTAAACGAAGTGAATACGTGCAGGTACACGGTGACACAAGTCTTACCGCTCCCATATACAGTTAGCAAGCTGCAGGTGCAAGAGTTAGTAATATTATTGTCAGATATCTTAAATTCATAATGACCGACGTTACTGAAAGGCCAACCCTGTAGTTTTATCACTGTTCAGTGGCGTTATAACAGTCTGTTATAGATCCGGTTTGTTACGACTGCACTATTTGCTGATTCCTACTCTAAAGAAATGATCCTTAGGTAGTTTAAAGAACTCTAACAAAAGAAAACTATTTATAAATGGTACTAGTGATTTATAGTATATCATAAGTTGCGAAGGCTGTTCTCTAAAACAGTTTTACTTGAAGTATTCAAGTAAGAATAGTTTACCTACTACTATTTGTGCTAAATTTTGTACTCGGTCATGAGAAAAAAAAGGTGATAAGATATTCTCGGGTTTCGAAGATTATTGCCCGCATCACTTATGAACTTATAATTAACATTTATGAATAGTGCATGTAATGGCAATAGACCTACAAGTAAATAATGCTAGTAATCTCAAGAAGTTAATAAGTAATGCAGACAATGTATATCTATAGGTCGGCCTATAACCGTTATTTTTGCCTTGTATAGTAAACAGTGTAACATCGTCATCACAGTTACTAAAATCTTACACGTAGTTACATCTATACAGAAACTTATGAGTATTATAAATAAAGGGCCTTGGCTACACTTGAAAATAATTATTAATGATTAAGAGATCATAATTTAAACTCTACATACTAAACTTTTACTAGATTAGTCTATGTCATAATACGTACACAATAAAAATATATGCCACTGGGGAAATGTCATAGTGAAATTACGAAACAACAAGTGCGCAAAGATAGAGAGCAACACACGGTGTCAGCGGAAAGAACGTTAGCGGAAACGTAGAGCCATAGCTCTCGTAACGGTATAGAAGCAGAATTGAGCAAATTTAGTTAAATTAAACATTTGAGCAAGAGAAGATCATGACAGCAGCTGTCGAAACGTAAATGTAATAAATTAGTAATGGCAGATACTGATTATAAATTATCTATAACACAAATCTAAGAGTCGACATTCTCACGTATATACTTTATCTTCGACTAGAAATATAGTATAACGAAATAATCATAGTTATCACTTATTCAGCAGTCGTGTTATACTTATTTAATTACATAATTATGTAAATTAAAATTGCAGTGGCACGTTATAAAGTTAAATTAATGGCACAGTTTCACGTTAGTTATGTCGAATATAAGAATTACATATACCTACTATACTTAAGTGGTAGTCCTAGGCAGAAAAGGTTACCTCCGGAATTAGTCACATAATTAGATATCAATTAGTTCTCGCTGTCGATGCCAAGAAGACGGTTTCAGTCAAGTTATACTTAAGTAATTCACACGTAACTTCATATTAATTTAAAAATGGTCACTTGATTAATAATTACAACAACGTACAACTAATCGATAACTTAACAAGAATATATCTATGCGAGCCGCAGTTGAACCTATGCGCTGCCCGCCGGACTGCCAGCGTCAGACAGATAGATATGTGTTCACATACTGCCGAGGACGACAGTGACTTAAAGATCACCACATGAGGCGAAATTTCTCTTTGCACAGAAACGTAACGACACGTACACTGGACACTTTAGGCCATATCGCTCCGTATCTACGTTTGTTCCCAGTCATGTTTTCAATTACCCTATCTAATTAAATAAATACATCGAACAAATCGAATCCTACCATAGTTATTACAAATATGTATAAAAAGATATATATAAATTTCAGTGAATTTACAAATGTAGAGTTAATAAAGCTTTGTTAAAGACAATTCATTTACACCTAAGCGATGAAATCATTCAATAATCTCAACGTGAAAGTATAAAAAAGTTCAGTTATCCACGAACGAGTCACCACTGGTATCGTCAGAGGTGTCGGACGAGGTGCCCGCCGCGCCGGCGGCGGTCGGATGCTAGAGCGTCGCGTGCGGGTGCGGCTCGTGATGGTGCGCGCTGCCGCCGCCGCGCTCGCGCTTCAGTCGCTGCTTTAGGTGCACCTTTGCGTGCCGCTTCTTCTCGTCCGAACGGGCGAATTTGCGTCCGCACACGTCACATGCGAATGGCTTCTCGCCAGTGTGTGTGCGGACATGCGTCGTCAGGTGATCAGATCTGCTAAACGACCGCATGCAGATTCGACACTGGAAAGGTTTCTGGCCTGTATGAATGCGTATGTGCCTCGTTAGCTCATCGGACCGAGAAAATCTGCGGTCGCAGCCTTCCACAGGGCAAGCGTACGGCCGCTCGTGGACGGGGGTTTTGCTAGGCCTGTTGGGGTACTTGCGAGGCTTAACCGCGACGAGTCGCAGAGGTTGCGCACTTTGTTGGTACACTTGAGAAAGAATCTCGTGGCCTTTACTCGTGGACGGGTTGTATTCAGCAAGTTGCACCGGCCTGTCGCTCGGGCCGGCTGGGCTCGGGTATGGCTCTCGTTTAGGAAGGCCCGAGGGCCCAGGAGTGGGCTGCGGTGCGCTGGCATACTCTTGCGTCTCCCAAGAATGCTGCTGTTGCGGCTGCGGTGGCGGCCGGTACTCGCAGTGTTGCGGCTGCGGGCAGGGCTGCTGCGGCGCGCAATACGCTTGGCATTCGGGAGGCAGCAGCTCGACACGCTCCTCGTACTCTTGCTGGAAGTACTTGTCGACGCTGCCAGGGCCGGGGCCGGGCGGCAGCAGCCACTGCAACGGCGGCGAAGGGGCGCGTTTGCCCCCGCTGCCGGCGGACGGCCCGTACAGCGAGGCGCTGGCGCTAGACGCGTTACTGGCGTCTTCGGCACGTGCGCCTGGGGAAAGCGATGCCTCATGCTTGTGGCGGCGAGGCGAGCATCCTAGCGATAGTTCATCGCCTGGTAGTGTACCTGTAACAAAGTAAAAAATGCCATTGGTAACGCTGCACTGTAACTAAAGTTTACTTTTCACCAGTGGCAACCGCTAAACCATTAGTTGTGGTTAGGTTATACCTAAATAAGATTTAACGGTTCTGCTAAAAGTTTATGACGTTTGAGTTTTAAACTATCTTAATAGGGGTAGAGGCGATAAACAATTTCCATGTGCAGTTTTGAATCGTTCAAAAACCCACGTAGAACTACTCTTACGGTGCAAAATTTACGCTATGCTTGTGACAAGTAAATACAATATACAAACATGGTACTCCGTACAAAAAAAAAACGAATCCATTGTTGAACCGAACATTTTATATGGAGTTGATATAAAATGTTCGGTTATAGATCCCGATGTTTGTTTTTAATTTACAAATACATTTTTGCATGTTAGTTATGGTTTGAGCGGAAGAGACAACGCCACGCGACGTCGATAACGTAGGAAGTCGATAAGGGCGTATCGCTAAACTATCCGGACAAGTACCGAACGATCATGTTGCCCGTTGACCATCACCTATTGCCAGATGTTCCGATTCCCAATCTAGAAAAATGTACCGATTACCGAAGCTCTACTTTACGATTGAACTCAGAAACGTGCTAAAATCGGTCTTAGATTGCTAATACTAGAAAAAAATATTTTAGAAAAACCTTTGACTTTAAAATTGGAAATAACAATTATTGATAAAAATATTACCCTAATTTAAAATTAGGTGCATCATTTTGGTGTTGTTTAGATATCAGAATATGCCAATAAAAAAAAAATATAACTATTAAATTGGTTTTTAAGAGGCGAATAAAAACTGTTATGTAAATATATAATATGCTTAAAATTATGTTAAATAATTTCTGCTTAATTTATTTTATATGTAAAGAAAACAATTTTATTGCAACTAAGTTTTTAATGATATAATTTATGATTAATTTAAAATTAAATAGAGTCAAATAGCATATAATTTACCCCTAATAGATAAGGTATAAATTAATAGGGAACTATTTAATAAAACTGTACATTTGTCACGCTCAACAAATTGTTACCATAATTGTAATAATATGTTTATATTTTTCAACAACATATAATTCAGTTATTTATTTTTTAATGAAACTTAAACACATTGTCAAAAACAATAGCTGTTCCAATAAAATATTTGTTCCTACCTTTGAATCTTAATGTAAGTATATTGTAGTACTCACTGTTCTAAAACTTTATAGGTTACTCAGTTTATTTTCTTTTATAATACTATTATATTATTTTCCCAAAATGAAAACACCATAATCTTAAAATGATTAGACCACGCACTTATCAAAATGTAGAGCACGGCAAAGGAACGCGAACGATAGCGCTAGGATAACGTAGCCGCCGGCATCTAAGCACTCAAGGGAAGCTCCATTCAGCTTCCCGTATCGATCCGAACGTATGACACGGGCCGCTGAACTTTCCATTTCACTTTAACATTTCTATGGACACTGTAACTTGAACCGGGACGCGTGAACTGCCTACCTACACCTCATGACGATGGTAGAGGATATCGCGGAAACCAAGAAGCTTTTCACGGAAGCTAGAGCACTGCGGAACGTGAAGGGCATTGTAGGACATTTTGACGTCGAAGGAGAGCGTTTTGTTTATTTACAACGTTATCGGTCGGTGGCCGGCGGCCGGCGGTACTGAGTCCCGCTTACAAAAGCGGGACCGGCCGGTGGTCGGCGATTGCATGGACTCGCACCTGATATCGTCGGTGGCTCCAGCAGCGTCGGGAAGAAGGCGGGCACGTCTGAAGTGGTGACGGGCGTGTTGAGGTCGGTCGGTGTGCCGGACAAGGGCATCGGCGCCGGCGCCGGCTTCACCGGGTAGTCGAACCCGAGCGCGCCCACGTCTGCCAAGGAGAGCAGGTGCGGGCCGGAAGGGTGATCCGCATCAGTGCCCATCCCGTCCGGCACCACCTGCTCCTCGGCCCACGGGCCGAGTGGAATTACGAACAACGCCAGCGTGAAGACGGCCTCTCGCGTGGCCGGTGCGAAGGGGACTGGCGCCGCGCGACCCCGCAGCTCAGTTTTATCAATGAAGCCGCGGTCCCATATTCGGTAGCGGCGCGCGCAGCTCCGCCAATAGCGCGGCGCGCTGCCCCCCCGAGGCTGACGTCACCGCCCGACGCCGCCCACCGCCCGCGCCGCCCCCCCGGCCCGCCCGCCGCCTGCCGCCGCGAGCCACGAAACCTTCGTGTCTCCTGCTCTGTGACTAGGCTCCCGAGCCTCCGAATACTACCTCCTTTATATTTATATAAAATATACATACAATATACTGTACATTTACATACAACATACAATATACTCTACATTTATTGTACACTTAACAAATGTTCAAGATTCTTTTTATCTAGGTATACTTCTATCTAGGATATATCCTAATAAATCCTAAAATAATTACTATAATATATTATGATCATTAAATAGGTATGCGTTTTTTTTCATGTACATTATTTAAATAAATATCTATAAAAAAAAAATATGATTAGTAAATGTAGAGTCATACTGAGTAGCTCTCTGTAGTAACTTTGGATCTAGGAAAATTCATCAACGAGAACTGAGCCTATGAGTTATATTTGTTGGTACAAACAAAATATTTAAGAATAGGAACTATAGCGTATCACAGGAAGCTGGAATTTGACATTCAGCATTTACAATGCTGACATATTCGATTAAGCATACTTATAAAAAAGTGCGTTGGCAGTTTTTGACTAATAAAATTTTATACCTAAGTATATATGCAAATAGTGTTTTTGTCTCGTCAATAACGAATGTTATTTATTACATAACGTGATGCTTAGATTGTGATTTCGAAGATAAGTAGAATTTTATGTTTGGGTGATCTACATACAGTGTTTATATTTATCTAAATATATTCTATTGCTCTAGAACTAGATAATTAAACACAAATTAAGTGATGTAAGTATAACTCGACAGCTAATAAATATTAATCTATAAATTAAATCTTTACCTGTTACTTCAAATTTTATTACGTTCTCAATAATTTATTAATACCGTATCTGTTTTTATCACAGACTAGCATTTTTGATAGGAAATTCTTATATTGTGATAATATAAAAAAATGCTAATTTAGATACATTATATCGCCCTCTTAACCTATAAAAAATAAAATAAATAATACCTATCTACATAAATCATTGTAATATATGATCGTTGTTAAGATAAAGTGATAATTGGTAGATTGTATAAACGTATAGTTTGCAGTAATTACCAGCCGTTAGGTGTAGGTTTAGTCAGTGGGTGGTGACCGGAATCTCTCAAGATCAAGGAAAAATAACGCTACACTAGGTATACAAATATATGCTTTATTAAGTGAAACACACATTAAAAGGAGATAATAATTATAAAAAAATCATAAGGAAAAACACAAAAAATAACACCATTTTTGTTTTTTTTTTCTTATGAATTGTATTGTGTCTACCTTATCGATTGTCATTGACATAAGGTACCTACGAACCTATATTGATCTTGACTTCTACTTTTTGACTATATCTATTATTTGTATTTATTGTATGCACAAGGTTTGAACTCACTACAGGCAAGTACGTAAAGTTTTCAAAGTTATATGTTTTTTCTTAATTATTCTAAGACTCCATTGACAAACGGTAAAGGAAAACACCGTGAGGAAACCTAATTTCCAAAAATTGGAATCTTAAATCGTCAACCCGCAAGTGAGCAAGCGTGATGATCAATGCTTGTGAGAAAAGGCCTGTGCCCAGTAGTGGGACATTTTACGTAAAATTTTGGTAGCTACGATGTTTTTGGTAGGTACGAAATATTGGTAGAAACTTCCTAAAAACACTATGAAAAGGCAAACGATTTCAAATCATTAATGTGTAACTAACACGTAAGTAGGAAACGCACTTCTTGTTACCGTAGCGAGTACCGTATGCTACAGCTTTAACTATGTACATAATGTAAAACATTACCTCTAGACCAGCCACTGCTTCTATTTTTGACAAATATGTAACACGTGAAAATGTTCACAAATATTCGCGAGGTATTTGAGTGAGGTATAATTTAGAGATACTCAGCCGTCGCTCGTCACCTAATTAGTTTTGACGTCTGCATATTTTATTGACGTATTGTCGGTTTTTGACGGGTATTTATCTCACGGAATATGCTGTAATTCTTTTATTATGAAATTTTACGTAGCCTCAGATTTATGCACAAAATAAATAACCGCTGAAAGTTTAATTGTGTACAGATTCTTGACAACAAGTCTTAAAACTTTTTATCTTAATGTGGTGACTAAAACATCACCTCTGAAATGTAGAATACGAATGATGTGTTACGAGCGAGTAGTGTAGTGCGAGCAAGTGCGGTGGCAGGACAAAGGCCGCAGCTGTGTGCGTGGTGCCGGTGGAGTGTCCGAGACACGCCGACGCCCGGTTGGGCCCACATGCAGTCGTTCACGCTAACCCAATTATCGCGTAACGGAGACGATAAAGAAAAATAACAAACCCACGATTTCACCGACGTCTAATTATAGCGCGCTATTTGTGGGTGCGCGGGCGCAAGCGGCATAGCGTGGCCGCGATGTCAGGGCTATTCCTGGCCGTCAGCTGACGCTCCTGCGCCGTCGTCGCGCCGCGCACGCTCGTAAACACCACGCAACCGATTGACGTAAAATGCGAACAATCGAGTTTTCAGCAGGTGAATCACGGGATGAAAACGTCTCTGCGGGAATCTTGCTATAATTAACTTGACTGCTTTTGGTTTGGACTTCGGAGGCGGGGTTCTATTTCGGACCGTTGCTTCAATACGCTGTCTATTTCTATCTTGCCTCTATTTGTTTCTTCTAGATTGCTATTGTCGATTTCATATCTGTGTAAGAGTCAGTCATATGACTTGTTAACGTTGCTTCATCGAAGAACTAAGGAAGTCGAATATTTGTTGAGATTGTTTACCATACCATACAAGTTACTCCTTTTGGTACCTGGCTAGTAATAAATAAGAAAGTTTCACAGCAATTGTTTACTTTGCACCTACGCTTAAAATATTATCTAGATATTTATATTTCTGGATAGCAATTCTCAAAAAATCTGAAAATATTTTCACAACAAGATGTGTTCCTATCGCATGTCAGATAGAGTGTCACAACATGTCACGTTGTGTTACAGTCCAAGTTATTTGTGTCGTGGATATCCAATTATTACGTGTAAGCAATAAAAATGACGGCTTCTTACGACCGCCTTTATGTTGACCTGTGGGTGGAAAGACAATGCAATCCTCACGTGTTTCAAGTACACTAATGTCCGTGTTTACGAGTACTACGTATGCAAGTAAATTTTTGGACCGTTATTGGATATCTAGGTACTGATAGGTCTACATAAAGGTATAGCTAATCCTTTTTAGTAAAGAGAGTGAGGTGCTATTGCTCCAGACAGGAGAAAGTGGAAGGAGAGAAGAGATTTTTTGGAAGGTCCTTCTAATACTGCAAGTATATACATTTAGGGCCTTGTAGACGTTCTTGCGAAGTAGGTACGTCAGCAATAGCCAGTATAGGTTCCGTGAGCAGAGGATTTTATTTAAATAAGCTGCTTGCATATCTTTATAAAAACGTACATGACTCTTGGATTGGTAATAGAATTTAGTAGGTATTAGACGAGTAGCAATCCGCCATTGAATGTGTAGTAGCATCAACGCCCTCCTAAACATATCATTGACACATGACATCAAGTAAACACTTGTGTTATGTTATGAGGCGTAGCATTAGAAAGTGGTTCGACAATGAGAACGACCTACCGCTGCCGTTTGGCGAGCTTGTGTGAACACTTGGTTAATAATACACGCCTGTGTTGCAAATGCAATTCTAGGTGACGATGCCACGCCACCGGCGACTATTAATATAAACTGTTACATTATCTTTTATTAGTTCTGTTGATGATTCATGATGAACTATTGCAACTTCGTAACACATCTAAGAATGTAGTTCAGGTATGTTAGGTGCCTGCAAACTAATTTTACTGTATGACTGATTTAATTAAATAAGCTCTACAGAGAAATAAGACTTCTTTCAAAGCTTCTAACTCTACAATATTTTTTTTTTACATGCCCCTCATATAAGGTTTTGTTGACCAAGTATCTATAATCTGTAATAGCAAGGTGTTACCCTAAATAGTCGTATTGAATAATTTAACCTAATAGAACTTAGCTGATATTAGCGAAGCCTTATTAGATGAAGGTGGTAATAGTAGGTACGGTTCGTGTTCGAGTGCTGGAAGTACATCGATCCGAGGCGCCCACATAGGTTAGCTCTTACCACCCGTTGACCGATAACGTGCGTTAAAATAGCGTGTAGTGACGCGAAAGTAATGTTGGCACTCGTCACGTCCAGATGAGCTGGTTCGGTAACCGCGTCACGTCGCACTCATGCTTATAATTACGCTTCCATCGATCAACACTCGAAAACTCTAATCTCGTGCAGATTTATCACTAGCCCGCTGACGTACACAGACACCCTAAAGAATAGAATGTTTATCACACTACATTTATAGAACTGTGTAATCGCTGTTTGAACGTAATTTGTACGCATTTACGTAGTCACCATGTATACGCCGTGTTTCATTATTATCATGATGTAACTTTGGTGATGCTTCAATATATTAAGGTTATGTAGAAATTGCCGGATAACAGTTTTTCGTAAATACCTTCCAAAGTAGCAGGCAAAGTAATAATTGCACGTAGACGAAGAGAAAGGAAATCCTATTATAGTAAGCTAGAAGCGACGGAGGTATATGCTGCTACAAAAATACATAGAAATCTGGGTATTGCTGTACGAAAAATAACGTTGAATAAATTAATTTTATATAAAAGGTACACTGAGATATAATTTAATAAAATAGAAGCAGTCTAAAATATCAATGTTCCTCCTTAACTTTCACGTTTGAATGTGAAGGAATTACAGAAAATTATGAATAGAGTAGTGAGTAGCGAGGAACCGGGGGTCGTGGTGGCGTTGACGTCACGACCCCTGCCGCCAGCGCCACCCCGAGTAGCGGGAATTATCCGGGTGACGCACGACACTTATGCCACACTCTTATTTTCCGATAAATAACTCGAGTGTAGATCAGTTATCAGTTAGGAACCCCATATCACGCATGTCATTCCTGATATCTTATATGACAAACGTCATCATCGATAAATATTGACATAATTGGACTAATTAATTACGTAGGTACCTATAGGAAAACGCGACGCCTAGCCCATCCTACTACTTAAAATATACTTCGTGTACATCATCACACAGATCCTTGTGATCTGTGTGATGATGTACACGAAGAGTTTTCCCGAAGAGGCAATATGACGGATATTACTGAGAAAGAAACTATTTGCCACTTAATTTTCAGGCAAGAGGTATGCGTAGAGTGCAAAAAATGTCAAAGAGCAATCCTAACGGTCAACTTTTTTCGAAGCAAGAACGATTACCTGCTAAATGATTTTTTTTCAGCCATGATCGTCCCATTTCATGGGAAAGGGAGATCCCCTTTCCTACTGTAAATTGTCACAAGATCGTGAAAATTGGTGCCTATATACCAATACCTATTTTTTAATTTGTTATATTATTAAGATAAATTTACCTGAAAGTAATTTGAGAATAGCTTACATTAATAAAAGATGTTATTGTTTACTGTTTGTTGTAATTCCAGATTAATTTCAGGACCTAATTGTATTATTTAATTTATAAACACGAGTAGTAAGTAATTTTAGTTTTGATAACTTTTAACTTATAGATTAAGTAGATTTCTAAGTAAGGAGGTTTAATATAATAAATAAATCAGACTTTCGTCATTACATAAGTGACAATAATTAGCAGAAGGCTGTATAGAGCCGGCGTGCGTCAAGCGATCACCTGTTGATCAACCGCTAACACTGTCCTTGTGCGGTAACCTTAGTCGGGGCCGCGCAGCGCTGCCGCCCGCGATCGATATCAATGACGTACGGCCTCATTCATAAATAGGGAGGCACCCCTTCTCTGAACACAATTTCCCCACCTTCCCCACTCCAGAAACCGTGGTAACTTCATGAATGGCGCACACATATAAATTGCGTAATTTGTGGCTGGCGTCACGATGTTTAAATAGGGAAATTTTCTCTGTATTGCACAAATGTGACAATAATAGTGCCTGCCTCATGCTTATTATGACGGTAACATAAATATAATGTTTTTATTGCAGTTTTTGAAGGAATAAACAATGTGTTGTATGGAAGGTGTTTGTTTGACTGTTTGAGGAGAATTTAACATACAATACAAGTCGTGTAGTGCTTATATCGATATAATGCGTGTGAGATAGTGGTTGATGTCGAGATGTGTTACATGCTCGGTGCGTGGGTGCGGTGCGATTTGACACGCGCGCGCGACACTTGCATTTGCAATCAGTGCACTTGCACACGTCCTGCTATGGAGATTACTTCATTGTTTTGTAGACCTAATTTATTTACAAATAACCGCTTAGATTCTATATTTTTAAGATTTACTTAACCTAATTTTTGCTGTAAGTAGGTACTACAATTATTAGGTTTTGAGATAGTATTCATAAAACAGCGCGATCTGGTTTGACACTTATTTTACGAAGACGCTGGTTCGTACTGATGCTCAAAGTTCATACTCTGTTAGACGTTATCTAAAGTTTAATAATTTATACTGTAACGTTGACTTAAAATTTCGTCTTCTATATGTCTATGTGGTAATTTATCAGGGATCTGGTAATATTTCCTTTTCTCCATATTTTTTTTTACTATTGCGTTATTACTAAACATAACCTAGCCAGTCAGATAATTTCATACCTTGTAATATGTCATATATAAATGTTAGCATCTCCGTATATCTATATTAACATGCGACTCATATGCTTTCGATGTGCGTGTTCAGCAGTAATGTAATCAGCGGAGCGCACGCGTCTCTTATTTACGGCGGATTACGCGCGCAATCAACTCGCGCGTACAGAAAGAATACGGACTTAAGGAACAAACCGACGAGGTCTGTCTCCCGTCATAAAGTACAATGTATCATTTAAGTTATACTTTTTATTTTTATGCAAAAATGTTTAGCTAGACAGAAGATTTAAGTTCTGTTTTGGTATCAAAATGTGCAGAGTTTTATTATTAACCCTTAAAGTTTTTAGTAAAATGCATATCCATAAAAAAAAAACGTAGGTAATTGAGTGTCTCTAATGATAACAAGTGTTTTAAATACTTGTTGATTAATACAGTAGAAGTTTAGAAATATCGCATTTTCATGTTAAAGTTCCCTGTCTAGCTTTACAGACAAAACATTGAATCAAGGCTTCGTAATTTCCGCGTATTGCACCAGCGAGTGACGGCCTCCATAGTGGCCGTGGCAATGGCAGTCGCAATCTATTGTTGCCACCTGGTGAAGAGCAGCGACCGACCGTGGCTGGGGGCAGCACGCTACTAAGTCCGATCGATACTACGTCCTTGAACCCGCTTCCTTGTACCGCGCATGCGTCTTTAAATGTCGGACGTCATGCCGTGACCATGGCCACGAAACACGTGCCCTGCCACCCTCGCCCGTACCACTGCTCTGCCGAGCCACCCACCCCGCCATTCATCCTAATTTTTGCGGCCATGCTTCACAGCTGGCGGCTCGCTTTATTCATTCTGAACTCTGCCATTTCTTATCGATTGACCTTTTTAAGACAACATGTTAACAAGTTTATTGTTTTTTTTGGAGATAATATAGACGCTCATCCTACTATAAAATTTCAGCCGTCTATAGGTTAAACGTTAAACCTTTGACATTTGTAGTAGATGTGTAGGAGGGCGTAAGTGATTACTGTTTTTCGTGAATGATCCATAATTTATCATGGTTATAAGTAAACAATAAGGCTCGTATGTATTACCTCGGAGGACTGTCGTGTATGGCTCAGCGTTGCAAGGCGACATTGAGAACAAGTCCGCGACCACGCAGGGCTACGTATGAATGAAGTTACCGTGGGCGGCACGCGGCGAGCGTGGCCCATTCATTCATTACTTCGGAGGCCATTCCTCATGAATAATACCATAACAAAAACTGTCAATAGCGGTAACTTTACTGTGTTGTTGCAACATTGTTTGCATCATCTGATGTGTAACTTCACACATTATAGTATGGATTTCGGGATTAGATCTAAATAACAAAACTAAATTATTCTTGAGCAGCTCATCGTCGTGTTTTACATATGACTAAAAGATGGATAAAATAAAAGAGTAAATGATTTTAAGTACAATTAAAACAACTTTGCTTTGAAAGTATTTCCAAACCTATTCATTATTTTTGTTTTTTGAACAAACTATTTCTTGATTAATAAGAGGTACAATCAGCCAATCTAGATATCTTTGCGTTCGTTTACTATAATAATGCTACTGTTACTGACCAAATACTATACAAGTTCTTTTAACCTATATCCACTGAGTACTTGTATAAAAAGTATCGAGTATGTACCTACTCGAAATAACTAGTATCGTTTCATCCCAAGCGGGGCTCACCTCTGCTAAGCTACTACTACTTACTATTAAAATAAGTTGTGGCTAATTATTTTGATTTTATTTTAATAATGAAATGTATTTAACCAGTAGTCGCGAGTTCGAGTCTTAGGCTTAAATTTTTCATTTCTTTTATTTTACTAGAACTTGCTTCGCAGGCGTTATTGCGTAATAAATAATAAAAATAATAAATAAATGTATGAATTAAAATAGTGTCTAAGTCTGAAAGTGGAAAGCAAAAGTGACGTGGTTCAGGTGGAAGTAGTTTCTAAGCAACTCATGAACAAGGTTTCGTTCAGTAAAAGGAGTTGTGGCGTAGGAGTCAAGGTAAGGTCTGCAAGTTTGAAACTGGCGCGGATTAGAACCATTGTTCCCGCCAACACACTAACAGAGCTGTTGCCTTCGGCGTCTCGGGGAACATCTTTGACTAATTTCGAAGCATTCATATTTTTTGTAAATATAGCGGCATTTTGAACAAAATTGACTTGTTAAGATTCGATTTTGGCGATGCCGCCTACACGCGATGTATATTCTGCAGTTTTAGTACCCAAGTTAGTGTTTTCGAACTCTTTGTTTAAGCAAAGTTATTGTTTGTTGTGTATAAAAAGGTGCCCGAAGTTCTTACAATTATAATCAGAGCTATAATCTTATATGATTAGGATAATGACTCTGGTGATGTACCTAATGAAATGATAGTTGTAAATATATAGGTGGGTTTTCTTGAAGATGTTTTATTAAACTTACAAAGTTACAAATCATTTATTATATTTGAGGCAGGACTTTCAGCATAAAACGGCAGTTTCAAAAGCCAATAGTTAATGTCTTTCCGTGGTCCATAAAATTTTATGATAGCTAACTGATAAGATCAGGGTATGTATTTATTTCTCAACAAGTTATCGATAATTCTAATTAAAATACCACACAAGTATGCTATTTATTTGATAAACAAGTTTTTTTTAAATAATAATTATAATCAAAGGAGAATGACAGGCCTATGGACCAAGTGCCACCCAGGAATGAAACAAACTGTAACATATTTCTGTGATCAAATATTAATGAAACAAAACGATGAAAACAAAATCAGTCACATAGAAGAAAAAGTATATACATAATATTAAAGTAAAATAAAACATTTGAAAAAACTGTAAATTGATTTTAGCATATTTGTTGATCTCCTGCCAAGCACATAGACTTTGTCAGGTTCCCTGCTTCATTTCTGGTTACGAATTATTTTGGATGACGATGACTCGATTTTTTTTTACAAATAATATATAAATTTGTGGTACCTAAAGGATAAAAACCAACGAATTAATGAATTAATTATGATAAGCCGCGGAAACCCTAAAACGGCGCATATATAGTAACTAAATTGGTAATTATATTTTTAAACCGTTTGTTGTTAACGCTCTGGACATGGGGACCAGGTTAGGTTAGACCATAAAAAAAGAAAGAACACACAACATTCGAAGTTCGAAAAACACACTAAATCGTGCTATTTGTTAGTATGTTCATGTTATAAGTATCATTAGGTATACCTTTTTGGGAAATATGTATTCATTGGGGTTTTCCAACTTTAAATTCAATTTTCATATCATTGGTCAACAACTCTCAATAAAGTTAGACAAATTAAAGCTTTCTTAACGAATATCGTTTCATTTAGTTTTCAACGGATACCGACGGAATTTTAAACAACTCATAGTTTCTCGTTGTAGACATACGCTATATATATAGTTTTTTTTTGTATTGTCTAGCTTATTTGACTGTATTTTGTTAGGTACTGTCTCAGAATAAAACGTAAAATACATTATGTTATGGACCTTTCTAGAATTTGCTAAGTTATTGTCCGTATGAAAGAAAAAGTTCGTGTTTGAATATGTGCGTATAAAAAAGAGGCGGTATAATTACATATAGATATAAAAGTTTTATGACAGCATTTAGCATAGTCTTTTCTGTGGTAATTATGAGTATTTACGGCATAATTAAATACCTAATTTGATCGTCAATGCATGTTAATATGTAACTAAAAACGTTATACAGAATACTAAATCGATGTCCAGAATTTTGCAGAAACAGGTCTCTATAAAGATGACATTTAAACGGATTGGTGATATCCTATAAAAATACTAAAATGTGTATAGGTATCGTTCTTAAAGAGTTCTTATTTCCTCGCTGTCACCTTTTGTGATTCACTTCAGACTATCATAGAAGGCAACGCCAGGTTTCCGTATTTAATGTCCGTCTTCATGACTCTTACTTGACATTTACATAATATAAATAAACTACCGCTTAAAAATATTAAAATAATAAAATCTTTCCATATTGACCGCAAAAACAGTTTATTTTAAACCGTGATAAGTTACCTAGAACGGTGACTAAAGTATATTTGTCATGATGTAAATTTTATTAATGTTGAGCTATATCGGGCAAAGCAATTAAAACTTAACATAAGTCAGTAATTGTGGCCGGTCTCGTTGACCTGGCTCGATGCATCGCTTTTGGAATTGTAATTAAGAACAAGACAGAACGAAACAAACTATGAATATGATCAATTGTTACAAACTCATTGGTATAAACTATTTTGCAAATATGTAGAGTCAGTCCTGACCGGATTTAATATTGTTTAGGGTATTGTACCTCAACAGGAAGAAAGAAACCCTTATCGGTTTAATTTGTAGTCCGTCTGTCTGTTAATTTTTTTTTTCAGAAACGCCTATTCGTTTCTATTTAAATTAATATCAAATACTGAGGTGTACGGTCCTTTATTGCAATAAGAAAGCCTTGTCTATCCGGAATAACGAATTTTATCCATGATGCTAGTATCGTAAATTGTTAATTTGTAGATTTGTACCTTAAAAATGCATTTTTGTGATTACAAACTTATATTTACAGTTAGAAATGTTAATTGTCATACATCAATGTACGAGAGAACATTTTTTGAACCGCACAGTTATATTTTTGGTGAATTAGAAGTGACGATTTTAAAAATTTGAACGGTACCTTCGGAACGCGAGGACTCGCATTCGTGCGGGTTTTTCTTCATTTACCATCACAATTCATCTATATTTATCAACTTAGTATTGTAAGGTATCTTACCTGCTTAAGTTCCTATATATTATTTCCTCTTTATTTTATATAGGTTTTTTTTTACTTTTAATTTACATAAAAAAAAAACTAGCTGCCCTCTATTGCTATAATAATACTAATACTTCGACAGGCATGTGTGGAATATTACCTGTAAATAATGTATGAAGAATTTAATGCCAGTGTAATAAATATACAGATTGCATTCATTCGTAAAGGATCTAACATCTAACCACTGTTCGATTAGTACCATAATACGTATTGATTTAAATATTTGTTTGTTTTAAACGTTTTCATAACTAGTTAATGTTACTATCAGTTATGGCTCATTTAATCATGACGGTGTTAGTTAATGTAAGTGGAGGTTGCGCACGCGCCGGGCGGTGCGCGGTTGCGAGTTGCGGCCGGCAGACGTGCGCGCAGACTCTCGCACCGGGACGCTAATTAGATAAACGAGCCGTGTGGCGCGGGGTCCCGACCGCAATTACGACTTGCGCTGCAACCCGTAAATAATCAACGATATAGGACGCCACTTGTGTCTGACTCACTTATGTCGGTCACCAATTACAATTACCTACTGGACAGCGAGTTCGCTGCAAACTCCGTCTTACAATCATTTTGTTGAAAATGTATTATAGGCGCTCACTCACGCTCAATCACTAGTAGAATAATCCGTAATGCCGGTGGCTCATTGCGGTTGTTTCAATCTACAAGAATTACTGTTTAACCAATGTGGTTATCTATCATGTTTAGGTATAATCATATTATAACGGTAGCGATTTAGAGTACTTCTGTGTCTATAAAATTTATAGGAAATCGTACTTATACGAAAGTTACCATTTATTAGTTCAAAAATTGTATATTACGATTGCGGAACTAGGTTTAAAGTAGTTCGTACTGGTATTATAGGGTTAGAATTTATGGAAACCATATCTTTAGCGAGTCAAGGGTGATGATCTAATATCGGATACTAGAACAAAGTTACATATTATTATTATACCTGCATCATTGTAACTGTTTATCCATACTGGTTTAACTGAGACATATGCAGTTTAAAATATTATATGCAATACAGAAAATTAAACTTTATATAGTGACTAAAACTTAATGATTTTTATTTTAGGTTATCTCTTAGGAAACCGTATCATTTAGTCGTAAAAATTTAGGCTATCTACTAGAATCGATCGTTTTCTATTAGACACTAATCCTTTCATAAATACTAAACGAATATTAAGGAATCTGTTTGATTGATAGAGGCTATATTGTTGCTTAAGAGTAGTCTAAATTAAAGAGTTTAAGATATTTTTAGTAGCAGCGCAAATAAAGATACTCCTCGGATTTCTGCAGTGAAGGTTTAGAAGACCACGTATTAATTTTGCTCTAGTGTTGGTTATTGGTATAATACATTAAGTTTCCTGTGTCTCTTGCAGCTATGAATCAAACCATAGCAATGACTGAATTCGCTTATCCTCTCACAAGACTTATAAGCTCTATTCATTCTTAAGGCCAATCTTGATGTAAATGATATATGAAGTGTCGATTAATATGTGGTTTCATAAGATATACGCAAGATGTGCAACAAAATGTTGCAATGTTTTTCTTCTGGAACCATGCTTTCGTTTCATATTTATTTTGTCACATACTATACATATGTAATCAGCTGTAAAAAATAATAACATCTCTAAACAGAGTACCAAATTGTAAGCTGGTTTGTTATTTATGACAGCTGTTGTGTAATACACGGAAGTCTGCAAAAGCATTCTACTGCGTTCTTAATGAGTTTCTAAGACTGATGACATGTCATTTTGCGGAAGCAAACTGTACTTTGCGTTACAATAATTTACTAGTGACAAGGTCACAACGCTTAAGAGTATCGACTAAAACATTGCGATGGTTCATTTGTCCAGTATTCATCTAAACGGTCAGGGTCTTGCTCTTGCCCATCAATTAGAGTATCCGTTTTTTTTTCTGTTAAGCCGTTTATTACATTAGTCTTCCTTTGGGAAGTGAGGCAATGAGTCAAGTCCGAGGGCACGCGTCCGACATGATGACAATTAGTTTTTTAGTGCGTTAAACGAATCTCAGAGAGGCCAAGTTAATTACCTATACATGTGTTCGTGTGTATGACAGGTTTAATAATTTGATTTATGACCGCTTATTAAAAGTAGCCACTGATTTTAGCTTTTAAAATAACTAGATAGTCAGTCTATGATGCATATTAACACTTTTCATTGAAATTTGATAATAGAAATCAGAATCCTAGTATCTTATTTTATTATTCACTAATCGTTTGTGTAAATGTTTCTAAGCGCCAATCTTATATTTATTGAAAATGACTCCGGTGCCTACTATTTGAGAGCGTGTCGCGTGCAACTGTTTTAGTTTAGAAAAATAGGGCGATTGCACAAAACTTAAAACAAGTCAAACATTGGCTCTCATCCAGTTTTACAACACTGATACTATTAAACTGTCGTCTTCTAGTTTCTAAAAGAAATTTACAGTTGAAGATGAACGCAAGAGTAAATATCTTCAAATATCTCAATAATTTTACGAATACGCAATTTTGATGTTGCAAGTTTGGTTGTATGTAGGTATGTAGAGTATTGTAAAGGCTGGATATAAAAAAATAATTTTGATAAAAAAAGTTTTTTATCAAACCGATCAGTGTAATCAGTCGTGATAGATCAAATATATTTTTAAAATTTCAATTTTCCTACGCTTTTACTGTACCTACTGTGTTCCATAATATAAATCTCCAAAACGAAATTATTCGCAAATGATTATACTTAAACACAATGTAAGCAGTAAGCACCTAGGTAAAAACTTTCTTTTCTAAGATTTTCGTTGAGATAAAAGTACATGAGTTAACTTGCCAGGGATTATTAAAAAAAAAAAATCGTTAACAAATAATATCAGTGGCTAGTTTAGTTTATTACGACACGTAACCGGGACGCAATTCTCGCGCTCACAGGAATTTCATACAAGATTTTAATCAAGTAGACGGTGCGTATGTTGTTTGTCTTGAGACATTCTGCAAACATTTGGAAAATTCAGCAATTTCGAATGTATGCCAAGCCGCAAACTATAAGTAAATTGTTGGAGACGCAAAACCCCAGAATCACATTTTGAAGATTCGCCAAATGGTTAATTATTTCCGGTTTCACAAATATACTGTCGATATAATTATGTTTGGCAGAAGAGGAAAAATTTCTTTGTTTTTTTTTTTTGCAGATAACCATTATTGTTTCGCATTATTTACGGTTATATTGAAATTGCTAAAAATGTTATGTGCCTTTAATTTAAACAGCAAGATTGAAAGTTAGGATTCACTTGGTTATAGAATATGCCTGTTTACATAGATTTACATGGCTGAGTTAGAACAGAAATACTGGTATTGTCAACTTCCGGTCTGAGATAAGGCAGATTGCGAACCGACATGTATACTTCACATCGTTTGTGATTTCCAGAAGCTGCTTGGCTACACGTGATATGAATTTGATACGGACGACTGTGACTCAGTGCTTTACCTGGCATTTTTTCAAACCATTAAACCTACTTACTCACGTTTAAATGTACACATGTTTAAGATTCAGAGGCCGATTGTCGACAAAGAAGGCAGATATCGTTTTATCGGAACACTAATTACGACTACTAAAAACAATGTTTTATAGTCGCAGTCAATCGTTCGAATGGAAGTCAACTGAGTCAGCTGTAATCGATACAGTGTAATTGTGGAGCATGTATCGGCTGAGACAATGACGTTGGACGGTCGGACACAGATCGTATCGTATGCAACTACGCAGTTACACGAGTTTAAGTAATTGCGGGAACGGGCATTGTTAACCGGTCGACGCAAATTGGGCATTAGCGATAATTTATTGACTTTAAAATAAACTTGCATTGTCGTTGCACTGTTTGAATATGTATCGTGTGGGCTTGGCGCACGACGATGGTCTCTAATGATAGCAATTGTTCTCCATCATTGGGCACAGGTGCGCTGCACTGACAGTCGCGACTTGGATTCAAGGAAACTTGAAACACTTTACTACGTACTAAATGCGATCGACAATTTACTTGTAAAACGTTTTCTCAACTCAGCCAGACTGAACCAGATTGTGAAAAGCTTTATGTCAACTATCCGCTTTCTATCCGTTAACTAGCTGTTGATTAATTAAACTTTAGACCATTTAATACGGATGAATAAAATATATTTAATCTAATTTATATGTCTTATACATTTAAAGCATTGTGTGATACGTAAATAATATTTAGGACATTTGAGCTGACAGAAATACTTGGTTGTACTTTGTTATGGAGGGTTCCGTACCTCCAAAGGAAAAAAGAAACCCTTATAGAATCACTTGAATGTGTTTTATTTTTCAGGAAATGGATGTTGAAATTTACATCGAATACTCAAGTCTATGATCCCTTGACGCAATTAAAATTCAAGCTTTTATGTCAACGCAATTAAAACATACAGCCATACAACATTTTATTTCGTTTTCCCATACATTTCCGAGTAACTCAAATCTGGGATACTTCCTGTCGACCGATAGTCACGAAATTTGTCACGTCACAAGTAAAGTACGTTTTTGCGATTACTAATTTATATTTACTGTTGTTAATTTAACAGTCTCATATAACGACGAAACCATAGAGAATATGTTTTCCAACGCACAGTTAGTTTTTTTTTATTAATCTTGACGATTAGCAAAATTTGTACGTAACCCTCGGTTTGCAAATCGGACTAGCACTAGTGGGGTTTTTGTAATTTTTGGTCTTGCCCCAATTAGTTTAGGCTTTGCAGCTTGGTCATCATGTAAATATACAGTATGTTATTACTATCAAGAAATATATTTTAAAATTAAAAAAATAAATTGTAATGTAATTTATTTTAAGTAGTAATAGAATTGTGTCATGTACTTATCATCATAAATCATTATGATTGGTCTCGCCGGTCGCGTTAGTGTCGTCGGCATTTCGACGTCGCAAAGCAGATCATTTAGAAGCGCGGATAGGAGCTCATACGTCTACTAAAGGCTAGATTGTCAATTTATGGATGGTGACGTGAAGACGGCGCGGGCCGTCACAAAAGCACGTGCGTGCCCCCGTGGCACCGCGGGCCGCTCAAAGAGATGCGAGCTATCGCACATCTGGGAACGTCCAGAGAGGTGTAATGCCCTCATGTGGGCAACAGCTCTGACGAGCCGCCGCACCGCTTCCGATTTGACGCGCCAAGCGTGGGACGCGCTTTTTTGACAGTATCAGCACGGATTACAAGGAGCTTTTATGTAAAGCGTGATAGCATCGCTGTAGGCGCCAACGTTGGGTGCAGTAAGGATGACGTTCTTGAAATTTCTTAGGTACTTGGTACTTCACATTCTTCAATTAGAAGATGTCCATGTTTTACATTGTAATATATTTTACTCAAGGGTAACATAACATGGTATTCATAGCTTGTTGAAACACGTGTGTTTAAATTTATTTTTGATAGTTTGTCTACGTTTAGACAAGTATAATTTTATTTGAACAAAAGAAATAAACCAGTGCTAGCAAAAAACAATTAAAAGATTACACATATCCTATAGTAAGATTAATACAGAGTTATTAGCGAGTTCCATGGAAATTCAGTTTTGGTATACGAATGTTCAATTCTGTGAAAGAATCTATTTCATATTGCTGCTATTTTACAAATTAATACTACCCACGAGTATATATATATAGAATTTCATTTGATTTGCAGTCCAAGTACCTAGTCAAGCTTAGTTCTAACTCTAAGCCACGCCTTCGCATTAATTTCGAGACGAATGTGAGTTGCTACGTCTAGTTATTAGCTAATGCTGTATTTATGTGTCTATTTTTTAATTTATAAGAAAATTGATTGAAAGGTATATCGCACTAGCTCTAGCCAATCACGGGCGATAGACGAGTATTGGCAACGCCTCTTTTTAAATGGGGGAAACTTTCATACGAATGGCAGGGCGGTGACGTGGGTAGTTTAATAACATTTTATAGAAATATTGCGATTTCATCGGAATCTACCTCGCTTACTCCCAATTATACGATCCTATGGTATCTAGTTATGTACGGTGCCATCTTAATTAAACAACAGACATCACTTCTAGGAATTAAGAATTTTCTGGCAGTAGAGATATTAATTAATGAAATGTTTATAATATAATGTCTTGGTAACGACGAAGGCTTGGAAACTCTGTAAAGTCATGTATTATTTAAGGCTCTACCTTATTAAGAGTATTATTTTTCCAAATATCGCAAAATTATCTAAGCATAGGAATAAAAAGTATTAATTTTAATTGTAACGGCTATTCACAAGAGGACTATTTGTTTCTTTTTATAATAACTGCTTTGCTTGTCTGGTCATCAATAACTCTGTTTTATATCCTATATAATATTTAAATATTAAGATATTTAGAGTTTGAATTAGGTAATAAAAACAATCGGCATTATGTATTATATTTTATAATTTATTACAACATATTTAATTTTATTACTCTTTATGTGATATTTTATAGTTATAAAGAAGATATTTTACATACATGTAATGTTACATTCTTACATACATTATTATTAACTAAGGAAGGATGATATTGTGTTCTTAACAGCTTTGCCTATTTATCACTTGTTTATTACTATGAATACTAGATATTTTGGTCTTATTAATTGACGGTCTTTAGTTTCCTTGTGTTTTATTGTTAAAAATATACAATACCGTCAGATGTTTTTACCTGTACCAAACTGCCCATGAGAGTTTAAATATTGCACTGGGGTTCATTTCTATAACAGCTTTACTTTACTCTACTCTAATACAGAGAAGGAACGAGCCTTAATCACTATGTTGGCTCACCTTGTGTTTTGATGTCAATCAGCCTAGTTGTCCGCAGTCAGATCAGCTACTTCGATAATGGTATTTACCGCATATTCAAAGAAATATTTATTTGTTAATATTTCATTAAAATGTGTTATATTAATAGTTAAGTTTAATTAATTTTATGGAATTGTATACATTTATACACCTAAACGGTAAAAACGTGATGGTCTAATTTTGTATTTTTAAATCCAATATGCATCCACATTATCACCATTATCTCAGGTTTCCATCAACCTTCATCAGGTCGTCGGTCCATCTTGTGGCAGGCCCACCCGCGCTGCGTCTTCCATTTCGTGATCGCCACTGGAGAACACCCCAGCTCCAACGGCCATCGGTTCTCCGAGCAATATGCCCATTGCTTTTGCGATTTTAAGGGCTATATCGGTGACTTTGGTTCTTCTGTGGATCTTCTCATTTCAATATGCATATTAGGTATTTATTATTGATATACACCATGTTTAATATAAATGGAATTATCTTTAAGGTTTGGGAAAGGCTAGAAGCATCTATGGAGTCACTGGGACGGCCCACCTAATCTCAGTTCAAAACGTCCAAAGCCAGTGTAGGTAGGTACTACTCCACGTTCTAGAAATATATCTTTACTTTAAGATTCGTTCAGCATTTCAGCAATCCTTTTAAATATTATTAGTACTGATTTTAATTTATTTCAAATAGCTGTCCCCGCGACTTCGTCCGTGTGTTTTAGTTTCAAGGGGTTTTCATGTTTTGCGCGGAACCCTAATTCTTTTTTCTAAAATAAGAGTAGGTATTTATAATTTTAGCCCACAACCTCAGCTTTATGCCAGTAAAATCGGTCTGGCAGTTCCAGGGATTAGCGCGTTTATACGCGGTACTTGATTAATTGTTGTAATTGTAATTAAATTGTAATTATTTTTTGCGGAGTTATTTTAAAACTACGATTATCTCCTAAGATATTCATTAAAATTTAATTGTGTAAAGAGCAATTTTGTTTAAAATTAAATACTTTTTTTTTTTTTTTTTTTTTTTTTTTTTTTTTTTTTTTTTTTTTTTTTAAAAAAAACGACTCCCGCACTAAGGAATTTAATCCTTGTGTCGCGGGGGCTTTCACAAACATTCAAATCACATGCACAAAGAACAACCAGACTTGAAACAAGCATTTGTGGGTCACACAAATGCTTGTCCCATGCGGGGATCGAACCCGCGGCACGTCGCGCACAGAGGTAATTGGCGTGGTGACCTATACCACTCGGCTATCCGTGCAGTCAAACGGCAGACTTATAATTAACGTATTCATTTGGATGAGAATTAATGTCATGTTTTTAAAAAAACTCTCGGAAATAATGAATTATTTTCTAACAAATTTGATTACAAAGGTTATAGTGAGTCAACCATAAAAAATAGAAATATGCAGAATTTTATTTAGAACTTTTAAGGAAGAACAATTCCCGCATACATGATTTTTGCGCAAACTTTCACCGTGAACGCAGCGCACGCAACGGACCAAAAGGAAAGATTTTTTCCTTATTTTGCAACATTTTTTATTGATGCTCCGCTCCATTTGGTAGCAGCGTATTGTTATATAGCTTATAGTCTTCCTCAATAAATGGGCTATCCAACACTGAAATAATTTTTCAAACGGACCAGTAGTTTCTGAGATTAGCGCGTTCAAACAAACAAACAAATTCTTCAGCTTTATATATTAGTATATAGATATTATATTATAGTATAGTTATTTTTATTATTATACACAAAGTTAACCGCGATGTTGATCAAATATTTTTAAATAACACTAATAATTTTTTGCAGCACGTCGTTCCTTCACCACTGTTCCTCCGCCTTTGAAGTTGAGGAAAAAGACAGCAGAAGGAAAATTGGCTGGCACGAGGACATATACACTTGGAACTAACCCGCAAAGCCCATTAAAGGAAATATAGTTCCTGTTCATGAAGCAGATACTGTTTATTTTTCCTATTAAAGCTGTAACTTGATTTTAAGGTTCTAAAAAGTGGTGGCAAGTCGTTCCAGCTGCTTTTAAAAAAAAACCACGAAAAGCAGCTGTTCGATGTCCCGGCGTTACGAATAAGCATGTAAAACCTCTAGTTTTATGTTTATTGATGCCACTGGACCAAGTAAGTTTTTTGTAAAGATATGCGGCCTGTTTCCTTACAAAAAACTTCCCCGTGGATACCACACCGAAAAGAAGAGAGGCGAGATGAAGTTTCCTGCGAGACGCCATCGTAAGAATCCTACTTTTATTATGGAACAAAGTAATATGTGAGCGTGAAGGCACATTAAAACAGAACCGAGCACATGTATTTTGCACCCGCTGGATGAGCCTTTCGGATTTGCTTAGAAGGCAGGTGCCATAAACTGCAACGGTATATGGACCCGGCTATAGTATAGTTCAGTTTTGTCAGAGTAAATGGTTTACATAGTGAAATACGCATGTCTTCACTAACTTAGGGTCGAACTCGGTAAAGTACCTTAAGTCTATAAAAACAGTTCCGTACCGCTTCAGCAACATCTGTTTTGAAATGCAGAGACTGATCAAAAACTATACCCAGGTTGTGTGCCTCCAGTTCTTTTGCCAATTGACAAACTCCAATTAAGAAAAAAAACTGACGTTCAGACCCCAAACCACCAATGAATAAAAAGTTAAGTACCAAAGAATTCTTCGTTGCCCAATAAGAAACTATTTTTTCCTTTATTTACGGAAATGAGACTGGTCTCCAGATGACAGGGAGTGTATAATATAATAATAATAATATCTTGGGACATCTCACACACGGTCATCTGATCCGAAACTAGGCAGAGCCTGTGCTATGGCAACCAGACAACTGATAAACATACTTATATATATCTAAATACATAGATACATATTATAGATAAATTACACCCAGACACAGAACAAATGATCGTGCTCATCACACAAAGATTCGTCCTGGGTGGGAATCGAACCCACGGCCTCCGGTTTAGCAGTCAGGGTCACTAACCACTAGACCAACAGGCCCGTCAAACAACTGTATAACTGGATGTCATCGGCATAAAGGTGAAATTTAGAATTGATTATAGAGGCGAGGTAAGTTGACTTTTCTGATGGTAGAGACAAATTATTGAGGAATCTATCCTCAATAATTTGTCTCTACACTGATACTGACTACTTATGTAGATTACACATGTGTAATCTACATAATTACCTATTATTTACGCAATAAATAATACAAACGCTGATTAAAATATAGCCAATTCAGTTGCAGATGTGCAATGGACAAAAGAAAACCTCTGAATACTCCTTTTATAGTCGCATAAACATTATTTTACACATGCATACGTATAGATATGTATAGATACACATTTCAAACTTTAAATTCTTAAGTTTATCAATAATGCTTACATGCTTATGTTTTAAACCAAACATAAAGTTTGTATTACTGAACTTGCAGAATAATATGGGTTTTTTTCTAAGACTTTATGGTTTCACTAAATTATTTAATATTTGTATTTTTCGTACTATTTTCACATACCTAAATCAAAAGGAGGGGAGTTACTACAAAATATCATCATTTATCTGCTGCTGTCACTATGAAATATATCTATTACGATAAACTAATTAAGGAAGCACCAGTGACTAATACTGATTTTCATAGCATGTAAGGTGTATTCTTTGTTGGAGCCCCAAATAAACTGATACAATGTAGAAAAAAATACCATAACGTAAGTAAACTGTTAGACACCGTTTAGTGGTGAGGTGTTTGAAGCACAGTGAGCGCTTAGCATCATCATCATCATACCAGCCTATAAATGTTCCACTGCTGGGCACAGGCCTCTTCTCATATAGAGAAGTAACGAGCATTGATCACCACGCTTGCTCATTGCGGGTAGCATATGATTTAGTTATTCCAACAGCCAACTGCAAGATACAGACATCAACAAGATTTATCCAAAATAAAAGCCGCTCCAAATACTCGTATGAGTCCGAGAATCTTTATACGACTTTGACCTTTGTATAAAAAAATATCTATTTTCCTGTATATACTTTGAATGAACGCTACATTTGTTCCTTGTGTACAAGACGCTCAAATCGTAAGAGCGGAAATGAAACCGGTTTCTGATCTTGTAAGCGAATCGATATCAGCTTGCTATTTAAATGCAAACTTTGTAGTCATCACTAAACAATAATTTGTCAGTTGAATTTAAACGCATTCATTTAATGATTATAGCTTTCTAACGGCTTTGGCGAACATTGATTACGATTTAATTCCCTCAGGATAATTAATATTGGTGACCATGCGTTATTTTAACATAAAAATTTACAAAAGGAGGTAGCTATAGTAAGTAGTTTTGATATTTTTTGATAGATATAGCTCGCTGAAAAGTTTTCGCAACAACAAGTTTTTTTAGTAAACGACATAAAAAACTTGACAGCGCGCGCTGCTAAGAAAAGAGGCAGGGTCTTTTATAAAAAAAAATATTTATTTAAGCATTTTTTGTTTTAAGTTATATTTAAACATTCAAGTTGTTTATATTTTTGAAAACCATTTATTTTGATATTCTACTTCATATATATTTATTGAGATATTTTTTTTGAGATATATTTTATTTAACCAAACTTAGGTTAAAAAATATATATTAACGACTAACAAACTAAAATTAGCCAACTACATTATTAGGGATCTTAACTTGAAGTTTAATATCGATATAAAAAGCGCTTCGTAATATTTCTGTACAGCAATGTTTATTGTTAGTTGGGTGAACATGATAGCGTTTGTTGCGCAGACGCAGCCGATTAGCGCTGTCCGGTCCAGATAACAGTGTCGGAACGCTGATCCGAATTATTACGAGCCCGTGAAGCTGACGTACACGAAATAGCTCCATACATTGTTTGATCGCATACTTGAGTAGGTATCAGTCTCATAAAGGTCAGTTATGGTAGTAATAACCTTGGCAGTAGAATGAAATAGTTACCGACTGCCAAGGAAGGGTTATGTTTTTTGCGCGTATGTGTTCAATGTTTGTAATTTTTTTTATTACCTAAGTCTGCCAAACGGCTACATTGATTTTAACCGTTAAGGTATAGTTATATTCGTTTAAAAAACCCAAGTGTCCTTAGATAGGTGAATTAAAAAAAGGGCAGACTTTGGGAGATAAATTATTGTTAGCCATAATACACAATTATTAACGAAACCTATCGAGTAAGGTATCAAAATAAAGGGATGTAAATGGTTTACAAAAATATATATGTAACTTGTACATTTAAATGTAATTTGGAATGAGAAATGCTAAAATAAATAATTATTATAAAAAGCCCTACCTTAGAAGATCTTAATGTTTCTAAGGTGGGCCGTCGGGTTTTGTATGTATTTACTTATACCTAAAACTTGTTTCTCTCTTTATTTTATGTAAAAACGAGGATAAATAAAAGCGTATGTCCAAAATAAAGAAAATATGTGTTATTCATAAATATTTTTATCGGTAATATACACTTTACTTTTGTAATACTTTTATTGACAATACTTATTCGTTGCTCTAGAAGAATATTCACTTTCGACTTGGGCTCAACAAAGGGTTAAAACACGACAAAATATAATTTCTTAGTTACCAGAGCCTGAGAAGTACGTAGTTAATACAATAGATAATTATCTCATTTAAAAGATACCTCTCTGAAGCATTTAGACGAGCAACATGAGTATTGGGGTCAGACTAGGGTCAATTGGATGTTACCAGCAGCTAATCTTCCACTGGTCTAGGTTTAACCATAAGTGTTTGTTCACTTAAAATATGCCTATAGTACGTATAGGCATATTGTTGATTTCGGTATTCTATATCGTATAGATCTCGGTGATGCATTTAGAAATATTCTAAATCTTTCGCATCTATTTTTCTGCTACATAAAAAAAACAACAAAATAAATGTTAATGTTATGTTTAATTTAAACAAATACCATTTTTGTATTTGCCAAAGTACGTTTAATTTACTATGTTTGTTATGTGCCCAGGCATCACTTATGTAATTTGATATTTTCTTAGACAATTCAGAACTTTATTTTTTAATTTTTATTAATTCTTATTGACAGTCAGTGAGTTAGTAACAGCTGATAAACATAGTGTCTATTCACAATCTACATCATATTGTATTTTCATTGAGTTTTGGTAAGACGTTCAAATCATGTTTTGAGAAACAAACATAAAGGCATGTTTCCTAAATTTTTTTTAATGTTCGTTGGTAGATTAATGAATTTGATTGGACACGTAAGTATTTTTTCTTTTTTTCTGCAAACAAAAAATGATCAAAATACAGAGAGCGGAAATTTCGCGTGACGTCACTCCTCGCTACAATTTTTACCAAGGCGAGGTGTCATAAGCCCCCACTCCGGAACTTTAAAGCGTATCTTAAGTATCTTGTAATTTTTATTGTTTTGATAAAATACGTGTCTAATATTTTTTTATTATCTAACTGACGGACTAAATAGATTTTAACTTTTCATACCCAGTCAACATCCCTATTATTAAACTAACTCGTAACTTAATTTTACCAGTTTGTAGGAAAATGTCACATTTGTTGTTGTTGTGTTTTCTCATATGTTGTGTTTTCCTGGTAGGTATGTATTTTTAGAAAAGCTTTTGTATCAAATAGGTATTTTTGATGTACAAGTAATATAATTCAGATAAGTATTTTGAATCTAATCTGCGAATAAAACTGGATGAACATGTTTATGACATGTAATCATCAAAATACTTTATCAAATTTAAAAAAACGAGTTCTAGAACGATGACGATATTCAAATAAGTTTGACCGGAACCGGTTTTGCATATCCGTTGGTGCTTTCTTAGCATGAACGAAAACACAAATGATAAAAAATCAAAAAGCTAGGGCTCACCATGTGAAGTGGGTGTAAAATATAGCGCGAACAGGTCGTCGACGGACGCGGTGGTGGTAGCGGGGTGCGCGGGCTGCGCGTAGGGCTGCGGCTGCGCGTGCGGCGGCGGCGGGCCTCCGTAGTGCAGCCCGCTCGGGCCCGCCTCCACCAGCAGCTGCATCTGCGAGATGTCCACGAACTCGTCGCCGTCGCCGCGACCTCCCAGCTCCTCGTCCTCCGGCCGGCGCATCGCGATCACCGAGAGCATCGCACGAGCGCATTCCCGCACTGCACAATCCACACCACCTCGTGCGCAACACCGCACCTGCACTCACATTCACCCCTCTTGTAAAATACCTCGTACCGGCGCATGCGCCACTACTTAAACTAACTTATGTCCTAGCAAATTGACGCGATCACAGCACATTACGTTTAGGGAACTACATATACACGGCACGTTAATCACTCTGAGGGGTCACGAACATCTACTGATAAATGAACACAGGTTTCGCACGCGGATTGTGTCGTCGCGCGGAGAACGCCACATCCTCGACTGAGCCACAGGCGGAGCGGCGAGGGCGTGCATACGCCGCCCCCGTGAGCGCCGCGGTCGTCGTCCGCCGCGCGCCCTATCAATGGACGCAAGCCACCCGGTCGAGGTCGGCGTTCATTCACGACGGTCGCGTTAATGGCGTTCGAGCCGGTCGTCCTCGCTCGGCCGGCGGCGTCGCCCACGTGCGCGAGAAAATGGCGCGGCGTCGCGACGGCAAAGGAAGGCGCGCGAAAAGCGCGGGGCGCACAAGTGTAGTGATGGCAATCCAACGGCGGGCGGCGCGAGCGCGCGGGCGGCGCGTGGGCGCGGAGGCTCGTCGCGGCTGATCGCGCGTCACGCTAGGCACCCTGCGATCTCCTGCCACTCGGCACTTTCTCTGCATGTTGACTCATGTTCCACTTTCGTACGCTACGCGCCGTGCTACCGCCGGGTGACGGATCCCGGAGACCGTTTTGGATATGCTACAATTAGCCGGATGGTGGCACGCGCACTCCCGTGACGTCGATGGACTGGTTCGAATAGTTCGCCCGCTACGTAGATCGGATAAATCATTCGCTTCTTCTAAAAATATGTACCTGGTCATAGCTGTAGCTACGTAATTATACCTAGAGCGTTACTCCATATGCTATTTCTGAGATTTTTGGTTTTTGACGTATGCACATTCACTGATCACGTAGGTTTATCTAAAAAACACGATCATATACGTGTTAAATAGCTAAGATATTATTTAATCAGAAAAGGTTTGCATTCTGGCTGGAAACGTTACATATCATTTGTTTTTATAATAATTTCTAAATTTTATTGAAAAAGATCCAGTTTCTATAATGAAAATTCAACAGGGGGTGGTAAACTATACAGATATTATTCATTCCACCTACAAACATTTTAGAAAAGGTTACGTGAACCTCAAGTTATGCCCACGTTTATGAACATTCTGGTTACCTAACCTAACCTATATGTTAAAATATCACTACTTCGTTTAAAAGGACTTACAGATAAAGTTTTTGTTTAACCGATAACAAACGTTACCTGAAAGTAAACCGCGCGTAAACCTCAGAAAGCAATATGTTACCTGAAAGCCCTATAGTTTTAAATGTTTACTTTTTGTACATAACTGTATATATACTAAAAACTCCATACATTAGAGAAATACCAACAACTTAATCAGAAAAAATTAACTCTAAATTGTCGATAGGAATAACACACTAACTGTTAGTTTCTAGATATCGAATTTCAATACTGTCATTGTATCGCCAACCAGGAAACCAATGGCACGGTCATGGTTTTTAGATACACGAATTAAGCGACTCCCAAAAACAGGGAAAGGTCATGAAACTTTTGTGCGTTACCATGGTAACCTCCTGTTGATCCTCCAAACTTCGGGTAAATGTCAGAGTGCATGGTGTGGGTGAGGCAATGTGGGCCGCGCCGCGCCCTCTTACGCTTCCTGTCTCAGACATCTGACAGGATTTAGCAAGGGCTTTTCTGGGAAGTTCTTGTGATGACATTTTATCTAATTAACCGTCATTAAACCTGTAATTTGTAAAGGTAAACACGCCTACTCAGCGCGTAGGTGGGTTACATTATTTGTTAGGGGTTCCATGTTTAGAATTAATATTTTTCATTCGCTTTTCAAGTTTAGTATACTTACGGGTATTATTTTGTTCTTGTGTTTCACTAAACTTTAAAACTTTGAAATAACATGACTGTTTTTGTATTTATCTTTTAAACAAAATTAAAAGAATCTGAGACAGTCCCACACGTGACCTTTGTTTAAAGTTGTTGAAATGTTAAGCCCTTATCAGTTGGTTGGGCTCCTAGGAATGATGAAATTGCTGGGCCGTAGGGCCATAGTACTGCCTTCGCACATCCGGCGCCCACAGACTACGTTACACAACTTGGCGCATACGCATTGGGCAACACTACCGTCAGAGTTTGCCGAACAATTTAATAACTATCTACAATTAAATTTTATATATTTTTCACCGAATTTATAGAAAAAAGTTTTTATGATAACGGTTGTGTACATCACTTTTGATAGGATTATAAAATCTTTCGCTGAAACCATTACAATTTCATAAACAAAGAAATAAATTTTCAGTAATTAAAACTTTTGAATAATTCCATCCAGTCATTCATTGATTGGTTTTAAACTTTCCGTTTATACAGTATTGCCGAACCTGTGATACAATATAAAAAGTCATGACGTCATATAAAATCTGCAAATGCCTACTTAGTTCTCTATTGTGTTCCCTAACTTATTTATCCATAATCTAAGGTGCTATAACTTTTTTGACCTAATCATCATTAGCCTGCATGAAAACTGGCCCGAACATAATGTCAAATAATATCATAGGTATGGTAAAAAAATTAAATCCTTAGGGATTTTGACACAATACTATATGTATTTATTATATGTTTTTCATATATATTACAATCAATAATATATACAAAAGACATAAATACGTTTTCACATAAAAAAAAAATCAATAAGTCCGAATTTCAAATTCTTTAATGTTTATTTATACTAATATTTTTTCAGATAGTTAAGATGCAAAAGCAATATGGCTTTTTTCACGGCTCCGGCGCTGCATGTATTATCACTCATTAAACAGTTGATTGTGAACCACATGTTTTTATTTCCCTGTAAGAAGCGTGAAAACAAGTATGCACCATACATCACATACATGTAGCAAGGATGCAGCACGCAAGCAAGCATGGATCATGAAAGCAAGCATTCAAGCGAGCATGTAAACGCGCGTCCAAGCGAGCATGCATCATATAGCATGCAAGCGAGCTTGCAACATGCAGGAGGTTGGGTTTCTGTTACAGTTACAGCACTGCGGAGGTTCCGCAGTGCTGTACGCTCACCACCGCAGTTTCGTCTCGCTGCAGCCTCAGAGCGTGCCACTTCGCGCCTACGCGATTCTAAATTACACTCTAGGGGTAGGGCAGACAAGACTGCGTGGAGTCGGATTTACAGCGATTCGTGTCTGTCACTAAAACCTAATTATTAGTAATTGTCTTAGGACTAAAAAATATATACACGTATTTTTTTTTTATTATACAATCGATGAGGAAGATCCAGTGAATGGAAATGTCACATAACGTCACTTGTGGCTACAATTTTTACCCACAAGTGACGTCACAAGCCCCCACTCCAGAACTTTAAAGCGCTTTAATTTTGTCATTTTTCATTGATTTGATAAAAGAAAAAATAGGAGTCTTTTACTTTTTTTTATCTATCTGGTGGACTAAATTGATATTTTCTTTTCATACCCAGTCCAATCCCCTATTTTCGAACAAAAAAATTCAGAATTAATTAGAATAAAACGTTTACATACGACAACGGCATATTCTCGGGATCGCCCGATCTGTAGGAGTCCCTAAAAATTGTAGCCGCTTTATGTAGAATCTCATGAACATAGGTCGCATAGTATTTACCGACGTGTTAGTGCAATTACTTGCGACCCTACTTGGTTTTACCTAACAGCATTTCGCACGTAATAGGTTAATTCGATAACTTTCATCGAACGCGCGCGTCCGAGTATCGATTAGTCCATAATAACGTTTGATAAGTGCTCCACGTAGATGTCACAGGCATCATTTCGGAGGCGTACTGACGCACTTGTATACACAATTTCCCTTATACGATGACGTCCGTCCGTTTCATAACATCCTATTTAGATAATAAATACTGATAAATAAATATCGGGAAATGTTTGACACGCTGCAAATATAACTCGGTGACATTTTCACAAGCGGTCTCGTTAATGTCAATAAAATTTGTCGGAGACGGTGCGGAATCCGACGGTTACTCGTAACATAATATCTACAGTACGGTTTACATAAGTTACAAAATATTTGTGACAGGCTTCTTATTAATTTCGCAGTTGTGTAATAGAAAAGTTTAAATTGATTAATACGTAAGTCACTTATAAATCAAAGCGTTTTCATTAACTTGTTCTATGAATTTGGAAGGACATCTCGTGCTACTGTCCAATCACATTTCTTTTTAATTAGCATAGCATTTAACACGTGCCAGCGTTGGTTTGAGACAACTTTATTACATTTGAGTGTAGGAATTTTATCCCAGGTAATACATAACTTTTATTAGTCTTACTTTTAGTTTTAAAATACATTAAATCTTTTGTTGCGTGCGACTACAATTCTACAAAACATGTATTGTACTACAAGATAATACCAAGTCACATAGGTAGATCACAATTACATATATGTATTATGAATTAACTCAGGTATAGGCTTGTAATGTAACTTAATACATAAATACACGCGTATGATATCATTTGTTATTGCCACGAGTGTAGTTAAATAGACAAAAAAGGTTGTTTAACATAACAGCTCATTCTGACAGTGTTTCGATCTCGATGATGATTTTTTTGTCATTAACATAATGAAAAGGCAAGCGTCGGAAAATCGGGCAGCGTCATTTAGTGGTTCCGTCAGTTGCGAGCAGTGAGTGCGGGGGCGAATAGGAAGATTGACTTTTATGGAAGCGGCGCGCGCGCAAGTTAGCGTCACCGCTCGATTAACCGACCATCGCTTGTTGTTTAGGCTTTGGACCGATAGTCTTGTTCGCATGTACTTTTAAGGTCATATTATTGAGCTCTGTGTGCCGCCTACGTCCCATCGGAGTTTGGATATGATAATTAATTCAAAGGAAATACTACCTACTGTAAAACATGTTACATTATGTTGTCAAATTACAAGTAACAGTTAATTCCTCAATGGAGATATTTTACATGATCATAATGTTACAGCAATGTATGGGGGCGTTTGAAACAATACTCGCTAAAGGCTATCAAAATGTTATATGAGTAGATCTTCAAAACGCCCACTTGAATGTTACAGAAACTTTCTTGAACACCGAATTACATTCAATACTTTAAATTATTTGGACATGGCTGAACTCGTACAATGTCGTCTTTATGATACTCATTAACTATAGATATAACATAAAAAGCTTGGGTGAGCAGTTTACAAAGTAGATTAATATCGTTAATTCCGTCTGTAACATCATCTAAGACAGTGGGGTTTCCATAATTAAATCTGCTTTGTAGGACAATCATGCGGTAATAAACTTAAACAAACAAAGAAATATTTTGATTTAGAATCACATTTTAATTTGAGCAATTAAAATAATTTTATAATAGTTTTTACAATATAACAGCGTTACATTTTTTTTTAAGCTGTACCACCGTTCCGCGTCATCTCAAATAATTAAATATTACATACATATAACACATTCACTAAAAAATATCAGGAAAATAAGTAATTGTACTTTTGCAAACGATATCATCTAATTATAACAACTTGCTAAGTGTCTTCGGCAAGTAACATGACATGTATCCAGCAATAGAATTGAGTAGGTGGTGTACAGAAAATCCGAATTTAGTATTGTTATAATATGTAGACTCTTTTCTACGATCACTGTTTTCTTTCTATTTTATTTTTGAACTAAATATGTCTTCTTTTCGTTTTCTTTTTTGTATTCACTGATCTGTCAACAATGGTCGCGGGTTGTTTCTATAATTGTATTTTCTATGTGCGATATTTTTAAAAAAAAATAGTTAGAAAGTTAACAAGTATTTCTATTAGTCCTTCTTATATACCTTGAGATAATTAAATAAATCTACTATTAAAATTACCCTCCTTTACAAATTATTGTTCAAGCCAGATTGAATTTAGATATATAAATCATTAGATTTATATATCTCAATTCAATCTGGCTTACTTAATTAACAGAAGTGAGATAAATAGAATCATAACAATATGTTTTTCATAACTCACGACCATGTTTTTTTTTTATAATTTATCTGTTATTAGTTTTCATTTTATACATGTTTCATACTAGGTATTACCTAATTTATTTATAACTCGTTAATACAATATTACTTTAATTCTAAGATACTTAACTAAAAATTAAAACATAAACTAAAATATGGCATCAAAAAAAAAATCAAATGGCTTTAAAAAGTATTCAAACACAAGTTAGAATAAAAGAGATTTAAAACAATAGCATCGCTGTAAAAGATATCAACTTTAATCAAACTCACTCTGTATTTGTAACAATTTTCAACTTACGTTTGACAAGGAAATTTCGACCTAATTGCGTAAAGAGATTTATCCTAGGGTAATGTACGTGCGATGACACCGCACTAGGTACATACTTCGCATAGACGGAATAATGCGGTTGCTTAATTACGTGTACGAGATGCGTGGTAATTAACCACCGTAGCGGTTATGATTATTCACGCGGGTACCCGCAAATCCGACTATCAATTATTGTGACGGTTACATGCGCATGCAGTGCCGACCGAACCAGACGATGACCGCGTTTTGTGCTTTCTTATGTTCCGCACAAACAAGTTTCATACAACATTCAGTGTGATAAATACGTTTCTAGAACCAAATGATTGCAGGCTATTTTGAAATCCGTGACCTATAACAACATTTGAACGTCTTTTCAATCAATTTAAATGTTCTTTAAGAAGTGAATAATTTTTTTAGATTTTATTTAATTTAAGCAATTACACAAGACTCTTTAAATTATAGAGGACCCGTCTCAGATACCCAGAATTTTGAACCTAGAAGAGCTTCATCAAACAATATGTTCAAAAGATCAAAAAAAATATCCGACAAGTGTCACGATATCTTATTCTAAAATTCTATGTCATCTCTTTCATATATCCTTGAAATTAGTCTAGTCCAGCGGTCGGCAACCTTTTGGTAGGCAAGGGCCACAAGGTGGCTAACTAAACTAAACGCGGGCCGCACTTGTGATATAAACCCTAGAAGCCAAGCTATATAATATTTTTCTCTGGTTAGAAGAGGTAGTTTACCTATTTGAGGCATTAAATATTTACGACAGTTTTATAGAAAAAAAATATAAAGCACGTTTTTTTAATTTCGGTGGCTGTCCTGACTACTTGTCAATGTGAACTGCCTCGTAGAACAAGAACTATTGTTGGTTTAGGTAAATAATAACTTTTATTTAAACCCTGAATAGAGTTAGTATTATCACGAAGTGAGTTTATATTTTTATCTACCCTGGTAAATAACTGGTGTAGGCTGTACTTACAATAGGTATTTTCAGTAGGTTCTAATTTCAGTGGATAGGTTCTATCATTTCCAACGTGGTGGTGTCCAACTGATTCTTTTCAGTTGCATCAAATTTTAAACACGTTTATCTCATACGTTTATTAAAATATCTAACGCCTTTAAGTCCTCACATTAAGGATATCAAGAAGAATAAGAAACTTAACTATAGTTTCTAAATTCTAAATAAAGAAAAACTCTACTATAGTAGCTTTTGTGTAAAAGACTAACAATCATCCCATACATCCTTACAAACTTTCTCTTGTATAGTAAAGGATTAGTATGAGTTTACAAAACTTTCAAGGGCCGCAAGTAAGACGCCCGCGGGCCGCAGGTTGCCGACCGCTGGTCTAGTCTACTTGTTTGTTTTGGTGTAACCAAAACTTTTTGGTGTTTCGTGTGGATTCAAGTTTCCAATTTCAGACTTGTTAGTCATTCAAAAGATCAAAGGTGCAAGACGACTTTCAATTGAATTGATAAAATAATAGTTTAACAGACTCTGCTTCTTATTAAAGAATACGTTAACGGAGAATAGTGCACTTGCTAATTCCGTTTTACACCTATTAAGGGCAACGCGCTCAGCCCATCCATTCTTGGTAGATACAAACACATGCAGTGAAAATCCTTGAACAAAACAATAATAGAACAATCTACATTCCCTACCGTTTGTAGAAGCAATTTGGTGTCATGCAAGGCAACAGGAAATACAGTGCGGCAGTTGCAATGCAAGGTTGGGGTTCGATTCTTAGGCAAGATAAATTGTCGCGCCGTCAATAGATCCCACACCGTATTAGAGTATTCGTATTGAATACAAATAGCAAGGGACGCGTGCGGCGCTTCGTGGCAGTCGACTAGAAAACACTACATCGACAAACATTGTGCTCACGATGTAATTATATTGTTTCAAGAAGGTTATTTAAACTTCCTAACCAAGAGACTATTCGTACTCCATCAGTCAGCACTTTGTGGAGCACTTCATGGAAATTAGTTAAGACCGATACCCAAGTCGTGTTTAACTATGTAATCGGTGTGTTATTCATTCCTTCCTCTCACAAATTTCGTAACGAGTAATAAATAATAAAACTCAACATTTGGATGAGCGCTACTGAACGTGTGAGCCTGACGACATTGATTTATTGCCTCAAATTGTGTATTTTTCATCGTCAATGATCTCTCGCCATTTCGGCGTCGATAAGTGCCGTTTAGCACTTGATATAGTGTCGGTAATTTGTGACTGGGTTCCGCTTTTCCTTTTTCAATTAGTCCGAAATTGGAGTTTATGATGTAATAACAGTGATGTCGGCTGGTTAACAACACATCAACCAAACACTTTTTCATTTATCGATGAGATTTAATTTAACTAATACACGTTTTTAAATTATTATCAAATATACATTTTTGAACTTCACTCTAATGGAAAAATTCAATTTTATTAAATAATATTCTCGTCACATTTATTTTTATAAACCCAAAGCCGTTAAACCGATAAATTTCAATTTAAAAGTCTCTTCACATTCAGACGTTGGTGGAGACGTACCTATAGGCAATTTTAATTTACAATATTCGAGGTTAGTAAATTATAATTATTAAAAATGCTATGATAATGATTATTGGTTTTGTATTTCACTCTATATGGTAACAAACTTTTTTAACTACACTTAAACCCAGTATATTCATGGCTGAATTATTTTAGGACAAGATTTCGTGCTTTAGTTAATACTGGTAATAGTAGTAATTACATAATTATAATTGTCTACTTGGCATATATAAGGTACTGCTTCATCATTAAAATTTACCTACGTCATTCAGATTGTGTATTATCTGTATTTGAAACTCTGCATCGCTTTATGGGGGTGTACGTCATATACCGAAATGACTCTACATTTAATATTGAATATCTACTTCAAAATATACCAACACGTAACAACATCGATTGCGCATATTATCCAGCTAACTGTTATATATTGGAATGCTGTAACGAAACCGTATACGTCAGAGATTGAGGAAATACGCTTTAATTGGTGCACTCAATACTAGGCAGGTAGCGCGATTTCTGTTTATACTAGTCATAACATTCTAGTATACAATATGTAGAAGTCATAGGTCAGTTCGTATGCGTCGGCGCCAAGCCCTCGCGAGTCGCGTAACAAACCTCCGCCCGCGGCTATGTTATAATTGCGCCGGGGGAGACGCGGTGCCGCTCTCTGCTCTCACCATACCCCATTACTTACGTACAGGGTTGCCATACCACCTGAAAATAATCTATGTGAGCACTGATATAAAGTAATTGGGTTTTTGTTCCAAGTGTTCATGGGAAACGTTGTGCCATCACGTGAAGCTCGTATGCTCTGCATTCTTTAAAACATTTTGAGAAAACTTTGATGTGGTAGCTCCACATCAAAGTTTTCTCAAAATGTTTTAGACACACGAAAAAATTACAAATGATAGTTTCTGTACATAAAGGTCTCATCTAATATATTTTATAAGACATAATTATGTTACTACTATGTTACTTACTTCTTCAAAATGTTTGCCAAGAGTGAACATAAGTAATTGTTCTGACCTTTGCACGACGTGATTCGCGAATCGTTTAGTTGCTGAACAAATATAAATGAGCATTTTACTGAGGATCTTTGCTCACTTCACTAAAAGCAAGATTCTGTTATTATAAATCGTGTGAATATCGTGGATATAGTGAAAGCATGTAGGTAGGTATTGTAAACCTGCCTAAGATGTGGTACAAATAAATAACTATTAGATTTCCGTCAGCGTAAACATACCCGAATTTCTGGTGTGTACATTTTTCCTACAAACCCCTTACAAAATACTTTATTAGTATTTTTTTATTGGTTTCGATTATGTCAAAATAATTTACCTAAACTTTGCAAATTTTCAAGTAAAATGATTTCAAATAACTTTGGGTTTAATTTTATTTTTTACTAGGAACCCTATTTTAAGCCCGAGGTTATGGTAATAATCATGCATGTGACACTGTAAATCACAATCTGCTATGAGGCTTTATTATACATATATCATGTATATTTCGATATGGTAATTTTTTTAGGTTCGTTATTGCCTAAATCTTGATTCTTATTAGGTTTGGGTCTTATTTCATTGTTTAAATAGAAAATAAGACCAATATAAAATAGGATATTGCAATAATTTGGAGCAAGCTTTGCACAGTATTTCCATATGAAATCTACTTATTATCATGCTCTTATTATCATTCTAGCAGCAACACGTAGCTTGGCATAATAAAGTAAATAATTAATGTATTTTCGAGGTGTCTCCCAATGTGTCGCCTCTCCATGATAGCACTTATAAACATTCTCTGGATGACGTTATGGATAATAAGCATTTCTTTCCTAATATCAATTTTAAAACTAATAGACTTAAAACTAATAGAAGTACAATTTATTCAGTTTTAATAAAGAGAATTTAATAAAAACATACATATTTAATAATTTATGATATGAATGCTATAGAAATGAATATATTCTTTCGTCTTTTAAGTCCATAAACTTTTAAATACAAATGTTCTCACAGTTTGATTACTTTTCTTAACTAAAAATATGTAAAATTATTATATATAGCTTACCTACATCATGTTTGTTTTTCGTTTAGTGAAATATGGTTTTTATTATGGTATTGACAACTAAGATATTGATTTAGATTAAGTCAATCAATAATATTGATCGCTTTTTATTTTGATGGCAAAGTGGCGTAACATGGAAATTCTCGTGGACTTTTATAAAAAAGACTTATAATAGTGAATAACTTAAAAAAATATATGTTTATTTTACCAAATAAATACCGCTAACATATTATTATATGTTAGTATTTTATTGATACTATAATATGCTTGTTAGTTAATCTAAATATTCAAAATATTTACATTGAGTTAAGTTAAGCTAAATGCCATGATTTGTTGAAACAGCTGGAATCACAGACACAGTTTTGGTCATCGTTTTTAACCTGAGTTGTAGTTGTAATCATATTCAAATATTTACTTACATAATTTTTTATAAAATAATTATAGATAATGCAGTGTGGAACTGGCTAAGAATATTCATACGTAATAAATGAATTCGTTTAAGTATGTTGAGGTGCGATGACGCTTGTTCTTTATAGCCTCAGAGGCTGTTCGCGCAGCTTGACTTTGTTTTTACGACACCATAACCGTCCATATTTATGGAGTGTATTTAGCATGGCCTGGGCCCGCTTCACTATTTCCTTCCGAAGGGCGCAATACTTGTAAATGTTGTTGGGCGCGCGCTCGCGATCATTGTGTTCCTGCGGACGCTGGGCCCGCGCCGCGTGGGACGCACCTACTGGTTATCGAACACCGTATCAATAAATTGCACTTGCGTCCGTCGTGTTTTGCAAATAAAAGAACCTGAATACTGCGTGTTATCGACGAAAGGTCTAAATAAATTCGAATATGTACTTATTTGTTGGATACGACCCGTCGATATCATCATCAGCAATGTTAAATATACATAGAGCATAACATGTTTGTATTGATAGTAAACATTTTTTGTTTGAAAGCTCATGAATAATGTGATATGCAAAAACGAACAGAACGATTTGTACGAATCGTTCGTCAGATGTGTTTTAACTTTTAATCCATACAGAGTGCTTACGGATACTTTTTACCTTTTTATAATCAAGAAACAATCGCGAATCGAGGCTGAACGAGCAATTACGTTTTGTCCATCTTTGTAGTTGTGTGCGATGCAAGCTGGGTAACAATTAAATAACCAGATAAACGTTTGTTGTGTTATGAATATTCACATGCGCTGAGTCGAGACAAGATCCGCCCTGTGCAGCATGCGAAAAATAAAAGATATGCAGGTGGCAGATTCAATAGCCTCCCATTAGAAGCCATTATATGCCAATAAATAATGCAAGGGAGACAGTCGGGCTATTCGTCCGTAGACGGTGCCGTAACTCATAGCGCTGTAATGATCCCCATAATAGAAATAACAACAGAGAGGACCAGCATAGGCAGTAAGTTATGTGTTACCAACGAAACGAGATCACTCTGAGCACACCTAAAATAAGCTTCACGTATATCTTGCCAGAACAAATAGTTTTTGTGTAGCACCTTCGAAATAATTAGGTTCCGTCGTCAGAATTATAAGAACCAATAATAAAAATAACTTGCAGATAAGCCTGGCTTCCGTGATACTTTTTCCTGTGGGTATCACGCGTATAAGTAGCAATGATGCCAATAATAGATTCATGTGTATTTATAACAGCCTATCTACATAATTTCCCCAAGTGTATGTAAGTTGTATCTATTTATAAATTTCCTCATTTTACGGTTTTGTTTAGATGTAACACACCTTATTAAGTACTTTCACTCTCATATAAGATGGTAATTTATAACACAGTAATAGAATCCTGGTATCCACTTATGAAAGCAGTAAAATGATGATGAAAGCATCTTTTAAATTATAATCAAGTAACGGGTAATCGAAAGCCGATGCCGTCGACGAATTAATTATTGTCACTTAAGGTTGTGATCGACGCAAAGACAAGTCGTTTCAACGTGTGAGGATGAGATTATTATATCGTGATTGGTGCGTTAATATTATATTTCCTTAAGCGGCGATGGTGCGGTTTGTCCCACGAGAGCGGTCGGGTATGGTGTCAATTTCCATTAATATGGCCATTATCGTGGCCGGTGCATAAATCGCTCGAAGCATCGACCACCGGTTGGATATTCCGACGTCACGTACAAGCACTTGTAATACTACAGTTACGTACTGTTTTAAAAACATGCATTTAGATTAATAATTGAGAAGACAAGTTATAATAATAGTGTTAGGAGTGGGACTTATAATCGTATAATAACTATTTATAAGTCACCGATGTCCAAAAATATATAGCATCAGACAAGGGCGAAATTAGAAATGATTCTAATTGTGACTAACGGTCACGCAGTATATTATAGCGGTGTCACATTACATTTCCACGCAAGTCAGAAAATAGAATAGGATAACATAAAAATATCGCAAAACCTACGTGAATATGGATTACAGTAAAAATAACACAAGGTGGTCGTGGTCAACTTGCTTCGACATTTAATGTCGACTTTCTCGTCTAGTATAATGAGAGGAGATGCCATATTCGTAATGTGGATGGTTTAGGTTACGTTGGGACGGGTCTTAACTATTTCGAGAAATGGTATTTCGTAGGATTGAAAATGATTTCAGGAATCCACATAATCATTTTTTTTAAATCTTTGAGTACAGTAAGTACCATTCATGAGCATTTTGTTAAGCTCTATTGAATCAGAATGTGTTATGTGGTTTAAGTTGCTACTATTTAACATTAGATATGCAAGAGTCCCGTTTGGGAGAATATATCCAAATCTGTTTTCGGAATGTTTTGATATAATCCGAAGTTGTTCAGATATCTCTAACTTTCCTTTAATGATTATATGATTCTAAGAAATGTAGGTAGTACATAGAAATTTCATGAAAGTCCGTCTGCCGTTATGAGTAATGTTTCTTCTTTAACCTTTTTAGGCTATGAGTGGGCGACGACATTTGGTATTTAATTTGGTTATTAAGATGCGCTACCAAGCAGCTCATTTTATACGGTGAGAAAAAAGGTATGCTCTCATCGAATAAATTATTAAAACAATAAAACGTTCCGATTTAAATTAGTTTTTATGACACAGTCATTAATAGGTTTTTAATGTTTCACAATTTATTACGTGTCAATTGAACTAATTTAGCTGAGTCCTAATATAATAAATCCTCGTGTATTAGGGAGAAATGTGATAACATTCTTTGTAACATTTTCTCACGGTTTCAGCGGGTCGTGCGTTCTCATGACGTTGCGATTGTGTTTATTTTTTTTAGTAAGTACCAGTAGCTGTCTCTTAGTTGTTGAATTGTATGTACTTACATTTCTACGTATCAAGAAGGTTGGAAAATATCAGGCAAGTGATTTGTAAAAGCACGTGAAAACAATTACGTTGTATGCAGCATCATTATTCGGTGTTGGCCGACAGCCAAGTGTTGTGGTCGTTTGAGTATTTTTAGGTAATAATCACCTCGTAATTTTGATTGCAACAATGTTTCGGATTTGGATGGACACGAACTAAATTGTTTTGTCTTTACAAAATTCATTTTATGTTTTTTTGTCTTAGATGTTACATTATATAGGCAATCAAACCTTTTCGTGCTGTAAATAAATCAAGCGTTTAATGTAAAGGTTTGTAACAATGTTATGTGTGAGCATCGAACGTCTTTTTTTATAATTGCTATGGAATTTACAAAGGGAGCAAGATTGTATCGTTTTAAAGTATCAATCGTAAGAATTGACGATTTAATCTTGTTAAAATAATTTTATTGGAACGTAGCAAAGGTGAATCTCGTAGTGTCTGTAGGTATCGCGTGCAGGCGACGTTGGTTGATGGATGGCCGGAGCGGGCAGGAGTGTCGCCCGCCTGTCGCAACACAATGCGACCATGTCCGCTAGATTGATTAGCTGTGTTTGCCGGACCGGCGCAGATAAACGGTTACAACGCCGCGTTTAAACGCTCAGACGATTAACTTTGCATGTAACGTAACCAAAATAATCATTTTATTTAAACTTTATTATTAGAATATATTTATTTACTTTATTTATTACAAATAACGTTAAGCACTTGTTTATTTTTATTTTAAATGTAAAAATAATTTAAGAACTTACCGGGTATTTTCATTTTAAAAATAGACAATTAGCAAGAATTTGTTATGCGTGAAAATACTCGCCGTTTACTGAGATTTTATGTTTTTCTACAATATTGGTCGGTACATTGTTGTGTACTTATTTATAAAAAAATAACAGGATTAGGTTTTTTCCTTAATCAAGTAGCGTTTGGAACGCTCAGTTTATGAGTATAATTTAAGCCTCTTTCATCCATTCCCAATTAAAGCGTAGCACCAAATGAAACCAGTTCCAGTTTTCTGGTGCTGCTGATGAACGTAGATGCGCCAGTGAACGCCGCGCTAATCGCATGCATTAATTTAAATCTATTTAGGTAAACAGCCGCGACGTTACGAGACCACGGAATGCACTCTCGCAATACAGCGTTACCAAACGTTACCATCATAGTTGTATATAGTTCCCCCTACAATTCAAAGCGCAGTAATTATTGATACTATCGAATAGCTTCCTTCGCAAGAGATAATTTAATATAACACGTATTGTAATAATCTGCACAACGTTGGAGCTGTACAGTGCGTATAAATTATGGAGTTCACTCGGCGATATTGTGTTTCATGTCCGGCGGTTTAGACACGGGCCGAGTATATCTGCGTGAAAAGGGCGAAATATTGCAGAAATTTCAAGCGCGACAGGACAGCGTTCGATTCGTCGCGGTGTAGGATTTCATTGCGCTATATCCACCTCGAGCGCTACGAGACTCATGTGCTTACGACAAGCTCTTACCGGCCGCGACGTTTATTGATAGCAATGTTTTTGTGTAAATCGTGCTTATTAAAATTAGACTCAGTTCACATTGGTCGTTTTATACGACGCCGTGTTTAATTTACAGCTCTATTATAAGTGGTATCTAGATTATTACTCCATCCGCGTCGTTAGAGTTTAACGGCCCGCTGTTAAACTGAAGGATTTCCACCATTTTATATTGTGCCGGCACATTATCGTAGATTTCGCTTATTTACCAATTATAACTAATTGCAGAAGTGAATAGATGTTTATAATGTCGGGAGCAAAAGGTAGCGTATGTCTTTAGTATCGGTGAGCAAATATCGGATCGGGAGATGGTATCCGTACTATTGTTAATCCGGTAATTTGAATTTATTGCACCATGAATAAATGGTGCGGTGGTTGGAGCGAGGGCTATCGGGCCATACATCGACACAGCAGCCGTGTAGCGAGACCGCGATCGCGCGTCGCCGCTTACTGCTACCGTAGCCACGCTGCGCCTGCGCCGCCCGCGACACACACCTGCATTCAATCTGACACGCCAATACACCTTGTTTACTTCTTGCTGTCCTATTGAGTGCATGATAAAGTAGATTATATGTGGAAGCACTATTTGAATAACGGTCGAATACCTATTAGATTTAAAATAGTGGAAATCGAATTTTAGGCAAACTCAATAATTATGGTTGAAAATAAATATTTACATTTCCAGATAGAAACACCTTAAATAACCATGTGCAGCAGTAGTTATATAAAGCGAAGTAATCTCGCTTATACCTTGTTTTAGATGTGATTGTTTCTCCTTAATGGGCGAGCCGGTCTAATCGGTACATCCTCGATGCTGGCCGTGTCCAAGTGCTTGCTTTAATTAGACTCCGATTGCATTCTAGTGAGCCAAACACATGCTAGTTTTAGAGGTCAGTTCTTGTTCAATAGATAATAGGAAGATATTGCAATATTTTACCGATGTATCATTATCGAAATCGCGTAACTGCTGATACATACAACGGTATTAAGTCCCGACGACCTGCTCGATGAGGTGTGGACCGGCAATCAGGAATCATTATTTACGGACAGCTATTATCACCTCATGGCTTTTCTGGTTTATTATCGGCATTGCTCGTTATGTTGTCCTGCGACGGATAAATTATGCTATTAAGTTAGCAGATTGACAAAGTTATTTATGACATTAAGTGAGAGCGGGCTGAGTGGTGACCGCTAGGGCCGTCGTCGGGGACGGTACCATTGGCACTTCAGTCACGTCGTTTTCACTTCCCAATTATATTATGCGTAAAAGTTTTCTAGTGAAATGAAGATTGTGTATTTAAAAGTGAAGTTCGAGCGAGGCCGTGCTTTCGTAGTATCGCCATCAGACGGGTTTTGCGTTTGCTCAGATAACTCGCAAGCGTTCGTTCTGCTGCGATAGTTGTCGCACAATGTGCGATTTGCGTCATTGATATTATATAGGTAGTATTATTCTAAAATTAAAATACTAATGTATGGCTTTTTATTTCATCTAAGGCGATACCTACTTACATGTTATATTTAGATAAGTAGGTTAGGAGGTAAATAAGCAGCGTATTTTAAGTGGCGTGTAATGTGTAAACAATGAGTTACTCTTTCCTTGAGGATTTGTTTGTTATGTTACTAGCCGGAAAAAACGGTGTAACGTGAGAACCGTCCTAATAGTCTAATAATATAGGTTGTATATTTCTGTATAGTCTAACTTCACCTTTAGTGAACTCAGGGAAATATTACTTAAACTCTTCAGTTTTACTACTTTGCGATAGTTTATATCAAGGTTTTTATGGATGATACAACAATCAAATTAGATATTTATTTTTGAGTTTATTACAATGTGTCTAGGTATGTTTCTTAGTACTACTGGTATTGTCATAGAAATAAGTGGTCGATTACAATTTCCGTGTTCTACCTGTAAACCTTGGCGTTGTGTAGAGATTCCCAGGGAGTGCAATGTAAAGGTTTAACTATTCGTACTACGTTACATTATAGAGTCGAAGATTTTTACTGCAGTAAACAAGTTTGACATTTTCTTCCTCCTTCCTTCTTTGACGTTAAAGAAAAAGCTAAGTGCGGTATATAGGCAGGTCTACTATAACATTAATGATAGAATACTCGATTTGTATCAATGTAGTGAGTTATCTTTTCCGCCCCTCTGTTCATGTGTTGAATAGGAGCCTTCTTATGGTGAATAAAATATATCAGTCTCATAACCATTATTAACATATTATTTTTAAAATATATGGGATCTTCAACGGAGGATACACAATTAAATTTTACAGATATAAAAATAAAAGCAAGGTAACAAGCGTGCACCTCCACTTATAGGAGACCACACAGCATTTACTGAGAGACTAGGTAATTGTTATATATTATCATGAAGATCTGATATTAGATACTGAAGATGACAACTTACTTACATCAATAGATTACAGTTTAAGGCTAAATTGCGTAACAAACCGTTATAACACGACATTAGGTAATACATTACTAACTACATCATCTTACATGATCATTAACATCACATTAAATTATACAGCAATGGTTTAATACACTAAAATTATAATAATTACATACTTGTGTGCGCACTGTCTTATTATTCATGCGGCGCCTAGAGGTGCGTTTGCCGGGCTTGTGTCAACCGGCATCATGCGCGTAATACAAACGTCATGCGATTGATATCGATACAGCCGTCTAGATCGCATGCCTTGTCCCGATACCGTCAATGTATAAAACATAAATTAATTGGCCATGTGGAATGTAATTTGTAGTGTCCTCCCTTAACGAGGCTTGATTGAGATGTGAACGCTGCTCTTGGATTAATAAGCATTCAATATCTTATTGCTGTCCGCTTTGAAATTATTACGATGTTTTTTAAGGTTAAGTAAAAACAACTTTAAAAGGTAACTATTCTTCTCTTTTTAGTAGTGGGATTTAACAGATACATAGGAAGTACATATTTGATCCCAAAACCGCTAAATAAGCTTAGATACTAAGACTCTACTTAAAGATTTATTTTATTAAACTTACAAGAAATTGTGAATAAAACATAAATGGATTTAAAACCATCTTAGTTTCCGTGTTGGCAGGCTGTATGCATTTCCATACTAATATACGGAGCATAGGTATTCTAATCAAACTCACACTGTGCACTTCTATTTACCTTATGTTGGTTCAAAGCTAATGAGATGAGGTGTTCATCCTTATGATACAATTAACTTTTTTTATTTATAATTGCTACTGGCTCTAGAGTATGTTTATGTTTTTTTTGTTACTTAGCTCCACCGCGACGTATTGCAAGTGATAAATGTAGTAACACTGGTTTGTTATGATCGCCTGTCGTCTGCGCAAGAGTGGTTTGATTACCTATCTCTGATGTTTTAAATGCTTTCGTCTTTTGACGGCAAATATTACGCGGCTCAATTATAAAATGATAGAAATAGGTTTATAAATGTTTTCTGTTTCTAAGATATTTTTATTTAAAGAATAAAAGGAGATTACATATTAGAGGTTTGTTTGTGTAAAACACAGAAGCCAGTAAGCTTTCGAGAGCAATAATAAATCCCAAAAAACCCTTAAGTTTAATCTAAACAGTAATGTTAACGAATCTGTAAACATAATTTATTGGAACAGGTGTAAATAATAATATATCAATAAATAGGTATGTTGAAGAGTAAATCAACATTTGTGTGATGTGGTGATAAAATCGCCGGCATTCATACATTTAATAGGTAATAGCGATAGCTGTAGTGAATAATTGTATGATTACTAGATGCGGTTAAAATTGTAGGAATAACTTAAATAGTGTACGCTTACTGAGAAAATTGCCGTGATCAATGCCTTTAAACGCCGACTGTGGCTAATGTGGAAAAAATGGAGTGATTGTGATTAACCTTTGACGCACTTATAAGGGGTTAATCCGTAAAATATTCTTGGAAATATCTATTCAAGTTACTTGGCTTGTTGTGGAATACTACTTACATCTTTCCATTCAATTGTTCTTATCGAGATAGCTAAACCTCCGAATATCTAGATAGCTAATTTTACCTATAAAAATAATTGATTAGGCAAGCATTATTTTATGAAAAGTTCATAAAGTGTTGGTTAGGCTTTTACTGAAATAAGCTCTACATTTTTTAGTTGTGATAAACATAATTATATCCATCACAGGACCAACAGCATTAGTAGAAGGAATTTTTTCAAAGTACTCATGTTTGTTACTATATATTTGAATGTATTATGTTAAAAGAATGGGTAATAATGATTATATTTACAGGTCACGTGACCAACAACATAATATAACATAAGTTAAAAATATAAGAATTATGACTTCGAACTTTGAACTGCCAATCAGGAAAACATCGTAACTTATATGTAATAGGTAGATTAATGCAGGCCATAAGTGTCATTACAAGTATCGACACCAATAAATATACCATACATTCCTAAATTTTATGTCACATCAAATATGTCTTTCCTAATAAATTTATAAATTATATTAAGTATTACGAACTAGAAAGCACAGCTATTAAACGGACCGAATGTAACAAGGTAGAGGTAGCGGTCGTGTCTTGATAAGGTCAATCATAAACGGCGTATTGAGTTTCATATTGCCTAATTTTAGTGACAGCCATTATAGTTGTTAAGGGCCAGCTCGTTAGTAAGCTTGAGTATTAAGTTTATTTCTAATACTCGTGTGTCACACACATTTATCGCAATGTTTTGAACTCATAGGGGCCTAGACAGTTGTACTACACGGGTTTATTATTATTAATGTTGTGGTTAAATATGATGTTTTTGAGATGAAGCTGCATTTTAAAAGAGACATCACCTACTCACAACATATTGTCTAAATCATTATGAATTATCAATTCTGCTGAATCTTAAACATAAAGCCTTAGTTCCATTAATGTTTTTTTGTATTTGATAATTGAAACTAAATTGTAAAACATATATTGCAGAACTTTTATCATTTACAGAAACAAACATGATTATAACGACGACCTAACAACTTAATATTCATCAAATAAAGAACTAGTTGGCTGATCATGTATTCATATTGATAATATTTATTTGGCTTGAGTAACCAACTACAATGTTATTACGAGCTGAGTTATTACGACGTCGATACCGAAACATGTTCGCCTTAATCATTAATGTTTTGATACTTATTAAGTAAGTATTGGTATGTCACAAATGAAACGAGACACCGCCTCAAACACGGTGGAGCAAAGCCGGATGTATTTGTATTTAATATACAAAACTATCTTACTATCAGAACAGTGGTCTAACTAAACATAAAAAAAATATACCGTTGTCTAAGCTTTTTGGTGTTGTACACACAGTGGAAGTTAAAGTGTAGAATCGCTTAATGGTACCGGATCTTAGTTATAATGAAAAATAATGCGTTGTTTTAATTTTCTTGGGATTATTGACAATTATAATCAACCACTCTAAGGTAATAAGGTTGTTAAAAATCTACGGTTTTTCTGACTGCAGCTACTTATTATCTATATAAACAAAACAAATTCATTAGGTTTATGATTGGTTTATATTACTTGGATTTTACTACTACGACATGTATTTTATTAGCATATTTCATAATTTCCATATCAATTTTGTATTTGTCGTAACGGAATGCCAAAATAAATCACTTTGAAAACTATCGCGGCGACGAGATGTCGTTGGCCGTCGCACGCGCTGTATCCATCTGATAAATATATGTAAATAATTATTAAATATTATCGAATGGTAGATAGGGTCGTTTAGGCGGCCGTTACGTTATCTGTGTTATTTGTCGTTAACAGTTTTACTGGACAGCGTGTTATCGGCCTGAGTTATGGCAACCGACGCGCGCCCGAGAGATTCCTCATTTCTTCTCTAGTTTTAACAGCGCCGGTCCGTCAGTCTCCGGAGATAAGTGACACCTGGCCACTGCTGACCATCTGCACTTAATGCCGTGATATCATCTGTGTGACGGAATAACTAATGTCCACAAGTTTATACCAATGTTAATACTTTTTCATTTACTCCTTCATAAAACGCATTGAGGAAGCTTGAGAGGTGTCACTGAGGTCGTTAAAGCTTTAAGCGCAACGCAGATACCGATAGTTCATAGAGTATCTATATATCAAATAGAACTTTGATTTGAGTAATGTGATTTTGATTTAAACCTTTAATAGTTTTGGTTACCAAATTCCAGATACAACTCGAGTACCATATAATGCAATAGAAACATAATACAAATCTTAACTGTCAATAAATTCGATTCAATTTGATTTTAATTCTCCTCAATGACGGAATAATTAAGTCACCTACTTTAGCCGGTTTCGTGTTTTGTTTATTGCTTGGCTTAAAATATTATCTTGATGTAAGACAGAAAATCATACTGGAGATGGAGTTTTAAACGTTGTATTGTTTTACGTAAGAAATCTTATTATCTTATAAAACAATAATGATATATTTTTCTTGATATGATAAATGTGTAAAAACATATAAGTAACTTTTAACGAATATAATTTTACCTCGTTGTAAAGTGGCAGTTACTGGCGCCATCGCCGTCGCAAGAGATATTTTCTTTTTACCGTACTGGTTTACCGGCTGATATGATTTACGTGAATTATGATGGCAGACATAACGGTCAGCGTGTCCATCTTCCAGCAAAATAAAACGCAACGCTGCTATCTTTGTAAATTACGTTTATTTTTACGACGCTCTACATCATGGCTTTGAAAGCCTTACATTAAATGTACGTATCTATCAGACAACGATAAATAATATGAAATAAATAGCGATTTAAACAGAGCACGATACTAGTTTAGTTCAATTTGCAACAGCAGTCAATATTCTTAGTGGGGTGTTATTAACCACTTGCTGGTACGGCCCGGGGCTGCGCCTGATCTGATTCCAATTCTTTTATGAATAGAAACAGTAATTGCATCAGCCGTCTACCGCGGAGCCGCCACTGTGCACCGGCCTCTTACAAAATAACTGATTTAAACCTAGATGACTATCAGTGCTAAGTGTAAAGACCGCATTTTACGCCAACTCCGAAGCTATCAGTCATCTACACGAATAACTTGATAGGTTATAAATTACGTGTCAAAATGCGTCGCAGCGGCCCGCGGCCGACGGCCGTAGCACCTACAAAGTTATCACTTCTATAACTTCCCCGATATGGCACTCTTAGTGCAACAAATGAAGCAGTTGCATTAAAACTTGTCCGGTGAATATCTGAGCGTAATTAATAGTAAGAGATAAGTCGCAGAGAGCGTCTGCGATACCTCCGTACGGCTGAACGTAATCGAGGTTGTCGGGAGCGCCGCCACCGGCGACCGGCTGCGGCCCTATATTAATAACAGTCAGTCGATATCAGAGGTGGCCGCACGAAATGGGAAATTAAAAGGCTTTCATGGGATCCTCTCATTAGACTGATTTGTATTGGTTAAGTTAGCGGCGTCGCACAAGGAGTTATTAATGAGCATTGTAATCGCTGTCGTCGACATAAGAATAGTTTGTGTGCTCATTTATCGAGTTGCCTCTCTGTTCAGTTTGACAACTTCTGGTTTTATTAAATTAGTTCAGCGGCGGCGATTGAGCGTAGGCTGGCACAATTTGTTGGTCTAGGTACTGTGGCTTGTCTGTGATTGTATCGTCGATTGTGCATGCAAGCGTATCAGTGCAGGCTAATTTGTCAATTAGAGAGTCAGAAGTCGCACAGGGTCGTGGGGCAGTGCTAAAGCGCGTAATAGCGCAATTTATGCCATCATTGTTCTAAAGTAGCGTCGGCCGTATATCAGTGAAGCAGACGGGACCAATTGATACAAACGAGCGCGTGTCACGTCTAAATATAATATTAGGAATCACGGCGCGAGCCAGGATATATTAATTTGGAGTGGTTGTTGCATGACGGAGCGTATCGCAGGCCACGCGATTGTCATTACGCGTCACACTCCACTTTTATTGTCCACTTAGATATCCTCATTATATAACCACATTCCTTTATACAATTGTCTACTTCTGACTATTCATTATTCATTTTACTCTAAATTGGTACTTCATATATTCAACGTTGATTTTGTTAAAGAGATGTTAGGAAACTTGATTAACCAAATGTAAAAAATAAGTCAAACACATACCTGCCAAAGAACATTACTCGTAAAAATTGTCGTCAAATTATATTTCACACAGACATAAAAATGAACGGACCTTATTTCAAACCTTACTGCAGATCAAAAGACACCATAATTCAAGACGTAGCGGAATCTATAGACCGGGGACCCTTGCTCTTTGAATATAAGTTTAAATGACGATTTATGAATGAGGTCAGTGCGGTGAGTGGGGTCGGCTAACTCGGTGTATCAATCGGCGTCGGTCGGGGAGCCGAGCACTGGCCACGCGCCCGGCACACGACACTTGCCTGTTCTGCCTCCTAATGCCACTTAAACAACGCCCGAGATACGCTAAAACACTTCCTCATTCATGTACGCACCGGTCCTAGTTTATGGCACGCACTGAGAGCTCTCTGCTTGAATGATATTCACTTCGTTCAGATTTAACCTTGATTTGGATTTTGCGAAAAAAGGATAGCTGTGTTGATGCAAGTGAAGGTTAGAAGAACAGGTTCGATTTATAAACTGCGATTACGTGTGCAATAAATTCATCTTAACTTTTGGTATGAAAGTAACTTAAACTACCTTTTCCAATTAGAGCTCTAGTTTTAATAATATACTCATTTTAATAAGACTTTACAGTTCAGTTACAGTAAGATTAATTGGTTTTTAGATATGTATTCTATGTGTAACTATTTCGCTTTATTATATAATGTCAAGATGTGGCGTGTATCTAAAGACAGCATATTTGCAATTCCGTGCCTCGTTTAGTTCCTGACTAAATGAGATTTATCACGAAATGTTTCGTAATTAACGTAGATAAAACGTTTGCAACAAAGAGACACCTCAAAACAACATTGATCATTGCTAATACCATTCAACAATAAATCAGAAAACCAGGTTCAACACCTTGTAATAACAACTTGTTCCCAGTTCACGCTTTTGTGCACTTCACTTAGTTATATATTATACCTTATTTATAATGCTAGCTATATTTTACACTGGTCAGTTCTGGATTCCGTATTGAGGTCATACTTATCTTATTACTTGACTATAACTCATTGGCTACGTCAGTTGCTACTTTTGCACATACTTTTAGGCGCAAGGGCAATATTAGATTGAATTCTTACTACCTCTAGTGGACTTTACATTTAAATAATAATAAAAATATTGTTATGGTTAGTAACGGTTATTCGATAAGTCATTATAACAGCTATGGAGCCATACCAAAGTAATTTAAATTAAGATCAATCTTTATTATTATCAGACGAATATTCGGTCAGCCGAACGCGGAGCACTTATTTCATACTGTTCATAGCTCACATAACTTCATTACGAGCTCAATTGAATAAACTGTGATAGGAACGCCGAGGCGCTCTGCAAGTTGATTGCTCAAATTTCCTCTTCAACTATCACAAAGATATGGTGAATTTCTAATTGGATAAACGTGTCGTTTCCTATTTAAAGGCGACGGCTGGCTTGGCGTTACCATTTAAGTGTGACCTCTGGTGCTTGGGTCGAGAGCCCTGCGCCTGTGCGTGGTGCTGCAGCGCGCGGGCAGCAGGGCGGGCGCGCGCTCGGTGGCGGCTGCGTGTAGCGCGCACGCGCGCCGTCATCCCGTATAATGGCTCGCCGCTCCGTCTCCTCGTACGCACACTCAATGACCGACTAATGAATTATGATTTTACTTTAAAATGTTTCCTGGGCGATTTTCGAGTTTAGTCCGAGTTAATCTTATTGTGATTTATAGCAGCGAAATCAGAGCGGATATCATTATCTCTGTGGATAATGATAAACAAAGACAAATTGATTTTCTACCATTACCATAGATAACAAAATCTGGTTTATTGTACTTGCCTTATATATAATTATCGATGGCTGGTGCGCCTGGTGGCGTTAGTAGAATAATGCTAGGCAGTTTTACTGAACACGTATTTTAGGACGCAGTTAAAATTAAAGGATTGTTTTACTTTTCATTAGGAGATTTAAATTACGGTAGTAAGTTACCTTATGCTTAATTAGTATAATTAGCTCAGCGCACCTCACTATTATGATCAAAAGCTTTCCGGGGAATATTAGGGAAAAAAACGAAGGATATTAACAACCTCATGATAGTACCTTTTTATGATAGTATCTTTCCTGGAGAAATCTAAAAACAAGTTTTGTTTTGATTCAGATCGTGAACATCAATGGTTGGACGTCAACGAACAATATACAACTACGAGAATAGGAATATGAGATATAAAAACAACGTTGTTTACTCGTTGTCATGGACTAAGCCCATTGTTACGAAAATCGCCGGTTAAAAATATAAATCGACGTAACGGCTTAAGCCTACGTAAACGTTATCTACAAAAGCTATTTATAGTATTTGTTTATGCCAGACACAATTTAAAAAATAAGAGATAAATTGAGTAAAACATACTTCATTGTTCGGCAAAAATGGCTGAAAAAAATGTAACAAAAATACGAAAATTTTGATTTGAAAGACACAACAAAAATTATACAAGTCAACAAAAATTATAAGGAAGTTCCAATAAATTTTTACTCGTTTCCGCACAAGTTTTTGTAAAGTTTATATTTTTAAAATCTTACTTTCATCATACCTGTTTTTCAGAATGACCATGAAATTTCTCTCAAAACTTAGAAGGTATAATATTCGATTTCTTTTTCTCGTTTTATGGAAACGTAAAAGTGTGTAGTGAGATGGCGTGTCGTAAATCACGCGTCGATGGGCGACCGATAGCGCTTCCGTGAGGTGCGCGCGTGCGCAGCTCGAACAACACACACACACATATTAAAATACACACTTATTAACGCACACATGCATACTCATACAAGTTAACTTTTCCTTAAAATTAAGAGTCCTATACTATTAATCAAACGAGCTTAACGCACACAACACTATTATTAAGTCTAAATTGACTAAATCTGACGTTTGATTAAGAGAACAGTCTGACTCCATCATTTTTATTAATCGTGTATTTGTTTTGGTATGTATGGATTATTTGGGAAATTAATTTGTATGTATATTTTTTTTATAGAGTAGGTACTAGGCGGTATTAGTTTTATTGTACTTCAGTTTCAGATCATTTATGTATTATTGTATTATATTGGGTGATAGTCGTCTTAAAATTCTTTTTCTTTTTCTTTTAGAAGCGCCTGGTTTTAGCTTTTTAATGCCAGATGCATTTTTGTTCCAATTGTATATTTTATTCTTTAAGGGCTATAAGCAACAGTACTTATAAGCATATTACTTAGGAACTGTACTCATAAAAGATTTAAAGGGCAAGCAATTTATTAGAAATCGTATTATGACATTAACATAATATAAAACAAAACGATGAACGTAAGCAAAATGACAAATCCTTAGTTAATAGAAAATTGATTACTATACATTATGCTTGTCATAGCAATAGCATATATAGCATAATGAAACCACATTATACCTATTAAGAGTTAATTATTAACGTCGCACCTTACGGGTACGTGAGAAGAAAGGTTTTGTAATAAACCAATTTAAATGAATTTATAATACTAAATATATACCACACGTCGGTATCGTGTCGTGAGCTATTAACTAACGCGATTCAATTCTACCCGCAGTTAATATGCGCATAACTAAATAGATACTATTAAACCAATTTGTTTACAGCAATAAACCTTCTGTGTGTATATTTTCAAGCCTCCTTCGATTCCTTTGAAGAAACTTGGAATGTAATAAACCAACCTGAAGATGTTTATTTAATATGTCATAATAACACTTAAGAAAACCTTTATTTATAACTCACTGATAAACAAGATATTATTTTTCAATAAGTAATTAATAGCAAGCTTTTCTGATAAGAAACAATTGGTATAACTTATTATGTTTAATAAAATGCCTTTGTAGGTATGTTATGAGGAGAAAAGTAAACAATATCTTGTTAATTAATTTAGTTCTTAACTACAGCTAATGGCCTTTTTTCTTTCTGACTCTGTGTTGTACTGGAAATACAGTAAAATATTTAAATGTCTTAATTTTAGGGGAAAAAAATCTCACTCAAAAGCGAAAAGAGAGGAGTCAAATGTATGGTGCAGTATAAATATTCATTAGTATTATTCTAACACTTAACTTTAATATGTAAATGTAAAGTTAATCGTGTTATTTAAAATTCAGGTAGTGGAGATATGCAGCGGGTATCTGTGGAGATCGTTATTGATTCCCCATAGCAGTTTATCTCCACTATCTCCGGTAACGTACGATATCACTGCCGCGCTACTAATTAAAAAGCAAATTGAAACGCCGCGTGTCAAGGACTATTAATTTTTACGATCGCTATCACAGCTTCAGCCAGTGGCAGTGGCCGCAGTTTTATAACGTGTCTCATCGCATTTATCTTTATGTATGCAACGAATAGATTGTATCTAGTCGTTCGTTAACTAATAAATTAACTATTGAAATCCCATCGTTTTTTCATGTGCTATGTGGTAATGACGGGGTGTTGTATAAAAATGAAATGTTCTTGTCTTCTTTCACAATATTTTATGAAAAAATTATTTAATGGATCGATAGATGTTTGTAAAGAGATTAATAGTTGGGACTGTGTTGTAAAATCTGTGGAGTAGTCTTAAGTCAGAGTCGCATGATGAGCGAGCGTGCGGCGCGCGGCGAGCACTAGTGGCAGACCACCGGCGCAGTGAGCGGTGCTTTACTTCCAACGATTTATTGTTATAAAAATAATGTATCATCGAGCCGCCGCCGTACAATGCTCGTAACAAGCTCGGCTCGTGTGCTGCATTAACGGGACGAGCGCGGACCAAACTTGCGCATTCGTGACACGACTCTACACAAAGCTAAGCGTTTAAATTCAGTTCCAAGCTGTAATTTGCTCACCTAAATGTACAAAATGCCATGTCATAATATCATTCGTATATTACAGTCTCAGGTTTACAGCTTAACTTAAACACTCGCCATTGCTAACTGGACTTTGGAGGATTCAAATAGCAGGTTTACATGTTTGAATTTTTATAAAACACATGTTTTATAATTTTGTATTCCAACGTATATTTTTTGACCTTATTCTGATTAAGTTCTTTTTATAAATTTTATCGAATGAATCACTTATCTAAATACCAGGGTTGTATGTACTACATTTAATACTTTGAATCGAACAACTAACTTGTAAACTACATCATCAAAAAAAGACTAGCTTTAAATGTGACTACAGTCTTAACAGTTCTCTTATTATTTCCACTTATTCACATTGATGGATGTTCTAACTCAGCAGTTTTTGATCTCAAGGTAAGTGCAGTAGCTTTTGATACACGCGATAACGATATTTAATCAGACTGGAGCAATTGCTTACATCTTTTTAATGGCGGCACACATGGATCGCCCTGTTGGTCTTAAGATATCGAGCCCTAAGAATTATTGTTTTGTTTGTGTTGACTGTATTCAATGTTGATACACAACATAAATATTCTGTGTGGTCAGACTTACCTATAAAGCTTGACCGAAGTTGGAACCAGTGCGTTGATAGTGTTGATACAGACTTTGAAGTTGTGAGCTTATTGTTGAGCAGTCTCTCTGGGGATAAATAAAATCCCTTTTTTGTAAAAGCTATAAATAGGTCCATAATAGACGTTTAGCAAAAACTTAAACAATTTGTGCTTATAATACTGAATAAAATAACAATGCTTGCATTGTTGAAAGCCTAGAATAAACGAAATTTTAAAAATGCGTTAGCTCCTTAAGCAACGCCTGTGCTACCTAATACTCTTACCGCAATTCACTTGTTCGTTCTCAAGAATCGATAATTTTAATTTTCTTGAAACAAGTTTGGATCGCTGCAAGATTAAGAACCAAGGACTACAATTAAATTCTATTAGAGCGACAACAGCACCGTGTAATTAAGCGACGCCTGAAATATCTCTCATTCTTATTTGACGGGGCCGGGCTGTGGAGTTATGAAAGTTTTGTTGCAGTAATTATACGGTGCACAGGTCTCTGTGGCCGGTTCGACTTGCGACTCGCGACTGTCTGTCGCAACTCTCAGATAGCGTCCTGCGACACTATTAATACAGCCGCTACAAGCGTTTGATTGCTGTGCCCGCGAGACGTTGTTATTACATGTTTTGCGTTATACACTTATAACATTTGTACAGTCATGTACAATTAACAAGAGCCTTACCCTTTATAAACATTGATAAAAATCTTGATCCCAGGCTCATTTATTCTCAGCTATGGATATAAGTAGATAACAAAGTCCATTAAATGCGGTACTTTTCTTATATTTTGTAACCAAAAACTCACGACCATACACTGATTTAAATTCTCGCATGACGTCACAGTTTCGTGAATTTTGTACGCAAGTATGACGTCATTAGTCCCTGTTCTTTGATTCGCATTATCTACTTGTTATTTAAAAAAACAAATAATACATGTCTAATATTTTTCATACCCAGTCACTCGTGTTAATTTCAGTGAAAAACATACTATATGCATAGAAAGAGCAAAATCTTATTTCTCCGTGGACTCTATAAATTCTATCTTATTCTATTTTACTATATAGAAATTATGAGCGTATTTTTCTTATACCAGCTTATCGATTAGTTTGAAGAGCTTAAAAGTGGCAATAGACGCGCAGATGTCATGTCGATATGTGATATCGTAAAACATAAAAGTCAAGTGTTGGTATCAGCAGTTAACATAGTATTTCTATTATTTTCAAGTACATTTAAATATTCATAAAACATTACATAGATACCTTCAAACTAAGAAGAAATTGTTAAGTTTATTACACTACCCGCTGTGAAATGCAGGTACGATACGTAAAGAAAGTAGATTTTAAGTTTGAAATTATGTTCTGTATACATATAATGCAATCTAAAGATGAAAAAAGGAATTCATGCATTTTGTTCTAAACCTATTAAAATGTTTATTACGTAGTTAAAGAATTTGTCATTGACAGTACTCGTACCAAGTTTATGAAGAAATAAGAGATGATAATTATACAACACGTCAAACGCTGATTGATCAGTGATAATACATTACACGCTAACGACCGGTTATTGATATGTAAATTAACATCTAATAAACTTAAAAAAGGAATATGGAAACATTGCTAACTCACTCAATTGCTTTACAAAATCCTCGGCATTTACAAATGGGATCATAGATACTAATATGTTAGTGATGTCAACTACTATAACTGGTCAGAGCGCGATCGTTCATAAAAGCTGAAGGCCAGATTGCAATGACAAAATACAAATAGTCTTGTTTTGAGAAATATTGCAAAATGTCACCATTATTTATACGGATTTAATTTAAATTGTATACTGTAACAGTCCAAAACGAAACACTTCATTACAATTTCTTTACTAATCAGCGAATTATAATGGAACGAGACCATTTAATGTTTGTCAAGAGCTTAAAGCTTCGTGGCTAAACACATTTCATCTCAGGTAGAGAATGTGGAACTCTATCATAGTGCATAAACATCGCTTTATAATTATAACTATCGATTACCAATATAAGATATCCGTATCATATATGAAACGTATTTATTTCCAATTAGCAATAGATTATCTAGCTAATCACTTTTGGAATGTATTATAGAATGTATTGGGTTTCGGATTTGTTAGCAAACGTGAATCGTTGAATCGTAACTGAGCATGACTAGGTAAGGTTACAGACTAGATTTTATGCGTGTACTTTTTTTTTTAAAACGACTCTCTCCCTAGAAACTTTAATCTCTGTATCACGGGAGGTTGCACAAACACTCAATTCAAATACACAAATAACACCCAGACTCGGAATAAGCAATTGTGGATCACACAAATGCTTGTCCCATGCGGGGATCGAAGCTGCAGCACCTCGCGGAGTGGTAATTGACGTGGTGACCTATACCACTCGGCTATCCGTGCTGTCAAAATTGTTTTATAGATGGTAAACACAGAATCAGGTCTTGATTTTTAGTTGTACGCAAGAAATATAAGACAAATTGGAGCACTGATTCAGAGTTGTTTATGTTAGTTTTTTTTTAATACTAAACACAAAGTTGTTGAATTTTATATTGTAAATGTAGGTTGCTTGACCCAACGTTTACGTAGGTTCATACTCTTATGACCTTTGCTCTCTTTCCATGTCACGCCGTGTCGAGTGTTAGTTCTGATTTATCGAAGTATTGGTAGATGTCAAGTAACTAAAATAATTCACAAGTCATGCTCTTCAATACGTGGGAAAATAATAATTATTATAATTCAAGTTGATATACCATATAATACAAATTCTAGTATACATTATAAATGCGAATTTGTCTCAGACTAAATGATAATGTAGTAATATCGTGAGAATAGTCTTGTAGTCTTGTTTGGTCGGCTTAAATTGATAATCAATTTTGCATCGTTTACCGAAAGCACATGCGCTCTTTAACCGATTTCGAAAAAAAGGAGGAGGTTTCTTACCATATGTGATGCTTAACTTTGTTTCTAGATAGCTCTTAATGCCCCATTGAAGATTTCCTTAATATTTCACTCTTTATAGTCTGATAATATTTTATTTACTAAACTTATCCTTGGACATGTGTATTTTGTTGGTATGGTTAAACATGGGTTATTAGTCTGGATACATTAAAAATTACGAAGATAAATTTTAATTCGTTCCAGTATACGAGCTCCTCAATTTTTAAATTTGTCTAATTAATTAAATTTAAATATGGCATTGAATTAATATTCCAAAACGAATCATTTTTCGTCTGACTCATTATAATTATATAAATCGTCCACCTACATACTTATTTCTTAAGATCTTCTTAACAGTCTACTCTGATATATATTTTGATTGACCTGCTTTCTGACAAGGTCATAATTCATTGTTAGGTGTCAACAAATAAGTTCTTGTATCGGCTTATTTTCTTTTGTATATACGAAATAGTATCACTTTAATGTTTGATGCCAATCGTTTTTGTAACCGATATAGAAGTTTTCGTCTGTACAACGACAAAAAACTCATATGTTGTGGTGGCCTAGTCGTTCAATGAACGGGTTTGTGTGCATCAGGTTTCAGGTTCGAACCCACTACAGGCAAGTACCAATGTGACTTTTTCAAAGTTATATGTACTTGCTTAATTATTTTAAGTCTTCATTGAAGTAAAACATCGTGCGGAAACCTGGATTCCAAGAATTTGAACCTGAAATCGCCAAACCACAGTGAGCAAGCGTGGTTATCACGCTCGTTCCTTCTCTATATGAGAAGAAACTAACTGTACCCAGCAGTGGGGCATTTATATCTCATTAATATTTGTATTCGAAATCCATATAATTTGATGGCAT